>JAEQBH010000369.1:0-1379464 GCA_016808115.1 Tetrastigma voinierianum | reverse complement strand
TTGCTAGCACCATACCCACACTCATATCTATCCTAATGCCCTGTTTTTATGGTTGTGTTTTTTTGCTTGAGGACAATCAAAATTTTGAGTTTGGGGGTGTGATAAGTGTGAATTTGTTAGCAATTTTAGCATACTTTTCACGTGTTTTATACAAACTTAATGCTAGATTCACACTAATATCTCTAAAGAATGCACTAATCACACATTTGAATGTCTTTTGTAGATTTATAATGAATACTAAGCAAAAAAATGGAAAAAGTGAAGAAAATAAGAAGTTGTTGAAGTTTCATCGCAACGAAGGTGTGCTTCGTCGCAACAAAGGTGTGCTTCGTCGCGATAAAGGTGGTGATTGTCGCGACGAAGCAAATGAGTGACAATAGAATATGCTATGGATTCGTCTCGACGAAGCTCCCTTCTCAATGACAAAGTGAGGAAACACAGTGAATATGTTACGGGTTCGTCGTGATGAAGGTCGCGAGGCCCAACAACACATACTACCCAATTTAGCAAATTTTCGAAGACTTATATAAAGAGGGATACGCCTTTGGGTTCAGAGTTTGGATTTTGAGTGATTGTTGTTTAGGATTTGCACTATGGGAATCAAGAGGAGAAGAGGATTAAGTCTTCAACATTGAAGAGAGACTTGGGATCATGGAGAAGAAGATTGAAGGCTCACTATTTTCACTATTAGAGTTTCTTCTTTCCCTTTTTCATGTTTTATCTTAGATTTATGGTGTACCAAACCTTTATTATGTTTTAACTTTTTTATCTAGGGTTTCGGATGTATTTTGGATATGAATCTTATATTCAAAAGTTGATTTTTTTATTTCTATTGTCTAATTGTGATTTCCTATCTATTGATTCATACTTGATTATATTTACATTTTGACTTCTAGCTAATCTCAATATGGCGAGTGGTTCCTTGTGAGATTTGAGAAGTGAGTAATGAATTAGACATAGGTGAATCAACCTAATTAGCTAGTGTAGAAATTATCAGTAATTAGGAGGTGTGTGAGGCTCTTGGGTCTTAAAGCACCTCTAGTGCTTGGGGTTGAGCTGAGAAGCAAGAAACCTAGTACTAGCTGGTAGGTTATCCAACCTTTAGAGAGGCTTGTAATTAATTTAGTCAAGAATCGCCTTAGAGAACTTTTTCAAGAAATAATAGGATGGAATTTTGGCTTAGTTATAGGAGGATTGTCCAATTGCACCAAATACCTTAGAACTTTATCATCTCTTGGTATCCCTTAATTGCACTATTCATTGGTTAGATTAAGTTTTCAGTAGTTTAGTTTAGTTTAATTTCTAGTTTCCACTCATAACCTTTGCTCGTTTGGATATGAAAGAGGTATTCTAATTTTGGTACTTAGTATCCCCATTTTCCCTGTGGGTCGATTTTTGTACGTTTCGTGCACTGTATTACTTGACAAGCTTATACTTGTGCGAATAGGCACATATTTCATACTTTATTGCATATTTTATACACAATCACACAAAACACATATTACATCATAGGGTGGCCAATCACCATGAGCCATGTGCTCTTAACAGTTAACAAACCTGAAAGCGAAACAAAAACACAACATTTTCCAACGATCAAATTTGAAAGTAAAAACAGAATTAAAAAACAACTAATTTAAACTAATTCTAAGTGTAGAAAATTAAGCTTAGGTTGCCTCCTAAGAAGCGCCACATTTTTAGAGTTCAACTAGACTCTTCAAACCAAGCAATGTGTGATGATTCATGCTTCCATGCTTCCCTAAGAAGGGATAACAGTGCTCATGTAGCTATTTGAGCACTAGGTCTTTATAGCTTCTATGTGCTTCTTCCACACTAGTTGCTCTTTCCTTCTCATTCAATGCCAAGATGCCTTTCTCCACCTCTAGAGTATATGGCATCTCCTCATATTGCAACTTCTCATGCATATCTCCATAAAGGGTCATCTCTGAAATTTTCTTCTCAACTTCCTCTTCCATTTCTTCTTGTTTCGGAGAAGTTGACCCATTTTCTTCCACAACTAGCTCTTCCAGCTCCTTGGCATCTAACTCTTCTCTATTTGTCTCTTCATCTCCGCCACTACTCATGGTGATAGCCTCATGATGCTCTATATCGTCTTCTTTCAGATTCACCTCAAGAGTGTTAGACAAACTCTTTAGTCGTTTTTCTGAAAGCATTTGAGCCAATTGACTCAATTGCACGTCCAAGTTCATGATTTTTGTTGACTGATTCTGAAGAATTTTTCTTGTCTCATTCATGAATTGATCATGCATGTTGTTGGTATTAGCCTGTGATCTTGCTAGCTGAGCTATGGCCTCCTCAAGATCTAAACTCTTATCTTGTGGAGGTTAGTGAGCATTCTTATTTGTCTCCTGTGAGAAGTTTGAGTGATGTTGCCATCCCAGATTGTATGTGATCGAATATGTTTTATGATGTTGATTGTAGTTACCCACATACTGAACTTTCTCCATAGGCACATAGGGGTTCCACCGTTGACATATTATCCTTTGATGTCGACCTTGACTTAGTTGTTGACTTTGTTGTTGATGAGTTAGAAGAGCCACTTGATTTGTTAAATCGGTCAAGACATCCATTATGAGTCGAGTTCCTACTAAACAAAAAAATAAAAGGAAACTAAAGTAAAATAGAAAGAAAAGATAAGATAAGATAATGAAAAAAAAAAATTATCCAAAATTAATACTAAACTATATCCTAAGAAAAACAAGATTATTTCAATCAATATCAATAGAAAACGTAGTCCCCGGCAACGGTGCCAAAAATTTGTGCTATTTTCTACATGCAAGTGCACACATCGGAACAAGGGATATAGTGGACTTAATCAGCTTAGAGTGTCGAATCCACAAGGACTACATCTATTGAATACCAATCTAATTTAACCCTAGTATTGGTTGGATGACACTTAAGAGTGAATTATGATTTGACCTAATTATTACTGAAAATCATTTATGAAAGAATCTAGGGTTTCCGATTTCACCTAGGTTAATCCTAGTGACTAGGGCATGAATCAATCATAAAGCAACAAATTCATATAATGAAGCTCGATTAATCCTATTATAGTGTTAATCTCGCTCAAGCATCAACATCCTACTCACAAAACTAGGTTATCGCATCTCTGCCTCACATCCTAAGTTTATAGAGAGCATTAAGTATGGTTAATCTTTAAACCACGTGGAAACCATAGGTATGGACAGAATATGATCATCCTACGGTATTCTATTCTCGGTCTCATCTCACCATCTCCTCTCGGTCTCAAGTTCAATGACAAATCATGCAAAATAGTGATCAATTACTTGCAATTATTAAGAACTAAATGAAAAACATCAATATATAGAAATGAATTCGTGCTGAAAGATTACAAACCAAAAACCTAACACATTGTTCATAACTTAGGCTACATCGTAGCCCTAGATAAAGAACTAAAACATAACTAAACTAATAAAACAAGAAGAAAACATAAAGGTAGAAGAGAAAGTGGCTGCATATATCTTCAAGTTGAGCTTCATGCCCTAAGAGAAAGAGTTCCTCCAATCCTCTCCAAACTTCCGCCCCTTTATCTCCCTCTTTTTCTTCTCGGCTTCCTCTCTTTTATAAACACAAATCTAGGGCAAGAAAACCTTCCTTTTCATGTTTCTTTCCCTTTCTGGTCATCCCAAGAATCTCCCCATTGATTGTCATTGAATAACTTTCTAATTTGAGAAAAAATTGCAATTTTCATAATCACTTAAGAGTGATTGCGAAATTTTCGCATTCACTATTAGTGACTAGGAAATTGGACGTAGGAGACTTGACTGCACTCCGAAAGTTTTGCAATAGCTTTCCTAATTCTTCTTCATGATACCAAGGCCATAACTTTCTCGTCCGAACTCCAAATTAGAAAATCTTGAGCTATATGGAAAGCTTGAGAAGTCTATAATCCATATTGTAAAAGAAGAGCTATGAAAGGTCATCATGCAGTAGAAAATTTTCAACATATATGACTGCATTGTGATATTTTTTAGTTTCCTCTTCCAAGCCACCAATTTTGTTCTTGCTCATCTCCGAGCATGTATGCTCAAAATTTTTCTAATTGCACATATTTACTTGCAAAATTACATAAACTTGAGATGTTCATTAGTCTCATGCTTAGGAACTAACAAGGGGCTAAATCAAGGGTTTTATTGTGATCAGCACTCAAAAAGGGCTTAATATATGTAGGTAAAAGCACGTAATTTGAGTACTCATCAATGCTCAGTGAGGAATGTCTTTTTATCTACATTGATGCTCCTTTGTACAATGCACAAGTCCTTTAAAAATTTAGCATAGTTGGGGACTTGTTTTATCATGTCAAAGGGAGGGATGTTTACCTTTACTTGTTTCAACACTTCAAGAATTTATGTGGTGTCACCTTTCCTTTTCTTACCATAGAGGGTACTTGGGAATGAAGGTGGTCTGAGATGAGAATAGTCTCCTTCTTTGATGACGAGCCTTTCAGGCTTCCTTTTATGGATTTTAGAAGTGCCAACATTGTTTTTTTCACTACTTGTGTCTCATTTTTACTTGTTGTAGAATTTTCCCATTTCTATTCATTATTAGGTGGGGGTGGAGTGGGTTTGTCAACTTGCTTTCCACTCCCTAATGTCATAACAGTGTGCACCTCTCGCATGTGGGATGAGCTTCCCTCATGGGCCTAAACTTCATTGACTCCCCTTAGGTTTTGTTGGGGTTAAGATGTGAATTTGCCTCTCTCTTGTATGGTGAGAGAATTAGTTAGTTTGGAGAGAGTGTGTTAGACATTTTCAAGCTTTTGAGAAATATCCCCATGTGATCTTTCCAGCCCCTCAAGCCTTTGAGCATTCTTCTTATTTATCATTCTTTGTTCACCTACTTTTTTTAAATATGAAATATCATTTTCTAGCGGATTACTTAAGGGTGAAGCTTGAGTAGGTTGATGTTTCCCTTGTGTTTGCCCTTGATTTTTCTTCAAAGATAGGTTGGGATGATTCCTCCAATTATAATTGTATGTGTTCCCATTAGCATTTTTTTTCCAGAATGGAGAAGCTTTGTATTGGCCAACTTAGTTAACTTAACCTCCATTGAGTGTGGACAACGAAGGACAATTACTTACTTGATGCTCCCAAGAATACCAATGAGTGCAAGGTGTAGGAGGTGCCTCAGAATCTTGTATAGCTTTTACTTCTTTATGTCCCTTACCTTCCATCTCTTCAAGTCTTCTACTAAGGGTGGCTACTTTTGCTTCAAGCTCGAAGTTGTCTTTCACATGATAAATTCAACCTCTAGCATTAGGTGGTGGTCTCATTCTCCCAATCTCTTTCATTTAGGATTCTTCACATCCCTTAGCCAAGTCAGCTACATAAGCATAGAATTCCATGGCTTCATTACATGATTTAGCCAAAAATTGTCCACTGCACATGGATTGAAGTAGTTGTTTCATGTTGGTTGTCAACCCCTCGTAGAAAAAATTAGCTACCTACCATGTCTCACAACTGTGGTGTGGGCATGCATTCTTTGCTTCTAAAAATTTTTCCCAACAAGAAGGGAAGCTTTTGCCCTCCTTAGCACTAAAGGTACTGATTTGTCTTCTTAGATAAATTGTTCTTTGTTGGGGAAATTCAACTCAACCCATGTATCAATGCTTTTTTACTTTAATGAAGTCAGCCAATACTTCACCTTATCCTTCAAGGTGAAAGCAAAAAGGGTAAGTCTCCTAACCTCTATGGATGTTTCCTTGTCCTTGATAGGTTGACATAAGTTTTTGAAGTCATTGAAGTGTGTGTAGTGATTTTCACTCTCTATGCCATGGAATGAGGGAAGTTGAGACAAGAAGCCAGGTCTTACTACAAATGTGTCCCTTAGGAGAATTCATGAAGTTATGCTCTCTATAGGTGGGTTTTTGTGCTTCTTTAGAGATCAAAGCCTTTGTTGGTTGTCCATTTAAGGTGTATCATTAGTTGGGTTTTGCTAGTTGTGCCCATCAACACCTTGGTCCTCATCATTCCTCAACTGATTGTCCATGGTTGTTTGGATAGTCGGGTTTGCTGGGGGTACTTGTTGCATGCAAAATCTACCTTGGTCATCTCGTCCCTAATTGTTCATGTAAATTAAATCTGAAAATTAAAGAAAACTAAAAACAAAACAAAAACAGATCTTATAATAGGGTTAGTCCCAAAAAGAAAAAGAAAATTACTAAATTTGTTGTGTGATTTTCGACGTGCAAGTGTGTGTGTCGTTAACAAGTAATAAAGTGAAAGTAGAATGTTGAACCCACGAGGACTATGCCTACTAAGTACTAACCTAATCTAACCCTACTTTTGTTTGGATTACAACTTAAGAATGATTGTTGATTTTACTCTAATTATAAGAAGCCTAATTATCAAGGAAATCGATAAAAACTAAGAAATCAATATAAAGAGAAATTTAGGGTTACAAATTCACATAAACCAATCCTAAAAAATGAGACTTAAACTAATCTAATGGCATTGAAACCAAATGTTAATAGAAGGTTATATGAATATGATGGCTAATCTCTTTCAAGCATCAACCATTCTTCTCACAACAACTAGGTTATCTCATCTCTACCCCAAACCCTAGTTTAATAGAAAGCATTAATATCAAATAACCTATCATTCTCATGCAATCTTAAGAGTATTTCTAGTCCTAAGAAATTGCAAGGCATTCCAAAAAATGACTCATCCAATTGTCTTCTTTTGATCTCAGATCGGATGTTATGAACAAGTGAAAGATGGCCAATAATTCACAAGCATTAAGAATGGAATGGAATGCATTAACATAATGAAATCTGAACCAAAAGATTACAAAAAAAATCCCAATCAATTATTCACGATTTGGCTACATCGTAACCCTAGAAGAAGAAAACTAAAACATCCTAAAATTAAATACGATCCATAAGCAAAAAGAAAACATTAGAAGAAGAAGAAATCTGGAGATTCTGTTGAGATCCTTTGTCTTACTTCAAGCTTAATGTCTTTCCTCACTTTTTGCCTCCCTCTCTTCATATCGGCTTCCTCTCTTTCTCTTATAAGCAATTCAGGGCATAGATGATGCACCTTCCTATTGACAAAAATCATTTAGCGAACCTAATAATAACCCTCAAACAAGCTCGCCTGATCGACAAGCTACCATGTAGCTAAGTTAAAATCGCTGAAACTCGGCTCGAAAATGGTTATAAAAATTTTCAAAATCTAAAATCATACCTTTAGATTGAACGAAAATCCAGCAGCATAACGGCTGCACGGTGGTCAAGCCGAAATACAAAAATCACCTGTATAAAAAAATTACACTCCCAATATTTTCCAAAAATCCAACTACAACCATAAAGGACCTCTGGTCCTCATCAAAATATAAGATACGAATCAATCCAACATACTACCGCAACCTCGTTTTTCTCAAACCATCATGCATATTTTACAAAAGATATTTGCATATACAAAATGTCACATTTTAACTTTTACTACGTTTACTTTACACCTTATCTTTTATATATATATATATATATATATATATATATATATACAACACAACGTCTAGGACTAAGGATCCTGAAAAGGTCTTTCGGGCCAAAAGACTCGCACTAAAAAAAAAATTATTTTAAAATAGAAAATCAGAGCCAAATGTGTTTTGAGTACTATAAGTTCTAAATGTTGTTGTCTGTTGTATGTACCTCCCAATATGAAAATCCAGACATAAATGGTCAGGAACGCTTTTATGAGAAAAATCGAAGCTATATGAAACCATTTCTAAAACTCGTTCGAAAAACGGCTTCGCCATGAAAATTGCTCTCAATGGTGCTGGCCATCTGAAAGTGCCAAGTACTCGTAAATCAAGTACCAACCACCGTGGCCCATTTAAATACCCTAGGACGTGATGCCACTTAACCTCTAACCCGCAGAGTGAACCTCGAAACACTACCGTCAACATGACATCCGGCGAATGCCAGCGGTCCCCGGCAACACGAACGAACCAAAATGCCCGGTGAGCAGTCCCCGAACACCCATCGCCACGGTCATATAACAGCGCGAACATTATATGGCAAGTCCAATGGAGGCAATCACTCATATAAATGAGTAGAGTATTATGATATTTATTTATCATCCCCAATCTTCGCCTTCAGAGCAATATAAGAGTTCGAAGTCATTCAAACATATCTCGTGAATCATGGCGGAACCAGATGATACATCATCGAATCGAGCCCGTGCCATCATGATCTATGTTAACGCGCAACGAAACGGAACAATCACCCTTTCCATCAAAGAATATTTACAGAGGTAAAACACGTGTCATCAACATACTTCCAGTATTTTCAAAACATTTACACTTGTAGATTTGTGGTAAACTCGCCTAACTGATTTCAGAGTACCCCACTTCTTATCACTTCTTCATCCCGTCGTTACAGATACTCATCGTCGAAGCCCGATCACGAATGCAAGAAAGAACAATAATATTACAAGAGTCCAAGAGTCCCTGTCGTCTCCAGATCATCACCCTCCTCCGCAGCGGCGGTCTGAGGTCAACACGTGGCGCTTCATCCGCTAACGTGGATCGGCATCGAAAAAGCTTGAAAACAAGAAATAGTCCCTGACTTTGGATCGGCTCGCACACAGCGGGCGTTGTCAGTTGGCATTGAGTCAGTCAAGAATGGGCTTAAAACCCAGTTTCCAAACAAACTCAAATATCAGGCCAATGTATACATTAGTCTGATGGTTATAAAAACAAAGTAGTCCTGTCGCATCCCTTCAAAGACATGCAGCAACTTATAGGCTCAAGTCATAAACTATTCTCAGCAATTATAAATCAGAACCCTAAAACCACTCTATTTGAAATAACATGGAAAGCAACATGCAGATCCATAGCCTTTAGTTCAAAAACCCTAGCACTAACCTCATTTCAGCTGGCTCGTGAAGACTATCTAAAGAATAACAAAGGCATCTAACAGTATACAAAATCAGACCAGCTATGGTGGCATTGGCCAAAGTAATGACATTAAAACGATATTCCAACCCTAGTTTGGAAGATATGGTTTCATAAATACAGTACCTGTAGACGAAAACATGAGGACAACTCCAACTCGCTATTAAACTAAGCTTAGCAACCTTCTTCATAGTTATAAGGTTTTAGCCAAGTTACCCTTGAGTTGTCATCCTCAAGAGGGTGCTGGCAGCCTAGAAAATGAGAGAAAGAGGAGAGAGGTAAGAGAGAAAAGCAAACCCAGTAATCTATGCTTCATGGAGATATTTACATAAATGAAAAGTTGCCAAAAGATTGTTTAGGTTACAAACCATGGGGCTTATATAGCCACCTAAAGGAAAATACAAGAAAGCCTAAAATATTGGCTCATACAAGGGACAAGGAGGTGGGTCACAACAAAACGAGGTCGGTCGGCATTAATTGGGCACACCCGCCAGTAAGTGCTGAATTTCGCTATGCAGTGGTGAATTTCCTGCTAGGTAGCGTACTGGGCTAGCCTAGCTGAATTCTCGCTTAGCCTAGCAAATTGCACGTAGATAGCGAAATGGAGAAATTTTCACTATGCACAAGGAATTTCCTAGCTAGCGAAATTCTCAAGCAAATTTAGAGAAAACTTGAGAGAGATAGCTTAAAATGAAGAATTTCACTAGGCACAAAGTGATTTTCACAAGTATATTAAATTTGCTAGTTTAGTTAAATTTCTCAATTTCGCTAGGATTGCGAAATTTTTACTATGGTTGCGAATAGCATCCCAAATAAATTTTCGCAATCATAGCGAATTTCCTCGAATTGCCGCTTTTCACTCGTTTGCATACTCGCACCCTACTCGTATCCTCCATCTTCACTTTGCCTCATTCATCACTGAATTTTGATATGTTGATGGTCGGAAATAGTTTCACCTTCATGGTTCCGCACATATCTCGATATCGACCTCTAAGGTATGCAAAACCCGCAAAATAATAACCAAAAATAACCTCGAAATGCATGCGGCTTATACTATGGACTGAACACCTCAATTGGCTCAATTGATATGATTAGTCAAAAAGCACTAAACCATCTCAAATATTCAAAATATCACTGGGCACTAATCAGCTCCAATCGCCTACACAATCCATACAAAGTACGAAAATGCCCCATTCAACGTTTTAACCATAAAACATACAAAGGGCTTCGTACAACTATATCGAAACGACCTTGATTCTAACAAAACTTTTACGTATAGTCACATTCGATACACATCGAGCACATGAGGAATTGACCAAAAATGCCCCTCAGACATGAATCGCCCCATCAAAACTATCCGCTTTAGCAATTTTTTCAAACTACCCCACAAGTGGTCCATGTATTGTAATTACACACGCAAGACAACCAAGCAATTTGCACACTCGTGTTACAATTAAATTTTTCGTAAATTATGTGCTCAATGCTATCGACAGTAAGAGTGGTTAAATTCTAGACTAAGTGACTTACTAGAGTCTAAAAACACCTGTAAAATATTTCTGAAATTTATGCTCAAGAATCCGCCCACAAACCCAGCCTCAACTGACTGTCCAATATTCAAATCAGCCCAATCGTCCTCAATACCATAACTGGAACCCCCAGCATTCTAAACTCCGTCCAAAAATTCCTGAACTGAAGTTTGCAACTTCACGTGTGCCCCCAAGAAAATTCTGCCGCCAATACATTGCCTTTAGGCTAAAAAGCAACTCAAGCAGGAAAATTTTCAATTTCCTTGAGTTTACAAAACGCTGCTTCTCGGTACCCACGCTAGCCTCGTCGCAGACCAACTTTTGCCTCTCCTCGTCTGCAAACAAAACCTACGGTCCGATCCAGAGTGATCTTAGAAAAGAAGCTAAAAAAGAAAATAAAACAAAAATCATTTTCTCTCTTCACGCACTCTCTCTCCCCATCTCACCCCTCTCCCCTTTGATTTTCTTTTATCTTCTTCTTTTTTTAATTATTATTACATTATTTGGACAATGATATCTATTGCCTCATTCGGGTCCATTTTGTCCCTAAAAAAATTATTTCTTTCAGCTTCACTTTATTGTAAATGAACTTAGATCGCTTTCATTTCCCGACTTCCTAAGATTTTGTAAAATCTCGCCCCCGGGTTACTCGGCAACTTATCACCTAGAAAATCTTAAAATATCTCGATCACTTTAATTCAACAAAATTTTTCTGGGTCACTAGATTTCGCAAGACGAATTTAATGACGTAGTCCATTTCGTCATCCAAGATCTAGATAATTTTCTAGGCTTCCCTAAACCATTATGGTAATTTATTATTATTATTATTATCCTTTTGAAATTCCATAATTTGTACTTTCACCCCTCCACTTTCCTTAATTGCAAAAGCTTACAATTCTGAAAACTTTAGTAATTTCCCTCACCCTTAAAAACAACTTTCAAAAATTCTATTATGGCACTAAAATAATTAATGAAGCCCTTGGTGCACATATGCGACCCTATGGTTACACATACCGTACACCCTCTTGGGACGAGGCGTTACAATAGATGTCTTTTTCTAGGGTTTCTTTCCTTTTTCAATCGTCAAAGAAATCTCCCCACCGATGGCCATCACCATTCTTTCTAATTTATGTACAATTAGCAAATTTTGCATACATTAGGGGGCCACTGCAAAAAAATTTAATTCCCCTCAAATGATTTAGAAATCCAATAGAGGAAAAAACAGAATGTAGTGCGGAATTTTTGTACTCACTAGGCGGTAAATACGAAATGCAAGAAAGATGAACTAACTACAGTGTGAAAATTTCACAGTTGCTTAGGGCAACTACGAAGTGAATGTGAAATCCTCTGGTTTCTTCTCCAAGCTTCCAAATTTGCTTATGCTCATCCCAAATCATGTCCCATGTACGCTGGCACCTCTGGAATACTTGTTGCTTGCCTCCATAAGCTCCAAAAGCTTCTAAATGCACCTAATTACCTGCAAAAACACACTAACTCAAGATATTCATCAATTTCAGGCTTAGGAACTAAAAAGTTGCTAAATCAAGGGTTTTATTGTGATAAACACTAAAAAAAGGCTCAAAATAAGTATGTAAAAATACATTTTGAGAGCTCATCACACCCCTAACCAGCTCATTGCTAGTCCCTTAGCAATGCAAAATAGTGAATATAATGCAGGAATTCAAGTGAAAGATCATATATGCAAAATTAGCAAGGGATCTCATTTTATGCAATTATAACCATGATGGAAAACCATAACTATTTCACAAATTGATGATGACAACTTGATTGAGTGTAGTTGTCTCTTTAGGATCTTGTTGTGTTTAGTATCTTGTTTAGTATCTCTAATGTACAAGGCCCCCCTTCTATTAAGACAAACAAGGCACTTTTGTCCCCTAAGATTTCACTAAGACTTTCCACACCACCCTTATAGTTAGATTAACTAGTTCCCACACATAGGAAAAGGAGCAAACTCAACTCAATTCATGCAATACGCGATGACTAAAGCAGGCAAAGAACGTTGTCGAGTATCCCTTATACTCAACTTATCCCTAAGTATTCAGGTGTTTTTAGGATTTTTTTTATGATTAGTAATGCGACCTAATGCTAGTTTTTGTGTCTTTGAATACATATAAGTCGTAGATGGAATTGGGGCAAACAAGGACCTAGAATGGTGTTAAAAAAGTGCTCTAAAGGCCATCACCTTTAGCACTTGTTGTATACCTTATTTTGATAAATAAGAAGGTTTCTTCATCAAATCGATATTCATACTTTGAATTGATAGAGATCTTTAATCAATTAATGAAGTCCATGATACAGAAACTTAACACGAAGGAAATCATGATGTGATCATGATAATGAGATTCCTACCATGTGTAATTATGTTAGTATCTAAACTATCCCTAATCATAAGATCAACAAGATAGGACATTATTGATCCAGATAGACTAGCACATGTTAAACTCCTTAATTGGATCAAGTAGTAGATCTCATAAACTATGAACATTAAGATGTTCAGAGTTAACATGTGGATGTTTGCTAAGAGTAGTCAATTACATCGAAGACTTGCTATGAGACAATCATGGGGATTACCTATCAATACATCAATGATAGTCTCATCATAGCAATAGTGCAAGTATCCTCAGACTTAAGGTACTCATTGATATCTTGGATGTTGATCCTATACTTTGATCTCGATCCTTATTGCCTCTAAGAGGTTGCTCGTAGGATGATTATTGGGTAGAGTTTGAGGTATTCGAAGGTAATTGAGTAGCCACAAAGGATTCACCACTATTGATACAAGAAGGGATACCCATGGCCTTTGGTAGGGATCATTACTTAGAATCTCCAGTCATAGTGAATATGTCATGAAGAGAGTCTTCAGTGACATGGATTATGAGTAATGAGTCCTAGGGACAAGGTAACATCACTTGGGCTAGGTGTAAAGTAGTTAGTCTAGTGGGAGCTAATACATAGTCCATGATCTAAATCGAGTGGGGTATATAGATAGTGAAATGATGAATTTCATTGGTTGTTGCTATGCAAGGGTTGTAGTGAAGCCTTTAACTCTCTAGTCAATTAGGGGTCTTGATGTGTTACTAGATACCACTCATGACTTGCTCAAATCAAGTGTTGACTCGAGTGGCTAACGTAACCGGATACCTAATGGGTCACACACTTAAAAGGTGTGAAGAGAGAGTAAAACGGTATTGGATTTTATTCAACATGAGGGAAACCTATCGTATACGACGATATTGGGATTAGTTGAATCCTGGGAGCAAAAGGACATATTGATGGGTGATGAGTGTAAAACTCATCTATGTTTTGAGTCCATTTCACATGTTATTTTTTAGTATTTTATATCCAAATTCATGTAAAACTCATAACATTTCATCTAAACTTGGTTTCGTAGGATTCTTTATGAAAAGCAAGTGATTTAATAAGAAAATATGCAAAATATTTCCAAAAAGAGTGTTAATCGGATGTCTCACAACGCGCCATTGGGAAGATGAATTTTTCTGTATCATCTAGAGCATTAAATGGTTCAACTCTACCAATGGTTTCATTCTACATTCAAGCATCTTTCCAACGACACCTCACATGCCCAAATCTAAGTTAAAACGAAAAAATTTTGGACTCGACAAGTTGGAGAATAAAACCAGCCGCTGAGCAAAAAGCAACGTTGCGACATTGCAGTCCAATGTCACGACATTGACGCTAGGCTTGACCAGAAAGCCTAGAAAGCCCAGTTTTGGACTGCTTTCAAGCCCATTTCACCCTAGGACTATAAATACTCAGCTTTTAGTTTATAGGTATGTTAAGGAGAACACCTCTCAAGGGGGTTTCTCTCTAAACCGCCCATTTTTTCGCTTTTGTCAGAATTTTGATTTTTAGTAGATCTTTGAGTCATTTTAGAGAAAATTTTTATTTGTATTGGAGAGATATCAATGTTGTACTCAGAGATCTAGATTTCATTACTGTTGAGACAAAGATTGAAGCTCAAATCATGATTTGTTCTCTCACTCCTTATCTCTTAATTTCTTTCTTCATTTTTCTGCTTGTTGCTTGGTTTGTGATGATTGGAATCTAGTAATGGAACATTAAACACCCTTTAGGGGTGGGGATTAATTTTTTAACATTCGGATTTTCAGATTTATGGTTTATTTTGTGGATTTGAAAACTGAATTTATACAATCAATGCTGTTCTTGTAAAGTGTTGTTCTGAATATCAGTATTTTATACCTAAAAAGAGCTATATCTGTGCTTTGATTTCTAGGATCCCTCTGAGTGACATAGAGATAGACTACCTGAGAGAAAATAGCATTAACTTAGGGGTATGTTAGGCTGATATTTTTAGAATTAATGCACTCTAAACTTCACTTTGATAAATCATTGGATGCTCTAACCTCTGACTTCAAGGTTCCCTTCTAAGTGACAGTAGAAGTGTGTTCCCGAGGCATAAGGAACACCTAATGATTTATCAGTTTAAATTTTAGAGGTCTCATACCAATTTGGTAGAATAATCTTGATCCCGTGTTAGCAAAGATTCTAATCAAGGAGATAGAGCATTCTAATGAATTGTAGATTAAGGTACCAATTCTATTGGAGAAGGCTTGTATTACCCTGTTAATGGGGGCAAGTTGTCTTCGGTCCTAATAAATGGTTGCGAAGTACTTGGTGAGGAAAAACAATCAAATCTTAAAGAGGATCAAATCCTAAAAGTAGCTATTTAGGACCTACGACCTCGGCTTAGAATGGTTATCTAAATAGTGAAATGTATAGTGTCATGAGGTATTCCAAGGCTATACTACATTGCTCTTTGACAAATCCAGCATTCAACTCACAAATGTTGCACTGTCAAGGAAATGCAAACTAATTTTTAAATAATTATTTTTTTTCCTAGTGGTTCTCTTCATACATTTTAGACTTAAATAGTTGTTTGTTTGGTAGATTTCAAGATTAGTTTTAAATCATTTTTTTTTAGTTAAATTGATTTTAATCCGCATCCTATTTGGTCGCCTAAATAGTGAACATCCCTTGTAACCGGGGTGCTCAAATTCCAATTAGAGAGAACCTCTAATCCTCGTGGGTACGATATCCGGACTTCTAGAGTCCACTTTATTACTTGTATGACCCATGCACTTGCAGAAAGGGTTTGAGTGTTGGTAATACTTTTCATTTCAATTTTTTTTTTAGTGTAATTACTTTTTAAAACCAGTTTTTGAGTATTTACCACATTTCCTTGGCCATATTTTCATATCTACTTCATTTGGTCATCAACAATGGGCCATGAGAAAGCCTTACGAAGGCTTTTGTGATCAGGCGGTACACATATGCATGTGATGCATGTGTTGCCCAACCCCTTCATTAAGGGCACTCCTATCCCTTTGCATTGGTATGGGATGATATAAATGCAACATATCATAACCCTAGCCCCCACAAGTCTCTCAAACACAAAGAAAATGTCCAGGTAAGGTGTAATGAGCTTGAGCCTTATCCACTCCAAGCCGCCCCCTATTGGAAGATCAAGTCTCAACTAGCATCGAGTTTAAGTCTTCAAGTTGTCTCATTCGAGGTTTCTCTCATCTTATCTTCATGTGGATCAACATTAGAGGTATTCCAGCCATGGGATACTTGTGTTTGTTGTGGATCTTCACCTTAGAGGGCTACCCCACCAAGATCTCCATCAAAAGGAAGCACAGAACAAAAGGTATGGACCTTTTAAACACCTTATGGCAGGTTGTTTGGCTTTGATGATCCAAGAGAATCCTTGGATTGGGGTTAGAATTTCATTTACTTTGATGCGCTCCTCATGTGATTTGGACCATGAAACCCTAACATTTTATGCCAATTCCTTAGAAGATAAACATGAGAAAACATTTTTAATTTTTAAATATTTTATAAAATGAAAATTTGTTTTAAATACTTATAATTTGTTTTTATGTTGTTAAAAAACTATATAATAAAGTATAATAATTCTTTTTTAATATTATCTTATTTTTAATTTATTTTCAAATGAGTATGATTTTATTTTATTAAAATAATTGAAATCACTATGACAACTATTATTTAAATATTATAATTTATATTTTCAATAATATAAAAAACATTAATTTTTTTATAACTAGAAAATTAACTACTTTAAAAACATATCAACAAAAACATGTGTAATTATTTGAAAAATAAAATATAAAATATAAAATAGTATTGTAAAATATTATATAACATATTTCAAATGTTAATGAAAATTATTTTTATAATAATTTTCAAAAAAATAATAATAATAATGGGTTTATAAGAATGTGTTTGTAAGACATTTAAAAAAATAATAGTAAAAAATAGTTTTAACATATCAATCTCATATAAAATATTTTATTAGGGATTGAACATATTTTTTTGTTGAAAAGGTAATTTTTGAAATAATTTTTAAAAAATATTATTTGATTTTATACAAAACAAAATTTATTTGATTTTTAGCATATTTTTATGTTTTAAATTTATATTTGAAGTTAATAATTTAAAAATATATAAAATAAAAAATCCGGGCCAAGCGGGCCAGCTCGACCCTAACCCGAATATGTTATGGGCCATTAGGCCCTATTTTTATTCGAGCTATAAAAATTGAGGCCCGACACTATTAAAATTGCGGGCCAAAGTGGACCGGCCCATATTTGATGAGTATGAAACTCATCTATTTTGAAACCCATTTTTTATGTATATTTGAGGCTTAAAAGTTCAATTTAATGCAAAATTATGGAGTCTTCACCTAAATTTGTATTTTTCAAGAATTTAGAGAAAATAACAAAAATCAACAAGAAAAACAACAAAAATGGCTAAGGCAAGAAATTCTGAATGTTGTGACAAATTTCGCCATTGTCACGACAAAACTCAGGGTAAACAACATAAGAAATGTCGCAACAATTAGAGCCATGTCGCAACAAATATTGAGAAGAGTCCTTAAGGAAGAAGCAGAACCTTTGTCGCAACATTACCAAAGTTTGTCACAACATAGTTAAGGAAAAAGGAAGCTGAAAGAATGTCGCGACATTTCACAGCTATGTGGCAACATATTATGAGCAGAAGGCAAAAAAAGTTTGTCGCGATATTTGACAACTATGTCGCAACAAAGAACAAGGTAAATGGAAGCATAACATTATTGCAACAATGGAACTATGTAACAACAAAAGATGACCAAAAATCTTAAAGAAACACTGGAATTATGTCACGACATAGCAAAGTTTGTCACAACAAAAGCAAGCAAGAGTTCACAAAAGTTTGTCTCGATAATTGTTTTTATGTTGCGACAAAACCTCCCGAGATCAATAATACATGGCAAGGAAAGAATGTCGCGACATTTGAAACTTTGTCACGACAATTATGAGATGGAGTCAGCTGAACTTTGTCGCAACATTTCCAAATTTTGTCGTGACACAATTTAAGGAGAAGGCAAATAAGTTTGTTGCAACAATCACTCAAGAGGAATGCAAATTATAAATGTTGTGAAAAATCTATAACAAAATATAAAGACATAGAAGTTGCATATATGTCACAACATTCATGAACTTTGTCGTAACAAACACTTATTAAAGGCTAAAACTGAAGACACAGCAGCAATTGTCGAGACAAGGCCACTACAAAGCTTGAAGACAAAGACAAATGCTACAATGTCACGACATTCTTTCTTTTGTCGCGATAATGAACCAAACTAGGTGTGAAGACTTAGGTAAAGTGAAACAATAGATTACCATTACAGTATAGGCTGTAAGCTTAGGAATTTCTCTAGATCTCGGATGATGACATGGACCACATCGTCAAGTTTGTCTCGTGAAATCTTGTTGTCGGGACGGTTGGGATTGCACGTATCTCGAGGCGAAATGAACGAATGACATGGCGACACGTGGCACATGAACATGTTCCATGTAGCACCAAACAAGTGGACACTTAGCACATGAAAAGCTAAGTGTCATACCCTTATCATGCATGAAGCAAGTGAGGGAAAAGTGGCATGAGAAACACATGGCATGGTAATTGCCAAGTGTCAAGATGATTAAGAAAGGTGTTCTACACTAGACCAAAATGAGTTCGATGGGGGAGAAAGAAAAGAGAATGAGAAAAGGAACATAAAATATAGAAACAAAGGAAAAGGGGAGGAAAAGAGGTCTAGCTTCTACTGGTCTCTAGTGTTCAAATAGCAAGAGGTTCGACGGGTCAGGAAGTGAGCTAGTCTACGTTCCAAGAGGTAGGGGTTCTCTCTTACTCTAGTTATTCTTTGTCTAAGGGCCATTCAATGGCCATGAGGTGTAGCCCTACACAATGGAGTTGGTTCAAGAACATTTTTTATCAAACTTTTGATGATTTACGGTCCAGTTTCTAGGTCCTTTCTATTTCCAGAACTATAGTAGGTGTAGCCCTACACAATGGGGTTGGTTCAAGAACATTTTTTATCAAACTTCTTTTGAAGATTAATGCGCGCAGTTCTATTTTTAACTCGTAGTTCCGAACAAAGTTGTGTTTGTTTGAAATATAGGATTTGAGTAGATGATTTTGTGGCGTATCATAGCTATATGGATCAACATACGAATCGTTTTGTGTTGTTTCCTCTGGTCTCGAACATGAAGATCCACTTTGTGTGTCGTTTCTTGATAAAATGACATGTAGGTAGTGTGAAAATTATGTTGATGTATGTTTGCTTGATGTATTAACATGGGTTATAGAATGGATGTGAATTATATGCAATAATTATAATTATCCATGAATTGTAAATGTCGTATGTAGCTCTCATTATGCATGTAACATGAGATGACATGCAATGGCATTTCTGCATCGCATATGCACGAATACATCGCGTGAAACGAGTGTGAGTGCATGGCATGAATTAACACTGTGTTTGGTGTTCAATGGTGGGCTCTGTCAAAGGGACAACGTCCTAGAGTCTCACGGTTTAAATTATGTCTCAGGTAGTAATAAGAAAGGGATAGACACTCCCCCCTGCTGTGCGAAAACCTGCATCCTTGGTTAAACATATGTATCCAACAATGAAAGCCCGTGAAAATGTCAAAAGGTGTGACGCCGCTGATGTAGACCCCGTAAAGCCTGGCATCTACAAAAGACACATGGCTTTTGAATAAATCGGCTTATCGAGATAACCAATGAGTCAAATTATAAGACAAAATATTTTGTTTGAAATGAAGGTTTTCACATGGCATATGCATGTGGAGGAGTCATTGAGTTTCTGACATTAAGTAATGACAAGTGAACATTCATGTAGAAATGTATATGTTATTGCTCAATGTGTTTGTAAATGTGGAATCATGGCATTGCATGTGCATTTACGTAGGGAGTAGCCTTTGTAAGAGAATTCCTCTACTGGGCATTGCTCACCCCGTCATGGGAAAATATTTCATGTACTGGAGGTACACCAGGAGATGGAACTCATCTGAGACCTTAGTGGTGAAGAAGAAGGCCAGATTATGGCTTCATTACATGTTTTGTAAAATTCTGGACGATATATCCAATTCTTGTCTGTGTAAACGAAAAGAGTTGTAATGAAACTCATTTTGAATGGTTCAAAGTAGTTTGGCAAGTTTGTCCCAAATTTTGAATTGCCTTTATTACACAGAGGCTACTGTATTAAATTTATGGTGTTTGGAAAAGAGTTGGAGGTGCAGGAAATGGCAGGAAGGCTACTGCATGTTTGAGCAAGTTTTAGGTCATGACAGGGGCTTCCTTGCGCAATAGAGTTTTTCTGGTTCTATGTCGCGACAAGGGTCCCTTGTATCGTGACATGGCTCTCAGTATTGATGCAATAGCTAGGTCGTGACATAGTTTTTCCATGTCGCAACAGTGTTTTGCCTCTTTGTCATGACAATGTCATGATAGAGGTTTCCTTATCGTAACCGAGACGATCACGACAAGAGGCCATGTGTTGCAACCTTCGTGTTACAACGGATTTGGCCTTGGCGAGGGATTCTTTGTCGCGACAGAGTATTTTATGTCACGACAGAGTTTGGTCAAGGCCAAGGGATTTCATGTCGCGACAGAGTTTCCTGGAGTGGTGTCATGACAAAGTATTTTATGTTGCACCAGAGTTTAGCCAAGACCAAGAGTTCTCTTGTCGCGACAAAGTATTTTTATGTCACAACAAAGTTGTCCAAGGTGAAGAGATTTTATGTCGCGACAGAGTTGCCTGAAATAGTGTCGCGATAGAGTAGATCCTATGTCGCGACAAAGAGTTCCAAGACATGAGGTCTCCCATGTCGCGACATAGTGTTCTATGTTGCAACAATGGGGCATGGCGCTACGTCGTAATGAGGCGGGACACACGCACGATAGAGACGCACACACGACAGAGACGCACACATGACAAAGACGAGCACACGACAGAGACGCGCACGTGACAGAGGTATTCTATCGCGATAGAGATTTCTCTGTCGCGATAGACTTCATACAGTGGTAAAAAAAAAAAAAAAAAAAAAAAGTACCCCCGAGACCGAGGCGTCACACTAGGCCTGCACAAAAACCCATCAAATATGCCTAGAATTTCGGCCCAACATTTATGAGGTCTATAAATAGAAAGAGATAGGGAGGTAGAAAAGATATCTATTGGATACATCATTGAAGTCAGCATCTTTAGAGGAGAAGAGGGAGAAAGACTGAGTTTTTGTACATATTTTTATTTTCTTCTTTTATTTTTTTTATTTTTATTTTTCATTTTCAGAGCATAGGTTTATAAATACCTAGAGCTCGATGTCGGATACTAACGATCTAGCTTAGCATCAGGACATTAGGTATACGATCACCTAGGACTTTATGGGCACGGGTTTAGATCATGCATTCATTGTGCATTCTGATGAATTATTATGTGTTATATATTGCATGATATTGTGTTATATACTGTGTAAATTATATATACTTAGTAAATAGTATATAGGAAATGTTGAATACTAAGGTGGAAAAATAACCTTAGGGGTTCGATAAATAAATGAATATGTTATTTCAGATTGTGATGTATATTAGTAGTGGCATATGCACTACTAATAGAACCATGAAAAAAAATATATATCAATTTTCTATTTGGCATATGTAGATGGTAAGTCGAGGAAGGGGACGCAGGGGTCGCCCACGAGGCAATAGCCGACCACCACCTGTTTTTTACCAAATGTGCCTTATGTGAGGCTATGGTGCCGTAGCTACGCTATAGTAATGTGCTAGTAAATGGGGTCGGAGGACCGAGTAACCTCCAAAGGTTTATGGCACATCATCCTCCAGCATTCATAGGGGGAGGGGATCCAATGGTAGCTGACCATTAATTCCGATAGGTTGAAAGGGTTTTAGAGGCTATGGAGATTACCTCTGATGCCACGAGGATCAGGCTAGCTACATTTCAGCTAGAGGGTGAATCCTAGGTATAGTGGGATTGGATTAAAGTCTCAAGGTATCTGGAGACGATGACATGGAGAGAGTTCCAAGAGCTCTTCATGAGTAATTTTTTCCAAGATCTTCTGTGCATGAAATGTTCTTAGAGTTCCTTGAGTTAAAACAAGAAAAAGTATATCCCATTTAATACGTGGCTAAGTTCATCGACTAGCACGCCGATATGATTATGTGGCCACAAACATGGCCAAGGTGGGAGGCTTGAGGCTTGGTCCAAGCTGGTCCATCCGGGAGCACATTTGGTGGGATTCTCTATAAGACACACCATGGTCAAGACGGCTATGGCCATAGAGAGAGAGATAGATGATGCACGGAGCATACGAGATACGGGTGTCGGTGACAAAAGGTATGAGGGTTAGCCTTCTTCTAGTTCGGGAAAGAAGCATAAGATTTTTATTCCACGAGGATTTCAGGGACAGAGTCCCCGCTATCAAGGCCAAGGCCAAATCATGGCTCCTATCCAATTAGGACCAGTGACATGTTTCCATTACTATCAGCCTGGGCATATGAGATGGGATTGCCCATTGAGGCAAAGGTCCTAGAGTTATGAGACACCACAGTCCCAGTCATTAGGGAGATACACTCAGACACGGTTTGTTCCTTCTTACCTTAGTATGGGCCAGAGGAACCAGTATCAGTCTCAGAGTACGACACAGGCAGGCCAGAGTATAGGTCAAAGTCGAGGGCATGGCTCACAAGCCGGGACTTCAAGGACCCAAGGGCTTGTCTAAACAATTACACCACAGACTGAGGCGCCATATCAAACAGTTATTCAGGGTATGTTTCTGCTATCCCTCCTATGGGCAAGGATACTATTTGATTATGGTGTATCACATTCATTCATCGCTGCATCATGTGTGAAATAATTAGGCTTAGAGGTTGAGACCTTGGAAAAGCCATTGCATGTAAGCTCTCCCCTAAGAACTAGGGTGAGTGTTGATCTAATATGTCCGAATTATGAGTTAGAGATCTCCGGGATTCTACACACTGTGGACCTAAGGGTCATGGATATATCAGACTTTGATGTCATTCTTAGCATGGATTGGTTGACGACACATCGAGTCGTCATTGATTATGATCGCAGGAGAATTACTGCCTACACACGGGATGGTAGTTGTGTTACATTTAAGGGGGATAAGCGTGATGCTTTACCCTGTGTCGTATGACTCAGTGGTTGATCTGGATGAATTATGTGCATTTCACAGAACCCTGTTTTAGCTGCCAAATGCATTATTACGCTCTTTTCATTAATATATCACGCTTAACTCTCATATTATATTGTTCTGTTAGAATATGGCGATGTTGGAATCAAAAGGGCGCCTAAAAGACGTAAAAACATAAATGTGTTAAATGACAAAAGGCGGATTGCCATAGTGCTATCGGGTTCAGCCAAAGAGACTCTTCGTCGTGGTGAAGCACATCGTCGCTATAATCGCAAAGAGCAAACCAAGAGATCAGTTTGAAGGGGCCTCAAATTTACGCAAAGAATGGCAACCTTCGCCACTACGTAGCGAGGTCCCCTTTCCAAAATAGGAACTCACAGAACCCTAATTTTTCTGGGCCATTTATGGGCTCGCGTCTCGAGGTATAAAAGGGAAGATTTTTTGAAGCAAAAGAGGGGGATTGGATTGAGAAGAAGAAGCGAAGACAGGCAGAGAGAGATCAATATAAACGGATTCGAGAAAGATCGCGAAGATGGAGTTTTCTATAGTTCTTCCTTCAACCTACTTTATGATTCAAATTCTTCAATCTGTAATGAATAATATGATGAACTAATTCTTTTCTCTAGGGTTTTGCCAAACATAACCACAATTTGATAGATTGATTTTCATTTTTGGCTTATTCGAATATTAATATGAGTACATACGTTTGTTTTAATTCTAGGTTTAATTACATGTTATTGTCTGGCCAACCGTGACATGCTAAAGCTGGGAGTTTGAGATCGAGAGAAGATAACTTCTAGATCTGTTAAAGCAATTACTTGCAGTTAAAGAATAGATATTCCAGACAGTGTGGCAATTGGGTTTGTACATTTAGGTTTTTCAAAGTCGAGGGGTCGAGGCGTAGATGCAATACATCCCAATAGTTTGGTGATAGGCAAATATATCTTCGAGAGAGAATATCTTGTAGAGATCAACCCACCAACATAACTCATAATGAATACTAAGTCCTTAATTGAATTGACATCTATCATATGGGTAGGAGACAAAACCCTAGGTTTCTCATCTATATAATTCAATAATTTAATTTTTATTTTAATCTAGTAATTTAGTCGTGAATTCGCTAGATTAGATCCAAATATTGTCAAGTCATTAAATCAGTAGTAAACACGCTCTTTTGAGGGAACGACACTTGACCAACCAACACTACATCAACTCGACGTATACTGTTTCCACATCTGTTTATGCTTCCCACCTAATTTTACCACTCGTCGCTCAAGTTTTGCGCTATCGTCAGGAGAAGTTTAGTGTTGATATTGACAACCGTGCCATAGATAGTACTTTGGATCAATTTTACTTTCTTTAGTTCTTCTCACTTCTTGATCATTTCTTTTTACTTTTATTCCGGTTACTTGTTTTCCTACGCATCCGTGGTTGTGATTTGGCCGCCTTATCCCGTGATTTCGTGAAAGTATTTAGAGTGCATGCAAAGACAAGGCCACAGGGAACTGCTTCCATTCGATCTTGACTGCATCAATTACGAGGCGAAGCCCACGTGAACTCACCAAATCATGCAAAGATCGGGCAAAAGCGTGACGTATTCATGATGGAACCACAGTGGAACCATATGGACAGAACTATAGAAATCCGGCCACCACACCGCATACTCGATAATCCGCTGTGTGATGCTACTTGAGGAGTTTGCCTTGCCACCACAACTTGTTCGGGCTTAGCTATACGTCGACCAACGATACAAGCCAACAACTTTTGAGTCGAAGGAGCACCATAAATGCTCCACAATATACAATTCCATGGGCTACCTAAATGAGAACTGAATGCATTCTAATTTCACCTTTATCGGTTTAAAGGACAGCACTAAGTATAATGGGGTAACCGAAGAAGCTCTCTATATCATGTGGTTATTCTCATTGTCACTTAGCTATCTAAGAATTAATCGCCGACCAAATGAATCCTCCGTGACTCCATCACCTCATGGAATGACTTGGTGCAGAAATTTCTAATTAAATTTTTCCCACCCGTAAAAATAGCTAAATTGGTGCAAGAAATTAATACATTTAGACAATTTGAGGGGGAGAACCTAGCTAATGCTTGGGAGAGATTTCATGAGCTACTAAGGAGGTGCCCACATCATAGATTAACTAAGTGGATGTAGGTGCATACGTTCTACAATGGTCTGGGTTTAATTACCTAGTGACAATCACTGATGTCATAGGAGGTGTCTGATTTAAGAAAACCACAGATCAAGCCTATGAGATCTTGGAGGATATAGCTACTAATACTAATCAGTGGCCCCGAGATAGATCAAAGACTCAAGAAACCCTTAGCAGAGCGCATTACGTAGGTTCTTAGTAACCTGGTAACCATAACACTGACCAGACAACAAGTGCATAACAGTGGCATAGTAAATGCTATTCGTAATAATCTGTGGAAATTTATGAATTCCTAAGGTGGGACAAGACAAGACTATGGGAGGTCAGTGGCAAATGACTGTAGAGTAGGCCCAATATGTGAATCAGCATAATCAACCACAGCAAGGGTAGTATGGGGGCAATGCATATCAGAACAGATACTAGAATCAAAGTCAGAATGCAGGTCAGGGATGGAGAGGCAATCAGAATAGTCAGAACAATCAAAACTATTGATGGAGGAATAGTCAGAATAACATGCCACTACCCCGAGTGAATGAACCACCCCTTGAGAAGAAAATAGACTTAGAGCAAGCACTTGCATAGATGCTCACCGCATAACCCTTCTTATGAACAAACCGCTTAATTTGCGTAACTAGACCAACGAATTGAACAATCGTGCAGCACAACTCTGAGAAACTTAGAGGTGCAATAAATAAATGCCTGCCTATTGACCTGAGAGGCACAAGGAGCATTATCAAGCATTCATGAACCCGAGGCAAGAAGGTAATGAACATGTAAAGGCTGTCACATTAAGGAGTGGCAAAGAACTAGCAGCACTAGGGCAGCCACCAATGATAGGGGAGGTAGAGATAGAAAAAGTAATCCAACCTAGCCAAACTGACAAGGTAGTAGGGGAACAGCCCCATCAGAATAAGTTGGGTGAAAAAGAAATAGAGTCTGAGGGTCGACTAATAGCCAGACTCAACCCACTCATCCCAATTTCATACCTCAACGCTCGGGTTAGCAATTGATAAGCAATTCACCAAGCTTCTAGAGGTGTTTAAGAACCGCATATAAACATTTCGCTTGCCGATGACAGAGCAGATGCCCAGTTACGTGAAATTCATGAAGGAAATACACGTCCAAGAAAGAAGACTGCTTAGACTTTGAGACAAGAAACCCACCGAGAGTGTAGCCATCCCAGAACGAAACTCGCAGGTGCCGGAAAGACCTTAGCAGTTTTACCATACCATGCACAATTGGAAATTCCATCTTTGAGAAGGCCTTATGTGATCTGGGAGAAAGTATTAACCTCATGCCACTATCTCTATTCAGACGACTGGGATTAGGTGAAGCTCGCCCAACCACAATCACACTCCAGTTGGCAGATAGGTCACTGAAACACCCTAGGGGGGGTGATAGAAGACGTTCTGGTCAAAGTGGATAAGTTCATCTTTCTGGAAGATTTCATTATTCTGGATATGGAAGAAGATAAAGAAATACCTATCATCCTGGGTAGGCCATTTCTAGCGAAGGTAGGACAATGATTGATGTGCAGAAGGGAGAACTGAAATTGAGAGCCTTGGGAGGCGAGATCACCTTTCTTGTATTCCGACCCATGAAGCTCCTAGATGACTACCCTAACAAAGATACCTCGGTCCTCCACCCCAAAGAGATCTTGCAAGGCTGAGCGTAAACTCCTCGATAAGTCTCAGCACAACGAAGCTTCCCAAAGATCAAGGGCATGGTAGCCAAATAGTCTAACCGCCCTAAGCAAGATTTTGAGCTCAATGAAGGTGCGTTTATCATTCAGCTCCTCTAGAGGAAATATACATAGCATTATATGAATGTCGAGCTACCAACATTAAACATAGCGTGTCTTGGGAGGCAGCCCAAGCTTTGTGAGATTTTCTTTTTCCCTAAAACTTGGGTATTTCCATTCTTTTTTATTGCCTTGCCGTTAAATTTTTGTTTTGGGCGTTCTCCTTGTGCTTATTTTTCATAGAAAGGTGAGTCTTAAAGACATAGGCAAAAAACACGCTTCGCACTTTCTCGTCTCGCCACAACGGTCGTTTCACGCCGCAGGGCAAAACATAATTCAAACTTTCTAGTCCGCGTTGAAGAGCCCTTCGTCAGCATGGTATTTCACGCAAAGAAAGGACCTTGGTCGAGGTGAAGCGACTCGTATCTCTGGGTCTATAACAATCTCGCAGCCTGTCCATTTTTTTCCCTCCACCCATTTTTTGTGGGACCCTTTGTCTCCTGCTCTTGTCTAGTGTGCGCTTTTTTGCAGATTCCTAGCCGATCGCGACTACTATGGTCTTCTGCAAGACCCTCGTGCCAGCTAAACGCACCGCCTCCGTCTCCACATTACGCGACACCTCCTCCGCACGATCCGCACAATTCATCTCTTGAGAGGTAGAGCGGCTCTACCACAAGTCTATTTGCATCCGTTCATTCGTTCCGGATATGGGTTTTCCTACCTTAAACACATTCTTCAACTTCACCATCCAAACCAAAGGATGGCAGATTAATCGTGTGCTCTTCCAACCCCTGAGTGGGCCCCTCAAGAGACGAGTTCCATTCCAACCTCAAGGCTTCGGCTGGTACCACTATGTTGGTCTCGAGGAGGTGGGGCTCCACTCAGGCACGGGCCATCAACTAGATCTATCACCGCAAACGGCCCCCGGATCTTTTGAACCGGTTAATATGTAATCTGTTGTCACTATGTGTGCTTAACCTATATCATCATACAGTTTCACGTTATTCCTGTGTGCCCTAAGTGGAGTCTATTCTTGCTTGGGGATAAGTAAGAAGTTAAGATTGGTTGTGTTGATCGGGATGAATCATGCGTGCATTTCAGTTGAATTCTCGGTGTTCTTTATAGCTAAAATGCATGATCTGGCGCCTTTTCATTAATATCACACTAACCCTCTATATTATATTGTTCTATAGAATATGGCAATGTTGGAATCAAAAGGCAATAAAAGACGTAAAAATAGAAATCGTAAGGTAAATGACAAAAGGTGGACAAAGAAAGTGCTACTAGTTCTCACGCAGAAGAAGAGATCACCGCAGAAGACTCGCTAAGACCAATCTTCACAGAACGAACCAATAGATCAGCTTGAAAGCGGCCTCGCCACGCCAGCCAATGAAGCAACCTTTCGCCAAGCAGCGAAGTCCCCTTTCCAAAACAGGAACTCGCAGAACCCTAATTTTTCTAGGCCATTGATGGGCCTGTGTCTCGAGGTTTAAAAGGGAAGATTTTTCAAAGCAAAAGAGAGGGATTGGATTGAGAATAAGAAAGAGAGACAGGTAGAGAGAGATCAATATAGACGGTTCGAGAAAGATCACGAAGACGGAGTTTTCTGTAGTTCTTCCTTCAACCTACTTCATGATTCGAATTCTTCAATCTGTAATGAATAATATGATGAACAATTCTTTCTTTCTGTGGTTTTGCATAAACCTAACCACATTACTTGGATTGATTTTCGCTGCTTATTTGAATATTAATAAATATGAGCTATACTTTCTTGCTTGACTGGCTTCATACGTTACCGTCTCTGCCAACCGTGACATGCTAAAGCCGGAGTTTGAGATCGAGAGAAGATAACTTCTGTGATTGATGCAGGGTTAAAGCAACACTAAGAATAGAGATATTCCGCATCAAAGTGTGGCACTAGGCTCGCACACATTTAAAGCCGTAGTCGAGAGGGTTGGAGGCGTAGACAATACATCCCACTAGTGAGCATAGGAAAATATATCTCGAGAGAGAATATTCTAGAAACAACCTCGCCAACATAACTCATATGAATACTTCAATAAGTTCTTAATTGAATTGACATCTATCAATTGTGGTAGGAGACAATAAAACCCTATGTTTCTCATCATCGATATAATTCAATACACCGAATTTTAAGTTTTTGTTAATTCTAGTAATTTGGTCATAATTCGCTTTAGGATTAGATCCAAATATTTTCAAGTCAGAATTAGTAACAACACGCTTCGGTGTGTGGAACGTAATACGCCCCAGATTCCTCTGGCCCACCCGAGTGACCAACCGGCCGGTGGTGCGAACCATGTACCGGGACCTTACTTTTTTTCTTTCTTTTTTTTTTTTTTTCGCTAACTTTATATACCTGCGGGTATACAATTAATTTTTGTAATAACCAACTGTTATTTATATATATACAAAGGAACTACCACGGGAGTGGTATCCATTGGCAAATCTCTAAGTCCCAATTATACAATACCATACATGTACACATATTTAAGAGCAAACATCGAGATCATGAAACAAGGTCGGTGAGCACCTATCTCCGAGATGGCCCGTACCGGGTGTGGAATGTCCTATCCTCTTTATCTCTCTCTTTCGCACTCCACACTGACAATATCTGCAGCGCTTATGGGAACATATAGACAGTTAATCCATTCAATATATTAGACTCTTATCACTATCACGAGATCGGGTTAATCAACTCCCCTTTAGCAATTACGACGTTTCATGCGATCCGGATGCCTGCTTAAAACATTTTAGAGCCTTCGTTATATTAAATTTTTTATTTTCAGTGTCGCGACCCGACCTCCGATCGACTTTGGCTAGGATTTAAGCCGGAGTCTTGGCTTACTCCGATATAATTATCTTTCCAAAACATGTTGTGTTTATACTCTTCCATTTTAGACCTTTTAATTAAACTAAAAGTACTTCTTTCTGGCAACTCATGACATTTACAAATTCAAAAGACCCATAATACACTTAATAACATGCATTACAAAATAATGCCTTTTTATCCACATAAACTCATGCTATTCATTGGGTATGCTTTCATTTTTTACACACATTATCATATCACAACATGCATTTTCAATGCAATAATTAATTCAATTCAATTTACGGGATTTAAGCTGCCAACATAAAAATCCCATTTACCTCGCCATTGCTGGTTATTTCACTTCACTATACGATACATTTCGACCATCTTAATGAACTCCGCCCCTTACATCATTCTAATGCATACCTTACAATCTCGGCCTCCCATCATGATTCCGATGTCGTGCTTCGTGCACCCGACATGTGGTATTACTTATTCTGGGCTCCCATCATGAGTGATGTCGCTTGGCATCCCACGTGTATCACTATTTATCCTATTTCCTCCCATCGCACGATGCCGTTTTGGGTGCATCCTCGAATGCAGGTCACTTTATTCGCCCCATCACGACGGATGCCGCTTGCATCCCAACACGTTGGTATCACTTAAATGCCATACGCCTAATCAAGACCCGATGCCGACATCCCGTGACATTTCTTCAATGCCATACACCATCACGACGGTAATGTCGATCGCAACCCCACAAGTGGGACATTGGAGCAGAAAGGTCCTTCATGACGATGCCGATTTCCAGGCATCCCGTCGCATTCGACATATCAATTATTCACACTACGACTGATTCCGCTTAATGAACTTCCGCCTTATCATCATTCACAGTTATCTACTCCGATTTTCTCAAAAATCACATTTCAGTTCCACTTCATCTTTCGTGATATCTTTTCAAAGATATACCAATCTATGTACTTATTTCATGCTCATCTCATACCTCATTTACGTATACTCATTCACGTATACCTTATTCATACACTCATTCATGTGGTTACCCTTCTCATGTATACTCTCATTCATAAATTCATTTACGTATATCACGTGATACTCATTCATACACTATTCACATATTCATTCATTATACTCATTCATAAACTCATTTATGTATACTATATTCACGATACCATTCATACACTCATTCCACATATTCATTCATGTATACTCATTCATGTATACTCATCTCATAAACTCATTTTTACGTATACTTATTCAATGCACTAAACACTCACATATTCATCTCATGTATACTCATTCACATAAATTCATTTATCGTGATACTTATTCACGTATACTCATTCATACACTGATTCACATATTCATTCATGTATACTCATTCATGTATACTCATTCATAAATTCATTTCCACGTATACCATTCACGTATACTCCTATCATTTGTTATCATTTTTCGGTTATAAGTGATAATAATCATATATCACTTAACCACATTACTATGTGTTCATGACATATTGCCTCCTCATGTCTGGCCACAACCGTTTCACCTGCCATTTTCCATAATCATCATTTCATGTCTCATGAACACATCTTTACATTTTTCATTTTCTACATTTTCTGTTTCATGCCTATTACATGGCACTTCATAATACTGAAGTATGATGTATGTGGAATCACACCTCATTCATATATTCTATTCTCTATGAATCTACTTTAGGCTTAGGAAATGGAATTAATCCAATCTAGTGATCATCCAACTAAAGCACAGGGACATTTTCATGCCGTAAACTAGTCTACACCCTGGACACACTAGAACAAGCTTATTACTAATTTTTCCAGGACCTTAACTTCATGCTTGGACTCTGAAGTCTGTATTCTTTTTAAATATAAGCAGTGGGTTCATTCCAACTGAATTATACCTGAGCACCGAACTCGGCAGTCCTAAACAACCCGATCGCCTACTCTATGAACCAAAGCTGGGAATCAGAATTTGGCTTGCACATTCTACTTTGAGTGGAATTAGGCCACTCTAGGACTGTGAATCATAACCCTAATCTTAAGCCAGGTCTCTCCGAAGTCATTTACGAACACTTCGAATCACCAACGATAAGAAGAGCAAGAAATACGAAAACTCCGGTCGAACCGAGTGCAGGTGTATCACACCCCAAAGTACCCAGAGACACTTTGCTCGTGGTGTGTGTACCAAGAAAATATCGCTCATAAATTGGTACATCTTCCAATTTTTCCTTAATGTATTTTCCTTTTCCATATATTTTTGATACCCAATTCAATTCCATACTACATATGCAAACTTCTCAAAACCATTTCATTTGTAACCTCTTTTCTATTCAATTCCTCTTCCAATACTTCTCTTTACTTTAAAAATCTACCATGAATTATACTTCAATAATCCCATTATGGGGAAGAGGTAACCCATACACAAACCAAATACAAAGGATTTGTTAGGCTCTGTTCTAACTCAACTCTTTACCTGTAACCACCAATACAACCAAACTTCAAAGGGAGGATTCCATGTTTCTTTTACAATTGTGGGGTTTTACCCACCTTACTCCTGACATTATCAGTTAGATGAAATCCCATCAAACCCTAGAAAGAAATCAATCAATTACCAACAAGAAACTCATGTCGATGAACTTTTATCAAACCCTAGGCTCGTGGCAATCCATTAACCAAACAAACCAAGGATCCATACTAAGGTTAGTAGTTCCATACCTGGACAGTTTTGCTTGCTCTCTTCTTCTCTTCTCCTCTTCCTCTCTTCCTCTTCTTCTTCCTCTCCCCTTCTCCTCTCATCATTCAATGCTGTCTCTCCAAACGAGACCACAATTGCTCTTATTTAACTCTTTTTTGCTAAGGCCATGCTCTTCGTCTCTCGACATTTTTAAACATTTTTCTATTTTTACTTAAGCCCTTTTATTCTCTTCTATTCTCAATTTAACTTACACATTTTATACTTCTGCATGCCATCTTTCACAATTTTCATAATTTCATATCAACTTACTTCGATTTATGCCATTTATGTCCTCAAGTGGTAAATTACTATTTAATTCGCTTTATTATTAATTTCGCCCTCGCTGCTTTATTTCCGAAAATTTCTATTTAGCTTATAATATACCCTAAACAAGTCCGAAAACTGCTAGGGTATATTTCGGGGTGTTACAGAACGACACTTGACTAACCACTACACTACGTCAACTCTGACACAGAAAATACCTGTGCTCAAGGCTTCCCACCTAATTTTGCACACTCACTTTCGCCCATCGCTGGTAATGGGCAAATGGACGGTCATTTCAGTCTTTACCCGGAGGACAAGGCAAAAGACAGAGCTGGTCTCACTCCTGCAGTTTGTGATTACGAGGATGTTTTTCGATGAACCACTCGGATTACCTCTTCGCAGGGATGCGTGACTTCGCAATCGAAAGTTACACCCTTAGTACATCACCCATTTCATGACTCCACATGGGGACGGCGCCTGCTGCCATAGAACTCCAAGGTCCAAATACGTGAATTATCGACAAGGGTTTCCATTAGCCAAGCACTTCACCTCAGGGGCGCTTCTGGGCTTATTCAAGTAAAAAAAGGACAAGACCTTCGATCGTACATTGACTACCGACAATCAATGGTTACGACACACCCAGACTTTCACAAGGATCGATGATTTATTCGATCGCCCAAGAGGGGCGCAGCCCACCTAAGATAGATCGCTTGAGAGTTAAGAGCCGATATCCTAAGACAGCGCTAGACGCTTATGGGTATTTCGAGTTCACAGCATGCCTTTCAGTTAACGAACGGGCCGCAAAGATTCATGGATCTGCACAGATGTGGTATTCCAACCCTATTTGGATCAGTTTGTTGTAGCCTTCGTTGACGACATTTTGATCTACTCCAAGTTTGAGGAGGAGCATGAGGATCATTTTGTAATGCTCGAGGTTTCGAGACCATCTATATGCTGCTCAAGAAATGTGAATTTCGCTTACTGAGGTGAAATTCTCGGGACACGTCGTGTCGCCTTCCGGTGTTAGCTGGACCCAGAAGGCTGAATGCTTATGAGCTGGGAAAGGCCTAAGTCGGCCTTCGAGATACGCAGCTGGGATTAAGGTGGTACTACGAGGTTCATCGAGGATTTCTCCCCACTAGCGGAAGATCTATATGGTGTTAACCCGGCGATGTCAAGTTTCGGTGGAATGACTGTGCGAGAGGAAGAACTGCAATTGAAAACGAGGCTTACTTCAACTCCCGCTCTGATAGTCTCGTATCGGGAAATGGTATACACAAGGTAATGTGATGCCTCTAAGGACGACTAGATGTGTCTTGATGTAGTCCCGAGGTCGCGGGCTTACGGTTCTGCATACCTAAAGAATCATGAGCGCACTACCTTACACATGACATGGAGTCATGGCCATCGCTCTCGCTTTAAAGATTTAAATACTTCACCATTCAGACATGGTGAGCGCTTAGCGTTTTCGCACCACAAGAGTTTGAAGTATATTTTCACACAGCGGGACCTCAACATGAGGCAACGCATATGGATGGAGTATCTGGAGGATTACGACTTCATTTTGCATTACCATCCTAGTAAGGCAAATGTGGTGGCTGATGCACTCAGTTGAAAGTCACAAGGAGTACTAGCTAGTGTAGCTTCCCAGGAGTGGTAGATGCTTGAGATTGTGGGACAAGCCAGCTATAGTACAATGACTGCTTAGTGTTCGGGAAGTTTAAAGGGCTAAGCTTCCCTATTTAGCGTAGTGATCGAGTCCCAGGGGCAGATACAAAGATACGGGCTAATAGTGGACTGGATACAAAAGGTGTTCAAAGGAGGGATGGTCGAGCTATTCATGCCGATGGTACTGAAGAAAGGATGGGTCAGGGTTCCTGGGCTTAGCAGACTTAAGAGAGAGATCCTCGCAGAGAGTTCCATTACTTGCAGAATACATCCGGTGGCACGAAGATTTACCGAGATCTTCTACCGCAAGATATCGAGTGGGATGAAGAGGCACATCGGGACTTGCTCGACGACCCTCATGTTTCAAAGAAGTAAAGGCTAAGCATCGTAGGTCAACAAAGGTTACTCCATCCATCGAGGTAGCCGAGCGAAGTGGAGCACGTCACGATGTGACTGATGAGGCAATGGATGAGAAAGTGGGTGATAAGACCGTCCACCAAGCCTGCATTTTCGCAATACCGATGACCTTCACACTAGAGGAATTCTGCAAGTTATACATACAAGAGATTGTCCGGTTACATGGAGTACCAATGTCCATAGTATCGAACAGAGATCCTAGATTCACGACACACTTTTGGAAGAGTTTCCAAAAGACCATGGAGACACGCTTGACAATAGTGACCGTGTTTCATCCACGTACCTGACGGGTCACTGGGGAAGGACCAAATTGTGTTTGTGAGGACATGTTACGAGCATGTGTCCTAGATTTTAAGGGTAGTTGGGAAGAGCATTTGCCCTTAGTAGGATTCGCCAACAACAACAGTTATCAGGCGAGTATACAGATGGCACCCTACGAGGCATTATATGGGAGGCCATGTCGATCTCCAATTTTTTGGACGGAGGTAGGAGAAAGACCCACCACTGGTCAAGATTTGATTAAAGACACCTCTAAGAAGCTGGGTTTGATATGGAAGCATCTTCTCAAAGCTCAGAGCCGGCAGAAGAGTTACGTCAACAGGCGACGACGGCGTCTAGAGTTTGAGGAAGGGTGATCATGTCTTCTTGAAGGTAATGCCCAAGAGAGGAGTGGTCAAGTTCGACAAGCGGGGAAATTTGTCGCCGAGGTATATCGGGCCCTTCGAGATACTCGAGAGGGTGGGCATAGTTGCGTATCAATTAGAATTACCACCGAGTTTATCAGGTGTCCATGAGGTATTCCATGTCTCCATGCTCCGAAAGTACACTCCAGATCCGACTCATGTAGCAGATTAGGGTGAGCTTGTTTTCAATGCAAATGGGACCTTTGAGGAGGGACTTTTGTGCGGCGTATTTGATTCCCGGGAAAAACTTTAATGCATAGGAAGCGGAACGTCGATTCCAGCGAATCTGCGAGATTAGAGAGAACACTCAGAAGCTTGAGAAAAACGAAAAGGGCAGAAAACTCAGCTATGGCAGATGAAAGCAAGACCGGAGGCGAAGGACAAGAGCAATGGCCAGAGAAGGCCTCCAATCAACGATACAATGGAGGACTTGGGGCCTATTATTCAGGATGAATGCTCACGCAATCGAGGCGACCTACGAGTTGATCTGAAGTAACTTTGAGGCTGACCCGTACTTGATTACAATGGATTCGGCAACAACGGTTCTTGGTCATCCACAGAGGGCCAAATGAGCACACAGGAAGGTTTCTCGGGATGTAAATCTCAGTGAAGTTGAATGGGGTGAGACCGGAGGTCCTTAAAATTGCAATTATTCCCATTTTCTCTAAGAATCGGCAGCCACATGGTATGAATCTCTACCGTATGGTTACATTGATACTTGGGAGGAGCTTGTAAACCTACTTGGGTAGATTCTTCCCCCATCTGCTCACCTCCAGAGAAGGAGGGAGATGAATTGTGTTCCACAGGGAAGATGAGAGCCTTTATGTAGCATGGGAGAGATTGAGTTCTTGAAAAAGATGCCGTGCATGGAATAGACTTGAAGACCCGGATGGACATGTGTATCATGCCTTGAATGATACATCTAAAAGAACATTATTGATGCTTCATGCTGTGGAGCATTGAACATAAAATCTTCGAAGCGAGATCTGATTGATTGAGGGACACGGCGAAATCGATATGAAGCTCCATCGGAGTTTTCAGAGTAGTGGCGAGAGGAAGAGGAGTCATGGAGCCAGGCAAGATGACAGCCATGGAGGCAAAGTTAGACCATCATACATAGAATGGACAAGCAAGAGGAAGATGCACCTTTGCTCATGAAATATGAAGCGATCCCGAGAAGAACTATTGAGAGGAAGTGCTGATGTACTCACTGAAGAACTGTTTTATGATCTTTGAGAGGTTAAGTACTTGGGGAGCCAAGTTATCACTTTAAACCAAATCCTAACTGCCCCGGCCACTATCATCCAGCGAGGAACCATGAAAATTTTTCATATGGTGGAGGGCCTGCGAGGCCCGAGGCATGGGCAGTCCTCAGCGGGGATATCGGCAACCACAGGGTTTCCTCGGCGGCATCAAGGAGGTGAAAATAGAAGCAGTACGAGTCGGAGGAGGCTCAACCATTTGAAGATCAAATGTTGCGATTCATGGGGAGACTGACAAAGAAGGTAAGCCTCCGTGAGCAGTTTACAAAATTGGAAGCCTCGAATCTTGATTCTCAAATTTTTCGAAGACCACTAATGCCTCCCTCAAGAACACAGGAGACACAAATAGGGCAAGCGGCCTAAACCTGCAAACCAGATGAAAGATGCCTTTCCCGGTGACCACGAAGAAGAATGCGAAAGGCTGCGTAAGATTTGTCTGCGGCTGAAATGGGAGGAAAGACTTGGTGGAAAAAACAGAAAAAGATGAAAGCGACAAGGGAGGCAGGCGGACAATCTTTGGAAACCTTTGGAAGGAAGAAAGAAGGAGCAGTTTGTCGGGAGAAGAAGGAGCGAAGAAAACCGGAGCAATGCGCACCGTAGTCCCATTTCCCTGAAATTTTTGTAGAAATCGAATAGAGGAACGAGTTTGCGGGTTTTTGAAAACCTTTCGAAATTGGAGATCAGTATGCCTTTCACGAAGTGGTATTTCGGATGCCACTTTATGCAAAGTGCGAAAGACATCTTGAGCAAAAGAGGAGAAGATTCTTGAAGAAGGAATTGTGAACCCAGTGTACTTGACTTTAAGTGTTGTGATTAAGAGAGACTTACCAGAAAAGATGAAGGATCCAGAGAGCTTCACCATTCAGAAAGCTCTCTGTGACTCAGGTGCCAGTATCAATTTAATGCCTAAATACATTTGCCAAAGTTAAGTTTGGGGGCTTACTCCCACCTCTTGTACCCTACAAATAGCGGATAGAACCATGGCAAAACTTTGAAGGAATCATAGAAGATGTCTTGGTAAAGGTGGGAAAATTTATTTTCTGTTGACTTCTCATCATCTGCCCGGATATGGAGGAAAGATTCACAAGTCCCTCTCTTCTTTGGGAAGGCCATTCCTTACAGCTGGAGCAGCTCTAATCAATATGCGAAGAGAATTCTCACTCGGAGTTGGAGAAGGCGGTGACTTGATTTAATCAAGTTTAAAGAATTTAAACATAGAAAGGGAAGATATCAAGTCAATAGAAGATGTATGTCAGCTGACTACGATTTTACTATGATTGTAATGCCCAACTTTCAATCAATGAAAAGGAGATGAATTTCCAATATCTTGAAGGTTTTGATTGATTTTAAATCAGTTTACATTCTTGAAAAGTGATAGTCTTGAACGAATGGGATGAAAAAGAGGCAAAAATGAAGAAAAGGAAGGAATTTCATCGAAACCGATGAAGAAGGGCTAGTTTTAAAGAGTTGCCAAGTCATTTTAAAATATACTTTTGGAGGCGCGAAAGAAGTAAACGGTAATAATTTACTGGAGCTAGGTGATCTTCAGAGCAGAGGTTCTTTGGAAATTTTAAGGAATCATAAAGTCACATGGCAGTACATTGAAGAGTTAAAGGTGTCGATCCATCAATATGCATGCACAAAATCTGCTTTGGAAGAAAATGCAAAGCCAGGCGTGTTGAACATCAAGGCTGAATCCGATAATGAAAAGTAGTCGGAAGGGTGCTCAAATGGTTAAATCTTTGGTTTTATCTATGCGATTTGAGCCGATCCTTAGGTTAGCCCGATCCGTATGGTTCCAAAGAAGGGTGGATTTCTTGTGATCCTTGATAGAAAAATGAATTAATTCAGCGAAACGGTGACGGGATGGAGAGTATGCATTGATTGAGAGCGTGAACACGGTAACCAGGAAAAGATCATTTCCCTTTGCCCTTCATTGATCGGATGTTGGGCCAGTTAGCGGGACACCCTCATTTCTGTTTCTTGGACGGGTATTCAGGCTCTGACCAGATTGCAATTACTGAGGACCAGAAAAGATACATTCATGCCCCTATAGGTACCTTTGCCTTGGAAAAGGATGCCATTTGGGCTATGCAATGCTCACGCTACTTTCGTGATGTATGATGTCAATGTTCTCGGGTTGATTGGGAAGTCATGGAAATTTTTATGGATGACTTCACGATGTATGGGTCAGGGTTTTGAACAATGCGAACAACCTGGAAGCTTGATGCTTAGATAAGGACAAACGTAGCACTAAATTGGGAAAAATGCCATTTCCTTAGTACTTGAAGGTATTGTTCTTAGTCATAAAATTTACGCTCTGAGGCTAGAAGTGGACCAATCCAAGATTTCCATTATTAAAACCCTTGCACCTCCCACAACAGTAAAGGGGATAAGGAGTTTCTTGGGGCATGCTAGATTTTATAGGAGATTCATCAAAGACTTCTCAAACATAACCAGACCACTATGCATATTCTTTGGAGAGGACCTGAAGTTTAATTTTGATGATTCTGTAAAGTGCCTTTGAAATCAAGATCAGATTGGTCGAGCACCTATCATGGCTGCAGGAATGGGATCGAGGATTAGTAATGTGATGCGGTGATTTTGGGAGTACGTATTGGGGCGAAGAAAGAGAAAATATTGAGCCATATAATATATGAGACCTTCAATGAAGCACAAGCTATTCCACAGCCGAAGGAGATGCTAGCCATAGTGTTTGCTTGTGAAATTCAAGCCATACATTTTGGGATCCCGTGTTATAGTTCACACGAGACCATCTGACCATCGAATATCGATGTCAAAAAGAAGCTAATGAGGCGATAAGGTGGGTCTTTGCTCACGCAAAGTTTGATCACGGAAATTAAAGATAAAAGGGGTGTGACAATGTGATGGCTGATCGCGTCCGGGTAGAAGGAATGAAGCGAGGAAAAGGAGGAGCGTAGTGCTTAGAGGGAACTTCCCGGATGAGCAATTTGTTTAGGGGTGTCATTCCAACTTCCATGGTATGCTGATATTGTGAATTACCTAGCTTGTGGAGTAGTTCCTCAAGAATTCAGCTACCAACAGAAAAAAAAAGCTGGTAATGGCCGGTACTACATGCAGGATGACCTTTGCTATTTAAAGAGTCTTGACATGATTATTTAGAAGATGTGTGCGAGAGAGTGAACAATGTAAAATCTTGAATGAATGCCATGCATCACCATATGGGGGCATTTTTCTGGAGAAAGAACAGCTCACAAGATACTCCAATCTGGATTTTATTGGCTATCTTGAGAGATTGTCTTTGAGATAGGTCAAATTGTGTGATAGATGCTGAATTGGAAATATCAGCTGCGAAAATGAAATGCCCCTAAAGGCATAATGGTGGTGCAAATTTTTTGATGTATGGGAATAGATTTTATGGGACCATTCCCACCATCATTTGGAAACACATATATTGCTGGCGATGGATTATGTTTCAGATAGGTGGAAGCGTGGCTTGTCAAGGAATGATGCTAATACAGGTTGTGAGTTTTCTTACAAAAAGAATATTTTGGCTGATTTGGAGACACCCGAGAACTATCATTAGTGATGAAGCCATTTGCAAACAAAATATTTTGCAAAACTCATGGCAGTATAGGATCAAGCATATAAGGAGTCTAGCTTATCATCCCGAACCCGATGGACGGGCGAATTTCCATGAGGGAGATTAAAAGAATCACAGAAGGCGTAAGTTGGCGGGAAGGATTGGTGCCAAACTTGATGATGCACTTGGGCTTGAATTTGCATTCAAAAACTCCATTGGAATGTCCCCATGAGTTGTCTTTGGCAAACCATGTCATCTACCTCTTGAAGCTGGAATCTGGCTATGTGGGCCATCGAAGGCGGAACTTTGATTTTAAAGCTATGAGAAGAGAGGCTGCTCAGCTGAGATAGGCTGGGCGAAATGAAGCCTGCGGCTTGATGCTCGATATACAAAGGACAAAACAAGAAATGGCATGATCGGAGGATTTTGAGAAAAGAGTTCGACCGGAGAGCAAGTTCTTCTTTTTAACTCCAGTTGAAGTTATTTCCCGGGGAAGTTAAAATCGAATGGAGTGGACCATACGGTAGTGTCAAGCCTTACGGTGGAACAATAACATTAAAGGCCCGATCTTTGAGGAAGAATTTAAAGTCAATGGACAAGGCGAAGCATTATCAAAGCAGGAAGGAAGAAAGGAAGAGCTCAGAGCGGCATTAAGAAAGAATCAAAACAGCAAGTCGGTAGGACTCAAGCGGCGGTGATGGGAGGCATCCCATAGAGATTTTAGTTTCTGATTTTAGACTTTGATTTTTTTTATAATTCACCTTGATTTTGTTTTCTTTAGTTCTTATAATGATTAGTTAGTACTTGAGAAGTTAATTTTTGTTTAATTAAATCCTTTCTGGAAATGTTGCAGAGTGCTTATGCATAAATGCAAGGCTCAGGCGAGAAGTAACAACTTCCAGGACAACTCCAGCAATTCACAGGAAAGAGCTATTTGAAAAAGGGGAGCATTCTTTTCCCTATACAAATTCTGTGAAAATTGAATAGTATACATGTTTGAATTGCTATGTGAAATGGTTTATTTGATGATGAGAATGCAACTAATTAATCGAGAGTGAAAAATTTGTCTGTTCATTAAATTTGAGGCAATTGCAGACTAGGTCGCGACAAAAACTTATGTCGTGACAGAAACTGAAGTCGCAACAGAAGTTGATGTCATGACTTCGGTCGATGCGGAAAGGAAGAAAGGGCGTGGTCGCGACCAAAGGTTATGTCGTGGCCGAAGTGGAAGTCGTGACGAGCCGATTGGAATTCGCGACGAGTGAATTCCTTGAAAAGTGATGAAGTCGCGTGACTTAACAATGTCACGAGATGCACGATGTCGCAGCCTTAGGATGACTTGTCCTCCCACAGTTAACTTATGTCGCGACAAACAATATTATGTCGCGACATAAAAGAAAGTTTGCGGTAGGCGACTTTTAGTGCTGCCCTAAATTTAATGGCGGCCTGATAAGCGACATGAATTTAAGTCGCGACAAGCGCAAATAAATGAAATAATAAATGGCCACAATAATAATTGAATTGCAACTGTTGAGAAACTCTCTTCATTATCATCTCCTTCCGTGAAGCAAATTCAACTTTTCATCTTTGCATCTTCCCTGGTTTTCGATTCTTGCAAACCCTAAATCCGAACTACTTCCTAAAAAAAAAAAAAAACCTTCCGATTTCTCTAAATGGTGAACCTTGTCATCCCAAAATACGAGGCAATCAGGAGAATTATACCCCAAAGCGAAGGGAAGATCATCTGGAACCTACAATGGAGAACAGGCCGTCGGAACAGCCAGAAGTCCAACCAGTTACTCAGCAACAGAGAAGGAAGGGAAAAGAAAGGCAGCAAGAAGAAGAGGAGGACGAGTTCGTCTCAGAAGAAGCTTTCGCTAATTGGAAGAAGCACTATGCTGGAAGGGTTTAATAGGAGAAAGAGAGTTAAACCAACTCATCTTCCGATTCGAGGAATTGATAAATGAAAGGTGGGAAAAGTCTGCCGAACATCGAATGCGGTTATCGGCGGTCGTTAGAGAATTTTACTCGACCTTGTAGGGAGAAGGAGAACTCTGTTTTTTTTTTTTTTTTTTTTTTGTCGGAGGGTTTGGGTACCATATGGGCGGGAGGCCCATAAATGAAATGCGGAATGGATTATCGAAACATGGATCAGTCTGAAGATGTGGGAACGTGACAGGTGAAAGATAGCTAGAAAGGCCGACATACGGCAAGGTGAAATGGAATTCGAGGAAGAGGAGAAAAGATTATAAACGGGGAGATCGACGGAAAAGCTGAGGTATGGTTCTGTTTTAAACCGTTACAGTTCTAAAGCATGTTTGCCTGATGGAAACGGAAGCCATCATTCTCTATGCCATCTTGAAGGGCTATAAGATTAATCTTTGGGGCTATTATTGAAAACTCAATAATGAAATATCACGAAATAAAGGGGGCTGATCCCATACCCGTGACAAATCTGAGGTTATGTATCAGAGCTGGTGTGAAGGGAAGTTAGGCAGAAGAAGAAGAGTGCCCCAAAGTTTCACCATTAATATTTGGGGTAAGCAAGGGACGAGAAATCAAAGAAGGGGTCATGGTGAGCCCAGTTCGGAGATGAGGAGGAGAGTGCAAGACAAAGAAGGACACCACGATGGTTGAAAACGAAGAACAAAATCGGAAACACGGCCCGTAGGGAACACCTCTATTTTTGCGAGAGGACATGGGCGAGATGAAAGAAGTCCTATAGATTTCACCACCCCGTGACTCTCCACCAATAAGGAGCAGGGGATTTCGGAGAACCCGGGACAAAGCTACAGAGGAGACCCGGGAAAATAATCAAATAATGAAAATGCTCATTTCTATGCGAGAAAAGTTTGGAAGAAAGAGAAGAGAGAAATGGAGCACTCAACGAGAAATTCGAGGAGAAGATGTGTATGAAGTGAGATTGAAAGAAGAGATCAACCGATTAGGAAGAGGAGCGAGCGAAGGAGGAAATGTATGAAGAGAGTTGAAGAAAGAAGCGGAAATGGGAAGAGGTTGAGCGAGAAGGAGGAGAGCGGATAAAAAGATCTTCGACACCGAGAAGAAAAGTTGAGGAAATGGAGGAAAGGGTCGAGATCTTGAAAAAGTGTAGCTTAGCCATGAATCGTGCGATGTCGGTATGATCGAGACTCTCAACTCCTAAAACTTATAAAGAAAGGGTTGATTGACGAGGCGAAACGGAGCGGATCAAGGGGTTTAAATTCCTCTATATGTCATTATTACAGGACTTCGAGAAGAAGATGAAGGACATAGATAAAGTGCTTGATGACAATGATGCTTATAGAAGAAAAATCTGGCTGGAAATTTGGATTTGATTAACAACAATCTATCCAAATTTTTAGAATCATAATGAAATGGGCGTACAATGAACACATTGGGTGACGAAGATGATGCGAATAAGAAAGTTGATCTCACCAATGAAGTTGTTTATTGAAGAACAAATAGAAAGGAAAATGTCAAGAAGAGGACATAAATGAAGTTCCCAGAGTTCAGCCTTTGGCTATGATGCAGGATCCCCCGAACATCTTTGTTCCTCCTCAGAAAAGAAAAAAATAGACCTTCTCATTGATTTGTCAATCTCTCCCTCATTCCTATCCTGTTGTTCTCAACATTTGCACATTCTCATGAATAAAATCAGAAATTTGTTTGATGTGTTTGAAGTCAAATTGTGTGTTTACTTTTTGCTTTAATTGCTAGAGGAATAACAATAGAATTTATCTCAGGAATGAAAAAGCTGACATATCATAATATGAGCTAGTTGAGGTAATTGATTAGATGATAGGATGAAACACAAATAATTGCAGAATAAGGGCTAAATGGCACATAATTGAATTGAAACACAAATTGCATAATTGACTTGAATTTAGCTGATAAGTCCAGGTTAAAGGAAAGTTATACAATTGAAGGAGCAAAACATATTTTTGGGTTTGAAGTATAAACAGTAAGCCAAAGAACTTGGTGAACCTTACATAATGTAACTCCTCAACAACTGAAGTGAGTCAAGGACATCCTTAGGGTTATTCACAGTTAACCAAAAATAATTCTAGAACTTGTTTGATTATTGATCAGGAGAAATCCTAGATGTCTGACTAATAAGAGATGATGGCCATCCTTGGCGGCAGGCCATTCTAGCCACCATTATATATAAGCATACACCTTAGTTCTTGAATTTGAGCCAAAACACTTCCTATCTTCAAAACAAGCGTTTGAAAATCCCAAGCCATCCTTATAGCTAATCCTCCGATAAAGAACCTCGATTGCAAGAACTCAAGGAGGGAGGAAGAGATAAAGTTTGGGAGTATATTTTGGAGAACTAAAGAAATCTGAGAAGGGTGAAGAAAGAAAAAAAAATCTAAAGCAGAAGGATACAACAGAAAAGAAAGCTTAAAGGAAGAGTTTTGTCTTGTGGCCTAATTCTCTTGAACAATTAAGTTCTTAGGGGTGTTTCAACACCTAGTACCCTAATGTCAGCTGGTATGGGAGCTACTAACTGAGAAGTTCGCTAAGAGTGTTAGAAGCCTAAAAGATGAGAACCATTGCACTATTCTGAATGGCTGGAGAAAAGTTCAACAATGAGAAGTACAAATGTGAAATTGGAACAAACAATTTTAAACAGGAAAAGAAATCAAGAAAGATTCCACAGGATGAAGTTTGGGGGAATCAAATAAAGAAGTTACAAGGAAAAGGAAGGCAACAGTTAAGTAAGAAAGAAGAAAGAGTTTGGGTAATCTTAACCTAAAAAGTTCCATCCATCCTACCCATGACCCAAGCCTAACATTACAAACTGGGCGATTGATCTTGAGGTTGGATTCTATTAGTGGAGATCAATATGAACGAGCATATGGAATTTTGAAAATCTTGAAGGATTAGCTGTGAAGGACCTCGGAGAGTTAAGCCGACTCACTAAGAAGAAGGAAGAAGACCAACCTACTCTTCGTAGGATCAATTGGTACATGCTTATTTATAAAACAAGTTCATCAACAAATTAGTTTTGTACACCTGATTGAGTAGAAACTAACCTTCAACTGGACTTGAAGCTAGACATACAAGAAAAGAATGCAATTATAGTCTTTCAATTAAATTGGTTATAACTGCAAAACAGAACAGAAAAATGTCCTTTTGTTTAAGGACAAACTAATCTTTCTTTTCTTTGCTTGGGGACAAGCAAAATTTTAAGTTTGGGGGAGTTTGATGAGCTTAAAAGTCATCCATTTTCAGTCCATTTTTCTGATTGATTTTTATATAAAAAAGACTGATTTATGTTAAGAAATATGGAATAACTAACCAAACTGTTATGCATCAGGGAATTCAAGAGAAGAGGAATTTTTGCAGTAAAAGGAGCAGAAGGTGGATGAGTATTAATGATATAACTGGCTGAAGGAGTTTGCAGCAGGAAAGGCGCACAAGGATCAAGGAATTTGATGTCGTGAAGCCTTGATAGCAATGAAAATTCATATCAAGGTCGCGACCACAAAACCCCGATCCCTTGTGAAGTAATGGAAAGCCAAAAATTTGGTAGCAGCCGAAACTCGAGTGTCGGTATGATGAATTGATGAAGAAGAAGAATTGCAGTCGCGACATCCCTTTGAGGTCGCAACAGAATTAAACCCAGTACAGTGGACAAAGAGGTCGCGACATCAACACAGAATCAGAAGCAGTCGCGACATCAGCTTGCAAAGAAAAAAAGGTCGCGACATCATTCAAGTAATTGGCGACGTCAGGTTCTGCGAAAGAGTCGACAACACCTGGGCGTCAAAAAAAAAAGAATTTAAGAAGACTTGGGAGTCGGCGACATCATTAAGCGATCCGCGACAAGCGAAGCAAAAGGAATAGAGGTCGCGACCAACATTCGAGGAGAATGCGACATCCATTTGCATAGACCCGAGGAAGGTCGCGAAATCATCACGATGGTCGCTGACATCAAATCTGAAGAGTTAAGTCGCGACAACAAAATGATCAGCGACACGAAGCTAGAAAAGCGGTCGCGACATCAAGTGGTCGCGACATCAATTGTGAATAACTAAAGGTCGCGGCGTCGTGGTATCGCGACATCATACACACGAATGCGAAGGTCGCGACATCGTTTAGGCTAATAGCGACACGCGGCTCGAGATAATGGCGACAAGTCACGACCAAACAAAACCTACGCTACATAGCGAAGACCGCGAAGGTCGCGACAAAGAATCGATGTCGACATCAACAACAGGTCGGTTAACTAAAGTCGAGGTGCATCGAAATTAGGGCCCGACTTGAGGAACCATAAATGCGCATTTGCTGCGAAGGAGCCTTGACTTTTAGTACGACTTGAAGAGAGATCTGGGTTGCTGGCTCTGTATTTTAATTTTCTTTGTTTTGTTTTATTTTTAGATTAGTTTGTTCTTTATTTCAAATTTGGATACGGAAACGTTAAATATTGCAAAATTTTGTGAATGAAATTATTTTCCTTCAAGTGCATACGGTTGTTTAGATTTAGACAAATTTGTGGAATTAAAGACACGATTGCCTATTCTGATTCTTGATCGATGGCTATTGTATGGTGTAATCCGGTGATATTGAATTGTGTCATAAATTATCTTTCCCTCTGAGAATTTTATTCATTAATCTTTGAGCAGTCTATAAATCTACTTGCTGGTCTTGTGTATTTTCTGTTATTGATCCCCAATATCGGTGTCTCATACCCATTAACGGGATTGTCTCAAACTCACATTTTAGGAGGCCCTCACGAGTGACACGAGAGGCATTCTGAGTGATGAACAATTTACGAAGGTATGTTAACGATATATTGTTGTCCCCAGTGTGCTCTGTGAAATTAAAGCGATAAATCATCTTCTCACTTGGAGGCGAGAATGGGTTGGGCTTTTTTATCAATTTAAGCTTCGGAGAGTTAGCCCTCGATTCGAATAGTGAATTCAATCCCGTATTAGCAAAAGATCCTAATCGAGAAAGAATGAGTTATTCTAATTTTGAGGAAGAGAAACCGGTATAGTGTAAACCCATGCAATGACTTAATCTTAGAGCTAAGGTTTGTAGTCCCATGTTATTGGGTATGAAGTATTGAGAAGAAAAGTAATACCTAGAACAAGGCCTTTCGGATTAAAAGTAGTTATCCTAACGCTACGTCTTGAGGAGAAGCGGTGCAGTTAGATAATGAGCGGTGGGGTTTGGAGAGATCAAGCGCCTTTATCATATTCCTTGGACTAGTTTTAAATGTGGTTCATTAAGCAGCGTCACAGTGCAATGCGAGGAATTGATGTTTCACAATAATTTGTATTTTCAATGCTCCTTTAAAAGATAACTTTTGATCCCCAAATTTGTAATTTTATTATTTGTTATTGATTCATTTGTTATTAATTCAATTCTTTTTAGTTTTCATTATTTTAAGGCTTTCAAAACTGATTCCAATTGTCTATCAGAGTCCAAATAGTATAGAGATTGAGTAGTCAGGGTAGTTGGTTTGGAATTCTTGAGATCTCTGTGGGATCGATATCTGGACTTAAATCCAATTTACTACTTGTTCGACCTGTGCACTTGCAGCATAATGGATCAAAACCACTAAAAAAAAAAATGATTTACTCTTAATGAATATGCTCTTAATGAATACAATAGCTAAGGAACACAATGTACAAGTTGTTGGAAAAATTGTTGGGGATTAGATAATAATCCTTTGGTGATAACGCTATAAATTTGCAGAAGTGTTTTGATCCATGTCACCAAGAAATGGGCAAACAAGTTTTTGGCGCCGTTGTCGGGGATTAGACAATAGTCCTTTGGTAATAGTGTCATAAATTTGTATATGTCTTTTGGTCACCAAACAAGTTTTTGGCGCCGTTGCCGGGGATTAGACAATAGTCCTTTGGTAATAGTGTCATAAATTTGTATATGTCTTTTGGTCACCAAACAAGTTTTTGGCGCCGTTGCCGGAAAATCCACTAAACTTAAAATTTTGCTTATCCCCAAGCAAAGAAAAGAAAGATTAGTTTGTCCTCGAGCAAAGGACATTTTTAATTACATTTGCGGTTATAACCAATTTAATTGAAAGACTATAATTGCATTCTTTTTCTTGTATGTCTAGCTTGAGTCGATTGAAGGTTAGTTTCTACTCAATCGTTATTACAAAACTAATTTGTTGAGTTTGTTTATAAATAGTACAGTCAATTGATCCTGGCGGAAAGTAGGTTGGTCTTCTTCCTCTTTTTCTTAGTGAGTCGGTTAACTCTACGAGGTCCTTCCACCGATTTTGATCCTTTGAGATTTTCTAAATTCCATATGCTAGTTGTTCATATTGATCTCCACTAATGTAGGTAAATCCAACCTTCAAGATCAATCAAGTCTTTCAGGCTTGTAATGTTAGGCTTGGGTCATGGGTAGGATGGATGGAACTTTTTAGGTTAAGATTACCCAAACTCTTTCTTCTTTCTTACTTAATTGTTGCCTTCCTTTTCCTTGTAACTTCTTTATTTGATTCCCCCAAACTTCATCCTTAGGGAATCTTCTTGATTTCTTCTGTTTAAAATTGTTTGTTCCAATTTCACATTTGTACTTCTCATTGTTGGAACTTTTTCTCTGCAACCATTCAGGAATAGTGCAATGTTCTGTCTTTTTAGGCTTTCTAACACTCTTGAACTTTGGGTTAGTAGCTCCATACCGAGTTAGCATTAGGGTACTAGGTGTTGAAACACCCCTAAGAACTTAATTATTCGAAATTAGGCCACAAGACAAAACTTCTTCCTTTAAGCTTTCTTTTACATTTGTATCATACCTTTAGATTTTTTCTTTCTCCACCCTTTTTGTATTTCTCTTTTAGTTCTCCCGAAATATACTCCCCCCCGAACTTTATCTCTTCCTCCTTTGAATTCTTGGGTAATCAGAGGTTCTTTCTTTGGAGATTAGTTATAAAGGATGGCTTGGGATTTTCAAATTGCTGTTTTGAAAGATAGGAAGTATTTTGGCTCAAATTCGAACTAAGGTGTATGCGAAACATATACATAATGGTGTCTAAATGTTTCCAGTGCGGATGGCTGCGTCATCTCTTGTTAGTTGTATCACCTAGGATTTCTCCTTGATCAATAATCAAACAAGTTCTAGAATTCTTTTTGGTTAGCGTGAATAACCTAAGGATGTCCTTGACTCATAGGTTGTTGAGAATTTACACATTATCTAAGGTTCACCAAGTTCTTTGGCTTCTTTGTTTATACTTTAAGCCAAAATATGTTTTGCTCAGCTTCAGTGTGCTTTCCTTTAACTGGACTTGTCGGCTAAATTCAAGTCAATTATGCAATTTGTGTTTCAATTCAATTATGTGCCATTCGACCCTTGATACGCAATTATTTGTGTTTCATCCTATCATCTAATCAATTACCTCAACTAGCTCATATTATGATATGTAAGCATTTCATTCACGAGCTAAATTCCTCTTTGTTATTCCTCTAGCAATTAAAGCAAAGTAAACACACAATTTGACTTCAAACACATCAAACAAATTTCTGATTTTATTCATGAGAATGTGCAAATGTTGAGAACAACAGGATAAGAATGAGGAGAAGATGAGCAAATCAATGAAAGTCTATTTTCCTTTTCGAGAGGCAGATGTTTGGGGGATCCAGATCAAGGGTAGCCAGGTTGGGGTTGAACTTGGGGAACTTCATTTATGTCCTCTTCTTCTTCTTGACATTTTCCCTTTCTATTTGTTCTTCAATAAACGATCATTAGTGAGATCAACTTTCTTATTCAAATCATCTTGCCTTTGACCCAATGTGTTCATTGTACGCTCCATTTCTGTCATGACCTCTAAAAATTTGGATAGATTGTTGTTAATCAAATCCAAAATTTTCAGCGGACCACTGTTCTATGAGCATTATTGTCATCAAGCACTTTATCTTTGTCCTTCATCTTCTTCGAGAGTCTAGTAATAATGACATATAGAATTTAAACCCCCTTGATCTGCTCCTTTGTCTTGGCCTCTTGCTGCGAATCCTTTAACATGAGTTTTAGGAGTTGAGAGTCTCGATCATACTGATTATTGTAGAATGATTCATGGCTAAGCTGCAATTTTTTCAGTAGATCTCAATCTCTTTCCTCCATTTCCTTTTTGAACTTTTCTTCTTGGTGCTCTAAGATCTTTTTTATCTGCTCCTTCTTTCTACTCAACTCCTCTTCCCATTTCTGCTCTTTTCTCTTGATACATTTCCTCATTTATGTTCAGTTCCTCTTCCCACTGTTGATCTCTTCTTTTCAATTCAGCTTCATACACATCTTCTCTGAATTTCTGTTGAGTGCTCCATTTCTCTTCTCTTTCTTCCAAACTTTTCTGCATAGAAATGAGCATTTCCATTATTTGATTATTTTCCTGGGCTCCTCTAGAGCTTTGTCCTGGTTCTCTGAAATCCCTGTTCCTTATTGGTGGAGAGTTGGCCAGTGGGGTGGTGAAATCTATAGGACTTCTTTCATCTGCTTCCATGTCCTCTGCAAAAATAGAGTGTTCCCTTAAATTTGTGTTTACGGATTTTGTTCTTCTTGGTTTCAACCATGAGTGTCCTCTTCTTGTCTTGCACTCTCCTCCTCATCTCTGGAATCTGCTTCCACTATGACCCCCTTCTTCTTTTGATTTCTTGGCCCCTTGCTTACCCCAGTCAGGGTTAATGGTGAAACTTTGGGGCACTCTTCTTCTTCTGCCCAACTTCCCTTCACACCAGCTCTGATACATAACCTTGTGATGGTTGCTGGGTGTGGGATCAGGCCCCTCTTATTTCCTTCGTGATATTTCATTATTGAGTTTTCAATATGTACAACGCATTAATCTTATAGCCCTTCCCCGATATGGCATAGGAATGATGGCTTCCTGTTCTCTTACTGTGCAAACATGCTTTGTAGGAACCAGAACAGAAGCCAGAAAATAGAACCATACCTTTGCTTCTTCTGTCAAATCTCCCCTGTTTATAATCTTTTTCTCTCCTCTTCCCTGACCCCATTTCACCTTGTCGTCTGTCAGCTTTCTAGCTATCTTTTCACGGTTTGGGATGTACATCTGCTATCTTCTTGTACTTGGATCCATGTTTTTGACCCTCCATTCCGTACATTTCATTTATAGTCTCAGCTCCATATGGTACCCAAACCCCTCTGACAAAAACAGAGTTCTCCTTTCTCCCTACAAGGTTGGAGTAAAATTCTCTAACGACTGCTGCATAACTAGATCTTTGATGTTTGCGAATTTTCCCACTTCTTTGCTCACATGATTCCTTGAGCGGGGAGATAGGTTGGTTGAATCCTTTTCTCCCTCTGAGCCCCTTTCCAGCATAGTGCTTCTTCAATTAGCGCTTAACTGAGACAATTCGTCCTCCTCTTCTTCTTCTTTGCCTTTCTTTTCCCTTAATTTCTACATTTGCTGATAAGCGGTTGGACTTACAGGCACATTCCGACGACCTGTTCTCCATTGTAGGTTCCAGATGATCTTCCCCTTAAGTTTGGGTATACTTCTCCATGATTTCGTTTAGATTTGGGATGATGTTCGAAGGTTCGGCCATTTAGAGAAATCAGAAGGTTTTTTTTTTTTTTTTTTTTTAGGAAGTAGTTCGGATTTAGGGTTTGCAAGAATCGAAAACCAGGGAAGAGATGCGAGATGAAAAGTTGAATTTAGCTACGGAAGGAGATGATAATGAAGAGAGTTTCTCAACGGAGTTGCAATTCAATTATTATTGTGGGAGTATTTATTTATTTCATTTATTTGCGCATCGCGACTTAAATTCATCTTTGCTATTGTGTCTTTGTCTTTAAATTTAGGGCATAATTAAAGTACTTGGTATGTAAACTTTTCTTGTGGCGACATATGTGTTTGCCGGCCAGTGCTTGTGGGAGGACAAGTCATCCTAAGGCTGCGACATCAGGCATCTCATGACATTGTTAAGTTGTCGCGACCTCATCACTCTTTTGAAGGAATTACTCTTGTCGCGACCCAATTGTTCTGTCGCGACTTCAATTTAATCGCGACGCAACCTTTGGTGCGCGACCCACGCCTTTTTCTTCGCCCGGTCTTGGTGAGTCCACGAACTTCGGCCGTGCGACTTCGGTTTACGTCGCGACGCAAGTTTTTGTCGCGACCTAGTGATTGCCTGGAAATTTAATGAACAGACAGCTTTTCACTCTTGATTGGTAAATTCTCATCAAATAAGCCATTTCCACCGCAGCAATTCAAAACATGTATACTATTCAATGTTCCACGAGAATTTGTATAGGAAAGAATGCTCCCCTTTTCAAATAGCTCTTTCATGAATTCTTGGAGATGTCTCCTTCCACTGCATTTACATAAGCACTCATAACATTTCGAAGGATTTAATTAAACAAAAATTAACTTCTCAAGTACTAAGTAATCATTATAAGAACTAAAGAAAACAAAATCAAGGTGATTTATAAAAAAAATCAAAGTCTAAAATCATAAACTAAAATCTCTAATGGATGCCTCCCATCAGCTGCTCAGTTTTGAGTCCTTAGCTGGACTTGCTGTTTTGATTCTTTCACTCTCTTAATGAACCAGCTGGAGCTCTTCCTTTCTTTCCTCCCTGCTTTGATAATGCTTCAGTCTTTGTCCATTGACTTTAGATTCTTCCCTTTCTATGTCTAAATTCCTCAAACTTCTGATTAAATTGAAGTCACCTGCCTCTTCTCCAACTCTAAGAGTGAGAATTCCCTTCTGCATATCGATTAGAGCTGCTCCAGTTGCAAGGAATGGCCTTCCCAGCAGCAGAGGACTTGTGAATCTTCCTCGTATCCCGGTATGATGAAGTCAGCCGAAAAATAAATTTTCCCACCTTTACCGGCACATGCTTACATGATTCCTTCGAGGTTTTGCGGGGTTCTCGCCATTTGAAGAATTATGATGAGTGAGAGTAAGCTCCCAAACTTAACTTGTATGAGAATAGGGCATTAAATTCAAATCTTTTGGCTTTTGAGCTCACAAGAAACTTTAAAACTCAAACTCTCCGATGGTGCGAGATAAGTACTGAAGCTCCACAGATCCTTCATCTTTTACGGTAAGTCTCTCTTGATCACGAGCTGCGAAATTGCAGTCAAGTTCCGCAAATTCCTTCTTGACAATCTTCCTCTTTTTGCTTTCGGTATGTCTTTCAAAATTTTGCATAAAGTGGCGTTGAGTCACCCTTACGTGAAAGGCATGCGATCTCGGGTTCTGAAAGGTTTTAAAAACCTTATAAATTGTTCCTCATCTTTGATTTATGACCTCGTGGAAATGGGGTGCAGACGGTGTTACGAGTTTTCTTCTTGCTTCCTTCTTCTCTTGGCCAATTTGTTCCTTCTTTCTTTCCTTCTCGGTGTTTCAGCATTATGCAGGCCTTCTCTCCCTTGTTGCTTTCATCTTTTACATCTTTTCCGCAAGTCTTTCCGCCACAGATTTGCCTGACCATGCAGTCTTTCGGATTCTTCTTCGTGTCTCTGGGAAAGGCATCTTTCATCTGGTTTTGCAGGTTTAGGGCCAGTTGCCTATTTGTGTCTCCCAGGTTCTTGAGGAGGCATTAGTGGTCTTACGAAAATTTGAGAATTGGTATTTGAGGCTTCAATTCTGCAAACTTTTGTTCATGGAGGTTCTTGACTTCTTGTTGTCCCCATGAATTGCAGCATTTGATCTTCAAATGGCCCAAGCCCTCCTCGACTGCAGTACTTTCGTTTCTATTTTCACCTCCTTCTTTGCTCTGTAGGAACCTTGAGTGGTTGCTGATATCCACACATTGAGGATTTTGTCCATGCCTTGGGCCTTGGGAGGCCCCTCCACCATATGAAAAGTTTTTCATGGTTCTCAATCTTTGGATGATAGTGTCTTTGTGAGTTAGACTTTTGGTTTGAAGTGATAACTTCTTGGCTCCCCCAAATTGCCAACCTCCTCGACATCATAAACGAGTTCTTCAATGGGTACATCAGTACTTCCTCTCGATAGTTCCTCTCATTTGCTCCTATTTCATGACGGTGTGCATCTTTCTGTCTTACTTGTCCATTCATGCATGATGGTATCTAACTTTGCCTCCGTGGATGTCATCTTGCTGACTCCATGACTCCTCTTCCTCTGCCAATTACTCTTGAAAACTCGATGGAGCTTTCATGTGCATTGTAGTCCTCAATCAGATCTCTTGCCTCTTGGCCTCTTACGTTTGAATGCTCCACAGCATGAAGCATCCAAATAATGCCCTTAGATGTATCATTCAAGGCATGATACCTTATCATCCATCTGGGTCTTCAAATCCCATTCCATGCATCGGGCATCTTTTCAGCAACCTTTTGAGATCTGCACTCACTGCTACCATAAAGGCTCTCATCTCCCCTGTTTGGAACACAATTATCTCCTCCTTCTCTCTGAGGTGAGTGATGGAGGGGAAGAATCTACAGTAGGCTTCTGAAGCTCTCCCAGTATCATGAGAACCATATGGTAGAGATTCATACCATGTAATAGTTTTGCTGTATCTCTTAGAGAAAATGGGAATAAATGCAATTTTATGACCTCTAGTCTCACCCCATTCAACTTCCTTGTGTTTGCCATCCTGAGAAACCTTCCCAGGTGCTCATTTGGGTCTTCTGTGGGATGACAGTAAATATTATTCTTGAACCATTATGTCAGTCTTGGCCAGTTCAAAGTTATTTGCATCAAGCGTAGGCTGTCACGATTCGCAGTATTCATCTGAATAATAGGTCTCCAAAGTCCTCCATTGTATCAGTGATTGGAGGCCTTAAAGTACCATTGTTCTTTGTCCTTGATCACAGTCTTGCCTTTCATCTTCATAGCTAAAGTTTCTGCCCTTTTCTTTTTCTCAAGCAGTGTTCTCTCTAATTCGGTATCTGCTTTGGAATCGGTCAGTCATTACTTGTTTCCTATGCATTAAAGTTTTCTGAAATCAAAACATACTCCACATTAATAGAGTTAGTCAAGCCAACAAATATTTTTCAATATGGCTTGTACGAGTTAGTAGTAAAAATAACCCTTTGCTTGAAAACTATTTTTGTTCTTTTTTCTTTTAAATGTCCAAATTAGTATTTCCTTCTTTCGTCTGAATATTGATCTACTAAATTCTTTCGATCCCCGGCAACGGCGCCAAAAACTTGTTTGTGTGACCAAAAGACATATACAAATTTATGACACTATTACCAAAGGACTATTGTCTAATCCCCGGCAACGGCTCCAAAAACTTGTTTTTGTGACCAAAAGACATATACAAATTTATGACACTATTACCAAAATTTATTGTCTAATCCCCGACAAACGGCGCCAAAAACTTGTTGCCCCTTTCTTGGTGACATGGATCAAAATACTTGCAAATTTATAACGTTATCACCAAGGATTATTATCTAATCAATGATTTTACTTGACAACGTACATTGTGTTCATGGCTATTGTATTCATTAAGAGCATATTCATTAAGAGTAAATCATTTTTTTTTTTTTAGTGGACTTTGATCCATTATCTTTTGCAAGTGCAGGTAGAACAAGTAGTAAATTGGATTTAAGTCAGATATCGATCCACTTGAGATCTCGAGAATTCCAAACTGACTACCACGACTACTAAATCTCTATACTATTTGGACTCACGATGAGCCAATTGGAATCGATTTTAAAGCCTTAAAATAATGAAAACTAAAGAGGTGAATTAATAACAAATGGTGAATGAAATAATAAAATTACAAATTTAGTGAGCAGTTATCTTTTAAAGGGAGCATTGAAAATCGGCTATTGTGAAACATCAATTCCTGCCGGATTGCCTTTGTCGTTGTAATGAACCACAGTTTAAAACTAGTCAAGGAATATGATAGTGCGGAGTTGGGTCTCTCAAACCCACCGTTCATTATCTAATCTTCCCTTTGTTTCTCTCGAAGGCCCAGTGTTAGATAACTACTTTTAATACGGGTTGCCTTGTTAAGGTATTTTCTTTCTCAATACTTCCTTACCTAACATGGATGCAAACCTTAGCTCTTAAGATTAAGTCATTGCGTGGGTTTACACTATATTGGTTTCTCTTCCTCAAAATTAGAATAGCTCATTCTTTCCTTGATTAGATCTTTGCTAATACGGGATTGAATTCCTTTATTCGAATCGACGAACTCTGTAAGCTTAAATTGATAAAAGCCCAGCCCATTCGTCTCAAGTGAGAGGATTTATCAATTTAATTCCACGAGCACACTAGATCAACAATATCAGGTTAACATACCTTGAAAATTGTTCATCCACTCTCGAGAATGCCTTCTCTGTGTCCCTTTCGAGAGGGGCCTCCTGGAATCATAGCTGAGAGCAATCCCATTAATGGGCATGAGACAACGATATTGGGATCCAATATAAATACACAAGACCCGGCAAGTAGGTTACAAGCGAAGTTCAGCATTAAGGAATAAAATTACGCGGAAAGATAATTTCGACAATAGCGTCAATTGATGGAAAGTGGGTTTACAAATCCTTTGGATTACACCATACAATAGCTTCTTGATCGAAAGCAAACGTAAATAGGCAAGCCCAGTAGTTCGAATTCCAAGAATTTATGCGAAATTCAAACAACCAGAGACAGTAATTTAAAGGAAAATAGAAGTGCATTCGGCTAAAATTTTAACAGCTAACGTTCAAATCGAATTTGAAATAAAGAACAAACTAATCTAAAAATAAAAAACAAAACAAAGAAAATTAAAAATACGAGGCCTTGACCTTGAATCTCTCTTTCAAGTCGCCAAAAAGCTGCGTTCCTTCAGTAGCAGCTGCGTATTTATAGGGTTCTGAAGTTGAGCTCTTCCGATGCACCTCGCTTTTTGGACTTGATTCGCGCCCGATTAAGGTTGTTGATGTCGCGACATCGATTCTTTGTCGCGACCTTCATTGCCTCAGTTATGTAGCAGAGGCTTTGTTTGGTCGTGACTTGTCGTCATTATCTCTTAGCTGTTGTCGCGACAGCTAAATGATGTCGCGACCGTTGCTGTGTACGTGCCATGACGGTTGAATGACGTCTCGACCTTAGTTATTCACAATTGATGTCGCGACCACTTAATGATGTCGCGACTGCTTCAGCTTACGGTGTGTGACCGCTTCTTGTTGTCGCGACCTTAACTCTTTGTATTTGATGTCGTGACTACTGTATGATGTCGCGACCTTCTGGTCTGTGCAGCGGATGTCGCGACCTCGAATGTTATGCGACCTTTGTTCCTTCTTACATTTGCCGCGGCTTGTTTAATGATGTCGCGACCTCAAGTCTTCTCAATTGATGTCGCGACAGCTAGGTGTTGTCGCGACCTTCTTTTCAGTGCAACTGACGTCGCGACCATTGAATGATGTCGCGACCTTCTTTTCTTTGCAAGCTGATGTCGCGACTGCTTCTGATTATGTGTTGATGTCGCGACCTCTTTGTCCCTTTATCTTGGGTTTAATTCTCCTTTGACCTCAAGGGATGTCGCAGCGCAATTCTTCTTCTTCATCAATTCATTGTTGCCTGACTTGGAGTTTCTGTCGCGCCCAGCTCTTTTTGCCTTCCATTACTCTTCTATTGCGACTGGGGTTTTGTGGTCGCGACCTTGATATGAATTTTCATTGCTATCAAGGCTTCACGACATTAAATTCTTTGATCCTTGTCTTTCTGCTTGCCAAACTCCTTCAGCCAGTTATATCATTAATAATCATCCACCTTACGCTCCTTTCTTTTCAAATTCTCTTTCTGTAAGATTCCTGCATAACAGTTTGGTTAGTTATTCCATATTTCTAAACATAAATCAGTCTTTTTATATAAAAATCAATTAGAAAAATGTACTGAAAATGGATGACTTTTAAGCTCAATCAACGATTGAGAGAGAGACCCACCATACAATTCGAGATTTGATTAAAGACACCTCTAGAAGAGTTTGGGTTTGATATGACATCTTCCTCAAGCTCAGACGACGGAAGGGGATTCGTCGATAGCGGCGGCGTCTAGAGTTTGAGGAGGTGATCATGTCTTCTTGAAGGTAATGTGCGAGAGGTGATCAAGTTGACAAAGCGGGAAATTTGCCATTGAGGTATGGTGCCCTTCGAGATACTTGAGAGGGTGGGCATAGTTGCGTATCATTCAATTTACCACCGAGTTTATCAAAGTGTCCATGAAATTATTCCATGTCTCCATGCTCAGTGCACTCCGGATCCGACTCATATGGCAGTTAGGGTGAGCTTGTTATTAAGTAAATGGGACTAACTGAGGAGACTTTTGTGCGTATTTTAGATAGCTGAAATCAATTTTTACAATGTAAGACTATGAGGCTAGTGAAGGTGTTGTGGTATCACCGAGGAGTGGAGGAGGTAACATGGGAACGCGAGGACAAGATGCGTACCAGATATCCCTTACTATTTGAGGACAAAGGTATGTGGTTTAGTCATTGAATGTTAAATGACTATTGCATAAGCATGTGATTGTATGCATGTGTGTGTTTGAATTTCGAGGTGAAATTCTTTTAAGGGGGGAAGAATGTGAAGACCCCGATAAAGTAAAACGACAGATTACCGTTATAGTACAGGTTGTAAGCCTGGGAATTTCTCTAGATCTCGGATGACAACATGAACCACACTGTTGAGTTCGTCTCATGAAATCTTGTTGCATAGTCAAATTACATCAAATTCTGGGACAGTCGGGATTTCACGTATCTCAAGGCAAAATGAACAAACGACATAGCGAAATGTGGCACATGGACACGTTCCCTGTAACACCAAACAAGTGGAAACTTGGCACATGAAAAGCCAAGTGTCATACCCTTATCAAGCATGAAGCAAGTGGGGGAAAAGTGGCATGGTGATTGCCATGTGTCAAGATGGTTGAGAAAGGTGTTCTACACCTAGACCAAAATGAGTTCGGTGGGGAAGAAAGAAAAGAGAATGAGAAAAGGAACATAAAAGATAGAAAGAAAGGAAAATGGGAGGAAATGAGGTTAAAGCTTCTCTTGGTTTTCTAGTGTTGACGGCCAAGAGGTTTGTGAATTCGGGAGAGTGAGCTAGTCTACGATCCAAGAGGTAGGGGTTCTCTCCTACTCTAGTTATTGTCTAAGGGCCATTTAATGGCCATGAGGTGTAGCCCCACACAGTGGGGCTGGTTCAAGAATAGTTGTGATCAACTGTTGATGATTTAAGGGCCAATTTTTAGGTCCTTTCTGTTTCCAGAACTGTAGTTCTGGAATAGGTTGTGTTTGTTTTAAAATATGGGATTTGAGTGTGATGATTTTGTAGATGTCGTGCTGGGCATGGGCGGCGTACTGAACTATTTATGTTGTTTTATTACGGGTGCGAACATGAAGATCCAGTTTGTGTGTCGTTGCTTGACTGAATGACATAGGTGGTGTGAAAATTATGTTAATGTATGTTTTCTTGATGTATTAACATGGTTTATACGATGGATGTGAATTACATGCAATAGATATAATTATCCATGAATTGTAAATGTTGCATGTAGCTCTCATTATGCATGTAACATTAAATGACATGCAATGGCATTTCTACATTGCATATGCACGGGGACATCGCGTGAAACGTGTGTGAGTGCATATTTGGTCACTATGTTTGGCAGTGTTCAATGGTGGGCTCATCAGGGACAGCATTGATGGTAGAGTCGCCTTTGTTTAAATTATGTCGGGTAGCGCTCAAGAAGGTCAGACACCCTTCGGGTGAAGGCACGTCCTTGGTTAGACATATGTATCCAACGGTGAAAGCCCATGAAAATGTCGGAAGGTGTACGACACCTGTGGTGAGACCTTGGAAAGTTCATTACCCACAAAAAACACATGGCTTTTGAATAAAGCAGTTTATCGGAGGTTGTCGATAGGTCAAATTATAAGAGCAAAATCTTTTGTTTGAAGTAAGTTTCATACATAGCATATCATGTGAGAAAGTCAGTGAGGGCTCAGGACATTGGCATGACAAGTGAACATTCATGTAGAAATGTATATGTTATTGCTCAATATGTTTGTAAATGTGGAATCATGGCATTGCATGTGCACTTAGGTGGGGAGTAGCCTTTATAGGAGAATTCCTCTATTAGGCATTGCTTACCCCGCCATGGGAAAATATTTCAGGTACTAGAGGTACACCAGGAGATGGAACTCATATGAGACCTTAGTGGTGAAGAAGAAATCCAAATTATGGCTTCATTACTTATTTTGTAAAATTCTAGACAATATATCCAGTTCCTGTTTGTGTAAGAGAAAAGAGTTGTAATGAAACTCATTTTGAATGGTTCAAAGTAGTTTAGCAAGTTTGTCCCAAATTTTGAATTGCCTTTATTACATAGAGGCTACTGTATTAAATTTATGGTGTTTGGAAAAGAGTTGGGGGTGCAGGAAATGCCATAAAGACTACTACATGTTTGGACAGGTTTTAGGTTGCGACAGGGGTTTCCTAGTTGCGACAGAGTTTTTCTGGTTCTATGTCGTGACAGGGGTCCCCTCTATCGCGACATGGCTCTTAGGATTGATGAAATTGCTAGGTCACGACATATTTTTTCCATGTCGTGACAATGTTTTGCCTCTCTGTCGTGACAATGTCGCTACAGAGGTTTCCTTGTCACGACCAAGATGGTCATGACAAGAGGTCATGTGTTGCAACCTTTATGTTGCAACAGGTTTGACCTTGGCAAGGGATTCTGTGTCGCGACATAGTATTTTATGTCATGACAGAGTTTGTTCAAGGACAAGGAATTTCATGTCGCGACAGAGAATTGTTGTGTCGTGACAGAGTTTCCTGGAGTGGTGTCATGACAAAGTATTTTTTGTCACGCCATAGTTTGGCCAAGACCAAGAGTTCTCATTTCGCAACAGAGTATTTTTACGTCGTGAAAAAGTTAGCCAAGGTGAAGAGATTTTATGTCGTGACAGAAAATTCGATGTCGCGACAAAGTTGCCTGAAATAGTGTCGCAACATAGTAGATCCTACGTCGTGACAGAGAGTTCCATGACATGAGGCCTCCCATGTCGTGACATATGTTCTATGTCGCTGTTGAATACACAAAAGAGCAATAATTATGTTGGAATTTAGCATCTTCTAGTCATACTTTGCTCACATTTTGCATAAGAATAGGTACTTTTAATTGTTTTCGTGTTTACGGACTCGTCTGGGTTTTCATGTTTCATACGTAATTGTTACAGGGTTCGTGTCAGGAATGACGAATATGGATCATTGTGGATGATGGCAATAAGCTTGGTGAAGTTTGGAAGAGCAAACAAGTTGAAACAAATGCGAGAGGAACACATGCCGATTATAGCTTTCTGTGCGGTACACAAGCCGAAAACATCAGTGGCCAACACCATCTTTGGTACACCCTCGAGCCTGTGCCCGGTACACCTATGCGAGAAAAGTGGCGAGAGAGCCAAAGCTGTGCCGGTACACCACCTTTGTCTCCGGTACACCCGTGTGAGAATTGCGAGAATTGAGCAGGAATTCGATTCTAATGAAAGGGAACATTCGTTATTCAACTACCAATGCGGGATCACAATGGAAAAGGGTATAAAAGCTAAAGAAGGGAAGGAGAAGGAAGTTTTGATTCCTAGGGTTAGGTTTTTCATAGGAGAAGTGTTCTTCTCCATAGTTTTGGCAAAGTTTTTATAGATTAGGGTTAGAAGACTTTATTTTACGGAGTTAGCGATTTCAAACATATGTAATCTTTCAGTAGGAACACACATCTCGTTTTCTCTCTCAGTATTTTGTATTTTTCATTCCTAGGTTTTGCAATTGAATTATGATTTTCTCAAAGTTCCTTTTATGAATAAATTCTCTTCAATTATAATTTGCCTTATAATTTCCATGGAATTCCTAAACTTTTATCTTCCAGAGGTTCTACGGTGGAAACTCACCACTGATCAAGGTAATATCCCTTAATTCCTCTTTTATACTTCAATGGGATTGTGTGATATTAATCACTTGTAGAGAAACTTTATAAAACCTTAGTTGGGCATCTTCTTGACAACGTGTGAACAAGAGATCCTCGGTACACGTTGTACTTGATTACAAATGCAAGCTAAGAGTCTGAATTAATTGTTGAACAAGTGTTTAACATTCCTCGATCGTTTTTCATTCTAAAAGAGCATTTAAAGCAAAATCTTCCATCGAAGACCATTCATCAATGGCTCTTAGATGAGACTATAAACTAAGAGGTGGGAATTACGTGAGTATTGGTGAGTGGAAACCTAAGATTCCCAGCAATCATCTTTTTATTTTAAAATAGTCAATTTAATCAATCATTAAATCAACCAACCACAACCCCATAAGTTCCTTTTCAATTACACACCTTTTGGAGAATAGCTCCTAAGGATCAACAATTAGACCACTCCCTGTGGAGATGACCTGTGAACTCCCACAGTATTACAATGCTAGACAACTTTAATTCCTACGCTTGGAATCTGATTCAACATACGAATAAGTCACGAAGCATTTTTAAGCGCAGTTCTTAGGGAGTGGCGATCAATCCAGTTGATCTGAAGAGAGCTAGAGGTAATTTGCAATTGCATTGCAAATCCGATACGTTCTCTACTTTTCTTTTTAATTTGTTTTTGTGAGAAATCTAGGTGGGTGTTTGCTTGGAAGGGGTAAGATTAGTGCATGTCGATTTGGACTCGCAACGAGCAACGCCGACTTGTAAGAATTGTACCTCCAAGAGATTGTGAAGAACCCATATTAAGTCCATTCTTTCAAGAGAATCTTACACCTGAATGGACCGCCCACAGGTCGACAACCCGATGTTTAATCAAAATGCTCAAGGGATTCCTGTTAACCCACAAGGTCTCCATGAACCTCCACAACATGGAGACGGTGTTGCACTCCCAGCAACACCAGCAATAGGAGGGGGAAATGTTAACTTTCAGCTGAATCAATATCGAGCACCTCCCGCTCCTTTACCTAATGTGGAAAGAACTCTCCGAGAGATTTTGCAACCTCAACGAACCACAACAAACTCATGTATTCGCCTTCCTGAAGAGGCTAATCAATTCCTCATGAAGTCGGAAATGATCCGTCTTACGTATATCGAAATTCGAATGCGAGAACCCTTACTCATTCATGAGAGACTTTGAGGATGTTTGCAGTGCATTTCTCTCTACTGGCTCACCTCTCCACGTAATCTGTTTGGTTCTATTTCCTTTTGCTCTAAAGGAGAAAGCCAAAATCTAGTTTCATTCTCTTTCAATCTTTACATGGGAAGATATGCGGAATGAATTCCTTAACAAATTCTTCTCTCCCGCACGTACCAATGCTCTCATGCGAGCAATTCAGAATTTTTCTGAAAAGTCGGGTGAACCTTTTGTCGCGGTATGGGAGAGATACAAGGATCTCCTCCATGCTATCCCTCATCATGGTTTGGATGTGGGACAAATTTGTGCGTATTTTCATCAAGGGCTATCTTTGAATAATAAACAATACATCCAAATGATGTGTGCGGGAGAGTTTTATGAGAAGAGTGCTAGGGAGGCAATTCAACTCTTTGACACCATAGCAGAAAATGCTCGAACATGGGAGTAACACCTCGTAGACACGCACAAAGTGCATAGTACACCTACAGGGGGAGGAATCCATCACTTAAGAGAGAATGATGATTTGCAAGCAAAAATCGCCAATTTAACAAGGAAGTTGGAGGCTATAGAGTTGAAAAAGGTGAACGAGGTAACTAGTATGCCTCAAGTACCCTCGGTACCTATTGGACCCAGAGTGGAGGAGCCATGCATCATATGCGATGACCCTACACACTCAACGATTAACTGCCCGAAACCTTCCTCAAGTTAAGGGAGCAATTCAAATAGAGTAAGCTAATGCCCTTAACTACCAAAGGAAACCTTTCAATTCTCCATATTTTGAAACATATAATCAGGGATGGGGTAAGCACCCTAATTTTAGTTGGAAATGAGGAAACCCACATAACTTACTTGAAGCAGCCAAGGCCCCCACTATCCAAACCAAGGTTTTTCAAATCCAGCTCATCTATTTCAGAATCAAGGTCCCCAAGGATTTCCTATGAACCCTAATCAAGGTTTCCATCCATTGAATCAAGGGAATCCAAACCCACAGCCTTATCAACCTCCACATAAGAGAAGTTTGGAGGATATAGTAACACAGTTCGTACAAACCCAACAATCCACAAACACAGAATTTCGAATTGCCCTAAATGATGTGAGATCCCAAATAACTAAACTAACCTCTTCTCTGGGCAATTTTCAACAAGAAAAAGGGAAACTCCCATCTCCAACTGGCATCAGAAAGCCCGCAGGTCGAAATGGTGTTGGAGTTTCAGGTCCAAGTGATGGTACTTATGAACATTGCAAGGTTGTCACTACTCTTCGAAGTGGTAAGGTAATTGACAAAACCATTCAAACCAAGGAACCAATACAAGAGTCTCAAAGTGAACCAGTCGAGAGATGATGAGGTGTCGGACAAACCTCATGTCCCTAGGACAGATGTTATTGATGGTGAGCCAGAGGAAGACAAGGCTACCCATATCCCTCCAGCTCCATACCCTCTGATTAGTGCCCAAAAAGCGCTATTTTGAGCCCTATTCACAATAGGTTTTGATTGCTTTTTGCGCACTAATCATATCAATTAAGCCAATTGATGTGTGCGAGTCAGCTAAGTTTCCGCTAATTCCATTTCGAGTTTGTTTTGGTAATTTCACGGGTTTTGCACGCCTCGTGATTAGTTCAATTTTGATGTCAAGATATGTGCCGAATGCTGAGGATTCACAGTGTTTTCAACCAGAAATGTGAAGTGGATGTGAAGGAAGAAGGATGCAGTAGGATGCAGTAGCAAAAGCTGGAAACAGGATCATAGCTGGGATTTTCGCTATGATTGCGAATTTATTTGGGATGCGAAATTTAGCAATCATAGAAACCGCAATCTAGCTAAATTTTTCGCTATGCGAGAAATTTTAATACTCATGATTAGTGTATTTTGACCTATTCACAATAGGTTTTGAGTGCTTTTCTTGTGGTAATCACATATCGAATAAGTCGATTGATGTGTGCGGGTCACTTAGTTTCACTAATTCCATTTCGAGTTTGTTTTTGGTAATTTCACGAGGTTTTGCGGCGCCTCGTGATTAGTTCAATTTTGATGTCAAGATCATGTGCCGAGATGCGAGTTCCACGGTGTTTTCAGCGAAATGTGAAGTGGATGTGAAGGAAGAAGGATACGTGGGATGCGTGGCAAAGGCTGGAAGCAAGATCATAAATTTGGGATTTTTCGCTATGATTCTTGAAAGACTATTGGGATTGCGAGAAGGATGTGAAATTTTAAGCTATGTGAAAATTCGCTAGCTAGAAATTCTTGTGCTATGAAATTTTCCATTTTAAGCTATCTCACACAAATTTCGCTAGGCTAAGCGAATTTCGCTGTAAATTGCATTCTAGCGAAATTTCTCAATTTCGCTATCTCTTTAGATTTCGCTAGGCTAGCGAAATTTCGATCTTATAGCGAAATTTTCGCTATGCTAGCGGAAATTTCTTGCATAAGCGAGAAATCTCATTCTGTGTTTTAGATTCTTGATGCCAAACGACCACGTTTTGATATATTACCATTTTTGTCCTTAATTTAATTTCATATTTTAGGCATTTTTGTATTTTCACACTTTGGGGTTGACTATATAAGCCCCTCGAGCTGTAACCCTAAATGACTTTTCATTTGTAAAGTTTTCCCGGCTTTCATTTTAGGTCTCATTTGCTCTCTTCTCTCTCCTCTTTCTCTCATTTTCTCGAATTTGTAAACACACCCCTTGAGGATGACAACTCAAGGGATGCTTGAAAACTAAACCTCGAGCCTTGAAGGAGGGTTGCTACAGCTTGGTTTTTTGGGGCTGCGGGTTGTCCTCATGCTTTGAATGTGCAGTCTGCAATTATGGTTCCCGACTTTCCAAACTAGGGTTTAATGCCATTTTAATGTCTTTCCTTTAATTCGATACTTGCCATGCTTTAGGGTTCGATTGCATTCTTAATGGTAGATGCCTTGACATTCACTAGATGTCATTCTGAGCCATGAATGGGTTAAATGCTAGGGTTTCAAAGCTGAATGAGACTTTGATGCTTAGTACTTGGGTTGACTCAAATAGGAGTGGTTTTTAGGGTTAGGTTTATAGCTAAACAAAGATCCGGTTTTGGCTTTGACTATATGTCAATTGCAATGCGAAATAACTTGAGGACCTTTGTAATACCCCCCCGTGGTATCAAGCTAGTGGCCCAAGCCTTCAAGGTTACCATTTCTCACACTTTCATTTAAATATTCACAGTTAACCAGTGAACAATAGCCTCCTGTTTTTTAACAAAAATCCGAAAATCCAAATAAAAAACTTACGATTTTCAAACACTCATACGAAATCATTAGTAGGATGAAAACCCATCCCGTGTTCAACCTGAACTGGCTATCACTGCGGTAGCTTGACTCACGGCGTGGGAGAACTTAGGAATATAAATTTTGTTGATTCCGCATCCCTCTGTGGCAGACCACCCTCGCAGGTGAGATTTCGAAAGTAGACAATCATTCGAGATCTATAGGTTATTCAAACAAGTGAGTGAACATTCCTTTACTATAGAATGCCATTAAACAAATTCCATCTTAGTAAGTTTCTAAAGGATTTGTGCACGGTAAAAGGAACTGGGGTGTGACAGAGGCATTCATGATGACGTCTACCTCGATTCGAAGCGATTTGCCGAGAAATCCTGAGGCCAGGCTAACTGCTGGTAGTGAATTCAAGTTGGGACATGCTCTGGTGGTTGGGGCAAGTGTTCAATTGTTGCCTTATAGGTATGTATCGGCCTAGGGTTCAGAGAATTGGAACCCTTGATATCGCCTCGATTGGGCGTAGTAGTGGCAAAAATTCCTAGAGGGATAGTGAAGGATGTATTGGTGCAAGTGGATAGGGTTCTATTTTCGGTAGATTTTGTCGTATCGACCTCAGCACAATGGTGAACCAAGAAACTCGAGTTCCAGTGATTCTTAGTGAATAGTGTAGCCCACTTGCTAATGCCATCATACACTGGCAGGGGGCTTTAATGACACTATCATTTGGTAACATATTATTGTCTGGTTTATCTTTAATGTTATCATAAAAGAGATAGGGGATGAAGAAGATGTGTGAGATCAATATAGTTTGATTACGTAGTGCATATAATCACTTAGATAATGTTTTATGATGATATCTATGTCTTGTTTGGTAAGCCCTAGTTGGGACTGAGGAAATTATTCATAATAAGATGAGTTCCTACCTCCATAATTGAACTGTGAGGTATTGAGTTAATGGATGGGCACTACAAATTTGAATATTACCACCAGTGAGAATGGGCATTCACGAGTACGAAGAGATCCACTAGCTTGGGTTGAAACCACACCATCGCACCTCGAATATGCCTTCTTAGGAGGTGAAGAAACTTTTCGATGAAATATCTTCCTCAGAGTTGGATCAAGAAAATAAACTTTTGAATATTAGACATAGAACTACCTAGAATGGACAATTTCAGATATTAAGAATTAGTCCCTTGATGCACACATAGGATTCATTGGAAGAGGATGTTAAACCCTGCAAACTGACCTGGCTTATTTGAATCAATAATGAAAAGGATTATTAGAAGAGGTCTTAAAACTCTTGGACGTATGTGTTATTTGCCCCCTATTAGATTATGATCGTCGACCAAACCAGTAGTCCCTAAAAATGCCAGGTCATGGTGCAAATGAAAATAATGGCAGTTCGCTCGTGTCTCCGGTTGGAGAGGTGGCCATATAGGAAGCTCAATGCGGGTACTAGGAAAGACCACTTTCCTCTCCGTTTGTTGATCAATGCAGAGAGTTGCGAGGCATGAATTTTGTGTTTTCTCGATGGGTGACCAGTCTGAATCAAATTGAGATAGCTTTGGAAGATCGAGAAAACTACATTCACTTGTCCTTTTGGTACTTTTGCCTTTAGGAAAATGCCCTTTGGAATATGTAATGCGGAGCCTTCCAGCGGTGCATGATGGGAATTTCGAGTGACGCAGTAAAAATCATTTTGGAAATCTTCATGGATGATTTCTAGGTTTGGTGACACATACGAGGATGTTTGGAGAATTTATGGGTTTTAGAGAGATGTCAAAGCTTCGTGTTAAAGCGGGAAAAGTGTCATTTCATAGTGACCCAAAGGGATTGTCTTAGGCCACATAGTATCGAAAAATGGGTTGAGGTGGATAAGGTAAGTCGAGTTAATCTCTGACCTACCTACTCTTTAAGGTGTGTTTAGAGACATAAGGTCATTCTTGGGACATCTTTGGTTCTATGGGAGATTCATGAAGTTTTGGTGCTATAGCTCGTCCCTTATGTGCTTTGCTTGCCAAGGATGTCCCTTTCACATGGTCTAGCTTGTGGGAGGCTGCCTTTACTTTAAACTTCGAAAACTATGTTAGTATGCCTCCCATCATGCGATCTCTAGTGGAACCTTCCATTTGAGATCATGTGTGGCGCTAAATTAAGCTAGGGGCTGTTTTAGGACAAAGGAAGATAAAAGGCTTTTGTGATTTACTATGCTAGCAGATAGATTCCTGCTCAATGACTACCTGACCACACAGAGAAAAAAGAGAGTTTTAGCCGTCGTCTTTGCCTTAGAAAAGATTGAGTCATATTATAGGGTCTCCTGCCATTTTCACGAGATCACGCGGCTGGAAGTGCACACTCTCAGCGGGATACCAACCTCGGTTAACTGGAGTGGATCTCTTGTGCCAAGAGTGCAGCATGTACAAAGAATAAAGGGGGTCGAGAATGTAGTCGTGACCATTTATCTCGGTGGATTCGGAATCCGATTCTCATGGCGTACCCATAGGCAGTTTTCTTGATGGCTTGACTTTTGCTCTTGTTCATTGTCCATGGTGCAGCGGACATAGTAAATTACCTAGTATTTGGTCAATTCCACCCCGATGGACTTCTCGACAAAAGGGAAATTTTTTGGTGGACATTAAAAATATTATTTCGATGATCCATATCTGTTTAAATATTGTCGGACCAATTGATGAAGGTGTGTACCCAATGATGATCAAATTAGGATACTCACCTTTTGCCATTCAAAGCTTATTGGAGGCATTTCTCTGCAGAAAAGCAGTGTGGATAAGATTTTTCGTGGCTGGGTTTCTTGGCTGTGTTAAGATTGTTTTGAATTTTGCAAAACTTGTGCTCAGTGCCAACAATTAGGAGGGGTCACAAAACGGAATATGATGCCTCTTACCCCAATTTTAATCATTGAGATCTTCGACTGTTGGGGTATAGACTTCATGGGGCCTTTCCCCCCTTCTTGTGGGTACCTTTACATTTTGTTATCTTTTGATTATGTGTCGAAGTGGGTTGAGGCTATTCCAACGAGAACTAATGACCACAAGGTTGTTTTGAAATTTATAAAAGAACACATTTTTTCTCGATTTGGAGTACCTAGTGCTATTATTAGTGATGGTGGACTCCATTTTTGTAATCGTTCTTTTGAAAATTTGTTGAAAAAGTATGGATTCACCCACAAAGTTTCAACGGCATACCACCCACAAACCAATGGTCAAGCCGAATTAGCGAATAGGGAGATCAAACCGACTGGAAAGCGGTTGCCCCAAATCTCAAGGCGAGTCGCTTAGCTTGTGATGCTCTTTGGAAGCTAGTCTCCTTTTAAAATTATTCTTGTATGTCTCCTATGAAACTGTTTATGGCAAGGCTTGTCATCTGCCGGTCGAAATGGAGCACAGGGCATATTGGGCTATTAAAACTTTTAATTTTAATGTGGATCAGGCAGGTAAGCAGCGGTTGTTGCAGTTGAACGAGCTTAAGGAATTGAGGCGTGAGTCATATGAAAGTTCTCGAATTTACAAAGAGAGGCTCAAGTTGTTTCATGATAAGTCCATTGCGCGGAAAACCTTTGAACCTAACTAAAAAGTACTGTTGTACAGCTCTCGGTTGCACATGTTTCCAGGAAAACTCCGCTCTCGGTGGACTGGACCGTTTATTGTCAAGGTCGTATACCCATATGGAGCAGTGGAGATTGAAAACCCGGACAATGGGAAAACATTTAAAGTCAATGGCCAACGCTTAAAGCCATTTCTCGAGCATTTTGACCATCAGGAGAATAGTGAGGACTTGGTAGATCCGCTCTACCAGGATACTCCTTCAGAGTAAATTCGTTCTCACCTTGTTGTATATAGTTTCTATTTTTTTTTTTCTTTCTTGCACTTTATTTATGCTTTCTTTATTTCATTTGCTTTTCAAACAAAAAAAAAAAAAGAAAAAAGGGCCTGGTTTCTATGTGTACCTCTCGATGCATTGTGGGGTACCCTTGGTGCATTGAGGACAATGCTTGTTTCTGTTGTGGGGGTAGGTATACACTGGTTGAATTCTCTATGCGCTTGTTACATGTTCAGTGTATGGAAAATTTTTTCGAATTGTGGCTCTTTTGGGTATAGTACTTGACCTGCAATGTATGTAGCCGCATGATTTTATACACACTCCACATCATCTCAATGCATGTACATAACAAGCATGCTCAAAATCTCTTTGTTCATTTTCTGGATCTTATCACCCCGAATTCTGCTCTAATTCCTTACACAAACCACGGACCTTCTGTTCATACTCTTGTCTTGCATGCTTGTGCTCCCACCTGTGCATTAATTTGGCATGTCATGTTAACTACATGCATCATAGTCTCTGAGGAACACTATGCATAATTGGGAAGTGATTTAAGGCCATTATTTATGTGTTACACTTTGTGGAATCAATTTGTCTTAACCCTTGCACCTATTTTGAGCCTTAAGTTGCCAAGTTGGTTTGAACCCTAGGGACCCTGATCACCAGAAATACAGTGGGCCCCATGGAAAGTTTGAAAGTGTCTAAAGAGGAAATCTGATTCTCGACTCAGTGAACACGGTCGGTTTAGGCGAATATGAGCGGAAAGGAGAATGACATCTTGATGAAACCGGGATGGAAGGCAGTCGACAAGGATAAATTTTACATCGGCACTACTGTTCCCAATTTGCATAAAATATGAAGATAGAACATATAAAAAAAATGATTAAAAATTGGAGCAGATTAATAAGTCGGGTTGTGCAAAAAGTGGTAGAGGCTAACACAGTGCGATGCAGCCTCTTTGTTCGGTACGGTCGGGCGTGTTTTTGGGAAAATAGGGTTTTTAACCCCATGTTTGCACCTTTTGACATTCACAACCTCATCCATTCTCTAAAAGACAAAACCTTAGCCCTTTTTGCCCTCTCACACCAAGCAAACCCAAGTTTATGCAATTTCCTACCGATCATTCCATCGCTCAGGCAGTTCTTCTACAGTTGACCTCTGAGGACGTGGTAGAAAAGCACCTGAATTTCCTTGAGAGCAGTGCTTTTGTGGTATTATATTGTATCTCCATGGACTTGTTCGGGTGGGTCGGATTGGTAGTATTTTGCTTATTGTGGACTAGGGCTTTGGCTAGTGGTATGGGGAGAAGGTTTTTATCTGATATGCACGGGGCCAGCCCGATTCTTCTGGAGATGGGCTACTGGGACGCTGTTTTCTGTGTTTGGGCCAGCCTTGCCATTATTGTTGTTCTTGCCATATCTATGGCAAGATCTAAAAACGGAAAGAGTAGCGCTTAAAGCTCCTACATGGAGCGAGTTTGTGAAGAAAAGAAAATCGATGCCTCATGGCTTGATAAAGAAAGGAAAGGAAAGCAAATAGATTCATCTTCGAGTGAGGAAGTGGAGTGATGATGAGGAGATCGAGGCCATGTTTGTTAGGAGGCCGATTGAGCAGGAAAAATGGGCCAAATCGGTGTTCTGATGAAGTTTGTGAGGTGTAAGTTGGAAACATTTTTGTACTCCCATCCAATCAGGGGTTTTATTCAAGAACAGAATTTACAGTTTGTGTGCACTGAAGTTCAGGGGTATCTACCTACCTTGGTTCGGGAGTTTTACACTAATTTGAGAGAAAATCAGCGGGTCAAGACTTACTAGAGACCACTGTGATGGGTAAGCAGATAAAGATCACCCCTGATTTGATAGCTCACTCCTTACAGTATGTTCGCCCTGCCGCTTCAAATCGACCTTATCCCCTTATGGCTATCACTGATTTCGACGCCCAGTTGTTCCCTGAGACCATGTGCACCCATCCTGTGGACATGAGTGGTTTTGTACGCAAGGAATTTGTTCCAGGGAAGCTCAATCCGGAATATGCATTGATGAACAAGATTATTCATGATAGAATCAGACTAAAGGGTAACGAGAAATATCCAAGCAAAGAAGAAATTCAGTTTTTATATGAGGTGATGACCGGGAAGCTTGTGGACTATGCCTTGGTCATATGGTGCATTATATAGAGACTTCTGCCGATCCTTGTGAAAGTAGAGCATATTATTCCATCCACAGTGACAAATCTTGTGGAAGCCGCGAGGATGAGGGAGTGGTTAAAGAAAGGGTTATTCCTAAAGTTTGGGGCCTATTACAAACCAAACATAGGCGAAGCCGGAGGCTGCATCACGAGACCCCGGCCTTCACGGCCCTAGGTGGTTATTCAGGGGCCTCTTCAAATCTGACACTGCGCCTCTAAGCATCCCGTTGAAAAGAATGGAGAGTCTAATCAGATTGGTTCAGCGCATTTTTGGGAAACGACGACTTGACCACAGGCTCTCCAGGCTCGAGAGTCATATTTACCGAGGAGAGCCTGCTTTGGTAGATGCCCCTCCTCCTGACTTGGAGGGAGATTCGGAGGAGCTGGATAACTGCGTCGATGAGGATGCGTTTTCTTCGACAGACGATGAGGAGGACATCGTGTAGTAGCATAGTAGGCTAGATTAGGGTGGTGTTGGGGTGAGACCCTCAAACGTGTCATTACCGACACCCATTTTTGGTTCGTTTTTATTTGTGTAACTATGGTCATTCCTGAGCCTTAAGGCCTTTTGATTTCAATTGTGTTAGTGTTCCTCTGGACTTTTACGCATAGTAGTTGCGTGGTTCTGTTAAACTCTACCTCTATAATATCGTTCATTTCATTTCAGTGCTTGCATGGCAGCTCTTCTGTTCTCAATTCCATGATCCTTTATTTGAATAGCTTGGTTTTGTGATAGCTTGTTGTTATGTTATTGCCCAGATTGTGGTTTGGTTTCATCGAGTTAGAGGTGCATACTATGTCAGGTTGAAGTACTATGCTTAATTTTTGCCCTTTTGAGAAACTTGCAAAGCTTAACTGCACCTAGTGCATTTGTTGGAAATCATTACCAGTAGGTATCACTAGTTTAAATCTTGCTAGGAATTTATGAAGATGCGGAATTGAAGTGTATTGAATACACGAAAGAGCAATAATTATGTTGGAATTTAGCATCTTCTAGTCATACTTTGCTCACATTTTGCATAAGAATAGGTACTTTTAATTGTTTTCGTGTTTCTGGACTCGTACAGGTTTTTCATGTTTCATACATAATTGTTACAAGGGTTCGTGTCCGGAAAAGCGAATATGGATCATTAATGGATGATCGCGGCCGCTTGGTGAAGTTCGGGAAGTGCGAGCAAACAGGAAACAAATGCAGAGGAACTGTGTCGGTACAGCTTTCACTGTGCCGGTACGCATACCAAGCTAGAAGCACAGTGTGGCCTTGTCTTAGTACACCTCGACTGTACCAGTACACTGTCTGTGAAAAAGAAGTGGCGAGAGGAAGCCCAGCGTAAGGTACACCGCTTCTTTGTACCGGTACACCCGTGTGAGAGTGCGGGGTGAGCGAGGAATTCGATTCTAATGAAAGGGAACGTTCGTCATTCAACTACCAATGCGGGATCACAATGGAAAAGGGTATAAAAGCTAAAGGAGGGAAGGAGAAGGAAGTTTTGATTCCTAGGGTTAGGTTTTTCATAGGAGAAGTGTTCTTCTCCATAGTTTTGGCAAAGTTTTTATAGATTAGGGTTGAAGACTTTATTTTTCTAAAGATTGCTGATTTCAAGCATATGTAAGCTTTCAATAGGAACACACATCTCGTTTTCTCTCTTAGTATTTTGTATTTTTCTTTCCTAGGTTTTGCAATTGAATTCTGATTTTCTCAAAGTTCCTTTTATGAATAAATTCTCTTCAATCATGATTTGCCTTATAATTTCCATGGAATTCTAAACTTTTATGCTGGGGTTCTATGGTGGAAACTCACCCTGATCAAGGTAATATCCCTCAATTCCTCTTTTATACTTCAATGGGATTGTGTGATGTTAATCACTTGTAGAAAAACTTTATAAAACCTTAGTTGGGCATCTTCTTGACAACGTGTGAACAAGAGATCCTCGGTACACGTTGTACTTGATTACAAATGCAAGTTAAGAGTCTGAATTAATTGTTGAACAAGTGTTTTAACATTCCTCGTCGTTTTCATTCTAAAAAGAGCATTTAAAGCAAAATATTCCATCGAAGACCATTCATGTGGCTCTTAGATGAATTTATAAACTAAGAGGTGGGAATTACATTGGTGGTGAGTGGAAACCTAAGAATCCCAGCAATCATCTTTCTATTTTAAAATAGTCAATTTAATCAATCATTAAATCAACCAACCACAACCCCATAAGTTCCTTTTCAATTACACACCTTTTAGAGAATAGCTCCTAAGGATCAACAATTAGACCACTCCCTGTGGAGATGACCTGTGAACTTCCACAGTATTATAATGCTAGACAACTTTAATTCCTACGCTTGGGAATACAATTCTGACTATCTGAATAAGTACGAAGCGATGCATATGATGGAGCCACGGCTGGCTGCGTCGCAACAAGAGGGACGGCTCGCGGCAGAGGCAGTGCGCCTGACAGACACATACGATAGTGGTATTATGTCGCGATAGAGAAATCTCTGTCGCAACAGACTTCGTACAGTGGTAAAATTAAAATAAAATAAAATAAAATAAAAAATAAAAAATAAAAAAATAATACCCTCAGGATCGGGGCGTCACACTGGGCTTGCACAGAAACCCATCAAATATGCCTAGAATTTTGGTCCAGCATTTATGAGGCCTCTAAATAGAAAGAGATAGGGCAGTAGAAAAGATATCGATCGGATACATCATTGAACGCAGCATCTTCTGAGGAGAAGAGGGAGAGAGACTGAGTTTTTGTACATATTTTTATTTTCTTCTTTTATTTTTTTTATTTTTATTTTTCATTTTCAAGGATTAGAGTTATTGATCTAAGTTGTAATATTGAGATGGGATCTTTGTATATCGAGCTTCATTTCTGTCTAAACTTAAGTGGAATCTAGAAATTTTTTTGGAAACCATTTTTATTCAGTTTTGAATACAGTTTCAATGAATTTGTTTGACTAACTAATCATTGTTGCTTATGATCCAATTATGGAAGGCTAAGCTTCCTCTAGGAAGGGATTGGTGTTTGGTTATTATTTTTGTAGTTTTTAAATGAATGTTATACTTTGACAATTGGTTTTATCTGATTGGTACTATTCTTATATTGAGTTGTTCTAGATATCAGTAGACTATACCCAAAAAGAGTTTTATCTTTGTTCTGATTTCCAAGACCCCTCTGAGTGACACAAATAAGTGAGTTCCTGAGAACAGAGATAAGTAACTTGGGGGTATGCTAGATTGATCGTCTTAGAACTAATGAACTCTAAGTATTACTTTGATAAATCATACGTGATGTTCTAACCTTTGACTTCAAGGTTCCCTTCTAAATGAGAATAGAAGTATGTTCCCGAGGCATAAGAATCACTTATTGACTTATCAGTTAAATATTTAGAGGTTTCATCTCAGTTTGAAAGAATGTTTATGCTTATGATAGATGGGAGTGATTATTCATTTCAAATGGTAAATCGAGGTACCAATTATATTGAAGAAAGCTTGTGTAGTCCTGTCTATGGGGGCAAGCTGATTTTAGTCCTGAGAAATGGTTGAGATGTACTGGTTTAGGAAAATCAACCAAATCTTAGAAGGAGGATCAAATCCTAACAGTAGCGGTTTAGAGCCATTGACCTAATTTAGGAATATGGTGTTCTAAATAATGAAATGTATAGTGTCATGAGGTATTCTAAGGCTATACTATTATGCTCTTAGACAAATCCAGAATTTAAGCCATGACTATACTTTTTTAACCTTATGCAAATTGATGACCATAACACTGATCTCATTCCCAATGTTATTAAATCTCAATGAAACCTTTTAATCCTTAGATTTGAATTTCTTTTTAATTAAGAAAAAGTGACAAAAACATTTTTATTTCAGTATGTTAGTTAGTCCACTCATCAAGTTAGAGGTCCAAATAGTGATGAACTTGAGTAGTAGGGCTACTTGATCTTTAAATTTTCTCACCAATCCCTATGGGAATGATTGTAACGCCCAAAAAATACCCTAGAATTTTTATAATAATTTTATTATATATTTCGGGTATAAAATTGAGCCAAACTTGGGTTTTTCAGGGGAAAATTGATGAATTGTTAAACTGTGAAAATGAATATGTGAGCAAATGATTGAATGTTATATGCTAAATTGAGAAATTGATTGAACCAGGAAATAAACCCAAGTGAAAAAGGGAAAATTTGGAATTTGGTAAAATGAGGACCTAAGGGTCAAATGATAAGTTTAAGTGCTAATGTGAAATAAATGATAAATGAAAGTGAGATGAAAACCAATAAGTGAGAAAAATACCAAAAATGGAAAATGGGATTTAATGATGTGCCAAACATGGCCTTATAGTGGATAAGTGGTATTAGACCACACTTGGTCTTAGAAACCTCCCACAAGTGCCAAAAACGTTTTGGAGACAAGAGATAGAGAGAGAAGCTAGGGTTTTGGGGAAATAGTTGGAGATTAGTGTGAATCCCTACATGTTTATGCAAGATCTTGCAAGAAGGAAGGAAGAAGGAAGATAAGGCTTCAAGCGCAAAGTTATTCCAAGGTATTACACAAACCCTAGATTTCTCTGAATGAAGTTTGAGTTAGAAAAACCCTAATCCATCCATGGGTTTTGCTCATGGTTGGTTTAGGATGACTTTAGAATGTCTTTGGGAGTGATTCCCATGTTTTTGTTTGGGTTTTGAATATTTTTGGAGAAAAATCGCAAAAAGAAGGAAAAGTGGAATCTGGGCAAAACGGGCCCCTTCGCTGCAGCGAAGGGCACCCTCGCTGCGGCGAAGTCCTTCGCCACAATGAAGGGTTGCCTCACCGCGGCGAAGCCAAAGGGTCAAAAAGGCCTCCCCTCGGGTTCGCCAAGGCGTAGCCTCTTTACGCAGCGAAGTGCTTTCTTGCATGTGAAGTCACTTATTCCGCGATAGGCGATTTTCGGATTTTTGTTTCCGAAAGTCCAGTATTCATACACCGATAGTTTAAGGACCTTAATAAATGATTAATAGGGGTTCAATTAAGAATTAAACTAAGTGAAAAACGTACCGTACCTTACCGCCTCGGCGATATTCGTTAAGTGTGATTAGTGCTAGTTCACTAAATGTGATGTGTGTGATTTGCTAAGGGCCGGTGAGAATCACCTATCCTAGGACCGAGATTAAAGATAAGGAAAAAGAAAAAGATATATTGGTTTGTTCTACCTTTTCTTATTCTCGTTTCAATATTTGAAATGCTTGTTCTAAATGCATAAGAAAAGCATATTGAATTGCTTAAATTGATTTGAGGCAAATGATTGTGAAATGTTTGCATATGAAAATTGCATGATTATTGAAAATGAGCAGTTTATACAAATGTACATATTGTACTATATTTTGATATAAGGATTTGAACGTCCTTAATAGAATGTTAACCGTTTAATTCGCATTAAGGATATATTGGTATACCAATAAAGGTCAAATTAGCAGTACGGCGAACAAATGTACTGATGTGTCACTCCGATCAATAGCCCAACGGGACAGTATCAGTAGTGTTCACTGATTGATTTTTAATAACCAGTCAGCAACCCAGTGGGACCGTACTGTGTTATAAAACAAATGTTTTTTTACCGGCCTACAGCCCAGCGAGACCGTGCCGATGATTCCAATCTCCTTTATACTGAAAACATAGGTTAAATTCGTTAAGAACGAAACTAAATTGATTTGAGATTGTTGACATATTGATATTGAAAAGCATGATTGCAAATTGAAATGAAAAGAGCATTCTGAAATGCATGAATTGGTTATAAATGAATTATAACATATGAAATTGTATATTTGGGATGATCAATGAACCGTAAATGATTGTATATGAAACAAGTATATGTATTGCATTAACATTGATCATCTAAAAAGATTTGAAAGTTTTGTTTAGTAAAATTGCATGCTTTGACTTAGGCGAAGCGAGAAAGAATGGGTGTATAGAACCACTAAGCATGAAAATGCTTAGCGTATTGTTTTATCAATGCGCAGGTACCGAGTGAATAGGGACGAAAGGCAAGATTGAGTAGCGTCAAGTCATAAAGAAAGAATTGCGGAGTTTGCTCCGACATATGCATTCACTCCATTGTTTTGAAGATTGATATTTTGTAAAAACAATTTGAACTCTGAACATCTATTTTGTAAATCATCTTGAAAAGGCATGGATTGCCTTCATAGTAAATTTATTTTGTTAAATGTAAATGTTATGGGCCTTCGTAAAAGAATTTCATTGAATTTGTAAATGTTTATGGGCTTGCCCCAAAATGAAACCGCTTTCGCAAAGATTTGAGAAAGAAAACACTTGCGCGTATTTGATAAAGTGATCGAGTGGTAACCGGGCGTCCCCAAGGTTTCGGTTCGGACCCGCTAACCGGGTCGGACCGGGCTCAGGGTTCACCACAATGATATCTGGACTCCACTTTATTACTTGTTGACTTGTGCACTTCCAGTGATTTAGACCAAATTGAGTTTTAAACATATTATCATAGAAAAACATCATAAAACAGTTTTGAACAGTCAATCAAGTTTTTAGCACTACCATTAGGGATTGTTTAGTCTCTAATGGCAATGTCCAACATTTGAACATCAAATTGATCTATGTAAAATCAGTCAATCAATATTCCCTACTCTAACACCTACAGACCCACCTCCACATGGCATAGATGATCAAGCTTGATCATCTCAAGGAAGTCCTCTATACTATTAATTTTCATTTATAGTCATTAGGGACAATGCCTAGTTTAAGTTTGAGGGTGTGGGTGTATTTTTAGGTTTTGGATGTATGTTTGTCAAGTTCCATCACATATTACCAACTTTCATAATCCTGTTTATTCTGCTTTTGTTTGTTTGTTTTCTTGTAGTTTTTTTTTTTTTTTTTTTTACTTTGTTTTCTTTCATATTGTTTTTAGTTTTCAAAAGTTTTCTTTGAAAAGTAAAAATAGAAAAAAAAATTTCAAAAGAAAGTGCAAAATGTCTTAATTAAGTTTTGTTTTTGGTGTGTATTGAAGGTCGATTTGATAACCAATAGAAACTCCTAGAGTAAGTGGGGAAATGAAAGGTGTTTTTCACAAAATACATGTTTGATCATATAGTTGGTTGTGTTAGTTGAAAACTCTTTGCACTTGAAAGCACCAGTCATACCAGGTTAACTAATTTTGCTTGGCTTATAGAAGACTTATGCGAGAACATATCTTTCATGATTTCAAAAAAACTCTAGAACTTGTTTGAGTATCACTTGAGGCGAAATCCTAGACACCATAACATTTAGGAGATGATTTAGGCCAACCTTGGACCAATTGTGTCTTTCTAGCCAACCTTTACAAGAACACATCCATAGCCACCCTTTTTTAACCTAAAGTAGCCTTTTTCTTTGTGAACCAAGTATACTCCTTACCCTTAGTTTATGTTTCCCTCATTTGAAAACCTTATTTACCCATGGAAAATGTGCTAGTTGATGAATTATATCATAGCTATGTTGAATTCGGTGGTTGATTGAGGTTGAAAAAAAAAACAAAAAGAAGGAATAAAAGGTTGAGTAAGTTTGGTTTTGTACCTTGAGTAAGTAAGTTCTTAGGAGTGTTCTACACCTAGCACCCTAAGGCCAATTGGTTTGGAAGCTACTAACGCAAAGCTCGCTAAATGGAGTAGGTAGAAAGCTTAACATTGCACCCTAGGTAGAACCTAGTACCCTAGGTAGAACATTGCTCTACTCATACACTTTATTAGTTGTTTTGTAAATAAAAAGGAGTTTGATGATGAAAGGAGAATAAGGAAATCAAATAAGTTTGGGGGTGATGTGATGTTGGTGAAAGTTCAATAAGTCTAAGGAAATGAAAAAAAGTGAAAAAGAAAGCCTTGTCTTTGGGTAAAATTGAGCCAAAATATGTCTTTTATGATACCTTTAACCCTAGCCTTACATTACAAGCTTATTGAAGCCCTTTTGATCATAATGTTGTGGGTAGTCTACATTAGTGGAGAGTTATATGAAAAACAAGCCTATGGAGTTCCATTTTCTTTACCAGGAGATCCATTATTCACTCATGTTAGAATAATTTCATCCGATTTGCAATTGGTTCATTTGGGTAAGACTTCTCACACACACACGCAATGCATGCTAATCCAACATAACTAAATGATTGAACTTCTTCTCTTTAAAGGTCATCACCTTGAGTTTTTCTTCTTGCTATTTGTGTAGTGAGATTTTTGAGGCAAAGTTTCACAAACATTCCAAAAGCATTCTCACTCATGTCTATTTGTTCTAAGTCTTATTCTTTGTTTAAGGACAAGAAAATATTCAAGTTTGGGACTATTTGATAAGTTCTTTTCATAAATTCTTTTATACCATTATTCACCAATCAATTGCATACCTTCATGGTGTTTTTATGAGCCTAATTCATAGATTTTCCCTCTTTTTGGCCTTAGGTACACTTTGAAGAAAAATGGCAAAAGTAAGGGTCAAAAGATGAATTTCTGGGTTGTACCATGACCTCCTATGGCTTCAAAAGTGATATGGATAGATTCTAACTTCTTCATCTATCCATAGAATCCAAGAATGCTCAATTCAGAGCTCGAACAAAAACGATTTGGCCTCTAGATGTTAAAAATAAGGATTTTCCAAGACACCGCATGCATCACCCTTCAAAGTTCATTAATTGTCAGTCTATCTATTGGTATCTAATGGCTCTAAGCTTGTTATAGATGGATTCTACTATATCTCGGCTTTCTGTAGAGTCTAAAATCATCAAATTCAGAGGTTGGAGGAATGAGTTAAAGCCCTCAAGAGTTAGAAGATAGAAGATGACTATAGTCTACAAAATGCACCATCATTAGCGTTAAGCACCAAGCGCCCAGTTCCATAGCACTGAGCTAGGAGCTGATCCATGGCCTTTGGCACCTAACACTCAAGGTCAAGCAACAGCAGACATGAGCACCCAACGCCATGACTCAGCGCCCAGCATTAAACGGCCCCTATTTTGGCTCATTTTTCTAATGTTTAACTTGATTTTAGGGCCTATAAGTGGGCCCTAAAAACCAAAGCTCTCATTATCATAGCTTAAAGTGTGCCTAGGAATCCTTTGTGTACCTATTGAATTTTCCTTTAATCTCCCAAGGATTTATCCCTTTGCTTTGATACCAACATCTCCGGATTTTCCTTTGTGTGATTTATGTTATTTTAAATCTTTTTTTTTTTTTTTCACATCATGAGTCCTAACATAGGACTCTTTCAAAATCAAAACGCTTGCATAAAAGGGGCCACCGCTGAATTTCTACACACCATATGTATCAACCTCGTATTTCTCAAACCTCGAGTCTGAAACTCCACTTGAAGTAACCGGCCTAGAAACGTGAATTAAACTCAACTCCAGTCTCAAAACATATATATACATATCCGTACGCAGGTAAACTCAATGCACCCAAGACTATACACTTACACTTGATCAAAAATAATATTTATAATAAAATCCCAAAACTTTCGCAAAGTGTCTCAAACTAATGGCCACAAGCCAAATATACAATGACCCATGATCGATATGAACTGTCCAAAATATACAGTGTGTACCTCCACACAACACTAGATGTTCCTCAAAATGTATGTCCAACCACCATCATGCTAAGGCTAAAACACAACTCCCCAACCTCCAAGACCCTACAAGTCCAACTCTCAAGTCATGCAGCTGGTCTCGTACCTGCATCTAAGGTGGAGGGAATAATGGGGGTGAGTTCGACAACTTAGTAGTGAATCCCATAACAAGCCATGCTTATAAAAACATTTCAAAATACAAATAATTCAACACATATCAAAACATGAGCATTTTACAAATAATAGGTTGATGTGGAAACAAATGGATGCACATTACTACCATCTCGAATTTCATCAATGACTCTTTTGGGCTTTCACCCAGGGACTAGCCGATCATCCCCGAAAACCGAAAAATTGTTGGGACTTACTACCTAGGGATATGCCCACATCCCATATAACGAAAAATTGCTGGGACTTACCACCCAAGGATATGCCCACATCCCGTATATCTGTGACCTTTCTGGGACTACAACCCAGGGACTAGTCATAGTCTCGTGTCCACTACATCAATTCGGACCCTTACACAGTCCCATACCCATGTCATGCTTTAAAACAATTTCACAAAGCATTCACTCACATGGATATTTAAAAACATCATGTACCAGTTAATTCAAAGAATTCCATAGATATAAAAATATACACATTTATATATATATCATTAGAAAATCACACAGTCCAAGCACACGGAATGGCATGCACTTCCACTAAACGGCCAAAACAAACCGTGGTATGCAGGAGAAGGCTACAAGATCCTCTACTCCTGTTTGGATTCAAAATCCACAAGTCTCCTAAGGAAGTCAAACCGAGGCTACTCCAAAGGATCCCCTCGCATTAACAAGTCATAAGATTTCTTAGCCTCAAACAATCCGGTTACATAAAATTACCCAATTGGTTTATTACTACTTTCACCACTCGAATCATACGTATTCTTATAACTCCCAACATAAACCTGACCTCCGCGCACTCCCTTTTACACTTACTAAGATCAATATTTAACACTCTCTTATTAGTGGTAACACAAATGAAGACACACAACACAGACTGTTTCAAAGATATCTCAAGACCCCTTAATTTTTTCTCTCAACTACAATTTTGACCAACCATACATACTTTTGTTCACTGTGGTATTCTAAACTAAAAGTCTCTATCTCTTAGCTTTCCACAACCTTCTGAATCAGGTCATTCTGACTGTAATCAAGAGTTGATGGTTTCTACACTCGACCTCCCCGAGACTTATTTCCTAGGACAGAATCTGTGTCCTTTACTTCACCCCCATTTTGACGAAATTATGGGAACAAATGAGCCATAATTTGGCCACTTTCTTCATGAAGCTACTCCCCATGTGTATATTTCTTTGGAGAAGGATTTTGAATCACTCCATTTTGATCAATATAACTCAACCTATGACTAAAACAGGAACTGCTCCAACAAGGGATAGAATCTCAGATTCGACTTTCAACCTCAAATTCAAGGGTCTTGCAGGGGTTAGTTTTAGTTCTGGTCGCTTCTTACATTCAAGGGCTAGGTCCCGGGGCTTCTTTCCAACTAGAATCATCCAGTTCGGAGTTCTTAGGCCACTTATGGCCAAAACATCGGCCATGGGGTCAAAGGAAAAGCCGACGCAGACCTCCTCGACACACACACACATGCCATCTTCTACAAAATCGGGTCTTTTACACTTCAGTGGTTCCACCAAACTCACCTTTCATCAAATCTAGGTTAGGATGAAATCTCAACAAACCCCTAGAATATAACCAAGCCTTAAGAAATCATACTATTATCCCCACACTTCGTTTACATAACCATACCAATCTTTGCAAGCTGTTTTACTAACCCTTACATTCCTTATGTCTTAGGGTTAGGATGCATTTCTAACCCACCATTGGGGACTTTATTATTTACCATGTATTCAATAAGAAGTCTTACTAAACATACATCCTTGCTAAATACAACCAAAGTCCATAAGAGATACAACTAAGGCCTCACAGATCATGTTTACATACCTTAGTGAACTCTTTTTTCCACCAAAGACCGCGCTTCCTTCCAAGCCTTTCTCCCTCCTTCTCTCTAGCTTCTCTCTAGAACTCTCTCTCAATTTCTAGAATTCCATAATTTTCCACTTCCTAGCAAGAAACTGGTCTAGCATCCAAAACCAAGAGGGATTGGTTTTCTTGGCACATGGCAAGCTCTTCTCATGCACTTGCCATGTGTCAAGAGCTCCTACCTTGCATATACGAGGTGTCATGCCCTCATGATGCCACATAGCTCACAAGCATGATATTGCACTTTAGTCCCTCTCCACTAACAGGTTTTTCAAAGTGGTCCTTCAAGACATACTTAATTACAAACCCTAACAAAACCACTCAACTTTACCTAATTGCATAATCGAATTCCACATGCCATAAAAATGCAATCTAGCACACTTTGCTAATCCTCTAATTAAACCAACCATTAAGATTGCTAATCTTAATCACAATTTAAAACATCATAAGGCATAAGTTGCATTTGCTCCCCAAAAATCCTTACCTAAATTTAACAAAACATATATTAATATACTGGGTGTTACATTAGGGATGATGGTATTTATGGTTTCTAGGATGAAACAATGTATATGGAAAGGGTGTAGAAGTATGGAACAAGATTTGGAAAGTTTAGGGTTGTGGTTGGAGAATGGGATTTGGAAAGTTAAAAGAGAAGATGATGAGATGATTAGAGGTTATATGGAAGGATAGATACTTCGCCACTCAAGGAATCCACCAAGAGATAAGAAGTCATGAACTCACCACTCAAGGGAATCCACCCAAGAAATTAGAGAATAAGGTATATATTTTTCCACCCAAGGAATCCACCTAGGGATGAGAAGCAACGAACTCGCCACAAGGGAATCCACCCAAGAGATAAGAGAACAAGATAGAACTCTTAAAAAGAGAAATCTGAAAATATTATTAAACTTGAACTGGTTGTCAAAAGACTACATTATGGGGGTATTTATAGGCCCCATACTTTCTAAATCAAATAAAGAAACTACTACTTTGACTTGGAAAACAAAGACTTTCTAATTTAAATAAAGAATCCCAAAAGAATAGAAAACTTAATTGACTAGGAAAACAAACTTTCTAAATTAAATAAAGCAACTACTACTTTGACTTCGAAAACAAATCTTTCTATAATGAAACAACTCCAAATCAAAATAGTAACAAGACTCACAATACTTGGATTTAGAAATAGATTTGGTGTCTCCAAGGTTTCACAACCTCCCAAATCTGAATTTTCCATAATGGGGATCGAATTCCCAATGTTTATTGTAGAAGCTCCTACATCAATCCCCCATGGTTGGGAAAAAAGACTTGCCCTCAAGTCTTCACCTTCATAAGACCTCAAATCCTTGACATTGGATGTAGGTAAGATTTAGAGCTGTCTCGCAGCCTAAGTTGTAAGCATTCTCTCCAATCTTCTCACTAATGTTGGAAAGGACCGTCTACCATCGACTTGAGCCTTCCAAACTTCCAAGCCATAAATCTATCCGTGTTAATATGAACCCAAACCACATCTTCTACTTCAAACTCAAGTAGCTTTCTATGCTTATTTATTTATTCCACACACTTCGCATATTTCTCCTCAGTCTTCAAGCGATGTAGCATCTTGATTCCTTTGACTATAACTTTAGGATCCTTAACCATCTTGAGTCCAACTACCTTAACTATAATGGAAGTTAACAAAGCAAGTTTTATACTCAAGGCATCCATAACTTCCTCTAGAACTAGCTTCACTTCTTGTGGGATTTCCTTCTTACTTTCTATTTCTTCAACAACAACCAAAGCCATCACATCTGAACCAACTTTAATTTCCTTCTCCAACTCAGATTTGGACAATAAAGAACTCTTCTCCTCAAGTTTGGTTTCTAAAGCCATTGTTGGTTTCATAGGTGCCAAGAGAATTTTATGGCCATCCTTATGGAATGTGTAGTTGTTTTTTAAACCATCATAAATTACCTTCCGATCATATTGGCATGGTCTTCCGAGCAACAAGTGATAAGCATCCATTGGAACAATATAACACCATATCTCAACCTTATAATGCTTTCCAATTGTAAATGAGACAAGGCATCTATGTTTTACCCTGATATCACTTCCCCTTTGAAGCCAAAAAATATTATAAGGTTTTGGATGTGGGACCATCTTCAAATCCAATTTTTGCACCATCTCCATGAAAACACAATTATCAAAGCTCCCACTATCAATAATTACCGAGCAAACTTTACCCTTAGATGTGCACCTTGTGTGAAAAACATTGGATCGCAACCAATCTTCTTCACTCACAACTGCTCCAACTTTAAGGTTCCTTTGAGCCACTAAGGAAGTCCCATGGTCAAGCATAGTAAGCTCTTCTTCATCTTCTTACACATGATCAGTTTCAACTCCCTCTTTAACATTTTCTTCCTTGGCTTCATCTTTCTCAACTAGGGCCACCACTTTTCAGTTAAGACACTCAGAAGAAATATGCCCAAACCCTTGGCACTTATAACATCTCTTTGACTTAGAAGGTGACTCTTGTTGCAACTTATGTACTTCACTTATTACTTGAGGTTTGAGAGTAGTTTTAGCATCATTAGGATTCCTAGAAGTCAAATCCTTAGAAAACCTTTCTTTAGCCAGACTCCTAGTTGTTGTAGAACTTCTATACTTATATGGCTGCATATAAATAATTCTAGCAATATCAAATCTTATACCATCAAGGTCGGGCTATGGATTGTTTCTCAGCCTCTCTTAAGTATCCCTTGATCATCAAGTTTTCAAATCCAACCGAATACTCCTCCACACTCAAATCTTACTGCTTTAAGTTCTGAATTTTGAGGTAGATGTCTTAGCGATAGTTAAAGGGAAGGTACTTCCTTTTTAGTTCTTTTTCATCTTTTCCCAAGTTTGAGTCTTCCTTTTACCATATCTTTCACGCTGCCTTTTCAATTTTTCCCACAAAAAAAAAGCATTCTTGCATATCTTAATAGCCATTAACTTCACCCTTTTGTGCTCAGGGGGGGTCATAATACTCAAAGACATGTTCCACTGTATTAAGCCAATCCAAGAAGTCATTGGCATGCATTCTTCTTTCAAATTCTGGAATATCAAGTCTTGGAGAGAATCTTGAGCCTTCATCATAATTACCACGCCTCTCATAGTAATCACCATCATTGTAGTGATAGTCTCTTACATGCCTGTCTTTAGCCTTCTTTCACTCTAAGAAATTTCGAACTTGACTAGGTCGCACAACTTCTTCTTCTTTATCACATTACTCCTCCTCGATCTTGTTTTTGCCAACTAAGTTCTCCATAACCATAGGATCTTTATGAAATCTTAATCAGTTTTGCAGACGCTAAACAATAATTTCAAGATCAGTAATACGTTTTTGGCTTGGCCTTTGCGAACCACTTGAATCATGACTAGAACTCTTGCCTTCATTATCAAGAATGCCTTTTAGCTTATGATCAGCCATCAAACCATAAGCTCTTATACCACTTTGGTGCGAGGACGGGACCATGATGGATGATCTAATGGTTTGGGTAAGTTAAGGATGGGTTTGTGGTAGTTTACAGGGTGTAGGATGTAACTTTAAAAGGTAAGGGATAGGTTTGGTTCTAAAGGTTATAGGGCTTATTTGAGGTTTATTTATGATGGAATTAAGGTTTAGAATGAAGGATTTTAGGTTTGGAAAGGTTCAAGTTCTGATGTGCAAACATCCTCGTTTGAGCCAGTTTGCGCTTTTCGGAAGTTTATATAAGGTAGTCTAGGCTATGTACGAATTTTGGGCTTCTCAAAGGTTAGAGATTATAATATTTATGGTTTCTAGGATGAAACAATGCATATGGGACAGGTGTAAGTATGGAATAAGATTTGGAAAGTTTAGGCCGCGTCGAGAATGGGATTTGGAAAGTTAAAAAATAAGATGATGAGATGAGTAGAGGTTATATACAAGGATAGATACTTACTTCGCCACTCAAGGGAATCCACCCAAGAGATAAGAGAACAATAGAGAACTCTTAAAAAGAGAAATATGAAAATATTATTAAACTTGAACTGGTTGTCAAAAGACTACATTATGGGGGTATTTATAAGCCCCATACTTTCTAAATCAAATAAAGAAACTCCTACTTTCTTGGAAAACAAAGACTTTCTAATTTAAATAAAGCAACTCTTAAAAAGAAATAGAAACTCCTACTTTGACTAGGAAAACAAAATTTCTAAATATAATAAAGCAACTACTACTTTGACTTGGAGACCAAATCTTTTTATAATGAAACAACTCCAAATCAAAATAGTAACAAGACTCACAATACTTGGATTTAGAAATAGATTTGGTGTCTCCAAGGTTTCACAACCTCTCAAATCCGAATTTTCCATAATGAGGATCGAATTCCCAATGTTTGTTGTAGAAGCTCCTGCATCACTTGTGCACACTCTAAAGCACACTCTAACAAAGGGACTCATGATGTTTCAGCCTGTAGGGTTGTCATTTTTCCATATAGACTAAAAACCCTCAAATGCAATATAGTTACAAGAGCCTTACACTTTGCAGCCATGCTACTTTATAACTTCTGTTTGATTAAATAAACTCTCGTGTGTTTTGTGGATTTTAAAATGAGTTCACTGCAAGTGCACAGGTCATACAAGTAGTAAAATCTGAATGTAAGTCCAGGTATCATTCCCATAGAGATTGACAAGAATTTGAAATCAACTACCCCAACTACTAAAGTTCGATGCTATTTGTACTAAAAACTGATAGTGAGAGTTTTATCTAGAAAAATAAAGATCCAAGACTATTAACTAAAAATATAAACTGAAATAACATGAAAAAAACCAATAATAAAAAGAACAAAATATTGGATCGAATCTATTCCCTGTGAGAAACGAAAACTATCAATGAATTACAATGAAACAGTTAATTCTTACACGAAAGTACATTGCTCTGTTTTATTGATGGATCTGGATTTTTCCAAGATTGCCTAAATGTTGCAAGTGGATTTCTCCATATTCACTAATTAGAAACCCTTGCTTCTCTCGAAGTCAAGATCGAACCAGTTACTTGTATTTCTGATCTTCTTGCAAGATCTGGGTATTTTTCTTTCTCAATACTTCACACCCATTTCTTGATGACTGCAGATCTTTTGCTTTCCTTCTCAGGAGTTTTACAAAAGTTCTACCACTTAATTGGTGGCTCATCCTTCAGATCTATTAGTTCTTCCTTTCCCTTGATTAGATCTCAGCTAACACCGGGTTGGGAGCTCCCCTTTAGATTGAGGTGAACTCTCTGATTATTTATATTGTTAAATACTCCCCTCCAACTTCAATTATGAGCGAATGGGGGATTTATCAAATGAACTTTCAGAGCTCAACAGTTCATCAATGGTAGTCTAACATACCTATAAGTGAATGTCAGCTAACTCTCAAGAATCTCAAACTCGTGGTCACATAAAGGGCATCCTGAAATTAAGGAGCAAGATATATTCCTTAAACTGGGTATTCTGGTGATCACTATCGGGAACTTATAGATTCAAAACAACACTAAGTAAATAAATCGCACCCAAATAATTCTCTCCCAAATTTTTGCAAAAGACTGTAATCTAACGGTAAATCGACCAAATTGAAGTTATGCCTCTAATTACATCGTGATCACAATTAACAATGGAGCATCGATCAAGTACATCCACTGTAATCGCAATTAAATTGAGAAGAAATGAATTCCAGAAATTTGTCTAGATTTCACAATTTTCAAGCAGTAATTTTAAGAAGAAAATAACATAAATAAAAATCCAGCTTCAATCGTTTCTGCACAGTTCACCGATTCAGATCCAGAAAAGAAAAGAAAATCTACTCTAAACTATACAATGAACCCTTCTCTTCCCGCCTACTTCTGCACAAGAGGAAAAAGTTAGAGGTTACTTTACTATTCTAATAATCGGGCTTATTTATATCCGCTGGAAGAAAAACGGGCCAATGCACAAAGATCCGTAGAATTCCTGTAAGAAAAAGCCCATATTATCGCCCCGTGTCGCGACTGGTTGATGTCGCCAATTGATTCCCTTTATCTGTTCCGTTTGACTCTGCAACCGCATTTCTCGTACTCGCCGATTAATATGGGTCGCGACCTCAATTGTGGTCGCCACTTTGGCTTAGTTGTTCTCGCGAATTGATGTCTCCGACTCGCCTCACGCTCGCAACCTCGCTTGTCGCTCCCTTCGCTGCAATTCAGTCACGACTTCAATTTGTGCCGCAACCCTTTAGTTGTCACCACTTTGGTTCTGAGTCGACTCTTTCGTCAAGACGGCACATCGCGACTCCCGCTCACGTCGCTGCACTGCTTCTCGCTTTTCTAACGCCTCTACCCCAGTCGCGGACTTTCTTTCTTCGCTACACTCATCTTCGCTTGATATGCTGGTAATTTAGGTTTAAACTCACACCGTCGCAACTGCTTTGATAGCCCCTTTGTGCCTTTTAAACCGTCGCGACCTCAATATGACGCCGCGACCACGCTACTTCCTTCTTCTCGCTGCGTGTTATCTCATTCGCTTTTAAACATAATTGCAACCCGGATGCTCGATGCTTATGTATTCGTGTCGCGATATTACTGATCGGGTCGCGAATTCCTTTGAGGTTCTTGATCGATTAAGTGGTCGTGAATTCCATTTGCTCGTAAGGACTTTGTTGGCGAGGTTTCATGTTACACCTCAATATTAGGTCATGACATGGCTTTTGTAATGTTCAAGGTTTCTTTAGGTCGCGACTCGTTGATCGGGTCGTGACCTCCCTTAGGTTCCTTGAATAACAAAGTGGTTGCAACTTCAATTTCCCTCACTGGGACTTCACTTGGCTCACTTCGTGCTCTATCGCGACTCGACATTAGGTTGCACTCATTTCGATTCTTTAAACCTTCGTAGTTGCAACCTAGATCTCCTTGTTATGACTCCCAATTCGCCTCCCAATGCCGTGACCAAATACACGTCGACCTAGAACAAGGTTTCATTGAAGCACTAGTTGCAACTCTCATTTCAGCTAAAGAATCCCTTTGTGGGCTTCATCAACGTATCAAAGTCGCGACTCCCGTATCAAGGCGTGGACTCTCATTTTCGCCTTGAATAATTTCTTTCGTGATCAACCATTAATTTCGTCGCAACCCATTAATCGGTCTTGGTGATGTTGTGACTGAAATAACTAACAAATGAGCTCCTTTGTCACGACTTCCATTTTCAAGTCACACTCCTTCTTTATGTTCCCTGTCGAATTCTTCCTGCTTTTGTCGATTTTCGCTTCACGTATTCTTCTGCAAAATTAAATTTGAGTAAATTACCTAAGTTTCTGCATATGAATCAACAATTATCTTGTAATATACTCAGAAAAATGGATTAAAAATCAAATGAGTTTTTAGACTCATCAAGGGCCAAAAAAGTAACCATCACTATGATGAAAAGTACTTATGACAAGCAATCCATGTAGTATTCTCATAGTGGGTCAGTAGAAAACAATATTTGCCAACATGTACATATGAGTTGACTTGGGATAACCAATCAAGAAGTACATATTTTAGCACTTAATTCGTACCTTTTACTGCCCTTTTGAATGGCTATTGCCCAAAGTTATCCAATTTCGCACGTTGTTAGTCCCTAACCTCATAACTGAAGTTTCTACACGAGTTTGTTGCTTTTATAGGCTTTTTAGGTACTTGTTCGACCCTTGGAGAGCATGAGGATGAGCAATGAGGTCATCTCAGGGTTCGTAATCAAAGTTCAGAGGCTCATGGAAGAAATTGGAATGCATTAGAACCATGTAAGAGCGATGAGCTACAGAAACTGAGTCCAAAGGAGCACACTATCAAATTTCACTATGCCTCCCGGTGATAACCACTCGAAAAGTACATTTTTAAGCACTTAATTCATACCTTTTAACATCCTTTTGAGTGGTTATTGCCCAAAGTTATCCAATCTAGCATGTTATTGGCCCCTAACCTCATTGCTAATGTTTTTACTTGAGTTTGTTGCTTTAATAGGATTTTTTTAGGTACTTGTTCAACTCTTAGAGAGCATGAGGATGAGCAATGAGGTCATCTCATGGTTTGTAATTAAAGTTTGAAAGTTCTCGAGAGAAGATAAATCAAGTTTGAAGCATTTTGGAGTGAAAAGAAAGAGAATCGAAGGTCCGAGGAGCATTTTGGAGCAGTTCTCTCTCCTTCATAGGTAGAGAGAAAATTTCACTCTACCTCAATGGGAGCGAACTTGTATTTTTTTAGTGGATATGGCTTGACAACAGCTCAAAAGTAAACATTTTTCTTATCTAAAAACCCTTTTCTTAAAACACTTTTGATGCTAATTATTCACAATTACCTTATTTTGCAAGTTGTTAAGTCCCAAACTTCTAAACTGATGTTTTCCTTGAGTATAGGTGTGTTTTCAAGCCTTTTAGGTATCTTTACAACTCTTGGATTGCATAAGGATCAGCAATGAGAGAACTTTGGGATGTTAAGTTCAAGCTTTGAAGTTTTGAGATAAGATTTGGTTAAGATTGAAGCCTTGAAAGCATGATTGGACGAAAGATGAAGGCAAAAGAAGCATTCTATAGGATTTCACACCAAGAACAGGGTAGGAGTGAAATTTCGCTCCTACAACCCTAGTTAGTGAAACATGTTTTTAGGTGTTCACACCTACTGCGAGAGGGCATGAAATTTCTCCCTAAAACCTTATAGTGTGAATTATGTGTTTGCTCCCACGTAGTGAGGGAACGAAATTTCGCTCCCTCGGCTTTATGAGTGTGAAATTGCATGGTCTCGATTATTTTATTTTCTATTTCGATCCCACACGTCTCTATTTGTAATATTTGGATTATGAATCGAATTCACTTACCAAATTAGGGCCCTAAACATGTAAAACATCCTATATATACAGGATGGTTGATAAACAATGTAATTTTGGAGAGAGTTTTATTTCAATAAAAATTAGTTTATTTTCTTTACCTTTTTTCTCTCTATCCTCTCTTTGATTTCTACAAATTTTCTTTGTTCTTCCTCACCCATGGTTGCCATCTCACCAACCATGAGTGAGTAGTCGCCTTAATCTTGAGGTTGGGTGTATCCAAGCCCCACCATGATGGAACCTAAGGGGTGTGCGCATGAATTCCTAAGGAGGAGAGTGAAACCATTAAGTGCATTGCTTAGGAAGTGGAGTTACAAGTCTAGGGAGCTCTCTAGGGGTTGAGGATGACACTCAACTCGTTAGATGACCCTAAGGACGTAGCCTTCGAAGGAGTTTTTCATCGCTGGGGAGCAATGCCTTTCTTGATACCTAGCAACCACCTTTTCTCTAAAAATCCAAACTTTACTTTGAAAATAGAAGTTTCGAAAGCAATTCACCTAAAATTACCAAACTAAGTAGAAGACCCATCCTAGAGGATGACCCTGAAGCCACTATACCTACAAGTAGCCTTGGCTACTCATTAAGGTGGAATTAGGTTAAATAATATAAATTTTTATGCATTTTGAACCTGCCATAAGAGACAAATCACATGGCATCGTTGCTAAGGATGGTGTGAACGATCAAGTAATTAAAGTTTCTTGCTATTCTTTTCTTTTCAAAATTTTCAGCAATTTTTCTTATAGTTTTACTTTTTTCTTTTTTTTTTTGGAAATAAATCTATTAATAGTTTTCTCTAGTTTATTGATCTAAGTTTCTCTTAATCATGGATCATATCAAGAGACGAACAACACAAAATTGGATTAACTTCTACGAGAAGGAAATAAGATGCAATAAGCCATCAAAAGATGAAAGCTTCCATCTATATTGGGATAGATAAGTAGAGTTACTTGGGCGCCTCCTATGCCATGGCTACAATGAAGCAACCACATTTGAGTTCATCTATAGGGTAATGGCACCTAAAACGAGGGAACTAATCCAAATCCTGTCCAAATGCAAATTTCTAAAGAAAACCATAAACGGTGCCTTGGATTTCCTTGCCCTCACAACCAAAATGATTGAAAGTTGTGAGGAATACCAAGGGATTGAGCCAAAAAAATAATAGAAAATTAAAAAGAAGCATGGTTATGGTAAGATATACCCCCTCCCTAGCTAGAAATCAAAGGAAGAGGACCAAGGTATTTAACTCTCTTCATCTCTCAAACTCCTTGAGCAAAACCTGAAAATTTTGTGTAAGATGATGGGCACCAAAGTCTTTGGACAACCAAAAAGTAAAAAACAATTAGCACAATGGATAAACATGCTAGAGAAGGTGCAGTGGATCATGATTCAAGACATGTATACCATAGAATCTAACAATACCTAAGAGGAATATGTTGGAGAGTGCTCCACATCCATGGAGAATGATGAAAACTTCATCTTTGAACCTCCATCAGTCTTCTTAGACTCACCTTTTCGGGCTTAGTCTTTCTTGAAACTAACTAGCCCAACAAATTTAATTTTCTACACTTTGGATTAGTTTAGTTTAGTTTAGTTTAGTGTAGTTGTTTTTAAATTCTGTTTTTATTTTCATACCTGTGATCTTTGGAAAAGGTTGTGTTTTTACCTAGCTTTCAGGTTCATCAATAGTCAAGAGCACATGGCTCGTGGTGATTTACCACCCCCATTATGCCTGCTACTTGTTGAAATTTGTGCCTTGAGGTAAAATCCTTATTTGAGCATCTTTTCTTCATCAGGGTACTTCATTCTATTTTGTGTTTTTATGCTTCAATGAGGCATGTTTTGTCTTGGTTGGGAAGGAAAATATTTGAAAAAGAGACAATCTGAACCAAAGTTCAAATTTTTATTGCTTTCTTGCATGCTTATGTGTTTTTCTTTCTCTTTTGCATAATTGTGTATTCATTGAGTTAGAAAGGTGCTGAATTTTTCTTTGAGATACATTGGGACTACTCAAAAATTAATTGGTTAAGTTGGGAAGTTCTTTATACTTATTTGACCTTTAGGCTTGAGAAAATCTAGTGTTTGTGAGACTAGCTAATAAAATTTCTTTATTTTCAAACATCACTCTTTAACTTGTTTTGGTACATATACACACACATTAGACCTCTTGCATTTTTTATTGGAACCAATATAGAAAAAGGGTTGATCAAATCTGAATCCCGAGTACAATCCGAAGTGAATTAAATGTCAAGTCCCCTAAGACAATTGGTTGGGAGTCACTTACTTCATCAAGCCAAGCATGGGATGTAGATGGCTTGATTCCCAAGATTATAGGAAGCCTTGTTATTTAGTGTGTTAGCCCTGAGTAGTCCGAGGGGAATCCTAGTGTCCGATGACTCAACTAATCGGTGGGAGCCATTGATGAATCTCTCACATACATGTCACTATGATTTTCACTGCACTCCTACAACAAAAAAAATATATGTATGTTATAGTAAGAGTGAATAAAAATGTGCATTCTCAACTTGTTTCGGTTTCTTTATGACAAAAAGGTGAGCTAAATTTGGTCAGAGGGAGTCTTGGAACTTTTGATTATGCTTAAGGTCTAAACCAACACTTCCATTTAGGTCCATAAGGAAGGATTGATTGAGGACTTGGGGGCAAATTTAGCCTTGATCTCCATGGTTGTAGATACCTCGCCCTTAAAGATTATAAATACATTAGACCCCTACTAGACTAACTTGATAGCTTTTCCAATGTGTTTTTTTAGTATTTGCAAGAACTTTCCATAACTATTATCTATTTATAAATTACTTCTTTAGTGTGTTTATTTATTACTTTCAATATTTATTTTCTTTATTTAGATCAGTTATCTTCTATTGAGCTTAATTCATTGCTAAGGGACTAGCAATAAGCCGGTTGGGTGTTGTGATAACAACTCAAAAGTAGAAATTTTTCCTATCTAAAAACCCTTTTCTTAAAACACTTTTGGTGCTAATTATTCACAATTACCTGATTTTGAAAGTTGTTAAGTCTCAAACCTCCAAACTAATGTTTTCCTTGAGTACAAGTCTGTTTTCAAGCCTTTTAGGTATCGTTACGGCTCTTGGATTGCATAAGGATCAACAATGAGGGAACTTTGGGATCTTAAGTTCAAGCTTCGAAGCTCCGGGACAAGATTTGATAAAGATTGAAGCCTCAAAAACATGATTGGACGAACAATGAAGGCTAAAGCAGCATCCTATAGGATTTTGCACCTAGAACAAGGTAGGAATGAAATTTCACCCCTACAAACCCAGAGAGCGAAACATGTTTTTAGCTGTTCGCACAAAATTTTGCCCCTAAAACCTCATAGTGTGAATTATGTGTTCGCTTCCACAGAGTGAGGGAAGGAAATTTCGCTCCCTCAGCTCTATGGGTGTGAAATTGCGCGATCTCGATTATTTTATTTCCTATTTCGATCCCACGTGTCTCTGTTTGTAATATTTGGATTGTGAATCGAATTCACTTACCAAAGTAAGGCCCCAAACGTGTAAAACATCCTATATATAAGGATGATTGATAAAAAAACAGTTTTCAATTTTGGAGAGAGTTTTATTTCAATAAAAATTATTTTCTTTTCTTTTCCTCTGTTCTCTCTATTTTCTCTCTTATTCCTACAATGTTTTCTTTGTTGTTCCTCACCCATGGTTCCCATCTCACTAGCCATGAGTGAGTAGTCACCTTAATCTCGGGGTTAGGTATATCCAAGCCCCACCATGATGGAACCTAAGGGGTGTGCATGCTAAATTCCTAAGGAGGAAAGTGAAACTAGTGTTCGCGTTGCTTATGAAGCAAAGGAACAAGCCAGGGAGCTCTCTAGGGGTTGAGGGTGACATTCAACTCATTAGATGACCCTAAGGGCGTAGTCATCGAATGAGTTTTTCATAGTTGCGGAGCAATGCCTTTCTTGATACTTGGCAAGTCCAACCGGTATATTGGATTGTTGTTGAGAAGATTCTTCCTCCAATATGCACAACCGAGATTGTCTCCAATCCGAACTGTGAAAGAACCAAGATGAAAGCCTACCCGACACCATATCAGATATCACTACTCTCTTCTATAACTAGAACTTGTTCTTCATTATAAATCCATCAAAAGGACACCCCGAGCACCCCTTAGAACCATCATATGTGTTTGCTTGGAGAAACCAAGCCCCATGATACTTAATAAAATCTCATTCACAATCAAAGCAACCACCTTTTCTCTAAAAATCCAAACGTTACTTTGAAAAGAGAAGTTTCACAAGAAATTCACCTAATATTACCAAACTAAGTAGAAGACCTATCCTAGAGGACGACCCTCAAGTCGTTATACCTACAAGTAGCCCTGGCTACTCGTTAAGGTGGAATTAAGTTAAATAATATATATTTTTCTGCATTCTGAACTTGTTACAAGCAATGAATCAAGGCTATTGCCCAATTTTACACTGCTTCCCTAGGTAGTGCGAACTTGTGCAGACTTGCCTAGTTTTTTGTATTTTTTCGATTTCTTACCATTTTTAGCTTGATTTTCCATATGTAAAGGCTTTAGGATGCTTGTAACATGACGGGAATACCCCCAAGATGTATTTTGTCTCATATATATGAGGCTAGGGCTAGAAAAATGAGAGGACACTTAGATTATGCTTGGTGATGCTTGATCAAACCTGGATAAAGCCTAGTTTTTTTACATTTTGCAATTTTTCTTTCAATCTTTTAGTAAAACTTGTATTTTCTTTTCATTTGTTTCATGAATGGCTTGGATTCCTACACGTATGATGGTAGATTAGTTCTCCACTATGTGCGATTAGTTCTTCTCTTAGTGAGAAGAGGATTTAGGGCTAAAAACTCGAGGGAATGAAGGCAAAGTGATTTCCATCGAAAAAGTGAGTGCTTTAACTCTTTGAACTTGTTTAGGATGCGCGTGATTCGTCTTGGACCAATTCTAGGACATTGTGACGTCGTTAGGATCCCTTGGACAAACCCTAGGAGTTTTTCACTCTAAGTCACTTAGGACGCTTGACATTTGATAATCTCAATAGGTACGTCGAGTTGTTGTCGATTTAATCCCTCACTCGCCATCAACGAACAATTATCTCCTTTCGAGGATCTAAAAGAACCTAGTTGGAAGCCTAAAATGAAGCTAAAAGGTTGAAAACTACTCACCACACCTAGAATCCATATTTAATCCATATCTAACAAGAGGTAAAAGTTGCCTAAACTACCTTAGGATGAGAACCCTAATGAAGCAAAACCCCAAGGCCATTCTCCATTAATTTCTTCATAGTTTCAATTACTCTCATTTAGAAAATCTCAAACTATAAACTATAAAACTCAGAACAATCAAAGCCCATAATTAAGTGAAGTTACCAATAAAGTAGAAAACTCATCTCAGTGGACGACCCTAGAGCCACTATCACTATAGTAGCTTTGGCTACCTAAGTAGATGATTCTAGGTTTATAAATGTTTGTGATCCAAACCTAAACACCAATTTATAGATGAATCACCAAGCAGAGCGAAACCTCACTGCCTAATTTCACTCTACTCCCTAGGCGGGGCAAAATTGCCAGATTCACCCATACTTGATATTTTTTTGATAAGAATTTCTTCCCTTTTTTAGCTCAAGTTTCCATTTGTAAAGGGTGTGGGATGCTTGTAAGACGACTTTTCTGCCCCCTAAGATGTAATTTCACTCATATAAATGAGGGTAGGGTTAGAAAAATGAATTATGCTTAGTTAGACTTGGATCAAGCTTAGTTTTTTACAGTTATTGTATTCTCTTTCAATCTTTCAGTAAAACATGCAATTTCTTTTCATTTGTTTATGAATGATTGTGATTTCTTCATGTGTTATGGTTGATTTGATCTCCACTATGCACGAGTACCCTCTCTTGGGGAGATGCGGATTTAGGGCTCAAATCCAAAGATAATGAAGGCAAAGAAAACTTAATCTCAAAGGTGAGTGCTTTAACTTCTTGAACTTGTATAGGACATGTGTAATATGTCCCAAGATCAATCATAGGGCATTTTTTATGTCGTTAGGACTCCTTGGACAAATCCTTGAAGGAATTTCTCACCCTAAGTCACTTAGGCCACTTAACACTTGGAAATCTTGGTAGCTACGTCAGGTTGTTGATTTAATCCTTCACAGAAAGAAGCGAGCTTGTTAAATAAAATAGTATGCCTATGTTCGCAAGTGCACTCGTCACCTTAAGTAATATAATGAAAGTAAGAATATCGTCCCACGGAGAATTGGGTTGCTAATTACCAACTCTAGTCTAGCCGAGGCTCTATTTAGATAATGGAAAATCTATTGAAAAACTCAAGGAGAATAATCTAAGCTTGCAAAAATGACTCAAAGAAAGACTAAAAAGTCTTAGGGCATAGATTTCACCTAAACAATCATGTATGAACCTCCCAACCCAATTAATCAATTCTTATTTCATCATGAAGATGGAGATTTCACTCGTGTATATGTGAATTTCTCTCGAGCATCCGCACACTACCCTTAGGATCAAGTATTTTGCATCTCTACTCAACCCCAGATTTCCAAAAGCGCATTAAACCCACAAAATCCCAATACCACACCTAATCTCACTTATATCTCTATCTCATAATAATTAGATGATAAATCATCCATAGTTTAATTTTAATTCTCACTTCTTAGATCTCTAACCAAACCACAAATCATGGGAATATTGGTCAAATACCCACAAGCATTAAGACTAAATGAAATACTCAACATTGAACTAAAATAAAGCACTAATAATTAGAATTTAAGAGAATTTATACATTCTTGTCTTTGGCTACATCTAAACCCTGAGAAAAAAAAACTAAAACATCAATAGAAAAGGGATTACAACATTCAAAAGAAAGGAAAACATAAAAGGGGAGAGATAAAACAAATTCGGCATTGAAACTCCCTTCTCTTCTCCTCAATCGTCTTTTCTTCCTCACGTTCTCTTAATCTTCCAAAAGCAAAACCCTAGGGTGTTTCCACCCAAAAAAGGGCTCCTCTTGACCCTAAAATGTCTCTATTTTGTAGGCCTCTCGAGAATGGGTCAAAAATGGGCTAAAAACCGGTGCTGGGCCGAAAATCACCACGTAGTCACGACCATGAAGTGATGTGGTCGCGACCACACCGCATGCTAAAAAACACAGTGGCTGCGAATTGTCGCATGGTAGCAACCACGGTCACGACCATGAATTTCTGGTCGTGACCATAGATTGCAACTTGCATAACTTCTTCGTTCAAACTCCAAATTTGGTGTTCTTGGTACCGTTGGAAAGCTCTTGAAGTGTAGAATCTATCCATGTAAAGTTTGATTCCATTGGTGGTCATATTATAGCTGAAAAGGGCGAAATATAGTAGCTATTTCTACATGTTGTAGTTGTTTTTGCTAATTTTCTACTTTTTTGCTTTGTTTTCGCTTATATGCATTCAATGGTTGACCTAATCATAAAGATGAACATTTAGAGCATTAGAACACTTATTTATATCTAAAAAATACAAAATAACACACAAAACATAAGGATAAAAGGAGCATAAAGTATACTCATCACACCCCCAAACTTAAATCTTTGATTATCCAAAGCATATATGAGTATGAGTATGGTGCTAATGCAAGGTAAGAGAAAGCATGGAAAAGTTCTAAGAAAACATATTAGCCAAAATTGGATCCCAAAACATTTATCATCTCTAAAGGACGAGGCATTCAAATGGTATGGTGCTCAAGGCAAGCTTGCCCCCAAGCCCTCAATAGATCTTCCTAAAGGAACTCGATGTAAATGGTGTTTTATGTCTCAAATTTAAACTAAGGTTCCAAAACACTCTTCAACAAAACTCAATTCACTCTATTTGAAAGAAAATTAACTAAAATAGGATAACAACGCACCTTTTATTCAACAACTAAAACTAAAAAGTAGGAACCAATGCTAAGGAGTTTTAGAAAAGTATTCATATAACGGGGATCCATTGGCGGTTAAGGGTGATGAGCTTAAAAGTCATCTATTTTTAATCCATTTTTCTGTTTGATTTTCATCTGAAAAGGAATAATTAATATGCAGAAATATGAAGAAACTCACTAATTTGTTATTAGCAGGGAGTGTGAAAGAAAGAAGAAAAGCAAGAGAAAAACGCATTAAATCGGGTGGAGTAAAAGTGCGTAAAATGGCGTATGGTAAATGAAAGCAACCGGTTAACTAATGTCAGTAGCTTTCGGGGCTTGCATAACTGGTGATATGTCGCGACATCATGCAAATTGAAGAAAATTTGACGCAGTCGCGATTGCGGATCATAAAGTTAGGCACCGAGGACTAACCGTAGACTTATGAATGATGTCGCTGACAACATCGTGATGTCGCGACAAAGGTTGATGTCGCAACAAGGGATGGAGGTCGCGACAAGAGAAGCGCCTTGAAGCTATGACAGATTTGAAAAGATGAAATCATAGACTCTAGCGTTCGCCGTCGCTGACAGGACCGATGTCGCGACACCAAAAGCAACCAGTTGAAGCCTCCAGAGATATAAGTTGATGTCGCGACAAGAGATTAATGTCGCATAAGACGTGCTCGCTGAAGGTTGCGCCTTGCTGATGTCGCGACAAGAGATTGATGTCGCCACATCAGAACGTAAGAGTTGAAAGTCGCAAAGACACGAGTCGATGTCGCGACAAGGGATTGATGTCGCGACATCAGGAACGAACAGTTGAAACCTGCAAAGACATGAGCTGATGTCGCGACAAGGGATTGATGTCGTGACATAAGAAGACATCAGTTGAAAGCTGCAAAGACATGAGTTGATGTCGCGACAAGGGATTGATGTCGCGACATCGAACGGCACGCTTGAAACCTCGCAAAGACACAGCCGATGTCGCGATAGCGGATTGATGTCGTGCGATACAAGAAGACACACGCTGAAAGTCGCAAAGACATGAGCTGATGTCGCGACAAGGGATTGATGTCGCGACATCATGAACGAACAGCTTGAAACCCGTAAAGATTATGAGCCGATGTCACGAGGCGTGATTGATGTCGCGACATAAGAAGACATCACAAAGCTCGCAAAGACATAAAGTGATGTCACTATTAAAGATGGGGAGCGTCGCTGACATGGATGATGTCGCGACATTGATTCCCTTGCCTACATAAGATGCCTTCAGAAACAAAGGAATGTCGCGACTTATTGATAAATGATGCAACAAGTGCTAAACTAACTAATGTCGCGATAAGGGATTCGAGGTCGCGACTGGTCAAAGAATACGGGCCGCCCACTTGAAATCCACAAAAGAATGCATTGGAATTAGGGCCCAACTGAGAAACCCTATAAATAAGCAGCTACCCAAGAGAAAAAGGAGGCCAAGGCGTACGGCGTAACTAGTGACCTGGTAGCCGAAGGCTTCTATTTTTATTTTTCTTTTCTTTTTCTTTTTCTTTTCTTTTTATTTTCTTTTCTGCTTCCGTCAGTTATAGATTAGATTATTTTCATCTTTCTTTATTTTGTTTTATTTTCTCGATTCGATGTTATCGCTTTGAGCGTAGGTTTCGAAAAGGTAATTCCATTCTTTCAAACACACTGAATGTTTGAAGTCTGCATAAACTTCGAATTCGACTCTTCCGCCAAATTGCGCTTGTTCTTATGATCGAGGAATGTCAGAGGTGTAATTCAAGAATTGAGAACCTGCCCATTAAGTGAATGCTATAGTCCGAATTTATCTTCCCGCAGTTGTTTCCAGCTTGTGAATTTCAAGCCATGAATTTACTGCTATGGGTTTAATGTTTGACCAATATCGCTCTTATACCCGTTTAAGATTCGTTTACTGTTCGATTTCAAGGAGGTCCTCGAGTGACACAGAGAAGGCATTCCGAGAGTTATGAACATTTCTTTTGAAGGTATATTAACCCTAATAGAGATCTAATGAGCTTTGTAAGTTTACTTAGATAAATCCTCTCTCACTCTGAAATCAAGAATGAGTTGAATGAGTTAATAATTTAAACAGCAGAGAGTTCACCTCAATTCGAATAGTGGTGCCAATCCCGTTAGATGAGATTCAATCAAGGAGAGGGTGATCTATATTCTAATTCCTAGAGGAAGAGTAACCAGAAGTTGTGGCATCCTTGTCGACCGATAACTCGGGAGCTAAGGCTTGCATTCATAAAATGGGTATGAAGTATTGCAAAAGAAAAATACCCAGATTAAGGAAACCCTCATTAAAGTAGTCATCTAATTCCCTCGTCTTCAAAGAATCAGGAAATTAGATAATGAACCTGTGGAGTGGAGAGATCCAGCTGTACCGCTAAACGCCGACGTATTTTAAAACCTAAATACACAAGCAATTTTATCGTTGTTAACTACAGAATTGATACTTCTCACACAATGTTAGTTCTTGATGTGTCCTAAAGATAACTATTCGGCTTCCATTTATTTTCTTAACTATTCATTATTCTTTATTCTTTCGATTCCAATTTATCTGATTGTTCATTCTTTTTCCTTATACTTGTATATTTTACAGCTTTTTAAGCTGGATCACTATGTCATGTTATAGTCCAAATAGTATGGAGCTTGAGTAGTCAGGGTAGTTGATCTAGAATTCTCAGACCGTGGGATCGACATTCGACTTATCCATTTTATTACTTGTCGACATGTGTACTTGCAGGATATTGTGTGCCAAACCAAAATTGAAAATGATTTACTCTAGAGATTTTTGGTCTATATAAGAGAAAGTCAACAAGTTTTATGGCGCCGTTGTCGATTGGGAGTAATAGTCTGCAATAGTAAGTAAATTTGCATGTGTTTTGGTCCGGTTAACAAAGGGCACCAGGCATTTAGTTCTCCTCGAACTTCATCCCAAAAACTAAACTAAAAACCAAAACACTTACTTGTGAATTTAATCTATCTTCTGTCCCATGTAACAAGTAATGAAATCAATGACTCCCACCAATTGGCTTAGGGCATTAGGCTTTGAAAGACTCCTTGGACTATGCTTTGAATTTCGAGTGGATCAACTCACTTATTTCTCTTTTTTTATTTTTCTTTCTTTTTCAAAATTTTTATTTTCTTTTTCTTTATTTTTCTTTTGTTTTTGTATAAGTGGGGCACATTGGCCCTTTTTTTGGAGGTGTCCTATCACTAAAGAAGTTAAGGTCTCTCAAAGCAAGTTCAATTTGAGAAAAAGAGTTGGGAACCAAAGTGTATAAATGAGACCAAAGGTGTGTGTGTGTGTAGGAATTCCCATAAGAAATAATTTCTTGAGAAATAAGGACGCTATTCAAGCCAAGTCTCCCACAACCAAAAGATACACTCAGGTCCTAGATCAAACAAATGCAAATGTATCCCAAATTTTACTAATAAAACAATTTAAGCACTAAACCAATGCATTCTCAAAACCATTACTAGGCACCAACCCAATTCATATGAGACACAAAACAAACAAAAGAAAGAAAGAAAAGCACATGCAAACAACCTAAACAAATAAAATAATAACTAAAATAGGTAAGGAGATAAAAGTCGGGCTTGAAAGAAAAAAATTGTATTACTAATTCAACACCCACCCCCGCTGGGTTTTTTTGAAAGAAAAAAAAATTGTATTCACGAATTCAACACTCCCCCACCACCAAACTTGAATTAAACATTGTCCTCAATGTGAAACAAAAGCAAGAGTGGATAATGAGTACTCCCCTAAGGTTGATCAAGTCTCCGAAAGTTGGTCCAATAAATATGGCTTGCTTTGGAGGCAAAGATGTTTGGAGGGGTTAGGCTTTAGTTTCCAATGAGGGGAATGCTTGAGAATCGGAATATATGGTTTCCTCTTTGGTTCTTTAAGCCTTCAAGAATGACTGAACTTCAAGATTTCAACCTTTTAGATTCCAAAACCAACTTTGAATCTCCAAAAACCTGAAATCCAAAACTAAAACAAAATCAAGCGAGAAAACTTTATTCAAAAACAAACTTAAAACTAACTAGGAAATGGAAAAGAGAAAGAAAACTTATTGAGCTTGGGTTGCCTCCCAAGAATCTTCACCATGATTGCCTTCAAATTCTTATTCAACTCAAATATGATCTCATCTAACTCTGAAGTGGGAGTCATTTTCTAATTTTCCAATTTGTCATGCACTTCTCCCCAAAGGATCAACTCTGAAAGTATCTTAACTTCTTTTCTTATCTCGTTCGATTCCGAAGAAGTGGGTCCTTCTTCATTCGTAACTAGCTCAACTAACTCCTTGGCATCTACCTTTTCTCTTAAAAGGCAAACTTCTTTGTTGTTCATATAAAAATATCTTAGTCATTTGCCCCACTTGCACTTCCAAGCTTTTGAGTTGTGTTGACTGAATTTGAAGAGTTGCCCTTGTCTCATGCATGAGTTAGCCAATTCAGCCATTTGCCCCATTTATACCTCCAATCTCTCAAGTTGGATTGCTTGAATTTGGAAAGTTACTCTTATCTCCTCCTTGAATTGAGCCTAAGACTTAGCAAATTCAACTTAGAATTAGCTAATTTAGCCATTGTTTTTTCAAGGTTTGACTCTTTTGCTTGTGGAGGTTGAGGGATATTTTTATTTGTCTCTAATGAGTCCAAAACTCATCTATTTTTAAGTCCATATTTCTTGCATTTTTGAGAGCTTATGGTCCCATTTAATGAAGAATTATGGAATCTTCACCCAAATTTGTGTTTTGCAGGGTTTTAATGCAAAAGAACCAAAAACCAACAAGAAAAGAAGCAAAAATGGCTAAGGCAAAAAATGTAGAATGTCACGACATTTCTGAATTATGTCATGACAAAAGTTCAAGACAGACAAGAAGAGAAGTTTGTCATAATAATCAAATCTCTGTCGCAACAAAGAGCATGTAGATTGCCTAAAAGCACAGTTGCAAAATGTCGTGCCAATTCACAACTATATTGCGACATAAAATGTGAAGAAAGAAAAGAAGGTTATCGTGACATTCTAAGGCTATGTCGCGACCCAGTTAAGGCAAAATAGCAAAAAGATGTCACGACTTTTCAAAACTTTACTACAAAAAAGGGCAAGGCAAATGGCAACAGAACATTGTCGCGACATCCAAACTTATATCGCGACAAAGAATGAAAGGAAGTACTGCACAGATTTCGCGACATTTCGCAACTTTGTCACAACAATGAAGTATCAAAGGCCAAAAGCTGCATAGACAAAGCCAATGTCGCGACAAGGCCATGGCAGAGCCTCAAGACACACAAGTAATTGACAATGTCGAGACAAAGCCATCAGCTAGGCCTGCATTGAACTCCACAATTCCAGTCTAGAAATTCGACCAAGCAATTATGAGCCCTATAAATAGAAAGAGCTAGGGCAGGAAATAATATCTTCGGATCAAGAGCTTTTCCGTAGCTTTCAACCAGCTTTTAGCTTTTTGGAAGAGCTGAGCTGAAGTCTCTTTATATATATTCTTTTTTTTTTCTTTTTATTCAGTTTTAATCATAGTTTCAATGAATTTTTCTAATCAACTAGTCATTGTCACTTGTGATTCAGACATGGAAGGCTTAGCTCTCTAGGAAAGGATTTAGTGTTTGATTGTTATTTTGCAGTAATTTAATTGTATGTTTTCGGTATGAAAACTGGATTGATCTAATTGGTAATGCTCTTGTAATGAGATGTTCTATATATCATTGCTCTATACCTAGAAAGAGTTGTATCTATGCTCTGATTTCAAGGATCCCTCTGAGTGACACAAAGATGGACTACCTAAGAGCAAAGAGCAGTGACTATAAATTTCATTGATATTTCGGGAACTAATGTACTCTAAGTATCACTCTGATACATCATAGGTAATGTTCTAACCTCTCAACTCTCAAGGTTCCTTTCTTTCAGATGTTAAAAGTGTGTTCTCGAGAATAAGGACACGAATGAGATATCGCTTTAACTTCGAGGTTTCATCTCAATTCAATATAATGATCTTGATCTTGTGTTAGCTGATATTCTTATCAAGGAGAAAGATAATTGTATTGAATTGATGGTTGAGATACCAATTAAATTGAAGAAGGCTTGTGTTACCCTGTCTATAGGGGCAAGCAGTCTTCAATCCTAAGAGATGGCTATGAAGTATTGGTTTAGGAAAAATAGCCAAATCTTGAAGAGGATCAAATCCTAAAAGTAACTATTTAGAACCATTTACCTGGTTTAGGAATATGGGAAGGTAAATAGTGAAATGTGTAGTGTCATGAGGCATTCCAAGGCTACACTACTCTACTCTTGGACAAATCAAGAATTCATGTCCTTAACAATATTATCTTTGGGAACTATGAAAATTGATAGTTAGAATACTAGTCCATTCCCAATGCTAGTTCTACTTAGTGAAATCTCAATTTCTAATTTACTTATATTTAACATTGATAAGAATTCTTTCATTCAATTTAATTTTGATAATTCAAAATTCCAATTTGAAGTTCAAATAGTAATTACCTTGAGTAGTAGGATTACTTGATCTTTAGATTTTCTCATCAACCCTATGGGAATGATATCCTGACTTAAAACTAATTTTATTACTCAGATGACTGTGCACTTGCAGTGATTTAGATCAAAATGAGCTTTAAATACATATTTTTACATACAATAGCAGAAAACAATCTTTACATATTTATATGGTTTAAACAAGTTTTTGGCATGAATGCTGGGGATTGAGTATAATCTTTGGTGATAGTGCAGGAATTTGGTTAGTCTAGGATAACATTTGGTCTATGTAAAATCGCTTAACTGCTTCGCATCGCTGCCGTGAATCAAGTAAAGTTTAAAGATCAATATTCTTGCCAAAAAGAAAGTTGTTAGTTTAGACATTTTTCTTTGATCTTTTATCAAAATTTTCAAAAAAAAATCAGAAAAAAAAAAGTTTTTAACTGCAATAACTTATTTAAATACTTATCTTTTATTGAGCTAATCATAATATATTTAAGTTGTCTACTGATCTCACTTTGATCTCAAGATGTCATTTGTGCAAAGCCTTTACATGCATAGAAGGCCGTGCGTAACTACCGCCATCGACACTAAGTTAGAGAGAACACTGAGAAATCTGAAGAAAGTGAGAAAAGCAGAAGCAACAATTATGGTAGAGAAAGAAGAGATTAATCATAATGAACCGCCAGGCAGCAAAAGACCTCGCGGCGTAGGAACAAATGGAGGATTTCTGAGACCTATCATCGTGATGGGCACACTACAATGCCATGCAACCTACCATAGAAGCAAACAACTTTGAGCTAAAGCCTACACTCATCACCATGGTTCAGTAGCATCGGTTTACTAGACACCCAAGTGAGGATCCAAATGAGCACCTGGGGAGGTCCTTAAGAATGGAAAACATTGTAAAATTGAATGAAGTCAGACCAAATGTTATTAAGCTGCAGTTGTTCCCATTTTCACTAAGGGATGCTGATGAGTCTTAAACTCATCTATTTTTAATCCATTTTTCTAGCATGTTTTTAACAATTTCAGATCTATTTTCATGCCAAATTATGGAATATTCACCAACTTTTTGTTTTGCAGGTGTTAATTGAAAAATGAGAGAAAACAAGTAGAAAGAAGTAAAAATGAATGCAGCTAAATTTCTCTATCACCGCGACATAAAGGTTTTTTTTTTTTTGTATGTCATGACACAATTTCAAGCCAATAGCTATATGTTGCAACAAAGTCCATGCTAAACTTTAAGCATAAATAGAATCTTTGTCGCAACATAAAGTTCTATGTCGCGACATTGCTAAAGAAGAATGAAAAGAAGACTGTCGCGACAATCCTTAACTCTATCGCGACAATGATCAAGGCAAATAAAGGATTTTGCGGCTGCACAATATTTCTCCGTCGTTAACATAAAAGGCCAAGATCACATGAACTCTGTCGCGACATAAGACAGCTCTATCGCGACAGAAAATGACAAGAATATAACACAAGTCAGCTGAGACAAGTGTTTTTATGTTGCGACAAAGTTTTCAGCATCAAGCCAACTCAAGGAGGAATTTATGTTGCAACAAAGAAAATCATGTCGCGACATAACATTCAGAATTCACAACAAAGAGTAACAAAATTATGTCGCTACAAATATTATTTCTGTCGCTACAAATATTATTTCTGTCGCGACAAACAAAATATGAAGGAGGTGAATTCTCTATGGCGATAAAGAGTTGAAGAGCAACACAAGAGGAATGGCAACAAAGAAATTTATGTCACACATAGTAAAGAACTAAGGCGTAATTTGTTGCGACAAAGAAATTTTCTCACAATGAGAATGCAAGTTATATGGAATGATAGAATTCTATCGCGACAGAAAAATTAGGTCGCGACAAAAATTGAAGGAGAACTAAGATTAGCCAAGTCAAGAGTGTCGCAACAAAGATTTCTATGTCGCAACAAATAGCTCAGCAAGCGACAAAAATTGCTAAGGACTCATAGAAATCCTGTAACACCCCGAAATATACCCTAGTCGTTTTCGACATGTTTAGGGTATTTTGTAAGCATAATTTAAATGTTTCGTAAGTTAAACGCGAAACATGGAAACGAGAGACCCGGAAATTTTCAAGACACAAGGACAAATTAATATCCAGTAAGGCTTTAAAAAATATAGTTGATGAGAATAGAGGCCCAAATAAAATAATGGGAAGTTGAAATTCAAATAGTCAAGAGTTTAAGGACAAAAATGCAAATAAGGAAACTTAAAACAAAAAGGGGTTTTCTTGTCTTGGCCAAACATGGCCTTAACAAACATGGGATTTAAAGACCAAAATTGGTCTCATTTTGAGATGGAGAACAAAACGTGAAGGGGGAAAAGAAGAGAAGAGGAAGAGGAAGAAGAAGAAGAGAAGAAGAGAAGGAGGGAGATCAAGCTAAGGTATGGAACTATGACCTTTAGTATGGATACATGTTTGGGTTGTAAGAAACCCAACCCTACAATGAATTTATGCATGGAAATCATCACAAATCCCTTTGTTTCTCTAGGGTTTTGCTATGAGTACCTGTAGCTCCCATTACATGTGCTTTTGGGTTCTATGGTTATGTAAAGTATGAACATGATTGTTCTTGTTCTAGGTTTTGATAGGATCCTAGATTTCTTAAGTTGGGTTGAGAGTAAAACCTCAGGCCTTGTATAAGAGATGAATAGAAAACATGTTTGAGTTCAATATGCATAAGATAAGTATTGAAAGATGAGAATCGAAAGTAAAATGTAGATTTAAGATGAATTCGGGTTTTGGCTTTGAAGTGTAGATGAAGTATAGAGTTGAATTGGGTATCAAAAATATGGAAAAATGGGAGAAAAATACATATTTTGGACATTTTACGTGACATGTACCGATACACCTTGAACATGTACTGGTACATGTTAGGTTCGTCATTTAGCCAACATACCAAGACAAGTCAAAATTTGACATGTGATGCTCTATTTCCTATTTCGACTGAAGTTTTATATTTTAGTCATAACTTGCCTATTTCATCCGATTTGAGTGATTCATGGATAATTAAACTAGACTTCAAGTAGAACCAAACATCTGTGAACAGAGACCTTTCAAATTCTCGACCTATGGTCCAGTAATTCACAAAATAGGGCTATAATCCAGCCAAATTCTGTTTCAGTTTGCTCATAGAGTAGCTCTGACTGCTTCGACGTAATCCTGAGTTTCCTGCTTTGATTTGGTGATTCCAGTTGAAATGAACCTAGCACCAAGCCAGTTACGATATAAAGAACCATGTCAAATATGGAAACAAGGCAATCGAAAATGAATATTGCTAACTGTCCTCGGTAAAATCGGTAAATCCGACTAGTTGGCATGAAATGCGTAACTCGAAGCCTGATGATCCGATTGGAATGATTCCAATTTCTAAGTAAATAGATTCTGAGGGACGAATACATGAATTATGTGTGAATACATAGGCATTATATGGTACAAGTATATGAAATGCCATATGTAATAGTAACATGAAAAATATAAGAAATGCAAAATGTATAGCGGTGTTCATGAAACATAAATATGATATGAAATAGGAAAACGAACTGAAACATAACCATGAACGTGAAATACAATATGTCATGAACATACGCGCGAATGCCTCGCATAAGATAGCAGTTATCGAACTCATAAATTGTAAAACTGCCTAAGACCAGTTATTCAATGACACAAAGATTCTGGACAAGGTTCTAAGACTCGACAAGACTTCTATGATTCCCGACAAGGCTACGGCACTCCTGTCCTGTTAAGTGCTACGGCACTCCTGTTCCGATTAGTGCTACGGCACTCCTGCCTCATATGCTAATACACCTTAGTCCGATTAGTGCCACAAACCACTTCCGCATCAGATAGTATCTTCGGGTACTTATTGTGTTGTGTCCTACTCATTCCAGACATCGGGTCTAGGGAAGTCAAACAGCTTATATGATAAGACTCGAATAAAGAATAAAAGTAAAGATCCAATGTACCCTCAGATCTGTTCTCGTAGCATCTACGTGGTACCCGTGACTGATAAGTTCGTAGTACCTACGGGTACTCCCAGACCTGACACTTCAGAAAACCCACGAGTACCCCGTGACGGCATTAACAAGTATAAGTTCTGCATAAGGATAAGTTCTGTAACTACTACGGGAGTCCCGAATAAACATAAGTCTGTTATAAGTATCAGTTCTGAATAAGGATAAGTTCTGTAACTCCTACGAGAGTCCCGAATAAACATAAGTCTGTTATAAGTATAAGTTCTGAATAAGGATAAGCTCTGTAACTCCTACGGGAGTCCCGAATGAACATACGTCTGTTATAAGTATAAGTTCTGCATAAGATGAAACTATGTAACTCCTACGGGAGATCCGAATAAGATAAGTCCAGAGTACCTATGGGTACCCAAGACGCAGAAAAACAAGTATAAGTCCAAAGAGTACCTAAGGGCACTCTCGCACGCAAAAATAAGCATAAGCTCCCAGGCACCTACCAGTACCTCGTGATCTGAGAAAATAAGTACAAGTTCCGTAAAATAAGTATAAGTCCACAGAATTCACGTTACTCCGTATAATGAATCTCAAGTGGATCCTGTACCTACGAAAGACTAATGTCCAGATTCAGAGAAGTCCGATCCGACTTTGTATGTGATAGATCCCCGACCGTTCGACTAATCGTACCTACGGGTACCTTCGCACAAGAATAAGATCTGTAAGACATGTATATACTCTGTAAGACATGTATAAGATCTGAAATACATGTATAAGTTCTGTAATACACGTATAAGATCCGAAATACAAGTATGTGCTCCGAAATACCAGTATAAGTTCCGTAAGACAAGTATAAGTTCTGTAAGACAAGTATAAGTTCCAGAATACACGATAAGATCCAAAGACAAGAATAAGCTCTCGTGAATACAAGTATAATATCCTAAGATAAGTATAAGTTCCGTGAAGACAAGTATAAGTTCGTAATACACGAGCAAGGATCCGAAATCCTGCATTGCCTGTAATACAAGTATAAGTTCAGAAGACCGTAATATACTTTGAAAGATAAGTATAAGTTCCAGAAGATTCAGGATATACTTCGTAGTACAAGTATAAGATACGAAGTACCGGTAAGTTTTATAGTACTTACAAATACTTCCGTATAAGAATAAGTTCCGCAATATCAGAATACGTTCCGTAATCTCTGTGATACCTACGGGTACCTCCGAACAAGTGTAAACTCCGTAGTATAAGCATAAGTTCTGTAACTCCTATGGAAGATCGAATAAGTATAAGCTTGAGATAAGTATACATGTATAAGCTCAGTACAGCATACGAGAGATCTGAATAAGGATGTGTCCTACGGGAGATCCGTATAAGAATAAGTCTGCTATAAGTGTAAGACCCAAGTAGGTATAAGTTTGTTATAAGTATAAGTAAAAGTTCAGTCCCGCATACGAGAGATGTGAACAAGCGTAAGTTTGTTATAAGGATAAGTGTGTATGCAAAACTGTTATATGATAACAAGTATATGTATTAGTCTGTTATATGAATTTCTGAAGATTCCGATATTTGTTATTGTTTTATGTTATTTGTGATTAAGTATAAATGCATGTATTTCTGTATAAGATATGTTTCCCACTAAGCGTAAAGCTTAGCACGGGTTTTAATCCGTGTAGGTACAGGAGAAGACGTCTGAAAACATCCGCATGCAAATTGGCCAACACACTTGTAAGGTTCACTAAGGTAGGTTCCGTGCTCGACTTGTAAATGTAAAAGTACAGCTTTGTATTTGTAAATGGGACTCGATAAATGTATAGATTTTGATGGACACCACTCAAAGGGTAGTTCTTTGATTTATATATAATATTTTGATTCGTTATAAGATGTGGGCCATACCTAAGGTGTATAAGCTTGGCTTTAAAAAAAAATTAGGTAAAGAGTCCCAAGATATGGTCTCGCACTCGAACCCTGGCCTCTGATCCACCAATCGGGTCGTGACCGAATCTAGGTGTGACAAATCCAAATAAGGACAGAGTTGACAAAGCTGAAAAAGGAAAATGTTTGTCGCGATAAGGAAAATTATGTCGCGACAGATTCCAGAAGCATAAGGACATGAGAAGCCGGTTGCAAACAGGTTTGGTGTTGCAACACAAGGCATTCCTGTTACGGCAAGAACAAGATTGCTACACAAAAATTTTGTCGTGACATAATAAAAGAAAGAGCTCAGAGAACCGGTTGTGACAAAAGACTGCATGCTACAATAGAAGCCAGCGACAAAGACTGAAAACTCTGTCGCGAAATACCTTTTTATGTCGCTATAGAGTGACCAATTTGGGCCATAATTTTGGGGATCCACAACGCAATTAATGAAGTGCGGCCCAACATTGGAAATTCTATAAATATACGCACCTAGAGAACTGTGCACAACTTCCATAACTCCAAGACGTCTGAGTAGTTGAAGACTCTTGTATATTTTATTTTTCTTTTATTTTTCTTTTATTTTTCTTTTTAATAGAGTTAGTTTCAGTAGAGTTTCAATGTAGATTTTAGCTGTATTCTTTTGTATTTGGGTATTGAACTGAAGTGCAGCTTCGAGTTGGAATTTATTTATAAAATCATCTTTCTCATTACTATCTAATTCAAATAGAGGATGGAAAGTTTCTTGTCACATCCCACTTTTATAGGCTGTGACCGGCGCTAGGGAATGGGTAGGCTTAAGGCCACCAAAACCCGTAGCAAGCCTAAGTCCCATAATTTCTACCTAAAATCTCTAAGAAGACCTATTCATTTCATAACAAAATGACAAAATCTTGCTTATTCGCAAAATCAATCTAAAATCTACTAATAATTAACTCAAAATCTCATATCATGATATTATCTCAAATAACATAACAAATAGACCTCCATGGTCATCCACTAACAAAAACGACCTCAACGGTCCCATCAAAAATATCAATAAGGTTTCATCAAAAGCAAAATTTATCCAACTCAACTATTCAAAATTTATCGACTTAACCAAATAATTAACCCAATAACCAAGCATCACCATGGAGCCTTCCCCGAAACTTAGACTCATTCACCAAATAAACAAAATAATAATCCATTACATGTTTCCAAATAGAACTAAGTGGTCAAGAATGCATGGATTCTTCTGCCTAAATTCGAAAAGGAGGAAATCGTGGGGGTGAGATAACTCGTGAGTAAAGATATCACCACAATTTGCAGGCTAGGTACTCATGTCAGCCTCACAAGATGGTTATGCTCAAACAATCACTCAATCGTACATAGGTTATGCAACAAATAATGTATGAACAACAATATCAAATGAGATTTAGAGGTTTGAAACACGAACATAGTTTAACAACTGCAACCGTACATTCCTTTTTACCTTTATACTGGAATCCATACATTCCAACCCATATAGTTTACCATTCAGGAATCCATACATTCCTTTTTACCTTTATACTGGAACCCGTACATTCCAACCAATATAGTTTACCATTCAGAACTGCACATTCCTTTACCTTTTATACCGGAACTGCATATTCCAACCAATATAGCTTACCATTTAGGAATCCGTACATTCCTTTTTGCCTTATACCGAATCCGACATTCCAACAAATATAGTTTACCATTCGTGAACTGCACATTCCTTTACCTTTTTTATACCGGAACTGCATATCTCCAACCAATATAGTTTACCATTCGTGAACTGCATATCTTTTTTACTTTATACTGAACTGCATTCCAACAAATATAGTTTACCATTCAGAATCCGCATATCTTACCTTTTATACTCGAACTGCACATTCCAACTAAAGATCCGTAGAACGGGCCTGGCCTCTACGCCAGAGTTTTACCACCTCTAGGAAGGCACTGGCTTTGCCCGCACTAGAGGGTACCATGTGCACATGTACCGACGACCCCATCGCTTAGGCTTTCTGAGATTCCTACCATCAAATGACATTAACGACATAAGTTACAATAATCGTACTTCAAAGATGCAACAAGAGATAACACTAAATATTAATAAGAGTTAGCTGACCATGCTCAAAGATGAATATTCATCAGACACGTGGACTTCAGGGCATACATAAATTCAATTCAATGAGTGCTCAAGAATAAGTGGTCTTAATCATAGCCACTACTACGATCAAGTCAAACAATGAAAACACCGCTTATACATTTCAAGGGGTACAAGTACGATGATATAAATTTACTAATTCCTATTAGTCCAAAGTTCTAGGCTATTCAATCTCGAACGTGAGCCTTCCCCAACTTCGTTTGAGACATGCTCACCCGCTCCCTAATGAAATATTTCTCCAGAGAAATTTATTCTTCAAACCCTAGGATCCAAAGTCGTATCGCCCTCGAAATTTACCAGCCGAGAGAAACTCAAAGAAGAATAGAAAGGACTTCCTTCTTATTCCAATTTATACAGGTACTTATTAGGAAAATCACCTTTACCCCTCTCTTTCATTAAATTAATTAATTAATTACTAATCGAATTACCATTATTATTTTCATAACGCTCTTTCATTAAGGTAATTAATTAATTACTATTTGAATTACTATTAATATTTTCATAACGCTTTTCATTTAATTGAGAAATTTTCCTAAAATTATTATAAATTATGATGGACCTTAAAACACCTAAAACTCCATGGAAAAAATCATTAAAAAATTTGTTTGGGTGTTACATTTCCTCGAGTTCATTTATTTCAATTCATTTTATGATTTCGCAATTTTCCGATCGCTTAGTCATCGGGAGCAAGGAGTGGAACCGCTTTGAAAAGTTTGATTTCTAGAAATTGGTCAATGATGATAGTCATTTTTATGCACAAGGTGGAAGAATGCCTAAATTAGAATTCTTTAATTTATTTGATTGGTATTGTTTTTGAATTTATTTGTTCCTAGTACTAGTCCCGTGTACCCAAGCAAGGTCCTGTATCTTACTCTGATTTCCAGGAGGCCCTCTGTGTGATAAAGAGATGGAGAATCCTGAGAGTATAGAGTGGTTCTTTGTGGTATGGTAGACTAATACTAAGGAACTAATGAACTTTTATGGGTTACTCAGATATATAACTAACTTACTCATAATTTGAGGATAGTTGAATGAAGTATCAATTTAATCACTCAGAAGTCTCTTCTCTTTTTACTGAATTGATTTTGATCTAGTGTTAGCAAATATCTAATCAAGGAGATGGAAATTCTCATCAGAGATGAAGGATGAGGTCTCAATCAAATTGGAGAAGGCTTACAATATCACGTACATGGGACGAGAATTCTCAGTCCTAAGATACGGGTATGAAGTGCGAAAGGAAAAATACTTAAATCTTATAAAAGAGGGTTACATATTACAAGTAACTGAAGTTAAGTCATGTCTCATAAATGAATATGAACCTTTAATCAGTGAAAAGTATGGTTAAGGGAGAAATCCAAACTATACTACCATGCATCTTTGACAAACTCAATTTTCCAATTTATGGATGAGCTATGAATCGATAAGATGCAGAGATTGATTATTACTCATTGATCTATATCCAGTTTTTTCTCACTCAGTGAATTCTCAAACCTATTTTATTAAAGTATTTCATACCATATTAAGGAATTTAATCTAGGATTAAAGTGCTTTTAGTCATCTCATCGTCATGTGATGGGGATTCGAATAGTAATGATCTTGAGTAGTTAGGGTAGTTAGTCTTTGATTTATCATCATTCCTTAAGAACGATATATATGGACTTTAAATCGACTGTGCACTTGCGATGTGTGAACCAACTCAATTTTTAATGAATACATTTTACAAAAAGAGCAAATCAACACAAGCATCTGGCTAACAAGTTTTTGGCGCCGTTATAGGGGACTGAATAGTTCCTGAGTGGCAATACTAGAAGTTTGGCATACATTGATCACATCATATAGTTTGGTCTGTAACAAGTTTTTAGCACGTTGCTGGGGATTAGCTAATAGTCCTTTGGTAATAGTGTTATTAATTTGTGTGTATATATATATATATATATATATATATATAATCTGGTCTTAACAAGTTTTTAGCGTCGTTGCTAGGGATTAGCTAATAGTCCTTTGGTCTTAACAAGTTTTTAGCGTCGTTGCCGGAGATTAGCTAATAGTCCTTTGGTAATAGTGTTATTAATTTGTGTGTGTGTGTATATATATATATATATATATATAATGGTCTTAACAAGTTTTTGGCGTCGTTGGTCGAGGATCGATTGATGAATTTAAAGATCAATATTCTAACCAAAAAATGATTTACTAATTTGGACATTTTTCTTTATTATTATAAATTTCAGAAAATCACAAAAACAGCAAGTTGGTTTGAGTCCCTACCATATGGATCAGTCAACACATGGGAGGAACACTGATAGAGGCATATGCGTGGGTCTTCCTCGTATTTTAAGCCCGAGGAAAGAAGAAATCATTGCATTCAAAAACATAAGAAGATGGTCCTTATTCGTGCTTAGAGATAAACGACTGCGATAAGATGCCCAAAGCATGGGATAGAGCAAATGACACAGATAGATATCTTTTATCACTCTCTGAACTACCCTTCAAAAGGTATTATTGATGCAGCCTGATGTGGTGCATTCAAGAGGAAGAGTGTTGAAGAGGTCAATCAACTTATAGAAGATTTGGCTAAGAGCAACTACAAAGCTCCATCTGAAGCTTCAGGGAGCAACAGCAAACTAAGAGGAGGTGGTGTAATTGAGTTGAACAAGATGTCAGTAATAGAAGCAAAACTAGATGCTCTGATGAGCAAGATAAACAACCAGGAAATAAGAAATCATTCAGCCCATGAAGTAGAGATTGTAGTAGATGTTGAGAAGAAAAATGAAGAAGGACTTGCTCATAAAGGTCCCCTATAATATGGAGGAAGCTCAATATATTCAGGGAAATAGGGGCTATAACTTTAAACCCAACAACAACCTCTCAACCCATTACACACCAACCCTTAGAAACCATGAGAATTTGTCTTATGGAGGAGGAGTGCAACAAAGTCAAAGACTAGTGTAGAACCATCAGCAGAATTATGCTCCACAAGGTTTCCAAGGACAGCAGCATCAAGGCAGTCATAGAGCAGGCAATCCAGGATAGAGGAGGTCCTAGTCTTTTGAGGATCAGATGCTAAGCTTCATGGGTGAAAACAAAAGACAGTTGAACATACATGAGCAGAAGTTTGCTGAGCTAGTAGCATTCCAGGAAAACATAAATGTGTTTCAAGCCAACATTAATGCATCTCTAAAGAATATGGAGACTCAAGTAGGGCAGTTAGCTCTAACTATGCAGAATCAGTCTAGGGATTCTTCCCCTAATGACACCAAGAAGAATCCCAAGGACTGCATGGCTATAACACTTAGAAGTGGCAAAGAATTGCAGAAAAAGAGAAGAAGATGAGATTAAGTAAATAAAGTCGAGAAACAATGCGAAGCCCAGAAAAGAGAATAAGTTGAACATACTTGAGACGTAGAGGAAGTGAAATCAAGGTGCGACAAGGCGAAGGAAAGGCCGAAAGGAATGAGGAAGTGCAAGCTTATAAACCTCCTATTCAATTCCCTCAGAGGCTGCAGAAGTCTAAGTTGGATGATCAGTTCTCTAAATTCTTGAACATGTTTAAGAAAATAAAGATCAACATTCCTTTTGCTGAGGCATTGGCTCAAATGCCTCATTATGACAAGTTTATGAAGGACATCCTGAGCAAGAAAAGGAAGTTTGATGAAAAATGAGTGGTTAGCCTGTCAGCAACTTGCAGTTTAATGATCCAGAAGAACATGCCACTGAAGATGCAGGATCCAAGCAGCTTCACCATTCCTTACACCATAGGGAACTATGAGTTTGGAAGAGATTTATGCAATTCAAGAGCAAACATCAATCTAATGCCATTATCAATGGTGAAAAGACTCAGTTTGGGGGAGCTTACTCCTATAGCTATGACTCTACAAATGGCAGAAAGAACTATGGCTCATCCAGAAGGTATACCAGAAGATATACTGATCAAGGTGGGAAAATTTATTTTCCCTGTGGACTTTGTTGTGATAGATATTGAAGAAGATAAACAAGTTCCATTGCTATTGGGCAGACCATTTCTTACCACTGGAGCAGCCTTGATTGATGTGAAGAAATGAGAACTCACTCTCAGGGTGGTAGATGAAGAAGTACACTTCAATCTTAATTAGAGATTGAAACAGCCTGATTTTGAAAAAGTTGAATGTAAGAATGTTGAAGAAGTAGTTTCCATCACTTCTGAACTTATGATGATTTTAAGATTTAGAATTCAATCAATGAAAGTATGATGAATTTCCAGTATATTAAGGATCTTGATGTTAAATATCTGAATGCCAGTTTTTAATTAAAAGAACTGTATTAAGTCTGAATGAAGACAATGCAGAAAAATCTAGCAGTAGTGAAGAAAAGGTACATGAAGTAGAAAAAAGTTCTAAGGGGTTAGTTCTAAAGGAATTACCCAAACACCTGAAATATGCCTTCTTAGGATCTGAAAGATCTAAGCCTGTAATTATAGCAACTAACTTGATAGAAGAGAAAGAGAAAAAACTAATTAAAATTCTCAGAAAGCATAAGGAAGCCATATCCTAGTCAGTGAAAGACTTAAAAGGGATCAGTCCTTCAATTTGCATGCATAAAATCCTTTTGGAGGAAAATGCAAGAACATCAATTGAACATCAAAGAAGGCTGAATCCAGTTATGAAAGAAGTTATCAGAAAAGAAGTGCTTAAAGGGCTGAATGCAGGATTTATTTATGCAATCTCAAACAGCCCTTGGGTGAACCCAATTCATGTGATTCCCAAGAAGGGTGGATTCACAATCATCATAAATGAGAAGAATGAGCTAATTCCAACAAGAACTGTGACAAGATGGAGGGTACGCATTGACTATAGGAAATTGAACACTGCCACTAGAAAGGATCACTATCCTTTGCCTTTTATTGATCAAATGCTGGACAAGTTGGTAGGACACTCTCATTTATGTTTTCTTTATGGATATTCTGGATATAATCAGATTTCCATAACCCCTGAGGACCAAGAGAACACTACCTTTACATGTCCTTATGGCACCTTTGCTTTTAGAAGGATGTCATTTGGATTGTGTAATGCTCCTACCACCTTTCAAAGGTGTATGATGTCCATTTTCTCTGATTTGATGGAGGAGGTTGTGAAAATCTTCATGGATGACTTCTCAGTTTATGGATCCAATTTTGAGAATTACCTAGAAAACTTAGAAACTGTACTCCAGAGGTGCCAAGACAAAAACTTAGCTCTAAATTAGGAAAAATGTCATTTTATGGTAGCTGAAGGTATTGTCTTGGGGGCATAAAATTTCTACAACTGGACTTGAAGTTGACTAAGCAAAGGTTTCTGTTATTGAAAGTCTAATGCCACCTACTACAATGAAAGGGATTATAAGTTTTTTTGGACATGTTGGATTTTATAGAAGGTTGATAAAGTACTACTCCAAAATTTCAAGAGCATTATGCAGACTATTGGAAAAGGATGCCAAAATTGAATTTGATGAAGCATGCAGGTCTGCATTTGAAGAAATAAAATTCAGATTGGTTATAGCTCCCATCATTACAACACCAGAATGGAGCAAGGATTTTGAAATCATGTGGGATGCCAGTGATTATGCAATGGGTGTAGTGTTGGGATAAAGAACTAGCAAGACCTTCAGAGCTATATATTATGCTAGCAAGACTTTCAATGAAGCACAAGAGAATTACTCAACTACTGAAAAAGAAATTCTAGCAATGGTCTTTGCTTGGAGAAGTTCAGACCATATATATTGGGGTCTCATGTCATAGTGCAGACTAATCATGCAACAATCAAATACCTGATGGAAAAGAAAGATACAAAACCAAGACTAATTAAATGGGTCTTATTGCTACAGGAATTTGATTTGGAGATTAAGGACAAGAAGGGCAATGATAATGTGATAGCTGATCACTTATCAAGATTAGAAAAGCTTACTGAAGATGAAAGAGGGACTAAAATAGAAGAAAATTTCCTTGATGAATAGCTTTTTCAAGACAAAGGAGCTGATTATGGAATAGAAGTTATTGACAAAGAGCAATTTATGTGCCATGAATGAACTTATACACTTTGAAGAGAAAGATCATGCTCTACAATTGTGAGAAGTTCCCAATTAGCTTCTTTATTCAATTCTTATACTTTTTGTATAATTGCATACAGTGTTTGGATAGAGAATCTGAATTTAAATGTTCATGTTTGAATTAAGATGCTTTGTTAGTATTAAAATTGTTTTCATAAGCATGATTTGAGTGATTGAAATGCATTGTTTGCTACCTAGAATAATAACATGTGTAAAATGGATCAAATTTGTGATCAATGAAATTTGAGATGAAAGTATATATTTTTTCGGGACACAATTTCCCTTTGTCGCGACAAATACCAATCTGGCCCTTATCAGCTTAAGGAAAAATTTGTTGTGACAATGTGTTTTATTGTTGTTGCAACAAACATCCACTTATGAGGCTCAAGGTTTTGTCGCGACATTAGTTTTGCCTAAATAAATCTTTTTCACAACATTATTCTAACTCTAATAGTTATTTCTATGTCGTGACATAGAAATATTTGTCGCGACAATTCTGTTCTGCAACTAGTAATTTGAATGCCACGACACAAATGTCAAATGTTGCAACATAACTTTTAGGTTTTAAGGCTATTGTTTTGTCTCGACATGGAATTTTGATGTTGCGACAAATTAATTATCATAACATATTCCTAAACCTATAAAAGTGAACATCGACCATTTAGGAACCCTTAGACAAATTTGAATTTCTCTTTCCATCTCTTGAGCCTTTGAACCCTAGAAACCTTTTTCAACCTTGTCCTAAACCCTTGAACCCAATTTGACCAACGAAAATGTCTGAGCAACAAAATCTGACCCCAAATCTGAATGAAATTATGGAAGAGTTTATTGAAGCTGGCTGGGAAGAAGCAACTCCTAAGCTACAGACTGTAGCTATTCAAGAGGAGAGGGCTGAAACAAGAACAAAAACAAAGCAACAACAATAAGAAAGCATAAAGAGGAAGAGAGATGTAGAGGAGACAGAAACAAAGCAAGAGGAAGAAGATAAAGCTGATGACTTAGTGTAGGATAGAGTGCTCGTTGTCATGGAACAAACCTTGATGCAGAAAGATTTCATAGGAGAAAGAGGTTTTAACAAGCCCATCTCACCATTTAGAGAGGTGATGGAGAAGAGAGTGTGGAACTTATTATGTGAGCACAAACCAGTTGGGTTTGCTACAGTTGTCAAGGAATTCTTTGCAAATATGGTTGGGAAGAAAGAGAAGACGTGCTACATCAGAGGAAAATGGATCTCATTCGATAGGAAGGAGATCAACAAGACCTATAATCTGAAGGAGCAGAAGAATGGATCCAAGTTCAAGAAGTTGCTAAAGGAGATAGACCACCAGAAAATTGTTAAGTTATTCACGGATGGAAAAGGTGAGTGAACTTCAACAAAGAATAACCCCTATGAATCCATTGCAATAGGATCACTAGTGAGGCTCAGTATGTTTTTATTCACTCAGTTCGATCCTCCTACCTTCCAAAGCACCTAAGCATAGTTGTGAGGAAGAGCCTTATACGTATGCCATGTTGAAGGGTATAAAATGAATGTGGAAAAGATTATAGAGACATCATTCTTAACTTCATAGCAATTATAGAGGATTAATGCACCACACCTTAATACCGAGAATGTGCATACTAGGAGGGGTGAAAGGAACCTAGGAAGAATAAGAAAGGTGTCCCAGGACTTCTCCTTTGACACTTACTAGTATAACTAAACATCCAGTTGACAAGGGGAAGAAAAAGATGCAAGAAATTGAAGAAGAAGACATAGATGGAAGGGAGAATGAGCAAGCCATTGTGGTGAGATCGGTAAAAGAAAGAAAAGAGAGGCAAAGAAATATGACCCTAATCTGGAATCTATCTCCAGATGCTAGAGAATATCCTTTGGGAATAATGGAAGCTCACAGGGGGAGGAGGGGCGGCAAAGCAGCCAAGTAGAAGATATCATGGATATGTTGCTTAGAATGGAGCAAAGGATGAAGGAAAGAGATGATCAAATGAAACTCCAACCACAACTCAAAGATGAATATATGGATGTAGAACTAAGAAGTAAAGACCAGTACCTGGAAGAGGTAATTAGACAAAGAGACTTGGAATGGAAATAGAAAACGAAATAAAGGGATGCAATGTGGAGGGAAGAGCTAAGAGTTAAAGATGCAGCTTTCTAGGAAGAGTTAGGGAAGCAAGAATTCAATCAAGCAAAATGTTGAAAGCTACCGACCGTAGCATGAAAACTGCTCTGGAGTCAAGAGATATAGGATGGTTAAATAGTTTGCAACATTTCAAGGATAGCTTGAGGCTCACAATTCATGAATTGATCAACAACAGGTGTACATTGGAATCAATAGGCAAGAGGCAGCGTGAGCTCATAAAGGGGAATGCTAAAATCTTATATTAGGCAATAAAAAGACAGTAATAGGGCAAAGAAAGTGCCAGCATAAACATCAAATTTACGATTATGTACCACATAGCATAGTACTAAGGATGCTTGTAATTTTCCATACCATTTACAACTCGTGGGAGAATTGTCCCTTTTAAAACATTACCTCAAGATGACTCTTATGGTACAATAAGAATGTCAAGAAAAACCCCTGAGGAAATTGAAAAATATAAAAGGGAGCAAGCACAAAAGGCAAAGTCTCCAGAAAAATCTCCAAAAGAAACAAAGAAAAAATAAGTATTTCTTCTATATGATTGTTTTACCTGAATACCTCTTGTAATTATCTCATGAATAAAATGCAAGTCTCTTTAGCAATTATGTGCAACTGTATCTTGTGTGAAAATTTGAGTACTATCAATAATGAGTATTGTGAGTTTGAATGTTTGGTTGAATTGGGATCCAGATTGTTGAGTTACATGTGATTTTGTTGAAATAAATTGATCAATCAAATGAACTTTCAAATTGTACAATAGCACAACAACATTGCTTAGAAACCAAACAAGAAATGCTGCAGATGATCGGGCAGATGAGTTTAACTGAAATCAGTTGTGATGTTATTAATGAATAAGTCGATTTCAAGACTCAGGAAGATTTAAATAAATGAAGGAACAAATAAGATTCATAATTTATTTTGTAAATTAATAGTTCTTGTGAACCCCGAAATACACATGGTCAAAAGTACTTCGCAAACTAATTATGTCGAAATTAGGGACATCTTTGAGATCCATCACTTTAGTCTCCTAAGGTCCAGAACTTAGGTCAGATTGTTATTCAAGGTGAAATCCTAGGCAACACAACTAACAGGAAATGATATAAACCATCCTTGGAAGTTTGAACCTTTCAAAGCTTACCCCTATAATATGCATATGCATATACCCTATTTCCTTATTTGAGCCTAATTGCCAATTTCATCATCAAATCCATATAACATAACCTTAACCATTCCTTAAAGATAATCCTTCAATAAATAACCATAAGTTTGCCCAAATTGCAGAATGAGTGCAAAAAAAGGATTTAAGAGGACAAGTTTGGAGGAGTATTTTTTTTCAGAAAGAAAAGAAGAATGATAATTAAGGATGTGAAAAGTGGGTCAATTGATTGAAGATGTACCAAAGAAGGTTCACAACAGAAGATTGAGAAGCTAATAAACAAAAGTATCCAGGTGGAATGAGTTTTGTCTTGTAGCCTTCCTCCCTTGAGAAATTAAGTTCTTAGGGGTGCTTCAACACCTAGTACTCTAATGTCAACTGGTATGGGAGTTGCTAACCTAAAGCTCTCTAAGGGTGGTAGAAAGCTTAAGAAGGCAAAACATTGCACCATTCCATAAACCTTGATAGGAAATGAAAACTAAAAAGCTTCTAATATGATGAACTGAATATGAATTCTAAAAGTGGAGCAAGAAAAAACCAAAATGGAGAGTATGCAAAAAGATGCACCTAATTAAGTTTGGGGTGATTTTGAAAAAGTGTGTTGAATAGGAAAAAAATAAAATGAGCAGTATGAAGGCAAAATGTTGAGAAAGTACATGTAGCTTAGGTAAACTTGAGCTTAAAATGACCAGTTAACTACCCAATGCCCAAGCCAAACATTACAGACCTAAATGACCTATTAGATCTTGAAAGTTGTGTTTTCCTACATTAGTGAAGATTAATATGACCAACAAGCCTATGGGACCTTAGAAAAATCAGGGAGTAGTTTATCATCTGAATAATATCTTAAAAGATTAACTAATTTTCCAGATTGAAAAAGGGAGAAGACCATCACACACTCACTAATCATGGTAAATAATTGAATTGTTTACACTATATGAATTATTTGTTTGTTTAGTGAACTTAATTGAAAATCTTCTTCATTCTACATTTAAAACTTGTTCAAAAGTGATATTACAATTATCCTGTTTTCAAACTGATTTGTGAATTTAAAGGAAAATATGTTTGTCAGAGAAAAAATGGCCTCAAAAGTCGACTGTTGAGACAAAAGTATTTTTTCGCTAGATAAGCAAATTTAAGTTAGGAGTTTGATGAGTCCAAAACTCATCAATTTTTAAGTCCATTCTTCTTGAATTTTTTAAAGTTTAAGTCCTATTTAATGAAGAATTATGGAATATTCACCCATATTTGTGTTTTGTAAGGTTTAAAAACTAGCAAGAAAAGCAGCAAAAATAGCTAAGGCAGAAAATGCAGAATGTTGCAACATTTCTAAATTATGTCACAACAAAAGTTCAAGACAGCTAAGAAAAGTTTGTCGCAATAATCAAAACTTTGTCGCAACAAAGAGCATGCAGATTGCCCAAAAGCACAGTTGCAAAATGTCATGACAATTCACAACTATATCGCGACATAAAATGTGAAGAAGGCAGAGAAGGTTATCGTGACATTCTAAAGCTATGTCACAACCTAGTTAAGGTAGAAAAACAAAAATAATGTCTTGACTTTTCGAAACTTTATTGCGAAAAAAGGCAAGACAAATGGCAATAGAACATTGTCGCGACATCCAAAATTATAACGCGACAAAGAATGCAAGGAAGTACTGCATGGATGTCGCGACATTTCGCAACTTTGTCATGACAATGAAGTATCGAAGGCCAAAAGCTGCATAGACAAAGCCAATGTCGCGATAAGGCCAGGACAGAACCTGAAGACACACAAGTAAATGGCAATGTCGCGACATAGACAAACATTGTCGCGACAAAGCCATCAGCTGGGCCTGCATTAAAATCCACAATTCCAACCTAGAATTCCGACCCATCAATTATGAGCCTTATAAATAGAAAAAGCTAGGGCAGCAAATAATATCTTCGGATCAAGAGCTTTTCAAGAGTTTTCAACCGCCTTAGCTTTTATGGAAGAGCTGAAGTCTCTTTGTATATATTCTTTTTTTTTCTTTTTTTTCCTTTTTTTTTCTTTATTTTAGGAGTAGAGGTAGATCTAAGATGAAATTTTGAGATGGATCAATTGTAAATCAATCTTCATTTCTGTCTAAACTTGAGTGAAATCTAGAATTTTTCTAGAATTCATTTTTATTTAGTTTTAATCACAATTTCAATGAATTTTTCTGATCAACTAGTCATTGTCACTTGTGATTTAGACATGGAAGGCTTAACTCTCTAGGAAAGGATTTAGTGTTTGATTGTTATTTTGCAGTAATTCAATTATATGTTTTAGGTATGAAAACTGGATTGATCTAATTGGTACTGCTCTTGTAATGAGTTGTTTTATATATCAATGATCTATACCCAGAAAGATCTGTATCTATGTTCTGATTTCCAAGATCCTCCGAGTGACATGTAGACGACTCACCGAGAGCAAAGAGCAAAGGATTGGGTGTAAATTTCATTGATATTTTGGGAACTAATGTACTCTAATTATTACTCTGATACATCATAGGTGATGTTCTAACCTTAATTTTTAAGGTTCCTTTGCACAAAAGAGAAGTGTGTTCCAGGAATAAGGACCACTTAATGAGATATCGCTAACTTAGAGGTTTCATCTCACTCAATAGAATGATCTCGATTCAGGTTAGCTAAGATTCTAATCAAGGAGAAAGATAATCGTATCAATTGATGGTCGAGATACTTCAACAAATAGAAGAAGGCTTGTGCTACCCTCGTCTATGGGGGTGCGCCGTCCCCAAGAGATGCATATGAAGTACCGGGTTTAGGAAAAATAACAAATCTCAAAGATCAAATCCTAAAAGTAACTATTTAGAACTGCATTCGGGTTTAGGAATATGGGAAGCTAAATAGTGAAATGTGTACCGCCGTAGAGGCATTCCAAGGCTACACTCATCATTTTGACAAATCAAGAATTCATGTCCTTAAAATATTATCTTTGGGAACTACGCAAATTGGTAGTTAGAATACTGGTCCATTCCCAATGCTAGTTCTACTTGGTGAAATCTCAATTTCTAATTAACTTAGATTTAACATTGATAAGAATTCTTTCATTCAATTTAATTTTGATAATTCAAAATTCCAATTAGAAGTTCAAATAATGATTACCTTGAGTAGTAGGATTACTTGATCTTTAGATTTTCTCATCAATCCTTATAGGAATGATATCTGGACTTAAAAATCCACTTTATTACTTGTATCACCTATGCACTTGTAGTGATTTAGATCAAAATGAGCTTTAAATACATATTTTTACATACAACAATAGAAAACAATCTCATATTTATATGGTCTAAACAAGTTTTGGCATGAATGTTGGGGATTGAGTATAATCTTTGGTGATAGTGCAATAATTTGGTTGGGCCCAGATAACATTCGTCTATGTGTACCAGTCAATCGCAGCACTCTTTCTAGCCGTGATCTGACGGGTGTGTCCGAACCGGATCCGTGATGCCTCTACAACACTATATCACTTTATCAAACACGTTTATCAATATAAGCTGCTGCTCACCATGGGGCTATTTCACTTAAGCCAATAAACATTTACAAATTCACGCAATTCCTTTCAAAATATGCATTTAACTAAAATGGCATTTTATGCGCTTTTACAAATATAATATCCAAAATTTATTCAGATATAGGTACAAAATAATTTTTGAGTTGAATCTTTGTTACAAAACAATGTCATGTTCAAATGGTGAGGATGCATGTGACTAGCATACTGCGAACTTTCTGAATTCTTCTAAGCCTCAACCTCGTCCGCCAATCACCGCCTATCACTTAAGACTCACGCATTGATAAATAATACGCTAGCACATGCTTAGTGGTTCTATTTAATTCCATTCTTCTATTTCGCTTGAATCAAATCAAGGAAGTTTTACCAAACAATCTTTTCAAATCCTGGATGATCAATGTCAATACAATACATATATTTATTTAATATACAATCATTTATGGTTTATTGATGATCCCAAATATACACTTTCATATGCAATAAATCATTTATAACCAAATTATGCATTTCACCATGCTCTTTTCATTTCAATTTGCAATCATGCTTTTCAATACCGAAATGTTAACAATTCAAAGTCAATCGGGCCCCGCCCCTTAATGAATGGGCCACCATGTTCTTTATACTGCTTACCTGAATCACTCAAAGATTCGCCCCGTTTAGGGTCAGACTGAGCAAAAACATTTTGTTTTATAACACAAGCACTGGCCCCACCGGGTCCGACTAGTTATTAAAAATCAATTTCGTGAACACTACCAATACTGTTCTGTTGGGCTACGGATCGGAGTGACACATCAATACGCTTGTTCGTAGTACTGCTAATTTGAACCTAATTGGTATACCAATCTATCCTTAATGCGAATTAAACGGTTAACATTTTATTAAGGGTGTTCAAATCCTTTATAGAAAAATACAATACAATATGTACATTTGTATAAAACAGCCTATCAATACTCATGCAATTTTCATATGCAACATTTCTACAATCAATCGCTTCAAATCAATTGGGGAAACAAATCAATATGCTTTTTTCTTATACATTTAGAACAAACATTTCAAATCTTGAAACGAGAATAGGAGAAGATAGAACAAAACCAATCTATCTCTTTCTTTTTGCCTTGTCTTCAATCTTGGTTCTAGGTTAGGTGATCCTCACTGACCCCTAGCAAATCACACACATCACATTTAGTAAACTAACACTACTCACACTTCGGCGGCAAGGTACGATGCATTTTTCACTTAGTTTCATTCTTATTTAAACCCCCCATTAGTCATTTATTAGGGTTCCTAAACAATCGGCATACAAAAACTAGACTTTCGAAACAAAAATCCAAAATTTGCCCTCTATGAATAGTAGCTACACCGCAAGCGTTTAATCGCAACGCCCCTCGACGTAGCCTCCGTATAGCTTAGCAAAGCCACACCGCGGCGCACCCGGTGCCCTCACTCCCGCCCCGCCGCCAGCCGAGGCATCCCATGCCGTGGCAGCTAGTCACGCCGCGACGCGGCCCCCGGCGTTGCAACTGTTTAGGAGCCCGCTTTTGCCTAGAAGTTTCTTTTGCAATTTTTCCAAAATTCACCAAAATCTCTTGAAGAATACATGGATTCAATCCCAATATCCAAATACCATCCTAAACCAACCATGAGCAAAACCTGCGGATGGATTAGGGTTTTTCTAACTCCAAACATCATTTAAAGAAATCTAGGGTTTGGTTCTACCTTAACCTTTTAATCTTCTTCACCCAAGATGCTTGATCACTTGGAAACCATAAATGGGGATGATCTCCCACCAAAAATGACTTCTTCTTGCAAAACCCTAGCTTTCTCCTCTCACTCTCTTCTCAAAACATTTTTAGCACAAATGGAAGATTTCTAAGACCAAAAATGGTCTAAGTCACTTATCCCTCTCAAGGCCACATTTGGCACATCAAAAATGCATTTCCCATTTTTCTCACTTAAAGCTTACTAGTCTCCTTATTTTCACATTCACTTGTCATTTATTTCACATTAGCATTTAAGCTTATCATTTGACCCTTAGGTCCTCATTTTACAAATTTTCAAATTTGCCCTTTTTCACTTGGGTTTATTTTCGGGTCCAATCAATTTCTGCTTTGAAGATATATAATATTTAATCATATGCTCACATATTCATTTCACTTTTCGCAATTTAACAATTTATCGCTTCCCTGAAACCCGAGTTTTATAATTCAAACATATAATAAAATTATTATAAAAATTCTAGGGTATTTTTGGAGCGTTACAATCAATCTCCTATGAAAGGTATGGGTGATGTGGCCATCCCGAATCATATGTGTTCGAGTATGGATTAGCCACATACTGAACTTCCCTCAAAGGCATATTCGGATGCCAAACTGGACTTGCTACCCGTTGATGTTGACCATAGGCTTGTTGCCTCATTTGTAGTTGTTGAGTGAGATGAGAAATTTGAGTTGATAATTCGATGAAAGCAGCCATTGTGAATCAACTCCTACAACACAAAAACATAAAAAATCCGAAGTAATATAGAAAAGGAAATAAAACAAGACTAACTATACCCAAAGTAGAGTAAAGCTATTTCGAATCAAATATTAATAAAAACACAAATTCCCCGACAACGATGCCAAAACCTTGATAGGAGCGAGCGTGTTATATAAAATAGTACGTCGCCTCAAGTAATATAATGAAAGTAAGAATATCGTTCCACAGAGAATTGGGTTACTAATTACTGACTCTAGTCTAGCCTAAGCTCTATTTGGATGATGGAAAATCTATAGAAAAACTCAAGGAAATGATTCGTAGGCACGGAGGTGGTCCGGAATCAACAAAATTTATAAACCTAATTCCTCCTACTGCCGTAGTAATGCTACTGCAATATAGTGGCTCTAGGGTCGAACACAGGGATGGGTTTTCTTCGCACAAATGACTTGCAGTGAGGTTCAAATTGGTGAATTTGGTTTGGATTCAGGGTTTTTGGTAAAAACAGTGGGGTTTAATGTTTGGAACTGAAAATGAAATGAAATACAATGTAAAAGGAAGTCTCCTTGAAGTTTCAGGCCAATGGATTTAGGTTCTAAAGGTCACTAAGGGGTTCTCGGGTCCATTTTCCTCGCGTTGGGGAGGATGACCTGTAGCCATTTCTCGAACCGATCTTCAGTGGCTAAGCAAAATCGAACCCTAAATAAATATCTTTGAAATTTTAGTATTTGCTTCCTACTGGATGGTCTCGATAAATGAATAACATCACCGACTCACTTTCCAACAAATTTAATAAATGATAACTAAAGAATATCATCAGATCTAACAACAAGTATACATACAATGAACCCTATAAGCTTACTAAGTACTGACCATTTGCTGTGAACCGAAGGGATCAAACCTAAAATTTGGAGAAAATAAAACATCCTTGAAACGCCTCTTCAATGACCATGATGATAACTAACGATGTCACGGATCTAGCAATAAGCATCCAATGAACCCAAAAGCTTTATGAAATACTGATTATTCAAAGCAACCGAAGGGATTATAGCCGATATTTGAATGAAACCATAAATGGTAGAAAATACCCCTGCTTAAAACATGGAAAACCCTGCTTTGCCTTATATCCCCGCGCTCTAGTAGCCTCTTCAAGGAGAAAAGAGGTTCTAGCTTCACTCATCTTCCCAGTCATGCGCCTCAGGTGTTTGGCTATATAGCAGACAAAGGAAGAAAGTGAGAGAAAAGGAAAAAAGGCAGGAGCTGTTGAAAGCTTGGCGCCAAAAATTTCATTAATGAAGAAGCTCCCTTATAGTGTCTCATCTGGGGGCTTTTATAGCCAACCCTTAATACAAAATACCAAAAAAAAACCAAAAGAAAAAGCTATTACAAGGGGACAAAACAGGAAGAAAACCAAAAAGTGACAAAAGAAGTCAAAAAGGTCAAAGCAAAGACAAGTGAATGCATAAGAGGGAAAGGGAAATTTTTCGCAGTTGCTAAAATTTCGCAAATTTACCCATTTCCTTCGTTTTTCGTCTCTTTCTTCTAGTTTTGATTTGGTGTGTATGAGTTGAACTCGATTCTCGATGGTTGAGCTAACCCCATCTACTTCGTGATAAAAGCCTACAAAAATATCAAACTTACCACAAAAATTTGATTAGTAGCTTTGTTAGGTCCCAATATGCCAATCGGGTTAATTAGCCGATTAGTACACAAAAAGTGCTGGAAAACCTCTAGATAATAAGGGTAAAATATCACTGGGGTAGTAATCACACTCCCTAACCGGCTACACATTAGTCCCTTAGCAATGAAAGAAGAAGAAAGCAATCAAAAGCAAGATGAGCTATAAATATATCTACTCAAAAATGGTTTTCAAAATCATTGAAGTGATAAAACCTAACCTGCAGCGTAAGTTATCAAAGCCCTATCCAATGACCATCTCAAGAAGAGTGTGTGTTATGCAAAATCAAGTGTCAAAACAGTGTCAACTCCTAGAGAACCATCTTAACATCTTCCACAAAAACCTAAGTGTTATTTTGATTAGTTTTCAAAAATAATCTATCAAGTTGTCCTCTCCCCCCAACCTAGCTTTTATCTAAACCTAGCAAACTAACCAACCTCAATAGATCATGACCCACTTTTATTCCACAACACCCATTTTTTATGTAGGGGTGCAATGCTGAGGGTACCGAACTCACAAGTGTCCATGTAACGGGGGTCCACCGATGACCTCAACCACCAAGGTTTAGGGCATTAAGTCATAAGGATCTTCGACTACTAACTCTTCGGGCGTTTCAATTCGACCTTAATGAGTTCAAAAACTATAGCATCCTACAATTTGCTAAGCTCTACCCATCCAACGGCGTAACGAGTACAAAGTCATGACTCCAACCAGTTATTTAGTGGCACCGGGCTTTAAAGACTTTCGCCATATACCCCTCGGACCGTGCTCGGATTTCAAGACAAAGCGTCACAATTTTTCTTTTCTTTTCTTTTTCTTTTTCTTTTTATTTTTTTTTCTTTTCATTTTTTTTTTAAAAGACTCATTGGTCTTTTTATTCAAGGGGTCCCAACCTATTAAAGGTGGTCAAAGGTACTAGGTCAACCCTGCATGAAGGCAAGGCGCTTTTTCACTATAAATGAAATCTAATGTGCATAGTGTGTGGTTAGTTCAAGGGAAGAAAAGGTCGAATGCCATAAGAATTTCAACATGTTATCAACTCAACTAGGCATAACACAATTCTAACATCAACAACATTTGAACAAAATTTCAATTTCTCACACTGCAAGTGGGCATTACAAAAAAAAATTTATGAAAATCAAAAACTAAAAACATGAACTATATTGTAAAAAAAATAAACTAACTAGCAAGTCATTCAACTAAACAAAAAGACTTGCTCAAAACGTAAATCAACACTTCCTTAACTCTCCCCCCAACCAAATTCAACATTGTCCTCAATGTGGCAATGGAGTGGAAATTTAAAGGAGGAAGATATACCTCCTTGATGAAATGTAATTCTGGCTGGATAGAGACTCCCAAGTTTTTCACGAGACCTTATTCAATCTTATCTAGCTTCAAATGAATGCTAGGAAGATGAAAAGAGAGGAAAAAGTGACCAGTTTGAGCATTTTAGAAAATTACTTTATAATAATCTCAAAATGTTCTTATTGGCTATTTAGATTCTACACTCTAAGTTTCAACGATACCAAATTACCCAAAACGAAGTTCGGATGAAAAAGTTATGGTCAAGACAAAATGGGAGTGCAAAATTAGGGGGGGGTGGGGGGGGTGCTGCGAATTTTCGCAGGTTGTGAAAATTTCAAGAATCTATACATCAGGAAAAAATTTTTTTTTTTTTAAAATTTGCTAAGAGACAAATTTTTTTAAGATAAAACAAGCCTACAATGGTCAAGCATGCGATATGCCAAATCGATCTACCGTATGCGCTTATGATTGGGGTTACGAAAATTTTGCAACCTACGAAATTTTTTTCACAAATTCATTTAAATTTTCGCTCTTTTTCAACTCTGTGACCTCCCTCGCGCAAATATTTGACACAAACTGCAAAAATAAACACATGAAAAATTTTTTAAAAATTGTAAAAAAAATGAAAAATCAACTAAAAACAAAGATTAACTTAAAATTAGAGATAACCTAAAGAGAAAAATTAAATAAAGAAAAATCAAATCAAATCAAAACAAAAAGTGAGTGAACTCTATGTACTCAAGGAGACTGTTCACTCAAACCGCCGTGCCTCATTTCAAGTGGTGCTGGGAGAAACTGGTGGAGCTGGTGGAATTGCTAAGGTCCAGGTGCTCCAAATCTTAACTAAAGAATAAGAGTCATCCATCATGCTACGCGTATGAGCATACCGCCAATTTCTTTTGATGTAGTGGCAAAAAGTTTGAACATAGTCACTAATCTCTAAAGTATTGTACAAAAGTAAAGGCGTGATGGGATGGCCTTTAAGCAGAGGTGTTTCAGTGTGTTGAATGTGTCAGTATGTAGGTAGGATGTACACTGGTCAGACGAGGTAGTAGGTCGTTTTTGCGGGTTTAAAGGTATTGGGGCTTCCTTTTCCCCGCTTCCTTTCCGCATTTCACCAACAAGGGAAGGATTTCTTTCTTTCTCCTCCACGCCCGTGAGATCTTTCGCACTCCACCTCTAGGGCATCCCAGAAGCCGTAAGCTTCGCTAGCTCTTCTATCAATTCCTCCTGAAGCTGCTGCAGTTGAGCTTGTTCACCCAAAATGGTGTCAATCATGCACTCTTCCTCTGGTGTAAAACCCGTGAAATTTTTAAATTTAAATTTTTCAGATAAAAAGGGGGCAAAACGGTAATTTACTGAAATAGTCTGGAGAAAAGTTGGGATTTTTCTAGATCTCGGATAACAAAATGGATTGCACCGTTAGAATCGCTCATGGAAATTCCATACCCAAATGACCTCGCTGAATCCCCAGATAGCCGAAATTTCACGCATTTCGATAAACGCTAACGCGACACATGGCGAGCCATGTGGATGACTCATGGAGAACCATGTGGTGACACATGGCAAGCCATGTGAGTGACACATGGCAAGCCATGTGTCACAATGCATGGCAAAGGCATGCATGTGTAACACATGGCATGCCATGTGTCAACATGCATGGCACCTTTGGACACTACATAAGGGCCTTCATACATGGGGTCTCAAGAATCAGTCCATGGGAGCAGCAAGGAGAAGGAGGAGGAAGGGAAAAGAGAAAGGGAGGAAAGGAGAAGAGAAAGGGAGGAAAGGAAAGGAGAAAGGGAGGAAAAGAAAAGAAAAAGAAAGAAGAAAAGAGAGGAAGGGGAGGAAGAGAGGAAAAAGAAAGAGGAAAAGGAAGGAGTGTCCCGCAGTGAGGAGACCCAGACTACAAAGAACTCGGAACTATGCTACAAGAGGTAGATTTCCTCCTACTCTAGTTATTTTACGCCTAAGGGCCGTGTAATGGCCTATGGGATTCGTCCGATTTTTCGGGCGAATTTGTATGTTGTGTGGTTTGTTTGTGATTGTGTGATGGTCAAAGACTAGTTTCACCGGTTTCGTAAATCGCTCGAGATCGAACACCGTGGTTCCGGGATGGCAAAATCTCGAGCGTATCGGCAAAACCGGTTGTACTCCAAATTCTCGCACACCCTGTGAATCGACCACGTCAACTTTGACGACTACAACTTTCTCGGGTCCGAACTCCGATTTAGCATTCTGCACTCCCTGGCTGTAAAGATCTTCGAGTTCAGAATTTAATAAGATAAAGTGCTCATCCAAAACGTAGTCAACATCAATGGGTCACTGACAATTGAGGAATAGTCCATTCCGGGTTTCGAACTTCTCGCTTTCTGAATCCGCTTGTAAATCAAATGCTTGGGACTGCATATGGCCTGAGCAGGGAATTGCGTGTTGGATGTTTTTTGTGGTATTTACAAAAACTAGACTTTCTGGACTAAGTCTAGATTATTTCTTAGGCCAAGCATGGCCGGATTTATGGCCGGGAATGGCTAATGTGCGTTATTTCCATAAATTCAATGACATACTGAATATGTGAAATTATGTGACATATGTTTGATGAAGATGGAAATAATTATACGATTAGGGTTGCAAGATTGACACACTATGTCTCAGCCTAGAATAGTTACTTGCCTAAGTAATGGTTACATTGGAATTTATGTTAGTACATGCTTGAAATTACGTTATTACGAATGAACCTGACGATAGAAAAGATGTAGTGCATGCTTATGTGATGTAACGATTTGAATGTATGGAATATTAACGTGACTGCATGTATGCTGATGTTGAACTAAATATATGGAATGTTGTTTGCATTAGACATGAGTGCTCATAGCACACACATAGTGTATGGTTTAGAATGTCCATGTCGAGGTCTTCATACATTGGTCATGGGTTTGAGTGCAATGGCACAAATTGCATTGCATTGGTGTGCGGTAACACCACATTACATGGGTGTGTGCACATGGTACTGGTTTGGCACTGCGTTTGGTGTAGAATCGTGTGGGCTTGGAAATGGGACAAAGTCCAATTGAGTTCCACAGTGTAAAATGAAAATGGAAAATGAAATGTGTCGGGCGTAGCAAGTGGATACAGATACCCCCCCGTGAAAAGCCCGAAAAACCCGTTAGACAAACGTATGCAATGCATGAAAGCCCAAAAATATCGGAGGGTGTAAGAGACCCGATGAGACTCCCGAAAGTTATGCTTCCCAAAAGACGCGAACGATTAAATAAATATCACATAATTACTGCCATGAGATGGGAGTCGAGATTGATCCTGCAGATTGATTTCCATTGGCACTTGCATTGGGTGGTGGGTTTGAGGTTGACCTAGTACTGGGGCATGTAGAGGTCGCCTCATACATGCATGTAGTTTTTTTTTTTTTCCATGATAGACAACATGTATGCAACGGATTGTTGTTAGTTTGACTCCGTGAAATGATCATTTGCATATGCACCTAGCGGGAATAACCTCATAGGATTTATTCTCACTGGCGTTAGCTCACCCCGTCGTGGGACCCCCTTTCAAGTACAAGATGTACATGCAAAGACGCGCCCTTAGAGGCTGGGATTATGGCCGGCCTGACTTCCGCCTTGATTCTTGTTTTGTATATTATAAACGAACTAGTTTTAATATATGTTTATTAGGAGTGATGTAATAACCTCGGATCTATAGAAATGTATGGTCTTGTAACCGTATACCTAGTATGGATGATGGGCCCTATTGGGTCATTTCCACTCATGTATGGGTCTTATGATATGAGACACATGTGCTCATGTGTCGACTATGGTCAACTTAGGACCCCTGCCTTTGGGGGTGACACAAATCTTGCATCGAGCTTAGGCATACGAATACCTAAGGCCTCAAGCAATGAGGTCTGTGGATATGCCGTTAATGTTTAGAGCACGCGCCTTGGTATGGCTTGGCTTTGAGCTTGGGTTAGAATTACCCAGCTGACATCCAGATCATAACTTGTTATCAAGGTCTAGGTAGGAGGTTACCTAGAGCCCATAAGATAAGATTAGATCACAAAGATGCATCGGTGTTCAGGTATGCTTTGATTGTATGTGCATGATCAGGTGTTACAAATTATGTGAATTATATACGTGGTAGGATGTATATAGGAAAATGCAAACATTAGGGCTGAGAACGTAACCTTGGGAAAGTTCTGGAAAACGAACATATGGTTCGAGATATTATTCATTATCGGGTTGGCATGTGCGCTAAGAGTAGATTAATGAAAATGATTCTAAACTTACTGCTTAACTTATGTGATGGCAGAGAAGGGGCTTAGAGGTTGAGACCTTAGACGATCCACTACATATGAATTCTCCCCTAGGGACTAAGGCAAGAATTGATCGGATATGTCGGGGATGTGAGTTAGAGATCTCCGGGATTCTACTCATGGTGGACTTTCGGGTCATGGACATGTCAGAGTTCGAGGTCATCCTCGATGGACCGTTGACTCACACTCCGTCGCCGGCGTAGATCAGGACCGCATGAGAGTTACCGCCTCACACACCGGGACAAAGAAGGTCAGGTTGCGTTTCAGGAATGGCATGATGCTTCACCCCATACTATGTACGATTCAACATGGCACTGGGTAGTTGACGTTGGCTAGCTACCTTACCCCTGCAGACGAGGTGAGATGTGATACGAAGTCTACCTCGTGGTTCGGCGAAAGTACAAGGATGTTTTTCCGGACGAGCTACCTGGATTACGTCCACCGAGAGATGTAGACTTCCGCATTGAGTTGTATCCTGGTACGTCGCCCATTTCTATGACTCCGCATAGGATGGCGCCGGTTAAGTTGCAGGAGCTCAAGGTCCGTATACGAGTTATCAGCAAGGGCTTCATTAGAAACCGAGCACTTCACCATGTGGCGCTGATTCTATTTGCTAAGAAGAAAGATAAGACCTTCAACTATGCATCGATTACGTATGCTTAAACAGCTTTTTTACAATCAAGAATCTAAGATTCACACGAGGATCGATGACTTGTTTGATCAATCGAGGGAAGTAATGAGTCCACTCCAAGATGTACCTTCGCACTAGTTACCACTGGCCGGAGGCAAACATCCCCAAGATATGTTCAGACGCCAGATGGGCATTTTGAGCTACGGTGATGCCCCTGGATTGACGAATGAATCGGGCAAAGATTCATGGATCTCATGAATAGGGTGTTCCAAATTTATTTAGACTGGGCTTTTGTGGTGGTCCTTGTTGATGACATCCTGATCTACTCCCATTCAGAGGTGGAGCATGAGGATCACTTGAGAATCGTACCACGGCTTTTGAGAGATCATCAATTGTATGCCAAGTTTAGTAAGTGCGAGTTTTGGCTTACTGAGGTGGGTTTCTTGGGACATGTGGTGTCAGGTCAATGGACCCTGGGAAGGTTGAGGCTGTGATGAGTTGGGAGAGACTGCCGCCGAGATATGCGCTGATCAAGCAGGTATTACAAGAGGTTTATAGAGGATTTCTCCCGACTAGAATTTCCTATGATGAGATTGACCCGAAAGGAGGTCAAGTTTGTGTGGGATGACTCATGTGATCGAGCGTTCCAGGAATTGAAGAGGAGGCTTACTTCAGCTCCTATTTTAATAGTCTCTGAAAAGGGGGATGTGAAAGACAAAGGTAACGTGATGCTTCAAGGATGGATCGGGATGTGTCTCGATGCGCTCGAAAGTTATGGCATATGGTTCCTCGCGCTTGAAGAATCACGAGCATAATTACCCCACGTATGACATGGAGTTGGCGCCATAGTCTTCGCTCTGAAGATTCGGGCGCCACTACTTCAGTACGGTGAGCAAATGAGGTGTTTTCGTAATCACAAAAAGTTTGAAATACACTTCACGCCAACAGACCTCAACATGAGGCAAACGAAGTGGATGGAGTTTTTGAAGATTAATACTTCACTTTGCATTACCATCCCGATAAAGCAACGTGGTGGCTGATGCGTCACCAAAAAGTCACTGAGTACCGCTAGTATAGCTTCCTGAGTGCGGATGCCGAGACAATGGAGCAAAGGCAGCATCAAGTACAATGAGCAGCTCAGGTATTCTTTGGGAAGTTGATGGCTGGCGCTGCCTTATCGAGTAGAGTGATAGAGTCCCAAGGGCGTGGACGCAACTAAAATCCATTGGGGTGACCAAGTACAATCAGTACAATGGACATGTCACTATCCATTGCGATATGGTAGTCTTCAAAGATAGTGGGACTGGGTCGGGTCTCCCAATGACCTGGGATTTGAGGGAGAAGATCCTCAAGGAGTTCCATTGCTCCCGATTCGCTGTGCATCCAGGTAGCACAAAGATGTATCATGACTCGCCGCCGTGAGATATCGAGCGGATGAAGAGGTATGTCTGTGATTTTGTCCGACGATGTCTCACATACAAGTCAAGGCTAAGTACCAGAGTGATGCCAGGCTACTCCAAATGCATCGAGATAGTAGAGTGGAAGTGGGAGCACATCACGATGGACTTTTGTGGACTCACTTACCACTAATATCGTGGGAAGCATTATGTGGTGTGGTTATAGTGCGGACCGACCTCACCGTCGGCACATTTTCTAGCCAGGTGGATGACTCCTTCACACCGGAGGAATTCCCCGTGGTGTTATATATACGGGATAAGACGGTCGCATAGAGTGCCGCTCCATAGTAGTATTGGATCGGGATCCTCGGTTTATGGCTCAATTCTGGAAGAGTTTCCAGAAGCCATAGGGACACAACTGTTGATGAGTACCGCTTTTCATCCTCAGACGGATGGTCAATCAAAGCGAACTATTCAGATTTTAGAGGACATGCTGCGAGCATGCGTCTTAGATCTCTGGGCGGGTAGTCAAAGGAGCACTTGCCCTTGCAGAGTTCGCCTACAATAACAAATATCGCGTAGTATTCAGATGAGCCCTATAAGGCTCTCTACTGGGAGGCCACATGTTAATCACCGATATGTTGAACATAGTGGACAGAGTTCCATCAATCGGTCCGTATTTGATTGTAGACACCTGTAGAAGGTGGGTATGATCCGAAGCGCTTCTCTTACCGGTCAGAGTCGGCGTAAGATACGCTGATGTACAATGACGACCTCTAGAGTTCAAGGCGGGTGATCATGTCTTCTTGATGGTGATTCCTAAGAGAGGAGTTATCAGATTCGACAAACGAGGGAAGCTGTCGTCGAGGTACATTGGACCCTTCGAGGTACTCGAGAGGGTGGGCGCGGTTGTGTATCGGTTAGCGTTGCTGCCAAGTTTATCGAGCATTCATGAGGTGTTTCATGTCTCTATGCTCTGGAAGTACACTCCAAATACAACTCATATAGTGGATTGGGGAGAGCTTGTTGTTGATGCGGATGGGACCTTTGAGGACGGACCAGTGCGTATCATGGATAACTGAGAGCAGGTTTTGCATGGCAAGACCGTGAAGCTTGTAAAGGTGTTATGGCAGCACCGAGGAGTCGAGGAGGTGACATACGCTGAGACTCGTGCACACCAATTATCCTTCTGTTTGCTCGGGGAAGGTACGCCGGTCGCTAATGTTTTAAAGTCGTTAATGTTTTAAATGACTGTCGCATATGCATGTGTTTGATTATTGTGCACATGTGTGTATGTATATGAATTTGGACGAGGAAATTCTTTTAAGGGGAGAGTGTAAAACCCAGTGAAAATTTTAAATTTAAACTTTTATTGGGATAAAAGGGGTAGCTTGTTAATTTACCGAGAAATAGTGTGGAGAAAAGTTTGGATTTTTCTAGATCTCTTCGGATGACAAAGAACGGTTGCCCAGGATTGGAATCGTCTCGTGAAATCTAGCTACCCAGTCGAATTTCGTTGAATTCCAAGATAGTCGGAATTTCATGTATTTCAAGGAAACGCGTGTGTGTCAACATGCATGGCACCTTTAGACACTATATAAGGGCCTTCATACATGGGGTCTCAAGAATCAGTCCGTGGGAGCAGCAAAGAGAAGGAGGAGGAAGGGAAAAGAGAAAGGGAGGAAAGGAGAAGAGAAAGGGAGGAAAGGAAAGGAGAAAGGGAGGAAAAGAAAAGAAAAAGAAAGAAGAAAAGAGAAAGAAGGGGGAGGAAGAGAGGAAAAAGAAAGAGGAAAATGAAGGAGTATCGAGCAGTGAGGAGACCCAGACTACAAAGAACTCAAAGCGCACTGAGGTAAGGTTTCCTCCCTTTCACAGTTATTTTACGCCTAAGGGTGGAGTGTAATAATGGCCTATGGTTTCGTCAGGTTTCGGAGGAATTTATGTTGTGGTTTTGTTGTTTGTGATAATTCAGGCATGATTTCACGAGGTTTCGGGGTATCACGGGTCAGTATTGTGTTACGGGATGGCGAATCCTGACAAAATGCGCAGGTGTGCCCATTTCCGCTTCAACCTTGTGAATCGACCTCGTCAACTTTGGACGGCCATAACTTTCTCGTCCGAACTCCGATTTGCACGTTTTTGGACTCTTCAGAAAGCTCTTCGAGTCTAGAATTTAATAAGATAAAGTTCTCAGCCAAAATGTAGGCTAAACATTAGGCTGGGTAACGGACAGTTGAGGAACAAGTAGTTACGGTTTACGGAACTACGTTTTGGAACCGGTTTGTAACCGAAATACTTGGGACTGCATATGGCGAGGGCGAGGGGTAACGTGTTGGATGTTTTGTGGTATTGAAAAAAAATTGGACTTTTGAACTAAGTCAGTTATTTCTTAGGCGGCACATGGTCGGATTTATGGCCGGGAATGGCTAATGTGCGTTATTGCCATAAATTCAATGACATACTGAATATGTGAAATTATGTGACATATGTGTGATGAAGATGGAAATAATTATATGCATTGGGCTGTATGATTGACATACTATGTCTCAGCCTAGGAATATGTTATTTGCCTAAGTAATGGTTGGAATTATGTTAGTACATGCTTGAATGATGTGTTGACATGAATGAACTGAATGATAGAAAAGATGTAGTGCATGCTGATTCGTGCCACGGTAGGGTGATGCGGAATCAACAAAATTTATATTCCTAAGTTCCTCCCTACGCCGTGAGGTCAAGCTCTTTGCGGTATAGTGGTCTAGGGTCGAACACGGGGATGGGTTTTCTTCGTGAAATGAGAAGTGCAGTTGAGTTGAAAATGGTGTTTCTCTTTGGATTTTGGGTTTTGTTCAAAAACATTGGGTTGGATAGTTTGTAGCGCACTATAAATTAAAGGAAAATTTAAATAAGACTCCCTTGAAGTCACTTGGAGTGAATTGGATTTTTAGGTGTATTCATGCCCTCGGGTTTTATTTACTCGCGTTGGGGATAATGACCTATGTGAGTCGTTCCCCCAAGCCCAGGACCTTGAGACACTAAAACCCTAAACCACAAAAATTACTCCCTCATGAGATATGGCATTCGGTGAGCATTCAAGTTCCCAGCCCGGTGTGCATATGGCTAAAAGAGGCAACCTACGACAACTAATAGGAAACGACTGGTGGATGACAGTGGATCTAAGATTAAGCATCCACTTGTAACCACGAGAAAGCTTACTTAGTCACATTGCAAAAAATTTGGATCTAGGAGGTTTCAACCTAGAGTGAGATACGAGGGAGTTTAAATGCTCATAAAATGCGGTGTGACAAATGAGGGGGCACAGCTTACCTCAAACCCTCCCGCCGGTGACCTGTCTTCCAAGGAAAGGGGGCTTAGCCAAACATCCTTTGAGTTGTCATCCTCAAAGGGGGTGTTTGGAAGCCAAGAAAATGAGAGAAAGAGGAGAGAGAAGAGAGAAAACTGGAAAAGCTGCGTGGATTTACAATGAATCAAAAGTTAGGGTTACAAAAGTCATAAGGTGGCTTATATAGCCAACCCAATTGTGTGAAATACCAAAAATGCCTAAAATATGTAATTACATAAGAGTCAAAATGGTAATACATCAAAACGTGGTCGTTTGGGATCAAGTATACCAAAAACACGAGGGTGAGATTTCGCTATGCGCGGGAAATTTCGCTAGCATGTGAAAATTCGCTAACCTAGCGGAAATTCTACGAAGATAAGCGAAAATGGGAGATTTAAAGCTAGCAACGAGTGATTTCGTAGCTAGCATTCGTAGCTAGCGAAAATTCACAATTTAAACTAGGATTGCGGGAAATTTTCTCTATGATTGTGAAATTTTATAATCCAAGATAAATTTTCGCAATCATAAGCGAAAAATCCTGGTGCTCACCTTCTGTTTTTGCTCACTTTGCATCCTCTGCACTTCTTATTCATCACTTTGCCTTCAATTCTTCACTTTGAATCTTGATATTTCATAGCCTCGCTAGGTGAAGTCATCGAGGATTCTCGCTGATGCTACCAATAAGAAGCGAAGCTTCAATGATTGAGTTCTCAAAACACTGCAAAACTATCCAAAACAATCTCGAATGGAATTAGTTAAACTAAGTGGACACTGCACACATCAATTAGTGATACGATTAGTCTTGTAGTACTCAGCTATCTTGAATAGGGCTCAGTAGCACTTTTGGTACTAATCATCTTATGTGATGTCTTGTGATTTGAATGTATGGAATATTAACGTGTTGCATGTATCTTTGATGTTGAAGCTGAATATATGGAATGTTATGTGTGCATTGAACATGAGTGCTCACATAGCACACACATAGTGTATAGTGTAGAATGTCCCGTAATAGAGGAGTCTTCCTTACTAGGTCATGGGGTTTTGAGTCAGTGCTTTCATTCACATTGCATTGGGTGTGAGTAACACCGCATTACATGTGGTGTGTATGTGCACATGAATGTTGGTTTGGCCGCTAACGTTTGGTCTTGAGAATCGTGTGGGCTTGATGGGACAAGTTCGATTGAGTTCCGCAGGTGTTAAATGAAAATGGAAAATGAAATGTGTCGGAGCGTAGCAAGTGGGGATAGATACCCCCTCGGGTGAAAAGCACAGAAAACTGGTTAGACCGTATGCCTTAGATGAAAGCCCGAAAATGTTGGAGAAGTGTAAGGGCCGCTGATGAGACCCAGAAGAGTTATGTTGCCCAGCAGACATGAAGCGATTAAATAAATATCCACATAGACTATGGGTTGTGAGATGGGAGTCGAGGCCGACTCGGTATTGGTTTCCGATGGCACTTACTGATGGGTGAGTCGGAGGTTGACGGTACTTGAGGCGTGTAGAGTGTCGTCTCATACATGCATGTAGTTTTTTCCATGATAGGACGACATGTATGCGGATTGGTTGTTAGTTTGTTGTGAAATGATTATTTGCATATGCACCTAGGTGGGGAATAACCCTTATAGGATTTATCTCTACTGGGCGTTAGCTCACCCCGTCGTGGGACCCCCCTTTCAGGTACAAGACAGATACATGCAGACGGCACTCCTTAGAGGCTGGGATTATGAAGCTAGTCGGACTGTGGCCTTGATTCTTGTTTTGTGTATATATTATAACGAACTAGTTTTAATATATGTTTTGTATTAGGAGTGATGTAATAACTCTTGGATCTAAAGAAATGTATGGTCTTGTAATTGTATGGACGAGTATGGATGATGGGCCCTATTGGGTCATTTTACTCATGCATGGGTCTCATGATATGAGACACACAGGTTTCTGCAGGTTGACGGTGGTCAACGGGACCCCCGGGTTTTGGGGTGTCCATGGCCCAGTTCTCTTCCTCTTGATGAACATCTTTGCGATTGGCGGCCCGCGAAGTGAATGTGCGGGATGTCAATTTTCTTATCAAGGTCACTTTGAAGCTCATCTAATTTTTGGTCCAAAGAGCGCTCTCCATAGTATCAATTCTTTGATTTGTTTGGACATTCACCGCTTTCTACTCCTTTATAAAAGTACCCACCAATTTGGTCAAGCTCAGTATTACTTGCTCAACTGAAGAATTTAACTATGGTGGTTGTGGTGGTTGAGGAGTTGAAGGATACTATGGATGTGCAGGAAATTCATACTGTGGAGGTCTTAGCTTCCATGAGAAATTTAGGTGGCTCCCCCAACTATGGTTGTCGGTACTCCCATATGGTGCATTAGTTGGAGGGTGTCTGTAATCCCTCATGGACCTATATGCACTAGGGTTTCCCTCCACTGGGTACTGACTATGTTGCTCTCCCTCTAGGTGTTCCATTTGGTCTATGTTTGAGATCACTGCAGCTTCTGGTTCCTGTGGGAGACTGACCTTGACTAACCTGCCTCCAGAATTCCTTACCCATTGGAACATGCATTCCTGCTAGAAAATAAGGCAACACCAAACAAGAAAAAAAAGAAAAACAATTCTACCTAAAAAAGGTAATGTTAGCTAAAAAATAAAAATAAAAATAAAATAAACAGTGAAACAAAATTAACAAACTGATAGAAAAAATGCTAAATGGAAAAATAAAAGTAAATTCACTAGATCTTGTGATGAGGATTATAAGTGTTCAACTGCTCATCAAATGCACTAAGGCACCATCCTTGGCAACGGCGCCATTTTGTTTCGTGGGCACGAAGGTGGTCCGGAATCAACAAAATTTATAAACCTAATTCCTCCTGCTGCCGTAGCAATGCTACTACAATATAGTGGCTCTAGGGTCGAACACAGGGATGGGTTTTCTTCGCACAAATGACTTGCGATGAGGTTCAAATTGGTGATTTTGGTTTGGATTCAGGATTTTTGGTAAAAACAATGGGGTTTAATGTTTGGAACTGAAAATGAAATGAAATAAAATGTAAAAGGAAGTCTCCTTGAAGTGTCAGGCTAATGGATTTGGGTTCTAAAGGTCACTGAGGGGTTCTCGGGTCCATTTTCCTCGCGTTGGGGAGGATGACCTATAGCCATTTCCCGAATCGGATCTTCATGTGGCTATAAAAACTGAACCCTAAATAAATATCTTTGAAATTTTGGTATTTGCTTCCTATTGATGGTCTCGGACAATGAATAACATCACCTTGACTCACTTTCCAACAGCTAATAAATGATAACTAAAGAATATCACTGTATCTAACAATAAGCATACAATGAACCCTAAAAGCTTACCAAGTACTGACCATTTAAGGTGAACCGAAAGGATCAAACCTAAAATTTGGAGAAAATAAAAACATCCTTGAATCGTCTTTCAATAACCCATAGATGATAACTAACGGATGTCAATGGATCTAGCAATAAGCATCCAATGAACCCAAAAGCTTATAAAATACCAATCATTCAAAGCAACCCGAAGGGATTAAAGCCGACGTTTGAATGAAACCATAAATGGTAGAAAATACCTCCATTAAAACATGGAAAACCCTCAGTTTGCCTTATATCCCACCTTGATGGCCTTCTTAACCAGGGAGAAAGAGTTACAGCCTTGATCATCTTTCGAGTTGTCATCCTCAGAGGGTGTTTAGCTAGTGAGAAAGTGAGACAAAAGGGGAGAAAGTGAGAGAAAATGAAAAGAGGCGGGAGCTACTAAAAGCTTGGCGCCAAAAATTTTATTAATGAAGAAGCTCCTTTACAATGTCTTGTATGGGGGCTTTTATAGCCAACCCTTAATACAAAATACCAAAAAAACCAAAAGCAAAAGCTATTACAAGGGGACAAAATGGGAAGAAAACCAAAAAGTGACAAAGGAAGTCAAAAAGTCAAAAGCAGGACAAGTGAACAGTGGCGCAGGAAAGGGAAATTTCGCAGGTTGCGAAATTTCGCGATCTGCCTCCATTTCTTACGCTTTGCTTTACCTTTCTCTTTTCTTTGGTTTTGATTTGCATTATGAGTTGAACTAAGATTCTCCATGGTTGGAGTTGAATCCTATCCTACAGTATAAAAGCTGCAAAGAAGAAACAACAAAACTTGCCACAAAAAATTTGATTAGTAGCTGTATGTCATTAACATGCCCCAATTGGGTTAGTGGGTTGATTAGTACACAAAAAGTGCTCAAAACCTGTATTAATGAGGGTGTAAAATAGTACTTTTTGGGTAATAATCAGGAAACTAATCTAAGCAGGCAAAAATGACTCAAAGAAACACTAAAAAGCCTTAAGGCATAGATTTCACCTAAACAATCATGTATGAACCTCCCAACCTAATTAATCAATGTTTATTTTATCATGAAGATGTAAAATCTCTCTTGAGCATCCGCACTACCTTTAGGATCAGGTATTTTACATCTCTACTCAACTTTATTTTATAGGCCTCCCGAGAATGGGTCAAAAATGGGCTAAAAACTGGTGTTGGGCCGAAAATCGTCTTGTGGTCGTGACCATGAAGTGATGTGGTCACCGCCACACTGCATGCTAAAAAACACAATGGCTGTGAATTGTCACATGGTTGAGACTATGAATTGCAACTTGCATAACTTCTTTATTCGAACTCTAAATTTGGTGTTCTTGGTACCGTTGGAAAGCTCTTGAAGTGTAGAATTCATCCATGTAAAGCTTAATTCCATTGGAGGTCATATTATAGATGAAAAAGGAGAAATAAAGTAGCTGATGTTGCATGTTGTAGTTGTGTTTGCTTATTTTCTACTTTTTTGCTTTGTTTTTGCTCGTATGCATTCAATGGTTGACCCAATCATAAAGATGAACATTTAGGGCATTAAAACACTTATCTATATCTAAAAACTACAAAACAACACACAAAACATAAGGATAAAATGAGTATAAAGTATACTTATCATTCACCCGTCATCAACAAACAATTATCTCTGTTCAAGGATCCAAAAGAACCTAGGTGAGCCTAAAATGAGATTTAATGGTTAAAAGTTGCTCACTATACCCCTAGAACTCGTGCTTAATCCAAATCTAATCAGAGGACCACCTTGTCAAGGTTTGAGAGATGAACTACATGTTGGGTCCTTATTCACTTGACTAAGAAACTCTAAAATTGCCTAAATTTCCTATAAGGAAGAGATCCCTGATGAAGCAGAACTCCAAGGCCTTTCTCCATTGATTTTGTTTTTAGTTTTATTTTGTTTTTCTTTTATATTTTTTTTATATTCTAGGTTTATTATTTTCTTTTTATTTTTCTTTTTATTTCAATTTTTATTCATTTTATTTTTCTATTAGGGCTAATTATACTAATAGTTTCTTTAGTATTTGGTTCCTTTAAGTTGTGTTGTCTCAGGTCAAATAGTTCCCCATGTCTTCTTGAGTAAGAAACACTTAAATTCGTTTTGCCAAAGTTCCTCCAGGAAGAGCAAGCATGAAAAATCAATCCAGGAATGATAATCAAGAGGATAAGCAACACGAGCACCAAATGCTAAGTGTAGCCCCTATGATTATTAATAGAGGATCCAAATCACTAAGAGAACACAAAAATCCACCATGAAGGGTATCCCTTCTTGCATTGAACCGCTTTCAAAGGATTTCTTTGCAAAACCCAATCTGCTTGCACAGTTACCCACTTTTCACGAAATGGAAGATGAAAATCCTTATACACATATTAATGATTTCAAGGTAATATGCCATACTGTGTTGAGAGATGGGACTTCCTTTGAGACGATATGGCTCATACTTTGTCCCCTCACCTCGAGAAATAGATCTAAAAGCTAGTTGATTTTGTTATGGCCTAGAAACATTCATAGTTGGGCCGCCGACTACAAGCTCAATTCCTACAAAAATTCTTCCTCATTCATAGGACCATTTCCTTAAGGAAACAAATACAGTACTTCAACGCCCAAGATGGAGAGAAGTTCCTCGACTACTAGGATAGGTAATGTGGAGGCAATTAATGCTTACCCCACCATGATAAAACCCTCGTGGGTTATTTGTTTGACAAAGAGATAATTAGTAAATTTCTTCTATTTTTTTCCCATTTCTATTATTATGAGGCTTTAAATACAAAATATTAAAGAAGCGTGCATGCAAGTTGCTTTAGTGGATTCCTAAATTTGCTCCACTAATTATTTAAAATTAAAAGATAAAATGCAACAATTAAAGATAAATATAAAATTAAAAAATCTTCCACATTTAAAGTCCACAACTCCATTTTCTCTCCTTGACCAAATCTTGCCAATGGTGGTGTGGCTAACTCTCATCATTACCCCTCCCTAAAAATTGAACCTTGTCCCTAAGGTTTAAGAAGGAAACTATATGACTCCCACCCTATGCTTGTCAATCTTCCTTGATTCCTTGTACTTACGAAGCAAGCGCCTAATCACACGTATAAGGAAGCATCCATAGCCTTTGTCGTACCCTTTCGCTTAATATAGCCATACCGATGATGTCCCTTTCTCTTGGCCTCCTTCATCTCACGTGCATGAGATCATGTATGAATTTTAGTTAGCTTCCTTTTCTAATGTTTTGCCTAGAATTGGCCATGGAGATCTTGTTGACTTCATTAGGATCCAATCGAACCTTCTCTCTCTCACACTTGAGCACATTGGTTGCAAGGCTCTTCTGTTTGTTTATCCTGCTTTGGCTAGGGCTCCGTACCAGAATCTCCTGTGCTTGCCTTTTTAAGGTCCGGGCCGGGTTAGGCGGATCGAGCCGGATCCGGGATGCTCGTTTAATTCTTTTTATTCTGGATTTTATTAAATTTTCTTTCAAAATGTCGAGACCGAATCCTCGGCCCGACCAGATAGCCAGTCCGAGCCGGAGCGGTTTACTCAGCCGTTTTTATTTATCTTATCAAAAGCGTTTTATTTACGTCATTTCATTTTGAGTTCGTTACGTGGAAGCATTTTCAAATGGTAGGCCCATAAACATTTACTCTTATTCAATTCGTTTACAAAATGGCGTATCTTGCCTTTACAAAATGATATGCAAAATAATGGTTCAGAGTTTAACTCTTTTGTTCACAAAATGCTACACATTCAAAAAGGAATTATATGCATATGGCGGGGTATATACTTATACACCGCAACTTTCTCTATGACTCTGCGCTTCTTGATCGCATGCTCTGTTACTCGAAACTACGCATGGAATGAAACTATCGCTAAGCATTTTCATGCTTAGTGGTTCTATACAGTTCTATTCAAATTTTTAGTTTAACATGACATGCATTTATCATAAAATCATGTCTTTTATATCAAACAATACTCATGCTTTCACTTTCACGAGCTTTCATTTTACAAATCATTAATCATATCAAAATATGCATTTTCACATGCAACAACGATTTATAAATCAATCCTTGAGATTCAAACATATACTCCCAAGGATGTATTTAGTTTACAAATCCCATTTACTCTCATCAAAGTTTGTTATTTCACTTTGTTTATACAATTCACATTCATGACGGATTCCGTTTGGTGAATCCCGTCCTTTTTATCATTTGGTAATATGCTTACACATTTAACAATTTCGGTCTCCCATCATGATGGATGCCTATTAGTGCACCCCACCATGTGGTCACTTATAAATGCCATACGCCATCAAGACTGATGTCGATTGGTGCATCTCGTAGTGGGGCATCTCGCGATATATCACACTTCATCATAGAAAGCGGGAATGTCAAGTGGGTACATATCTTGCCAAGTGAACATTGGACAATTCGGGTTGCCTTAGTGCGGATTAGGTTAGTGAATCCTGTGTTGATAGTTTAGTATATGGAATTCGATTCAAGATGTCAAGAATTGACAATTAGTTTATAATTCGATTAATCACTCACATGCAATTAATGCGTCAAACATTTCAAATATCACATTTTCCGTCATATCACTTTCATAATATCATTTCAAAAATATACTCATTCCATATAATCATTTCGATTTATTTGGTATACTACCAAAACACTTGAAATAAAATAAGAGGTGATGAACAATATATTCTCAAACCTCCAGTTTCCTTTCCTTTGATCTTGGTCCTAGGTTAGGTGATCATCACCCGTCCCTAGTCAATAAAAATTACGCCACTCTTAGTGGATAAACAATTATTAAACATTTTTAGTGAATTACAAATTTATCTTTGTTAACGGTCTTGGGTTAAGACACTAGAAATGCGCACAAGACGAACTACATGAAGACGGCGAGTACGGTGCGTTACTACATTTAGTTTCCGTTATTTGAACCCCCATTAGTCATTTATTAGGGTTCCTAAACAAATCGTGTCTGAATACGGTGTTAGAGACAAAATCCAAAATTTTTGCCTGTGAAGGCAGTGCCTAAAGCTACTTGGCGTAACATTATCTTGTGCGACACCGAAGAAAGGGGCTTTTGGCCCCTCCTGCCTGCTGACAGACGACCCTTGACTAGGTGAAGGAACACAGAATATGCGAGTTTTCGATTTCTCCCTTTTGCGATTTCTTCCCGAAAAAATCACTCATGAGTCTCGTGAAACCTCTGAAATTACTCCCAAAGGCATTTTAATATCCTCCTAAACCAACCATGAGCAAAACTCATGGATGGATTAGGGTTTTTCTAACCCAAACATCATTTAAAGAAATTTAGGTTTTGGTTCTTACCTTAAACCCCTTTAATCTTCTTCACCCAAGATGCTTGATCACTTTAGAAGCAAGAAATGGGAAGAAATCACCTTGCCCTAGCTTTTCTCCCTTTTCTCCTCTCAATCTCTCTCTCAAAACGTTTTTGCACAATGGCTTTCCAAGACCAAATGTGGTCTTAAGTCACTCATTTCTCCTAAGGCCATGTTTGGCACATCAAAAATCCATTTTTGGACTTAAGTTCTCCTAAATTCTATCTTGCCCATATATTTTCTCTATTTGCATTTACATTCTCTATATTCACTCTTAGACCTTTATTCTTTATCACAAATGACCCTTAGGTCCTTATTTTACAAATTCCAAATTTGCCCTTTTTCACTTGGGTTTATTTTCGGGTTCAATCCATTTTTCATTTTAGCATATAATATTTAATCATATGCTCACATATTCATTTCACATTTATCATTTTCAATTAATCTTTTATCGGTTCTCGAAAAATGCCTAAGTTGGCTCAATTTATACCTGGAATATATAATAAAATTATTATAAAAATTCTAGGGTATTTTTGGGGCGTTACACTCCCCTTTAATTCAAAGTTTTAACCGGCGATACGCAACTCGACCAAACATCTTGGCCATATCTTCTTGGATGTTCTTGACATGGATCTCAAAGTTTTGAGTCCTCTCCATTTTAAGGATGAGAATACGATACCAAATGATAAAACCCTCGTGGGTTGTTTGTTTGACTAAGAGATAATTAGAAATTTTCTTTTTGTTTTCCCATTTCTATAATTATGAGGCTTTAAATACAAAATATTAAAGAAACGTGCATGTTAGTTGCTTTAGTGGATTCCTAAATTTGCTCCACTAATTATCTAAAATTAAAAGATAAAATGAAACAATTAAAGATAAATATAAAATTAAAAAATCTTCCACATTTGAAGTCCACAACTCCACAACTCCATTTTCTCTCCTTGACCAAGTCTTTTCAATGGTGATGTGGCTAACTCTCATCACACCACTATTTCAAAGATTGGGAAATTGCAGATTTCTTTTACGAATGACTGATAGTGAAATTGAAGTAATTACTAGAATCCATGTGCAGTGTAGAATTCCTTAGTAAGTCAAGCGAAGAAGCACTAGATTCCCTTGAAATCAGTAGCTGGGTTGTAACGCCCCAAAAATACCCTAGAATTTTTATAATAATTTTATTAAATAGTCCGGGTATGAATTGATCTAAACTTGGGTTTCTAGGAAACCTGATAAATTGTGGATTGTGAAATGAATATGTGAGCATATGATTAAATATTATATGCTAAAATGAAATTGATTGAACAGGAAATAAACCAGTGAAAGGCAAATTGGGGTAAAATGAGGACCTAAGGGTCAAATGATAAGCTTAAATGCTAATGTGAAATAAATGATAAGTGAAGGTGCAAATTAAGAGACTAGTAAGCTTTAAGTAAGAAAAATGGAAAATGGGATTTAATGAGGAAGCCAAACATGGCCTTATAATGAATAAGTGATATTAGACCACCTTTGGTCTTAGAATGCTCAGCCCAGAGTTTGGGAGGGTGAAGAAAGGAAAACTAGAGACGGAAATGAAAGATCAAGAATTTAGTGTGATTTCTTCCCAATTCTTGCTTCTAAGTGATCAAGCATCTTGGGTGAAGAAGACTCAAGAGATTCAAGGTATGAACCTAAACCCTAGAAAGTTGTATTTGATGTTTGGGTGAGAAAAAACCTAATCCATCCATGGTTTTTGCTCATGGTTGGTTTAGGATGATATTAGGATGTTATTGGGAGTGATTCCCATGTTTTGTTTTGGGATTTTAAGGATTTTGGAGAAAATCACAAAAAAGAGGAAAATTGGAAATCTTGGCAAAAATCGGGCTCACTGTGGTAGTGTAGAGACCCGAGGCGTGGGATACCTTTCTGTAGGTGGCTAGACGAGTGCCAAGTAACCCCCTCGAGTGCAATAAGGCGGAGCAAAGCTACTTATGGCGTAGCTACTGTTCATAGTGAACAATTTTTGGATTTTTATTTTTGAACACCTCGTATTCGTACACCAATAGTTTAAGGACCCTAATAAATGATTAATGGGGGTTCAAATAATGATAAAACCAAATGAAAAACGTATCATACCTCGCCGCCTCAGTAAGTTTGTCTTTTGGCAGACTTAGTGTCTTAACCCAAAACCGTTAACGAAGATTAATTGTCATTCACTAAAAATGTATAATAATTGTTTATCCACTAAGTGTGGCGTAATTGTTATTGGCTAGGGCGAATTAGAGGATCACCCAACCTAGGATCGAGATTGAAGGAAGGAAGCGAGGGCCCAGGCGACCGGTTAGTTCTTAGACCTCTATTAGATTCAGAATGCTGTTAGTTATTTGTTTACCGAAATTATATTCATATTTCAAGTGTTTGGAAATTTCTAAATAAACCTCAAATGAGTATATGGAATGAGTATATCCTTGAAGTGATATTACGAAAGTGCATATGGATTTGAAAATATGATATTTGAAATGTTTGACAATTAATTGCATGTGAGTGATTAAATGGTGTAGCAATTAGTCAATTCTTGACATCTTGAATTGAGATCAATCTCTCAAAGCGACCAACATGTGGGATGCACCAATCGACTCGTGAAAATGGCAAACCGAAATTGTTCAATGTCCCACATGGCGGGATGCACCAATCGGCATCTGTCATGATGGCGTATGGAATTTTTAAATGACCACATAGTGGGGTGCACCAATCGGCATCCATCATGATGGGAGATCAAAATTATTAAATGTGTAAGCACATTACCAAATGACGAAAAGGACGGAATTCACCGAATAAAATCCGTTATGAATGTGAATTGTATAGACAAAGTGAAATAACAAACTTTGATGAGTGTAAGTAAAGTTTGTAAACCATCCCTTGCGAGTATGTGTTTGAATCTCATGATTTGAATTAAGTAAATTGAAAGTATGTGAAAATGCATATTTTGATATGATCAATTATTTGTAAAGTGAAAGCATGTGAAAATGAATAAGCATGAGTATAGTTTATATAAAAGGCATGGTTTTATGATAAATGCATGTCGTGTTAAACTAAAAATTGGAAAAGATAGACGCATATGGAACCACTAAGCATGAAAATGTAGCGCGTAGTTTTATCTATGCATTAAGGTTTAATTAACGAGGAAGAAGGCAAGATCGAAGTATGAAAGTCATAAAGAAAGTTGTGGCGTATAAGTATATACCTGATCATATGCATATCATTTCTTTTGAACATGTGATATTTGAACAAAAGAGTTAATATACGAGATAGTGTTTGTATATCATTTTGCAAGAATATGATACGCCATTTGTAAACTATATTGTATAAAGTAGATTTGCCGTTTGTTTTGGCTGTTTTTCAGCATAGTGATAAAAATGAAATGAATAAATAAAATGTTTAATAAGATATTAAGCGATTGAATAAATCGGGCTCCGATTCAGATCCGCCATTCAAGTTGGACCAGGGATTCAGGTCGCGACACTTTTGAAACAAAAAAGTAAATAAAAAGAATTAAGCAGGCATCCGAGGCAGGTCGGATCTGATCAAGTCGGACCGAGAAGGTAACTACATGGGTTGCTCTAAGGGAAGCAAAACGAGCTAACCCACAATCCAATGAGATAGGTAATGTATATCAAGTGCAAAGAAATCTAGACAAGAAAGCTAAATTAGCCTTATGACAAAGGCAAATTGAAGAACTTATTGGTGTGGACACTAATGAGGTTAATCCCATTGATGAGACAATAATGGAGCTCGCACCATGCTACCTTTTCCATTCTTATGATCTTTGGTAACCACTCAAAAAGGGCATGTTCAGACAATAACTTTTCCAAATTAAAATTCTTTTTATGTTGGAAATTCATACTTAAATGATTATGTATTGGTGTGCTTTTAAGCCTTTTTAGGTATCTTTACAGCTCTTGGAAACCATAAGACCAACAATGAGGATATCTCGGGATCTCTTGTGAGAGCTTAAAAGCTCTTAGAAGCAATTTAAATGAGTTGGGACCTTGATAGTATGATTGCACATGAAGATGGAGGCTTTACATCAATTCGGGAGCATTTCGCACTATCTTCTCTGATTTTCAATCTGGCCATCGTTGCTAGTCTGAAATTTCACACCGAAGCCCAAATCACATTATCACTACCCCGATTGCGCATTGTAGTCAATGGTGAGTGCGAAATTCCGCACTCTCACCCTTAGGCAGTGCGAAGATTCCTAAAAGCGCCCAATTAGGAAAGTTTGACAATCCAAATCAAAAAATGAATGTAATATTGTATTGTGATCAACTTGGGATCATATGCACTTGCCATATAGGCCCCTTAAATGCTATTTTCTTTCTTTAAATAGGGGTTGGATGTATCAAACGAATTGTCCCCCACCATCAATTCTTAATTTAGTTTTGTAGCTTTTGTAACGCCCCGTCCCGAGAGAGTGTACAGTACATGTAACTGTAGGGGCGTATAAGAGCACTAAGTGTCACATTGTAATATTGTGGAGATGAAATTATTAAATGATAATTTATGAAACCCGGAATTTGTATTAGAACAAGGGTTAAATTGTAATTGCAAAAAAGGATATGAAAATCATTAAAGGAGTAGAGATGGGCCATAATAGAAATAACAAGAGTTGAATTGCAATATTAAAGAGATGAGGACTTAGTTGTAATTAGGGGAAAGTTAATATTATAAAAGAGGGAGACAAACCAAAATTCACATTTTGGTCTCAAATTTAACTGGGAGCAAAACGTGGAGAAGGGGAGAAGAGAGAGCAAAGAAGAGGATGAGGAGGAAGAAGAGGAAGGGTGGGAAAAACCAAACCAAGGTATGTTTTCATTTTGTAATCATGGGTATTTGGATTCCTAAGGTTTGGTATGGAGATTAGTTGCTCCTTTGGTCTAGGGTTTTGGGGAAGAGATCACATAAACCCTTGATTTGTTGAGGTTATGTGGGTAAAACCCCAATTGGTAGAAAATAAACATGGAATCATCATATTTATATGGTTTTATAAAGAATTGGTGGACCTTAGGTTGAGTTCTTGGATTTTCACCTAAGGTTTTGTGGTATGAGGTTCCAAATCACCAATTCATGTGTTATGGAGTTGTTTTTAGATGAATTCCATGATGATTTTTGAGGTATTAAGGAATGGGGAAGTTGTATGAAGAGTTTTCGTACCAAAAGTGGGCAAAAATAGCAAATCTGGGCAAACTCAGGGTAATGGAGTCAGTGCAGTACAATAAGTCTGACCCACTAGAGCCAACTGTACGGTACAGGTCCAGCACAATGCGTGCAATTGTGAGAGTCTGGCTTTGTACCGGTACGAGGTCGAGGTGTCGTGCAGGTGTGCCCAGCGCCCGAATGTTGTGTTTTGTATGAATTAAGCCGGTCATTGCAGATGGTTAGGAACCTTGCTAAATGATTTAGAGGTTCAAATAAGATTGGAGCCGGTAACGTAAGCGATACCTCGCCGCCTCGGCGATATTCGTTGAGTATGAATGAGTGCTAGGATGTATATTAAATTTATACGTTATACGTAGGCGATTAATATGTCGTCGTATTCGTTTGAGTGTATAGGCTAAAGGCAAAGGCGGGGAAAATTGTGAAACTGTGCTCAAATTTAGTAAGCGAGAGAAAAGATTGGAGTGTTCCTAAACCTATTTTTCTCAAATACTAGTGTATTATTATTATAAACTGTTTTACACTGGTATTTAATGGTTTTGAATTATTAAACCATTTTTCAAGCAAGCAAGCAAGTAAGCAAAGCAAATGGTTTTGAATTATTAAACCATGTTTCAAGCAAGCAAGCAAGTAAGCAAATGGTTTTGAATTATTAAACCATTTTTCAAGCAAGCAAGCAAGCAATGGTTTTAAATTGTAAAACCATATTTGAAACGAAGCAAGCAACTGACGAATATTTGTGGCAGAGCTAACTAAAATCCACTGATTCTAAGCAAGCAAACCGATTGGCATTCCGTGGAGTGCCACGCAGTGGTGTTGGAATCTCATACATGCATTGTAGTTTTGCTTGGTCGGAAAACTTTGGGTCATACATCATGCATTTAAAGGAGACCGTGCTTGCGTACGGGAGTATATAAGGTTAGAGCTCTAACGAATTATGGTGATGGCGACACAAGGTCAGATCACCATATTCTGGGAAAAAGGTGATGGGACACGAGTCCTTCCAGACACGATCGATGCCCGAGGCTCCGTGTTCACTGGGAGTGCGGCAAGCAAGTATAGGCCTCCAGTGGTTAATGATTTATAAGCATGATCATACAGTTTTGAAAAATCAACCATTAGTGCACGGTTGAGCACAGGCTCCCGTAGAGATTTGATGCACGGTTGAGCCAAGGCTCCCGTAGAGATTTAAAAACAAACAGTTGAGCACAGGCTCCCATTTTGATTTCAAAACGATCGGTTGAGCCCAGGCTCCCGTGGTGATTTTAAGCAAACGGTTAAGCCCGAACTCCGTTTTATAAAAATTTTGAGAAACTTTTGGCAAAGGTTTGTGAAAGGTTTAGAAACTTTTAAAGCAAGATAAAGCAAGCAAGCAAGAGAAGTTTTGAGAAGTTTTATAAACTTTCAAGCAAGCAAGCAATAAAGTTTTATAAGCTTTTAAGGAAAAGCAAAGCAAAAAATAACTGGCAATGTTAAAGTTATATAAACTTTTAAGCAACAGTACATAAAGTTTAGAAACAAGCAAGCAAGGCTTCTGGAAAATAATTGTAAAAGAGAGTTTTACAATTTTGAGATGTTTAGGAAAAACAAAACATTTATAGCATACACTCAAAGCTCGTTTAGTATTATTTTCTATTTAAAGCTATTTTCAGTCTTGCACTCCGGTGTGGAATGAGTAGATTCTCGACATTTATGCGTCTTGTAATTAATATTATTTTGTAAGGAAACACTTTGAATTTGTATTTTGGAACATATGTATGTACATAGTGTAGTTTTGTGAGAATGTATTGGGTTGGTGGTTGCCATATTTGGATAAAGTGTGTATTACGAGTTTGGAATTGATACATGTCACGGTAGTCGTGCTGCTTTGAGGTTTTCGCTGCTAAGATTTTACAGAATCATAAGTTGGAAAAAGAAAGAAAAATTTTATACGAGGTTTAAGCAAGCAATACGACCGCTTCATAGGAATTTCTGGTGTTAAGAGTACTTGGTGGGGATTTGTGGAGTGTAAACACACTGCTTGTTGGTAGGGGTGGGGGTGTGTCGACTTATTTGTCCTTGATGCAACTAAACTCCACCTTGATGAATACCCAACTCCTTCACCAATCTTGCAAGCCACAATGCTTCTTTAACAACCTCAATTACTACCATATACTCTGACTCAATGGTAGATGATACAACTAAAGACTGTACCATAAACTTCCAACAAATAGGTCCTCCGCCAAGAGTGAACATGTAACCTGTGGTAGACCTTCTGTCATCCAAATCCCTTTCTTAATCTACATCCACATATCCCACAACTAAAGGATCACTCTGTTGTCTATTGAACATGATGCCATAGTTTTTAGTGCCCCTCAAGTATCTGAAAATCCACTTAACTACATCTCAATGAGATCGTCTTGGATTCGATAGAAACTTGCTTACATAGCGACACGTGCTAGAGTGCAGTCTTATCTGAACCATCGCATACATCAATCACCCCATTGTACTTGCATATGGAACCTTTGACATGTCTTGAACTTCATCATCTGTCTTTGGGCATTGAGTAGTAGACAATCTAAAATGATTAGCCAAGGGTGTACTCACCAGTTTTGCTTTCTCCATACTGAACCTCTCTAACACCTTCCCAACATAGATACTCTAAGATAACCATAATCTCCCTAGAGCTCTGTCCCTACAAATCTCCATCCCAAGTATTTTCTTTAAGCGCCCCCAAATCCTTCACGTCAAATTCTCTACTCAACAAAGTCTTCAATTTGTTAACCCCACTCATACTATTTGCAGCAATCAGCATATCATCCCCATAAAGCAACAAAATAAATAAATGAACCATACATCAAGACTCTTCACATAAACACAACATTCATACTCACATCTTTTGTAGCCAATTCGGATCATTTAGGAGTCGAATCTCTTGTACCATTGCCTTGGGGACTACTTCAACCCATATAGTGATTTCTTCAATTTGCAAACCAAGAGTTCTTGTCCATGTTGAGTGAACCCTTTTGGATGTACCATGTAGATAGTCTCCTCTAACTCATCATGAAGGAAAGATGTCTTTACATCCATATGCTCCAACTCCATATCAAAATGCGCTACCAAACTCAACACTATCCTGATAGAGGTATGTCTGACCACAAGGGAAAATATTTCATCATAGTCAACCCCTTGCTTCTGTGAGTAACCCTTTGCTACTAGGCAAGCCTTGAACTTTTCACCCTCCTTTTCTGAAATCGTTTCTTTCTTCTTGTACACCCACTTGCACATAGCCCTCTTCCCTTTAGGAAGTTCCACCAACTCCCATGTTTAGTTCTTATGTAGAGATTGCATCTTCTCCTCCATAGCACCCATCAAGCTACCTTTCTCTTGGCTATCTATTGTCTCGTAAAAGTTAGTAAGATCCCCATTACTAATATTAGTGCATAAGAAACAAAATCCTCTAAACCATACCTGGTAGGCGGCTTGATAGTGCGCTTGTCTCTACCTATGGTTATACTATAGGGTTGTTGATCTTTTATACTAGCTCTCTCTGCATTCTAAGCAAGGTTTAAAATATTCGATATATCGAATATCGGTAGGGGTCGAAACGATATCGGCCATCGATAATCAATTGAGCGAAAAATCGGTAATATCGGCAATATATCACCGATCTATCGGTTTTGGACCAATATATCAAGTCTATAGCACACGAGCGCGTTAGTTTAATTTTTCAGTAAAATCTTAGAGATATATCAAAATGGTCAGATTTAAAATCATGACTTGATCCAATGGTTATGGATTGATCCCAACGGTTTAAAGAAGATCTAACGGTCATATTTGCACAAAAATTAAATCCAACAACTATAATTAAATTACAAAGATTGTTTGACCATCCAACGGCTATTTTGACCCAAAAAAATCTATAAATACTCCTAAAATCATTCAATTTGATCACAAATTCTCTCTACCCATATCCAATCTTCATTTCACTTTAATTTTTTTTCTTTGTGATAGTTTATATGATACTTTCATATATTAAATTAGTTAATTTAGTAATAATATATTAATAAATTTAACATTTCATGTTAGTTAATATTTGAAATCAAGTAATATATTAGTTATTGTGTATGCATATTATAAATTTATAGTATTATATGAAGTTTTCATGTTTAAATTAGTTTAATTTAGTAATAATATATTAATAAATTAATTTTTCATATTAGTTAATATTTGAAATGAGCATATGGATGAACCTCGAATTTCCTACCTATTAATAAATTGTGGATACAAGAGAAGACATTTATCCATGGGATGTTCGATCCTATAATCAATATTATCGAAACATCATGTCTTGGTATGAGTATTGTCTTTATCAAGATGAGATTCCTCCATCAAATTTTGCAATTGAGCCACATCAATCTTCATTTTGATTTTAAAAGCTTATTTTAATGTAATTTCAATGTATATATTTGATTAGTAATGTCATTTTTACACTTTTAGAAAGTATTTCCATGAATTTCAAAGTATTTTTGTTAATTTATGATATAACGATATTCATATAAAAATATCCACCGACATATCTCCGATATATCCGTAAAATCCAAGTAATGATATATCCGTCGAAACCGATATTTCCATCCTTGATTCTAAGTACCATCCTTTGCATTATGAGTCTCTAGCTCCACTTGTACCACATACTCATCACTGTAATGATTTTCCTGAGCCTACTTCTCTTCTTTTTTAGTATTCTGTAACATGACTTTCTCATCAAAAATCATATCTCTACTTATCACCACCTTGTTTGCCTTCGGATCCCACAGCTTGAAGCCTTTTACCCATTTCTGATATCCCAGAAAAATGCACTATCTAGACTTAACATCAAGCTTTAATCTCTCATCTCTAGCAATGTGTGCATAGGCTAGACATCCGAACACTCTTAACCTCGAGCAGTCTACCTCATTACCTGTCCTTACCTCCTCTGCAACTTTCTCATCTAATGTTGCCCTTGGTAACCTATTGATCAAATAGCATGCCATACTTACTGCCTCTGCCCAAAACTTCTTTTCTAGATTTACATTCAATCTTATACACTGAGTTCTTTCAGCTATAGATCTATTCATCTTCTCTGCCACACCATTCTGCTATGGTGTCTTTCAAACTGTGAAGTGCCTCTTAATCCCATGCTCCTTACACAACTCGGTGAATCTTGAGTCTCTGTACTCTATACCATTATTTGACTTGAGGCATTTGATCTTCCCCCCTGTTTGGTTTTCCACTTAAGTTTTCCAAACCTTGAATTTGGAAAATGTTTATGATTTGTGGAGCATGAAGTACACCCAAACTTTTCGTGAGTAGTCATCAATAAAACTCACAAAATATACATTGCCTCCCAAAGATGTTGTCTGTAATGGTCCCTAAACGTTTGTGTGAACATAATTAAGAATCCCATATATCTTGTGTGTGGTTGTCTTAAACTGCACTTTGTTTTGTTTCCCAAAAACAAAATATTTGCATAACTCAAGCTTGCATGTTTGATACCTTTCAATAGTTTTCTCTTATGAAGCTCCATCATCCCACGCTCACCCATATGCCCTAACAGCATATGCCACAAAGGTGTATTGTCTAACTCAGGCTCTACGGTTGTAGCTCCACCTATAATTATGGTACGCATCAGTTTGTAGATATTCCTTGCCATCTTCTACCCCTTCATCACTGTTAAGACACCTTTGCTCACCTTCATTACTTCATTGGCAAATTTGTAATTAAAATCATTACTGTCTAGAATCCTCAATGAAATCATATGTGTGCTCAAATCATGAACATGTATAACATCACACAACGTTCTAATGACACCATCAAACATCATAACTCTGATATTCCCTATTCCAACAACCCTACATGAAGCATCATAACCCATCATAACATAACCAAAATTTATTTACCTATAAGTGTCAAACCAGTCTTTATTGGGTGTCATATGATAAGAACACGTTGAATCCATAATCCATAAATCCGTCGGATGATCTCGATTGGATGAAACTAAAAGCATATCACCATCACCACTCTCTGAGTCTCCTTCTTCTCCTACATTCGCAGATTTTGATGAACCCTCTCTGTTTTCTGTGTTCCATTTCTTCCATTATGGACATTCTCGTTTTATGTGCCCCTTTTTCCCGCACTTGTAAAACTGAATATCCTTCCTTCTCCTCGATTTAGATTGAGATTTGTTTCTACTCGACTTATTCCGAGACTTGTTTTTCCCACGCTCTTGATTACGCTTAGCCACAAGCCCTTCACCATGTGAACTCCCATCATTGGCATTCTTCCATTGATTAAAGGCTAATAAGGCACCTGTGATCTCCTCTAATTCTAGGGTTTCTTTCCCCCACATCAAAGTAGTAACCAGATTTTCGTAAGACTCGGGTAGAGAATTCACTAAAATCAATGCCATGTCTTCCCCTTTGAACTTCACATCAACTCGATTTAGATCACTAATGATCCGATTAAACACGTTTATGTGTTGATCTAGTGTTGACCCATCTGCCATCTTTAGACCATACAACTTCTTCTTAAGAAGTAGCTTGTTCGTCAATGACTTTGACATGCACCGGCTGTCCAACTTCAACTAGATTGTTACCGAAAATTCCTCATCCATAACATGGTACATCACCTCACCGGCCAAGCACATCCTGATAGTCGACGCAACCCTCATTTCCAAATCCTTCTAATCTGTGACATTCATTCCTTCGAGTTGTTTTCCATTCAACGCCTTCACCAAACCCTACTGCACCAACACATCCTTAACCCTTCTATGCCACAATCCAAAGTTCCCAAATCCATTGAACTTCACTATGTTCATAAGGGAGATCACAGCCATCGTAGCCTACTTTATGATACTAGTTGTTATGAATCGTATAACAACGATGACAAAATCCGAAGAAGAAAAACAAGAAGAACACAATACATAGATTTTACATGGTTCGGTGTGTGCATCCATGGGAACGGTGGCTCAAAATTTCACTATCACTGAAATAGGGTTACATATGAGGTATTTATAATAACCATGAATATAATCAAATTACAAAAATACCCCTATACCCTAAACATATCACATCATACTACGGGGGTGACCCCCAACCTATTATTTTGTTCCCCCAATAAAGAGGATATACTTGAAGAGCAATGTTGTCACTCCGCTCCAGCACTTGCCCCATTTTGCTCTCAATATGAGCCACATGCCATAACAAACACTCCTTTGGTCCTCTCATGGTGAGGCTGGTCTTGGTGAGACCAAAGCTCTGGGATGTTTTTAATTATTTAATTCAAACCAACAATCAACAATCAATCTTCTTCTTAAAAATCAGTTTTTAAATCCTTTTTTTTTCTTTTAAATAACAAGCAAGTGACCTAAAATTCACATTTTTGAAGGGGAAAACTCATCCCAGTAGACAACCCTAGAGCCACTATACCTATGATAATTATGAGTTACCCAAGATTGAAACTAGGTTTTATAAATTTTTGTCCATTCATTGAGCTCCTAATCAACCACCCGACAAAAACCAAATCAATCACCATGTCACGAAATACCCATCATGGCCCATTGATGAAGATGATTATGCGAACCAATTCAACTATATTGAATTGTCGAAAAGTGAAAATAGAAAATTGAAAAGTATCAACCGATTACCTTTCTTTTTTTTTTCTATTTGAAAATAATTTATAACGGAGAGTCATAATTTATTCTACTAATCCAGTGGTCTTGGTTCAAATGGGAGTACCTATCGAATGGGTTAAGTTAAAAAATCCTCCCAAAATCCATTTCTTAATTTTCATCTATTTTTTTCTCATAACATTCTGTTGTAATTTTCATTTTTTTTTTAAATTTTATATATACTCACTATACATCACAAACGGAAATGTCGCAATATATCATCGATATTTCGAGTGTTGAGCCTTCCCGACACGATTTTTGAAAACGAAAGTCGATTGTAGGAAAAATCAGAAAAAATCGCCCAATATTGGTGATATATCGCCGATATATTAGTAAATGACTGATATATCCGACACAAAATCGGTTATAAAATGCAGCCTGTAAAAAAAATGCAAAAAAAAAAACAAAATTGACCAATATAGCCGATATATCAGCCAGAAAAATACCCAGATCCGACGGCTGAGATTTTTGGACACGTGGAAGGCTAAGATTTTGTCTCAAATATTCAAAATCTCCAATGGCCAGTAGCTAATCTGACGGCCAGAGTTCAATATGTGTTGATCCAATGGCCAAATTTCAATCACTTTGATTCCAACGGCTATCTTTTTTATTTGACGATGGATTTTGAATATTTGACTTGATATAACGACCAGAATTGATTTGTAACGGCTAGATCAAGATCTAACGGTCATATTTGATCTAAAATCAAATCAACGACGGAAATTCATTTTTAAAGGGTTTTGACCAAAAGCGGCTGGATTTGACGCCGAAAAATCTATAAATAGCATGACATCACTGGATTTTCATATCAAATTCATTCATTCTCTCTCAAACAATTCTTAATTTGTGCAAAGTCTTGGAGAATAATATTTTTGTCAATTTTTTGTGTTCAAGTCTTCCATTCAATACATAATTTATGCAACTTAAGGTATGTTTCCATGTTAATTATTTTTTTTTTTACATTTGTGCAATTTAGTAATTAATTTAAGTATATGTTTAGATTAAGATTGTTTATATTTAGATTAAGATTTAATTTTAGTTTATATTTAGATTGAGGTTTAATTTAAGTCTATATTTAGATGAAGATTACGAAAATGAAATATGAACATATATTATGTATATTTTATGTTAATTAATGTAAAACACATTTTCTTTAGCATATGATACTAATGCAAAATTATATTTAGATTGAAACATGAATATGAAATATAAAATTTGTTAATTATTGTATACAATATGAACATATATTATGTATATTTAGATATTTAATATAACTTTAGACTTAGATTACGATTATGAATATGAAATATAATAAATTGTTATTTATTGTAAAAACACATTTTCTTTAGCATGTGATAAATAATGCAACTTTATATTTAGATTGAGATTATGAATATGAAATATGAAAATTTGTTAATTATTAATTAACAAACTTGTGAAATATAAAAATATGTGAAATATAAAAATATGTGAAATATAAAAATATGTGAAATATAAAAATTTGTGAAATATACATTTTCTTAAATTATGATAATGACGCAACTTTTATATTTAAATTGAGCTATGAATATGAAATATAAAATTTTGTTAATTATTAATTAACAAATTTGTAAAATATAAAATTTGTGAAATATACATTTCTTTTAAATTATGATAATTAATGCAACTTTATATTTAGATTGAGCTTATGAATATGAAATATAAAAATTTGTTAATTATTGTATGAAATATGAACATATATTGCGTATACTTAGATGATTAATGTAACTTAGACTTAGATTACGACATGAATGTGAAATATAATAAACATTAATTAATGTAATATGAATTGATGCAACTTTATATTTAGACGAGACAGGAATATGAATTCTATTTACACTACTAAGTTTATAGATGGATAGTGGAAGTGGAAGCACATCAGAGGTCGATCATGCTTGGAAATATTGTACACCTATTGAAGGGAACAGAAATGGCACCATATGCAATTTTTATGGTATGGTCATTAAAAGTGGGGGAATTACTCAGTTTAAATTTCACTTATCACATACAAATCCCCACTCAAATAGTAAGAAGTGTCCTAATGTGCCTCCCGAAGTTAAAAAAGAAATGAGACAACTTTTAGTTGAAAGGAATAAAGCCAAAGCAAATAAAGTTGCAAATATTGAAGAAATTCAAGCTGAACTGCGAGGCACAATGGGTGGTAGCCATAGACATCTCTTTGATGATGATTATGGTGATGATGATGATGAGGAGGAAAATGAGGAGGAAGATGATGATGTCTATATGTATCCAGCTGATATGAACCCTGACGAGTGAGCTGACTATCGAGCAGCATGTCATGCATCCAAAGCTAGTGAATGGAATCGACAACAACAAGAAGGGTTTATGAGAGGCAAAAGAAAATTTGGTAAATCTTTTAACTTAAATTCATTATTATAGTATAAACAAATTTACAAACATTTCTAATATATAGGTACAATAGAGTGAGCCTTCACAATCACATCCAACTGATCCAGTAAGGCGCGTGCAAAGATCTCAAAGTGTGAGACAATCGGATCCATCACCACCTCTTGCTCCATCATTATACAAATCTTTGGCAACAAGACAAAAGAATATTAAAAAAAAAATAAATGAGGTGCAATCAAAGAAACGATGGGCCAATTAATCAGTAAATTCTTCATATATGAGAGCGTTGCGCCTCACAAAGCAGACTCTCACCACTTCAAAAACATGATTGTTGGTGCACAACAAGCTGGTATGTGAAAATGTGTTTTCAATTTCCCTACTTGACATTATTACGTTACACTATAGTTACAAACCATATACTTATTTACTTTAACTTGTACGCATGGGAATAAAGCCACCTTCTCCATATGAAATCAAAAACAAATATTTAGTTATAGAGTATAAAGACATGGAAGATTATATGAATCTCCAAAGGGAGAAATGAAAGACCTATGAGTGCACAATTATGTTTAATAGATGGACCGGCCTAACGAAATTAAGCATCATTAATTTCATGGTATATTGTAAAGGAAGCACAATTTTTCTTAAGTCTGTTGATGCATCGGATAATTGATGAGTCAAAAACTCATTGAATTTTTAATCCATTTTTCTAATTTATATTACAATATGAATGCTGATTAATATGCAGAAACATGGATATTTTACTCAAATTTTATTTTGCAAGAAATTACAACAGAATTAAAAGCCCCAGCAAGAACCAGAAGAAACCAGTCTAATAGCACGGATGAGGTCGCGACTCATAAATGAAGTTGCGATAAGAAACTCTTTAATTCAGTTATTTCCAAGTCACAACACCACCAAGGCTAGTCTTGAGGGAGAAATGGAAGGCTGCGTCAAGCTAAGTCGTGACAGGAAATTGAAGTTGTGACCATAAATACCACAACACCTAGCAAGAGACATTGCGACCAAGGAAGAAGTGGCGGAGCGGAAGGGACATTCAAGGAAAGAATGCGAGGAATTCGCGACACCAATCACGAGGTCGCGGCATGGAAATATAGAACAATGTAGATTCGCAACATAAACTTGAGGTCGCGACGTTGATCAGTCGATGAAGCCACATATGAGGTCTTTGTAGGAAAACTGAGGTTGCGACTAATTCTTAAATGGAAGACTCAACTCGAGGTCGCAACGTGCTTTTCAGGTTGCGACATGAAACTGAACTGGGGGTCTCTACATGGAGGTTTTGAGGTTGCGACTAAATGTAAGTTGAAAGAACTCAAGGGAGGTCACGACCAATCATTCAGGTCATGACCTGAAGAAGTTCTGAACAATCAAAATTTAGGTCGAAACTACATTTAAGAACCTGGGACATAAACCTATCAGAAAAGGAGCAACCATGAGGTCGCGACACCATTTTGAGGTCACGATCTGGAATAGAGGCTAAAGTAAGGAAAATGGTTGCAACTAAAATTGAGTTGCGTAGGAAGAAAGGCGAGTATCTGATTGAGGAGGTCATGACCAGTTTTCTTTGAAGTCGCGACCAAATTAAATCTTGATGAGGGATAGAAGATCGCCACAGAGATGATAGGTGTCGCAACTAAGTATATGGCGAGACAAAGACAAGGGGCGACAAGGTAACAAAGAGGTCTAGCGATGCTTTTGGAGTCGCGACCAGGAACATCAACAGAACTAAGAAGAACCTGTTGTGACTAAACATTGAAGTTGAGACTGAATGTAAAGAATTCAAGGTCGCGACGTGCTTTTGAGGTCGCGACCGAAAATGCTGTGATAAGAGAAATTACTTAGTTGCAACCTGTTATCGAAGTCACGACAAGTAACCTGCATGAGGACAGAAGATCAAACAAAGAGGTCGCAACCAGAAAAAGAAGTCATAACCTAGAACTAAAGAGGTGGCAACAGAAATGTGTCGCAACCTGAAGTTAAGGTCGCGACACAGAATGCAGCAGAAGACAAAAAGAGCTAGGTCGTGACGTGGGACTGTGGTCGCGACGTCAACTCCTGAAAACAATTGAGTCAAAGAGGTCACGACCACTAATCAAGGCAACTACAAGAAATCTAGTCCCAACTGAAGATGTTAGGTCATGACTCGTAGTGCGGGGAACAAAAGAATAGGCGTTGCGAGCCCGGTATCTAAGGTCACGACCAGCAACGGTGGATGAGATAATCCAGGTCGCGACTCCATTTTGAGGTCGCGACCTGAAATAGCAGACTGGGCCTTTCTTTAAGGAATCTCACCTAAAGCTTTGGAATTTAGGCCCAATTTTGGAGCTTATAAATAGACACACACAGCTTTGGTAAAAGAGGGACTAACTTTTCACTTTTGAATTTTTCCATTTTTTGGGAGTCTAGAACTTAGGGAAGAAGAAACCCATTGTATATTTTAGAGTAGATTTTTCTTTTCTTTTCTTTTCTTTTTCTGGATCTAAACCAGCAATTTGTTGGAATGTTGAAGCTGGATTAAATTTTTCCTTATTCTCTTACAACGACTGCTTGACGGAAATGAAATTTAGACAATTTCTAGATTTTGTTTCTTTTCAGTTTCTTACAATTGCAGTGGGTGTAATTGATCGATGCTCCATTGTAGTTTGTAAAGCAGCTTTCGAAGCACGGCTTAAAGTAATTAGTTGTGTCGACTACAATCTTTCTGCACAAATCAAAGAAATTATAAAGTTGAGATTTATTTGGTTGATATTGTGCGTAAATCTACTTGTTTTCAATGATAGCATCGAATACACTTCCAGTGTTAAGAACCTACTCTGATTTCCAGGAGGCCCTCTGAGTGACACAGAGATGGAATTTCCTGAGAGTTAGGAATATTCCACTAGTGTGTATGTTAGATTATCATTGACGAACTAATGAGCTCTGAGAGTTCATCTTGATAAATACCCATTTCACTCATAATTGAAGTAGGAAGGGATCAGTATCGTTTGAATGATTAGAGATTTCACCATTAATCTTTTGGAAAAAATCTAGAAGCGGTGTTAGCGAAGATCTAATCAAGGAAAGGGGAAACAACCATTAGATTACATGGTGAGTTATCAATCAAGTTGTAGAGTTCGCGAGGACCACGTGGCAGGTTGGCAAAATGCAGTCTTCAAAACTGGGTATGAAGTATTGAGAAAGAAAAATACCCAGATCTTGAGAAGAATGAGCAAAATTACAAGTAGTTGGTTAGATCTTTGTCTTCGAAAGAAGCAGGGACATCTAACTAGTGAAGTATGGAGAGATCCACTTGCATTCATAGGGATCTTTGACAAATCTATATCCAGAAGCAAAACAAAGTATCATGTTTTATTGTGCGAAATTATTTGTTTGCAGTATTCCTTTTAGTGTTCATTCTTGGTGATTCGATCGATTTATTTATTCTTATAATTTTGGTTTGTTCATTATTTTGTGGTGGAATTTTGAAATTGATTTTAAGAATATTCTGGATATCAGTTCCATTATAACATTAGAAATTTAGAATAATTATGGATCTTGAGTAGTTGGGGTAATTAGATTTCATATTTTTGTCAATCCTTTATGGGAATGATATGCGGACTTACATCCATTTACTCTCTTGTAGTCTGTACGCTAGGTGTCTGAATAAATATTTTAAATCAAACATATAAATTCATTTTATCGATTATATCAAGTAATTCCAAGTTGACAAAAGATCTGAGAAATTTGTAAGGCTCTTGTAACTATGTTAATTTGAAGGTTTTTAGTCTATATAATCACAGACAAACAATAATATCAAAGACAACAAATACATTTATAGTTTGTTGAAGGACGTGATAAAGGAAGTTTGCAAAGAAAATGTTATGCAAATTGTTAAAGACAATGGATCAGCATTTGTGAAGGCTAGGAAATTGTTAATGAAGAAGTACAATTTATATTAGACTCCATGTGCAGCACATTGCATCGACCTTATCTTTGAAGATGTTAATTAGAAAGTGTTTTGGCTTGATCACCAATGAACAAAAGATCATCAACTTCATCTACAATCATGGTTGGTTGCTTGCAACAATGAGAAAGGTTTGTAGTGGAGATATTGTGTGTCCATGGGCAGCAGTTTGATAAATTACATGTGCCATAGTCTTCTAAAGGGGTTGGTTGAAGAAGGTATTTGTGTGATGAATGGGCTTCTCCTGGCTTAGTCGAGACGACCATTGGGCGAGATTGAAAGACTCATGTTTAATCATCCATATTGGGAGAAGGTCTCTAACTGAGTGTCAATCTATGAGGCACTACTCTCTGAGTTCTTGATTGTTGATTACGAAATTGTCCCAACAATGTCATTTGTGTATGAGTTGATTCGAGTGATGAAGCAAAATTTACATGCACTCAAAGTTAAAGAATGGGTCAAAAAAATCATCGCAGATCGTTGGGATAAAACCCTCAAACATCTTCTTCATGCAGTAGGTAACTATTCAATATCATAATCACTTTTAATGCATATTATTTTCCTTTTATCACATACTAATTCTAAATCACTTTTGTAGCATATTATCTTAATCCAAGATTTCAATATAGACCTGGAGTTAGTAGTGACCCTGAGCTACTCCAAGCTGTTCATGAAGTATTTGGAAAATTATCTCCTACTAGTGTAGGTCTTGGTAATATTGAAAATGAGGTACATCAATAGGCTATATTTGTAATTAATTTATTCAATTTATTTGGTTACACTTACACATATATTGATTTGCCAAGTTCATTGTGAATTCACAGCTTATAATGTTTCGAGATGCCAAAAGGGGATTCGATGATCGAGCAGCAATAGCATCAAGAGATTTAATGGTTCCTAGTGAATGTTGTTTCTCATTGAAAGTTTAAAAGTAAAATCCATTACCATGTTATTATTAGATTGAATATTTAGTAATTTTTATTGCAGCTGAATGGTGGTTTATGTATGGAAACCACGCTCCCACATTGAGGAATTTGACCCTTAAGGTTCTTTCCCAAACCGCATCATCTTTAGCATGTGAGAGAAATTGGACCACATTTGCTTTGATCCATACAAAACAAAGAAATGCAAGGCTACAAAAACACCTAAGTAACATTGTTTTTGTTACTACAACATGAAACTAAAGATACAAGATATGTAAGTAGAGACCGATAAAATTGCTGAAAAAGATTACCTTGATTTACTCGACATTTCAGTCGAGTTTAGTGAAAAAGGGGAAGAGGATAACCAATTATTCCAATGGGTTATACCTCTCCATTTAGATTATGAAAATGGAAATCCTAATCCACGAATTGATGTACATGTTTGAGAAGCATGTGTTGATGTTGAGCGGGTTTTATCTGAAGAAGTTCATAGTGAAAGTTTCAATCAAGACACTAGAGACTCGTTTCAGCCCGTTGTCACTTCTCAGCCCTCTTTTGATTCAAGTGTTGAACGTAGTAGTAAACCTAGTTTTGCTGAAACTTCTACTATGGGCTATGATGGCTCAAGAGGAGAGGGACCCGATATGATGTGATCTTGGAAATGATGGTGGGATAATGCGGATCAACAACAAAGTGAATATCCGTTAAGTCCATTCAGCGGTGAAGATGATTTCACCACGTACTACACAAGACGTGGACTAGGAGGCTGGTGCGGTATTGGATGTAACACTTGAAATATACCTAGTGTTTCAACTTGTTTTAGGGTATTTTTGTAGGGTATAATTTGAATTTTTGTAATTTAGATTCAAAATGTGGCGAGAAACAGAAAATAAGCAAGAATTAAAGTCATTTATTAAATAAGATATAAAGGTCATAATATAAGACGATGAGATGCTATTTTAGAAATAGCATAAGTTGAATTGAAAATAGAGGAGAGATGAAGGACCAAAGAGTAATAAAAGGAAAATTTGAACAAAATGGGATGAGACCAAATTGGTCTCTCATTTTGGAGAGAACAAAACATAAAGTGAAGAAGAGAGGAGAAGAGAAGAAGAAGAAGAGGAAGAGGAGAAAGGAAGCCAAGAAAGGTATGGAACTAGTATGGAAACTATGTGTGTATGGAATACTATGGTTTTGCATGGATAAGTATGGATTGCTATGATTTGGTATGGAACTAGTATGGAAACTAGGGATTTGTATGGAGATCATTGTAACACCAGTCAGGAGGGTGTGGTATGTGTAATAGTAAGTGCACCAAGGACTTCCTTAATTATTTTAGTGCCATAATAGAATTTTTTGAAAGTGGTTTTAGAAATTGAAATTATAAAGTTTTCAAATAATTGTGGCACTTTTACAATTAAGGAAAGTAGAGGGGGTGAAAGTATAATTAATGGAAGTTTAAATAGTAAAATAATAATAATAAATTACCAAAATAGTTCAGGGAAGTCTCGAAAATTCTCTAGATCTCGGATGACGAAAGCAGTATGCAGATTAAGTTCGTCTCGAAATCTAGTAACCCGAAAGATTGATTAAATTAAAGGCAATTCGGAATATTTTAATTTCTAGGCGACAGGTTTGAACTGAAACACAGCAGGATTTTGAAAAATCTCGAAAAATGGCAAATATTTAAAGAATATTCAATTAGGATAAATAAAATTTTTCGGGACAAAAATTGACCTGAATGAGGTAATATAAATTATTTATCTAAATAATAATAATAATAATTAAAGAAAAGAATAATAATTAGATTAAAAAACGAAAATCAAAAGGGATAAAATAAAAAAACCAGAAGCTATACGGAGGAATTGAGCGTGTGGAGGGCGTCGGTGGGGAGGCGGTACCTCTTTTGTTTTCTCTTTGGTTCTCTCGGATCTGTAGAAATCGGACCGTGAGGCGTTCGTGGACGGAAAGTACAAAGTGGTATACGCGAGAGCTACGCAGGTACCAATATCTTCAGCCTTGTAAATTTTTAAAAGGTAGAAAATTTGCCTATTTGTGTTATTCAAGCCTAAAGGCTATGCAGGAAATTTTCTTGAAGTAGTGAAAGTCGTAAACTTTAGTCCAAAATTTTTTAGACTGAGTTTAGGGAATTTTTAGAATTTTGGAGATATGTTCGGACAGTCGAAATTTGAATTCGGAATTTGTTTTTGGACAAGTTGAGTTGTTTGGGAGTATATTCCGGACAAGTCGGGATAGAATTTTGAAATGTTTGAATTATTTTTAGACTATATGGAAAGTCCACTTAAGTCAAAGTTGACTATGAATAGTTTTATAGACATTTAATGTGTATGGACATTTGTTAATTTCACATCATATTATCAATGTCCATATCGAATAGGACTAGCACGTAAAGTTTTGTTAGAATCGAAGTTACGTTGATATAGTTACTTTAAGCCACGTATGTGTTTTGGTGCAGGCCGAGGCATTTAGGTAATTTGGATGAGATTGTGTAGGCGATTTGAGCATCCAGTAGAATCTCAGTGCTTGACAAGATTTGAAAGATATTAAGTGGAGAAAAGGTGAGTACTCAAATCATTTCTAAAATGTGATATTTAAATTACAAGTTTGTAAGTGCTTTGAAAATATAGATTTATAAAGCATTTTGTACCTCCCGGTGTTATACTCGGTATAAGTTTGATTTCATTATTTAAGAAGCGGTTTGCTTTGGGTTTAGCAAAACCCTAGATCGCGCATTTCGGTTCGATTAATGTATTTGGATTGTGCATGGCAAGGTTATGGGATATTATGACTAACTATATTGCACAGTCGGCAATTTGGGAGTTGAACATCAGCATATATTTATATAGTGAGTAGCCTACGCACGTTCGAGGGTATATATAGTTAGCGCTGACTTAGTGATACATAGCGATGAGGTGTTGGTTAAGTTCCCTCGCAGAGCATTTGGTTCCAGAGGTTCCATTGTGCTATATGAATCGCGTGTCACCCGGACCATCTTAAGCGGGTAGTGTTCCGAGGTTCACTCACAGATGCCGGGTTAGAGGTTCGAGGCATCACTTCTAGGGTATTCCGAAGTAGACGGTGGTTGGTACTTGATTCTGATATAGCACTTTGAGATATTAACCACCATGACGGAGTTTTGTGTGAAATGGATTTTGAAGCAATTTGTGAGTGGATTTTGAGCGAGTTTTGGCGAAGCAGTTTCAACGTGAAATAGTTTTTCGAAATGGTTTTATAGCAAAACTCAGTTTTCTCATAAAGTTTACAACCATTTATGCTCTGATTTTCATATTGGGAGGTACAAGCAGTGACAAAGCGACATTTAGAACTTAGTACTCAGGCCCGTTTGGCTCACGAGTTTATTTTAAATAATTTTCAGGTGTAGGTCTTTGTAGGCCAGAAAGGATCTTTCTTGGGATCCTCAGTCCTAAGGCGATGTGTTGTGATTATATATAAGATAAGGTGTAGAAATTAAAACTAGTAAAAGTTAAAATGTGGCATTTGTATATGTAAATATCTTTTTTTGTAAATATGCATGCATGGTTTTGAACGGGTTGCGATGAAATTATGTTTGATTAATTCGTGCTCCCCTCTTTGAGGACGGAAGGTCCTTTATGATTAATAGTTGGATTTTTGGAAAATATTGGGAGTGTAATTTGTTTCTATCTGAATTGATTTTTGTATTTTGGAGGCGACCAGATGCGAATTCGTTATCTTTGCCGGTTTCGCTAAATCCTAAAGGTGTGATTTTGATAGAAAAGTGAAAAATTTTATAACCAGCGTTTTTTCCATCTGAGTTTAAAGCGGTTTTAAAAGCAGCTTCATGGTAACTTGTCGGTCGGCGAGCTTATTTGGAGGTTCTGTGGAGTTGCGTGATTTCTGTCACTAGGAAGTCTGTCAGCAGTATCGAGGCAGTTTTAAGAGCGATAGTTAACATTTTGACGTTTTCTAGTATTTCCTATAGGTGTTTTTTTTATAATAATGATTTTCTATCGCAGCTACATTATTTTGCTAATCCTTGCATGCATCAAATATTGAAAAAGTGTCAGATCTTTGATAATTCACAACATTATGTCTGGGCCCAGTCGTAGAGTCGATCTAGGACTTCCGCGCAAGGGGGGCACCACGGAGAGATATCAGCACCTGATCAATGCTTGATGGAATCATCCCAGCGAGAACCATCGAGAGACTCTGAGACCAGGGTGGTGGTACCACGACAATGGATCGGAGTTATCTGATTATTCTGTTACCAGTAAGTGCGGGAGCCTCGAAGAAGCGGGCATGATGAGAACGCTCCTAAATTGGGGGCCTAAAACTTGCATGATGGTGCCAGGCGGCCCGGCGGGGTACTTATGGTTGCGAATATGAGGGTTGAGCGTTCTAGCTATTATGGTGACGTAGACATGGGGTCAACACCATAATTGCCCAGGAAAAAGAGTGACGTGGTTGAGATCCTTTCATAGAACCACGGTGAGCTCTGAGGTTTCTAAAGTGTTTACTGGGAGCTCTGGCAAAAGCAAGCAAATAGTTTATGAAAAGTTTTTAGAAACTTTTAAAGCAAAGCAAGCAGCAATTTTATGAAAATTGAGGCTACTCTAAAGGTAGAAAGGATCGTGTTAGTTCTAACTCGGGGGCGACGAGGCAGTAGAGAGGTGCTCTGGCACTAGTCAGTCAGACACTAGTGGAGTCTAGTAGAAGAAAGAAGTGGACCGGCGGTAGAGGCTCGGGATGAGAGTAGCATCATGGGGATCAGTTTGATCACCAGCTGACCACCGAGTGTTGATCTTGAGATCATTTTCCATTATGCCACATGTCGGAGGAGGCATCTCGGAGAGTGCGAGGATGAATATGACAGTGTTTCCATTGCGGGCGGGAAGGATTACTTTGTCAGAGGCGTCACGAGTTAGTGGGCGCCAAGACCTCTGAGGTACGGTAGCATCTACGGGCACGACGGTCCGGTCAGTTGGTAGGGAATTAGTTCGGTAGTGGCGATCTGACACACAGTGAGTCGGCGGTAGGGGTGCGGAGCGGAGCGATTACCAGATTAGCGGATTGGTGGTACTCGTACTCGGGCTCGGGTATTCTGATCCTACAGGGTGGTCACATCACCGGAGCGTGATTCTTGGTATGATTTCGGTTCACGATCATGATGCATATGCATTGGTGGACCAGGAGCCACTCATTCATTTTATTCGGTACCATTCACTTTGAAGGCACCCGGATAGAGTCCCGGCTATAGATGGTCGTATGGTGGTTTAGTACTAATGGGATACTATGACATCAGAAAGGATAGTTCGGAGTAGTAGGTGGTGATCCGAATAAGGATTTTCGGCCCGGACTTGATGAGTGTTAGGTATCCATGATTTCGATATAATCTTGATGTGTTTGGTTATCGGGCATAGAGTACCTTGTAGATTGCTATAAGAAAGAAGTAAGATTGGTTCGGCGGAGGAACCAGAGGCGTGATATTCAGTCTGAAGAGATCACCCTGAGTCTCATTAATGCCATGAGCCTCGAAAATGCTTCGGAAGGTTGCGGGGTTATTGGCATTTGTAGTGGATAGGGAGACAAGAGGGGACACAGCGGAAGACATCACATGACCAAAGAAGTTCAGGATGTCTTTCCGGATGATGTTGGTTTCCGGATAGAAATTGAGTTCGTTATTGAACTAGTTCCGAGGGGGTGACGATATCATTCTCCATCTGAGAATGGCGCGTGAAGTTGAAAGAATTGAAGGCTGAATTGGAGGATTACTAAGCAAAGGCTTCATCCAGACCTAGTACCTCACTAGTAGGAGCTCGAGTTCTCTTCGTAAAGAAGAAAGATGGAAACTACGGTTGTGTATAGACTATATAAACCATTTGAATCGGGCGACAATACGCAGCTTGATGTCAGCTTCCTTGTATAGATGAGCTATTTGACCAATTGCATGGATCTCGGGTATATTCTAAGATTGACCTAGGTCGGTACCATCGGTTGGTCAGGGAGAATGATGTTTCTAAGGCGCAGCCCGGATGAGATACGATCATACGAGTTCCTAGTGATGCCATTCGGATTGACTGAATGCTGTTCGTTCATGGATTTGATGAGCGGAATTATTCGATCCGTATTTAGATAAGTTTGATGAAGTATTCATTGATGACATTCTAGTGTGCTCAGCGGTCGGAGGAACATGCAGAGCATCTCAGGGCTGATGTGCAGTTCTTAGAGGCGCCAATTATAAATTCAGTTTAGTAAGTTCCAATTTTGGTTGGACAAAGTAACTTTCACTTGATTATGTCATTTGTTAGAAGGTATTAGTGGATCTGGAAGATTGAAGCTATAAGAGTAGATCCAGGCCAGCCTGAATGTTTAAAGTTCACAGTTTCATGGATTGTCGGGTTATTACGGAAATTTGTTGAGGATTTTGAAGATAGCAACACCGTTGACCAATCTATTGAAAAAGGATCGAAATTCGAGTGGTCGAATCACACACGTATAGTTTTAGGAGGCTGAGGACGGAGGGTGACGACGGCTCGATTATTAGCACTACCATCGGGAAAGGAGTTATGTGGTATATAGTAATGCCTCGGACAAGGGTTGGGTGTGTTTAGATGCGAGATGGTAGAGTATTATGCTTCCACGTCGATTAAGAAGCCTGAAGCGAACTACCCAACCATGATTTAGAACTAACGGCCCCGATGGTTTTAATCTCAAAGATGCGGAGACATTATCCTCTGGTGTTCCTGTCAGATATTCACCGATCATAAGAGCCTGCAATATATCTTTACTCAGAAAGAGCTTAACTTAAGGCAGCGTCGGTGGTTGGAGTTGATTAAGGATTATGATTGCACGATAGAGTACCATCCGGGGAAGGCCAATGTAGTGGCCGATGCCTTAAGCCGGAAACCGGAGGGTTCCTATGCTTATCTGTGATGAGTATATCTCCCATTGTTGATAGAGTTGAGATCTTTGGGAGTTCAATTGCGGAGTGGTGATACGAGGACATTGTTGGCATCATTTTATGTTCGTCACTCTTCTTGTGGATCGGATCAAAGGAGAGGTCGACGGGTTTAGAGATGATTAAGTTGAGGCGGGGTGGGTGGTAGGAAACCGAGTTCCAGTTAGAGGCGATGGCGTAATAGTTAGGGACGTGTGTGTACTGAAATAGGTGAACTAAAAGGGAAATCATGGAAGAATACTCGCCGGCCATATGCCATGCATCTGGTAGCACCAAGATGTATCATACGAGGGAACGTGGTGGAAGGGCATGAAAAGGAAATTGCGGTTCGTATCGGATGCCTAACACAATCGGCCGGGTAAAGGCGAGCACGAGAAGCCGCGGGGAAGATACGGCCTTCGATTCTGTATGGAAGTGGGATAAGATTACTATGGATTTGTTCATAGGGCTTAAGGAACTCGGAACAGCACGATGCTATATGGGTGATAGTGGATAGACCTAACGAAATCACGCATTTTCTCCCGATTAGCAATGATGACCCGTTAGACCGAGTTAGCCCCGATTATATGTGGAGGAGATAGTTAGATTACATGGTGTTCCTATATCGATAGTCGGACCGAGGACAGTTCACATCAGTTTTGGTCGGTTCACGGGATGCCATGGGGACTCAATTGCACTTTATACGACTTTCCATCCTCGGTATTCGGTCGGAGAGACTATTGAACTTCAGAGGATATGCTTAGAGCATGCGTAATAGAGTTTAAGGGAAGATTTGGGATATGCATTTATCTCACGATGGAGTTCGCCTACAATAGCAGTTATCAATCAATTAGGCATGACTCCATTTGAAGCACATTGTATGGTAGGAAGTGTCGTGTGCTCCGTATCTTTGGGATGAAGTAGGAGGGAGGAAACTAATAGGCCCCGAGTTGATGCAGTTACCTTAGATAAGATCAGTTAATCAGAGGCAGGACTCAAGATAGCGAGACGGAATGAAGAGAAGGATTATGCGGACAAGCGTGGTAAGGAGATCTACAGGTTTAAAGTGGAAGGCGATAGGGTCTTTCTCAAAGTTTCCCCTTGAAAAATTATCCACTATATTAGTTTGTTCATTTCGAGGGCGAAATGTTTCTTGAGAGGAGGATTTGTAACACCACGACCGAGAGGTGTGCGGTATGTGTAGTAGTAAGCACCAAGGGCTTCCTTAATTATTTTAGTGCCATAATAGAATTTTTGAAAATTGGTTTAAGGGTGAAATTATAAAGTTTTCAAATAATTGTGGCACTTTTGCAATTAAGGAAAGTAGAGGGGGTGAAAGTATAATTAATGGAAGTTTAAATAGTAAAATAATAATAATAAATTACCAAAATAGTTCGAAGTGTCTAGAAATTCTCTGATCTCGGATAATGGCTTAATTTGTGCTAGATTAAGTTCGTCTGTAGAATCTAGTAACCCGGAAAGTTCGTTAAATTCGAGGCATTGGAATATTTTGCAATTTCTGGCGACGGGTTTGAAGTAAAACTGGCGGAGTTTAGAAAATCTCGAAAAAATGGCAAATATTTAAAGAATATTCAATTAGGATAAATAAAATTTTCAGGACAAAAATTGACCTGAATAATTAATATAAATTATTTATCTAAATAATAATATGTAATTAAAGAAAAAGAATAATAATTAGATTAAAAAAAAACGAAAATCAAAAAGGGATAAAATAAAAAAAAACCAAGCTGAAATTGAGCGTGTGGAGAGAGAGGCGATCAGTGGAGAGCGATTTTCTTTATTTTCTCTTTTGAGTTCTTTCATAGTCTACGAAATCGGACTAGTAGGCGTTAAAATTCGGAAGAGCGAAGAGCAAAGTAGTATACGCAAAGGCTACGCATAGGTACCAATATCTTAGCCTTTTGTCAAACTTTAAAAGGTAGAAAATTTGCCTATTTGTATTATTTCAAGCCTAAAGGCTATATAATGGCTTGAAATTTTCTTAGAGGCCGTGAAAGGTCGTAAACTTTAGTCCCAAAATTTTAGGCGAGTTTAGGAATTTTAGGAATTTTAGGCTGTGTTCGAGACAGTCGGGGCTGAATTCGGGAGCTATTTGTTTTTGGACAAGTTCAGGTTGAAATTTCAGGAGTGTAGTCATACAAGTCGGATAGAATTTTCAGAAATGTTTCGAGTATTTTTAGACTATATGGAAAGTCCTTAAGTCAAAGTTGACTAAGCAGATAGTTTTTATGGGGCATTTTAATGTGTTATGGACATTTGGTCAATTTCACATCATATTATCAATGTCCATATCAGATGAGACTAGCACGTAAAGTTTTGTTAGAATCGAAGTTGGATTCGATATAGTTACTTTGAAAGCCACGTATGTTTTATGGTTAAACGTTGAGCGAGGGCATTTTCGTAATTTGAATGAATTGTGTAGGCGATTTGAGCATCCGGCCAATCCTAGAGTGCTTGTTGAATTTGAAAGATATTAGTGGAGAAAAAGGTGAGTACTCAAAATCATTTTCTAAAATGAAAGTGTTTAAATTACAAGTTTGTAAAGTGCTTTGAAAAATATAGATTTATAAAGCATTTTTATTACCTCCCAATTGTTATACTCAGTATAAAAGTTTGATTTCAGTATTTAAGAAACAGTTTTGGCCTGGTTTAGCAAAACCCCTAGATGACACAGCTCAGTCAGATGTATTTCGGATTGTGCATGGCAAGGTTATGGGATATTATGACTAACTATATTGCACAGTGCGGCAATTTGGGGTTAGATCTAGCATATATTTATATAGTGGTCGCCCTCTTGCATTCGAGGTATATAGTTAGCGCGGCCGACTTAGTACATAGCGATGAGGTGTTGGTTCGGGGTTCCCCTCACCGAGCATTTTAGTTCAGGGTTCCGATATGCTATAGATCCGTAGGTGTTCATAGGACCATCTTAAGCCAGGGTAGTGTTCAGGGTTCACTACGTGCGGATTCAGGAGTTCGAGGCATCGCCTAAATTGTTTGAGAAATGGGCCACAGTGGTTGGTGCTGATTTGGAGTATAGCACTTTGGATATTAACCTGCTGAAACCGGTTTCGTGACGAAGTAGTTTTGGTGATTTCAACGGCGAAATTAGTTTTGAGCGGTTTTCGGCGGCGGCCGGTTTCCAGCGGCCCAAATAGTTTTAGAAATGGTTTTCATAGCAAAAACTCAGTTTTCTCATAAACAGTTTTACAACCATTTATGTACAGATTTTCATATTGGGAGGTACAAGACGTGACGACGGCATTTAGAACTTATAGTACTCAGGCCGTTTGGCTCACGGTTTGCAATTTTTAAAATAATTTTTCGGAGGTAGGTGCCGGTTTAAAGATCTTTCAGATCCCCTACCCCACGAGTGTTGTGATTATATATAAGATAAGCAAATTAAAACTAGTAAAAGTTAAAATGTAATATATGTAAATATCTTTTTTGTAAATATGCATGCAGGGTTTCAGAAAACAGGTCAGCAGCGAAATTATGCTCGATTAATCTCAGATCTTATATTTTTGAGGAGGACCGTAGGTCCTTTATGATCGTAGTCGATTTGGAAAATATTTGGAGTACCTTGTTATATACAGGTGATTTTGTATTATTAATTACTGTATGGTGGGCTGTTATGTCGCTTGATTCGCTAAATCTAAAGGTGTGATTTTGATAGAAAAGTGAAAATTTTATAACCATGTTTCAAATACACAAAGAGCGCTTGACTGCTTAGCTTCATGGTAATCACAGTCGAGCTGTAGCTTGGCTGGAGGTTACTGTGGATGCCATTTCATTACTAGAAGTGCAATTGGCGATGTATGGATTTTTGGTGATTTCTAGATGGATTCGTATGGATGGTGTTATTGATTCGTGCTTAGGTGATCCGAATCAACAACAAATTTATATACCTAAGATCTCTCTCACCGCTGTAGTCAAGCTACTGCACGAAGGGTCTAGGTCGAACATGGGGATGGGTTTTCATCCTAAAAATGGTTTGCATCAAGGTACATGGCGTGGATTGACTTCTTTTGATCAGTTTCAAAATGCGGGAATGTAGTTGGAAACCAGGAATTGTAAAACTGAAAGTTGTGCAGGAAAGTTAACTTGAAGATTTAGGCTGTTTAACTCAGAAAGTTGTGGCAAACAAAGTGAACCCTGTTTTATCCTCATAAGGCAGATGCAACCCATGTACCTGGGCAGGCATAACCGAATCTATGTTTAACTAGCAAACCTCACCCTTGAAATCAACTCCTATTTGAGTCAACACAAGTAGCATGCATCTATGGCCCTTTTACTGTTTGAAACCCTAGCATTTAAATATCATTTCAGAGGCTCGTAAAGACCATCTAAAGAACCACAGTGCATCTAGCATTAAGTATGCACTTGTTGACAGACCAAAGAACACCTACAAATTTACGACGTTATTACCAAAGGACTATTTGCTTAACAAGAACGCGCCTATAAAACTATTTGTTGACAAACCAAAGAACACCTACAAATTTACGACGTTATTACCAAAGGACTATTGTCTAATCCCCGGCAACGGCGCCATAAAACTTGTTGACAAACCAAAGAACACCTACAAATTTACGACGTTATTACCAAAGGACTATTGTCTAATCCCCGGCAACGGCGCCATAAAACTTGTTGATCTTATACTATATAAAACCACCAATCTCTTAGGAGTAAATCATTTTCAAAGTTTGGTTTTGGTCCGATATTCGCAAGTGCACGTCTATTAAGTAATAAATGGATTTGGCGTCCAGATATCGATCCCACAGAGATCCTTCAAGAATTTTAAATCAACCACCCCGACTACCAATTCCATACTATTCGACCACAAATGATACTACGATCCAAAGATGAAGGTACTGAAAATTAAACGAACAAAAGGAAAATAACCGAACTATCCAACATGACTTAAAGATAGATAAACAGCTGAATTAACAAATTTCCTTGTAATTAAAAGAACCCAATGTAGCTATCCTTTATTATATTTAATAGGAAATGAATTTATAAGTGAACTACTGTAATTCCCCAGTTAATTTCCGATAAAATTCTTGATTATCCTGCTTCAAAATCTGTCCATATGCTAGAAAACTGATCTCTCCACACTCCACATTTCATTATCTAATTTATGACCCGATTCTTCGGTCATTGGTGGAATTAGATAACTACTTTTTAAAAAGGGACTTCCTTTAATCCGGGTATTTTTCTCGCAATTACTTCATACCCATTTTATGGATCAGAAACCTTAGTTCTGCTATCATTGCCATGATATACAACTTCCGTATTTGCCTCTCGAAATTAGAATACCAGATCAACCTTTCCTGATTAGATCACAAACTAACACTGGATTGGCCCTCATTATCCTGAATTTGAAGTGAACTCTTTGCTTGTTTAAATAGATAACTCATTCAACTCGTTTTGACTTCTTCATGCAGGAGAAGAGGATTTATCTATGGAACTTACAAAGCTCAAAAGATCCCTAATAGCAGGTGTTAGTATACCTTCAAAGAAGGGCATTACTCGTGAATGTCTTCCCCCGTGGTCACTCGTGAGGACCTCCTTGAAATCGCAGCAACGACGCAAATCTTAACGTATAAGAAACTCGATATTCGGGATCCCAAGACAATAAAACCCAAAACCAGAAGTAAATTCATTAACCGAAATTAACAAGCCGAAACGCACTACAAAGAAAGATACCCCGACTATAACGCTCACTTAATGGAAGCCGATTCTCATCACAATTACACGACACAAAGATTCCTTCCCATCATAAGAATAATCGCAAATTTGAAATCAACAATCGAATTTCCGTGAATTATTCAACTTCAAACATTTCTGTGTAGTAATTTGAAAATAAATTGAAATCTCGATTCACCTTTCACTTCAATCGATAACATCCAGATTCGTAAATATAACGAAATAGTTACGAGAGCATAATCCGCTTCTAAAACGACGGAAATAAAAATTAAGAAAAAATAAAAAAGAAAAGAAAAGAAAAATAAAGAAAATGAACTTTCAAATTTAATCCAGACTTCGTCTGCGGGCCGCCAAGTCGCTTTCATAGAGTTGGATAGCCGCTATGATTTATAGGTTCCCAATCAGCTCCTAATTCCAATGTACCACTGCGGATTTTAGGAGTACTGTGCCCAATTCACCGCTCAAGTCGCGACTTCAGCTTTCGTTGCGGGATATCAACGATGTCGCGACATCAATTTCACGTCGCGACATCACCACGCCGCTACCTCGCCTTACTCTTATGTAGCCTTGATTTGTCATTATCGATGTCGCGCATCACCATCTTGTCGCGCCATCTTCACGCCTGCAGGTTTCGATTGTTCTTTCTGATGTCGCTGACCGCCGATATCTTGTCGCCACCTCGCCTCGTTATCCGCAGTTTTCAATCGATAGCCTTCGGATGTCGCGACATCAATTCGTCGATCATCTTATGGAACCAGAAGTTTCAATCGGCCGTTTGATGTCAAAGGGGGACGCCAATATCTTGTCGCCAAGATTCTCTTCACGTCTTTGCAGCTTTGATCTGGTCGTTCTCGGAGCGTCACTTACATCGATACGGTCGCGGACTTCACTTCATGAAGCTTCACCCTTCAACCGAGCGTGTGCTCGTGTCGCCACTGACCATGTCGCGCGACATCGCTATGGTCGCAAATTTTCTTCACGGGTTCTCATGTCGTGACTTCAACCTTCGTCGGTGACATCATTGATGTCGCGACACTAATCTCACGCCGCCATGATCAACTTAGTTCTCTGGCTGCATCGGTCGCCTTTTGATGTCACGCATTTCATTCCTCACGCCGCGATCGCCACCATTTCCTTGCAAATTTTCTCAAGAGCGGCGCCAAGTCGCGACCAATATTGCTATCCATGTCGCGACTAATCGATTTCTTCACTTTCCCGATGTCGCTACCTCATGACTAGACTGCGGTAAACCCGCAACCGTGATCAATGACTCGGGCCGCTTTTCATTTCGCTTCCGCCATCTCGACCGCATCTTCCTCCACTTATTGCCGATTTTTCTACTTTCTTCTCTCCACAATAACAATTGGGTGAGTTTCTTCATATTTCCTTTAGGTATTAATTATTCATTTCATGAAAATCAAAACGTAAAAATGGATCAAAATGTATTTAATTTTTAAGCTCATCAAACTCCCCCAACTTAAAATTCGGGCTTGTCCCTCAAGCAAAGAAAGTGAAGAAAGAATTGTTTGGTCTCTCAAACAAGAAGGACATTTTTTCTCGTGATTTGTTCTCAAGAAGACATTCAATTTAATTGCAATGCAAGGTATGCAAATTCCTTTCTACATCTAGCTTCAAGTCCATTTCAAGGTTGGTCTCTACTCTTTATGCTATGCGAACTAATATGTTAGCTGAAATTTGTTTTACAAACAATATACTACTGGATCCCGCCACAATATGAATTGCTTTTCTTCATTTTATCACGAAATAGTTTAACTCTAAAGTTCTTCACAATTTTGATTGTTTCCTTCTTCCAAATTCCATAGCTGTTTTTCATATTGATCTCCCACTAATGTAGGTGAATTCAAATTCTTCCGCATCAATCGCAGTTCGGGGCTTATATCACGAGGTCGTATGGGTAGGATGGAAGGAATTTTTAGGTTAAGATTACCCCGAACATTTTCTCTTTCTTCACCCTTTTCCTTATAGTTCTAATAAACTCCCTAAACTTCATGTTTGGGAGATCTCTTGATTTCTTCATTTCGTAACCGTATCTCCCTATTTTACACTTATAATTTCACTCGAATTTTTAGTTTGTTACCACTATGATAGTGCAATGTTTTAACTTCTTTTTTAGGCTTCTAACACTCTTAAATCGAACTTCTTTGGGTTAGTAACTCCCATACCGCATGGCATTAGGTACTAGGTGTTGAAACACCCCTAAGAACTTAATTGTTCAAGAGAGTTAGGCCACAAGATAAAACTTATCCCTGGGGTTTCCTTTTCACGCATTTTTGCCTTTTTCTTTTCATTCCTTTTGAGTTCCTCAAAATATATACTCCCCCCAAACTTCATTTCTTTTCTTCGCCTTTGAATTCTCGGATAATCATAGGTTCTTATCAAGGATTGATGTCTTAGGATGAGTCAGGGCTCTATCGGGTCTATTTTTGAAAATAAAGTTTGTCGCTCAAATTTCTAACTAATTGTGATATGCATCAAGATATGAATAGGATGGCTAGAATGGCTCAAACTATCCAAGAATAGCTCAGATCATCTCTCGCCACCAGATCACCTAGGATTTCGCTTCAATCAATAATCTAACAAATTCTAGAACTGGATTTAAATTGACTTCAACTATAAGGAGTATCTCACCATTTTATTTATGAGTAGTTACTAATTGATATTCAACAGGTTCCTTGACTTTTAATGCTCATACCACAAACTCAAAAGTATGTTTGCTCCATCCGTTGTATTACCTTCCTCTAACTGACTTATCGCTTAAATATAAGTAATTTTTGCACTCAGGTTTCAATTAAACTATATGCATTTTGTCCTTATTCGCAATTTTCCTCATATTTCACTATCTACTCTAACTCAGTCATTCAATTAAGATAATGTCCTCTCATAGCTTATTCTTGAACTATTTCCTACCTTTGATTTCCTAATCATGCAAACTACAAAGCAACATAACATTTTTAATAATCAAATGCAAAATAGCACAACAACTCAATTAAAAAAATTTTATTTTATTTTTGATTCATTTGGTAACCTGATACATGCATGGGAGAAGGATGGTAAGAATGGTTAGGCAAGGAGAAGGTCTATTTTTTCTTTTTCGAAGAGGTGGCAAAAATATCAGGGGGATCCAGGTCTAAAGTGTTCAAATGAGCTGGGAATGAAGGGAATTTCATTTCCCTTCTTTCCTTTCTCTCTTCTCGTTTCCTCTCAAGCCGCTCTTCAATGACAATCTCATTAGAGATCAACTTTGTTCGGGCCTTATCCCGCCTTCCCAAGCTATCATTGTGTTTCTCCATTTCAACATGACTTCAGAATTTAGAAAAGATTGTTGTTAATCAAATCTAAATTTTCCAAATGATTCCTTCGCCGTAGTTTCAAATTTCCCATTGCTTATTCCTATCGCTCAATGAGGTTTTCCAAATTTCCTCTCAGAGATTTGTATAGTAACTTGAAACCCTTTATCTCAAGCCCCAAATTTGGTGTCATGCTCTTTATCTCTTTTCTCTAACAATGCTAGAGTCGAAAGCATCTCGATCAACCGCGCTTTGCTATAGAAAGCTTCATGACTCGCCTTGAGTTTCAAAGAATAAATCTCGATCTCTTCATTTCTTTCAACTCTTCTCCTCGCCGTTTGAACATTTTCCCATCCGTCTCTTCGTTCAGCCTTTCCACTAAGTTCTCTTCTTCGACTTCACCTCCATGCCCCCTTCTTTTCTATTTAAATTTCCTTCCTCCCATTGTCGGGCTCCCTTCTCTCTTCAATTCTTTTTCATAAATATTTTCCCGACCTCATTGTAATTTTCCAATCCTTTCTTCATCAGTATTCTCTTCTCGCAGGCATGGAGAGCTTCCAAGATCGAGTCGTTTCAGGCTCCTCGAATCCTCTCTCCGTGCTGGAATTGCCAGACAGGAGGAGAACCGCCAAGGGATGGAGAAGTCTATTACCGCCTTCATCCCGCCCCTTCATTATCTCAAACATAATCGCTATTGTGGTCAGTGATGTCACCGGGTGCCTCGCTTCCGATCGGGCCCCTCTCGGGTCTCCTTTCTCGTCCTTCGCCAAGCCACCTCTGCTTCCTACCAAGACCCTTTTCCTCCGATTCTCGTCCCTTGCTAACTCCTCGTCTAAGGAGTGGTGAAGCTCGTGGGATCTCTTTCCGAATTCTAAATTCCTTTCTACCCAACCTTCAAGCATAGAACCGTGATTGTTGCCGGGTGGGGGAAGGCACTCTTTGTTCCCTTCATGATACCCTTTCATGATAGAGTTCTATGGATAACCCTATACTGACCAGAATTTCGAGTACGGGCATACGTGAAGATGCCTTCTGTTCTCTCACCGCATAAATGTTTTATTGGAATTAATTACGCACGCAGCGAAGTAAAAACCATACCTTCGCTTCCTGAGGCTTCCGCTCGCAGTTCCCGCTTTCCTTCTCCGGGTCTAATCGCCCCTTCCATCGCTGAGCTTTTCAAGAATCTTCAAAATCTCGGTTTTTCCAAAATTTTCAATTCTGAGCCATGCTTGTGTATTGTCATCCCATAGGCCTCATTGATGGCCTCGTCAGATGAGACCCGCACTCCTAAATTATAAATGGCTCCATCCTTCCTTCCGACCCATATCGAATAAAATTCTCTCAACGGTCGTGATAATTCGCTTTTTTTATGCGCAGAGACCTCTCCCATCCTTCGCTCATCATCTCCTTAGGAGTCAGCAGGTTTTGAATCTCCTTTCGTAACAAAACCTTTGTTAGCATAATACTTTCCATCGGGAATAAGCCTTACCTGATATGAAATCTTCTACTTCTTCTTCTTCTCCTCTTCCCTTTTCCCTTTCTCGCTCGCTTCGAGAAGTTGTCTAACTTCCTGTTTTGATGGCATCTCTCCTGCTTGCTCTTCCCGACGAATCTCATCTAACTGTTCTCCTTGGCAAGTTTCTTCTTCTTCTGATTGTTCGTGTTCCCTCATAATCTCGTCTAGGTTAGTGGACCAGCGGAATTTCAGCCATCTGAGAAAAGAGTAAAGCCGTAGTTTGGAATACTAGTGGCTTTCTGGAGGTCAGATTCGTGAAGAAGACGAAGGTGAATGGTTATGTGGGTCGAGCTAATGAAATAGTTTCCAACTGTTGCAATTCAATCAATGCTCGGCTAATTAATGCTTCACTTAAGAATTGTCGACTTCAATTCCGCCACTTTTATTTGAGGTCATTAAATTCTAGTGGCTTTTTAAGTGAGTGGTCAGTACATGTCACACTTTTATGTCGCGACATATCTCTCCCCTTCCTCCATACTACTAATTGTTCTTCTTTATCGTCACTTGCATATCAATGTTCAGAGGACAACAAATTTTTGTCAAGACATAACCTTGCTGTCGTGACCAAGCCCTTAATTCAATGATTTCAAAAACCTTGAATTCTCTTATTATTCCTAACCCTTGTATATCTCTTCATATTTTAAGCAAAGATTTAACAAGAATTAATTCAAATATATCTACAGATCGGGTTGGTGAGAGTTACTCCCCTTTCTCATGTCGCGACCCTCCGCAAGCTGTCGAATTACCCCGTAGTTGCCTTGCTATTCATGTCTTTAACCCGTTCAGAAGATCACTGCAATATTCAAGAGAATTCTAATTAAACTACAATTTATTTCTAAAAATTAAATCTATCCTTCTAGAAAACAAATCTGACCTAATTTATCAGCAACTAAAAGAAAAGAAATATTTAAAAATTTAAATTCAAAATTTAAATCCTCATGGGTTGCCTCCCATTAGTCGCCGCTTTGAGTCCCAATTGGACTTGTCATTGCGGGTTCATCTTCTTTTTCCTCAAGAACCAAAGCCTGAGTTCTTCACTTTCCTCTTCCCCGCTGAGATAAATGTTTTAACCTTCGTCTATTGACCTGAATTCTTCCCCATTACCGCCTTCAAGCAGCACGCTTCAAATTAGTACTGATACCACCGTATGGCCCACTCCAACGGGATTTTAATTTCCTCGGAACAACTTCGCCTGTATCAGTGCAAGACTCGTCACCGTCAACTCTTCCTCAGGATTTTCCGATCATGCCATTTCTTCGTTTTTCTTTGTATGATTCTAAAGATTATCATAGGCTTCATTTCTCGCTCTTCCACTCCGCATGCTTGGAGCAATCTTTTCTTCCCTTGCAAATTTTGAAATCGGCTTAACTTCTTTTTTAATGGCCCACATTGCCTTGTATTCTAATTCAAGAGGTAGATGACATGGTTTGCCAAAAACAACTCTGTATGGGGACATTCCAATGGGGGTCTTGTATGCAGTCCTGTAAGCCCAAAGTGCATCATCAAGTTTGGAAGACCAATCCTTCCTGCTTGAGCTCACAGTCTTTCACTATTCTTCGATCTCCGCTGAAATTTCACAGCCCATCGGGTCTCTGTGGGATTATGATAGGCTAAACTCATTACATGCTCGATCCCCATACCTGAGTTCATGAGTTTTGCAACATTTTAGCTTAGAATGAGTTCCCATCACTAATGATGGTTCTGGGGGTTCCAAACCTACTCAAAATATTCGCAAGAAACTCAACCTTATTAGTATCATTCCTGACAAGACACTGTCTGCACCCATTCGAGACGACTCCATCGCTAGCGCATGTATAGGCCTTCCAAATTGATGTGGTGGAAGAACCACAAATCTATTCCCAAACATCAGCACTGTATCGCCATACACTAGGGGCATTTATCCCGTCGCCGATATTTCCAACTTTGGCATCGATCACAATTTCACCTTACTCGCGACAATCTCCTTCAGATAAATAAACTGATCGAGTATCTTGTGAGTCGTTTCTTACCAGAAAAATGTCCTCCATATGGTGATGCATGGTATCTATTTAAAATGTTGCCTTTGCTCACCTCTCTCGCACATCTCCTTATTATCATGTCAAAGACTTCAATAATAGTGGGTCATCCTAAATATAATATCTCACGCCTCTGAAGCTTCTTCTCGTTGGTAGCTGAGTTCTGAAGGCACATCTACAAGCCAGATAATTCACAATATCAGCATACCATGGAAGTCGGAAGGAAACCTTGAATAATTGCTCATCTGGGAAGTTCTCTGTTAACCGACATTTTCTTCTTTCATCATCGCTTTTTTCTACTTCGATAAGTGGTCGGCTAATACATCGCTACATCCCGTCCTTTATTTCAACCAAACTTCATGGTACGTAGCACCCACCTTATCAATCTTGGTTTAGCTTCCTTTTTCGGAGATACCGTGTAATTTCGACAGCTGCATTTATCGCAGAATTACTACAATGGATCTCAAAATGTATTTGTTTCCAAATTTTTCTCAAGCAAATACTATGGCTAGCATCTCCTTTCAGTTGTCGAGTAGTTCTCAGGCTGATCAAGGTCTTACTAGCATAGTATATGGCCCTGAATACTTTCTTTCTTGCCCCAACACAGCTCCTATAGCAAAATCACCGGCATCACACATTATTTCAAATCCCCGATCCTGCATTCCGTGCAAAAGAAATTATAGCGTCAGACCACTCGCTTGATTGGCCAAAAGCATTCTCAGTAGAGTCATCAAAATTGAACCTTGTATCTTTTTCCAGTAATCTGCATAGTGGTCTGGCTATTTTTGAAAAATCTTTGATAAATCTCCTGTAAAACCCAGCATGCCCCAAGAAGCTTCTTACTCCTTTAACTGTAGTAGGTGGTGCAAGAGTTTTGATAATGGATACTTTGGACTGATCAACTTCTGCAAATTCAGAAGGTAAATTTGCGCCTGCAACAATACCTTCGTTACCATAAAATGGCATTTTTCCAATTCAAGGCTAGTCGCTTGTCTCTGCATCTTTAGCTAATCAAGCCTGCATTGTTTAAACATTGATCAAAGCCGGATCCATACACAAGAAATCATCCATGAATATTTCCATCACTTTCAACCAAATCTGAGAATATAGACATCATGCACCTCCTGAATGGTCGAGGCATTACATAACCCAAACCCAAGATCCTTCCTCAAGGCAAAGGTACCATAAGGGCATGTGAACGTGGGTCTTCTCGATCCCTCCGGTGCAATAGCAACTGGGACATATCCCGAGTACCCATCCGTAAAACAAAAGTGAGGGTGTCCCGCTAATCTATCCAACATCCGATCAATGAAAGGCAAAGGAAAATGATCTTTTCCTCGTCATTGTATTCAATTTCCCCGTAATCAATACATACCTCCATCCTCGTTTTGCTTGAATCAATTCATTTTTTCATTTCGATCACAAGAAACCCCCTTTCTTTGGAACCACATGAACTGGGCTCACCCAAGGACTGTCTGAGATAGCATAGATAAAACCAGCATTTAACACTCAAGTAACCTCCTTCCCGACTACTCTTTCATCACTTTGTCTACCTCCTGTTCTGCGATGGTTTTCGTCTCTTCTAGCAGAATCTTATGCATGCAAATCGATGGACTGATAATTCTTCTTCACTTCAATGGACTGCTTAGCGACTCTTATGCTTCCTTAATATTTCCAAAGAATCTTTGTTCCTCATTCTCACTTAATGCAGTTTGAAATGATCAGCGGTTTCTTTGGTAATTCTAAGTAAGCATGCTAAATGACATGGCAACTCTTTCAGAAACTAGACCTTACATGTCTTGGTCTCTTGATGAATTCCTCTTTTCAACTATCTTCCCCATTATCTTTGTTTTTGCTTTAAAGCTCATCACGGTTTCTAAAGCATGAAAGCTGCTTTGCATAAAGTCGAATAGACATCTTCGTTATCTGGGGAATTCATCTCACTTTCATTGATAAGCGGAGTGTTACAATCATTGTTAACATCGGGGTTGGGAATAGAGACAAAATCGACTACATTGTAGCCTTGGCTTTCTCTCGTGCATGTTTTGCATACTTTAATCAAGTTAAACCACGACTTCAATATCGACCCTTAAGATGAGAACTCTTTTTGCATGTCAGTGAGGGCTGCTCAATTAGCTAGGAATAGTCTTCTAATAGTAGGGTACTTGTGAATCTTGTTCCATGTCGGAATGATGAAGTCCTCACACAGGAATGCAAACTTCCCAACGTTGACCAACACATCTTATTGGCCCTTCGGGGGTTTCACCATCGTCTGTCTGCCATTTGAAGGTAACGGAGGTTGTGGGAATCGCTCCCCAGAGCTTAGATTTCTTGGCAACGAAAGAGAGGCGACCAGATTGATACTAGCTCTGAGTCACGTGAGGCTACGTGGAATTCCATTCCTCAGCCAAATACAAGGAATTGTGTTAACTTCACAGGTCCTTCATCTTTCTTGGTAGTTCTTTTGATTCTTGCTAGCAGTGACGGTGAGATTCCTATTCCTTCTTCCCCTCTGTTTTTCTTTTCTTGCTCAGCATCTCCTTCGGAAATTTTGCATAAAGTGGCATCGAGTCACCACTTCGATAAAGACATCGCGATCTCGGCACAAGTTTCAAGAACCTTACTTATTTGCTCCTCCATCTTTGATTTCTGTAGTCTTTGTGGAAATGGGAGCTGTGAGCTTTGTTCCTTGGATGTTATTTGCTTTTTCTCCTTCTTTGTCAATTCTCCGGTGTCTCTTCCACTTTGGTCTTGCTAATAACATTCTTGTCACCTTTTCTTTCTTCTCTTACAACTCCTTCCCTCCTCGAAATTGCCCACGGCCATACGGTCTTTGGGTTCTTCCTTATGTCACTTAGGAAGGTATCTTTCCTCGACTGGGGTTGGGCCATTGCCCTACTTGTGTCTCAGCGGGTTCTTGAGGGGATGCATTGGTAGTGTTCACGAAAAATTTGAGAATTGGTAGCCATTACTTCCAATTCTCGAACTTTTTTTTTTGTTCATGGAGGTTGAAACTGACTTTTATTATCCCTCGTAAAGCTATGACATCTGTTCCTCGAAAGATGAGGCTCTCCCTCGACCACATTATTCGTTTAAATGCTCATTTCCCTTCTTCTTCTTTAGCTGCTGGAACCTTGGTGTTCTTGATACCCTTGTTGAGGTTAATCCGCCTTTGGCCTTGAGGAAGCCTCTCGAAATTACTTGTAGAGAGGTTCTCATGGTTCCTAAGTCTTTGAGTGATAATGTCTTCGGAAGGTTAGGATTAGGTTTGGGAAATGAAGTAAGCTCTTGGCTCGCTGAATAAATTAACCTCTTGACCATCGCCCAAGTCCTTGATTACTCTTTCGGCCACTTCCTTCATTAACTCCCTTTCAATTGCTCTATTTCATGAGCGGTGTGTGTAACTCTTTCTTGCTTGTCTAACACATTGCATAATGGCATCGACTTGGCCTCTATGGGTCATCTTACTCGACTCCAGTCCCCTTTCCTTTCTTTGTTTCCTCTTGAAAGCTCGGAAGGAGTTTTCATGTTACATTGCTTAGGATCTTCGTAGGCTCTTTTTGCCTCTTGACTTTTTCGTTTGAATGCTCGCGGCGTAAGGCTTGTCGATGATCCACTTTTGATATATCATTCATGGCACTGATATACAATGTCCATCTGAGTCTTAGGATCTATCCCATGCATTGGACATCTTCTCGTGACGTTTGAATCTTTCCCGAGCTACATACGGGCTTTCATCTTCCTGTTTGGAACGAATGATTACCACACTCCTTCTTTTACGTGGTGAGTTTGGGAAAGGAATCTACCTAAGTAGGCCTCACACTAATTCCTCCCAGTATCAAACGAACCATATGGTAAGATTCATACCATGTAGTTCTTTGTATCTCTTAGAGAGAATGGGAATAGATGCGGTTATGACACGGTCTCACCCGTTCGGCAACGAGTGGTGGCCATCTACGGGAATCTTCAGGTGCTCGTTTGGATCTTGATGGGGTGACCGGGTAAACTAATCTTTCTTTGGACCATTGTAATTAGTCTTGGCTTTAATTCAAATTATTAGCATCTACTAACGGTGTCGATCATTTAGTATTCTTCTGTATAATTGAGGTCTCAGAGAAATCCTCCATTGTGAGTGGGTGGAGGCCTTCTAGCTTTTTCTATATGTATTTCAACTAATCCTGCCTTTAAATACGCCATGGTTGAGGTTTTTACGCCTTCTTGGTCTTTCTCGAGCTTAGGCGTCCTTTACATTCAGTGGTGTCAAATTTGGAATCGGATCGGTCGTTACATTTCCCTGCCATCGAAGAAGTTTTTAGAAAGCAAAACATACTCCCATTAATAGGATTAGTCAAATCATAAAATATATTCAATATGGGTTGTTGTTAAGGTCGGTGGGCTAAAGAGTCAGCACTTGAAAGCAACTAATTTTTGTTCTTTTAACTTAAAAAATGTCAAATTAGTATTTCTTTCTTTCATCGAATATTGATTTATAAAATTCTTCCCGATCTGACAGCGGCGCCATAAAACTTGTTGGCCAGGACGAAAGAACACCTACAAATTTACGGCGTTATTACCCGAAAGGACTATTGTCTAATCCGCGTGTGACAAAACTTGTTAATGAGCAAGAACACCTACAATTCTGACGTTATTACCAAAGGACTATTGTAATCCGACAACGGCGCATAAAACTGTTGACAAACCAAAGAACACCTACAAATTCTGACGTTATTGCAAAGTATTGTCTAATCCCGTAGGCGTAGCCATAAAACTTGTTGTAGGACCGAAGAACACCTACAATTTACGGCGTTATTGCAAAGGGTATTATCTAATCCGTCATGGCGCTCACATAAAACTTGTTAATGAGCAAAGAACACCTACAAATTCTGGCGATTGTACAAAGGACTATTAATAATCGGCCCGACGGCGCCGCTAAAACTTGTTGACCGACGAAGAACACCTCACAATTTGTTATTACGAGGGTATTGTCTAATCCAGCAGCAGCGCCATAAAACTTGTTGATCTTATACTATATGACCACCAATCTCTTAGAGTAAATCATTTTCAAGTTTGGTTTTGATGCGATATTACGCAAGTGCCGCAGTCGACAAGTAATAAAATGGATTTAAGTCGGATATCGATCCACACGAGATCACCAAAATTTTAAAATCAACTACCACATTTCTCATTTCCATACTATTTGGACATGAAAATGATAATATGATCCGACATGAAGGTCTTTGAAAATTAAACGAACAAAGGAAAATAAGCGAACTATCGACATCTTTGAAAGATAAAGAATAAAGAATAATGAATTTCTAATAAAATGAATCTGAGCAGTTATCCTCGAAGACACATTAATAGAAAGCAGGTTATAGTGAACTATCAATTCACATGATTGAATTCGATAAAATTTCTTGATTATCTCAAGTTTCAAAAATCTGTCCAAGGCGTTGTAGTGCAGGCTGGATCTCTCTCCACACTCCACATTTCATTATCTAATTTATGACGATTCTCGAATCTGAGAGATTAGATAACTACTTTTAAGGACCTTAATGCAGGTATTTTTCTTTTTCGTGATACTTCATACCCATTTATGAATTTGTAAACCTTAGCTCCCGAGTTATCGGTCAAGCGAGGATATACAACTTCCAGTTGCTCCTCCTCGAAATTAGAATAGATCAACCTTTCCTTGATTAGATCCACGGCTAACAGGATTGTCTCACTATCGAATTGAAGTGAACTCTTTGCTTGTTTAAATAGATAACTCATTCGACTGGTTCTTGATTTCAAGTGAGGAAAGGATTTATCTAAGTGAACTTCGAGCTCGAAAGATCCTAATAGCGAGGTTAGTATACGCGAAGAAATGTACATTACTCTCGGGAATGTCTTACTGTGTCACTCAGGAGGACCTCCCTTGAAGTAGAACAGCGCAAATCTTAACGGGTATAAGCGTATTCGGATCTGAACAATAAACCCAAAAACGGAAGTAAATTCATTAAGCGAAATTAACAAGGCTGCTGAAGCGACTACGGAAAGATAAATTATTTATAAACGATTCATAATGGAAGATTGGATTCCTTAATTACTAAATTACACGTCTGACATTCCTCGTCCATAAGAATAGCGCAATTAAGAAAGCTGAAACAATCGAATTCAAATTTATGCGAACTTCAAACATTTCGGGTAGTAATTTGAAAATAAATTGAAATACGTCGGCTTGACTCAGCGATAACATCCAGTTCGAAAATAAGCGAAAATAAAAATACGAGCATAATCTGCTTTCTAAGCAGCCGGAAATAAAAAAATTAAGAAAAATAAAAAGAAAAGAAAAAGAAAAATAAAGAAAATGAGCTTTCAGCTATCAGACCTCGTCTGTAGTATATTTGCTTTCATGAGTTAACACGTTGGATAATGCTTATACACCCACGTGTTTGCTGCAGAACAGGAGTGGTCTCATTAGGTGGTGGCCTAGATTTCGATGTAACTTTGCGGATTTTAGAGTATCGGGCCCGATTCCTTTATTCAGTCGCGACTTGAGTTTCATACCAGTGACATCAAGCGATGTCGCGAACATCGATTCGCGTCGCGACCTCGACACTCTATGTAGCCTTGATTTGGTCATTGTGATGTCGGCAGCGTCACACCATCTTATCGCGACATCTTCTCCGCGTCTTGGCGGGTTTGGTTGTTCTCTCACGATGTCGCGGCGTCGATATCTTGTCGCGACCTCATTTCGAGTCATGCGGTCTTCAAGTGATGTGTCTTGGATATCGCGACAAAATCTCTTATTCGACCTCATCTTATGGAGCTTGTAGGCTTCAAGCGGGTCGCTCTTGATGTAGCGAAGAAATCGATATCTTGTAGACATCTCTTCCGTCTTTGCGACTTTGGTCTGTGTTCACGATGTCACGACATCGATATCTTATCGTGACCTCACTTCATGAAGCTTCACCCGCCTTATTTGGCGGTGCGGTGTAGCGACCGATCTCGTAGCCGACATGAAACATAACGCGATCTTCTCTTGATGGTTCTTGATGTCGTGACTTCAACCTCTTGTCGTGACATCATTGATGTCGCGACATCAATCTCACGTCGCGACATCAACTTGATTTTTAAAAAAACTTTTATTTGGTTGCTCATGATGTACGCTGACTTTACTCTCAAGTCAGCGGCGTGACTCAAGTTCGCTTGAAACGCAGGCGGTCTGGTGGCCGAACCTGATCTTTATTATCTTATGTATTTGAATGAATTTTCCACTTAATTCTGATTAGCCCAGCATTCTCTTAAACTAAGTACAATGTAAAAACTGATTGTGTTGACTGACAGGGTTCTTTTCATTCACCTTTCTATACAGTTCATTTTTTCTTTCATTATTATATTTTCTACTTTCTTTCTCTCTTACCAGCTAATAACAGTTTGAGTGATTTCCTTTATATTTTAATGTGTTGTTATTGTTTCACAGATGAAAATCAAACGGAGAAAAAGCAGGACCAAAATAGATGACTTTTAAACTCATCGACCTTTGTATCCTAAAGCATGAGTATTAGCTAATTAATAACATTGATCTTCATTGAAACCACCAATTTGAGAAGATGGGGTCATAAACCACCCCGATTACCTATGGCTTTTAATACAGGAGGGACCAACATGCATATGTCCCACCACTTAGCCTTCCTTCCCCTCTTCAAGAGGAAACCTTAGCTTATCCTTGAGTTATCGTACTCCAGAGAGGTGTTTACTTGGCCAAGGAAAATAAGGAAAGAGGAGAGAGAAGGGAGAAAAACAAAACCTAATTAAAATAAAAGACTTTATTTACAAAAATGAAAACTTACAAAAATTCTTCTCTCACCCAATTGTTCTCTCAGGTTACAAAAGAACAAGAGGGGGCTTATATAGGCCGCTCGAGGCATGAAAATACCAAAAACCACAAAATTGGCTAAGTTAAGAGACCAAGAAGTAATACACCGAGTTTGAAGTCGGTTGGCATTAATTCTGAAACTATGACGAGACATTAAATTTATTGGTGAAGAATTTATTTAAGTTAGCGAAATCGGCAGTAACTATAAGCGAAAATGGAAAATTCCCTTTAGAGCAGTATTCAGTAGCCTTCTTGAATTTAATTGCTGTGAAATTGTTGTGAATCATGAAATCGAATTATTTTAAGCTAAAAAATGGTGCTATGGCCAGGGTGGTCTGCGAAATTGGAGATTTATTTAAGGTTGAAAATTTTATTGGGTTAACGAAATTTTAAGCAATCCTAGCGAAAATTTTCCTTGACTCTAACAAGTCTCTGCTGTTGATCTTCACTCCTGTCTTCTACTGCATCCAATTTTCTTCACTTTGCCTTGGTTTTCTCATTGATTCTTGGGCTGGTTGATGGCTGACACTTGAGTTCAAACTTCATGATTCGTCATACATCTCGATATTGAACTCCCATGGTCTTGAAAAACATATGAAAGCGACAGGCAACCTCTAAGCGGTATAAGTGATCTTTAAAGACTTGAACACTTCAATTGGCATTAATGACATGATTAGTGCCACGAAAAGCACTCAAAACCTATCTAATATAGGGTTGAAATTGCACTTTTACAGGCACTAATCACACCAATAAGAAAGCGTTGCTAGTCCCTTAGCGATCTGAAAAGCAAAAGGAGATGCATGTAGTGATTTGCGAAAAGTTTATGATTGCAGGTATATGCACATATAACATTGCTTTTAAGCGAAAAATTGACATCCACGATTGTAAACTGATATGAAAGGGCTAAATTCATACAAAGGACAATTCTGGAGGTCAATTTTGAACCATGATTCTCAACTTTAATTTCACCTAAGTCTAATGGTTCTTTATATAACTTGATTAAGCGATAAATTACAAAATTTGTCTCACTCCCCAAACCCCAGCAACGACATGGCCTTAAGGTACATTGAGCGACCTAGATAAGGATAGTTACGCACTTCTTTCTTTATTGACTACATTGTAGGAAGCAATCTTTGAAAAATTCGACTTCACCGAGTCGGGTGTAGCGAGGGTCCATAGATGACTCGACCCGATTAAGGTTCAGGGCATCGAGCGAAAGGATCCTTGACTGAAACTCGGGCTTCACCGGACTACGTATGACTTAAAATCAAGCACCTACAAATCGTTAAGACTCTACCTATCCACCCATATAGCAGACACTAAATCGATGACTCCCCTGACCCGATTAAGGCATAGGCGTCGGGTTTCAAAGGCTTTCGCCGTACACCCCTCGGGCCCAGGTGCTCGGGTTTGAGAAATGAAGCAGCGACTTTATTTTCTTTTTCTTCTTTTCTTTTTCTTTTTCTTTTGCTTTTCTTTTCTTTTCTTTTTGGAAGACAACATTGGTCTTCAGTATGGGTAACCTGTGAGCACATCCTAGGTTGCTGACATGTAGTAGGGTGCTGTGAGCGAAGGAATGAACAGAGTCCACGACTGTTCCCAAGAATAGTAAGGTGCGGTGTGAATTAGCATAAGGGAGAAATTTTCCCGAGTTGAGCGTCTTTGGAGCGTAGAGTGACCAAAATTGTTTTCAAGCATGGAATTTGTTCTAACATAGAGGTGTGAAACCTGATTCTTCAATTTCCCGACATAAAGCGATTCGATTGTCGATTATGTGATTCAATTGTTCGATTGAAAGAAAAACATTTACACGTGGTAAAGGCCGCAAAAACATGATATGTACAAAAAGCTGTATATATAAACTGAATAGCTTTTGATATAGCCAAAATGGCTAATACATGATTCTAGCTAAACACAATATCCTTTACTCTTATGGCTAATACATAAATTCTAATCAAAATTAGTAGGAGTTGATAAAGCTAGTAGTATAAAATCATAAAAAGAGACCTAACCACCTCTTTACTTTATGGTGGTGGTGGTGAGTGAACTGAAGAGCTCTTCTTCTTTGACCAGAACATCGAAGAGCGCGGGCTGTGGTGGGGTCTACGATCGGGAGCGTAGGAAGACTGAGATTGGTGCATGTCTGTGTCGACATGGAATGGCAGCTGGGCGACCTCGATCTGGGGCTGCTGTAGTGGCTGTTAGTGAGAAGCGGGGATAGCATCCATCACACGGTATCTCTCTCAGTGACATGGTATCTCCGTGAATGGTGTCTTCCGAATAGGATGGGCCGGGAGTATCGGTGCGGTTCTTTGATAATGGTCTGTGGAGGAGGGGATGGGTGACATCGTGGACGGACTCTGTCTCGGGCTCTCGGGGCGGGTATATCATCGTATGGCGGTCCTCAGGCTCAAGGCCGAGTGCACTCCTCCTGGATCCTGTGGTCGTAGAGTGGAAGAATACGGGCATAGTCATCGCTGTCACGACACGTGTAGGCGTCCCAGCTCTCATCTACAGCCTGGGCTCCTGCGGGAATCCCATATGCTCGAGAACTTGGCAGAGTAGTCTCGGCATTAGTAGTGGAATGCTCTCAGCTCGTCTGGATCAGCCAGATGGACATACCATCGAGCCCGTAGGAGGCCATCCCACCCGACTCGGAGGGGCTGGACCAAAATCTCCCAGAGATCGGGTAGCGCCTCAGGGATGAGCTCCCCTCCTGCACATAATCTTTGCGGAGGGGAATAAGAGCAGTGCAGTAATGGGTGGTCTACGAAGCGGCCATCGAGGCGGGAGGCGCCTCCGTCAAAATCTTTGGACCCGGTGCTTGTAGCGTCTACGGCCGGTCTTTCGAACCATCTCCCTATGAGGTGGGTTGGGCCCACTCTACTATGTAACCCTCGACACATTCTTGTGACGGTGTCACCTTGAAGCCAAATCTTCTTGAAATGTCGACAGCTCTAAGTACAGGCGGTCATCCCGATCTTGGCCCGAAGCTCATGTGGTACATCTCCTCCCTTTGGATGTCATGGGTGAAAGTAGAGCTATGACACTACTCTCGGATAATAATACGTCGGAGTCATGCTTGAAGGTAGAGTGAATACTCCTCGATCGACCTAGCTAGACTCAGGTATGCAGGGTCGACCCTCGGCGCGGGGCGTCGTAATATGACTCGATGAAACTCTACTTGAGGTGGAGTCGTGCGCGTTCCGGAATGGGGTTCCTGCGAACCTGGGCCTCGATCGTGAGGCGGGTGATGGGCGGGGTGGGGATGTCTCCACCCGGTAGGCGATCACGAGTGATGGTGGAGGCCAGAAGATGATGACTTCGCTGGGCGGAGTGCGGGCCGGGCAGAGCGGGCCCTCCCCAGCTCTCTCACGGGGCACGGGTGATGGGGCAGGGTCCGTCCGTGTCGATAACGTCGGAATCCCGGAGGCTCCTCCGGTCACAGCCTCGGGGATGAGTGATGGTCTTTAGGCCAGGGCCCGGAGTGAGACTCTCTCTCCCGGCGTCTTGAATCTCACCGTGAAGGCAGGACCCACCACAGGAGTCTGAAGACCATCTGATATCAGTATAAAAATCTTTGGGGAAAAAAGGCTCGACTCCACTTTGGAAATGTAAGTGAGGCTCTCAGTAGATAAATAGAGGCACTCCCAAATGACAAACAAACCAGGAACTCACTTATTTATCATTGAAATCGACTCTGGACCTAGCCAAACAAGGCTCGATAAGATCAAACAAGGACGAGGGGCACAACTGAGCAGGGCCGCAGCGGTGATAGCTTAGGCGAAAAACTAGGGCTCGTCTTATGTGATGAATCTCAGTCGGTGGCCAGACAAATGCAATTTCTTGAAGCGCTGTGAGAGTGCGATAATGAAGCTCGCGGCGGCCTCACGATGGCCCAGGCCTGAGCTTTATGATACCTGCCGCCAGAGATAGCGGTCGCGATGACCGAGCGAGATCTGCGAAGCGGTTGCGGTATATGCAGCGAGAACAACTCCGGTGCGGTGATGTGGCGAGCAAGAGCTTCGGGGCTTGGTAGGAGGGAGAATATGAAGTGGCATTTGGCAAACCCCCTCCCTGTTTATATAGACGAAAATGGGGCGTAGAAGGGTCTACGTGCCAATTTTCGTATGCTTAGTGAATTTGGCCACACTAGTCTTCCTGTAATCGAAAAAAAAAAAATTAAATTAATTAATTATATTATATAAAACAAAAATTATTGTTAGAAAATTTACTATATGATCTACAGTGGAATTGAATACACATACTATAATATATAAATTAAAATTACTAACAAGTGAAAGAAGAAAAAAATGCTAAGTTAAGCGATTTTGAAAAAACTACTAAAACTAACTAAATTAACTAACTTAAGCGAAAAATAAAAATTGTGGAGCGCAATTCGGTTTATGGAAACACTAGAACCCGATTTATTCTAAATTTACTCGAGGGGGTGAGGAGAATGATCTCCTCGGCCTACGTAACTGGGGTGACTGCATGAGTGTTGGGTGCTTGAATGTTGATTTGCTCCTCGCAGTGGCAGATTGAAGCGGTGGCTTGCAGTTGGTGTTGATGGCAAGACCAATATCTCCTCATCTCCATGGCTTATTACTCCTTGCATTTCCTGTACACTGTGTTTTCCTGCACACTGATCAATTGAAACAACTTCATCAGAAATTTGATTTTCAGTTTCTAACAAATTTTGCTTGTTATTCAAATGGAAGATGTTTAACTCCAAAGTCATGTTACCAAAGGTTAGTTGCATGACTCCATTCGACAATTATTATCGATTTGATTGGTTGTTTGACATGTTGTAAATCGTTGGGTGGTGTGGTGGGTCTTCTGTATTGCATTTTGGCTGGCCAGGCGTAGCCGAAATGGTCTTCCCAAGATGATTGGAACATGATTGGGTTCACTTGTAATTGGCTCGGTGTCGAAACCTTTACAAAATCTTGGGTAGTAGAATTTGTCTATTTTCTAAGGACATCCTCAACTATCCCCTTGAGTTTTCAGCGATCTATCGACCAGTAGTGTGATGTTGGTAGGTTAAGTTCACCTAAACCTAGATCTTGCTATCACTGAATACGGCGTTAGGTTCTGCTTGGCTCCTAAATCGACGAGGACTTTTCTATCTGATTCCCACGATGTGTTTGAAATTGTGGAATCACGGATCACTTGTGTTTGGCGAGTTATTTGCTTTGGATTATGGCGAGCTTGTTCGGTGAGAAATGCTTTCTTCTCAGTACCTAATCCTTCTTGATTGTACAAGAATAACAAAAATTTTGCATAAACGAGGCACTTGTTTGATTATGTCAGAAAGGGTATGTTAACCTTCACTTGCCTTAAGACCTCACAAATGCACCTTGTTGAGATGCCTTCTTCTTACCTCTAAGTGCTTGTGGAAATGGAGTGGTATACGGTATTTCATTAGATCTTCCTTTAGGAATATGCTCGGTACGATTCTTCTCCTTGCATGGATTTTCAACGAGGTTTGGCATAGGGCGTCCGACCTCTTTTCCTTCTCGGAATTAATTATAGCCTTAACCTCATCCATTCCGGAATTGTTGGATGACCCCACTTCATGAATTCCCTTGGGATTTGGAAGTGTTTGAGAAACCTCCTCTTTCTTGTACCTCTAGCAGCTTGTTGATCTTGGTGATTGAATCTTGTAGGTTATCAATTTTAGTTCAGTTGCTCCAGGCCCGTCTATTCTCTTATTAAATTGTACTTTCTACGATGCTCGATCCTTTGTGCAGTTGCACATTGATTCCTTTGTTCCTGGCAAAAGTTGCCCACCACCTTACTCAAATTCAATGGCTTGTTCTCTTTGGAGAAGAGGATGATGGTTGTTGTGTATGAGGAGACAGGCGGGGTTTGGCACAGGGGAGTACATAAGCGGGGGGTTGGGTCTCCATGAGGAGGTTAGGGTGATTTCCTCCAATTGGAATTGTAGGTATTATTACCATATGGAGCATTAGTTATTTGTGGCTTGTATTGTCTTACGGTGTTTGCACATTCGACATCAAATCCTTCACTACTCCCGGGGGCCATGAGACATGTATTATTTCTGCGGGTGCGCGGGGTTGAAATTGGTGCGGGATTGGGTATGCGGGATTTTCGATCAGCTACTTGAGCACACCTCTTGGAGAATTTGTTTGCCTTGAGCTCCTCTACCTTCCTTGCTAGGGTTGAAATCCTAGCTCTCATTTCTATTTCCTCTGGCAGTGCATACATCCCACCCCTTTGGTTACCTGTGGGTCTCATCCTTTCCAATTCTCTAGGGTTAGGCTCATCCCAACCCTTAGAAGTTCGACCACGTAATTTAAAATCCATGGCCCCGTCCAGGATGCTTACTCGAAAGTCTCCTCCACGCATGGTTTCCCAGTGCCTCATGGCGGGGGACATACCATATAGAAGTGGTTCACCAACATCAGTGTCAAACCGCTGATGTGGGCATGCGCGATAGTTTCCATAAATCTTTTCCAAACCTTTGGTAAATCTCACCGTCGCCTTGAGCTACGAAAGTATAAATTTGTCTCTTTAAATTATTGGTCTTATGAACCTTTGAAGAACTTCTTCGGGAGTGCACTTTTATGCTTTTTGGCCCATTCTAATGGTTACAGGCCTCGATGAGTTGAGAGCCCATATCTTGTACTTAATCACTTTAAGTCAGTAAATGCTTTTAGCCGGCAAATCCATATCCATCATACCTTCCTTGAAAGGTAGTGCAAACCTCCTCAAAATCCCTAATATGAGTGTAGTTTTCATTTTCCATACCATGATATGTAGGGAGTAGAGTACCAGAATAAAACCTCAACTGCACATCTTGACGGGAGAATAATCTGAGGATGGGGCACTAACTCTAGGAGGGTGGATGTGATCCCTCGTGGTTCTATAGGCATTTGGATTCATGGGGGTTCTGGTGACTCTGTTGTTCACCGGGTATGGGATCCATGGTGTGTCAGTATGTACTTGACTTCACTAAATGGAGTCGAGTTGTGTACTTATCCTATATAATCTACGATGTGTCTCTATCCCCTTTGTTGCATACTTACATTTACAAAATTTAGAGACAACAAAAGAGCAACTACGAGCTTGCAAAAGATGAAAGTTAAATAACAAAAATTAAAGCCGACTAAAAGCGAGAAGCAGTCTGATCAACGCAAGCGATGAAAACTAAGCGGGTTCCTGCGGCGAGTGTGAGGGGTAAAGAGTTACTCAAGCTTGTGATGTTGATCCATAGTACGCCTCAACTTACCGTGGTGGGTTTGGCACCATCCCGACAGCGGCGCCATTTGATTAGTGCCACGGTGAGATTGATCAGGAATCTGAGAATTTATATGCCTAGATTCCTCCTCTTTGCTTGTAGTGAAACTCTTTGCGATGAGTAGATGCAGGAATTCGAACACGGGGATGGAGTTTCATCCACAAAATGGTTTGCATCACGATTGCATGAAGGTAGAGACTTATTTGGACTCTTTAGTTTGTGTTTCAAAAGCAGTGGGAATGGTTTTGAAAATGGGAGTTACTTAAGTAAGGTGGGGTGAGGAAGGTTAACTTTGAAGATTTGGAGTCAACAACTTGGTAAGTTAGGGCAAAACAGTCCTCGGGTTTTATCCTCGCGTTATGACATCACGACCTATAGTCAGGCATCTTGGATCTATGTTTAACCATGAGCCTCACCCCTTGAAATCAACTCCTATTTGAGTCAGCACAAGTAGCATGCATCTATGGCCCCTTTCTTGTTTAAAACCTAGCATTTAAATATCATTTCGAGGCTCGTAGAGACCATACAAGAACCACGGTGCATCCCAGCATTAAGTATGCAGCTATATCTAAGCATGGAAAGTATTGGCCCAATTAACATTCAGTCTTGTGTGCACAATTTGAGAGATTAGAGTCGTAAACACGATCTGCATGGCTTTTAATACGAGGAGGACAACATGCATATGCCTACCCTGGCTAGCTTCCTTCCTCTTGAGAAAAGGAGAACCTTGACATCTCTTGAGTTGTCATCCTCGAGAGGGGTGTTTAGCGGTAGGGAGAGAAGTAAGGGAAAGAGAGGGAAGAAGGGAGAAAAGCAAAACCTAATTAAAATAAAAGACTTTATTTACAAAAATGAGAAACTTACAAAATTCTTCTCTCACCCCAGGTGTTCTCAGTTCCTAAGGAAACAAGGGCTTATATAGGCCACCTCAGGGGCATGAAAATACCAAAAACCCTACAAAATTGGCTAAGTTAAAGGACAAGAGAGTAATACACCAAGTTTGAAGTCGGTTGGCATTAATTACAAAACATGACGAGGCATTAAATTTCGCTAGGCTGAAGAATTTCGCTAGCTAGCGAAATCACCATGTATAGTGAAAATGGAAAATTTCGCTAGAGCCGGGAGTAATTTAAACAGCTAAGCGAAATTTCGCTAACAAGCGCGAGAGTGATGTAATGTGAAATCGGTATTTTAAGCTAAAAATGGTGCCTAAGCGGCTAGAGATTAGTCCTAGCGAAATTGGAGATTTAAGCTAAGGTTACTTCGAAATTTTCGCTAAGGTTGCGAAATTTTTGCAATCCTAGCGAAAATTTTCGCAACTTCAGCAAAAATTCATGCTGTTGATCTTCCTCACATCTTCCTACGCATCCGATTTTCTTCACTTTGCCTTGGTTTCTCATTGGTTCTTGGGGTGGTTGATGGGACCAGCGGTTCAAACTTCATGGATTCGTCATACGTCTGATATTTGAACTCATGGTGCGCGAAACACAGAAAGCGACAATAACCTCTAAGCAGCCTCAAGTGATACTAAAAAGACTTGAACACTTCAATTGGCATTAATGACATGATTAGTGCAGCACTCAAAACCTATCTAATATAGGGTTAATTGCACTTTTGAGACGCTGTGGTATGGAGTTGTATGGATATTAGTTAGTTCCATTTTCTGTGGTTTGAGTTAGGAATTCATCCCCAACCACAGATTCCTACAGTGAAAGTTGGAGTTGGTAAAACCACTAGTTGGTATAAGATGAGAATGGAATCCACCCTTTGAGTATGGATTCTTGGTTTAGGATGTAGGGATACATGTTTGGGTGTTAGGAAGTTAACCTAACTTACAAGTATTTGAGTTTGGGTTTGGAAAAACCCTAATTAATCTCTATGTTTGGTTTTGGTTGGGTTAGAACCCACTTGGGAGTTGTTTTTGGTGATGTTTTTGGATTATTTTGGGGTTTTGGTTGGTTCTAATTGGACTAAATCGGCCAAAATCTGAGCCGTCGAGGTCTACGCCATGGCGTAGGGATCGCTACGTGCGTGAGTCAGCGCGAGGCATGGCATGTCACGCCGGGCGTGGGTGAAGGAGGTTTGGAAGCCTCGGGTGCTGCCCGTGACAGTAGCCCTCTTTGTTCTAGCAGTGTAGATTTTTGTGTTTTGTTTCGTTTTGCTATTCCATTATTCTGAGGACTTGTCTATTTGACTAATGAGGACCCTATAAGTGTATGAAAGGTTCATTCATGTTTGTAAGGTAAAGGAAAAATTAGAGGTACCTCACCGCCTCGGCGAGTTCGATGTTGGTAAACTTAATGCCTTTATGATAAGATAGTAAGTTCCTGAACACATATAATTGTAAATGCCAGGCGGATATTGAATGACCACGACACCTACATTACGTGGGCGAGGCACATATAGTACTTAGTACTTCTCTAGCTAGTGCGACGGCGTGTAGTGCTTGACACTCTCCCGGCGGAAGTGTTTCGGTGCATTTAATTACTTGATACTCTACGATCAGTGCCGGCATTTGTGCCGTGCTCTACGATTAGTGCGACGGCACTCTGTCGGTCTTGGCACTCTGCTTTTGTGCTCACGACCCTGGAGAGTCTGATCTTGTGCCTTGAATTTACTTATTGTGCTATGTCCTACTTATTTCTTATTACTAATCTAGGTAGTCAAACAGTTATGATAAAGAGTGCGAATAACAAATAAAGTAAAATAATGTCTAGTATAAACTCTACGTAATACCTACGGTACCTCTGTCTGATATAAAGCTCTATAGTACCTACGGGTACCTCAGGTACAAGTATAGCTCATAACTCCCTACGAGAATCTGAGACAAGTATAGAGTGCGCATAAGTACAGTATGTGTATAAGAAGTTTGTTATATGAATTCATGAAAAATTCTTATATACGCTCTTTGTATGTTATTCTTGTATATCTTGCGTAAATGAGTATTAGTGCATGTGTATACGTACCAAGTCATATGTTTCCCTACTAAGCGTAAAGAAGCTTGGCATTGGTTTTAATCAGGTGTAGGTGCGAGGAGGAGGGACGTCAGCGATCATACGCATGCTGGCGGGCGATACACTTGTAGGGGTCCATCACTATAGGTTTAATGGCTACGGTGAGATGTAAATGTATAGTTTTTGTATTTTTGTATATGTGTATGTAAATGGGACTCGGAATTTGTATGTATTATTCTTTGTAAATACCCTTTACGGTGGTAGTTTATTTTATATCTGTGTATCACGATATTTTGATTCGAGTTATAAGACTTAGGCCCGCTGATATGCGAGCGAGGTAAGAGTCCCGATCACTGTTTCTCACCCCCACCCCTTCATCCGCCTAAGCGAGGGTTAGGGGTGTGACAAAGTTGGTATCAAAGCCTAGGTTTAGGCGTTTCTGGAAGAGTCTTAGATTAAGGATGTACCTACATAGTAAGGTTTTGGCCTAATGCGGATGTCCTACATAGTAAATAGTCCTACATAGTGAATTTCAAAAATAATCCTATGATTAGGGAGTTCCTTGATGTATTTCCCGAGGACTTACCGGGAATACCACCTGAAAGAGAAGTGGATCTCTCTATTGAAGTTGTAAAGGGAACGACTCCTATTTCTAGGGCACCCTACCGTATGGCTCCATTTGGCGAAAGAGTTGAAGACTGGTCACGGGAGCTATTGGATAAGGGTTTCGTCCGACCTAGTGTCTCACCTTAAGGTGCACCGGTTTTATTTGTTAAGAAGAAAGATGGCACTCTTCGGATGTGCATTGACTACCGGCAAATAAACAAAGTGACAGTTAAGAATAAGTATCTATTGCCAAGAATAGAGGATTTATTTGATAAGTTGAAAGGAGCAAGTGTCTTTTCGAAGATAGACTTGCGATCGGGATAATATCGACTCATTAAAAGGGTTGATGTCAGCGGCTTTGAGCAGATTATGGCCACTATGAGTTTTTAGTAATGCCATTTGGGTTGACCCGATCTTTCGGTTGCATTTATGGACTTGATGAATCAGGGTTTTCCACCATTTGGATCAATTTGTTGTGGTATTTATTGATGACATCACAGTGTATTCTAAGATGCACGGGAACATGAACTTTCATTTGAGGATAGTATTGCAAATTTTGAGAGAGAATCGGTTATTTGCGAAGTTAAGTAAATGTGATTTTTGGCTTAAGGAAGTGTCATTCTAGGTCGTATTATGTCAGCGAAGGTATTAAAGTGGACCAGTGAGAATTGACGATTATGGATTAGACCTCCTCGATATCGAGGTGAGAAGTTTCTTGGGCTTAGTAGGTTATTATCGAATATTTGTATAAGGATTTTCAGTTATAGCATCCTCACTTACAAGATTACTCCGGAAAGGAATGAAGTTTGAGTGGGATGATAAGTGTCAATCTAGCTTTGAAAGGTTAAAAGAAATACTAGTTGAAGCACTAGTGTTGATTCAACTACTTTGAGTGAGATTATCGCATGTCGGTGATGGCCGAGGATAAGTTTGGGATGCGTGATGCGGGATGGGAAAGTGGTGGCTTATGCTTCCGGTTGTTTGAGCACGTGAGCAAACTATCATCATGATTTGGAGTTAGTAGCGGTAGTGTTCACTTTAAAATTTTGGCGACACTATTTATATGGAGAAATATGTAGAATTTTTACTAATCATAAGAGTTTGAAATATTTGCTAAATCATAAGGACTTGAACTTGAGGCAACGTCGGTGGTTGGAATTGTTTAAAGACTATGATTGTATAATTGATTACCACAGGAAGCAAATGTAGTAGCGAGGATGCCTTGAGTATGAAATGATTCTGCTTTGTCTTTGAAAGATTATGATTGGAGACTTGAACCAGATGGAGCCTTGGCTCAATTGAGGATTATACTGGGTGAAGCAAATTATAGTAAATGCTCGAGAGAAAAAATGATATGAAGTTACAAGAGATAGTTCGGTTAGTCGTGCAGAACAAGGCGATTATGCGATAGATGAAAGTGGAGTTTGTTGTACAAGATCCAGTTATGTGTACGAATGTATGGATTGAAAGATATTAAATACAAGCCACAATACTTTTTTCACCCATACCACAGGTAATAAGATGTACCAGGATATGAAACAATACTACTAGTGGCGAGGGATGAAAAGGGACATTTTTGAATACGTGTCTAAGTGTGCGGCGTGTCGACAAAGTAAGGCTTGAACACAGTACCGTAGGTTATTGAATCCTTCCAATTCCCCAATGGAAGTGGAATACCCATTATAGATTTAAGTATTCGGTTTCCCCTCACCAAGAAACATGATCACGATTCGAATTAATTGTGGACGGATTGACCCGAGTCTGCTCACGCCCTCTGGAGTCGACAGTTTACTCCATGGATCGTCTAGCGGAACTTTATGTTAGTGAAATTGTCAAATTGCATGGGATTCCCTTATTGGTAGTGTCCAACCGCAATCCACGGTTTATGTCAAGGTTCTAGAAGGAATTACAATCAGCTTTTGATACGAGACTGAATTTTAGCACTACTTTCCATCCCATAACGGATGGAGCCGATCTGAAAAGAGTGATTAAATGTGTTGGAAAGATATGTCGAGGCTATATTAGATTTTCCGGGAAGTTGAGATAGGTATATTCCACTCATGGAGATTTGCATGTAACAACGATTCTCGATCAATATTGGTATGGTATTGTATAAGGCTTTGTATGGAAGAGATGTAGAACTCCATGTTGGCTGAGTTGAATGGCATAGATTGTGAGTCTATTTAGTAAAGACACGGAAGCGTTCGGATTGCAGCGGAGGTTAAAGGCTGCCGGTGATAGATAAGGTCTTATGCTAATTAAATAATATAGAGTGAGTCGGAGACAAGAGTGTTTTTAAAGTATCTCCATGGAAAGATACCATTTGGAAGGGAGGCGAGTCGAATTCGTGTATGAGATTTTAGGAAAGGAAGTTGGACCATTAGCATGTCGTTTGGCTCCTCGAGTTAGCCAAATTGCATGATGTATTCCATGTAATACGTAAGCGGAGATATCATTTTGACACATCGCACATATTACAGAGTTCAAGATATAAAAGTACTAAATTTCACTTCCGATGAAGTGAAAGCTATTCTAGATGAAGAATAAGACAGATATGGAACAAGCGCGTCCCTCGGTAAGGTGTTGTGGCGGCATCGCGGTATGGAAGCGACATGGGACAGAATCGTGATGAAGTACGGTACCCTCGGCTCTTCGATTCGAGGTAATTCGATGTGGTGATATTTTTAGAGGAGAATTGTAACACGAAATATACCTGGTCGTTTTTCAACATGTTTAGGGTATTTGTAGGTACTAATTTGAATTTTTAAGTAATTTAGATTCCAGCATTAGTGAGGAAACCAAAATAGCTTGATGGTAAAAAGTGTAATTTGTCAAAATAAGATATAAAGGTCATGATATAAGAAGATGAGATGCTATTTTAGAAATAGCATAAGTTGAATTGCAAATAGAGGAGAGATGAAGGACCAAAGAGTAATAAAAGGAAAATTTGAACAAAATGGAATGAACGAGTGGTCTCATTTTGGAAGAACAAGAACGTAGAGTGAAGAGGAGAAGAGAATAAGAAAGAAGAGAGGAAGAGAGGGAGAAGGAATCCAAGAAGGTATGGAACTAGTAACCAAGAGCTGTGTGTGTATGGAATACTATGGTTTTGCATGGATAAGTATGGATTGCTATGATTTGGTATGGAACTAGTATGGAAACTAGGGATTTGTATGGAGATGTATGGATTTCTATGATTTTGTATGGATTTGTATGGATGGCTATGGGTTGTATGGATATTATTTAGTTCTATTTTCTAGGGTTTGGACCAGGAATTCATCCTAACCTAGATTTGTTGAAAGTTAGGTTGGTAGAGCCTAGTTGGTATAAGATGAGTATGGGATCTCCTATTTGGTATGGATTCTTGGTTTAGGATGTAGGGATACATGTTTAGGTGTTAGGAAGTTAACTGACATAAATGTTGAGTTTGGGTTTGGAAAAACCCTAATTAATCTCTATGTTTGGTTTGGTTGGGTTAGAATCACGCGGGAGTTGTTTTGGAGATGTTTTTGGATTATTTTGGGGTTTTGAGTTGGTTTGCGGAAAATGGATTCATCTGACCGTCGCAGGCAAGTCGAAGTCATGCCACGGCGTAGTGATCCTTAAGTAGCGGCCGTAGGTCCGCCAGGTGGCATGTCCACGACTCGTGTGCTGCATTTGAGGAAGAAGGAGGTTTGGAAAGTCTTGAGTATGCACGGCGTCTTTGTGGCGTAGCTATATTCTGACATGTAGATTTTGTGTTTTGTTCGTTTGCTATTAGTTATTCAGGGACTTGTCTATTGGACTAATGAGGACCCTATAAGTGTATAAAATGATTCATTCATGTTTGTAAGGTAAAGGAAAAAGGAAAAATTAGACCATACCTCGTCGCCTCGGTGAAGCGCTCGGCGAGTTCGATGTTGGTAAACTTAATGCCTTTATGATAAGATAGTAAGTTCCTGAACACATATAATTGTAGGACTACTTAAGATCGAATATTGAATGACACAGCACCTCTATTACGTGGGCAGGCATGTATAGTACTTCAGTACTCTCTGACCAGTGCAACGACACTCTTTGACTGTGCTTGGGCATATTTAGTACTTGATTGCTCTCTACTTGAGTGTAGACATTTAGTACTTGGTGCGCTCACGATTAGTCGTGTAACACTCTCATGTCAGTGTGGCCTCTGCTTTGTGCTCTGGCTTTATCGATCTTCTCTTAGTACCTTGGTGCCCATTACCATGTCTGCTCATTTCTTATTGCTAGTCCCAAGTAGTGGCTTGAGTTATATGGTAGAGTGCGAATAACGAATAATAGTAAAATAATGTACAGAGTATGGCTACCTTAGTACCTCGTTCTCTTTGGCACAAGAATAAACTTTTTGTAGTACCTCGGGCACCCTGCATGCAGTATAGCTGTAGTACCTCAGGTACCTCCGATACAAGTATAAAGTTATGTAGCTCCCTTAAGGAAATACGAGCAGTATAAATTACGTTATAAGTACAGTATATGTATAAGTTTGTTATATGAGTTCATGAAAAATTCTTATATGCATTCTTTACATTATGTGCACTATAAATGAGTATTAATTGCATGTGTATACGTATGATCATATGTTTTTTTTTTCCCATAAGCGTAAACCTTAGCACTTGAGGGTTTTTAATCGAGTAAATCGAGGACGTGTAATCTTCACATCTTTGCTGGCACTGCCTTGTAGGGATCCATCACTGTAAGTTTAATGCTCGATTAGCTACAAATGTAAATGTCTGATTTTGTATATGTATATGTATATAGGACTCATATTTGTATGTATTGACAACTGTAACACCACTACAATTGGCGGTTTTATTTTTGTATCTTTGTATCTGATATTTGATTCGATTATAAGACTTAGGCCTGATGTGAAAAGAAAGTATATGAGAGTCTGATGCTTGTTTCTCACCCACCCCCATCTTCCCCTCATCTGCAGGTGGGGTTGGGGCATAAACAATGGAGCCATTGGAAAGCCATATAGAGGTTGTGAAGAGGATGACACAACATAATGAGGATTCATTTTTCGTGAGTTTGAGTCATTAGCATTGTGTATCAGTAATGATTCATATAATGATCATAAACGTTTTAACTACACATTGAGTTATGGTCAACGCACCTTTACATCCTTCAGTTCATTGGTAAAATATGGAATTAACTATTCTCATGATCCACAAATGTTATTCCAAACTCATATCTATAAATCTGTCATAGGATTTAAACAGCATGTGGGTGAACCTAGAATTTCCTATCATGGGAGAGGTTGTGAGTCTGAGTTTATGCATGCGTGTTAGATCTTATAATTATTATCGTAGCAATAATGTGGTATGAGTATTGTCTTATCAAGATGGGATCATGGTCAAATGTTGCAATGGAGTCCCACTGATCTTCATTTTGGTTTAAAATTATTCTGATATAATATCAATGTGTATATTTCATTATTAATGTCATTTTCTGCTTTTACAAAGTATTTATGAATTTTAAAGCGTTTTATTAATTTCAATATATGAATAAATGTATATACAATAAAATCATAAATATATCTTATCAAAGTAGTATTTTTAACCTTGCTTTACATACATACACACCATAATTTCTTTAACATTTTAAAAATAAAACTCAACTAGCCTTATAAAATACTATAGAAAAATGTCATGTTTTAATGTAATTCTTATTATTTTAGCAATTCAAATTATTTTAATAGTAAATGCATTGTTGGATAAAACTTACTTGTTGTTAGGCCTGTCAAAATTCAACATGACGATTATGAAGCGGTCTTATTTGTTAAAAGGGTTTAGGTGAGGCACAACGGGTTCGGGTGATCGTGGTCAGCCGTTCTTAGCGTTCAATAAGCGGGTCGTGTTCGGGTGAGACATCTTTAGCCGCTATCTTCGTTTACCCATTTAATTTGTATACTTTGGATTTGAATACTTTGGATACTTTGGATTTGAATATTTAAATTGTAATTTGTACTTTATTATATAGTGGTGTGGTATGAATGATGTCTCATCAATACATTTTGTGGATTTGTTAGTTTTATGATTAACATTTTAAATAAACGGGTAAAATGGTTAACGAGTGGTTTCTGGTATTAAATGGAATTGGCAGATTTGGTGAAAGCGGTAAATGGGTGAATAGTGGTTTATCGTGTTAGCGACGTAGTTTAAAATTGAGCGTGTTAAGCGAGTCGTGTCGTGTTACCCGTTTATTAAACGATTCGTGTTCGTGTTTGATTTTACGTTTATTAAGCGATGCCGTTATGCGGTTTACGTTTTACCGTCTTTGCATTTAACTTAAATGCTTAGATTTACTTGCCAGCACGTTTGTCTTTTATTTGTCCTTCAATGCCTTAATTAAACTTTAGTTTTTTAAAGTTAAATTGCACTTAAATTATTTAGTTAAACTTATTAATTAATAATTAAAGGTATAAAATTTATTTAATAAAATTAATTTAAAATATATTTTAAATCATACAAATTTATCTTCTTAAATTATAATTAAGGAAAAGGAGATTAACTAACAACCAACATTCCTAAAGTAGAAAAAGAAATCATAAAAATATGGATAAAAGGGTTATAAGTTAATTAGTTTAATGATTATTCTTTTTGGTCATTAAATTATTTTATCAACTATACTTAATTTATTTAATGCTTTAAATTAAGTTATTAATTTGATTTATCAAATATTAACTTAGAAATATACAAAAAAGTTATTTATACGATTCAATCAAATTAAATTAAATTTTATAAAGTTAATTTTTTTTATAGTTTAAGGAAATATAAAAAATGGAAAATTTGAATATTTGTAATATTTATTTTAAAAAATCCGAAATTTACTATAGAACGAATGCAAGCCTGGGATGAACACAATGACCAATTGAAACTAATAAAAAATTGAAGTCTCCTTTATTTGGAAAATAGAATGCGAGAAAGTAGCAATAACAAATGTATGATTTTTTTTCTTTTTCCTTAAAAAATCTAAAAATAAAATAATTAATTTCCATGTTCCGTTCAATAATATATATCGTGTCAGGGCAAGAAACAGAGAAAGTTGAGAGAGAAAGCTCAGGAGAGAGAGTGAGAAGAAGAAGAAGAAGAACAAGAAATTGAAGCCCTAGTTTTCTGCTTTTATTAACAGTCACGAGGCTCTCAGAATTCCTAAAAGGCCCCGAATTTGCCAGGGTTTGTTTGGCTTCCTTTTTGTTCCGGTGAGAAACCCTAAATGTTGAAGCTTTGGTTGAAATCCGACTTGGGTTCGGTATTGTTGTTCTTAATCAAAACCCACTTGTAATTTCGACTTATTTTTCGTTTCCTAGCATCCAAACTGGGTTCTTTTGGTTTTTTGTTCCTCCTTGTTGTCTGGTTGCTCATAAAATGTAGGAAAACAATAGAAAAGACATGAGGTTTTGGGTTTGCGTGTTTGAAATTTCGGATCTTGGTGAATATCGTTCATTTTGGACGCATAAAAGCTAGAATCCTACTGTGAACTCAGCTTATTATGGCTATGTGTGTGAGAGATTTGATGATTTGTTTGCATTTGATGTTTAATTGTTGATGTACATCAATCTGATTCTATTGTTGTTGGAAATTATTGGTTTCATGTTTCTAGGAAATACATTTTCCATGGGGAAAATGCTTTGGAAGCAAAAGGATTGCATTAGGAGCTTGTACCAAGTGAATGAAAAAAAGGACCAAAAAAAAAGAAAAAGGAAAACCATATTCTAAAACTCAGTCGTGATGGGAACTGATCCCTGCTCTCTTGTTATAAGCCTTTCTGCAAATTATTATTTTTGTTTGTATGGCATGATTAGAGTTAGTAACGATCCTACACATTGAGACAACAATATCAACTTGTTGGGGACCATTGTTTTTGCTTTATGATTTTAGGGAAATCAATCTTCTTGTCAAAACCCAATGATAATATATTATATTACTATAATTTTTCATTGTTGCTATCAAGCTTGCTCATGTGTTGTGTGATTTCTGTTCTGTGCTTCGATGGACTTGCTTTCCTAGAGAGAGTTAAGTGTCACTGCTGTTGTATCATTGTTTTTGTGCAGGATTTGATACCATCTTAGTGCTTATCTTTATTTAGGCACTTCCAAAATATGCATTTTTATCTTTACCTGATACCTGCTCAAACTTGGACACTAGTAACTTTTTGGGAGAGTATTTCAAACACTTGAATACTATTCTCTCTCCCTTCCTCCCTTTCTTTCTCTTCTTCCTTGTCTATACTGTTCCTTTTTATAAAAAAATTAATAGTGGTTATGAACGACAATGATTGTTTCAGAAATTTGAAATATGTGGCAACACAGTCTTCTAGGTTAATACTGCTGGTGGTATTTGAGTGTGCTAAAAAAAGTTTAAAGTCTATGAGTTAGAACGAATTCGTTCAAGTAAGGGGAACAGAGTCACCCCATTTATGATTTCATAGATATCCTGTCACATATAAACGGAATCTTTCTCTCTAGGCATAGTTAATTCGCAGACTGCGTTAAAGACAGATCATTAGGAATTCTTCATGGTGAAAATGTTTTCTTTGCATTGCTTCTCCTTGATGGCTGAAGGTGAGAATTTTTTGTAAGATTTTTAAAATGGGAAATAGCTTGGAATAGCTTTATCCCTTGGAAACAAAAGGAGCTTTTCATTGATGTCTTCATGATTTGACAATTTAATGTCTTTAGGAGGTTTTTTCTCTCTAGTGTTCTAGTGTTGATGCGTATTTTTATCTCATGGACTTCTCATCCTTCTGAATGGATCTTTCTTTTATTCATTTCAAGTACAACTGTTGTTTCTTAGGCTAAAAAGAGGAAAAAACCTTGCAAATAGGTTTTTCTTTTGCCAAGCAAATGAAGAATCATAGATCATATCTTGCTTTACTGTGTCAAGACATGGGTGGTGTAGGAGTTGCTCTTTGCCATTTTCGGAGTGGTTTGGGTTTTTCCTGCTTCAACTAGACAAGTTTTGGAGCAATGTAAGGGGTCGTTTGTGGGGAAGAAAAGGAAGGAGGTGTGGAAAGCTGCACCTTTATGCCTCTTTTGGATAATTTTGTGAACAAGGAATAGGATTGTTTTATGATGTGGAGCTATCTATCCAGAAGTTAAAAAGTTCTTTTCTGCACTTCCTTTGGGCGGAGACCAATTCTCACATCAGTGAAGCTACCCCCTTACTAGCAGGTTTCATAGATTGGTTGGGTTCAAGATGATTTTATGCTGTTGGTCAGTTTCTTTGCCCAGTTTTTTAGTTGGGTGGAGGGTTGGGACTGTTTCTCTGTATTCCTTTGTAGTTTGCTTGTTTTTCTTTTTTTTTGGTTTGGTTGTGTTTTATTGTTGTGGCTGGTGGTTGCTTTTGTGAGGGCTGGTTTGTCTTCATGTATTCCCCTGAGTAGCCACTTTAGCGGCTCTTTCTATTTTAATGAATCTTGCTTACTTAAACAAAAAATTGTTTCTTAGGCAATAAAATGGAAATAAAAGTAAAACTACAATTATAATTTCTTCTCAAGGTGATCAGAGAAAGAGAGGGAGATAGAAATATCAAACTAGAACCCATGAGTAAGGATTTGAAATCACATTCTTTACTTTGATCTTAAATGCATAAACTTTTGTTCTTTCTTGAATGGTTGTGATAAGTATTTTTTAATTGATGGACTGATAAATTAGAATACCTTCTGTTAAGTCCCCTGTTCAAGTTTCATAAGTGGGAAGAAAGAAGCAAACGACAAGAGGAGGGCAGTAGGATAGCTAGGGTTGGTTATGCCTAGGTAAGAAGTTAGTTATTTTTTGGAATGGGGAGGGGAGATTTTTTTTTTTTTTTTTTTCTTTTGACAAAGAGGTGGGACGGGAGAGATGGAGGACTCTCAAAATTCCTTCCAACTTATGTAAAAAATTCATCAACATCATATGAATACAGTTCATTAATTTTCCATTCCATTTTGAGAATCTTGAGTTACCTATTCCCCTTCTTCCCTTCTCCATTAGAAGGGATATAACCATGGTATTAGAGCCTGGACACCATGGCCGTTGTCGTTGGAAAGAAATAAAAAAACAGGTTGGATGAAATCAAGAGTCGAATGGCCTCAATTCGGTCAAAGTTAAACTAGATTGGCTCCCAACTTGAGATTCTTGACCGTCTGGGTGTGGATCGATTGAATAACACAATGGATCGATTGCCAAAGGTAGAGGAGAGCTTACTTTCCCTGGTACGACACATGGAGGTGGGAGTATTAAAATTGGTATCACCGCTCCCTACCCTGATGAAATCTACCCCAAAGGAATTGTTTCTAGAGTTCGAAGCATCGAGAAGTGGCAAAAGCAAGGTGGGAGAGGGAGAGGAAACCCTCATCAATGGCGGATACACGAACTGAGAGAGATACCTTGTCGTGGAAACTCGAGTTGCCAATATTTGATAGCAACAACCCAGATGGCTGGCTCTTTCGAGCAGAGAGGTATTTTGAAATCAATAAACTCACTTATGCTGCAAAACTTCGAGCAACCCTCCTGTGCTTAGAGGGCAATGTGCCCACTTGGTATTACTATGAGGATGGGAGGCGAGGATTTCTTTGGTGGTCGGGTTTTTGTGAGCCGTTGCTTGAAAGATTTAGCACCTCGTAAGATGGGACCCTTCTGGATCAATTGTTTACCCTACGCCAATCTTCTTTTATTCGCGATTTTTGCTAGCATTTCAAAGTGTTGTCGATGCCGTTGAAGGAGGTCGCAGATGTAGTGATGGAGAGTGCCTTTGTGAATGGGCTCCGGGAGGACATTAAGGCTGAACTAAGGATATGGGCTTCAGTGGGCTTATTGTAAATGATGCGGGTGCCCAATAGATAGACGATAAAAACATCACGGTCCAAGCCCATCTGGCGGTCCAGGCCCATCTGGGTTACCCTTACCCACGAGTAAGCCCTCCCTTGATGGGTTTCATTCTTCCACTTGAACCATGCATACCCAGCTCGCGTTGCAACTTGTATCAGAAGGGATTCCTCAGTAGAGTTGCCCTACCTATCGACACCAAAGCAACACCAAACCCCTCCCATTTTCGTCATACTATGGAAGCCAAAATGCAAGAGAAACAAAGCAAGGGGTTATGTTTTCGTTGTGACAAGAAATTTTTGGGCTCGGTCACCACTACAAACAGAAGGAACTCCAGGTACTATGGGTGATGGATGAGGAGGAGCTTGATTGGGACAGAGAAATTGAGATTACTTCTACAACAGAGCAATCCTTCTTGGCTAGCAACCCCGTGGACACGAATGAAGAAGCTCTTCCTCCTTTCCCGTCTCTTTCATCACTGGTGGGCTTGTCGACACCCCTCATTGAAAATACGAGGGCAAACCAAAGATCGAGATGTGGTGGTACTCATCGACTCGGGAGCCTCTCACAACTTCCTTACAATGACGTTGGTGGAAGAGTGGGGATACGAATTGAGTGGCCGAGGATTTGGGTGGTGCTGACATGGGACCTGGTAAAGATTTATGAAGGTGTATCAGATAGGTAAAGCTGCATCTTGCAAATATGGAAATATTGGCTGGTTTCTTTTTGATTCCATCAGGAAGCTCAACCTTGGGATATTAGTGGTTAGCAACCTTGGGAGAGTCTTACATGAATTGTGGGGGGGGGGGGGGGGTGTGTGCAATGGCAATGAGATTCAAATTGGGGGGTATAAGGGTGTAGCTACAAGGGGACCTGTCTTTGTGCAAGACCCAAGTCTCACTACGGTCTATGATGCGAACAATCCGGCCAAGAGGGCGAGGTATCCTTCCTACAGACCCCAGGCGGGTTTACGCTCACGATGAGTGGGCCGAGGATCGCTCTTGTTGGGGAGATACCGACCAAACTCGATACTTGGAGTGAGGTGGAGTTATTGGGATGAACTAATCAAAAATTGGTCTTAAAGCGAAGGTCTTAACCTGGAAGGATCGAAGAGAACGCTAGTAGATCGAGCTGTAGATGCATGGACCTTGGCCTCTTTTAGGGAGCATTACTCGGAATCTCTGGTCAGAGTAGAAATGTCACGTAGAGTCTTTAGTGGCATGCTTTCTGAATAATGGGTCTCGGAGACAAGATAAACATCACTTGGGCTAGGTGTGGAGTAACCATTCTAGTGGGAGTTGACACAGCCCTTTACTCTGAACCATGTAGGGTATAGTAATAGTGAAAGGATGAATTGCAATAATTGTCTGTAAGGGTTTTGAATCAAACTGACTCTCGATCATTAAGAAGGATATGATGTGTTTGCTGATCTGCTCGTGCAGCTACTCGAGATCGATGGTTGATTTGAGAGTGACGACATAATTGGAAACCTAATGGGTCACACACTTAGAAGGTTTGAAGAAAGAATAAAACGGTCTTGAATGAGATCCAAGTTGAGAAAGTGATTTGGATGAGATCCAAATTGAAGGAGAGTGCTTGGAAATTGGACCATCTTGGGTTTAGAGGAATTCCAGGACTATTTGGTCAGAACATCAGGGTCATGGAAATAAGCAGACTGGCCATGAAAGAGACTTAACCAAGCATGGGCTTCAGAGCCACTGGCGAATTCCTTCACTTAAGTGGGGAGCCCTATGGTCTTTTCTCCATGTGTTTAGCTTATATTTAAGCCTCATATTAGAACCCTAATGATGGAGCTGTCATAGACCAAGAAAAAACATTTCTCTTGCACTCCATTCTCCTCTAGCCATCTCTCACAAGATTTGATCTCGGCTAGCACCAAGGATCAGTCTTAGCTGTTTCCTGAGGAGGTTTTCTTCTCCAACCTTCATGTGGATCTCCATTGGAGGTGTGCCTATGCTTGGACATTGTGTTTTTTTGCCAATCAATACCATTGGAGGCTAATCTACATCAAAGGAAACCATACACACCCATTAGAAGTCTCGGACTTCTCAAAGGTACCACCTTTACTCCTCTTCTATGTTTATGCTTGTTTTGATGATCCAAGTGAATGTTGGAAGGGTTTCGCACAAATTTTTTTGTTATTTCTGTTGTGCTAACCTCGGTTGCAGGTCGTGCTAATCCCTAACAGTTAAACTACATCAAAACCCTAGAAAATGAGTTTAGCTCATAGTGAGAAGAAATACAACCATAGAGATAAGGAGAAGCATGAAAAGAGGAAAAGAAAGTAAACTATGTGGAGATGAAAGCCCCTTCTTCTCTTCAATCTTATTCTCCTTCAATCCAAGCCAAAATGTGTTTTTCTCCCCAAAAGAGCCTTACCCTAGGGTGTCTCCACCCATAGGGACTTGTTTCTAAAACCCTGGAATGCTTCTTTTACTGTCCTCCTTGAATTTGATCTCAAAATGGGCCAAAAATAAGCAATTTTGGGTCTTAGGCCCAAAATCCACGCAATTGCTTAGCATGTCCATGCAATTGCATGACAACAGGGCTCCCTGAGGAGCCTCCTGCCCTTGGTGCACAGTTTTTCACCTTCACTTCCCATCAGGTTACCTCTAGCCCGAGAATGAGATCATGCAATTGTTCTTGAGGAGGGGACTTCACCTATCTTAGTAAGACCATACCGATACCCCCAAATGATGAAGAATGAGATTGAGCTATTAGTTACAGAAATGCTAGCCACGGGGACTATACAACCAAGCATCAACCCTTTCTCTAGCCTAGTTCTACTAGTGAAGAAGGATGCCAATTGTAGGTTTTGTGTGGATTACCGAGCCCTTAAGCTGGCGATTGTCCTCGATAAGTTCCCCATCTCAATCATTGAGGAGCTTTTCAACAATTTCGAGTATCACCAAAGATAGCTTTCGAAACGCATTCAGGTCACTATGAGTTTTTGGTTATGCCCTTCAGCTTAACGAATACACATTCAACGTTTCAATCGCTCATGAAAGACATATTTCGGAATTTCCTTAGAAAGTTTGTGTTGGTATTCTTCGATGACATACTCATCTATAGCCACTCCACGAAGACGCATACTGAACATCTGTAGCTTGTTTTTTCCACACTCCACTTCCGAACGCATTTTTTTGTACCCCTTCTACAACTTTTAGTGGGCAAAACTAATATGCGTCGAGCAATAAATTGTATAGCTTAGTTGGTGGGATGTGAAATTAGTTTCACATTGATCTTAGATGTGATGCTTCTCAAGTAAACTAGTTCATATTGCAGTGTTTAAAACATGTATGTTTTAGCACAGCTCTCGTGATTCACAAGCTTGTGTTTTTCTAAATTCACTCTATTAATAGGCTATCACATTCATGGGAAATTTTCAATTCTGAACTAGAATTGCAATTGTAACAATATGATCCAAGCATAAGAATCTTTGTTTCTTTGCCTCCAACTTAATGATCTAGATAAATACTGGTGAGTTAAGGTTATATTTATTGATTAAACACCTTTTTATAGACATAAAAAAAATGGCATCTTTTTGTATTGTTGCTTTGTTTATTCATGTACTTGTTTCTCTGAATTTTCTGTAGTTTTTGACTCCCTATTTTCCTTTTTCTTTTTTCTTTTTCTTTTCCTATTTCTCTGTTTTCTTTTTGTTTCTCTGAAAATGGAGGGAGAAAAAGCAAATTTTGATCAGAATTAAGTAAAATACAGGACTGTGATTTCTGCGCATGGATTCTCCTAGCCTTCTAATCTGGTCACCTTACAAGTGTCTATAACCTTATAGTGCTTATTTTGCAGAAAAATTTGATGCTCTTTTATCTGTTTGTGTGGCTCCCATTGATAGTTAAACTCTTGCAGTGTATGATCACTTGCACTGCTTCAATAAAATATACGTTTTCATTTCAATGTCATCATGTAATTCTTCCATATTTGCTGCAAGTAATGTAATATTATCATTTGATTTATTTTTAATTGTTCATTTTACTGTTGCAGTGTTCACACCTTGTTGGAGGTTTTATGTGGTGGCTATATGTTGGAAGTTCACCCTTTTGGAAGCGTTTGTATGCAATCTACAGAAGTCACAGGAAGAAGGGTTTGAGTCAACCAAAGCCAGTGCGCTTACTTGTTTTGGTAGATTCATGGATGATCATGCTTTAGTCGTTTCTGATGCTTCCCTTGATCCTTCTTTAGTTGTTTCTGACGCCTCCATTGATCATTCTTTAGTTATTGGGCAAGAATTCCCTGATGTTGAAACTTGCAGAAGAACACTGAAAGATATTGCTATAGCATTGCATTTTGATCTTCGGATTGTGAAATCAGATCGGAGCCGGTTCATTGCCAAGTGCTCTAAGGAAGGTTGTCCATGGCGGGTCCATGTAGCAAAATGCCCTGGAGTTCCAACCTTTTCAATTAGAACACTGCATGGGGTGCACACATGTGAAGGAGTTCGCAACTGCCATCATCAGCAAGCATCTATAGGTTGGGTTGCAAGATCTGTAGAACAACGTGTTCGGGATAATCCACAATATAAACCTAAGGAAATCCTGGAGGATATACGTGAACAGCATGGTGTTGCAGTGTCTTACATGCAAGCTTGGCGTGGGAAGGAGCGCAGCATGGCTGCACTTCATGGAACATTCGAAGAAGGGTATCGTCTTCTTCCTGCATACTGTGAGCAAATAAGGAAAACAAATCCTGGAAGCATTGCATCAGTTTTTGCTACAGGACAAGAAAATTGCTTCCAGCGCCTCTTCATTTCCTACCGCACATCTATCTATGGATTTATAAATGCTTGTAGGCCACTTTTGGAACTTGACAAGGCACATCTTAAAGGAAAATACCTGGGTACGGTACTTTGTGCTGCAGCTGTTGATGCTGATGATGCGTTATTTCCATTGGCAATTGCTATTGTTGATGTGGAAAGCGATGAGAATTGGATGTGGTTCATGTCAGAATTGCGGAAGCTTCTTGGAGTGAATACTGAGAACATGCCTAGACTTACAATCCTGTCTGAAAGACAAAGTGGCATTGTGGAGGCAGTTGAAACTCATTTCCCAAGTGCTTCTCATGGCTTCTGTCTACGTTATATTAGTGAAAATTTCCGTGATACATTTAAAAATACAAAGTTGGTGAATATTTTTTGGAATGCTGTTTATGCACTCACAGGTGCTGAATTTGAAAGCAAGATAACAGAGATGATTGAAATCTCACAAGATGTCATTCCATGGTTTAAGGTATTTCCGCCTCAACTTTGGGCTGTTGCATACTTTGAAGGCGTACGATATGGGCATTTCTCATTGGGAGTCACGGAGTTGCTGTATAAATGGTCTCTTGAATGCCATGAGCTCCCTATTGTGCAAATGATGGAGCATATTCGTCTTCAGTTGACATCTTGGTTTGATGAGCGTCGTAATATGGGTATGAGGTGGACCTCAATTCTAGTACCATCTGCTGAGAAGCGGATTTTGGAAGCGATTGCAGATGCTCATTGCTATCAGGTACTTCGTGCAAATGAAATTGAATTTGAGATTGTGTCAACTGAGCGGACAAACATTGTGGACATACGTAGTCGTGAGTGTTCATGTCGCCGTTGGCAGTTATATGGTTTACCTTGTGCGCATGCTGCTGCAGCTCTCATCTCTTGTGGGCAGAATGCCCATCTGTTTGCTGAGCCTTGTTTCACAGTAGCAAGCTACAGGGACACCTATTCACAGATGATAAATCCTGTGCCAGACAAGAGACTTTGGAAGGAGCCAGGTGAGGGAGCAGAAGGTGGAGGAGCAAAAGTTGATATCACAATCCGTCCGCCCAAGACTCGTCGACCACCTGGGAGGCCCAAGAAGAAAGTTCTACGTGTGGAGAACTTTAAGCGGCCAAAGAGGGTAGTTCAATGTGGTCGTTGTCATATGTTGGGGCATTCTCAAAAGAAATGCACAATGCAAATGTGAAAGTTCTCCAAAAGTGCCTTTTTCTTCCATTTTATCCTTCTGCAATTGCAATAGATTCAATGGTGTGTTTGTAATCTTGGTGTATCTTTTAAGCTTGTCTCAGAATAAAGTAGTCAGGCATTTTGGTCATAGTTTCATTACCATGTTGTTTCTCCTTTCCTATCACACATCTGGCTTATTTCATTTTTCAGGTATTCTTTGGTCTTCCTGTTGTCCCCTTCGCATGCAATGAGAACTTCATTTCAAAGGAATTCTGCCCAGTAGCCCTCACAGGCCTCAAACCACTCGAAAATGCTAGAATGTGGTACGTTTGCTTCATTATTGATCTATGTTGCTACATTATCTTGGGCTGAGCATGCTTTTATCTCTCCCCTTGAGATGCTGGATGATATTTTACATTTCTGGATTCTATTTACTTGCCCAAGTTTTGAAATTCTCAGCTGTTTCGTTTCTTTTTGTTTTTTTTTTTTTTTTTTTTTTGCTTATTTCTTTTTCCTAATGGCATTTTAGTTTCTTGTTTTGCCCCCTTGTAAGAAATGCAACACCAGTGTTTTACTTTAGTTGCAATCGTCAGGGTCACATTCATGCTAGTAATCTGTGTTAGAAGTTAAGACGAAAAAAGTGCTGGTTCTCTTAGACTGGTGATCCTTAGACTACGGACTGTTTGGAGCTCTGTTATTTGAAATGCTTTTTGATTGAAGTATTTTTCTCTAGAACTATTTTGTATGGAGAATCGCCTGTCAAATATTTATATTAGAAATACTATTAAGGGAAATTTGTCAAATGCCTAATCTTTCTTCACAAATGCTTTACATATTAGGAGTGTTTTCTTAGAGCATTGCAAAATAGACTTGAAGAAGTCCTTGAGCAAGGTTGGAAATATCGGTTTTGATAGATATATTGGTATTTGGATTTTACGGATATATCGGTCAATATTTTTACATGAATATCGATATTTTTACTATATAAAATAATATTATACTATATAAAACTATAGTATTATTTAATAATATACAATATATGACATTACCTTAAACTAATATAAAATTATATTGTTAAATTTATAATCTAATATAAAACTATATTTTACATAAGATATTACTATTAAATACACAAAACATAACTACAATAATGACAATTTAAAAGTAAATTAACATAAATACATACCTTAATTAACATTGTGGAAACTTGGAACTTGAAATTTTCAACACCAAAATTCCTACTTTTTTTAAGAGATCACAAAGAAAAAAAAAATGGAGTAAAATAAAGATTGGATATGGATACAGAGAATTTGTGATCAAATGTAATGATTTTAGAGGTATTTATAGTATTTTTTTTTGGTCGAACTATTTGATGGTCAAAAATTCAGAATTTAATTTAGTGGTTGGATTTGACTTAAGCAATTGATCGTTGGGGATCTTCTTTAAAACTATCGATCAACCATAATCATAGATCAGGGGCTCGTGATTTCAAATTACGTTGGATTGCAAATTCGATCGTTTGAGAGCATTCAAAATTCGGGTGAAATTTAGACCGTAGGATCAAAGCAAATTCAAATATGGTTCTTGGATCGGTCAAATTAGCCATTGCAGTCATTTCAAAACATGGGTGCAATCTAGGCCTTTAGATTATCTGTAGGAAGATCTCGGTCGTTGGATGCCTTTGGATATATCTTCGATATATCTCTGATATTTTATTGAAAATTTAACTAACACACACATGTTCCACAATCTCGACATTTTCACGATGTTTCGGTTATTGGTCGATATATTGGTGATATTATCAACATTTTCCCAAAACCTTGACCGATCAATTGTCAATTGTCGATATCGCTTCGAACCTCATCGATATCCGATATATCGCTTGATATATCCGAAATTTTTAACCATGTATCCGATATATTGGCGATATGTCGCTCGATATATTCGAAATTTTTAATCATGTATCAGCTATTGCTTTTTCTACTTTGCATAAATAGCATTTCGTCAATATCCTCCTACCTTGTGGATTTCAAATGATACCAAATGCTCGTTTGGAATCAGGAAAGTATTTAAGGAAAAAAATGAAGAAGAAAAGTATAAGGAAATAAAATTTGGAGGAAAACAAAGAAAATATAGAGGAAAATAAAAAATAGGTTTAAACTTATGTGGTGTTTGTTTTTTTTACTTAATCGCAATGTAACTTTTTTTCGAGCTTAATGTCGAATAAAATTAATAGCATTAAGTATTAAGTTCGTTTTTTAACATTGCAAGAATAGTATATGATAAATGGTATTATTATTATTTTTGCTCCGCCCCGAGACGCTTCTTAACGGCGCAAGTTAATGACTTAATCGGTTTTTAATCGGTTTGGCTTATCTTCAACCGGTGATTCGGTCGATATTGTTATTCTCAGAAACCCGGTAAAATTAGAAATTTCAAAATCGGGCAAAATGTTAATAAAATAATACCATCATATGGTTCAGGGAATTAAAATTTTCTGGGGATCTCTGACGCATCGAACCGATCGCGCCATTAAATTCGTTTCGCTTAAATCTGTACAACTGTAAAAGCTTCGTCAATTCTCGGTGCATGTTTCAAATTCTTCCGATTTTCTCGAGCGATAAGTCAAGCCGGCCGTTACCTAGATTCGTATCAAAAATCTCGGAAGTCGTGAATTATTTTGGCTAAGTTCATTTAAAATAAATGGGGTTTAAAATAAATAAATCAAGTTCAGAGCGTAAACTGACTTTAATGAAAGCAATATGAATCAGCTTAATCCAAAATACACACAATAAGTCTCATCTCGATTATATTTTAAAAATAATTTTTTATTATTTTATTTTTATACTTTAATATAAATAATACTATTATTACTATAATGTTTTTAATAAATAATTTATAAAATTCATAATATTTAATTTTTATGAAAAATATTAATTTTAATATTATAAAAATAAAAGCAAATATAAAAATTAAAATTAAAAAATAAAAACAAAATAAATAAACTGCGCGTAGCTTAGAATTTTTCATCTCGCCCCGCCCTTATTTTTTAAATGAAACAAGCTCGAGAATTAAAAAATAGCCGAGCTGTAGCCGAGATTTGGGACCGCCCAAATCCCAAACCCTCCCGTTGTCATCCTCGCAAACAGATATCAAGGCTTTTTTCATTGGGCAATGATTGAGTTTTTCCTTAATTTTCATAAATTCATTTTTTCTCGAATGTAAGTTCTCAAATATTTTCACTTTTCTATTTAGAACTTTAAAAAAAAAATTTCAAAGAATAAGTCAAATTTAAAAACAACACCTTAATGTCAAAGCTATTTAAATTTTTACATTAAGTCAAAAACAAACGCTTTCACCTAAGAATTAATTTTTTGCTTATTCAAACTCATTTTATTTGTCCCTCTCTATTATATAAAGAGTATGAAATTTAAAAATATGTAAAATTTTATTTTATATTTTCCACAATGAAACAAAATATCGGAAAATAATTTTTCTTAGTATTTTTTTTCTTTTCCTTTTCGAGTTACAAACCGAGCCTAAGGAAAATGAAAATTTCATGTTTGGTTTCACCGTAGAAAATATAAAAGAAAATCAAATATAATTAAAATTTTATGTATTTTTAAATTTTTTAGTCATTTTATAAATAGAGATAAACAAATTAAATGAGTTTTAATAAACATATAGAATTAATTTATTAAGTTTAGACTTATTTTTTATTTCTTCCAAATTTTCTATCCTTTTCACTTTTCCTCTATTTTCCTTTTTTTTTTTCCCCTTAGATTCTTCCTTTTTATTTTCCTCTATATTTTCTTTCTACTTTCTAGGTTCCAAATTGATACAGAACAAGAATGATAATCTCTGATTCAACCAAAGCTTATACTGATACTAAATTGATGTAGCCAAACATGTAAGACAATAAAATTAAAAGAAAGAATAAATAAATAATCTAAGTTCCTGAAGCTAATATTATATCGCCTACTAAAAACAATAACATATGGTGTTATTTATAGGCACCAATATAAAATCATAACAGATAAATCCAAAAATACTAACGGATAAATCTAAAAAGTACAATTAAATAAATAACTAATAATAATAAAAATCATCATTATACTTGGGACTTCTTATCTCGTTTAGGCATAGATATGAGCTTACTTCATGCCCGATCACAAATAAAGAATAAGGATTTCAATTTTCTTCAATCCAGTATCTTGCCCATGTAACTTCCCGTACAAAATGGTGCCTAAGGATTTCAAATGCCCTGGAAAGGAATGTCCCCTTTCTTATATTGTATAAAGAAGAATGTAGGGATATTATTAAGGTTATATCACTCTTCACCTTAGCTACTTATGCATCATTGGCAGTGGTTATTGTGAATCAGTCAAGAAAAGCTTTCGATTTGCAGTACATCACCTTAGCACTATTCCCTTCAAAACGTTATCCTTCCTTAGGGCTTCTTTGGTTCATGGTTTTGAAAATTATTCTTGAAAATAGCTTTTAAAAACATAGAAAACACCATTTTAGTGTTCTCTGAAAAATGTTCTTGTTTTTTTATTTAGTATTTTTTTTTTATGTTTTTTATAACAAAAGAAAAAAACCAAATGTGTTTTTCTTATTTTTTTTGAACAAAAAACAGTAAGCCCTTAGTTGCTCTCTTTTAATCAATCATACTAATAAAGGCTTCATACCAACTTTTGGTTGCCTTCCACATAGCCATCCCTTAATCATTCCCCTCACTCCTTTAGGGAACCACCTCCTTAATAAAAAGAATATGTCAACATCAATATTATCTAAATCTTGAAATTTTGTACCACATTCTCAAGAGGACTTGTAACACCCCAACTCCGAATCAAGGGCATTACTGTCCATTCACATATGGAGCTTTAAAATCCCACCTTTAAATAACACGTTCAAAATTTCTGTTTATGAATCTTGTTTTTCCTGAATATGCTCACAAGAAGAATTAAACTACTTTCATAAAATAAAAGTCTCACAAAAGCATAAAACCTTTCAAAGTATAATAAAATGTTATTGAACCAACATCTTCCAACATGATAAAATTTTCCAAAACTAATAATCTTAAAATATAACATTCTAGCAACATAAAATCCTTCAAATGAAAGTTTACAAACATTAATTCCCGAAACATTAAAGTAGTCCAACAATGTAAGTCTTTCCAACAAATACCAACTCAAATATAGTTCTTAACTTTCATCTCTGCTTACCCAAAAATCACTCCTCGCTAAGATTTAGGGCACTTGAACATGATCAACAATAAGGAGTGAGTTAAAAGCCCAATACGGAATGTTATACATTGCCATGGATTAAATATTTTAAATTCACAAAATTGGAGATATAACATATTTTTCTTTTCCTCATAAATCTCATAAAATGCTTGAGTACAAATGAATAAGATATAAATATATTTCAAACTGATGTTCATCATATTTCTTGTTTCTAAAACAATTTCATATCATAATCAAATCCATAAATCTTGTAAAACACATATACTCATAATTCTCAAAAGATTTGTTTCAAATAAAATGTCAACTATTATAACCCGTTGACAAGGGCCGTTCCAAAATACTTACACTATTTGTTTTCAAAACCTCTTTCTTTCAAATAAAATATCAACTATTCTAATCCGTTGACAATGGTCATTTTGTCAACTACTATAACCCATTGACTAGTAATGGATTTTTTCTGCTTTATACCATCACGCTCCTTCACTTCCAAATTCATAAAATACAAAATATATCTCCATAACTTTCAATCCCTACCATGAACATTTTCAAATCCATCTTGCAAACATAATTTGTATTTGATCCATGCATATAATTTAAACAAGTATAAATTCTTAAAACTCATAATCACATATAATAGCAAAATATTCTGTTTTATAGGAAAAGTTGCATTAATCTTCCTTACCTCAAAGCAACTCAAAAGTCTTGAACGATACCACTCTAAAATTAAACTCAATTAAGAGTCTACGTCACCTATACAAATAAAAGCGAAAAAAACTAATTAATTATCTGAACTATTATTTCTTTTTCTTCAATGTTATTTTAATTTACTTATTTATTATTTTAAACTTACTATTATCATTATCATTATTATTATTATTATTATTATTATTATTATTATTACTCTTTGGATAATTTTCCCTCAATTATTACTCTCTTTTCCAAACTAATTTAAATGTAGTTTGATCATTTTCACGGTTTTGCTCCAATATCTCCTTCCTCGAGTCAGAAATTCCGATCTTCACCGTTCATAATTTAGATCAAAGTCTTATATAAAACATATCCAAATCTTAACCCAATCCAACGGTTGAATAAGGAGAACAAAGGCTTACACTAAACTTACAAAAATTGAAACCGATTTAAAAAATTTATTGTTCTAAATGAGTATAACTCTCATCTGAAACCTCTAAACATGATCTGAACCGTTCAAATAGTAGATTAGTGTCCTATATCAAATCCAAAATTAAAAGCAATCCAACAGTTGAATAAGGAGAATGAAGACTTACATTGATCTTACCGAAACTAAAACTAATTTATGAAACTGTTTGCTTCAAACAAGAATAACTCTCTACTCAAACCATAAAACACGATCTCCACCGTTCTGATTGTAGATCATTCTCTTTTCTCAAACATATCCAAATTCTAAAGCAATCCAACGGTTGCATAAGGAGATATCATAAATCTCCCAAAACAATACAAAACCTTTTCACTTACCTATCTTTTCTCAAAGATTTTATTCACTTCTAAACACATCACATGCTTCAAACTAGAGAGGGAAAAAGAAATACTTACTTGGGGTGGATGTTTCTTCAAACTTGAAATCCCCATTTGGAAACCCTAGCTCACCTATCATCTCATTGAAAGAAAAATGAAGAAGGTTAGGATTGTGTAGGAAACTTTTGTTGTTTCTTTTTAGCAAAACATTTCTATTTTTTGTTAAAAGCTCCTTCCAACTTTGAAAATTTGCATTTTAACCCTTATTTTAAATTTTGTTTTTGTGTGTATTACAGGTGTGCTAATTTATTAAACAACTCAAGAAATGCCTACTTTGACTCGACTTGGCCAAACTTACCAAAACTTGACTCGTAGAGCTTGACTCGAAATTCTTCGAGCTCGTGCTCTGATTCGAATGTTAACTACTGAATGAAAGCAACTCAGAACTTTAACCCGAAAAAGCTCGCGAGTAAACCTCGACTTATACTTACTTTGGGCTGACGACATAAATAATATATCCCTATTTTTATTCTTAAACAATCATACATTTTATTATTTATTTAGTTATAAATATATTTATTTTAAAATAATTGATTTTCTTTTAAAGAAAAGATGTAAGAGAATAGGATATTATTCTAGTATAAATTATATTGAATAAGTTAATATTATAAACGTGATATATATATATATATATATATATATATATATATTCCATACACCGATTCCTCTTAAAGTTTGATATATAATACTAGTGGCTGGCAGAATGAACGAGATAACTCGCGAAATTTACTCTGACCGACCGATCAAAAACTCGACCTAAGCTCCTCGAAACCAACTCGAATGTTAACGAGTCGGTTTCTACCGGCAAGCTCGACTCAAGCTCGGCTTCGACTCAAATGTTAACGACTCTACCGGTACTCAATCAACTCGAACTCGACTCGCATCACAAGACCTCATCATGTGGGACCTTTTTGAGCTCTTCTTTCTTTAAGCTCAAGTTATGTAAGTTTTATTATGGGACAACTCATGACGTTCGTATAAACTTAACATGCGTCTATTATTCCTTATAATTCCCTAAAATCCCTTACTTTGAAGGGGGTGTTTTCTATCTATAAATTTGTACCATCATCGGTTAAAAAATAGCCTTGTTAAGTAGGCGTGTAGTAAACCAACTTAATAACTTAATAACTACATTTAATTCATTAAGTAAATTAAGTATGTTTGGAAAAATAACTTAATGATATGACTTTAAGTAAAAAAATATTTTATTAATATGTAAAAGTAATTAACTTATTTTTAAATTTACACTTTCATTTTATCTTTTCTATCTTCATTTTTTTAATTGCCATCACGATGTCCTTTCCTGCTCTATGATCTTCATAGTAGCTCAACTATTTTTCATCCTATTTATAATTTATAGGAAAAATGCATTCTCAATCCCTACTTTCACATTTTTTGACGTTTTACTCTCTACACTTTAAAATGTTAACCAAAACCTGAAAAGTCTTTCTCTAATGGCCGTGGTAGCGACTGCTATCTATCCTTCCAACTCAACTCCATATACTTTGAAATATTAAAATTAATCTCTTATACTATTGAAAACATGAAAATTGTTTTTTCTAAATAATATCTAAATTTAACATTTAGAATGAGGATGATTTTTTTTCCCATAGTATTTTTTTTTAAATAACTTAAGAAATAAATTGTTTATCATAGTATTTTTATTTTTATTTTTTTTATAAATTTATTAGAATGTTATACAAATATTGAACAAATTCAAAGATAGATTTTTTTTTTTAAACGGTTATGTAGATCCGAAATTTGGGCTATGATTCTTTTTTTTATTTATTTTATTTTATTTTATTTTGATTTTATTAGATTATGATTTTATTTTATTCTTTTGATTTTGAGAAGGTGGGGATCCTTTTCCTTTAGGGTTAGTTTTTTTGGGAGTTCCTATATATATATATATAGAGAGAGAGAGAGAGGAAAAAGACAATCAAGAAAAGGGGACCACGATGAGAAAGGGTTTTTCTTTCTCGAGGAGACGCTGAAGCAAAGAGGAGGGATGGTGCTTGTCTCATTAGTCGAAGACCGGTTGGAAATAGAGTTTGTGGGGAAAAAAAATGAGGAATTTAGTTTTTCAATCAAACTAATACCGAACCAGCTGCTGAATGTCGCTGTTTCGACAACGCTTCCTTCCAAAAGCTCAAATGCCATAATTACAACTGCGGATTCAACAGCATAACCGACATTTGATTTTTAAATTTCTTCAATTGCAAGACAGTGGCATTTGAGTCTTCTTTCTCCCCATTTCTCCCCTTCCCATTTCTCCCTATTTCTCGCACTATTACAGCTTCAATCTATCACTACGAACGATATTTCTAGAATTTAATATCTCCACCACGGTCCACGACAACGGCATTACGCATTACTCCAGTGATAATCGGCCTAAATTAATTTTATAATTTTTTTTTCAAATAAAATATTTCGATCTAAAACTCCATTATTTGCAACGTTCGATTTGGGCTATTGTCACGAGCATGTATGGTCATAGATGTTTGATTTGCATGGAATTTGGATGTCATGGCCTAACTTGCATCAATTTTGAGTTATTGCTTTTATCGATCGTGGTGCACTGGAGAGGGTGTGTATGTTTTGTTTGGGGATGAGCATGTTGGATAATGGGGGGAGTTGACTCTGTGCTGTAGAATGAGATGTTGATCTTATAATTCTCTATTAACTTTCATACTTGTTTATTTATTTTTATCCTTCTTTCTTTTCATTTTTATTCCTTATTTATTTTTACTCTTCTTTCTTTTATAAGATGCTACCCAAGACGTGTCCATCACAGGTATTAATAGCTCTCAATTGATTATAATTTTGCATTGTTTTTATTTTATTTTTTTAGACGAGTAATAGGTTTGCATTCGTGTCCTTTTTTATTGTAAGTAAACACCTTAAACCACTAGTCCACATCTCTTTTTGTTTCAAACTTTTGTCAGTTTTAAATAATATTTCTAACATCCTCAATTTTCATAAATTTTAACTTTCTTTAATACTAACTTTCAAACTAATATTTTTATTATTATTTTAACTTTCACCCTATTACTTTTGTTTATAAAATAAGTAAAAAATTATTTTCTTTAATTTCAAATTGATACCAAAAATTTTGAGGCTGAGATTTTAGTTTTAAGAGGTGAGTTTTAGGAGGTAAGAAAGTGAGGTAGAAAAATGGGGGTGAGGAAGTGAGGTAGAAAAAGTTGTAGAAGTCCTACTCAAGGTTTTCCTTACTCTCGTATGACCTTTTTTTTTTTTAAACAAACATTTACAAATTCTTTTGACTAATTAAACATTCTGTAAGTATAATCATGCATTCTCTTAATGTTAGAACGACGTCTTAAACAGTCAATTTAGACAAACGGACAAGATAGCAAAATATCAAAAATATGGGCGACCATGATCATACAAGTAAGGAAAGTTTATTATTCAAAAGAAGAAAATAGAAAGACAGTTGTTTGGGCCATAGGATTTCAGGGGAAACCCCTTTTGCGATGTTCCCTAAAGTTTAAAACTATTAAAAATTAAGCATATAAATAAAGAACTGTGAATGAAAACATTAAATAGGTTTTATTGATAAAACACACATTTATACAATAGGAGGAAGAAAGTTTGTGCTAAAAGCTTAGGCTGAAAGCTTCTTAAGTATATTACAAAAGAAGATGAGAGGTTTGAGAGTGGAAGAGAGAGATTATGTGAGAGCGGGTTTCTCGGAGATGTCTTAGATGAAGAAGGTCCTCCAAATATATAGAGGAAGAAAAGATAAAAAGGGGGTGAAGAGATATGGATAAGAGATAAGAAATAAGGATAGAAGAATATGATTCCGTACAACATTAAATTTCATCACAAATTAGAAAACCAACCCTTTCCTATTATAATGGATATAAACAAAGGAAAATTCGATACAGATGCTGAGCAAAGACATAAGATACTGACGATCGCATTTGTCCCTACTAAGGGAATCTTATCAAAAGATGGTCTAAAAAGAAAAATATAACTATCCTTTGCTTTTTGTCAAATCTTCATATGCTTTTAATCTTCTTTTTATAGCTTGTCCCTTTGCCTCTTCTCGCTTCTTGTCAAGTCTTTTCTCGTTTTATGTCAAATATTGTCGGATATCATTTTTTTTGCACTTAGTCTTCTTTTATCTTTCTTTTTCGGGTCGTTATTTGATCTGGGCTTTAATTTACTTACGTAAATCCTTTTGGGCGGATTTCATAAACCTGTTGTGTTAGATGAATTAAAAGGCTTTTTGGGAAAGCCTCACCCATAAACGGATTTGATATGTCTTTACTAGCCACCGTTTGGGTTGGACTAGGTTCATTAATTTAGCCCAATGAACTAGGCTCTACCTTGACATTATGACATGTCAAGTCAGACTCAGTGTCTTGTTGATTTTCTAAAAAATGCAAAATTATTTGGATGTTCTAGTTTGAATTTCTTTCTTTCAGAGGTTGTGTTCTTTACTTTTATTTCTTTTTCATTAGCTATCTTGTCTTCATATAGTTTCTTCATAACTTGAAATTCCTATTCATATCTATTATATTTTTTCCTCAATATTTCTAACTCTTCTCTAAGCAGATGATCTTGATTTTGGAGAGGAGGAAATAGTGGAGGAAAATCATGTTCTAAATTTAAAGTCTGGTTTGTTTGGCTATTACTACTTTCTATGGGATTTAAATAAGATTTTCCTTGATGATTTAAAAATTGTTTAACTAATGGGCTAATGAAATAATTATTTCCTAAATTTGTTTTACATTGGTCTAAAGCCTAGGTTAAGTTGTAAAACCTTTGAAAAATAGTCTAGGATGATTTGAAATATAAGGGAGGACTTCTTCCCATGTTTTAAAAATACCTGTTTTATGACCTTAGTAGATAACATAAAAGCTGAAATTGACGCTACCATTATTCTTTTTGTTAAGATATTCTGATAAACAGTTTAAACAAGTGATAAAATATTTTCTATCTAAACTCTTACTAGTCTAGTTGCTAAAAATCTGGCGGAAGCTAATCCAAAGGCTATCTATAATACATTTTTGTTCTTCGTTTAGTTCTAAGTGTGGTAACAGATTAAAAGTTATGTTACTTTTAGGATATGCCTTAAGAGAATTCTTTCTCTCAAAGTAAAATACCTTTTCGTTCTTACCGGAAGAAAAAGTTGAATAATCCCAGCTTATCTCATTCGTTCATCCGAAAAAAATAAAAATTAATTTATTAATCTACCTAATGTCTGCCTATCCGAAAAATAAAATTAATTTATTATCTACCAATGAATCGCCTAGACTATTATCTTTTTTCAATATGTTATATTTTCTATTTTTATACCTGTGTTAATTATCCTTTATGTGAAATTTAACCATCTTCTTTTGGGAAGATCTTTTTTTCATTTTAGTTTGTAAAAGTAACCCTTTACTTATTATTTCACAAATTGCTCTTATTAATATTTCTTTGGGATTATCATATTCTAAACTATCTAGTAGTATATGTTATAGCTAATATTTCACATCTATACCGCTTTATATTACCCTTTTCTTTGTATCACTATATCTACAAATTTTTCCGTATTTTTGCTGAATATTTATGAGGTTTACACAATATTTGCTCTCCATCCTAGGTTACATCCATCTCCCACAATTATTAAGTAATCATTTATTAATGGGTTCTAGGGGTGGTAATTTTGTGACTAGTTCTTTGAGAGTTTTTACTAGCTTAATATCTTATTGGTTAAAATATTTGTGTCCTCTACTGCCTACTTTGCTAAACAGAGGACCTGCAATCCTACTTAAATTTTTTATAAAGGGTCTTGCATAGTTTAATTATCCTAAAAATTTATATAATTCTTTTGTTTCCTCTATTTTATTAGGAAATGTTAGAATTTTTTCTGAAATATGTGGTTGTAATAATATTTTACCATTTCCTATTATTACTCTTAAAAATTCTATAGTCTGTTGAAATAGTTGCATTTTACTTTTACTAATTATAATATCATGTTCTTAAAACTTTTTTAATACTGATGGGGTTTGAAATAATAGGCGCACAGGCCCAAGACGCAAGCCCGAACGTCAGGATTAAAAAGCGGGCCCAATACTAGCGACAGGCCTTTAATGGTATCCCCTAAATGCAAGCCCGAAACAAGGGCCCAACTCGCCCCTTTAAAAGACCGGGCCTAAAGTGGAATCAGGATAAGAAAAACACTCAATCTCCACCAATCATGAAAGTAGGATATTTCCTAATTATTGCCCACCAATCACCCCTTATTAATAGGTTTACGATAAGGAAAGAAAATCTCACACCCAATGGGAGGAATATCGTATCATCCTCCAACAAGGAAAGATACTATTCTGTGTCATCATCCAGCTAGGAAAATAATCATGATCATCCATTATAAATATCAGGTCATCCCATCGATGAAAGGATGCCTTGAACATACGCCTGAAACTTACTTCATTCCTGCGCTGATCTTATCTTCCATCTAAAGAACTAACTTAAAAAAAAAAGCATCCGAGAGGCAACAAAGGCGAGCCCTCACGATCCTTTGCTTTATTTCGCAGAGGAGCCCGATATCTAAAGTCGCGGGATCCGCCCAAGAATTCCCGCACGCCCAGCCCGCCTTCCAGCTTAAAAGCATCATCGGGCCAAGGCCACCGTGGGAACGACAAGCCTTACAAATAAAGTTGACTCTCAAAGGATCATGGTATCAACTCGAAACATGTGGAGCCACGCCAATCCTCCGATGCGACCGCACAGCGACGCGGGATTGTCGACCTCCGCGAGGCACGCTAAACCGTGGTAGTCACCGACGAGGTGGAAGCACTGCATCACCAACCAACACTTGTCAAAGAATTGGAGCACTACCAGGCAACATAACGCCCTGGGGGAGACACGACAGCCCGGAAAGGCCAAAACCTTGTTACCGAGAAGAGCAACACCTCGAATCTCCTCGGGCCGAGAAGCGATAGAGAAGGAGAAACTAGCCACACCATGGAGCATGATCCTTACCAACCCCCCGAAGAGGACCGCAATGAGGAGAGGCATGGCAGGAACAACAAAGGCGATGGGCCCATCCTTTATCAGCAGGAGACAGAGGAGCGGTTGTGGAAGCAGAGGTTTAGGGACATCCAGCAAGAAATCAGCCACATGAAGGAAGCAGAAAAGGGCCGAACTCCAGTCTCCATGGACGCCCTAGTACAACAAACCGAATCCCCATTCACAACCGGGGTGTCACTCCTTCCCAAGAAAGTTCGAATGTCGCAGATCGAGACGCCTTCGACGAACAAAAGACCCCATAAACCACCCTCAATACGTGCATAAAAATCATATGGAACTACACGGACATCAACACCCCGTACGATGCGTAGCCTCATATCACACTAAAGGGCCCAAAGATCGCCCTCGGCTTAACGTGACCCGCAGCCTTCCATCTCATTGTTCACAGAGCTTTCCATTGCATTCGTCTCCCACTTTATCTGAAAGCAAGGATCGACAGAAGCCGATCTATCACCTTCTAACAACCATAAAAACATAGCTCGAAAGCCCTCGAGGTCATATGTTCAGAGGTTTAACGCGGAGTCGCTGAAGGTAGATATTCTCGACGAAGCTCGCCACATCGCTTTCATTGCGTATGGGGGTACAACAAAGACCTAATGTTCTCTATCTCAAAGAACCCTCAGGCAAGCATGACCGAGGTCCTCGCCAAAACAAAGAAGTATATCAACGGTGAAGAAGCCCTCCTATCCAAGCAAAGAAGCTCTTCTACTTAAAAGGAAAAGAGCAGGGGTGACAAAAAAAGAGAACGAAGCCCCAAGAGACAGGCAGACAGGAACAAATCCCCAAGGAGGAGCAGAGAAAACAGAGAGCGGTCCCTGATAAGACAAGGGAACGTTAGGGATCACATGAGACCACCTCAGCCTGAGCTGCAGAGGTGATATTCACCTCGGCAATACACCCCTCTGACAGCCTCAGTGTCGCAAGTTCTATGCAAAGTGCAACATGAAAGGTTTCTGAGATGGCTGTTTACCTTTTTCTATATAGACTAAAAACCCCTCAAATGTACATAGTTACAAGAACCTTACACTTCTCTTGCACCCATGTCACTTTGGATAAATTTGCTTAATTAAATAAATCGCCTTGATGTTTAGATTTTAAAATTGGGTTTAGGGTCTGACACCTAAGTGCAGTAATGTGTCATACAAGCAGAAATCGAATGTAAGTCCGCATATCATTCCCACAGATTAACATGAATTAGAGATCGCACCTAACCACTAAAGTTCTATGCTATTCGACTAAAAGAATTTGATTATGAAAGTCTATCTACTAGATAATAAATCCTATACTGTTAACTAAAATTAGAAATTGACATAATATGAAATAAAGTACAAAAATTAATAACTAAATACTGGATCTAATCCGTTCCCTATTAGAAACGAAAACTATTAGTGAATTATAATGAAACAACACCTCGCTACGAAAGTACATCGTCTATTGTATTGATGGATCCGATGGTCCAAGATCGCTTCTAAATGTTGCGCTGATTTCTTCCACATTCACTGGTTAGAAACTCTTGCTTCTCTCGAAATCAAGTTCTACCCAGTTACTTGTATTTTTGCTTTTCTTGCAAGATATGGGTATTTTTCTTTCTCAATACTTCACACTCATTTCTTGATGACTATAGATCTTTTGCTTTCCTTCTCAGGATTTTAGCAAAAGTTCTACAACTTAACTGGTGGCTCATCCTTCAGATCTATTGTCTGCCCTTTCCCTTGATTAGATCTAAGCTTAACACCTAGGTTGGGAACTTCCTTTAGGATTAAGGTGAAATTGATATTTATATTGTTAAATACTCCTCCAACTTCACCATGAGCGAACGGGATTTATCAAAATTCAAACTCTTCGCAGCTCAACAATTATCAATGGTAGTCTAACATACCTAGAAAGAATGCTCTCGCCTCGTGAATCTCCATCTCGTGTCACGCAAAGGGCATCCCCCGAAATCGTATAAGATACATTCCCTCAAAATGGCATTCGGAGACTACCATTTGGGAACTATCAAGTTAAAAACAACACCAAGCAAGTAAATCACTACCCAAATAACGCTCTCCGCATTAAGTAGAAAGATCAGAACTAACTATAATTCAAATCCAACATAACCCAGAGATTCCACTATCAGATTGCGTATTAAAGAAATGGAGCACCCATCACGTACAACCACTATAATCGCAATGAAACTGAGAAAAAATGAACTCAAGAAATTTGTCTAGATTTCATAAATTTTCAGGCAGCAATTTTAAGAAGAAAATAACATAAATAAAATTTCAGTTCTAATCGTTTCTACACAGTTAGCAGAAGGAGATCCAGAAAAGAATTAAAAATAAAAATGAAAAATAAAGAAAATTCTACTCTAAACTATACACTGAGTTCCTCTTCGTTCCCCTTTTCTAGGTAGTGAAGACGGAAACTACTTTACTATTCTAACACTGTCTATTTATAATGTTAAAAGAAATTAGAAATAATCCCCAAAAAGCTCCAAGTACTCCCTAAAAGAAAGCCTAGCTTATCAAGTCTCTAGGTCGCGACCTCAAGTCGGTACTTGAATCCTGGATTTTCCTTAATTACTCTTTGCTTAGTCGCAGAATTAAGCATTGGCCGCAACCGTGTCTCGCACTGCATCGATTAGTAGCCGCGACATCGTTTATAGTCGCGACCTTGTTGGTTCAGTGTTTCTCAAGAGTTGATGTCGCGACCACGGTTTCACGTCGCGACTTCGTTGTCTTTCTTTTCTTCTGCGTTCTGAGTCACGACCTCAGTTCTGAGTCAGGATTCTTTTCCTTGTTACGCTGCACGTCGCGACTTCGGTTCTAAGTTGCGACCACATTTATGTTCCTACTGCATTACTTCAGGTTGTGACTTTCTTTTTCTGGTCGAGACCTTGTTTGTGGTCTTCTGCCTTCACAGGTTTTGAATTTAGGCTGCACCACAGATGTCGCGACCTCGATGTTCATTTCCTCTTCCGGGTCGCGCCACCTTTTCGCCAGAACCCGCTCTCCAATCCCTATCCTACTACGACCAAGGTGATGTCGCGACCTCATGTTGCTTTTTTTTTTTTGTTGCATGTAGTCCTAATTGCTCAAGAGTAGTTGCACTGATTTCTTCGGCCACTCGTGTCGCGACCGAATGAGTGGTCACGACATCGTCAGGGTCTTGATTAATAAATGATCGTAACTTCGCTCGCAAGGACTTCGCTTGGCTTGTCAGTTGCGAATTTCCATTTTGTTCTTCTTCAACTCTTAATTTGGTTGCAACTTCAATCTTCCTGTTGAGACTCCAGTTCCAGTTTTCATGTCACGACCTCAACAGCACGTCGTGACCTCAAATGGAGCCCTTCATTTAAAAACTAGTTGCAACTTCGTTTTCTTGCAGAGACTTCCCTTGTGGCTTTATTGACGGATCCACATCGCAACCTCAGATTGACGTCGCGATCCCGCCATATCCAATTACGCGCGACACGTGAGTAGTGTCTCGAATCAAGATTCTACTTTGAATATTTCCTCGTCTCAACCACACTTCCTTTATCGCAACCTCTTTCATTCGTTGTTTTGGTACTCGTCGCAGTTTCCAATCCTTCAAGTCACGACTTCGCTTGAATAAGCCTCATTTCTTCCTCAAGGCTACCGGTCCCGCCGATGTCAGAATTCGAATTAATCGAACAAACAATTTTCGCGCGATCTCGACTTTCGCCATGCATTTACGCTTTATGCTTATCTCTTCGCTACTGATTTTCGTCACGTATTTTCGCAAATTAAATTTGAGTAAAATATCCACATTTCTGCATACGAATCAACATTTATCTTGTAATATGCTCAGAAAAATGGATTAAGAATCAAATGAGTTTTTGGACTCATCAATGGCCATCCCAAATGAAGTCAGACCCCGCTAAAAGAGACAATACCAAATACTATGAGTTCCACAGGGGTCATGGACACCGACAGATGACTGCATCCAGCTAAAAAATGAAATTGAATACCTGATCCGACAAGGGCATCTACCGCACGCGGGGGCCTCGTAAGAGCGTGAACGAGTCCGCACTGAAGACCACCGTCACCCAACCCCAATTCAAAGATCGGGCCGCCTTTAGGAGAAATCCATGTAATCTCCGAAGGGTTTGCAGGAGGTGGAGAGTCCAGCTCAGCCAGGAAGGCCCACTACAGAGCATTAGATCTGGGAAACCTTAGAAGTGGCCAGCCAAATAAGATCCAAACTTCCTCCGTCGATACTACCATAACCTTTCTCGCACTTCGACATGTGGAAGGCTACCATCCCCATGACAACCCGCTTGTGATAAAAGCCATAGTCGCCAATAAAACGATCCACGTGGTCCTCGGTTTAATAACAAAGGTTCTACGACATCATCTTCAGACGCCGACAAATTGCTGCTTTGAAGCTGATAGCTGAGCCGCGCCAATGCCGCCTACGTGTCTCTGAGGAGAAAGAGTACTACCCCAGTGGCCTGGGCATGCTTAGTGTTCACTTTGGGAGACCCCCCATGCCATGCTACAACAATGGTGAGATTTCTCATAGTAGAAGCCCCATCGGCCTACAACATGTTACTAGGTAAGCCCTCTCTCACGCTATAAGGGTCGCTCCTCCGCTTTATCACATGTATCAAATCTCCAATCAGAAATGGAGTAGAATGGTTTGAGAAACCAAAGATATACCAGTGGAATGTTATTAAGCATAGATGAAGCAAAACACGATCGACAACATCTACATGGACGAGCTCGACATGCGAGACGAGGTAACCACCCGACCTGCGCCTTCAAAAGAATTAGAGTCAGACAACTCCTGGGTGACCGTACCACACCCGCTTCACATAGGTCTAAACTAGCAAAAGGCATCAGAAGCCCTCTCGCCCGTTTTCTGGAGCAGAACATGGAGGTATTCGCTTGGAAATGTAGAAGACACGGGCGGGTCGACTGACGCTGATTACCCACAAACGAACGTCAATCCCTCCTTTAATTCGTCATGTTATATGAGTTTCGCCTTAAAGACGTATGGCAATTAATGAAGAGGCTCAGAAGCTCCAAGCAAAGGCAATCAGAGAAGTAGAGTACCCTAAATGGTTGGCTAATGTCGTTTTCACAAAAGCAAACTAAAGTGGCGCTTTGCATCGACTCACGTACATCATCAGGTCCGCCAAAGGATGTCTTCCCTACCTCTGACGATCCTAGGTAGACGCCACGGCCGTACCATGAACTCCGCCTTCATGGACGCCTTCTGCCACCGATCAAAGATATGGACCCCAATACCAAGAGAATACCCCATTTACACACCGGTCGAACCCATCATATCGGGCAATGCCCTCTGACTAAAGAACGCAGGAGCCACCTACCAAAGGCCGGGTGAACAGGATGTTCCGTAAAACAACTGGAGCATCTATGGAGGAGCAGACTACATGCCGGTAAATCGATAATGTACCGAGTCTACATAACCCATTTTACCGAGGTATGCTCCGTGTCCCGAAAGCTACAATATGAAGAACCCACCAATGCGCTGAGTCTCCGCCGGAAGTTCTTAGGTTTTATAGTCAACAGCTGAGGAATAGAGGCAAACCTAGATAGTGATAAAGACCGTGCTTGATATGTCGCCTCCTTCAAACATTAAAGAAATTCAACGCCTGACAAAGAGAGTAGCGGCGCTGAGCCGCTTCGTATCTAGGCTGGGCCGACAAATGTCACTTTCTTCGCCCGAAAAGGTTTTCCAATGGGATGCACATCGCAAGAGGTGTTCACAAAGATTCAAAACCTAACTCCGAGCCTCTCCCCCACTCTAGTAAGCCCTTCCGAGGGAGAACCTCACTTTACCTAGTCAAGCTTCTGCATTTTGCAACTACACAATTCGGTAAGAGAACTAGGACAAGGTGCAACAACCAATACTATCAGTAAATGGAGGCCTCGAGGGGAGCAGAGGAGAGGTACCCAAAGATGGAAAAGCTGATCCTGGCGTTGGTAACTACATCCAGAAAACTCCGACATTACTTCCAAGCTCATACCGTCGAAGTCCCAACCGAATATCCGATGAAGCAACATCGCAAAACCGTAAACCTTTGGAAAGTCGATAAAGTGGGGCTATAAAGCCGAGTGAATTCGACATTAGGGTACAAACCGGTGACAACTGTAGAAAAGGGGCGTATCTGCGCATTTATCATGGAATTCACTTCAAGATAGTCTACTGAGGCTACCCAACCTGCACCCCACCTCCTCTATATTTGGAGATTATCCACTGACTATCGTTAACGCCCTAGAAGCTTGGCAGTGTGGCTGATCCCGACCCCTCCGTACAGAGATGCATACGATCACGCCCGCATTCGGCCTGCCCCAATAACGAGGCCGACATGAGGTCATCATGGACTTAACCCGCCCACTTCATGGAAGCAGATCAAATTGAGGTGAGCAATGACTCCCAACCCAGGTAAAGGAGAAGACTCTTATGAGGCCGTGAGGTGAGAAGATGATCTTATATCTCAAAAAAGGTGCGAGAGTTGCTTAAAGAAGTTCATACGAGTTCGCCAAACATGTACCAAGAGCGTAGAATTCCTGTCGATGCTCGCGGCCGGCGACAAAATTTCACAAGAAGACTCCGACAGACCGACACTGGCCGAGCACCTTCCGTAACCCTCGCAGTGTCAACAACTGAGAGTCTCCCCGTGATGTCCGAATCGAGCCGATGGACCCCATCCGATTACGGTGGATGGTACATCGCTGCGACCCAAAGGAGACGCTCCAAACCCCGAGCGAGGTCGCAAGATTCACCGCTCATCTAATCTTTATAAACGAGGCTTCTACGCCCATACTTAAGTGCGTAGGGAAGGAAGACGCCAACTACATACTCGTGAAGTACACGAGGCATTATGTGGCAATCCACATTCTGAGCTCTGACCTCGCGTGGAAAACACTAAGGTGGGTACCACCGGGGCCACAATGCTCGTGAGACGCGATTTAAATGGTTAGAAAATGCAAAGCTTGTCAGGAGCATGCCAAGATATCTCATCTCCTATCTGAGCCACTAATGTCAGTCACAAGCCCCTGGCCTTTTCAGCAATGGGGGCTAGACATATTGGGACCTCTACCCATTGGAAGGGATGCAAATTTATCATTGAGGTCGTGGACTATTTTACCAAATGGGCCGAAGCCAAACCCTTAGCAACAATCACAGAACATAAGGTATGCAACTCGTCCCATGCCTCTATATAATACGCAGGCTCGGGATCCTAAGGTCCTCGTGTCTCGATAATGGGAAACACCACAATCCTAAGTTCAGGATTTCGCTACTGAGTTTCTGAATCAAGAACTACTACTGCCCCTTAACTCATCCGCAGCCCAATGGATGCTGCAGAGGTCACTATAAGGACTCTAAAGGCAACACTGAAAACCAAACTGGAAGACCTAAAAGGAAAATGGGTAGAGTACCTCCCCGAGGTATTATGGGCATACATAACTACGCACAAGTCAGCAACTCAGGAAACCCCGTCGCCTCCGGCCTGCACCAAAGGATCTGCACCGAGGTCACCATACTGAATACCACTCTATGTCCATTTTTAAGTCGCTTAATGTTATGATAGGTTTAAAACAAGTGATTCGCGTCACAAGAGGGTGATACGGAATCAACAAAATTTATATCCTAAATTTCCTACTGCCGTAGTCAAGCTATTGCAGTATAGCGGTCTAGGGTCGAACACGGTGGATGAGTTTCATCTTTTACAAATGATTTGGTATTATGTTTCAAATGGTGATGCTTCATTTGGATTTTGATTTGCATTAAAAAGTGCGGGTGTTGTTGCTCAGGTTAACTGCTGCGCTTAATTAAGGCGCGAGTAAGACCCAGTCTTCAGTCACTAGCTTGATAAAATGAGGTTATAAAGGTGTCCCTGTTATTACTCAAGATTAGTGGCAAATGACATATAGTCATGGGCCAAACCGATCTTTGTTTAACTTTAAAAACCAACCCTTAAACATTCCTAGTCGAACCATAGCATTTTACCGAACATTTAATGTTTCATAGCTGAAACCAAAGCATTTAACCTACTTTCAAGGGGTTCAGAATGACATCTAATGGATGTCGTTGTATCTACCATTAAGAATACACCGAATCTCGAAGCATGCCAAGTATTGACCAAAGGAAATACATTAAATAGCATCAGAACCCTAGTCTGGAAAGCTCAAACACAAAAAATACAAAGACCTCGCTCTATTAAAACCGAGGAACACCCGCAAACCAACATCTACCAACCTAGAACCCTCCTCTTCAAGGTTTGAGGCTTAGCTAAACATCCTTTGAGTTGTCATCCTCAGCGTGTGTTCATAAATTTCGAAAATAAGAGAAAGAAGAGAGAGGAAGAGAGAAAATCAGTAAACCTAAAATGTAATGTGAAAAACTGCGTGATTCAAAGTCAGTGGTTGCTAAATGTTATAAAGGGCTTATATAGCCTTTACAAGAGATGTGAAATACCAAAATAACCAAAACAATATGATTACATTGAGGGCGTATTGGAATTACACAAACTGGTCAAGCCGATCACAAACAGGGGTGAAGATTTTCGCTGATGCATAGTGAATTTCGCTTTATCATAGCTTTAAAAATTTTCGCTATGATAGCTAGTTTTCGCTATCATAGCTAGGTTCGCGCATACGAAATTCAAATTTTCGCTATGCACGTAATTTCGCTTTATGATAGCTAATTCGCTTATGATAGCGAATTTGTTATGATAGCTTAAATTTCGCCATCGTAGCTTAAAATTGGGCCATAGCGAATTCTCGATCCTCCCAGACGCTTTCCCGCACCAATCGCCTTGCATTTCTTCCTTTCCGCCTTGACATTTCTTCATCCCGCTTGATGAAATCGGCCGAGATTTCACTAACTCAAGATAAAACATCACAATTATGATGCCAAGCTTGATATGATGGCGGAGGTTCCTAAACCTGCAAAACTACCAAAAACAACCTCGAAACAAAATCGCAGTACCACCTGACACATGTCAATTCCATAATTAATATGATTAGTACGCAAAAAGCACTCAAAACGTATCTTAAATAGGACTCAAAATAGCACTTTTTAGGTACTAATCAATAAGTTATAATGATAAAGCCAGGAGCTCGGCTCGAAGGGGTCTGGGTGGAAGAAGCGCGTGATTCACAAAGTTTGTTCTTTATTTCAAAGGAGCTACAATTAAATACAAATTTTCATTACATGGAGGTTACAGCCACCTCAGAGGATTACAAAATCTTTCTTTGCATCTCAAAAATTACGGTTAGTGAAAACCGTTCTTCACACCTGCCAACACCCTGTCAAGGCAAAAACCACAAGAAGGGGAGAAAGAGAAAGAGAAAGGGAGAGGGAGATAGAGAAAGAGAAGGAGAAAGAGAAGGAGAAAGAGAAAGAAAAGAAGAAAGAGGAAAGAAAAACGGAGCTTTTGCATTTCAAATTTTTCTTCAAGCACACCGCCTGGATAATGCCTCCCTAAAGATGCTCACCATCGGGCATAGCTAGGAACAACACAACTCCCACAAGGAGGAACTAGGAACAACACAATTCCCACAAGGGAGGAACTAGGAAAAACACAACTCCTACAAGCAGAGACCATCGACACCAAACGCCGGCCCACAATCACCGATAGAATCCCATGCAAAGGATTTGACCAAACCCCGACGCTTCATCATGCACCTGACCGACCGCTTAAAGAAAGGATGAAGATTGGAAGCATAGCACCACCACAGACGGATCGCTATTTATAAGGAAGCCAGGACGCTTGGGGAGTCGCGCAATCCGTCCCAATTCTCCATAGATCCGCATGAAAGCCACACGCGCTTTTCCAAGGAAAGGAAGACGAAAGGGTCTTAGCGCCTGTATTTCCGCAGCTCGCCTTGCGCAGCTAAATAGCTCAAGACGGTCTTAGCCTGGTGAACCTAGTAGCCTGGCCAAGGAGCTTAACAACACACAAGAGGGTCTACCGCTCTGCAGTCTAGTGCTCAATTCATGGAGCTTGGGCAGCCTCAGAGGTTCCACCGCCTGTGAGCCCAACACTTCACCCGCGGAGCTTAACAAATAAGAGGGTCTTACCGCCCAGATCCCAAGAGTTTCCGCCTTGCGTAGCTTAATAGCTCAGGAGGGTCTTAGCACCCAGGAGCCTAGTAGCTCAATTCGCGGAGCTTAACAGCTCAGAAGGGTCTTAGCGCCCAAGAGCCCAATAGCTCAGTTCAGAGCTTAACTGTTCAAGAAGGTCTTAGCGCCTAGGAGCCCAAAGAGCTCGCCTTTGCAAAGCTTAACAAATTCAAGAGGGCCCAGCCTGTGAGCCTAGTAGCTTAGTTCGCGGGAGCTTAAGAGCCCGTAAGGGTCTTAGCGCCTGTGAGCCCAAGAACTCACCCGCTGAGCTTAACAGCTTAGCGGGTCTTAGCGCCTGTGAGCCCAAGAGCCTGGGCCTTGTATAGCTCAAAGAATCAGAGGGTCTTAGCGCCTAAGAGCCCACACAACTGGGCCATGAGCTTAACAGCCTTAGGAGGGTCTTAGCGCCTGTGAGCCCAAGAGGTCGGGGCTGTGAGCTAACACCAGAGGGTCTTAGCGCCTGTGAGCCCAATAGCTTCACCAGAGCATAACTGGGCCGTAAAGGGTCTTAGCGCCCAGAGCCTGTGGAGCCTGCAGCTCGGGACACGAACATAACCGGCCAGGAAGGCCAAGAGCCCCTGAGACATGTGTGCCTCAGAGCCCAAAGAGCTCAGGCGGAACATAACTACTCACCACCAGAGGGCTTTAGCGCTCAGAGCTCAATAACCTGGGCCACGGAGTTTAACAACTCAAGAGGGTCTAGCGCCAGAGCCCAAGAGCCGCTCGTGAGCTTAACAACTCAGAGGGTCTAGCGCCCCGTAGAGCCCAAGAGCTCAACGTTTAGAGCATAACTGCCGTAGTGTCTTAGTGCCCGTGGAGCCCATTGTACTCATATCATGAACACAAACTACTCGTGAAGGCTAAAGAGCCCTGAGCTATGTAGCTCGCATTCGCAGCTCAGTCGTGGAACATAACTGCTCAGGAAGGTCAAAGAGCCATGGAGCCATGTAGCTCGCCAGATTCGAGCTCGTTACGAGCATAATCAAGCCAAGAAGGCCTTAACGACTAGGAGCCGTGTAGTCAAATCGCGTGGCCGCAACCGCTTAAGGAAGACCTCGTGGCCCGGGGAAACCAAGAAGCTCAAACTACCTAAACAGAAAATGAGTGAAGAAATTAATCGATGAATCTCGGGTATATCAACAAAGAGTCAAGATCGACAATACAAAAACCTAGGCCTGCCAAGATACACAAGGTTGAAAAAAAGAAAAAGTAGTTTCAGACGCTCTGACGTCTGCCTCGACTCATGGAAGTAGAGGATTCAAAAGGCGGAGCCCCAGCAGGCGAGGTACAAGGGCTAGCCCCCGGAGGAGCCCGAGGATCACCAAGCACGGGAGCACGATCAGGGGCCCCTGACACCTCGGTGCCCGCATCAACCTCAACCTCGGAAGCAGATCCTTCAACCTCCTCATCAAAAAGCTGGATGTTAAACTCTAAGTCTGGGAAAGCTCGGGAAGCCCAACGTTGAAAGGCAAGCCACCCGGAAGCCCATTGGGTGCAGGCCTCGTCTTTAAGCTCCGCTATCACTTCGCCCCTCCGGCTAGCCAAGGCTCACCGCCTCGCAAGGTCCTCCCTACGAAGCTGCCCGAAATCTCCTCCGTCAAGCGTTCCACAGAGTTACCCGCCTCCAGAGCCTCTTGGCGGGCTGGCTCAGGCCTCTATCTTGGCCGCCCAAGTCACCATGCGACACGCAACTCCTCTCCTGGCCGGCCCGCGGCTACGTCTTCACGACCTTGCGATCATGAGACCTCCTTTTTCTTTATCACTCAGCCAGCCTCGCCCTTGCCCGAAGCATGCTTGAGTCAGACCTATGCTTCGGTTCCTCGGTCAGGTCATATCTAGGCTTAAGGCCCGACCCTCTCGGAGTTGGGGCTTGACAGCCTTATAGGAACCAGTCGCCCTTGCGAGCCTCAGTGAGGTGGCCCTCCTTGCCAAACCTTTCGCGTAAGTAGCCACCTACCAAAACAAAACAAACAAACAAGCAAGACAAAAGTCGGCTAATAGAGGCCGAAACAATAAAGAAAAGTCGGCGAAGCGCTTGGGGCGGTTCCATTTGATAGAAGAGCGAGCCTCCTCGGCGGGCGAATCCACATTCCTTAGGTGGTCGCTGGGATGGAGAACAACCCGACCGGCTCGCGCGAGAAAGCGAGTCCTCATCCTACGACCTCAAGCGATCGCGATTCCCGTCACCTCATCGGCATTACAAGAGGGCGCGGATCGTGATTCTCGTCACCTCGTCGGCATTACGGGAAGGTGTGTAGGCGCCCGCGACGTGGGACTCGGGCCCGAAATAAGAAGAACCTCAAGGGGTCTCGGCCGCCCTCCCAGAAGAGTCTCGGCCCAGGCAGCCGGGCGAAGGAGAGAAGAGGCTCCCTTTAGGATCTTACCGACGGGCGGCCCTCGGAGAGCTTCGGAGGTTTAGTTTCACGCTCCTCTTGGCTGCTGCGGCACCTCCAGGCGGGACCGAAGTTCTCCCCGTGTAGGCTTCGTGATAAGGGGCTTCGAAACAGAAGGTGAGGAAGACTTGGAGACAAGAGGCTTCATGACGGATAGGGGAGAAGATCTCAGGAAAGGAAGTCAGGCAGGCCTCGCACCAAACGGTCCAGGAATATCCGACCTAATGAGCTCGGAATAGGCCTGGCAGGCGCACTTCACGGCTTACGCTGCCTCCTCGTCCTCGGGGCGAGATCGGGCATTTTTGGAGCCATGTGACCAAAACAATGTCAAAGTAATACCTGACCTTTGAGAACCAGGAAATGAGCGAAGCGAAGGAGGCTGAAAGTTCTCAAGGTGATCAAGGAAAGGCGAGGCATGAGTGGTGACTCCTCTCAGGTCAAGGGATCATTACTCCCAATGACTGACCCCTTGACAAAAAATAACGTTTCTTCCAGTACTTGTGCAAAGATGGAAGGTTCGAAATAATTAACTTGGCGCTGGAGCGCTTGGAGATATAAAGAAAGCCTTAAGCGGCCTCCTTTACACTGAAGAAGTCTAAGAGCAGGGCAATACTGGGTACACCCAGGCCTTTGTCCCTAAAAACGACTAACAGCCCCACCAGAATACCCTAAAAGTTGGGGGAAAGCTGAGAGGGGTAGACATTGAAATGTTCTGGCACCCTCTTTCAAGAAAGGATGCAGCGGGAGACCGGGAGAGCCGTTCTGGGGCATACCTCAGCACCATCTTAGGCACTTGGACGCGTGGGTGGTCAGTGCGTGGGGACCTGGCCTGGCGGATCCCCCAAGCGGGGGGCCCATCTTGGGCGCAAAGATCTCACCCGAATAAAGGTTCGGCCACGTGGACCACGGCCACACAACATTACGTATGGCGGCCCTCGAATATTCCGGGCGGCCCCAGGATGATTTCATTAATTTTCCTGGCCTTGTCCCGAGGAAAGGAGCTCCACAGGGCAATTCGGAGAACCACCAAAGCCAAACTATCAGACCCTCCGTCAGTCCGCCCTAAACTAGACGCCTCGGCAGGATTACTCCCTATGCGTAAAACAGAGGAGCGACCAGGACCCATGGAGGTACACAGGGCTAAGTAAGAAAAAAAGGGAAATCGAAGAAAATCACGGAACTGACCCGAAGAGCACGCCCTAAAGCCTTGGGCTTGAGGCAAAGCGGAGGAGAAGAAAAAAGGCATTACCAAGGCCGGAAACAAGATGAGGACACCGGCCCCAAACAAGATATCGGGACCGCAGGCATCCTGAACAATGAGTCGGGACAAAATTCGAGAAAAAGGAAGTGAGCTTGCGAGGCAAAAAAAGCGAGAATAGAGACAATCAAAAAGTCTGAAAACGGTCAGGGGACATTTTAAGGAAGCTAGAGCCACAACTTGAAATAAACATGAAAATCGAGAAGCATCATTATCACAAGGCGTTGAATGGCGACAAGCCCTAATCAAACCCTTCACGAGTAGCCCGCGTGGGTATCACACACGTCAGAAGCGATATAGCCCTTGCCTACACTTGCTTTAGTCAAGGCTAGGAAACGCAGCGATAGGAGTTTGGAAATAACTAGGCGCGCGGGCCAGAGCCTTAAGCCAGATGTTATGATTAAAGCGGGCTGATAGCACAGGCCCTTAATGGTATCCCCGAATGTAGGCAGAAACGAGGGGCCCGACTCGCCTTTAAAGGCCCAGTAGCCCGGAGAATTCGTATTGGGGAAACACCGAAATCTCCTGTCGGAAAAGTAGGATATTTTCCTAATTATTACCCACCAAATACCCTTATTAATCGATTCTGATAAGGAAGAAAATCTCTCACGAATGAGAGAATGTAGCCGATCATCCTCGACAAGAAAAGATACTATTACGTGCATCATCGGATAGGAAAATAATCATGATCATCCATTATAAATACCAAACCCATCCCATCGGTGAAAGATGCGCGGAGACTTCATACAAAACTCCATTCCCTAAGCGAGTTGATCTTCTCTTCCGCAGGAAAGCCCGGCTTAGGCATCGAAGCGAAAGAGGCGAGCCCGCGATCGCTTTTGTTTCTTGTTTTGCGAGAGGAGCAGATATCTAGAGTCGCGGACCGTGAGAAAAACCTTCCCGGCCACAGCTCTAGCCCAGTTCCGGTTAAAAAAGCATCATCAAATACTATTTGGAGGTGTCCTATGTGTTTCTTCTAATTTTTTCCAAAAACTAGTATATCATACAGCCCCAAAGCCGAGTTCGTATACTCGAGATACCATCTTTGTGACACTCCAAAATCAGAGGGTCAGGTAATGACCTTCGTCAGCACAGAATATCGTGGTCGCCTTTACGTATATTTTTCTTACAAATATACAAATTCTTATAATATTTTACAAGAGTTTGATTCCTGACTCCTTTACAACATGCGAAATATATTAAAACTAGATTGTTCTAGTATATTTTAAAAATACTTCTCAAGGCCACAATCCGGCCTTGCCGTACTCACGGCCTCGAGAAAGAACCTTTGTCTTCTCATGTACTTGAAGGACATTACATAACCGGGGTGAGCAAAGCTAATAGATGATATATCTCTACCTGAGGCTACTCCGCTTTAAGAGCGACATGAAATGCGATACATCTGATCATGAATTCAAGTACCTATATACTACTTATTAATATGCGAATACCATAACTATGAGATGTAGTATGCCTCATGACTCAAATCCTCTGAGGTCTGTGATTCTCTTTTTGCATTTGCTAAGTGTGAAGAAGCCGTCGATGGCATCCCTTACGACCCTTTTCCAAAGCAAAGCTTTTGTTTGTAATTCTAGACACGTTGGATACCCACGTGCCTACCCATTCCTTATCCAAGTATTGTGTTGTGTTTTGTGGGCCCGCAGTTTTAGTTCCACATGGACGCCTCACACCTATACAACATTTTTATGGGCTTTCCTTTGACGGTTTCGTAATAAGCCATATTCGGGTTTTTCACTGAGGGTGTCATCACTACGCGCTACCCATTTACACCGCATTACTTTTCATGTCATTAACCGTGACCTCAATTTGGGCGTTGTCCCATTTGCCCGAGCTCGCAGTGGTTCCACAAACACGGTCATCAGTGCTTCATATTGTCACGACTTACATCGAACACCAACAGGTGTCGATTTACCATGTTGAACACAAACACAATGAGCCCCAACCATGGAGTCACACACGGAGCTCATTGATGTCCATTACATAAATGTCATGCAAATGTCATTGCATGCCATTTTTATTATACATATATCACATAATTTCACACATTCAGCATGTTATTCAATTTACAGCAATAACACACATTAGTCATTCCCAGCCATAAATCCGGCCATGCTTGGCCTAGGAAATAATATGTACTTAGTCTAGAAAGTCCATCTTGTGTCAATACTACACAAAAAATTCAACACACAATTCACACTTTTTCGGGTCATACGCTGACCCCGAGCATTCCATTCAAACGGTTTAGCGAAGTTCCGAAAGCCAGGCGGACCCATTCCTCAGCTGTTAGTGACCCAGCCCGATATTTCAGCCCACGACAGCTGAAATTCAATTTTAATCAAATTCCTATACTCTTGAAACTCCGTGAAGTCAAGAATCGTGAATCGGAGTTTGGGCCGAAAGTTATAGTCATTGAATTTGGCGTGGCGATTATGGGGTGCTTAGCGGAGAATTTTGGCACACCCCATTTGCCATTTGCTTAGGATTTTGCGATCCCAGATTCTGATGTTGGCCTCGGACAGTCCCAAAACCACATGAAACCGGTCTTTGACCGTCACACAAGAACAACCAAACCACACACATCTTAAACTCGCCCTGAAATGGGGCGAAACCGTTAGGCCATTACGTGGAGAGTAGGAGGAAACCTACCTCTTGTAAGCTGCAGTTCGGGTTCTTACCGTTAGGAGTCACTCATTCTTGGCCTCAACCATTTTCCCTCTTTCCTTTCCCCCTCTTCCTTTTCTTTCTTCCTCCTTTTCCTTCTCTTTTCTTCTTTCCTTTTCTCTTATTTCCTTCCTTTCTCTTTTCCCCTATTTTTTTCCTTTCTTTTCTCTCCCCCACATTCTCTTTGTTTCCATTTCGCATGTTGACACATGGCTTACCATGTGCCACACATATCGACTTCATGTGTCTGATACGATGTCTAAATATGTAAGTCATTGTCACAGGAATTCAATGAAATTCGACTGGGTAGCTAGATTTTGCGAGACGATTCCAACGAGGAAATCCATTTAAATAAATGCGAGATCTAGAAAAATCTAGCTTTTCCTCGAGACTATTCGATAAATTACCATTTGTCCTTTTTACAAAAATTTAAATTAATTTTCACGGGTTTACCATCATCTATGTATCACTTACAAATAAATCATTCTCTCTAAATATATTATCCATCTTTCTTTGGAATATTGATGGTACATTTTTTAAACCAAATGGCATCACAAGCCATTCAAAATACCCTTCTGGATAAGAAAAAGTTGTCCAGGGTATACTATCTAGGTGCATCTTAACTTGCCAAAATCCTAATGATGAATACTCATTTGAGTGATAATTATAATAGAATCTGGCACATTTAAATCACAATTTACCCACATTTGGCACAAGAACAGGTACTTCTAATCTCTTCTGTGTTTTAAGACTTGTGCAGGTCTTTCAGGTTTAAAACGTAAGTGCACAAGGATGTTTGCCCAGGAAGCTAATATGAAGCAGTGTGGATGTGGGTGAGCAATTGACGAAGTCTCGGGAACTCCAGAAAAGCAAGGAAAGCACCAGTGCACAAGTTCTACCGGTAAAACTTAAAGTTCTACCGGTACAACTTGCTGAAAAATTGGTAGTGAACAAGTTCTCACAGGGTAGAACTTAAGAAAGTTCTGCCGTCTGACTTCTTGGATAGTGATGAGGGTTCTCTCGGGTCTGGCAAGTTCTGGGGTACAACTGCACGAACTTGCGGGGTGTCCAAGAATTCAATCCGTCTGCAGTGCATAGTCAACAAACCAAAATGGAAAATCACATTGGAGAGTATAAAGGAGGACACAAATGTGGGGACTTATAGGCTCTCTTTTTAGTTTTTAGTTCTTCACTTCTAGGGTTTAGGTTTTGGATAGAATAAGAGTTTTCTCCAGTTTTTGAGTTAGATTTTGTAGATCCAGATTTCAGATTTCCATTCTTTTAGAAGTTTCGGATTCAAAGTTTGTAATCTTTCGGTATAAATATTTATTACTTTAAATCCTAGCATTCATATTCTTCATTCTCGGTTTACAAGTCCAGTGATTTACGCAGGTCTTGTTTTTATGATGTCGTTCTTGAGCTGTTGTTCAGCACAAGTTTTATAGGTTCCTAAACCCTCTTCTTTGGGATCATACGGGAAACTCACGATCAAAGGTAGGGAGTCCCTCAATTCCTCTTTTGATTTTCAATGGATTGTGTAATATTGATCACTTGTGTAGAAGGTTTTAAATCGCCGTTGGGCAAATTCTTGACAACGATGTTAACGAATATTTCGATTTTTGCGTTGTGCTTGATCATAATGCCACTAAGGGTTCGTTTAAGTAGAGAACAAGTGTTTAGTATTACTCGATCATCTTTATTTCCAAAGAGCATTTAAAGACAAATCCTCCATCGAAGACCATTTATCCAATGGTTCTAGATGAGTTTATAAAATAAGAGGTGGAGACTTACTACGATCGAAGTGAGTGGAACCTAAAAATCCCGGCAATTGTCTTTCTAGTTTTAAAACATTTAAACGATCAACCATTCGAGTCAAACAACACAACATCACAATTTTCTTTTAAATCATACTTTTAGTGAGGGGAATAGCTCTGATGATCGACAAAGTAAAACTAGCTCTGAGGAGATGACACATTAGTTTCCACGGTATTACAATACTAGACGGTAGTAATTCCTAAGCTTGGGAATAAGATTGGCTTTAATCGGGACGAAGCGTTTAGTGCCGTTCTTAGGGAGTGGCGACTAACGAAGTTGATGCGAAGGAAATTTGAGAGGTGATGTTGCATTTACTGCAATTCGATCACGTTCTCCACTTTTCTTTTTATTTTTTGTTTTTAGTGAAATCTTATTAAGTGTTTCTTGGATCGAGTGCAGTGTAAGTGCATGTCAATTGGGCTCATAGCGAAACACCGACAGTCGGAAAGCTGTATCCCCACTAGAAACCACTGAGAAATCCATTATAAACGAGTGTCTCGAAGATAACATTTACCTGAATGGACAATCACGAGGAATCGGCAAGGACTCTATGAGCCTCCACGACATGAAACGATGCTCATCCCGATAAACCCGATGCTAGGAGGTGGAAATGGTAACCTTCAACAAAATCGGTATAGAGTTCCCACGATCCTTTACGCCCAGCGTAGAAAGAACCCTTGAAGTGCAGCCTCAGAGGACCTGACAAATTCTTGTGATCGCGCTGCGATGAGGCGATCAATTCACGATGAAGCCGGAAATGATGAATCATTTTGTCTACCAAGAGTTCGAATCTGAGAATCACTATATTGCTGAAGTTTTGAGGATGTCTGTGGTACATTCCTCTCCAGGTTCCCCCTCTCCCACATTATCTGTTTGAAATTCTTGTTCCTTTTGCTTTAAAGAGGGAGAAGGCAAAATCTGGTTCAAATTCCTTGCACCTAATTCAATCTTTACCACATGGAAAACATGGGCAATTCCTCGATAGTTATTCTCTGCAATACCAATGCCTCATAGACCAATTAGAACTTACGAAAAGCAGGTGAATCCTGCGTGTGGGAAGATATAAGGATCTCATCCATCTTTATCCACTCATCATGGGTTAGATGTTGGACAGAATTTGTGCATACTTCCATCAGGATTGTCTTTAAGTAATAAACAATACATCAAATGATGTGTGCGAGGAGAATTTTGTAGAAAGTGTAGGAGGCAATTGAGCTTTTTTGACATATGTCGGAAGATGCTCGAACTTGGGAAGCCCAACACTTATCTTTAGACATGAGTGCATAAGCACATCCAACGGTGGCGGAATCCACCACCTAAGAAGGGAATGATGAGTTACAAAATAAAGTACCAATTTAACAGGAGTTAGAGGCCATAGAGATGAAAAAGTGAATGAAGAATTACTTGAGTATGCCTCGACTACCCTCGGTGCCAAATGGACTAGAGTAGAGGAGCCATGCATTATATGCGATGATCTTACCTAGGCCATTGCTTCTTAAATCTTCCTCAAGTTAGGAGCCATTCAAATTGAAATGACAGCGCCCTTAACTACCAAGAAACCTTTCAACTCCCTACTCAAAACTGTACACAGGTGAGGTAAGCATCTAATTTTATTTTGTAAGGAGAAATGAGGAGGACACCTAACACCTTGCCCAGAAATGACCAAGGTCCTCACTATCGAACCAGGTTTTCCAAATTCCATTCCTCCATTTCAAAATCAAGACCCCCAGGATTTCAGGAAACTCTAATCAAAGGTCATCATCCAAGACAAGGAATCAAAACTCACGACCTTACCCGACCTCACACAAGAAATGGAAGAATGAATTGCAGTTTGGCCTGAATCGACAATCCACAAACACGGAACTCGAGCCCACTCGAATGATGTGAGATCCGGATAACTAAGTTAACCTCGTCTATAGGTAACCTTCAACAGAGAAAGGGAAACTTCCATCCCGACCCATCCAAAACCCTGGTGAAAGCTTGATTGCCTGAAGTTTGGGATTCAAGTGAGGTACCTTTGAGCCTTTGTAAAGATTTTATCACTACCCTTCGAGTGGTGAGGTAGTTGACCAATATTCAACCAGGAACCACTCCACAAAAGTGTTTCAGTGGAAGATTCAAGCTAGGGAGGATGAAGAATAGATCACCTCATGTCCCTAATACACAAGGGAATCGTTGATCACTGAAGGAAAACAGTCCACCCATTATCCTCCACGACTCCATACCCACATAGATTGAGAGCACGAAAGTGAATAACCATTCGAGGAGATTTATGGTGTTCGAACAAGTCAGCGAACATTCCCTTGTTAGAGGCCATTAAACAAATCCCATCATATCTTGGGGTCAATTGATAAGTGAGTGAATCAAACAATATTATATACACCCTAAGTTCCTCCCTCTTGCCGTGATAAAACTCACAACGATTATAGTGAATCTAAGTCGAACACGGGGATGGGTTTTCTTCCTAAAAATGGTTCGCATTAGGGCATGAAGGTAAGGCTTTCTATTTGGACTTTTTGGTTTGTGTTAAGCAATAGTTCATGAAATTGCAAAAGCGGGAAATGTGCTTGAAATTTAAAGTGAAGAAATTAAACTTTGAAGATTTAGGTCACCAGCAGCAAAGGTAGGGCAAACACATGTCCTCGGGTTTATCCTCCCATGTGAGTCAACACGGGGATGCGGTTATGGCCCCTTTTGTTTAAAGCCCTAAACATTCCTTTATCATTTTTTAAAGGCTAGTAAAGACCATCTAAAGAATCAGCGCATCTCTTTCGAAATGTTTGAACCACTATAGTATGGAAGTATTGGCCAAAATAATAAAAGTCTATGTTATTTAACCCTAATTTGAAGAACCTAACATGTAAATATTAATCTCAGGAGGCTCGTAAGCCATCTAAAGAACAACACGGAGTCCTAAAGCATGGAGAGTATTGCAAATCAATAACATCCCATGTTATGCAAGCACAAATTTTGAAAATAAGGGCCATAAATACACTACGTGACTTTTAGTCTGAGAGACCCTGACATGCTTAACCCCCACCACCAAGCTAGCTTCCTTCTCTTCCAAAGGAAGGAGGCTTATGCAGCATCTCTTAATTGTCATCTTCAAGAAGGTGTGTTTAGCGGCCAAGGAAAGTGAAAGAAAGAAGAGAGAAAGAAAGAGAGAAGAGAGAAAATAAAAGCAAAACTAAAATAAAAACAATTTATTTACAAAAGCAGTAAAAAATGAAAACTTACAAATCACCAAAAACTTGTATTCAATTCTCTCCACTCATCCTCCTTTATTACAAAACATGAGGGGTATTTATAGGCCTCCCCAAGGTATGAAATTACCAAAAACCCTAATAACTAGGCTAAGTTATTGGACAAAAGAGTAATAAACCAGTTTGAAGCGGTTGCATTAATTCTGAAAGCATGACAAGGCACGCAAATTTATTTATAGGGAGAATTTAGCTAGTGCGCGAATTTGGCAAGTGTTTAAATATTTGGCAGTAACTAGCGAATTGGCAATGTTCGCGAAATTGGCAATGTTGAAATTTAAGCTAGCTAAGCGAAATTTCGCTAAGCTAGCGAGGGTATCGTGAAGCGAATTTCGCAAATGAAGTGCAAGTTGGCTAGCGAATTTACGCCAATTTAAGCTGGGTGCGGCTTTGTTCGCGAAACGGTTTGCGGTCGCTAGGATTGCGGTGGTGCGAGCAGGTTGCGAAAATTCTGTTTTCTTTGACTGCGTTCCTCGTCATGTCTTCAAGCGCATCTCATTTCTTCCTTTTCCTTTGTTTTTCCATCGATTTTGTATTGATGGTAGACTAATTGTTCTCATGATTGATCATTTGCATTGAGGTTGAAGTTCAAATGTGTACAAAAGTGTACAAAACAACCCAAAAACACCCTCGGAATTGACATAAGTGTTACTAAGATGACTTGAACACTTCAATTGGGATATGACATGATTAATGATCAAAAGTACTCAAAGCTATATTATAGGAGTTCGAAATTGTACTTTTGGACACTAATCCACACCCCAACCCAAAACGTTGCTAGTCCCTTAGCAATGCAATATAAGAATTGAGATGCATGTGGTGATTTTCAAAAAGGTTGTGTTTCAAAAAGGTTGATATTTCAAAAAGGTTGATATGCATATATACATTACTTTAAACTGAAATATTGAAATCAACATATGAAAACCTATATGAAAGACTCAAATCTATAAGAGAATAATTTTAGAACAATACTAATTCATGATTTTCAACTAGTTTCAACCTAAGTCTAATGGTTCATTTTGTATCGATTGAGCCAATAAGCGCAAAGTACCACCTCTGACCTAGCATGACATGGCCTTAAGTTTGTTGAACAACCTAGATAGAATGAATTTACACTTTCTTTCTTTATTCCATCTATACGTAGGGTGCAATGCCATCCAGAGCTTCACCAAAGTCCCGGGTAGCGCGGTCCATGAATGACTCCCAGCGGTGGGTTTGGGGCATCGAGCGAAAGGATCAATGACCCACTTAACAAAGGAAACTACCGGGACTCAGAATGACCCGAAAATTAAGCATCCACAAGTCATTAAACTTCACCTATCCACCCGTGCGAACACTTCGTCGATGACTCCGGCGATTAAGGCTTAGGGCCTCGGGTTTGAGCTTCGCCATACACCCCCTCGGACCGTGCTCGGGTTTCAGCGAAAATTCACGACTTTATTTTCTTTTTCTTCTTTTCTTTTTTCTTTTTCTTCTTGCTTTTTTCTTTTCTTTTCTTTCTTTTCCTTTTTTGGAAACCTTGTTGGTCTTGAATGTGAGTAACTGAAACTATCCTAGTGGCAACTACCTAAGACGGCTTTGCAAGCGAAAGAAGGCACACAATTTTGCAGCCTATAAGAACAATGCGGAGTCACGAGTGTGAATTAGCATAAAGGAAATTTCAAGTTGAACATCTTTGGAGCAGTGGTGAACCTGAATTGTTTCCAAGCATAACATATGCTCTAGCATATGGTGACAAATGTAGTGATTCAATTGTCAATTTAAAACGAGATTCAATTGTTCGATTTAGGCAAATTCTATTGATTGACTTATTGCATTTAATTATGTAGTTTGAAAACACATACTTGTACATAGGGGACACAGTAAACACAATATCTAGCTGAATATATATATATAATGCGAGTAGCTTTTGATATGGCCGATGGCTTAATACATGCATAGCAGGCTGCAAAAAACATATCACTTGCCTACTATGGCTGTCTGAAAAATCATAATCAAAATTAATGTGAGTTGATAAAGCTGAAACTATACATAAATCAAAAAGAGACTGCTCCACCCTGCTTCTTTGTGGTGAATTGTTGGTGGCTCTGCCAATTTCTTTGCCAGGATATCAATGAGAGAATTTGCATCGAGTGGCGGGCTCCTCTCTCGGGGAGTAGGATCATGGGAAGACCCAGGTGATTAACAGTCTGATGAAGCATGGAATGGCAGCGTCCCAAAGTGGCCTCGGCTCGAGCAGTCTCGGTCATGTGCTGCATGTTGGGGCTGCTGGTGGGTACGCTGGTGTGCGGATCGCATCCATCACTCAGCCATCTCCCTCGAGGAGCTGACATGTGTATACTCAGGTGGCGGTGTGCTGAATATAGAGGCCCAGGAGTGCGTAGGGGCTGCAGCTGAGTAGTGGGTGGAGGAGATGGAGAGCGATGCGGGAAATAGGAGTGGGAGGCTGCGTACCTCGGGCTCGGGAGGCGGTGGATCATCTCATGTGCATCTGACCTCCTCACCCGGTACCTCCTCCTGGTCTCGCTGGCGTATATGGAAATGGACGGGCATAGTCATAACCCGGTCCACTGCTACTAAATGTAGGCATGCATCTGCATCTATCAGAATCTCTGGAAATCCCCGTCTGCTCGAGAACATGGGAAAGAAGCCTCGGTATAAGAAGTGGTATGCTCTCTTTGCTCGTGTGAGGAGTCTCTCCTATGGGCCTTCATCCTCAAGCGTAAGAGCGAAGTCATCACCAGCACCGGATGGGCTAAACCGAAATTGCGAGATGGGGTCTGATGCCTGCAGGATGGGATCCTCCTGCGCACATAATCTTTGCGGAGGGAATAGCGGTCTTGCGGCGGATGGTCGATGATCGACATATGGGGCGGAGCGCCTCAGATGAGGATGGACCGGCTGTAACATCACGGCCGGTGCTCCCAGCCGCGTCGCTGGAGGTGGGCCCCGATCTCTGTAACCCTCGCGGTGCCGGTATCTGTGATCTCGAAATTTCTTCGAAATAACGCATTTGGGTGAGTACACCTCGGCGGTCATCTATCCTGAAATGGATCTCAGGTGGACCATGCGCATCAGGAGGTCATGGGTGGTAGAACTGCGGACCAACTCTCGGGTGTGCGTGTCGTGGAGTCTCGTAAATGGGAGGAGCCAGGCCTCTCGATCCAGTCGCATCGGCTCACAGTATGCAGGGTCGGCCATCGATCGGGGGCGTCGTAGAGCGACTCCTGCTGAGAGTAATTAGGCTACGTATATACGCATTCCTCGGAATGGATGTCCCTACAGACATAGGCCTCCTGATCCCGCGAGGGGCGGTGTCGGCGTGGTGAAGGTGTCTCCTCGGCTGATGCGGCCCAGGTGATGGTGGCGGTGCAGAAGATGATGACTCGCTGGGCCGGAAGTGCGGGGAGGCTGTGCGTTTGAGGCAGAAAGACCTCTGGCTCTCCTGAGGCCCACGGGGATGGGCCGGGGTCCCATCCGTGTCTGAGTAGCGTCTGAATCGGAGGCTCGTCGGTGCGGCCTGGGACGGTGATAGCTGCAGTCTTGATGCTGGTGCTGCGACCTACGGCTCGAAGGTGTGCTAAACCTCACCCGAGGTAGAACCTGAGACCCACCCTCGTACGGACCACATATACGAGATATAAAATAAAGCTACTTTGAAAATGCGTAGACTCCTTTGGATATGTATTTGGGGTCCTGTACCTTTGATCTGAAACTCTCACGGGCTCTATGAATCTCTGGAAGATTTGTTGGACTTCTCTGAATACCCTCACTGACCCAGGGCTCGGTGTTGAAGCTGAGAATGGGCCTGAGAACAGGATAAATCGGGGGCTTCGATAGAATGCAGGCGGGCGAAGTACGGAATGAACCGGGCTACGGTGTGGCTCGGGCTAGTGCGCGTGTGGTGAAGGCAGGCCTTTGCTTTCGAGCCCGGAATGGTAGTGGAGGCTCGGCTCTTTTCGGCTCGATGATGCGAAAAGTGGCTACGGGTCGCAGGCGGTGATGAGGCTAGGGAGGGGCTCGGTCGGGCAGGCCACGGCCTGCTGCGGCGGGCCGAGGCACGGCGCGGTGAGCTCGGGGCACGGCGCTGGGTGGGAGCTCGAGGCCGCAGTTTGGGAGGGGAGAATATAGGAGTGTGTTTTGGGGGCCCGACCCCTCCTGTTTTATAAAGCGTAGTATGGTAGCCGAAGGGTCACTTTTCGCTACTCCCAGCGAAATTTCTGCCCAGATGGTCTTTCTGCATTCAAAAACTTTAAAATTAATTACTAATATTAAATAATAATATAAGCCAAAAAAATTATTATTATAAAATTTACTATAATACTATGATTAATATTTAAACATCTTATTTTCATATACAAACTAAATTATAATGAAAAGAAAAAAGTGCTAAGTTAAAATTTTGAAAAATTATTTAGGCCCCAGCAAATTAACTAATATAGACAAAAAATTAAAATTTGTGAGCGCAATCAGGTTTTGAAAACACCGGAACCGGTTCGAGTTCGGGAAATACTCGAGGGGTCGAGGAGGATAGTCTCCTCAGCCCGTACGATGCTTTGGCCCGGCTCCTTGATGTTGGGTGGCCATAAGTTGGACTGTTCCTCTGGAATGGTTGTGGATTCGAGCAATTGGCTTGCAATTGGTGTCGTTGGCAAGACCAATTCTCCTTCATCTTCAAGGTTGATCACTCCTTGCTTTTCCTTGCTTTTAGTTTGTACTGCACAGCGATCCATTGGCTCGCCTCATCAGGAAGTTTGATTTTCATTCTAGCAACTCATGTTTTGTTGTTCAAATGAAAGATATTCAACTCCATGGTCATGTTACCAAAGTTAATTGCATGACTCCATTCCGGCAATTGATGATTGCATTGGCAGTGGCCAGAAATGGTCTTCCTAAGATGATTGGCACATGATTGGGTTCACTAGCAATTGGTTCAGTGTCAAGTACCACAAAATCTACTGGGTAGTAGAATTTGTCTATCTTAACTAGGACATCCTCAACTATCCCCTTAGGGATTTTCACTGATCTATCGGCCAATGAGAGTGTGATTGAGGTAGGTTTAAGCTCACAAGCCCTAGCTGCATGTATCTTTTTGAAAATGGCATAAGATTCACTAGCGCTCTGATAACAGGACTTTTCTATGCAATTCCCACGATATTGGTAGAATTGTGGGAGATCCGGGATGCTGTATTTGACGGAGGTATTTGCTTTGAATTATGCCGACATATTAGTGAAATGCTTTCTTCTGATGCCTAATCCCTTCTTAATTGTCTGGTCTTTGAAAATTTTGCATAAGCGGGAACATTTGATTGGTCATTAAGGTATGTTAACCTTCACTTGCCTTAAAACCTGAAATGCCTACTTGTTGAGATGCCTTCTTCTATCAAGCCTGAAATAGTGGATTATCGACTTTGTGGGAATCTCTCTGGATTATACTCGTTTATCTTAGAGTCATAATGGGTTTGTGCCGACAAGTCAGCTCTCCTTCAGGGGACATAGTAACCTCATCATTCATTAGATAGAACAGATCCTCACCTCATGATCCACTGGGATTTGGAATTTTTATTTTGTGTTAGACCTCACTCTCACAATCTAACGTTTAATGTTGTAGTGATCCTCTCAGGTTGTCAAATTTTATTCAATGTGTTCTCCTACGGTATCAATTCTTTTAATGCCGGTGCATTAATTCCTTTTGTTCCTCCATGGTTACTTACCACCTTACTCGAATTCAATATGGCTTGTTCTCTCTTGGAGAAGAGGATGGTGGTTGTTATGTTGTGAGGGAAATCAAAGCGAGGTTTGGCACACAGAGTGCACGTAAGCGAGGGGTTGGGTCTCCGTCTGAGTTAGGATGATTCCTCGATTGGAATCGTAGGGTATTACCATATGGAGCGATGGGTGTTGGGGCTTGAATTGTCCTACGGTGTGTGCACATTCGACATCAAATCTTCGCTACGGGGAGTCATGGAACCTTGTTCTATTAAGGTGTCTTTGGGGTTGGAAATTTGTGCGAGGATTAGGTTGTGCGGTGTTGTCGATCCTTTGCACCGCACTTCATGGAGTATTTTCCTTCCGGCTCCTCTACGCTTCTCGCTGGTTGATAACCTAGCCCTCATTTCCATCTCATCATTCGATTGCATACATACCACCTCTTTGATTCAGCGGTGGCACAAATCTTTCATTCTACAGGGTTGGGCTCATCCAAACCCTTAAATTCGACCACGTGGGTTAAAAATTCGTAGCTTCTTCGAGGATGTTTTGCCAGGAATCTCCTCCATGGTTTCTGATTAATCTCATGGCGGGAGACATACCATAGAAGTGGTTCACTAACATCCTATTGTCAAACCCGTGATGTGGGCATGCACGATGGTTTCCGCAAACCTCTCCAGCCTTTGAGTGAAACTTCTGCGCCATCACGAGTGCCAAGTGCTCGTTGCCTTTCGTTCTTGGTCTGTGTTGTGAAGAACTTTTCAAGAATTCGGCCTGCGGCTGGTAATTCTAATGGTTCTAGGCCTCGATGAGTTGAGCCATATCTTGGCCTTGTCCTTTAGAGTCAATGAAATGCCTTTGGCAGCAAATCCATGTCAGTCGTACCTTGTGAAAGGTAGTGCAAACCTCCTCAAATCCCTTATATGTGTGTGGATTTTTTCATTTTCCATACCATGATATGTGAAGCTGATAGGGTGCAAATAAGGCCTCCTTTGCTACATCTTCAGCGGGAGGAATGATCGAGGATGGAGACAACTCTAGGAGGGTGGATGTGATCCCTCGTAGTTACATATGCATTTGGATTCATAGGGGTTCTGGTTGGCTCACATTGTTCTGAAGGTATGGATCTGTGTGTCATTATTTTAACACTAGCTAGGTCAAGTTATTGTACTTATCTATACAATCTACGTGTGTCTCTATCCTTTGTTGCATACACGGTTGTTACACGATTGTAGAACTGACCAAATAGAACCAACGAGAGTGCTAAAAGAAAAATTAAAACTAATCTAACAAAATAAAATGTTTGAATGAAAAAGCGAAGGCTGAATCGGTCTGAGTTGCGTAAGTGCTAAGCGCGGTTCTGTTGTCTTAAAAAGTAAAGGTTACCTTCACTTGTGATGTGGATCAAGTATATGACTTACCATGTAGTTTGGCTCCATCCGTGACGGCGCCATTTTGGTCGTGCCACGGTAAAATTTGTTTGAATCGACAATATTTATATACCTAAGTTCTCTCTTCAGTAGTCAAACTCTTTGCATTATAGTGAATCTAAGGTCGAACACGAGGATCAGTTTCTTAAAATGTAGTTGCGTTGAGGAGGAAGGTAAGGCTTTCTATTTGGACTTTTTTGATTTGTGTTAAAAGCGTAAATGGTTTAAAGCTAGGTAAGCGGAAATGGTAAGCGAAATTTAAAGTGAAGAAATTAAACATATGAAGATTTAGGTCTGACTTGACAATTAGAGGCAAACATATCTCCTCGGGTTTCATCTCCATTAGTGAGTCGACCACGCGGGATGCGGATTATGGCCCACTTTTGTTTAAAACCCTAACACATTCCTTTATCATTTTCTAAAAATTTAGTAAAGACCATCTAAAGAATCCTGACACATCTCTCCACATTGTGAAACCTAAATCATGGAAATATTATTAAATAATAAAAGTCATGTTATTTAACCTAATTTGAAGAACCATAACATGTAAATATTATCGGAGGCTCGTAAAGACCATAAGAACAACGGTCTAAAACATGATGTCATTGAGAATCGTAACATCTGTCATTATACCCATTAATTTTTGAAAATAGGGCCATAAATACCTTGCAGTGACTTTTAGTACAAGAGGACAACATGCTTACACAATGGCTTCTTCTCCTTGAAGGAGGAAGCATGACCTCCTCTCTTGAATTGTCATCTTGAGAGGTGTGTTTGTAATAGGAAGATGAGAAAGAAGAGAAAGAAGAGAGAGAAATGACAAAATAAAATAAAACAGTTTATTACAATGATAACAAAACTAATCACAACATAATTCAATTCTCTATATCTCCTTTATTACAAAACATGAGGGTATTTATAGGCCTCCCAAAGTGTAAAGTACAAAAACCTAATAACTAGGCTAAGTTATTGGACAAAGAGTAATAAACCAAGTTTGGAAGGCGAGTTTGCGTGAATTACAAAGCATGACAAGGCACATAAGATTTGGCTATAGGAGAATTTATTGCAATTAGCGAGAGATTTGGCAGAGTGTTTAAGCGAATTTGGCAATGGCTTAAGCGAGAGAGTGGCAATGTTCTAGCGAGTGGCAATGTTGAAATTGGCTAGCTAGTGAAATTTCGCTAAGCTAGTAGCCATCGGTGAAGCGGAATTTCGCAAATGAAGTGCAAGTTGGCTAGCGAATTTCGCGATTTTACATTTGGTGCTGATGACTTTGCGAGCAGTTTGCGAAATTAAACTAGGATTGCATGCAGAGGGTGATTGCGACAGTTGCGAAAATTCCTGTTTGCTATTCTGCATTCCTCTAAATCATGTCTTCATGCATCTCATTTCTTCCACTTTTCCTTTGTTTTCCATCGATTTTGGGCTTGTTGATGGGTGAGACTAAATTTCTGGCGACCTCGTGATTGATCATTTTGCATTGAGGTTGAGTTCAAAAATATTAATACGAAAGTCTATAAGCAATAAAAACAACATAATTGACATAAGTGTTGCCCAAGATGGCTTGAGAGACACTTCAATTGGGATATATGATGATTAATGATCCATAGAAAGTACTCAAAACCTATCTAATATGGGTTCGAAATTGTACTTTTGGACAATCATATACCCATTCTGAAGGATTTATGCACGGTAAAGCGAGTGGGTGTCAGCGAGGAAGCATTCATGGCTGAACAATCTACTTACTAATTGAACAACACCTCCAAAATATAAAGACCGGGAAGTCTGCTATTTCTATAGTAGTAGGAAATTCAAAGTTGGGGCATGCTTTAGTGGACTTAGGAGCGAGTGTTAATTTCTTTGCCTTATTCGGTATCGATGGACCTAGGGTTAGGAAGGAACTAAGTCGACGATATCACCCTACGATTAGCGTAGGAGCGTGAAAATTCTAGAGGGATAGTGAAGGATGTATTGGTCTAAGTGAACAGAATTTTACTTCCACAAGTAGATTTTGTGGTGCTTGACTTTCATTTGTAGTGAACGAACTCGGTTCAGTAGTGTAATTCGACCATTCTTGGCAGCACTAATGCCATTATACATTGTAGGGAGGCTGTGTACTTTCATTTGGGAACAGTCATTAATCTAAATATTTTCAATGTAATCAAAGGAATGGGGGATGAAGAAGACACGTGTGAAATTAATATGATCGGCTCGTGAGTGAAAATGCACGGATAATGTTTCACATGATGATCCTCTAAGTCATGTACGAGTCGGCCGGGTGGGATGAGGGTGACCACTTTGGAGTCAGAGTTTCTCCACTCTATAATTGAGCATAAAGATGTATTTGAAGGTAACAGGTGGCCACCTAAATTTGAACCTTTGCCGCCAAATAAGGATAAGACATTGCCTTCGGAGGAGAAGCCACCTAAGCTTGAGCTAAAACCTTTACGACCCACATCATAAATATGCATTCTTAGGGAAGCGGGACACTTTTCAATTAATCATATCTTCCCACCCTGCGGTGACGTGACTCGAGAAACTCAACTTTTGGAAATATTGAAAACCCACGGAGTACGCTTTAGGTTGGACTAAAATTAGAGGATATTAAGAATTAGCCTTGATGCATAAATTCACTTAGAAGAGGATGTCGAACCCAGCAACCACGAGACGATTGAACCCAATAATGAAAGAAGTGGTGAAAGAGTTTTAAAACTTTTGGATGTAGGTTATCTACCTGTGCGGATAGCAAATTGGGTTAGTCGACCTAGTAGTTTCTAAAGTACGGAGTCACGGTTGCGATGAAATACTTGAGCTCATTCCTACTCGTGTCACCTCGGGATGGAGGGTGTGCATAGATTATAGGAAACTTGTGCGGAGCCTTTAGGAAGAGACCATTTTCCTCTTAGTTTGTTGATCAAATGTGTAGAGAGTTGCGGGGCATGTAATTTTATTGTTTTCTTGATGGGTACTGAGTGCAATCAAATTGAGATAACTTTGGAAGATCAACCGGCATTCATGCCCTTTTGGTACCTTCGCCTTTAGGAAGATGCCTTTTGGAATGTGCAATGCACGGAACTTTCAGTGATGCATGATAGAATTTTGACATGATAGAAATCATATTGGAATTTTCTGGATGATTCGATTTTTTGGTGACTCGTTAAAGAGATGTTTAGAAAACTTACGTAAGGTTTTTGGAGAGGTGTCGAGAAAAATCTTGTGTTAAATTGGGAAAATGTCCTTCATGGTAACCTGAGGAATTGTTTGAAGCCACATTTGTATCAAAAGATGGAATCGAAGTTGATAAGGCCAAAGTGGAACTAATTTCCAACCTCCTGCTCTAAGTGTGTTAGAGCGTAAGGTCATTCTCTTGAGCCGTGCTGGTTTTGCTCGAAGGTTTATAAGATTTTAGTGCTATAACTTTGGCCCTTGTATTGCTGCTTCTTGGGATGTCCCTTTCACATGGTCGCGAAGCTTGTGTTTAGCATGATAATTTCCGAAAACATAGTGGTGTCACCACCAATCATCATGCGGTCTCCTAATTAGGACCTCCCATTTTGAGATCATGTGCGATCTTGAGTGATTATGCCATAGGGTGTTAGGACGGAGGGAGGACAAAGGCTTTGTCATTTACTATGCTAGTAAGACAGACTACGCCGAGACCAATTACACAACCACGGAAAAGAGTTTCTAAGTTGTTGTCTTTATAGAAAAATTTAGGTCATATATTGTTGGCTCCCTGTGTAACCATCTTCTACCAGATAATGCGGCTGAAGTACTTGCTCTCTAAGCAAGATATGAAACGAGTTAACTAAGGTGGTTTTACTCTGTCAAGAATTCAACTTGACCATCAAAGATAAAAGGGTTCCCGAGGAATGTGGTTGCTGACCACTTATCTCGATTAGTTCGAATCAAGCTCCATGGCATACCCGTAGGTGATAGCTTTCTGATGACAACTGCTGTCTTGTTAGAATTTACCAATGAGGTATCTTGACATAGTGAATTACCTAATGTGGCGATTCGGCTCAATGGACTTCTCAACGGGGAAAAATAAATTCTTGACGAGATATTAAGAAATACTATTTTGATGATCCATATCTATTTAAATCTTTGTCGGATCAAATAATGAGGAGATGTGTACTTGATGATGAAGCGAGTGAGGATTTTAACTTCTTGCCACTGCGAAGCTGTGGAGGACATTTCTCATGGCTTGCAGACAGTTACGCAAAAATTTGGGTTTATTGGCCCTCTATTTAAAGATTGTTTTGATTTACGCAAAACTTGTGCTCAATGCCGGCCCGGCTAGGAGGGTCCTGGCGAAACATGATGCCTCTTACCCCCGATTCTAATCATTGAAATTTTTCTTGTTGGGCTATTGACTTCATGGGGCCTTTTCCCCTTCTTGTGGCTATCTACACATTTTATTATCACGTTGACTACGTGTCTAAATTAGGTTGAGGCAATTCCAAACGAGAACCAATGACCATAAGGTTGTTTTGAAATTTATAAAGGAACATATTTTCGTTTTGGAACGCCTCGGGCAGTGTGGTGATAGTGGACTCCCACTTTTGCAATCGATCTTTTAAAATCTGTTAAAGAAATATGGGTCACCATAAAGTATCCAAGGCTTACCACCCACGGACCAATGAAGTGAAATTTGAGCTAGCTAATAGGGAGATAAAACACATTTTAGAAAAGACGGTTGCCCCGAATCGAAAAGATTGGTCACTCCGTCTTTCCGATGCTCTTTGGGCATACCGTACTGCCTTTAAAACTGTTCTTGGTATGTCTCCCTATAGGCTAGTTTATGGCAAAGCTTGCCATTCATAGAGTGAGATGGAACAAGACTTCTTGGAAATTTGGTCGAACTTTAATTCTGATCTAACTTTCGAGCAGGTAGCGGCGGTTGTGCGGCTAAATGAACTTGAAGAGCTGCGGAGGGAATCGTATGAAAGCTCGAGAATTTACAGGGAGCGGCTCAAGTTATTCCATGACAAATCTATTGCCCGGCGGAGGCTTTTGAACCCAATCGAGGAGAATGCTGGCTGTGCGGCTCGAATTTGCATCATTTCTGGGAAGCTCCGCTCTCGTTGGGCTGGCCCTTTCATCGTTAAGGTGGTCTATCCATACGGAGCCGTGGAAATTGAAAATCCGGACAATGGGAACTCCTTCAAGGTGAATGGCCAACGCCTCAAACCATTCCTTGAGCATTTCCTATCCTCACGAAGCGGTTGTGGACTTGGCCAGACCATACCTGCAAAACTCTCCTTCCAAGTAACATCATTCTCAATTTGTTGTACATAGTTTTGCTTTTATTTTTGTTCATGCTTTCTATTTTTCTTGTTTTTACTTCATTTGATTTATTTCATTTGCTTTTCAATAACATAGAAAATAAAAATCATGGGGCTCTTGTTTCTGTGATTCCTCAAATCCTGTTGTGGGGGTACCTTAGTTCAAAGCATTGGGGACAATGCTTGTTTCTGTTAATGGAAATTAGGTGTACCTTGGTTGAAGCACGTAACTACGCGCTTCGTTATGTGTTCAGTGGGTCAAATTTTCAAAATTTGCTTCTTTGGAAGTATTATGTTTTACACTTGCTTGTACATACTAGCTTGATCTCATATACTCTCCACATCATCTTCTCATGTACATCTTAAGCACACACAACAAGCCTTGTGTTCTTACGTGGTGTGTCCCCTTGCATTCTACCTACTTTACTGCTCACCCAGACCGGACTTATGGCGAAAATTTCTCCCGATCTTGCACATTATTGTTTCCGATTGTGCATCGATTTAGGCGGTCATGTTAATTTCATGCATCTTAGTCTTCTGGAACACCTTGCATAAGTGGAAAATGATTAGAGGCCATTATTTAGTTTGCATGCACACGTGGTTGTAGTGTCTCATCCTTTGCACCCATTTTTGAGCTTAAAGTTGTCAAGTTTGATCGAACCTTGAATCGGATTTATGGAGCAATGATGGTTCTCATGGAGAGTTTGAAGATATCACAAGAATGAATTACAGTACTAAGTCTAGAATGCAGTCAGTTGTGGAATTTGAACAAGAGAAAAAGTGAACATGCAGAAAAACCTGGATGAAGAGCGAGTTGAGCAGTCGAAGATGTATCGCGGCACCCTTTGTTCCAAAAAAGTGAAAAAATATAAATATTTGATACCTTTAAAAAAAAAAGAAAAAAAAAATCAGTTTTGAGCCAGTTCTAGGGTACAACTTAAGTTCTCTGGGGTAGGAACTTAACAAATTAGCGTGGCAAAGTTCTACAGAATTAGAACTTAAAAATCCGTCTGGCCGGACGGAAATTATTAGGCGAGAGAGGGTTTTTAACCCAATCGGATGCCTCTTGTTTGCCATATGGTTTTGTTATTCCACAAGTTGAGCCCTAGCCCAGTGTGTTCCTCTTACAAGCATTCCCGAGCAGGTTGCTCTGCCCGAGTTTCGGGTTTCGAGTTCGGATTAGTTTTGCGGTCGGTGTTCGAACGTGGTAAGCCCTACAACTCTCCACTAGCATTGTTGATCTCCTTTCAGCTACATATGGATCTTGTTGGTTGGATTTTGTTGATATTATTCTCTACGATTCTTTGGCATTTGAGAGGCTATGCTGTCCATATAGGCGGGGCGGTATACGATGTACAGGACCAGCCCGGTCTTCGACGGGTTTTGGGACATGATGATTTATTTACGGGCGTGCAGGCCGTTATAGCCCTATCATTGCCATTTCCATGGCGCGTGCTAAGAACAGGAAAGAGGCATCCAGTTCCTCTATGGACCAAGCAGTGAAAAAGAGAAAGCCTGATGCTTCTCAACCAGTGAAAAAGAAAGGGAAAACAAGTCGCATCCTCTTCAGAAAGTGAGGAATTATTAGACAGTGTTGATGAAGAAATAGAGGCTATGTTTGCTGAAGACTCTGAGAGTGAGCATGAGAAATGGACCCAGGCAATGGCAAATAGGGGTTTCCAATGCGAGAGGGCGTTAATCGGAAACATTCTTATATTACTGCGTCCCGTCGGGGTAATTATCAGAACGAAAATATGCGCCGTGCACTCACGAGATCATGGATACTTACCTTGATAGTTCGGGTTCTACACCAACGAAGGAAAATCAGCGAGTTGACTCCGTGTGGAAACCGTGATGGGAAAGCGACCGTGTCGCCGACTCGATAGCACATGCCTTGCACTATATTTGCCCTGACGCGTCGGACCGGCCATATCTACTCAAGGCTATTACTGATTTCGATGCCCAGTTATTCACTAAGGCTATGTGCACCCGTCCTGTACCCATGAGTGGATTTATAAAACAAGAATTCGTTCCTGGAAAGTTAAAGCCGGAATACGCCCTGATGAACAAGATCATTCCGCAAATCGCATTTGGCTAGAGGGTTGTGAAAAGTCTCCCGGTCGAAACGGTCGATTGTTGTCTGAGTTATGTGGGAAGGCGATTGACTATACACTAGTCATATGAGTGCGCGTGGGGAGTTCTTCTGATGACCGGCGTGCAAACCGGCATCAGTTCCCTCGTGACTAGTATTGTAGAAGAAGAGGGGATGAGGAACGGAGTTAAAAGAAAGGGTGATACTGGCGGGGCGGATCACAAATGGGCGGGGCGAAGAGCCGGCGGCCTCATAGACCCGCGACCCTCAGTGCCTTCAGTACCTCCTCTCGGGACCACTTCTTCCACAGCTCCAGCACCTATGAGCACATCGCCTTTGAAGAGGATGGGCGGCGGATCAAGGAGTGGTTCGAAGTCGTCCTTGGGAGCGGGCGAGGCTGGACCGGCGATCTCTCGGGCTTGAGGCACATCTTTCGGGAGCCGGCGATGGCGGATGCTACTTCTCCCAGTTTAGAGGAGAATCAGAAGAATTGACGTGGGTGGGGGCAGCATTCTCTTCTGATGGGGATGAGGACGACACTGCATAGTTGTGTTAGGCTATACTAGGGTGGTGTTGGCAATCGGGTAGTAGACCTTAGCCATGTTATGCCAACACCCGTTTTGATTTTCACCTTTTCTTGCATTTAGCCCACGGTCATTACAAACTCTTAAGACCTCTTTGATTCGACTTATGTTTTCTGTTCCTTTTGACATTATGCATGATGGTTACATGTTCTTATTATGATTGTACCATTTTGATCATTACAGTTCCTTTTGCAAGCATGACTACCTTACATTTTCTTAAATCCACCAATCATATTTGCACCAACCATTTTGTGTTCAGCGTGTTATAATGTTCATTGTGTAAAGTGTGGTTGGGCAATTGAGTCATCTGGTGCATACTAAAGTGGGTGAAATGCTCACATTCCATAAGTCTTGTTGAGATTCTTGCAAAGCTTAGCGCCGAGCGCCTTGTTGGAATTCAGCACCTAGTGGGTAGTTAGTCTAAATCTTGCTAGGGACTAAGCAGAGATGCGGAGGTTGGGGTGTGATGAATACTCATTGGTGATAATTATAATAGAATCGGCACATTTAAATCCTGATTTACCCATTTGGCCTGAAGCAGGTACTTTTAATCTCTTACGTGTTTTCAGGACTTGTGCAGGTCTTTCAGATTTAAAACGTAAGTGCACAAGGATGTTTACCCGGGAAGCTAATATGAAGCAGTGTGGATGTGGGTGAGCAATTGTCGAAGTCTCGGGAACTCCATAAAAGCAAAGGGAAAACACCCGGTGCAGTTCTCATAGGTAGAACTTGAGTTCTACCGGTCTGACTTCCTTTGAAAAATTGGCGGTGAACAAGTTCTACGGTGAGACTTAAAGTTCTCTGGGTACAACTTGTTGGAAAATCAACAGTAGTGAAGTTCTCTTGGTACAAGCTTAAGTTCTACCGGGGGCCTGTGCATGGAACTTGCGGGAATTGTCCCGAGAATTCGAATCCGTGCGAGGGCACTCGTCGACAAACGAAATGGGAAAATCACATTGGAGGGGCTATAAAGGAGGAGGACACAAGTAATAGGGGCTCTCACGAGCTCTCTTTTAGTTTTTAGTTCTTCACTTCTAGGGGTTTAGGTTTTGGATAGAATAAGAGTTTTCTCCGAGTTTTGAGTTAGATTTTGTAGATCGATTTGATTTCCATTCTTTTAGAAGTTTCGGATTAAAGTTTGTAATCTTTCGATAAATATTTGTGCTTTAAATCCTGGCATTCCATATTCTTCATTCTCAGTTTTACAAGTCAATTCTGATTTCTGCAAGGTACTGTTTTTATGATTAATCGTTCTTCTACTTCATTGTTCCTCTGAAGTTTTATGGAGTTCTAAGCCCTGCTTCTTTGGGATCATGCAGGAAGCTCACGATCAAGGTAAGAATCCCTCAATTCCTCTTTTGATTTTCAATGGATTGTGTAATATTGATCACTTGTGTAGAAAGGTTTTAAATCCTTCATTGGGCAAATTCTTGACAACGTGTTAGAGATATTTAGGTACACGTTGTGTGACCTCATAATACCACTTTGAGGTTCGTTTTAATTGAGAACGAGTGTTTAGTATTACTCGATCATCTTTATTTTCCAAGAGCATTTAAGACAAATCTCCATCGAAGACCATTTATCAATGGTTCCTAGATGAGTTTATAAAATAAGAGGTGGGACTTTTTTTGATCAGAAGTGAGTGGAACCCTAAAAATCCCAGCAATTGTCTTTCTAGTTTAAAACATTTAAACCAATCAACCATTCAGTCAAACAACACAACATCACAATTTTCTTTTAAATCATACTTTTAGTGGGGAATAGCTCCTATTGATCAACAAAGACAGACCACTCCCTGAGGAGATGACCTGTGGATTTCACGGTATTACAATCTTTAGGCAGTGAAGTAATTCCTACGGCAGAATAGAATTAGGCTGTAATCGGGGCCAAACACTTTAACTTACAATCAAATTTTCTAAATATCGTACAATCTTTTATTTTTCCTAATCAATATTCTTTTATTGGTATATCATATCCATCATCTTCTGTATTATCGTTTAATCTTTTGTAATTGATTACCATCCTACTTTTTCCTCTTTTTTGTTCGCTATGTTTGTTTACTAAGAAAGATGCTGATCTATGAGGCGAATCTGATTTTCTTATTACTTCTAGATTTAATAGATCATCAATATGTGTCTTATAATCTTCTCTATCTTTTTCAGTTGCTTCTATACTTATGATCCTTTATTTTATAATCACGGATTTTTATTTTTAATATACATTGTACTTTATCCTTTTCCCAATATTTTAAAACATTATCTCCTATAATTTCTAATTTTTCTAACATATCAACTAAATTTTGTATTTGTTCTTCTTTTATGTTTATCATAAAGTAGTTTATACTATTATTGACATGAACTAAGTCTGTTAAATTTATATCTTTATTTTCCACTTCTTCAAATTCTTCTTCTTGTATTATGTTTCCTAAACTGCATTGTCCTTCTTTTTCACACTCACAATCTTTTTTACTAATAGCTTGGTTTTTAGAATGCTCTATTTGTTTATCTAATTTTGATGGACTTATAATTTCTAATTTATTTTGTAATGGACTTGTCATGCAATGTGTTGATAGGGGAAAAAAAATATTTATTAAAAGTTATTTGCCCGTTGTCTTTTAAGTAAGCCATTAGTCTAAATATAACCTAGAGTCTAAGGTTTAAGGTTTTATCAAATTTCTTTTAATGGTAAAGAGTGTGCAGGTTAAAGTAATAGGAATTTGTCCTGCAAAGATATTTTAAGTAATGGTACTTAAATGGTTAGTATATCTATTAAGACTTCCATCTACTTACTGGGTTGTCATAGGTTTTTCTGGTAAGGTTATAAATCTTTCAAGTATTATTTTCTCATCTATAATTACATGGATATAACCTGTATTCTAATAGAGCATGTATTTTGATTATAAAAAAATTATATTCTTATTGTACATTCTATTTGAGGTGCCTTTATTTCTCCTAATTTATTACATGTTTCTATAGGATGGATTATTATATTATTATTTTCTTCATTCATAAATTCTTCTAGGATTTCTCCTAATTTTTTCTTTCCTAAATGTTTTTCAAATTTTATATTTAAATCATTATATCCTTCTTTTAACACAGTTATGTCTTGTTCTAATCTATTAACCTTTTCATCTAAAGAGAAAGTCTTTATATTTTCTTGATATTCATCTCTTTCAATACTTAAGCTAGTGTTGAAATATTCTTCTAAACATATGCTAGTGTTGAAACATCCGTCTAAATAACATTTCTTACATTTTGCTCTATGTAATCTATCTAGAAACCATTTACATTTAAAACATCTAATACTATCTAGTCCACTATTCTTTTTCCATTCATGTTAACATATTTTGTCCATAAATTATGTTCTTGAAAGATCTAATTCTATTAATTCATTTACTAAATCTTTAAAACACTATCTAGAACAACTCACTTCTTTTATACTAACTTCATACTATATATTGTTTCAGTATCCAATATTTCTTCGTCTATTTCTACTAACTCTTCATTTGTGCATTCTAAAAGCATACTCCTAGTATTATATAGATTCTTCTTTCTAGGAAAATTTGTACTTTAATGATCTAGTTCTCCACATGCATAACACTTAAGTTTATTCCTATATATTCTTTTTAGGTTGTATTTTCTAACATGTCTATTAGGATCTAAGTAAGGTTTCCTTCTAGTTGATCTTTTTAAGAAATATCTTTTATTATATTTTTTATAGGGCTTATATTTCTTTTCTTTTCGATCTTCTGCTACTCCATATATTTGTGGTGTAAATATGTTTTTACAAAATCTATACTGAATCTTCTTAAGTTGTCTTTGGGTTTGTATTTTGCTACATTTTCTTTTAAGTATTTTAATTATATGGTTTATTCTATGTCCTATACTCTAGGGTTCCTGATTTTCTGTAATATCATTTTGTCGGACTCCTTTTAATTCTTTCCATGAGGTTTCTATTTCTCTACCTAGGTTCCTGGAAGTTTTCTAAATAATTTTTCTCCTAATTCTTGGTTAAATCCATTTCCTGAAATAGCATAAAAATGGTAGTATGTTTAGCATAACTCACATATCTTTCCCCGATCTTTATCGCATTTGTTCTAAATTTAATAATGCTTCCTATTGTAGAGTAATATGTCCTGAATTTGGATCTTCTCCTGTAATTAAACTACCAATTTGGTTTACAAAATTATATGGGTTAGCTCCTAGACTAAGCATATTATTGTAGTTTTCCCTAAAATTTGTTTTATACAATTCCCATAGTGCTCTAGTGCTTTCTCCTAAAAAGGTTTCTAAATATTTGTACATAGTTTACGGATCTGTTTCTTTGGGTATATTTTTCCATACTTCTACTACTACTAGATATTTCCATACGTCTATTACATTATTCCATAATTATGGATCATGAGATGCTATGTTTAATATTTGTCCTAGGGCCTGTCCTTGGAACTTATAGGGTTTTTCTATTGGGTAAGGTCTTCCTTTAGGTCTAAAGTCTATAGATTCGTCATATGATTGGCTTGGTCCAGACCTATTTACATAATTTACTTGTGGTCCAGGTAAATTTCCTCCTCTATTGTGTCTTGCTTCCATAGGTTGGCTTCTAGTAAAAGGTGTAGGGGAAGCTGCACTACTTACTTCATCATCCATCATTTCTAATTCTTTTTCTGATTCTATGGTTTCATTATCATCTTTTATTATTTCTATGACTATAATGTTGTCTAAGGTATCATAGATTAATCTTTCGTCTTCTTCTATCTTTCCTTTTCTTAAGGCTAATGTCTCTATCTTTAATAAATCTTCTTCTCCTGCTATTAATCCGTCTGCTTCATAAAGTATTCTTTTAATTGGATAGACTCTTCCTTCTAGGGTTATAGAGTCTATGCTTGTGTCTGTCAATTATTTTTTATATTCTTCACCTTCTTGGAGACTATTATTTTTATTATAATCCTCGTCTTATACTAGTTTTTTTTCTCACAGTATTTTGTATACTAGAGAAGATTTTGGTACAATTATTTCTATTCTTTTACTAAAGTCTTCTAAATTCCATTCTAGCCCTGCTAGATTTTCTGTACTTATTGCTTTTGGTTTAACCATTCATACTCATTTTAGCTAATATGTTAACTACATCTTCTACTTTTATTTTTACTTTATTATCTGAGTAATGCGTACATGATCCAATAAATCCTATATTCATTACTAATTACTTCCTTTTACTTGTTGTTCATAACCTTTTGTTTTAATTCATATTTTAATATCTTGTTGTAAGTCTTTTAGACTCATCATAAAATCTGGCATACAATAAACTATTCCTATATTATTATTCATGTCTAGCTATCATTGTTTTCCCCATATCTATCCAACTATCACCATATATATGTACGAGTGTTTTTGTTCCTAAACCTTTTCTTCTTAAACCTTTAATAGCTATAGTTATTAGTCCTAAATGACAAAAGCTATAATCTTTTCTTAATTTATCTATTATACCTTTTCCTAATAGTTCTAATATGATTGTATCACTTCCTAAACATTGGATTTCTTCTTCCTTGATACATTTTATAAATTTATTTCTTTTTTCAAATATTTTCTTTTTGTATATTACTTACCAGTTCTAGTATTTTAATAATTTAATTTGAGTTTCATATTCTATTTCTGGATCTATAATTTCAACTATTTCTAATACCAAAAAAAATCATTCTTTAAATTCAAAAAAATCATTTACTATAATTTCAAATTTTCAAAAATTACTTTATTTAATTTAGAAAATATAAAATTTATGATCTTTATGTTTTAAAATAAAACTCTTTAAAATTCAAAATTCACTTTCTTTAAATTTTATAAATCAAATTTTCTTTTCCAAATATCCAAACTTCAAACCTCTTCTTTTCTAAGTGACATGTTTTTTTTTTCGAATTCCCTAATTAAATTTTCATTTTTTTTAACCTAATTTTCAAAACTCCAAATGCACAACAATTTTATAATTCCAATAAAATAGAACTTTGTGAAGTTGATTATGTGCTAAATTAATAGGCCTTGGTGGGGGCCTAACAACTCATTTATGTTTTCAACAAATGATTTAACACTTAGTTTATATCTCAGTTTCTATGACGCCCCAAATCCCAGGGGGTTTTGTTTTTTTTTTTTTTATCACTGTCCAAGTCTGTCGCGACAGAGAAATCTCTATCGCGACAAAATACCTCTGTCACGCTCGCGCCTCTATGGAAATCTTGCATCAGGTCGCGTCTCGCATCTGTACGTGCGTGCGACTACGTCGTGAGCGATAAGCGTCTCTATGGTGCGACAAAGCACCTCTATCACGCGCATTGTGCCTTATCGTGACAAGCTTGCCGCTCACGCAGTGTTCGTTTCATGTCGCGACACAGATGAACTCCATCGCAACATGGGATCTTCTTACCATGATTGAACTATGTCGCGACCTAAAATTTTCATGTCGCGGCCTAGTTTCCACAACCTACACATCTCTCTGTCGCAACATGGAAAAATCATGTTGCGACATAAAGCTCCTTGCTGCCTCTGCCCTCTGTCGCGACACAGAAAAACTCTGTCAAGACATGGGATTTTATTTCATTGTATTCTCTCTTATAACTTAAAGAGCCTATGGTAGTCAAAAATCCCTCGTGGTGATAACCTCTTATCACGACACGAAAGTCTTCACCCTTGACACTAAACCTTCTTAACCTTGTCAACGCATTCGTGACGCAGCATATTACGTCGCGACACAAAGTCTCTCCACCGTACCGCTCTACCATGACGCGAAACATTTTGTCACAACACAACTCCGTGAAATCTTGTCGCGACACTACAAATTTATGTCACGACATGAAATCTCTTGGCCTTAGCCAAGCTCCGTCGCAACCCTAACCTCTTGTCGTGACCATCTCAGTCGCGATAAGAGAACCTCTGTCGCTACGCAACACGACGCTACATTGTCATTCCCGCCATCCTTGCACGCCCAGCTCTGTTGTGTGCGATAGAGCTTTTTGTCGTGGCCAGCTCTGTCGCGACATAAAAACATTCTATCGCGACAAGAAAACTCCTAGCCTGGCCAAACTCTGTCACGACACAAATTGCTTTGTCGAAACACAAGGTCCCTTGGTCTTTGACACACCCTGTCGCGACACAGAATACTTTGTCGCGACATGAAACCCTTTGTCTTAGCCAAAGTCTATCGCGACCTAAAATATACTGTCGTGTCAGAAACCTTCTAGCCTTAGCCAGAACTCTGTCGACATAAAATGTTAGTAATCGTGACCTTAAGCGACATGAAAATACAATCGTGACAAGAACCCAGGAATTCCTGTTGTGACCCAAACATGCAATAGCCTCTTTTTAGGCCTTTCCTACATCTCCAACCCTTTTTTTTTTCTTTCTAAACACCCTAAATTCGATATACAATAACCTTTTTATTCACAAGACAACGTAGAGCACGGAAAAAATTATAAAAATGCATTAATCATACAAAATGAGTTTAATTACAACTCTTTTCTTTTTACAAAAATAGAAATTGGATAGACTATCCAGAATTTTACGAATTACATAACAAAGCCAAAATCTGGCCTTCTTCCCAACTAAGACCTTAAATGTGTCCACCTCCCGGTGTACCTCCAGCACTTGAAAATGTTTTCCCACGACGAGGTGAGCAATGCCTAGTAGAGGAATTCTTCTATAAGGGCTACTCCCCACCTAAGTTGTGACGCCCCAAATCCCGGGGGTCCATTGACAACCCGTCAACCCACGGAATAACTGTGTCTCTTGTCAAGAGACCCATACATGAGTAGAAATGGCGCAGGCTCATATCATACTCATCAAAAATGCATCCCAACTATATAATAGCGTTCGAGAGTTAGTTTACATCACTCTTAATACCAACATATATTAAGATTTACAATGTTAATACATGTCATACAAAATAAACACCAAAGCCACAACCCGACTTTCTTCTAAAAATCGGACTCTAATGAGCGCCGTCTTCTCAAACACTCCCTGTACCTGAAACAATGATCCCTCGACAAGGTGAACAATGCCCAGTAGTTGAATTATCCTACATGGGTTACTCCCCACCTAAGTGCACATGCAACGATTCAACATAAACGCATTCAAGCAAATACATGATCCTTCTTGAATGTCTACATGCCCAATCCCGTGTCTCGAGTCCTCACCGACTCCCTCACGCATGCCTAAGTCAAATGCGAGAAAACATTGTTTTCATTTCTTTCATGCCATGCACTCACTTTAATTTTCTAGGATTTGCCCAGTGCATATAGAAATGCGACTATGCCATTTCAAACTACACATGTCAATATATCAGTATGCATATATTAACAAAATTTACATACATACCACATATTTATTTTAATTCTACAATAACATGACATTAGCTCACTTGAGCTAATCAACAATCCATTTGATGAATGGCTCTTCCACAATTATATTTCATATAATTCAAACACTCATGTTAACACATTTAATTTTCATGCATTAACATATTATTTCCCACACAATTCCAAGCCATTCATTTTAATCAATATTTTGCTTGAAACACACATGGGCCAATTTCGGTCCAACCTAGCAACCCGGGACTATTTTTAACAGTCCCTAAAAGGGCAGTGGGCTGTCCGTGGGTAGCCCACTCACTAAGCATTGGTTCCACTTTGTGGAACCAAAATCCATGGCCATTTCCGGCCTAAAAACACCCGAACCATAATTTATTGTATAAATGATCACACAACCACCCAAAACAGTCCCTAAACTGACCAAAACGGGTTCCATATATTCCAACTATTCGGTCCTAAGTTTTGGGACCAATCAAACGGTCACTCACGGCCTCAAATCAACCAAATCATTAACACGACTCTTAAAAACCGAAAATAACCGAGTAGGAGAAGACCCCTACCTCTTGGAGTTGTAAACTCCTGAAAACCAGTCTTGAAACCAATGGCACTTCAGCGTGAAGCAGCTTTCTTCTTGGCGATGTGATCGGCGGTTGAAAGGCTAGGAAATCTAGAGGGAAGTTGGAGCTTCTCTCTCTAGAATTTGAAACCCTCCTCCACTGCACGTATTCTCCTCTAAAATGAGATAAATGTTCTTTTCTCTTTTTGTTTTATTCCTCTTTATGTCCTCTCATTGCCACTTGTCAAGCCATCATTGGCTCATTGGTTCTTATTCGCCAATCCGCAAAGCTGACTTTTCTGATTAGGATGCTACATGTCCATGTGGGTCCCACACTTGAGCTCAAGTTGACTGAATTTGCACCTGACACGTGGCACACTGTGAGCCACTCAAAATGTGCCAAGTGTCTGGCACTACGCTCGTTGCCTCGAAAAACGTGCAAATTTTGACTATATCAGAATTTAACGAAATTCGACGTGGTGGCTTGATTTCGCGAGACGATTCCAACGGTGAAGTCCGTTTCTTCATCTGAGATCTAGAAAAATTTTAGATTTGACCAAAATTACCATTTTGCCCTTTTTCATAAAATTAGATTTTCTCGGGGTTTCACATTCTCCCCTCGCCAAAAGAATTTCGATCACGAGTGCGTACCCAATCTAACAACTCACATGCATGTACAGCGTGCACTATGTCATGTATGTAAACCTCTAGTCATTTAAGTATTAAGCGACCAAACCACGTACTTATGTAACCTACAGCACTGCTTGGTGTCTGACGACCTTCCCAAAGTCACAATCAGCGACAACCCGGGTCGTCACAGCAATCCCGTGTCATGAATGACATCCATATCTGCAAATACCTTCTTTGGCTCGCCAAGCTCCCGATACAATTCGCGATAGTTTAACTAATCCTCGAGTCGGTCAGACTCACATCACCCCACTCTAAGTCTACATGATAACCATGACCATGTGTTTTCTCTCTCGGGCAACAGAACTTTTCAGCCTCCACGGGTCTCTTACACCCACACAGAAATTTCAGATATCTCCACGGGTCTCTTACACCCACACAGAAATTTCGGATACCTCCACGGGTCTCTTACACCCACACAGAAATTCGAGATATCTCCCCGGGTCTCTTACACCCACACAGAAATTCAATATATCTCCCCGGGTCTCTTACACCCTCACGGAAATTCGAGATATCTCCCCAGGTCTCTCACACCCACACAGAAATTCAAGATATCTCCTCGGGTCTTTACACCCACACAAAAATTCGGGATATCTCCTCGAGTCTCTCACACCCACACAGGACCATTCAGATACTACTGCGGGTCTCCTTCACCCTAACTTCAGGCTTTTTCACCTGAGGGGATTAACGGCCCCCTTCTTACTTTTCCTAACACACATTAATTACTCTTCATTTCCTGATTTGAACTATGAGTCTTCATCGGACGTAGTCCCAAAGACAAACTCAACTCACACTCACCAAGAGTGGTGAATGACCATACCGTGCACCCACACCCGACTCGTTGCGATCCCCCCGGGGGTCCACCATGAGCAGAATCTCGGATATCTCTAACTCACAATCCCGATCTATTAGGTCAACTCTCACCCTACATCCTAGGGAAGAACATCCACACCTGGCTTCTCTAAAGGCCTCAACCTCTAAGCCCAAACCTGTCACACAAGATACATTAATGAATGAATACAATGCATCCAATTCAAACGCTACTCTAGTCAACAAGTGCAAGAGTAGAACGCACCTTATCCGGGTCAAGCCCAGATGCCCGCCTTCACGCGCACCATGAGACCTCTCGCCCCAGGGACAATCTCGCCTCATATGCCTGAAGTCATCACAACAACATATCTTCTGCCATTTGCCTTTTCTATATAGACTAAAAACCCTCAAATTAACATAGTTACAAGAGCCTTACACTCTCTTGCATCCATGTCATTTTCGATAAGTTCTTGATAAAATAATTTTCTTAATGTTCATGATTTAAAGATAAGGGTCAAGTCTATGACACCGCAAGTGCACAGTCATACAAGTAGTAAAACTTAACAAGTCCGTATCATTCCTACGTAGATTATAACGAATTAGAAGATCAACTACCCCAACTACTAAAATTCCATACTATTCGACTTAAGAACTCATAGTAAGTTTTATCTAAACAACAAAAATTAAAGATTCTATACTATTTAATATTATCAAACTAAGCTAAACAAAAGTAAATGAATAAAAATAAATTGTATCTATAAAGATGGATTGAATCAGTTTCCTGTGAGAAACGAAGACTATTAGTGAAATACAATGAAACAATCAATTCCAACACTAAAGTACATTGCTCTGTTTTATGTATGGATCTGGTTTTGTCCAAGATTTCCTAATTGTTGGAATTGGATTTCTCCATATTCACTGGGTAGATATCCTTGCTTCTCCTCACATAAGATCCAACCGCCACCAGATTCCAAATTCTCTTTCAAGATCCGTATTTTTCTCTCGATACTTCTCACACCCATTTCCTCGCTGGGACAAGTGACCTTCGCTTTCCTTCTCGCATTTCTTAAGCTTCTACCACTTAGTCGGGTGGCTCAACCTCCAGATCTATGGGTTCGTCCCTTTCCCTTGATTAGATCTAAGCTAACACAGGGTTAGGAACTTACCTTTAGATTAAGGTGAACTCTCTGATTATTTATATTGTTAAATACACCCCTCCAACTTCAATTATGAGTGAATGGGGGATTTATCAAAATGAACTCTCAAAGCTCAGCAGTTCATCAATGGTAGTTGAACGTACCAAGAAAAGAATGCTCTCGCCTCTCGTGAATCTCCGTCTTGTCACGCAGAGGGCATCCTGATATCGTGAGCAAGATACATTCCTCAACCGTATTAGGTACTACTATTGGGAACTTATGACCAAACATACACCAATTATGCAAAACCGAATCCTAAAGAAGTTCTATTTCAGAGCAGAGATCAGAATTCAATGTAAATCAATCCAGCAGAGTCAGCCTGACATCGCATTGCGAATTAAGAAATGGAGCAATCGATCACGCATACAACCACCGTAATTGCACAAACCGAGAAGAAATGAATCTTAAATTTGTCTGTGATTTCATAAATTTTAATACAGTGAATTTAAGAAAATAATGTAATGTAAATCCGCTCTACTGTCTCTCAAGATCTCGCAAATTCAAATCCAAAAAGGAAATAAACTAAAAATAAAAAAATAAAAATCTATTCTAAACTATACACTGAGTTCCTCTCCTTTCCCCTCTTTCTGGGTAGTGAAGACGAAAACTGCTTTACCATTCTAAAGTTGTCTATTTATACTGTAAAAATAAATTGGGCCGAATCCCCAAAAAGCTCCAGGTGGATTTCCCAAAGAAAAGCCCACCACCGTCCTATGTCGCGACCGAGTTGATGTCGCGACATGGATTTCTCTGGATTGCTCGCGATCAATCGCGACCTTTTGTTTCTTTGTTGCAACCAGCTCAGAATCGCTTTTGAATCAATGGTCACTTACATCGCTTCAGAATGACCTCATTTGTTCAGTGTTGATGTCGCGACCTCACGGTGATGTCGCGAGCTCTTTGTCTTTCTCTTCTTCCCACTTTTGAGTTGTGACAGCAGTTTTAGGTTGCGACCACCTTTCTGTTTGTATGATGATTTCATGTTGCACTTACTTTCTTGGTCTACTGTGTTGGTGGTCTGCTTCATAGGTTTCGAATTTATGTCGCGACCTCTTTTGCTGCCCATTTCTTTTCTTCTGGTCACAACCTCAGTTCTTTGTTGCAACCAAATTTCCTCCTTCCCACCTTGATTCTAGGTCGCGACCTTAAGGTGATGTCGCGACCTCTTTTGCTGTCTGCTTAGCTCTTTTCCAGGTCGCGACCTAAATCAGTGGTCGCAACTTCGTTTGCGGTCTGTGATCATTAAATGGTCGCAAATTTAGTTTACTTGTCAAGACTTCAGTTCCTGTTTTCATGTCGCAACCTAAACAGCATGTTGCAACCTCAATTGGAACCTTTCATTAAAAACTAGTTGCAACTTCTTTTCCTTGCAAAGATCTCTCTCAGGGCTTCTATCGATGGATCCACGCCGCGAAGACGGAGTGATGTCAGCGAATTCGCTATATTGGCACAGGCGAAGATCAGAGTGGTGTCAGCGACATGTATTTCTTCTTTGATATTTCCTTAGTCCCGACCACATTTCCTTTGTCGCAACTTCTTTCTTCAAGTCACGACTTCACTTGTTTAGACTCCTATTTCTCTCAAAGCATGAAATCAGGATGTCGCGGATTTTGGAACCCACCGACAACTAAGTTCCTCGTCACGACACAATCGGCCTTCGCTATGACTTCACCCCGCTTGTAAGTCGGTCTCTTCGGTTTCCTCACCGGGAATTTTAGCTTTTATTATTTTCCCCAAAATGAGATTTGGGTAAAAGATCCAAATTTCTGCAACAAATCAACATTTAACCTGTATACTGTAAAATGGATTAAAATCTAATGAGTTTTTTGACTCATCATCCGCCCCGCCCCGACTAGGAAGTCCCCGCCGTGGAGCCCCGTACCGACTGACCACACTCCGGGCCCCTCCGCTCCATCTCACAGAAAGGCCGGCTGGTGCTTGTATATAACTTAAGACTCCGAAACTCGGTTCCTCCGACCCATACTGGGGTGGAGGAAATGAACTCGATACTCATGTTCTACAGTTAACTAGGACTGTTGTCCCAAAATCCTGGGATCCCTGTCTCTGGGGGCAATCCCATCTCACATGCCCAGGCTGTCGGCAGAAATAACATATCATCTGCCTTGCCTAACTAAATGCCCCATCCTAGCCCTGGTCCTGAAACTCGTGTGAAGCAGAAGTCTTCTACCTCTTCCCCGAACTAGAAGAAGGTTGATCCTCCCTCACTCGCATCCAATGATACCCGTGTATCCTCTATTCTCTATGGTCAAGGCTGTCCCAACCATGGAGTCCATGTCTACGATCTTTCCCAAATGGACAACTCCAGCCCATTCTCAAACCTCCTGGACTCGTCATGTCAGATCACATAAATATCACTAAACGCGCTAACTCGGTGAATCTGACCACATACTCCATCACTGTCATCGTTCCCTGCCTCAGCTTTAGGAACTCTTGGCTTTTGATGAGTCCAAAAACTCATTAGATTTTTAATCCATTTTTCTGAGTTTATAATGAGAATAATGATGAATTGTCTGTAGAAAACTGATAATTGAATCAAATTCCAATTTGCAGGAAAATACAGATAAAAATCAAATTTTAGCAAAAATCATAAGAATTCAGCCCGCAATGTATCTGAAGTCAAACTGAACTTAAGTCGCGACAAGAATGCGCTTCCAAGAATTCCAAGTCACGACTCCTGCACTTATTTTGAAGAATCGAAGAGTGAATAAGTGTAGTCGACTAAGAAGGGAGTTGAGACAAAATATGACTTGGTAGAGGTTTAAAGAAGCGCCAAATGAAGAGGTTCATGTCATGGCATCATTGCGACGTCACGACACCAAACGGAGATAAAATGAAATCGTGGATACCACCATGAGGTCGCGACAAGGAGTCAATTACAAGCCACAAGAACAAATTTTCAAGTAAAGGAAGTCGCAACTAATTTTGAAAGAAAGGACTTGATGTCGCGACCTTGACAATAATGAAAAATAACACCAAGGTCGCGAATGTAAACTCCAAATCGTATTTACCAAGAATTAATGAAGAAGTAGACATGATGTCGCCGACACCACTTCGAGGTCGCTAATTGAAAAAGCTTAGCAAGACATGGAGGTCGTGACACCGGTCGGTTGGCGCATAAAGATTTTCGTGAGATCGAACATAGAGGTCGCTACGCTTAGAAATCGTATAGAGACATCAACACTTCACTGTGGCGATGTCGCTGACATCACGCTGGTCGCGGAGCATCACCGCGCAGGGCATCATGGTTGCTACATCGCCGCTGGTCGCGACATCAACTCGCATCAGGGTCGACATCAATCGCAGTCGCCACATCGCTACAGTGAATCATGGTCGCAACGCCTTCAAAGGGTCGCGATCATCGCTTATAAGGAAGATGGTCGCGACGCCCTTCGCGAGGGGTCGCGATATCACGCGAAGAATGGAGGTCGCGACGCATTTATCAGCGCGACATCATATCCAAGAGATGTCAAGATGTCACGATAATAGAAAAGCTTCCATGACATCAAAAGAGCTCATAAGCATAACATTGTCGCTGACAGAGGATTGAAGTCAATGGCATCAAATGAGCCTACAATACGTAAAGGTGAAGCCGACGTCGTTCAATGGTCGCAATACCGCCATAAGGAAAGAAGGTCGCGACCGCCCTTAGCGGCCGCGAAGATCAGATCCAAGGGGGTAAGTTAAAGACGTCGCGACCGTGATAAAAGCTTCGCTATTGCATCTAACCGTAAAAACGGCTATGACAGAGATTGAAGTCGACCAAAAGAGATCACAATGCGTAAAGATGAAGTCGCGCGACATCAAAACAAATGCCATAAGCAGAACAAATAGTTGAAGTCGCGACGTGAAAGAGAAGTCGCGACATCGCATCTTATAAACAGAACATAGTCGCGACGCCATTTAGCGGTCGCGATATCAAGTCAAGGTCGTGGACAAACAAACGGAGTCACATACGAACAAACAAATGGGCCATTTATTTTGAAACCCACAAGGAAGTGCATCAAGTTGGGTGGCCCAACTTCCAAACCCTATAAATACGCTAGCCTACATCGGTAAAGAAAGCAAATTTCGCGCCGTAAAGAGAAGTCCGGGTAGCCAAGGCCTCGTGGTAGCTTAATTTTCTTTTTCTTTTTCTTTGTTTTGCCGTTATTTTTAGGATTAGATTAGAGTAGGATTGCTATTTCATTTGAATTTCGATCTAGATGTTAGTCAGCAAAGTCAGTTCTAATGCGTATTTATTTTCTTCAAATTACCGTCTCGGTTCGCTTGAAGTCCAAACAAATTTTGGAATTCGAATTTCCAAGCCAGATTTGGCGTAGTTCTTTTGATCGTAGAGCTACCGTTAGTAATTAAGTAATTTAGAAACCCAGCTCTTCCGCTGAATTTACTCGTTGTTAGAATTTATCTTTCCCGCATAAATTTATCGTAGTCTACCAACTTCGCCTTGAATCAAGCTACGGTTTTGTTTATTGTTGTATCTGATCCAAATATTAGTGTCCTATACCTGTAATAGGATTGTTTCATGCACTGATTTCCAGGAGGCCCTTTGAGTGACACAGAGAAGGCATTCCTGAGAGTATTGAACAATATCTTAATGGTATGCGAACCTAATATTGGGGATCTAATGGGCTTTGTGAATTCTAATCGATAAATCTTCTTCTCACTTGAAACTGAGAATGAGTTGAATGACTTATCAATTAAAATGAGCAGAGAGTTCGCCTCGATTCGAACAAAGAAGTTCAACCCGTGTTAGCAAGGATCTAATCAAGGAAAGAATGAACTGCTCCAATTTTGAGGATGAGAGGTAAAACCAAGATAGTAAAACCCATGCTTTGCCTATGTCTTAGGAGCTAAGGCTTGCACCCATGTTCCGGGTATGAAGTATTGAAAAGAAAATACCCGCAACAAGGCAACTCAGACAAAGTAGTTATCTAACTTTCCTCGCATTCGAAAGAAACAAGTAGAAGATTAGATGATGAAATGTGTCATTAAGGAGAGATCCACATGGCATTACCTTTTCCTTGACTCCGATTCTAAATCTAGTTCATGAAGCAAAGTTACAGAAGAAACCAGATGAATTGATGTTTCACAACAGCTTGTATTTTCAATGCTCCCTTTAAAAACTAACTCGACGCTCATTTCTTTAATTTTTTTATTTTAGTTTAAGCATTATTTTTATTTGTTCTAGCTTACATATCTTTATTCTTTCATTATTTTAAAGGTTGCTAAGGATATATCAATTGCAAATCATAGTCCAAATAGTATAGAACTTGAGTAGTCAGGGTAGTTGATTGAGAATTCTTGAGATCTCTGTGGGATCGATATCTGGACTTAAATCCATTTTATTACTTGTTCGACCTGTATACTTGCAGAATCATGGATCAAAATTAGAAAGAAATTTATCTCCTCTTAAGGAAAACGTTGTTAATCAGTATAATTGCAAAGAAATATAACAAACAAGTTTCATGGCATTATTGCCGGGATTAGATAATACCCTGGGTAATAGTGTCATAAATCTAAAGTACTATTCGGCCCACCCAATGCCTTCAAGGTCTAGTAGTGTCTGTAAAATGCTTGCTCATGAAAAGATCATAGAACCCTGCCCAAGTCATTGCCTCTAGATTCTGGTGTCTTTACCCGGGGCTCCACCATACTGGGCCTCACTCTAGCCGGAATGCAACTCAAGCTCGATCCTAGTCGATCAAAGGCGATCTCATAGCCTCCAATACCTTCTCAACCTGCATGAACCAATGGTCCTGGCCACCATCAGATCTCTTCCCGTGAATGTCGGAGGATGATGTGCTCGAACTCCTCTCAAGGTTACTCGACCTCCCCGCTACCCGTTGTACTAGCCTCGTAATAAAGAATAACCGCACACTATGCCTCAAAGAAAAGCCCGTTGTCAATACCGGTGGTGCTTGGCTAGCACCTCATGGATGCCCTCTACGTCCTCGCCCTCTACAAGCCATCTACACATGTCAAATGGAAAGTTAATATTCAACGCAGTATCTCTAAGGCGTAAACACAGCCTTGAGACACTATTCACATTCTGTAAAATTCTATGCACTATGTCCATGCATTCATAGGTAATGCAAGATAATAATTTCATTTTTTTAAATCATATTCAACAAAAAATTTTATTTTATGTTATCTCTTTTTTTTTTTTTTTGAAAACCTCATGAACAGTGCTCATGAACAATGTTCATGAACAAAGGATTCAAACAAAGGATCGCACGTTAATCGAGTCAAAATCGAAGTTGATGCACAGGTGCACACCGAACCTGTGCCTGCCCATCGCCACAAGAGATACGCGAGGCCGCAGACTTCACGGCGCCGTGTCAGGGCGCGTGGTTAGTCAGACATAGCCCTTCGATCGTGTCGCGTGCATGTCCCGCCTTGTCGCTATACAGACGCGCACCGTAGGCCGCTGCGGTCGCAGCTCTCCCCTCGGGTCACAATACAAAATTGTATCGCAAACAATTCCTCGCTCGCGCAAGACTCACGCCGCCTCATCGCGCACACCGCTGCATCAGAAGGCGCCGCCACCTGTCGCTACATTGTCGCGTTTCAACAAGCCAGATCGTGGCGCATCGTTATACCAGATCGCAGCCCCTCTGGCTTCCAAGACCGTATCACGACACACCAACAATGCCTCCCAAATTCCACGACATAATAATTCCTTTGTATCGCGACTCCCCAACACAAGCCAAGGCCGCTCATGCCCCCGTCAGGCCGGCCAGATCGTGGCCCTTCCTGGCCATGTCGCGCCACCCTGCTGCATGCCCTAGCCATGACTATCACAATACAAAACATTGTATCGTGACTCAATCACCAAAATGGGCAATAGCCCATTCCCAATTCTCAGATAAATTTTTTTTTTTTTTCCACTTACTGAAGACCATAAAAAAAAAAAAAAAAAAATATATATATATATATATATATATATATATATATAATTTTTTTTTTCATTTTCCAAGAGAACAAAATAAATTCATTAAAAATTCCGCTTTACATGACCAAACCTCGTAAAAATTTCTTCAATACGCTTTTTTCCTATGTGCTATTCACCAAGCACACAAATCACACAACATACACAACAATCCATGTTATGCACACCATTCACACATAAAACACAATGTATGCAGTGTTCTATCCTGTGCCCATCAAGTCCTAGGTAATCGTATACCTAACTTAGTGATACTAAGCTATATTCTAGTATCCAACATCGAGCTATACCAAGCTGTGATGTTCTTGCACCTTATGACCATGGCCTAAGCCCAAGTCCCTCAAGCCCTAGGTATTCGTATACCTCAGCTCTACACCCACCGAGCTCCCAAGGTAATCGCTTACTCCAAATGGGATAATTAAGCCGTGACGCCTAAACTCAAAGGGGTCCGGCTGGACACAACCCATTAACTCATGGACACCGTGTCTCTGGCTTGGCAGACCCATACATTAGAGTAAAAAATGGCCACTGGGCCTACATATCATACTCATCAAAATACATCCTAACTATATCGCCATCGTTCAAGAGTTGATTACATCACTCTTAATACCAACATATATTAAGATTTACAATGTTAATACATGTCATACAAAATAAACACCAAAGCCACAACCCGGCTTTCTTCTAAAAATCAGCCTCTAATGAGCGCCGTCTTCTCGAACACTCCTTGTACTTGAAATAATGATCCCTCGACAGGGTGAGCAATGTCCAATAGTTGAATTATCCTACATGGGTTACTCCCCACCTAAGTGCACATGCAACGATTCAACATAAACGCATTCAAGAAAATACATGATCCTACTTGAATGTCTACACGCCCAATCCCATGTCTCGAGTCCTCACCGACCGTACGCTAAGCCAAATGCGAGAAAACATCATTTTTACTTTCCTTTCATGTCGCTTTTACTCACACCTAATTTTTCTAGGTTGCCCCGGTGCATATAAAATGCATTATGCCATTTCCAAACTACACATGCTAATATATCAACTATGCATATATTAACAAAATTTACATACATACTACATGCTATTTAATCTACACTGTTAACATCAAATATTAGCTCACATGAGCTAATCAATCCATTTTAATTCCAATGGCTCTTCCACAATTATATTTCATATAATTCAAACACTCATGTTAACACATTTAATTTTCATGCATTAACATATTATTTCCCACACGATTCCAAGCCATTCATTTCAATCAATATTTTGCTTGAAACATACATGGGCCAATTTCGGTCCAACCTAGCAACCTCGGGATCAAGCTTTTACCGCCCCTAACTGCAAGGTCATTCAGGCGTACCACTCACTAAGCATTGGTTCAACTTTGTGGAACTGAAATCCATGGCCATTTTCAGCCCAAAAACACCCAAACCATAATTTATTGTATAAATTATCACACAACCACCCAAAACAGTCCCTAAACTGACCAAAATAGGTTCCATATATTCCAACTTTCGGTCCCAAGTTTTGGGACCGATCAAACGGCCACTCACGGCCTCAAATCAACCAAATCATTAACACGGCTCTTAAAAACAGAAAATAACCGAGTAGGAGAAGACCCCTACCTCTTAGAGTTGTCGAAACTCCACAAAACCGGTGCCCACGCGTAGCCCTTACCGCGTAGAACAATTTTACTTCTTGTCCTGACGCGATCCGACGGTCCAAAAATCGAGAAAAGAAAGAAGTTGGAGCTTCTCTCTCTAGAATTTGAAACCCTCCTCCACTACACATATTCTCCTCTAAAATGAGAGAAATGTTCTTTTCTCTTTTTGTTTTATTCCTCTTATGTCCTCTCATTGCCACTTGTCAAGCCATCATTGGCTCATTGGATTTCTTATCCACTTAATCCACCCACTTTGACTTTTCTACCCAATTAGGAGATGCCACATGTCCATGTGGGTCCCACACTTGAGCTCAAGTTGAATGAATCTGCACTTGACATGTGGCACACTGTGAGCCACTCAAAATATGCCAAGTGTCCCGCACCACTGCTGTTCGAAACGTGCAAATTCGACCGTCTTTAATTTGACGAAATTCGACATGGTAGCTAAATTTCGCGAGACGATTCCAACAGTGAAGTCCATTTCGTCATGCGAGATCTTAAACAATTTCGGATTTTAACCGAAATTACCATTTTGCCCTTTTTCAGAAAATTAGATTTTCTCGGGGTTTCACATAAGTGCACAAGCAATGGCAAACACACACACATTCAAGTAAAACTATGCACATTCCTACTCGAATGTCTACATGTCATAGATGAGAATGTGACTCACCTTATCTCACGCCCCAGATCACCGACTCCCACACATGCAAATGCTGTTGGAAAACCCCACATTTAGTGTTTCACCTAATGACTATTTTCTCCAAAACAAAAGCTTTTTGTTTTTAAAACTCATAACCTATTGGACAAACCTCCAATGTTTATTTGATTTGATCAAATCCCGTGTGTTTATGCATTTGTGGGCCACGGATTTTCGGGTTTACACCATAGGACGTCGTGCGCCTTTTCAACATTTTTGACAGGCTTTTACCGCCGGTGATCATGTCCAACCTCAATAAATTAGGTCTTTCACCCTAAGGGGGGTACTACCCCAACTTGCTCCGCCCAACACACGTATTTTTTTTCCTTTTCATGCTTTACAACCGTGAGATTCATTTTCTTGGACGTTGTCCCATTACCGAGCTCACCACCCATTCACCAAGAATGGTGAATGATCATAACCATGTACTCATGACATACCATCGAACACCAAATACAGTATCGATCTCTACCATGCACTCACACCCAATACTATTCGGTGTCCCTGTGCATATGAAATGCAGAATGTCATTACATGCCAATTCATGTTACATGCATGATGAGTGATACATGCAACATCAATAAATCATGGATAATCACATTTTCTACATATAATTTACATCCATCATGTAATCCACGTTAATACATCAAGTAAGCATATATCAACATGATTTTTCACACACTTGCATGTCATTCAACCACAACAACGTCCTGATTCATGTTCAACCAATGCATAACTATCACAAACCATATTCTAAGAAAGACACATCACACCAAAACATCACACTCCAATTTCATGTGTTTCTACAACCATACCCTGCTCTGGCCCCAGAATAGAGGACCTGCACATTGTCCTAACTCCATCAATAGTTTGATCTAAACTATTGTGAAACCAAACACTCTGGAGCTTATCATGGGCCATGGCTACTGAACGCCCTGCATTAAAAGCACAATCAAAGAAGAGAGAACCCTACTCCCTTGAAAGGCTCAAAGAAAAGCTCTGATTTTGGTACCCACGTAGCCTTTGGCTGCTGGACTAACTTTAATTTCTGACTTTCGAGTCGACCGTCAAAACACTAGGAAATTCTCTCTTTCCTTTTTTTCTCTCATCAAAAAAAAAAAAGCGACCCGCCTCCCCGTTTGTTTTTCCTCCTTGCCTTTCTTCCTTTTCTCTTTTCTTTCTTTTTTTTTTTTTTTGCCTCTTCTCCTTCTCTCTCACCGATTTGGTCCAAGTAGCAAATTTCCTCCCACCTTCCTACTCTCCACCTTACCATGTCCTCCTTTCTCCTTCTCCTTCTTCGGTTTTTTTTTTTTTTGTTCCTATTCCAAAGTGAACTTTCCTCCTCTCTCTCATGGCCATGTGTCATCACCTGGTCCATGTATCATGTGCCATGTGTCACATGCTTTAGGTATCACCCGACACCTATTGCCTCGAAAAATGTGAAATTCCGATTGTTTCGAAATTCAACGAAATTCGACTAAGTAACTAGATTTCGCAAGATGAATTTAACGGTGAAGTTTGTTTCGTCATCCGAGATCTAGAGAAATTCTAGGTTTTCCACCTACACTATTATGGCAATTACCGTTTTGCCCTTTTTCAAAAAAAAAAAATCGAATTTTTTCCGTTTCAGCTTCACTTTTGATTTTAAATATTTTCAGATTTTGCTATCATGATTTCAATACTTAGATTCTCTATCGAGCAATACTTTCTAAATCCGCAAGCGTACACACTCTCTTTCCCTATTCTTTATTTTTTTATTTATTAATTATTCATTAATGTTTGAGGTGCTCTTGTATTATTAAAATTGTTAATTCGTGGTATCTATTGTCTAATTAGTCAATTCCCCTATTTACCTTAACTTGATTATTAGACACCCAATTTTGAAGGGCTTAGAGGGATGCTACGACTTTTCACCGTACCTTCTCACTAGGTAACCTGACCTCTTAACCTAGACTTGGTTTTTCACATATTGGCTTTACCTATTAGGAGTCACATTTATTTCTTATTTTATTTTCCCTTTTAAAAAAATAAAATAAGTGACAACTCCAACCGTTTTCAAAAAAAATGGTTTTTCATAGATGCAAAAACGAGTCTATCCTTTTAAGTGGGAAACGCATCATAGCCAAAATGCGGTGTCCTTAGGTTAGAGATTATAATCATTTTCATTTAAAGATTAATTTTCTTAAAATTTAAATAAAAATTTATTTTTGTAGATAATATATTAATTTAACATGTATAATGAAGATTATTTTTTCCTATGATATTTATTTTTAAAATAACTTAAAAGATAAATTACATATCATAATTATTTTATTTTATTTTTTATAAATTTATTAAATTATTATAAAAATATTTATTAAAAAATGAAATTATTATTATAAATATTTTTCAATTATTTTTAAAAAATAAATACCATAAGAAAAAGCATCCCCATTATATATGTGTAGACCCCAAATTTGGCTAGTCTTAGTTTTGTTTTATTTATTTTATTATTATTATTTGATTTGATTTGATTGTTGTTCTTTACCTTTTTGCAGAAGGAAAGTTATTTTTTTTCTTTTCTTTTTTAAAAAGAGAACGCAATCAAGACAGAGGTTCATTGAAGCCAGAGAGGAAGGTTATTTTTGTTTAAAGGAAAGCATTCCTTGTATGTATAGATTGTCCTTATTTAATATGTTTTGATAGGTTGAATCTTTTCATGACATAAATCCATTGGTGGTTGTTCTTTTTTTATATTAATTGTTACTGATTAATAGAATTTGTATTTGAGAGATTTCATAGAAAGATTTTTTTTTAGATAATTCTTTTACTTTGACGGTTTCGATTTTGGTGTAGTGGTGCTTATCTTTCATATTTTAGATTTTTCATGTAGTGGTGCGTATCTTTCCGATTTTGGTTTTTTTCCATTTTTTTATTTATGTACTACAATTCTTATATTTTCGGATTTTTAAATATTCTTAGTTTTACTTTTCAAATTTGATATTTTTTTCATTTATTTTTATTTATGTACTACAACTCTTAGATTTTCGGACTTTTAAATATTCTTAGTTTTACTTTTCAGATTTTAGATTTTTTTTTACAAACTACAATTCTTATTAATCTTCGCACTCATAGGATTACAATGAATAAGTGTAACTTTTATTAGTTTAATTTTTGTAAAATGGGTTAGTTTGACTTTTATTGAATTTTGTATGAAAGGTTGACTTTCGAGTATGTGTAAAAAAAAAGAAATAAAATAAATAAATGAAAAAAAAGAAAAAAAAATGAGAGAGAGAAAAAAAAATTGTTTATATATTCCATCGTATCATTATTCTTGGGGCATGTGTATGGACATGACATCTCGCTACATTGACTATATATGATGGTGAGAGGTTGTATGTGAGCTCTCTTCCGAGTTAGATTACACGACATTTGAAAGAGATTTGTGACATCATTTTTAGATATTTGGATCATTGTCTATCCATCACACCATCCATTTCAAATGTGATTTCCCTTCATACTATGATATGAGACAACTATCACCCACTCCCACCTCTGTGCTTTTTCTTGCTGACCTCCATTTCATTACCTTTTTCGATTTGACCATGTCCGAGTTCTTTCCCCTTCCTACCTCCCTTCGCCCTTGAGAGTATCTTTATCGTTCACATACAGTTTATATTCATCCTAGTGACATGTGATACTTCACTACCCACTATTTAGTGTTCTCACATGATGTGCTTAGGTTCTTGACTCATGAGGTTTCTATATTATCAAGGTTGCTACGCACTAGGGTTTGTTGATATTTTTCTCATTGAGATTATTGAGCCTAGTTTTCCTTCATTTCTTTTACCCTATTACCTAAGCCTACATTACGGTCTGAGTCGTAAGACCACCCTGAGGCCATGATGCCGCACAATATGTTTGATAGCTTACATATGGGAGATATTCGAGGTTGGTTGGAGATATTTCAGAGCATGATAGATGAGGAGCTTCGATGATGATCATATACTTTGGGTTGTCCCTATTTTGATCGATGGATTATGATACATTCTTACATTGGGACATGACTACTTCGGAGGTAATTTTTATCATATAAGTACGTACTCGATACTGAGGCATACCTATCCTATTGTTGGCGGATCCTGGAGATGATCTATATTGAGGCATAGCCCTATTTTCTTTGGATGATGGATCTTGAGACATTCCTATATTGAAGTATAGTCACTTTTGAGAGCGCACTTATCAGAGATGCAGTTGTTTTATTTGTTACTGGGGCATAGCTACCTCATTGTTTTGGTTCATCGACGTAGTGAGTGACCTTTTGGTGGAGGATTTCGATGCATTATGGATTTGATGTCACAAGAGATATAGTCTTTTCGACATACCTTATTGATCTTGGATATCTACCTATCCTCCATCCCATACCCGGATATTTCCTTCTTGATAGCCTCATATCTATACCTATTTCACTGCATTCCTATCTCATCTTCGACCTAAACAATTTACCATCACATTTATGATTTGTCTTTTGATCAGTGTGAAGAATGTGGTTTAGTCTTTGAGTTTTACAGTCGAGCCTTAACCCTTATGGGTCTTTAGGTTCAACACCATCCATGATGGCAGAACCTAACATATTATTGACTCATTTGTTACGATGTCTCCTTTTTAGGTCGTTAGCATGCCTTGATGCATGGTCCTATGTGGCAGCCTTGAGATTAGATTTGCACTTCCACCACGTGATCGATGACCATACTCTAGAGTATCGATGATTTTGGACACAATACCTTCGCCATCACTATCAGATAATTGGTGGGGATACCTGTAAGACCCGAGAAAATTCCAATTTTCTGAAAATGGGCAAAACGGTACTTCGGCTAAACCAAATTTTCTAGATCTCGATGACAAACGGACGCCATCGTTGAATCGCTCCCAAAATCTAGCTACCATCGCCACCTCGTCGACCGGAACAAATGGAATTTCACGTTGAGGCACCGTGCTCCAAAATGTGTGAAACGGGTCTTTGTATTACTACGCCACGCGACAAACACCTACTACACGCACTCGCGACACACGCCGGCAAAGATTGCAGAGACGACGAACGGATTCGCCTGTATTAAGCCATAAGTACAAATCAAGACAAAAGGGTACATAAGTGGAATTAATGGAAAGTTTAATGAATAAGACAAAACTTGAAATAGATGTCTTCTCCATTTTGAAGACCAAAACGTGCGCCGTAGCTGGGTCGAGTTTTTGGTGGCAGAGAGAAGGCTTCTTCAGATCTCATGCTCTGACCCGCCGGCTCGTCGCCAAGAAGTAAAGTCAATCATTGAAAGAAGGGCTACGCTGCGGCAACTACTGCGGAGTTCCGCCAACCCAAGAGGTAGGATCTTCCCACTGCTATATTCTTCTACGGCCAAGAGTCATGCGAATGGTTAAAGATAGGTCCGAGATCAATAGTCAGAATTCGGTCTCAAAACCTTTGAACCGAGTGGAGAAAATCCCAATTATGGTCGTGGAACAAGAACCCGAGGGTTTCAAATTGCTCACATGAATAAGAAATGTGATTTTCTTTGGTGAAATGTGTTTTGTAAGTTATTTGAAATGAATTGTTTGTGTTTGCTAATTCAGCCCACGTGAGTTAATTCTTGGTGTTATTGATGAAAATTGAATAACATGATGGTTGTGAGTAAATTATGTTAATATATGCATGTGAATCAGATAGCATAAATTATTTAACCGTATACAGATTCCATATTGCGATCGGGGCAAATAGAATATTAGGTGTGGAGTGCATGACATGAAATGAAATAAAAAATGAAAATGTTTGTAAAAGGAATTTCACTTAAAGATTTTTTTGAGAATTGTGCTTGGGAGATTTGTCCTACCTCACCACGCCTGAGGGACCCATGAACGTTCTCGTAGGGTTATCCAACAGATTCGCCTCGGAGGGTTGTCCAATATTTTACCGAAACTCGATAGAGTGTTTTCAAGAACAAAAAGCTTTTGTTTTGAAAACTGTATTTTTACTCGCATATTGGCTTAGGCATGTGTGAGGGAGTCGGTGAGGACTCGGGACATGGGATTGGTCATGTAGACATTCGAGTAGGTTCATGAAATTTATTGAATGTGATTGTTTTCCATGACATGTGCACTTAGGTGGGGAGTAACCCATGCAGGAAATTATCTCTACTAGGCTTTGCTCACCCTGTCGAGGGATCACTATTTCAGGTACAGGGAGCGATCGAGAAGGTGGCACTCATTAGAGGCCGTTTGAGAAGAAAGTCGACTTTGTGGCTTTGATGTTGTCATGTAACATGTATTAGAATTGCAAATTTTAATATATGTTGAATTAAGAGTAATGTAAAAACTCTTGAACCATGTAATATATTTGGTTGGGACATATTTTGATGAGTATTGATGCATGGGCCCAAGTGGCCATTTTTACTTATTTTTATTTATATGTGGATCCTGTGTGGTCATGAGTTGATTGTTGGGACAAGTTTTGTATTTGGGTAGAGTTCCCTGTACAAAGGAGACTCTGCCCGACTTTCGTGAGGTCGGCCACCTGATATCCACGACATTCCAAGAAGCTGACAGCGTTGACAACGGACCTCGGGCTTGGGGCGCTACGCTCTTGGTATCGTGAGCCTAGGTTTATAAATACCTAGAGCTTGGTCAATAAGTTGTGACAAAGGACACTCAGACTCAGATGGGCACAGGTTAGATCACGCATTCCTTGTGCACTTTGATGATTGTTGTGTGATGTGTGATTGTGTTATGAATTGTGTAATTTGTGTGCTTGGTGAATAGCACATAGGAAAAAAAATGTTGAACACTAGGGTTGAGAAAATATAACCTTAGGTGTTCGAGAAAATTTTTTGCAAAATGGTCCAGAATTGAACAAATAATAATAATAATAATAATATCAATATATATATATATATATATATATATATATATATAATTTTCTCGACAAGAGCTCCATGGAACATGAATGCATTGTGGTTGTTAAATTTTGAAAAAAAATTCCAGTTTTTGTAAAAGAAAAAGAGTTTGTAATTAAACTCTTGAAAATTTTGAGTTTGTATGAATTGTAGTGTTCAAGCTACTGCATTTAGGAGTAGCAAGGAGGCTACTGGAGATGAAAAAAAAAATGGTGTGTTGAGGAGAAAAATTTTCCAAGTTTTACAAAGGTGTAAAATGTAAAAAATTTTAAATAAATATTTTTGGTTCTACTGGAAAATGAAAAAAAAAATAATATAAAATAAATTTTTTTTAAAAAAATAAAATAAAATAAAGTAAAATTTTATAAAATAAAATAAAGTAAAATTTTATAAAATAAAATTTTTTGTTGCATATGATTTAAAATATGAAATTATTGTCTTGCATTACCTATGAATGCATGGACATAGTGTATAAAATTTTTCTGTATGTGAATAGTGTCTCGAGGTTGTGTTTACACTTTAGAGATGTGACGCTTGTATATAGAGTTGGGCTTTAGAGGTTGAGGCTTGAGGAGCCCTTGTATGTGAGTTCTCCCCTAGGGATTAGGACGAATAAGGACGATATGTCGTGGTTGGGCAGTTAGAGATCCTGTGGATTCTATCACCGTGACCCGGGAGGCCATGGACATGTCGAGTCTCGACGTCATCCTTGGGATGGACTGGGCCGATGTACTACGTGGTCGCCATCGACAGAGCGTGAGAGGTTACCACCTACACACGTGATTCGGCATTTCGTGTTGTATTTCGTGGGGACAAGCATGATATTTTGCCTTAGACAAGGTACGTGTCATGCCCCCGATTCCCTGGCCCGACCCGACATATTTGAACTGCTTCAAGGTGCGAAACCATATACTAGGACACTTTACCTGTTTTTTTTTTTTTTTTTCAGAGTTGAACTTATACCTGTGGGTATACAAACAATTTTTGTAATAACCAAAAATCATTTACATACACAAAAGAACTACCATCAGAGTGGTGTCCATCAAAATCTATACACATATACTAAGTCCCATTTATTTATACAAATACTTATACATGTACATATCTAATACAAACATCAGAGATCGCGGAACAAAGGTCAGGAGCACCTATCTCGAGATGGCCCGCATCGCTTGTGTGGAATGTCCCGTCTCCTTTATCTCCTCTTCAAGCACCTACACCTGATTGAATACTCGTGCTAAGCTTTACGCTTAGTGGGAACATATAGACGTAACGACTAAACAACAATACTCGCCGTCACAATCTTTCTACACTTTCTTTTCCTTATGCATATAACGAAGCCTATTCTTATGTGACTTCTAACTCATATCATATTACAAATGTAGGTTTTTATCCTTTTCAGGTTCCATATCATTATCACGGTCGTATCACATCCATGTGTCATGTCTTTTACAAGTTTCAATTCATATCTTCTACATGTATGGCATGTCATATCATATTCAAAACAAACTTATACATATACACTGGCAACTCGAAACATATCTAGTCATATTAAATACATACAAGGTCAAATCAGACTAATACCAATACATATTAGACTCATATCATTATCACGGCCGAAGCCATTAATCAAATACCTTTAGCGATTACATTTCATGATCCGGGATGCCCGCGACCCTTTTAGTTATCGCTTTTATTAAATTTTCATTTTCAGTGTCAATTCGAACTCTACTGACCCGCATGGACTGATCCAAGCTTAGAGCCCTAAGCATTCGAAGACAAATAAAAACATTTTGTTTGGTTTTATTAAATTTTTTTTTCAAAAGTGTCGCGACCCGAATCCCCGACTTGACCCGGTTGGCGGATCCAAGCTGAGCCCGATTTACTCCGACATTTTCAATTATCTTCCCAAACATTTTGTTTGTGTTATTCCATTTTAGACTTTTTAATTACGCGAAAGCACTTCTTTTCGGGCAATCCCATAAACACTTACAAATTCAAAAGACCTTATAACATTCACATTTAACAAAATGCACTTACAAAATAGTGCCTTTTTCTATGTCTCGTGCATGTAAAAGATTTAAACAAATACAATTTTCAATGTCATTTACTTGCTCAGGATTTCACATATAGCTATAGAGTCGATACATTCACGCACATTCACTGGGAATCCTATCCTCGTTTATTGGTCTCAAGAGTAAATGTGATTTCGCATTCAATTATTACCATCTCACATATGGCTATAGAAATTTAGACATTCACTGCATGTGATTCACTTGGGGAATCCCCGTCCCGTTTTTCATTCAATAGGCAATGTGATTTCAAGATTCACTATTACCATCTCACATAATGTGGCTATAGAAGTCGATATTCACGACGCATTCACTTGGGGAATCCCATTCCGCTTGTCATTCAAAGAGCAATGTGATTTCGCATTCAATTATTACCATCTCACATATGGCTATAGAAATCAACATTCACGACAGATTCACTTGGGGAATCCTGTCATATTTGTCATTCAGTAGCAATGTGATTTCACATTTAGCAATTACAGTTACCTTCATGACGAATTCAGTTGGTGAATCCCGTCATGTTGGTCATTCAATAAAATGTGATTTCACATTCAATATTTACGATTACCTTCTGGCGACTTAATTCAGCTTGTGAATCCCGGCCATGTCGGGTCATTCAATGATACATTTAAATCAATTTATCTTTACTAAAGAATTTCGCTTATAGTTTAAATACACATGCACACATGCATATGTGTGACAAACATTTCGAATAACAATAATTCAAATCAATATATATATATATATATATATATATATATATATATATATATATATATATATATATACTTATATATATTTCTCTACAAATAGCATTCTATAACCGATCATAATCACATTTCCTCATCTCCAATTTCACTTTCAGATATCTTTTCAAAGATATACTCAATCTATGTACTTATTTCATATACTCATTCACATACTCATTTCATATACTTATTCATGTATACTTATTCATATATTCATTCACGTATACTCATTCATGTGTACTCATTCACGTATACTCATTCATGTATACTCATTCATATATTCATTCACATATGCTCATTCATATATATTTCCTATCATTTGTTATCATTTTCTGGTTATATGTGATAATAATCATATATAACTTAACCACATTATGTGTTCATAACAAATTGCCTTTCATAATCATATTCATGTTTCAGTTCGTTTTCATTTTCTCCATATATCACATTCAGCCTATGAACACATTTATATGGGTGTTGCATTTTTCTATATTTTCCTTGTTTCATGCCTATTACACATGGCACTTCATATACTTGTAAAGTATGATGTCTATGAAATCACACCTCATTCATGTATTCTTATTCCTCTGTGAATCTACTTTACTTAGAAATTGGAATCATTTCAATCGGATCATCCAAACTAAAGTTATGGCCTTTTCATGCCAAACTAGTCAATTTACCGATATTACGTCAAATGTAATAATTTCATTTTCCAAATGTCTTGACTCCATATTTGACACTTTTTCTTTATACTCATTTAAAGCTAAGGTGCTAAGGGTTCTTCTCCAATTGGAATCACCCAAATCGAAGCACCGAAACTCGAGTTATGTCCTAAACAACCCGAACTACTCTATGTTCAAAAACATAACCAGAAATTTGGCTTGAACATGGCCCCACTTTGAGTGAATTTTTGGGCCACATAGAATCCGAATTTGACGATTCCTATTTCTGGATATTTGGTTTTCCTTGAAGTCTTGTTTAATTATCCACTTGAATCACTCAAATCGAATAAGAAATGAGAAAGTTATGGCTAAAATAATCTAAACTCCGGTCAAACATAGCAAAGGCATCAAGAGCATGTCCGACTGCATGTGTATTGTGTTCGAATGAGCACCCGTATCACACAAAAAGTTCAAGGTGTACTGGTACATGTCACCAAAAAATACCTAGAATGTGTGTTTTTCTCCCATTTTTTAATATGTTGATACCCAAATCAACCCAATACTCCATAAACACATCGAGACCACTCCAAATTCATCTTATAATCTCTTTTCTACTCAATTTATCATTCAATACATATATCTTTCATCAAAACTTTCATGATTTTCTCTCAAACATTAATTCTAATATGGGTCATAACCTACACACATACCAAATACAAGAATTTGTTAGGGTTTGCTCTAACCTAAACTCCTTTACTTTGCACTAAAACCATGACCCAACCTTAAAGGGAGGATTCCATGTTTTTCTTGTACATTTGGGGTTTTACCCACCTTACTCTCAATAATTTTTGGGTTATGATGAAATCCTATCAAAACCTTAGAAAGAAATCAAATGCCCACAAGAAACCCATGTTGGGATGAACTTTTATCAAACCCTAGGTTTGGGGCAAGCATTGATCATGCAATTGTGGAAATTCATACAAGAATTCATAAGCTCCATACAAAATCCAAAGTTCCATAATTTTTTATCTGCTTCTTCTTCTTTCTCTTCCTCTCCTCTTTCTTCTTTCTTCTCCCTTCTCTTTCTCCCTCTCTACTGCTTCCTCTATTTGGAGACCTCAAATTTGGTCTTAAATCCACTTTGAGTTAAGGCCATAGTTCGCTCTTTGCATTTTTGTAGTTACTTTTCATTTTTTGCAATTAAGTCCTTTCCATTCATTCCAATTTCTATTTCATCTTTTCTAATTGCCTTGAATCCCACAACTTCTTCTATTTACATTTCATTTTCTCACTCCATATTGGCATATAAACTTATGGTTTTATGTGCATTTCATATCTCAAGTGGTAAATGACTAATTTACCCTTGGCTCTATGATTAATTTCCGGGTCTATCATTTTATTTCCGGAAAATTCCTATTTAGCTTATAATATACCCTAAACAAGTCTCGAAAACCTAGGTATATTTCTGTGGTGTTACAAGACGAGTCCACAGTGTCGTGATTAGCCATGTGTCGCACAATAAGCTCACCCTATGACGCGCCAGACCTGGACTTGGGGATTCACCTCGAAAGAATTCATGAAGATGGCGACGCCTTTTCCGGATGTTTCCACGGATTGCCTCCGGAGAGGGTTGTATACTTTGGTATCGAGTTACACCCTGATACTTCGCCCATCTCTATGACTCCGCACAGATGGCACCAGCTGAGTTGGCAGAACTCGCAGTCCACCCATGAGCCACTGGACAAGGGGTTCATTAGACCGAGCACTTCACCATGGGGTGCTCCCGTTCTATTTGCGAAGAAGAAGGACAAGACCCTTCGATTGTGCATTGACTACAGACAGTTGAACAAGGTTAGGATCAAGAATCGGTACCCATTGCCGAGGATTGATGACTTGTTTGATCGCATGAGGGAGCGCGAGTCTACCTAAGATAGACCTTCGTGACCGGTTACCATCAACCGAGGGTTAGGAGACAGATATCCCTAAGATGTCATTAGGACGCTGCTATGGGGCACTTTGAGTTTACGGTGATGCCCTTTTGATTGACAAATGCGCTAAAGAAGATTCACGGACTCATGCATAGGTGGCTCCAACCCTAACTAGACGCTTTGTCGTGAGTCTGCATGACATTTTGATCTACTCCCAGTCAGAGTGGGAGCATGAGTACCACTTGAGGATCGTTTTATAGTTGCTGAGAGATTATCAACTATACGCCAAGTTCAGTAAGTGCGAATTTTGGCTTACTGAGGTGAGATTTCAGACATGTGGTGTCGCATCAAAGGTCAAGGACCCGCAGGAAGTCTCGAGGCCGTGATGAGTTGGGAGAGGCCTAAGCCGCCTTCGAGATAATGAAGCCTCGGGATTGGCTGGGTACTACAGGAGATTCATTAAGGATTTCTCCCGATTAGCGGCACCTATGACGAGATTGACCCGGAAGGAGGTCAAGTTTGATTGGGATGACCGATGCGATGAGGCATTCCAGGAGTTGAAGATGAGGCTTACTTCAGCTCCTATCTTGATAGTCCTGGACATGGGACAAGGGTACACAGTGTATTGTGGATGTTTCGAGGCCGGATCGGGATGTGTTTTGATGCGTACCCAAAGGAGGGTAGGGTGGCTATGGTTCCCGTCGGGCCTGAAGAATCATGAGCAGACTACCCACACAATAACATGGAGTCAAGGGTCATAGTCTGGCTCAAGATTCGCGCCACTATTTATACTGCGGAGCGCCTGAAGGTGTACTCTCGCACTACAAAGTCTGAAGTATATCTTCACGCAGCGGGACCTCAATATGAGGCAACGTAGGATGATGGAGTTTCTAGAGGATTATGACTTCACTTTGCATTACCATCCTGGTAAGGCAAATGTGGTGGCTGATGCGCTCAGTCGGAAGTCACGGGGAGCATTAGCTAGTATAGCTTCCCGGGAGTGGCGGATGCTCGAGACTGTGGGACAGTTTGGGCTACAGTATCGCGAGCAGGCTCAGGGTACGTTGGAGAGTTTAGTAGCTACACCGTCTCTGTTGAGCAGAGTGATCGAGTCCCAAGGGCAAGACGCAGAGATAGTGTCCATCAGGGATCGAGTATAGTCGGGTACAAGTGACGAGGGCTGGACCATCCATGTAGATTATAGTCTTCGGTATAGAGGACGGGTAGTGGTTCCCCATTTGACCAATTTGAGAGAGATTCAAGTGAGCTTCATCGCTTCGATTTGTCGTGCATCCAGGTGGCACAAAGATGTACCAAGATCTTCGTCGCCAGTACTACTGGAGCGGGATGAAGAGACACGTAGGGGACTTTGTTCGACGATGTCCTTGCCACGTCAAGAGGTTGCTACCGAGCACCCCGTAATCCAATGTAGGCTACTTCCAGCCATTGAGGTGGCCGAAAGTGGAAGTAGGTTGACGTCACGATGGATTTTAAGTGACCACTCGCCATAGACACCGCTGGGACAGCATGCGACGATGATAGTGACCGACTCACTAAGCCTGGGTGACATTTTCTGACGTGAGGATGACCTTCACATTGAGAGATTCCCGGCTTGCCATATTCGAGATCAGTCTCGCTACATGGAGTACCAAGATTCATAGTGTCGGATAGGGACTAAATTTACTAGCCCACTTTTGAAGAGTTTCTAAAGGCTAGCGGCACATGGTCGACCATGAGGCTCTTTCCACCTACGTGACGGATGGTCACCAGAGGACTATACAGTGTTAGAGAACATGTTGCGAGCATGCGTCCTGGATCATAAGGATAGCTAGGAAGAGCATTTGCTCTTAGTGGAATTCGGGCCTACAACAACAGCTTATCAGCGAGTATACGTGACGGCACCATATGAGGCATTGTATGAGGCCATGCAGAATCGATATGTTGGACCGAGGGAGAGAGCCCACTGGGTCCTCGATCTAATTAGAGACACCTCCGAGAAGGTGAGCTTGATACGACAAATAAGCTCTCTCATGGCCTCGTAGCCGCGTACAGCTATGATGATGTACAAGGCTCCACCCTTAGAGTTCCCAGGCCTGAGATCACATCTTCTCAAGGTGAGGCGCCTAAAATGTGAGTGGTCGTTTGGTGTTTAGGAAGCTATCGCCGAGGTTTATTGGGCCTTCGAGATACTCGAGAGGGTAGGCATAGTAGCGTACCGGTTGGCTTTACCGCCCAGCATGTCAGGTGTCCACGAGGTATTTCACGTCTCCATGCTTCTTCGGAGGTACACCCGCATCCAAATCTACGAAGTGGGATCGGGGGAGAGATCGAGGCTCGGACACTGATGGGACCTCTCGAGGAGGGACCAGCATTATGGATAGCCGGATTAGGTTTCATGACGCAAGACTGTGAGGCTAGTGGAGGTGTTATGGCGCATCGTGGATGATAGTCATCGTGGGAGCAAGAGGACACGATGCGGGCCACTTATCCTTTCTTGTTTAGGGATGAAGGTACATGGTTTAATCGTTTAATACTTAAATGACTAGTTTACATACATGGAATAGTGCACATTGCATATGCATGCGAGTTGTAGTGATTGTCTAGAATTTCGGGACGAAATTCTTTTTAAAGAGGGAAGAATGTAAGACCCGAGAAAATTCCAATTTTCTAAAAAATGGCAAAACGGTCAAAACCCAAAATTTTTCTAGATCTCGGATGACAAAACAGACTTCATCGTTGGAATCGTCTCGCGAAATCTAGCTACCACGTCGACCTCTCACAAATTCGAGATAGCCGAATTTCACGCTTTTCGAGGCACCTGCAGCCTAAGTTCGGTGTCATAAAACGGGTTTGAGAGACATGTGATGTGACAAAAGTCACCTACTACATGTACTCTTGTGACACATGTTGCAAGATTAGAGAGATTATGGAAATAGACGGCATAGATTAAGCCAAGTGTCAAAATCAAGACAAAAGGGGACATAAGTGGAATTAATGGAAAGTTTAATGAATAAGTCAAAACTTGAAATAATTGTCTTCTTCATTTTGAAGACCAAAACATGCATGAGGTACCGGTTGTTTTTAGAGAGAGAGTATTTTCCAGATTTCTCGGCTGCCTGACCGATGGTTTGCTTCGAGCCAAGAAGTAAAGTTGTTCTACGCAGCAAGGGCTACGCGTGGGCACCGATTTGATGGAGTTCCGACAACTCCAAGAGATAGGGATCTTTTCCTACTCGTGTTATTCTTTGGCTAAGAGCCATGTGAATGGTTAGGATAGTCTGAAGCTTGATTCGGGGTCAGAATTCGGTCTTTAAAACCTTTGAACCGAAAGTAGAGAAAATCCTAATTTATGATCGTGAACAAGAACCCGAGGGTTTCACTGCTCACGTGAATAGTGATGTGATTTCTGTGTGAAAATGTGTTTTGTGTTATTCAAAATGAATTGTTTGTGTTTACACCAGCCCATGTAAGCTAATTTTGGTGTTATTGATGTGAAAATTGAATAACATGATGGTCGTGGAGTAAATTATGTTAATATACGCATTCGAATCAGATATGATAAATTATTCTAATTTAAGATAATGCATTCCATATGCACTTGTGGGCAAAAGATAGAATATTAGGGTGTGGAGTAATATGACATGAAATGAAACAAAATGAAAATGTTTGTAAAAGGAATTTCACTAAGATTTTTCGAGAATTGTGTTGGGAGATTGTCCAACACCACGTCTGAGGGACCCATGAATTGTTTTCGAGGATTATCCACCGCATTCCCGAGGGTTGTCCAATATTTTATCGAAACTGCAGTGTGTTTTCAAGCAATAAAAGCTTTTGTTTTGAAACTGTATTTTTACCGCATATTGGCTTAGGTGCATGTGTGAGGAGTCTGTGAGGACTCTGCACATAGGATTGGTCATGTAGACATTCGGTAGGTTCATGAAATCGCCAATGTGATTGTTTGCCATGACATGTGCACTTAGGTGGGGAGTAACCCATGTAGAAAATTATCTCTACTGGGCTTTGCTCACCCTGTCGAGGGATCACTATTTCAGGTACAGGGAGCGATCGGGAAGGTGGCACTCATTAGAGGCCGTTTGAGAAGAAAGCCGACTTCGTGGCTTTCATGTTGTCATGTAACATGTATTAGAATTGAAAATTTTAATATATGTTGAATTAAGAGTAATGTAAAAACTCTTGAACCATGTAATATATTTGGTTGGGACATATTTTGATGAGTATTGATGCATGGGCCCAAGTGGCCATTTTTACACATTTTTATTCATATGTGGACCCTGTGTGGTCATGAGTTGATTGTTGGGACAGGTTTTGTATTTGGGTAGAGCTCCCCGTATAAAGGAGACTCTGCCCGATTTTCGTGAGTGGTGTCGGGTTACCTGACATCCACGATTATTCCGTGCCACCTGGAGTTGTCAACGGATCCCGGTTTGGGGCGCTCACACCGCCACTAACGCTGCCAAATCATTATAGGCTTCATTGTCAACACATTGAGTTATCAATTTTTTTAACCGGTGCAGATATCAAATATCCATTTGCATTGATTTACTTTTTTCCCACTTTTTCCTTTTTTAGGCCTTGAACCTTGTCGAGCCTTGAGCTATTTTATCTCCTTTTCAAGTCCGAAGCTCGCTTTTCTTATTTTTTTTACTTTAGGCCCTAAGTCTTCTAAAGCCTTGAGCTCTCAGCCTGAGCTGTTTTATTTCCTTTTCGAGCCTGAAGCTTGCTTTTCTCGCATTTTTCTTTTTTTAGGCCTTGACCCTTGTTGAGCCCTTATATGTTTTGTTTCCTTTTCAAGCCCGAAGCTCACTTTTCTCATTTTTTCCTTTTTAGAACCTGAGCCTTGTCGAGCCCTAAGCTCTCAACCTTGAGTTGTTTTATTTCCTTTTCGAGTTCAAAGCTTGTTGTTCTTACTTTTCCCTTTTTTTAGGACCTGAGCCTTGTCGAGCCCTAAGCTCTCAACCCTGAGCTATTTTATTTCCTTTTTTAATTCCGGAGCTCGCTTTTCTCGTTTTTTCCTTTTAAGGCCTTGAGTCTTGTAGAGCCCTAAGCTCTCAGCCTTGAGTTGTTTTATTTCCTTTTTTTAGTCTAGAGCTTGCTTTTCTCACTTTTTCCTTTTTTAGGCCCTAGGCCTTGTCGAGCCCTGAACTATTAGCCCTGAGACGTTTCATTTCCTATTAGAACCTAGATCTCACTTTCGCCTTTTCCCTTTTTAGGCCTTGAGCCTTGTCAAGCCTTGAGCTCTCAACCTTGAGCTCTCAGCCTTGAGCTGTTTTATTTCTTTTTTGAGCCCAGAGCTCGTTTTTCTCGCTTTTTCCTTTTTATGCCCTAAGCCTTGTCGAGCCTTGAGCTGTTTATTTCCTTTTCGAGCCCAGAGCTCGCTTTTCTCACTTTTTCCTTTTTTTAGGCCCTGAGCCTCTTCAAGCCCTAAGCTCTCAACCTTGAGCTGTTTTATTTCCTTTTCGAGCGCGGAGCTTGCTTTTCTCACTTTTTCCTTTTTTAAGCTCTACCTAGGTAACCTCCTACCTAGACCTTGATAAAAAAACTATGATTTGGATATCAATTTTCGAGCACTAGGTAACTCTAATTCAAGCTCCAACACCAAGCTATACCAAGTTGTGATGTTCCTACATATTAACAAAGATGTCCTAGACCCATGCCCCACCGAGCCCCAGGGTGTTCAGATACCTAAGCCTGGATACTCAAGTCGTGACACCCCAAGACCCGGGGTCCCAGCTTGACTAATCGTCAACCTCGTAAACCTGTGTGTCTCATATCATGAGACCCATGCTTGAGTAAAATGACCCAATAGGGCCCATCATCCATACTCGTCCATACGATTACAAGACCATATGATGACCTCAGACCAAAACATATATACAAATTTTATGTGGCGCAATTACCAAAGGACTATTATCTAATCCCCGGAAACTACACCATAAAACTTGTTGAGACCACAAGTCTCCTAGAGTTAATCATTTTCAATTTCGTTTTGGCCCGAGAGCCGCAAGGCACAGTCGACAAGTAATAAATGGATATATCCATATCGATCCCACAAAGATCTCAAGAATTTTAAATCAACTAGCTCCGACTAATTAAGCCCATACTATTTGGACCATAAATTGATAGGTCCAAATTTTAAGAAGCCGAAATTATACTAGCACGAGTAAAATAAATGAACAATCAAAAATACTGAATATAAAGAATAAAGAATGAAGAATAGTTAAGAAAAATAAACGACACTCGAATAATTATCTTCGCAGGACACATCAAGTATACTACTATAGTGAAGTACCAATTCCTCAGAGCCACCGATAAAAGCCAATATTTCGTAGTTTTAAAATCGTCTGGGCGTTTAATAGCACACCGATCTCTCCATACTCCACATTTCATTATCTAATTTTCCCGCATTCTCTAGAAGATGTAGAAATTAAATAACTACTTTTAAAAGGGATTTCCTTAATCTGGGTATTTTTCTTTGCAATACTTCATACTCCATTTTATGGACTCAGAAACCTTAGCTCCCAAGTTATCTACACAAGGATATACAACTTCCAGATGCTCTTCTCAAAATTAGAATAGATCACCCTCTCCTTGATTAGATCTCAAATGAACACTCGATCGCCTCATTATTCGACCGAGGTGAACTCTCTCGCTTGTTTAAATTGATAACCTCATTCAACTCTTTCTTGATTTCAAGTGAGAAGAGATTTATCGAAGTAAACTTGCAAAGCTCATTAGATCTCAAATAGCAGGTTAATATACCTTCAAGAAATTGTTCATAACTCCCAGGAATGCCTTCTCTGTGTCACTCAGAGGGCCTCCTTGAAATCAGAGCAATGAGACAAATCTTATAACGGGTATAAGAAACTGATATTCAGATCAAAAACAGAAACCTAACACTGTATAACCAGAACCGAAATTCAAAGCCATTGGAACGAACTACGAAAGATATCGACTATAGCATTCACTTAATGGAAGCCGGATTCCCACCATCGACCACGCCACAAAGATTCCTCCGATCATAAGAATAACTGCAATTAAATCAAGAGTTGAATTCGCAAATTTATCCAACTTCAAACATTCCGTAGTAATTAAAAGAATAATTTCATTCAAATTTCCGCTCAAATCGACAACACCCATATCCAAAAATAAACGAAAATAAAAAACTGAGATAAATCCAATCTAATTCTAACTATCAACATTGAAGAAAAGGAAAGAAAAGAAAAGAAAAGAAAAGAAAACTAAAAGAAAAATAAAGAAAATGAGCTCAACCACCTGCATTCTCTCTCGCCTCTGTGTCACCGCCAAGCTGCCTCTTCGGGTAGTCACAGATTTATAGGGTTTCTCGGGCCAGCCCTAATCCCAACGCATTCGCTATGGATTTCCAAGTGGATCGCCCAGTTATCGTTTCGTCGCGACTCAAATCCCTTGTCGCGACATCATCCATGTCACTTTACATCGACCTCACGTCGCATATCAACTTAATTAACCGCAGTTTTCTTAATCGATGTCTGATGTCGCGACTCCGTCTCACGTCGCGATACATCAACTTATGTTTCGGAGGTTTAATCGGTCGCTGATGTCGCGACTTCGCCTCGGTCATGACACGCCATGGAACTTCATAAGTTTCCATCGATAGCGCGTGTCGCTAATAACAATCTCTCGTCAGCGACCTCGCCTTATGGCTCGCAGCCTTCACTTGATGGTTCCCGCTGCCGCGACATCAACTCCTTTGTCGCACATCAATTCAGTGCCTGGGCAGTTTAAACTGTCGGGCACGATGTCGCGACTTCACCCTCCGTCGCGACAACAACTCGGGAAGCTACCCCAGCCTTCATCTCACTGGGCTTCTCCATTATAGCTTCGTTCTCTGTCGCGACCTCCATCCCAGTCGCGCGACATCATTCCCTAGCTTCTCGGTCAACTACCGCTTATCCGTGATTCCCCGCCGCGACCGCCTGCTTATTTTCTTCACTTTTGATGTCACATCTCTTTGAATGACCTTATTGTAATTTCTTTTTCAGACGCGATGTCGCTGGATCGCCGCTAATTCATTTGGTTTCGATGTCACTTAATAAATGGCCCGCATGTCGCTTATTACGAAGTCTTCTTCTTCATTTCCTGGTTGCTTCCAATTGAGTTTATTTAACTCTCACCGCTCGTTCTTCAAGTAAGCTTCGCTTTCCGGACCGAGTTTTATCACAAGAACTGATATGCATTTTGATTGTCGCCACAAATTCTTCACGACACTGTGCTCCTTCATCTGCGGCGCTCTTTTCCGTCAGAACTTCGCTTCACCCAATTATCTCATTAACGCTCATCCACCTTCTCAGCTTCTTTTTCCGCAAAATTCCTTCTTTTTCTTATCTCGCCATTTAACAGTTTGGTTAGTTATTCCATAATTCTGCAACTTAATTATTCCTTTTTACATTAAAATCAAACAGAAAAATGGACTAAAAATAGATGACTTTTAAGCTCATCACCATACATTTCTATAAATCCAAGAGTTATTACATCACTCTTAATACAAAACATATATTAACACTAGCTCATTCTAATATATACATAAAACAAGAATCAAGGGGCTGGGCCCGGCCCGCCCATAATCCCGCCGGCGAGCGCGATCTCGCCCTCGTACCGTCCAGACTCCCCGGGAAAGGAGGGTCCCACGACGGGGTGAGCTAACGCCCAGTAAAGATAAATCCTACAAGGGCTATTCCCCACCTAGGTGCACATGCAATTGATCATTTCATAGTCAAACCAACAACCAATCCGTGCATACATGTTGTCCTATCATGGAAAAATCTACATGCATGTATGAGACGACACTCTACATACCCCAAGTACCGGGTCAACCTCCGACCCACCATCCAATGCAAGTTCCAATGGGAAATCAATACTAAGTCGCCCCGATCCCATCTCACAACCCGTAGTCTATGTGATATTTATTAAATCATTTCGTGTCTTTTTTGGGCAATAGAACTTTTCGGGTCTCACCACGGCCCTTACACCCTCCGACATTTTTCTGCTTTCACCTGGATACTCGTTTAACCAGTTTTCAAGTTTTTCACCTAAGGGGGTATCATCCCCTACTTGGTTACGCCCGACACATTTCATTTTCCATTTCATTTAATCGTGAACTCCAATTGACTCCCCGTCCCATTCCCAAGCCCACACAATTCAACACCTCAAATGCAAGGCTAAATCGCACCATGTACGCACTCTCATAATGGTGTTATCACTAATGCAATGCACGAAGTCATCAAGACTAAACCCATGACCAATGTATGAAGATTCCTACATGACATTCTACATCGTAGACACTATAAAGCATGAACACTCATGTCTAATGCATACAACATTTCATATATTCGCCAACATCAACAAACATGCAACTATGTTAATATTCCACACATTCAAATCAAGACATCACATAAGCATGCACTAGCATCTTTTCTATCATTCCGCCCATTCATCAACACATCTTCAAGCATGTATTACCATAATTCCCACCATTACTTAGGCAAGTAATGCCAAAACATTCCCCGCATGTTAGTCATGGAAGCCCGTAAATTCGCAAGTTTTTCTCATGCATACAATAATACACCAAATCAATTTTCTTGATCTAAACCCAAAAGATTCTACATGTTAGTCATGCATGAAAAGCCTGTAGTGAAATTCGGCATGTTTTTCATTCATACAATAATACACCAAACCTAATTTCTTCGCCTAAAACCTAAACATTTCGTATGTTAGTCGGTGCATACAATAATACACCAAACCGAAGTTTTCTTTGATCTAAACACCCAAACATTCCCGCATGTTAGCCATGCATGGAAACCCGTAAAATTCTCCATGTTTTTCATGCATACAATAATACCCCAAACCGAAGCTTTCTTATCTTAAAACCTAAAAGATTCTACATGTTATATCATGTAATGAAAGCCTGTGAAATTCTCGTGATGTTTTCATTCATAATAATACACCAAACCGAATTTCTTCAAATTTAAAAACCCAGAACATTCTGCATGTTAGTCATGCATACAATAATACACCAAACTGAATTTTCTTTGATCTAAACACCCAAAACATTCTGCATGTTAGTCATGCATGGAAGCCCGTAAATTCTGCATGTTTTTCATGCATACAATAATACCCCAACCGAAGTTTTCTTTTTATCTAAAAACCTGCAAGAGATGTTAGTCATGCATGAAAGCCCATGAAATTTACATGTTTTCATTCATTAATAATACACCAAATCGAATTCTTCTACCTAAAAACCTGCAGAATACTCGCATGTTAGTCATGCATAATAATACACTAAATCTAGTTTTCTTTTATCTAAACACCCAAAACATTCTGAGATAAAGTTAGTCATGCATGGAAGCCCAGAAAATCTCTGTATGTTTTTCATGCATAATAATACCCCAAACTGAGTTTTCTTTGATCTAAAACCCAAAAGATTCTACATGTTAGTCATGCATGAAAGCCCAGAAATCTCCGTATGTTTTTCATTCCACAATAATACACCAAACCGAATTTCTTCGCCTAAAAACCTAGTAACATTCTCGCATGTTAGTCATGCATACAATAATACACCAAACTGAGTTTTCTTAATCTAAACACCCAAAACATTTTGTATGTTAGTCATGCATGGAGTCTTAAAATTCCCGATAAGTTTATGCATACAATACTCCCAAACTAAGGTTGACCTAAAAACCCAAAAGATTCTACATGTTAGTCATGCATGAAAGCCCAAGAAATTCGGCATGTTTTTCTTATTCATACAATAATACACTAAACCGACTTCTTCAAATTTAAAACCCGTAACATTCTCGGCATGTTATGCATACAATAATACACCAAACTCGGAAGCTTTTCGGGGCCTCCTAAAGACCAAAAACAAAGATGTACAACATCACAAATTCACTCTTAAACCTTAAAATTCAAAGATGGACAATATCACAAATTCAAGATGTTATTCATTCAAACAATCACATAGCAACCAACCTTAAATGCCATTTCCATGGCCCCAAACAAGGAAATAACCAAAAGGAAAGATCCTCACCTCTTGAAGTGTAGACTCGCCTGATCTACCCAAATCTCAAAACAATGGGGGAAAAGCTTCCTCCCTCCTTTTTCTTCCTTCCTTTCTTTCTTTCTTTCTCTTTCTTTCCTTTCTTTCTTTCCTCCTCTTCTCTACGAATTGTTTGAATCTCTCCCAACTCCAAAGTTGGTTTGACCTAGGTGAGTAATACACCTAACATTAAATTTGTTTGGACACTCGGTCAACTCAAGACCAAGTGTTCTCCATGCCACAATTTAACCCACTTCATGCTCATACGAGGGTGGCTCGACACTCGCCCACCCAACCTCTCACGCAACTTATGGCGACACTTGGCCCACCCATGCCAAGTGTCTCCCATGCAAGTGCCACATGCACCATGGCTGGGCCCGTTCGCCTTGAAATACGTGCAAAACCGACAAGCCTGAATTCACGCAGCTCGGGCTGGCTCAACTAGATTTCGATGATTCTAATCTGGGTAGATCCGTCACATCCGAGGTCTGCAGAAAGATCTAGGGTTTGTCTGCATCGCTCCGTAAGAATTAATGATTCGCCATTTCGTAAAAGAAAAAGAAATACGTTTTTCCCGGGTTTCACACTTAGTAAATACCTTATCAATTTCCCCTCGAGGTGTGCTTACCTAAGTTTTGTGCAGTTGTCTTGTCTTAGTCTTTAGTGCCTTCGTGTGATAAGTGTCGATCTCCCTTTAAGCATATTCGTTTGTCTCTCTTTGATGGTCAAACTATCACTTGACTTTGACATTGATTCCCTAACCACCTTTGAAGGTCATTTAGGGATGGTTTGGACTTGCTTTGTGACTTTAGTGGCTACACCTTTTTCTTTTTTTGCTTGCTTTTGTAGTTTCTAGAGCCTCTTATAGGTTGCCTCGGTTCAAGCGAGGTCGTGTCCTTTATGGACACTGTTGGGGTCTCCTTTTTTCTTCAATAGAGTTCACCTCATTTCACTCACTTTCACTCTTTCACTTTATTTCATTGTTCATGTTCGTTACACTCATGAACTCTATTGAAAACAGGCAAATTAGTAGACCCCAAATTTGGCTAGTCTTAGTTTTGTTTTATTTATTTTATTATCATTATTTGATTTGATTTGACTTGATTGTGGTTCTTTTCCTTTTTGGAGAAGGAAAGTTATTTTTTTATTTTTTTATTTTTTTTTATTTTCTTTTTTAAAAAGAGACGATCAAGGGACGCAATCAAGAAAGAGGTTTATTGAAGGCAGAGAGGAAGGGCTATTTTTGTTTAAAGGAAAGCATTCCATGTATGTATAGATTGTCCTTATTTAATATGTTTTGATAGTTGTTCTTTTTTTATATTAATTGTTACTGGTTAATAGAATTTGTATTTGGGAGATTTCATAGAAAGCTTTTTTTTAAGATAATTCTTTTACTATGACAGTTTCAATTTTGGTGTAGTGGTGCTTATCTTGCAAATTTTATATTTTTCATGTAGTGGTTCTTATCTTTCGGATTATAGTTTTTTTTTTCATTTTTTATTCATGTACTACAATTCTTAGATTTTCAGACTTTTAAATATTCTTAGTTTTACTTTTCAAATTTTAGATTTTTCTTTTTTTTTTATTTATGTACTACAACTCTTAGATTTTTAGACTTTTAAATATTCTGGTTTTACTTTTCAGATTTCAGATTTTTTTCATTTTTTTTATCTATGTACTACAACTCTTAGATTTTCAGACTTTTAAATATTCTTAGTTTTACTTTTCAGATTTTAGAAAAAAAAAATTTTACAAACTACAATTCTTATTAATCTTCACACTCATAGGATTACATTAATCAATGTAACTTTTATTAGTTTAAATTTTGTAAAATGGGTTAGTTTGACTTTTATTGATTTAATCTTTGTAAAACTAGTTAGTTTAATTTTTATTTTAGTTTAATTTCATAAAATTAGTTATCTCACTTTTCTTTAATTTTTCTATTAGCTTATAATTTTAGCTTACATGTTGTGCTCTTATTCCATATTAGTAGACATTCTAGTTTCCATATTTTGTTTTCATTAAATATATATATATATATATATATATATATATATATATATATATATATATATATATATATATATATATATATATATATATATATATATTTTAAAATTCTTGAATATTTTAGTTTTAAATTATATTTTCATTGAATCTATTTTCTTACTAGTTCCCATACTTCGTTTTAATATATATTTTTAACTAGTGAATTTTTTATGTTTTTACTAAATATACTTTTTGTAACTATTGAATATTTACTTTTATATTATATTTTCATAAATCTATTTTTACACTAGTAAATAATTTAGGTCCCATATTATTATTTTTATTAAATCTATTTCTTTTTTAATTATTGAATATTTTAGTTTCCATATTATATTTTCATTATATCTATTTTTTTTAATCAGTGAATATTTTAGTTTCCATATTATATTTTCATTATATCTATTTTTTTTAATCAGTGAATATTTTAGTTTTCATATTATGTTCTCATTACATTTGTTTCTTTATTGAATGACACCTAACTTCATGTTTTGGGCCCGTATTATTTTTCTCACGCAGCAAACTTAAAATTTAAACTCACAATATTTAATAAGGCATGAGGGGCTTTCTTGACTAAATCTTTGCTTGTCTCTTTAATTCCAACCTTTATTATTACCGTCATCGTTATTATTTTCTAGCTCGAATCTTTAAATTTCTTTTCTAATTCAAATTTTGTTTTCTTTAATTTTTAAAAAAATCAAAAAACCATTTTTGTTGATTTCCAAAATTTAAAAAAAAAAATCATTATCTTTAATTTATAAAATAAATCAAAATTCATTTTCTTCAGTTTCTAAAATTGAAAGGTCGGCCCTTTTACCTCAAAATATTCACTTTAACTTTAAAACTCAAAAACCATTTTCTTTAGTTTCTAATAAAATCAAAAATCATTTTCTTTAATTTCTAAAAAAAAATCTTTTTATTTAACTTCAAATTTTTCAAAAAATCATTTTTTTTTCTTAAATCTACAAAATTAAAAACTATTTCTTTAATTTCATGATAAATAGTAACATGAAGTTGGTAAATCGGACAAAGTGTTTTCTATTGGTTCTATGATAGATCTTATTTTGGTTTCAAAAGTAGGAGAAAAATAATAGGCAGATAGTTGTGACATGGAGTTTTGGATTCAATTTTTTTTTTTTTAAATTACAAAATTAATTTATATTTGAAACTGTTACCCAATCTAGTTCGTCTGGACCATGTAGGTGACACCTAAGCAAATGTCGTTGTCCTTAACAACGGCTTTATAATTTTTTTTTTTTAAGCAAATGTTGCTATCTTGAACAACGGCTTTATAAAATTTTTTAAGAAAATGTCGATGTCCTTAACATTGGATTTTTAGCAAATTTTTTCAAATGTTGTTATCCTCAACAGTGGCTTTATCATTTTAAAAAAATCAAAATGCCGCAGTTGAAGACAACGACTTTATCGCATTTTAAATTTCTGCATAACCCTTCTTCCTCCATCTCCTCCATTTCTTCCATTTCTCTGCTCTCCTTCTCCTTCCGACGGCGACGTTAGGGCTTGGAGAAAATCCAGTGATTTTTACCCCATCTCTTCTCCTAGTACTCCATTCTACTCCATGGCAGGTAACCTTCCTACATTGGACTATTTTTTGTTGAAAATTTCTTACATTGTTGCTTTTGTTAGTGTGTTTTGTTGATAATGTGGTAATAAATCTTTGGGTTTAGTTCTCATTTTAATCTTTGGGAAATGGTTGGTGTGTTTTGTTGATAGTTGAAATGATTAAAAAAATAGGTCAAAATGACCTCCATTTTTTATTTGGTCATTTTCCTACGTTAGAGAAAATGAAACAAACCATAGAGGAAAATGTTAGGGAAGCTAGAAAATGTTAGGAAAAGGAAAAATAAGCAAATTAGGAAAATAATGTTGAACTCAATTGAAAGTTTGTTGCCTCTTAATTAATTTGTGTAAGATACAACAAAAATCTCTTTTATGAAATAAGTGTCAATAAGTTTAAAGCACTAGACCAAGCATAAGGAGGGAGGGACCAGGGTTCGAAATTCTTGAACACGGATTACTACAATGTTGTAATTCCAAGTGAATAGTTATCAAAAGAAATAAAATGTTACGAATTACTTATTAAAATTTCAAATTTTCCTTCTAATTTCATAAAGAAAAAAAGATATATACTTTAGTATAAATAAATGTGGAAATCTATTAAATATCTCAATTTTTTTGTTGAGATGTATAAGTTATATTAAGAGAGTCTTCCAAAAGTCCAAAGCCCACATCAAGCCCAGCTTGAATTCGTTTTTTTATAGGTCTGGTTGCGGGCTTCATTGTTCGAAAAGTAACCACATAGGCTTCACATACTATGAACATGGCGTATTAATTTCTAAATCTTCACAATCTTCAATATTCACAAAAGAAAGAATATAATGATACCGTTATCAAATTTGGTGCAATTTAAGAGGATATGTAAAATTCTTTTTTTTTTTTTACATCTATGTAAAAATCATATTTGATATCTCTGATTTGATAATTTTATGATATTTCCCATGGATGAATAGCCACAAATCATCCAAATTAATTGACTACAAGACAAGAATAATAAAATTAACAAATAATATCTAAATTGCGTTGGCAATTATTTTTATCTAAAGTGCTTTTTCTATTTCTTTTTAAGGCTGATTTGGTTAAAAGACCCTTTTTAGAGGAAATAAACGTATTTTCATCTCCTTTTCCCTTTTTAGAGAGAGAGAGAGGGAGAGAGAGTTGGCTTTCGGGTTGTTGGTCTTGCGGGTGACTCTAATGGCGGTTTTCACCAACTTTACTTGATGGCCTTTTATTTATTATTATTATTATTATACCCATTACGATCATTTAAGGGGATATGATTAAAAGACTTTTGAAAACCAAATTTTGGAAATCTAACCCTTCATCAAATTTTGACTTTTTTTTTTTTTTTTGACAAAAATACCTTTATTACCTTAGGTAAAAATAACTCTTTCTTTTCAAAGACATTGAAATATATAAAATGACAAAGGACATTTTTATCCAAAAAAAATTATTATTCGCGAAAATACATAAAAATGGTGAGATTTACAAAATGTCGAACTATTCAAGGTTATTTAACTGAATATTTCATCATTTTTAAAGTCTGCACTGCTTTGGATTTTCAAGCATCTCAGAAACCCAAGAAAATCTCTAATTTTCTAAAATTCAGAAATTAATTTTACTGCAATCCCAATTTTCTAGATCTCGGGATGACGAACAAACTTCACCGTCAATCGCCTCACAAATTCCAATTACTACGTCGACGACTCGACTCCAGACACGGAATTTCACGCTTTTTCATAAGAATCGTGGTAGTTGGCGAGACACTTCTATAACATTTTGATTGCTCACAAACAGGCCACGACAAAAGCAAACGAGTCAACTGAGCTCATGTGGGGCCCATGCGTGACATGAAACTCCTAATCGGAGAAAATCAAAGGCATTGACAAGGACGAAATAGAATCCAAATGAGCCAACGATGGCTCGACATGCAATGAGGACAAAAGGAATAAAATGAAAAGAGAAAAGAACATCTCTTCCTCATTTTGGAGGCTGAATCCTGGTGAACTGTGGAGGGGTGGGAAATCAAATTCTGCAGAGAAAAGTCCAACTTCTCATTTCCTAGCTGCTGATCGGGTTTGGCCAAGGCCGAGCCAAGAAGCAAAGTTGTTCTACGCGGCAAGGGCTATGTGTGGGCACCGGTTTTGGAGAGTTTTGATAACTCCGGGAGGTAGAGGTTTTCTCCTACTTGATTAATCCCTTTTTAAGAGCTTTGTTAATGCTTTGGATGATATGAGGCCGTGATGGGCCATTTGACTAGTCTTGAAACTTGGGATTGAAATGCCGAAAATTTGGGACATGTTTCGACATCTACGACTGCTCAGGTGGCTCAGGTTGGCAATTTATGCATTAAATTATGGTTTTGGGTGTTGTTAGCCTAAATGGCCATGGATTTCTGCTCCACTTTCCTTAGTGAGAGGGTCGCCATGCATGCTCCCACCGCACGGATGTGGAACCGTTAAAAATACTCTGTTTTTCTTGCTTGACCAAAACGGTCCATTACAGGCCGTAGTTAAAATATCGCTTAAGATGAATGGCTTGGAGTGTGTATGCAAAAAGAATTGTTAATGCAATGAAAATTTAGTGTGTTAACATAAGTGTTTGAATTATATAAAATATAATTGTGTGAGAGCCATTGGAATTAAATTGGATTGTTGATTAGCCCATGTGAGTTAATTTTGATGTTATTTCTAAGAATTGAATAATGTGATGTTGTGAGTTAATTTTTGTTAATATATGCATGTAAAATATATTAACATGAATTGTATGGAAATGGCATACGTACTATACGCACGCTACCTAGAATAATAGGTATGAGTGCATGACATGAAAGAAAATGAAAACCAAAATGGTTGTGAAAGGAATAATTGGAAGATTTTCCTGAGAATCAGTTGGAGATTGTCCAACAATTCACGAAGGAGCCCCATGAATCGCTTTCGTAGAGTTATCCAACAAATCTCGTTTCGAGGGCTGTCCAATAGATTTTACTAAAACTCGATAGTATGTTTTCGAGAACAAAAATCTTTTGTTTTAAAACAGTGTTTTCTCACACTTGGCTTAGGCATCCGTGAGGGAGTCAGTGAGGGCTCGCGAAGTGGGAAAGGGTGAGTCACATTCTCATCCATATCATATAGACATTCAAGTAGGATCACGTATTTGCTTGAGTGTGTTTGGTTGTCATTACATGTGCACTTAAGATGGGAGTAACCCATGTAGGAGATTATCACTACTGGGCATTGCTCACCTTGTCAAGGGAAAATAATTTCAAGTACAGGGGGTGTTCGGGAATACGGCGCTCACTAGAGGCTGATTTTCATAAGAAAGCCGGATTGTGGCTTTGACATTTTTTTGTAAAACATGTATTAGAACTCTTAATTTTGATATATGTTTTGATTAAGAGTGATGTAATCAACTTTTGAACTATTGTAAAATAGTTTGTTATATTTTAAGTAGTATTGATACGGGCCCAAGGGTCATTTTACCACGATGTCTCTACGATATGAGACACAATGTGTTTTCCGGCGTCGACGAAGCTGTCAACGGACCCCCAGGATTTGGGGCGTCACACATCCACTACAAATTGTGGTTTCTACATAACAAGAAGATGTCTTCTTCTGTCTAAAAAGATTGTGTCAAGAGCTCGTGCCCCAGTACCCGACCCAACCCGGAGTATGAACCAGATCTAGAACACGGTCCTCTCTTTTACAAATCCTGATATAATTCCTTTTCTCAATAAATCACATTTCAAATACTCATTTGTAAATGATAATTATCCTTATGAAAATATATACGTATATATCACGTTAACTTAAAGGGGGCCCATCATTTTGTTTTCAATACACATTTTCATTCAATATGGAATTATATGCCCATTTGCTTCATTTCCCACCTTTATAAATTACGGCATTATAAGTGTAGCGTCCCCCGAGCCCGGCCCAACTCAATTGGCGAGTCCAAACCGAAACCCCGGGGACGCCCATTTATTTCTTTTTTATTTTCTGTGTTATTAAATTTTCTTTTTCAAAAATGTCGCGACCCGAACCCCGGCCCAACCCGAATGGCGGATCCGAACCGCAGCCCAATTTACTCCGACTTTTTCATTTATCTTATCAAAACATTTTATTATGTCATTTCGTTGCGGAAGCGGTTTCAGTTTTGGGCAAGCCCATAATCATTTACAATTTCCATGCAATTTGGTAGGCCCATAAACATTTAACAAAATACATTTACAAAGAAAGCATTCATGCCTTTTCAGAATGATATACAAAAATCAAGGTTCAAAGTTTAACCCTTTTTGTCCACAAAATACCACTTGTCCAAAAGGAATGATATGCAAATGACGGGGTATATACTTTATACGTCAGACTCTCTCTTTTATGACTCGCGCTTTTCTACTCGATCTTGTCTTCCTTCCTCGTTTCACTAAATCACAAGATAGATAAAAACTATACGCTAAACACTTTCATGCTTAGTGGTTCTATACAGTTTTATTTCGATATTCAATTTAATTTGGCATAAATTTAACATTAAACCATGCCTATTATTTCAACATATACTCATGTTATTCACTTTCACATGCTTTCATTTTACAAATCATTTACTATATCACAACATGCATTTTCACGTAAATAATTCAATTTATGATTTTACGTGATATATATATATATAAAATCCCATTTACACTCACTAATGTTGGTTATTTCACTTTGACTATTCATTCACATTTCCTCGACGGATTTCGCTGATGAATCCTTACTCTTATTATCATTCGGGTAATGTGCTTTACACATTTAACACCAGTCTCATCAGGATCGGATGCCGCTTGCGCACCCCAACATGTGGTATCACTTAAAAGTCATACGCCATCATGACGATGCCGACTGGAGTGATCCCGCCGGCGGGACATTTCTTCAATGTCATACGCCATCATGATCGGATGCCGATTAGTGCATCCCGCCAAGTGGACATTGGATAAATTTCAAGTGCCTTCTGACGGATGTCGATCGCGCATCCTATCGACATACCCATTCTACATATCATTCAATTCACATTTATGACGGATTCCGTTTGATGAATCTCGTCCTTATCATCATTCACATTCGTTCGGTTTTCAAATATCACATTTCAATTTCATATTCACTTCTGTATTATCTTTTCAAATATATACTCAATCTATGTACTTACTTCATATACTCATTCATTATTTCATTGAATAAAGTATTCTATTCATGCAATGTCACAGACTATTCATGTACCACTTTATATACTCATTCGTACTCATTTCATAGTTACTTAGTAAACTACCAAAATACTTGAAATAAGAATAGAGTCAAAAGAACAAACCCGAAGCTATCGGGATCCCAGCTTCCTTCTTCGATCTCGATCCCAAGTTTGGCGATCATCACCGAGTCCTGATCCGATAACATTCACGCCACTCTTAGTGGATAAACAATTGCTAAACAATTTTAGTGAATTACAAATTTATTTTCGTTAACAATTTTGGGTTAAGATACTAAGTCTGCCTGAAGACAAACTCACCGAGACGGCGAGGTATGGTACGTTTTTCACTTAGTTCTACCCTTATTTGAACTCCCATTAATAATTTCTTAGGGTCCCTAACAATCGGTGCATGAATACGGGACTTAACGATTACCAAAATATGCAGGCGGTGGAAGTAATTAATTTTCTTCCACTTTGGCCAGATACGGTACCAGGTTAATCACTTGTCGGTCGATGCTAAATCTTAGGTTTTGAGTGGTACAAATCAGGTGCTTGCTGCATCATGGTACCGGTACCACCTACTGGTTTTTGTCCAGAAAATGCGGGATTTTGCATTTCTCACTCATTTTTCTTCCACAAATCTTCTCCAATTCGTCCCATATCAAAAATCCACATGAAATCCCCGAAAACAACTCCCAATGTGGTTTAGAATCCAGCCAAGCACTTTCTCAAGTTGAGGCTTTTCCCAATCGAATCAAATAGGATGAAATTAGGGTTTGATTTGTGCACTTAAATCTCTTCAAATCTTCTCTTTAGGATTGTTTAGTCTTAGGAGCAAGAAGTGGGAAGGATCACACCAAATCTTGATCTTTCTTTCTTTCTTCTTCCCTTTTTTTCTTCTCTCCTTCTCAGCGTGATTGGCTCATGACTGGAGACCATTTTATTATAACTCCTTTAGTGTAAGGCCTTGTTGCTTCTACCTTATTATCTTTCTCATTTTCCACCTTTTTGGTCTTAAAGTCACTTATTCTCTTAAGGCCATGTTTGGCCTCAAAAACTATTATTTCATTTAAGTCTCCTATTCTACTTTGTGAGTCATTTATCATAAATTGTAGACATTTTATTCTTTATAACAAGCGACCATAGGTCCTCATTTTACAATTTTCCACATCTACCATTTTTCACTTAGGTTATTTCGGTTAGAATCAATTTTCCCATTTATATATTAAATCATATACTCACACTTTCAATTTACATTTCATATTTTATCAATTTATCAATTTTCGGAAAAACCAAGTTTTGGCTGATCATACCCGAATATATAATAAAAATTATTATAAAAATTCGAGGTATTTTAAATATTACAATAAGCCGTTATAAATATCAAAAACATTTTCAACATTTATAAGTTCATTTCTATATAGTTTTAATACAAAAAGTATCAAAAAGCGATCATAGGGTTTCATGTATGTAGTTTAAGCTTTACTTTTACTTCATTATGGATGTGATAATCTGCCTTACCTGTTTGCTTTTGAACTTGTTCATACGGTACTAACAGCGATGATAAAAACAATGTACTAAGCATTTTCATGCTTAGTGGTTCTATCCAGTTCTCTCTTCATTTTATTTTAACACGAATCATGTGACTTTTCTAAAGCAATGCTTTGCCCAGACATATTGAATGATCAATGCAATACAATACGTATATATATTCATTTCATTTACAATTCATTGATCATTCCAAATATGCACTTTCATATGCAATAACTCATTCAAAACTCAAATCAAGTTTTTCACAAATATTCTTATCGTTTTGCCCTTAAAAGAATTTAGCCAATGTTTTGGTCGTGGGGATAACAAAATCAGACACGGACCATTTGATTTGACAGGCCCATATAAAAAGGTTTTATAACTGATGCCGGTCGTTGTACTCTTGTTGGTTATAAAAAACATCATTTGTGAACCTCACGAATCTTGTCCACATTGGGTTATGGATCAGAAGTGACACTATTACGTTAAGTTCACAGTCTTTATTCGTTTTGACCTTTATTGGTATACCCGATCTATCCTTAACTTCGAATATGACGGATAACATTCATGGGCATTAAAAATCAGTCATATAAATTTACAATAGAAGGTATATATTTATACTCAAATATACATTTCAATACTCATGCAATTTTTTCATAGCAATTATTTCACAATCAATTTTCTCAAATCCTTAAAAAAATCAATATAGTTTTATTGAAAATCATTCAATAATTCTTGTGTTTCAAATTTTGATACTTGAAATAAGAAGAAGAAATAGAAAACGAACCAAAAAGGTATTAGCACTTCTATTCCTATCCTTGGAATCTACGACTTAGGTTAGGTTTTCTGAATCATCATTTCATCCATCCTGATTAAAGCGATATCAATTGACTTATTTAGGTTTCTAGTTAGGGTTGTTTCTACCCAACACACCTTCACTTATAAAAATTTTCTAAGAACAAATGAGTCATATTTTACCCAACTTCCTTCAAGTCCATTATTCCTCTATAAATCTATTTATTCAAAAATTGGAATCATCTAATTCAAAGCACCGAAACTCCATATATGTCCTAAACATCCGGGACTATTCCATTTTCAACACATAACCAAAATTTGCCCAACGAGCTCCCTTTAGGCGATTACACGGGTCAATGGAAGTTAATTCGAATCATACTTAATTCAAAGAAATTTGTTCTCCTAGAAGTCTAGTTTACCCAGAAATTTAAATCACTCAATTTGGATGAGTGGAACTCAACTTATGGCCTAAATGCCAAAACTGCTCTGAAACAACAAAAATGTACCATAATTGAACTAGAATTGACCCGAAAACAGAGCTTCACTTTGACGAATTTTCTGGATCCAATGGGGTCCAAATTTGAACACACTTATTTCAGGAAAATTTGTTATCCTAGAAGTCTAATTTACATAAAAATTTGAATCACTTAATTTGGATGAGTGATGGCGAATATGCATTTAAAACAAAAACATAGGTTTAGAAGAATTTTGACATCTCCCTAAAACCCAACACATTTTCCTTTATACAAAAATTCCTCGAAACACCAATCAAAACCACAATACACCTTGGCTTAATACAACCCCAAAACAAACAAATACAGATTAGGAGGACACAACCTTGATTCTCTTACAACTTGAAACCCCAGCTCCCCTTTTACTTCTCTTCTTCCTTCTTCTCTTCTTTTTCCTTCACTTTGCACCAAAACCTTAGACAAATAGGACAATCAACCCAACAAGTTTCTCCTTCTCAAACGTGAGAGCCTAAGCTCTCAAATGTGAATGCCCAAAATGAGCTCCTTAAGACCAGATTTTTGGTGTATCTATTTATGTGCGGAAGGCCATGTTTGGCTAGCACATTTACTCATCTTTTTCTATTTTGCTTTAAAGGCCTCCCTATTCTCCCCTATTTATTCCTTCTCAATATTCTCACTTTGGCATTTATTCTTTTTCATTTATGACCCTTGGGTCCTCATTTGACATTTTTACCACATTTATCTGACTCTTGTAAAATTTTCAGGTTTTTTTTTCACGATATAAATTCCGGAAAAATACAATTTAACTTATTTTATATCCTAAACATGTTATAAAACTGCTAGGGTATTTTTAGGACGTTACAGATTGTGTTGCCATTATCTTGAAATTCCTTGAAGATCATAACTTCAAAGAGACGGCTCATACGTAACAGGGAAAATTTTATAGTATTTTATAGGATTTTTCTTTACATAGTCTTTATATCCTCATATTATTTAATTGATTTGAACCATTTTGTATAGGTCAAATATGTTTGTTTCCACTGTTCCTGTGATTTGTTATTACAATGAAAATATCGAGGGGTTGAAACATACAGAAATATGTCGAACAGTTTCGCTATCGGCTTTGGATGTATCGGTTGATTGCACGTTTAAACAATTAGGTGATATGATATACTCAAGGACAGACATTGACAAACAAAGGTTCAAATTAGTCCTCAATTGTAAGCATCCCCTGAAAAGTGGAAAACATTCCAACCTTGTTAAATATGGGATGACAGTAGTGTGTACCGAATGTTGAAATTGGTTAACACAACTGGCATGGAGGAAATTGAATTGTATATTGAGGTCGTTTGATTCAAGCCACAAGTGAATCAATCTGTGGGTGCCTACACAAATTTATTGGTTGGAGGAAATGATAATGTCAAAATTGGACTACAGTTGTGGGCCTAGTAGCACTCTAGCACCTGATACTAATAGATGTGAAGTATATGCAAATGATGAAGACTGTGAAAATGAAGAAGCTAATGATGAATCTGATGAAGATGATGAATCTAATGGAGATAGAGATGTTGAAGTTGATGGACATGTTTCATCTTTCCATACTCTTAACCAAGTTTTTGAGAATGAGCAAAGGATATATGTCTCTGTGGATGCGGAATCTTGTGACATATCAAATAACCCAAGTGCTGAGGACCCAGATGAGTCATCCCCTGTTCAATATCACTTAGCCCCATCACCTCAATTTGAAAATGTGGAAAATTTTGGTAATGTTATTTCAAGTTATTAGACTCCATGGGTGAAGCATGCTACCAGATACTCAAGTGGAGAATTTGTAGTTGGCCAAGTTTTTTATTCTAAATCTGTTTTGCAAGAGGCTGCAAATATTTACTCAATTAAAGCACACCAAGAGTTTGTGGTTGTTGTATCCTCAAAACAATTGCTAGTTTTAAGATGTTAGAAGGCTGAGGAATGTCAATATCCATGGAAGTTTCGTACCATGCTTGTGAAAGATACTTGTTTATTTGTTATCAACAAGTATAAAGGGTTGCATACTTGTGTCAATCCTTGCTTGAATCTGACCATCATCGCTAGGACTCAAACTTGCTGTCAGCCATATCAAGGCAATTATTAAGGCACAATTCACTTTTTCTGTAGCTACTATTCAAGCAAGTGTGATGGAGAAATGGGGATATGAAATCTCATACAAAAAAGAGCTAGATGGAAAGCATAAAGCACTTAGACACTTATTTACTTATTTGGTGACTTGTGTGAATCATACACAGAGCTACCACGTTTGTTCTTAGCCTTAGAGTAAGCAAATCCTGAATGTGTTGTAATTTGGAAAACATTTGATAGTAATATGCCAAACACTTAGATATTTCAACTCGTGTTTTGGTCATTCAAGCCACCTATTGAAGGGTTCGAACATTGTCATCCCGTACTGAGCATTTATGGTACACATTTTTATGGGAAGTATAAAGACATGCTAATGATTGTTATGGGGTGTGATGGAAATAATCAGTTGTTTCCATTAACATTTGTTATTACAGAAGGCGAAAATTTTGATAGTTGGGGATGGTTCTTAGCATGTATCAGAAACAGAGTAACTCAACGAACAAAAATTTGTGTTATATCTGACAGACATCCAGGTATTATGGAAGCTCTGAGTGATCCTCATCTTGGGTGGGCTAAACCATCTACCTATCACAGTATTTGCATGCGTCATCTTGCAAGCAATTTTATGACTCGCTTCAAAGATAAACTCTTAAAGAATTTGGTCTGCAAAGCAACTTTAGCGCCTAAACAACACAAATTCAATAGGCATATGGCTACAATTGGGAGAATTAATTCGGAAGCACAACAATGGTTGGAGGCGGTCCCTCTTGAGATATGGGCACTTTCACATGATGGAGATCGAAGATATGGGATAATGACTACCAACATGTCCGAGGTATTTAACAGTGTTCTTAAAGGAGCTCGTAGCTTACCAATAACTGCATTAGTTCAGTTGATCTTTTTTCCGCCTTAATAGTTACTTTGTTGCAAGAAGGGAACAAGGTGCTAACAAATTGGCATCAAATGAACAATACACTCCTTATGTTGATGCTCATATTAAGACCCATGTGGTTAAGGTTGGATCAATGGAAATTGTTCTTTACGATCACATCCAGATACGATTTCATGTCAAGTCAAAGAGTGGTCGAACACAGTGCCTCAACTTACATGACCAAAAATGCACATGTGGTAAGCCACTTATGTATGGATTTCCATGTAGCCATATCATAGCAACATGTCAGCATCGTTGTGTTGATTTTCAATTATTTGTTCAAGGCTACTACACTACGCAATCGCACTATGATACTTGGGCAAGTTGGTTTCATCCCATATTCAATGAAGATGAGTGGCCTCTTCATGATGGTCCTAAGATTGTACCTTCTAAGTAAATGAAACGTATAGGCAGTGGACGTCCTAAATCAACTCGTTTGTATAATGAAATGGACGTTAGGGAGGGGAAAACTACTATCACATGTGAGTCAGGCAAAACAACCCAGTCACAATCGCCTTGTAAGAATAGAACTGTCTTCAATGAAAGATGTGATGTAACTCAATTTTTGCACGTGGTTTTTTTTTTTTTTTTTTAGGTTCATTGCCTTAATAATTGCATTCATGGCTATGATACTAGTAACTCAATGTTTTTTGTTAATAATTATAGTGTCTTTGTGTTATCTGTTACAAATATGGTGTTCAGAGGGCTTCATGATGCAAATCCATTTGTCTTAGTATTGCAGGACAGACATAGGTCGCATTTAATAGCTACTGAGTAGGTATGTATTTTATTAAATATCAACTACTATTACATATCGTTGGTGTAATGTATATATAATCAATTCTAAAATTGATTTCTTCATTTCTTATAGTTCCAAGAGGTACTCCACCCTCACCAAAAGATGAAAGCCTTCATTAGTATGTGGAGGATAGATCTACGAATTCGTCCATACGTGATCCGCTCGGGATTCTATGGTATATACCGCATGGGCCAGATCATGATCAATTGGCCACTTATCACTAGTCTCGTCGAGAGATAGCGGCCTGAGACCAAGAAACAAAATATCAGTAATTACGGATATATCGGTACTTAGATTTTACGAAAATATCATAAATATCATAAAATATCGGTGGATATTTTGACAAAAATATCGGTAATACAAAAATTAACAAAAATACTTTGAAATTCATGGAAATACTTTGTCAACTATAAAAATGCATAAATAAATATACAATTTATTGGAAGACGATATTTATTATAATTTATCGTAAATTACATCACAATACTATTTGTGAAACCAAATGTGGTTAATCGATTGCCCATTTACATTATTTGACAGCGTGATCTCATCTACGAAGATTAAATATTCATACCAAGATACTTGTAATAATATCGATTGTAACTTCACCATGCCATGATAAATCTATTGACTCGCACTCCACAAATCCCTCCGTGGCTTTGATTTCGCATAATTAAGTCTAAATAAAAAAATGAATTTATATAAAATTTAGGATAAATAACCTTTCTTATAAAAAATAAATATCAAATTTTAGTATTTTATAGAATTTATGTTTAAAATAGTCTTTTTTCTTTAATTTAAAAAGTGAAATTTGCATTTGAGGAGGACGCATTTAAATTTTATTGACTTCTGCACACATATCCCCATTATCACTTAAGCCAGACCTTAAGTTCGTTTAATATAAATTATTTTTCCTTAAAACTCAATTTTATATAAAAATTGCATTCAAATAATCTTAAGAAACTCATAAAAAAAGGCATTTACTTTCTTTAAATATTGATAATTGTTGTTGGGAAAAACCTAGGATAATAGTTATTAATGAATTATTTCAATTAAATTATTTTTTTTATATAAACCAATAATGCATGATGTAAAAATAAATAAATGGTTTATACAAACACTTTCAAAATAATGTTTAATTTAAATATACCTGACATGATGTCTATTCGGATTTAATTTTCTTTTAAACATGTACAGATGTACTATGTATATACAGTATATTGAGAGTAAGCTTTTTTTTCCCAAAAAATCGTCAAAAATCGTCAATTTATCACGATTTTTTCAATTTATCGCCGATTTTTTGGAGATGACACGCGTCCTCGACACGTGAATCACACGTCCGATTTTTTCGGTGGAAAAATCGGTAATTTCCTATTTTTCGGCAAAAAATCGGCAATTTTACTGATTTTTCCTCTGCTTTTCTTCTCGGTGCCGGCTAAAAACCGATTTTTCGGCCATAAATCTGTCGAAAAAACCGATTTTTTTGTTCATACCTGAGACACACATTTCATATACCCGTCGGAAAGATGAAGATCACGTTACAGGATGTTGCTATCATCCTTGGGCTCCGCATCCATGGAACAACAATCACTGGAACATGTGTGTTCAATGTGGTGGAGTTGTGTCGAAAGCTGCTCAATGTCATCCCACCTACTGATCCTCTCAAAGGATCCGTTAGCTATTTTAACTTAATAATTATTTATTTTTAACTTTGAAAAATAAACACTAATTATTTATTAATTAATTAATTTTAACTTTGAGTTCATTAAGTTGTTCTTTAAAACTAGAGGTTTAGGGGCTCAAAACTTAATAATTTTCCCCAAAATGCCCCCCTATGTAGCTACGCCATGCCTCATTTAAATTACTTTGAAGCGTTCTAATCTTTAGAATGCCCACATTCACTCCAATCTTATAAAACCAAGATTCTCTAGTTTCCAGTGAAATTTCGAACAATCAAATATATACTTTCGCCCCCCCATAAGTTACCCAGCTTTGAGGATCTTGAGCTTTTACTTGATACATTAGTCTGCATGGACAGTACAATTCTCTAGACCTGTATTCTATAAATATCACCATAAATCGAATTCAGTTGGCTGCAAATTCTTGTTACTGCTAATAATTTCCATAATCTATGAATATTTTCAGATCAACAATCACTACAAGCCCCAAGACAAAAGCCAAATCTTGAAGGAGTTTTTCGAGTTTGATTCAAGTCAGAATGATCATGCTCACACAATCTTCAAGTCAAAAAGGCTGCTTAGGTCTTGGGAAAAACTTTAAAATCCTCAAATATTGCAAAACATATACGAATAGTCACTAATTAGGTAGATCACAAGAATAAATCAACTTAATCAGCAAACCTGAATCAATCTCCAATCCATTATAAACAGGGGGATGATGAGCTCATCTTATTTGATTGAGATGAAACAATCACACTGAGCACCTATATGCAATTCCAGGAAACTATCATTGGAACACTAGAATGAAATCAATGCAAACAGGAATGATGCAAAATCAATAAGCAAGATAAAATGTACAGAACAATTGAAGAAGATTAATGGGAGTGGTGATTATGAACCTCCAGGCTTCAGCCTTTCTTGAGAAATATCAGTTTGTCACTAAGATCTCTAAGTTTCATGCAAAATCCATACAGTTGGCCATGGATTCCGCTTTCATCACACTGCAAGATACTTCAATTTGAAGTCACTATTGACATGAATGACTCCAAGCACTGTAACAAAAGTTGGAAACATCCCAAAGTTGCATCTAACAAAGAACTACAGAACTGTACAGCAGGTAAATGCACCTACCTTTCTACACATTTGCCAGAATTGTATAGCAGACAATTAATGTGAAGGCCTAACAGCATGATCGTCAGATATCGTCTCTTCAGAAGATGCATCACTATCAATGATGATAAAATTGTCAGGTTTGCTGCCTCCACATGGGCACTTGTGGCTTGGTTCAGCTGTGCCAGGCCTTGTTCCTGATGGTAGTGGATCGGTTGTTCTGAAACCACTGCACCTGTTATTCATTCTGTTTCTTGGCCTGCTATAAGGCTCATTAGAGTTGGAATAACTTTTGGTAACTTGATACGTCCCTGGATAAGCTCCTGATGAACCAACAGTAGGCAGAGGCGACTCTGCCAGCCTTAAAGGAGGGGTGTTGATCGCTTCTCTGAGCCAGTGGGGTAAGTTGCCCTTTGCTGCAAAGCTAGTTGAAGGGCAATCAGTCGATAATAACGATTCATCTCTTAGCATGGCTCTGCTTTCCATATTGTTGAACACACCCTGATCATACTTCCCTTTACAATCTGAAAAAAGGTTTCTCCTAAGGTTTCTACCAGATCTCTGAAGTTGCTTGGCTCCATTTTTCTGAATATTGACCGAGCTCAATGGTGATCTCTTTGGGACGTTTCCCTCCATCTGGACATACAAATCTCCAAGTGATAGTTGAGTTTCATCCATTAAATTATCTCTTTGGATTCCTGTTCTATGATGCAGGAAGCCATTGTTCCTATTTGTTGAAACATCTGGTGGTCTTCTGAACCTCACTTGTGATTCAAGCATACCATTCAAAAGTTTTGACTGTTCCACTTCCCACTGCTCAGCCAAGTCGTTTGCCACCCTCCAGGGCAAGAAGTGCAATTTTGGGTCCCTTAACATGGCATCCCAATTGTCCCTTCCATGTCTCCTCACACCTATCCATAAAAAATCCAACTCCTCCTCTGGCCACAAGGAAGTGTGTTGCTCAACCTTGTCAGAACAACTGCCACGGCCTTTCAATGCTCTGGCTCTAGCTTCAATGCTCTCAAGCATCAATCTGTGCCTCAATAATGTCTGGTTCGTTGAAGACTTGGCCACTGCATCTGGAATCATTTCTATGGTTTCAATGCTTGAATTCGATGGTGGTAATATGGTGGGGCAGCTCTTGGAGCCTCGTCTTTCATTTTTAGGATCTGTTGGCAATGACAACCCTAGAAAGTGTGGAGATCTGGTTGGAGTTTGTTTCAGTTGAACAGTATCGCCTCCTAACCAAAGAGCTGTTCTTTCTTTGGAACCTGGATAAACAGTCTCCTCCAGCTGTGTGCCAGCCATGCAGACCATATCAATGGTTTTGTCCTCCGAGAACAACTGCTGACAAAATACTACATTATATCTCCAAAAATAAATAGATAAATAAATAAAATACTCACAACATTTAACTACTATAACAAGACTAGCAAATACTAATATGGTCTAGCCATACAAGAAACTGTCACAATAGGATAACCAACAAAAGTGACATCTTTGGGCTGTAATACTACACACCTGGAGACATTTATTTTTCGACTTAATGGCCAAGGGAAACGGAGTAGAACCCGAAACCTTTCCATGATCTTTACAGTTGGCATCAACTTCTCCCATGGAAGTATGTATATTTCCAAGAACCTGTAGATGGTGGGTAGATGAAGTTTCTCCAACTCTATCATTTATGGTTTGCAACAAATCGAATGCATGAACCAAAGGAGAAACCTGCTCTAAAACAATAGCATGGCGTCTGCTTGTCGAGTCCAAGGAGCCCCAAAGAGTTTCTGGTGCAGCAGGAACGGGAGGTCTTTGGGGACTTGAACCCATGCCAACTTTGCAGTCCGTTGTGCCACAGGAATCTGTCATATCAGTAATAGAAAATAATTAAGTGGAAATATATGTCAAGAATCTACATTTCTGGTACAAATTGGTTAGGATGGGTTTGAACCCCATAACCTCACTGGTAGAGAGCAAAAGGTCTAACTAAGGGAGCCACTGGCTCAAACCAGAATTGGCCGTGCCTAAACAATCTGAGAAAACAAAAATTACCGGGAGGAACAGATTGATCCAAAGGGAGGGAATCTCCGTCTCTTGTAATATTATCAGGAATTATTGTTGCTTTCATACCATCACTTGACAAATATTGAGATTCTTCTCCAATGGGAGCCTGAGCTATAGGTGGTGACTCCAGCTGTTTATCCAGATCTATTGCGTCACAATCAAGATCTTGAACTGCACCTTTTGACGAGGCTTCCAAACAATTTGTTGGGGGATCCTCTTGGAAATTCATGGTCAGGTTGGAGCCTTGATCGAGTACTTGTTCAGTTACATGTGAGGCCTCTCCAAATGTGCATCCCCCATTAGATGAGCGTTTTCCCATAACTTTCACACTAATAGAATAAAGTATCACACAGTTAGAATAAATATTATTGTAGTCAAATATTATACTCTTGACAATAAAGGGGTCTAGTTAATGTGAGTACATCTCAGTTCCTGGAGCAAATTCAGAAAGAGCGCTTGTTGAGTCGACATCTTCTTTGACCTGTCACAGAACCAGATAAAATGATTTATACCAATTACATAAGCAGCCCCATCAACTAGGCATCACATTGACTTATGGTAGCTTCAGAACAAGTAATCATAAGGATGCAAAAACACTTTATCTTTGTAGCATTAGCTTCCATTGTAGTTGTTGAGAGAAAAGGAATTCTCTAATTTTAATTAATTAACAAAGTGAGGGAACATACATTTTTATACTCTAAGTGTTAGAGCAAACAAAGGAAACAGAGTTAGAGTTTAATTAAGAGACTAAAGAGAAAATGAAAGAAGGAAAAGATTCCTAAATGGATTAGGAAACTAATCTTTAACACCCCCTCATGTTGGAGCATATAGGTCAAATGCACCAAGTTTGTCACATATATACTTTATCTAGAACCTCTGAGAGACTTAGTGAAGATATCCGTTAGTTGGTCATTAGAGTTGACAAAACTGGTAGTCATACATCCCGATGCAATCTTCTCTCTAATAAAGTGGCAATACTTGATGTACTTAATTAAATAAATGGAAGGCGGGTTAGATAGAGGAAATATGCAAGCGAAACTGATTATCACTTATAAGCTTTATCTGTTCATCCTTTCCAAATCTTAGCTCTTGGAGGAGATGTTTCAGTCATATGAGTTCACATGTTGCTAAGACCATAGCTCGATACTCGAATTCGGCACTAGATTTGGCTATTACATCATGTTTCTTACTCTTCCAAGATATTAGGTTACCTCCAATGAACACACAACACCCTGATGTAGAAGGTCTATCTGTGGGTGAGTCTACCCAGTCTATCATTGTAGCCAACAATCTAGGAATGGCCTCTATTCTCATACAACGCCCCTTGACCTGGTGTTCCTTTGACATAATGGAGAATATGAACTGCAACATCTGGGTGGCTATCATAAGGTGATTGTAGGAACTGACTAACTACGCTCACAGGAAAATAAATGTCAGGCGGAGTGATAATAAGATAGTTCAGTTTACCTACAAGTCGTCGATATCTCCCTGGATCTTGTAGAGGCTCTCCCTGTGCTGGTAAAAGTTTGACATTCAGATCTATAGGCATGTATACAAGCTTGCAGTCCAACATACCAATGTCTGCCAATATATCTAAAGTATACTTCCTCTGAGAAATAACCACACCAGAATTAGACTGAACTACCTCAATGCCTAGAAAGTACTTGAGTTTCCCCAAGTCTTTTGTCTGAAAGTGGTTGAAGAGGTGTTGTTTGAGTTTTTGAATATCAGTCTGGTCACTACCTGTAATGACAATGTCATCCACATAAACAATCAAGGAAATACACTGTCCCGTAAAGGTATGATGATAAAAAGCATCATGTGGCCTTGATATACGAATCATGCCAAACTCCCAGAGCCAGGCTAAATTGGCTAAATCAAGCTGAGAAAGGCCCATTTCATACCATATAAGGAGCAGCGTAACTTGCATACCAGACGGACTTTGAGGCAACAAAACCAAACTTGATGCTCATATATACCTCATCGGCAAGATTACCATGATGGAAGACATTCTTGATATTCAAGCGAAAAAAGAAAGGGGCCATGGCGCGCCATGACCGCGGAAAGCAAGCGAACAGCAATCTTAGTGCAGAGAAAGGTATCATAATGGTCAGGAGCCATATTGTTGAGTATACCCCTTAGCGGCAAGCGGACGCCAAAGCGGAGTCTACTGGCCATCAGATCCCACATTCACTAAATAAACCCAACGACTAACAGGAAACTTGCCAGGAGGAAGAGTGACAAGCTCTCATGTGTCATTGGAGTAAAGAGCATCCATTTCCTCGGCGATTGCCTGTTTCCAACCCGGATGAGTGAGAGCCTCACTAATGCTTAAAGACAAGGTGAAAACAAAGGCAACGTAGGGTAAAGATAAACGATGATAGCTTAGAAAATTATAAAGGGGATGTGGGTTACAAGTAGAGCAAGTACCTTCGAATGGGCGACGGGTAGATCATCGGCGGATTGCGGGGGCAGAAACAAAGAGATAGCGGTGACATAGAAGATGAATCAGCAAGAGGGCTTGTCGAAGGACAAGGCAATCAGTAAAAACCTTTGAAGTGAAATTAAGTCCAAGGCATCCGGTGGAGAAGGGATATACGGAGATGGTAAAACAAGAGGACATGTAAGACATCAAAACATGTGACGTACAAAGGGAATGAAGAATCCTCAGAAAGTGACATCAACAGAGATGAAGTATCGATTCGTGTCAGTAGAATAACATCTATAACCCCTCTGAATTTGAGAATAACCAAAGAAAACACACTTAGTTGCTTTGGCAGAGAGCTTGTCTTGCCTAAGAGTAAGAATATGAACAAAACAGACAACCAAAGACACAAGAAGGAAGACATAAGAAAGGTTGATTAGGAAAAATGATAGAATGAGGGATCTGATCATGTAAAACGGAGGATGGCATACGATTAATCAAATAACAATCAGCTAAGATAGCATCCCCCCAAAACATTGAGGAACCTTATGATGGAGAAAGAGAGTGCGAGCGGTTTCAACAAAATGACGGTTCTTGCACTCGGCCACTCCATTCTGTTGAGGAGTGTAAGCCTGAAAGTTGGTGAAGAATCATGTAAGGACACCGGGGCCCGGTGAGAAAGATATTCTTTGGCATTATCACTTCATAGGATACGAATGGAAGTATTAAATTGAGTTCGAACTTCAGCATGGAACTTTTGGAAAATAAAGAATAACTCAACACGAGTTTTCATTAAAAATAGCCAAGTACATCGAGAATAACCATCTATAAAGTAACAAGTCACGAAAACCCTAAGGTAGAAACCAGTCAGAAAGGACCCGAATATTAGTGTGGACAAGCTCGAAATGAGACTTTGTCCGTTAATCTAGGCGCTTTGGAAATGAGACAGGAGTATGTTTCCCAAACTGACATGACTCACACTCAATTGAAGACAAAGTAGAAAAACGAGAAACCATTTTTTGAAGCTTGGAAATGTTCGGATGACCAAGACGACTGTGAATAAGGAGAGAAGTATCCATGGAAGTGCAAGCAGTAGAAGATGAAGGCAAGCTGAGATGAAAGAAGCCCTAAGACTCACGTCCTATACCAATTGTTCACCCCGTGCTATGGTCCTGCAATGTGATAGAGTTATTAGAAAAGGGAATCAAACAATTAAGGTCACGAGTCAACTTACTGATGGAAATCAAATTAAAAGGAGAATCATGAACATAAAGACGAGTAGGATAAGGAAGAAAGGGCATGACAAGCGGAGTTCCTTGCTCACGGTGAGATCCGTTAACTAAGTAACACATGGGTAAAGGAGAAGTAAAGGTAAGAGAATAAAAAATGTCCTTATTACCGGAAAGATGACCAGAGGCTCTAGAATCGAATCCGAGGGTCCCGGGGTCCGAGTGCAGAGAATATGAAGGCAAACAAAGGCATTACCGGCTGAGCAATAGCCTTAATAGATCTGATTTGGATGCTTGAGTGCAATGGGGGTACGAAACTAATTTCTCCGATGAAATAACAGCAAATGTAGCCAAAATGGGAGAAAAGATTGAACCTTTAGTAGTCATAGAAATTGACAAATATATTGTTTTCCATCCTGATTATCATTCATTACATTAATAGCACCAATGGCTAACCACATGATATAGGACAACTCTAGGATTGTTGCCTAGACTTAAAGTAGGTGAGTTGGAGTCTCACCTAGAAAAAAAATCATTGGAAACTCACCTTTAAGAATTACGATATTTACAAAGAAAACATTACATCAATTAGCTTTATTCTTTGGCCTCTCTAAGAAAACCAAAGTCCACTAGGATTGTAATAACCAATTATGATTCTACTTGTAATTTGATTCCAACTATTAGTCCTAATTTGACTCAAACTATTAATCGTAATTTGAGTCCAATTGCAACTAATACAAATTCCCTTTCTTGATTTATATTTTAGAAATTCATCCTCATCACCACAAAATCAAGATCCTAAGCATCACTAACGAGATCAATTCTTCACACTTTAGAACTGACATCAACATTCGAAGGAATGTATTTCTAGAAGAAAGATAGACAAAGGAAAAGACACCACTAAAATCCTTAAAATGTTCTCAAGTTTTTTATAATATTTTAAAATGCATACATCTGGTTCTATCTTGTCTAAGATTTTTCTCTTAACACCAAAAGCAAATGAAGCACATCATTTTCACTTCAAATTACACCTTTGAACCTTTTCACATTTCTAAAAGGTTGAACTTAAAGCATTTGCCAATGTGCCTAATAAATTTCCAAAAGCCCACATTGACCATCAAAAGAAAGACAGAAACGATTATTAGAGGAGGAATTTATTGGGATCAAGGATAAAAATTACCTAAAGTAGTTAACAATTCAGGGATTTATTAATTAATTGGCCATAGAGGTTAACAAAACCTTATGGTTGTCAATTTTGCTCACTCCAAATAAAGGGGAATATTGAGTCACTCTCCACATACTCTTATCATCCCCATTGTCTACAGTTGACCATTTATGGTGAATAATATCAACCACAGGCCACATGTATCTTGCAGCTGATCCTAAAAGAGAGAAGAAAAACAGTCAGAGCTCACAAATCACTGAATTCTAATGCTATAAATGATCCACTAATTCAGCATCATTTGTGCATATACAACACTCATTTGTAATAGTAACCCCCAAGGGGTAGCTCAGATGGCGTAAAGCTCTAAGGTTAGGTACCCAGAGGTTACAAGTTCGAGTACCCTTGGGGGCACCAGAGGATTTACCTGGTTGGCCACTCCAAGGCCCCGTGGAATTAGTCAAGATGCGAGTAAACTGGTCCGGACATCCACGATTATCAAAAAAAAAAAAAAAAAAACACTCATTTGTAATAGTAGACCAATTTCTCCTTTTCAACAGTCCACTGTCAATCAGCTTTTTCTTGCTTCATTAGAATATTTCTATCATTGCACCATAAACATTAAGATCTCTCTTATTTGGATATTACTTCTTACCAGCTGCTCTTCAATCTAGCATAATGTAATCTAATATAGCCAAAACTTATCATTTCAAATAGTGATTACGATTTGTTCTGCTGTATCCAAGTGATTTGTTTTATAATCAAGCAAAAAATAAATCGATAACACATCAAAAGAGCCCACCATTTTTTTTTAATAAGTAAACAATGTATATTAAGAGAAGTCGCTAAAAAGGCAGCTAAAAAGAAGAACAATCTCAACAGCTGTATAAGAGACAAACTGTCTCCCTCAACAGCTGCACAAAAAACCCCACACTATACAAAAAACAATTTCCTCACTTACACCCCAACCAATCAATGAAAGCCACCAAGGTCAAAGGACCATCCTCTATAGACAACTTCATTTCTAAAGGCAATCCATTCCTGGCCTTCCAGACTGTCCCGCTTGCCAAACCTTCCTCCATCTCATTCCAACCAAAAAACTGCTCCAACTCAAAAGAGTATCCCTCACCATCCCAAGGGTCACCCACATGGTGCCAAATAAAGCGTACTCATGGTGCTTGTCTTTTGATGGAAAGGAGGTGATCCCTGAGACTCCTGTCTCCATACAAAGATAACACACATTGAGTATCACTTAAGGAATTATTCGCGAATATCCTATGGTTTGACTCTTTCCTTTCTTGTATATCAACAGATAACACCTGTTGACTCTTACCATCAGGTTCACCAAGACTTGATCTACCTGCCAAAAGCAACTCTGGCACCAATCAATGATCAACGTGCCTCCATGCTCCGATCTACTCTCTGGTGCTATTCTCCACGCACCGGCATGCGAGGGCACGTGAGCCACTTCTCGACGACGCACTTCCACCATAGTTATTTGAGGCGTAAGGCGCACCGAGACGCAAAAGCCTCTTAGGGCCTTGAGGCGCAAGGCAAACTTGAGTCGCAAGCTTTTTTAAGTGAGGCGCACCATATATTAAATATATATTTTATAATTTTTATAATGGTTGTTTCCTATTTTTATATGACTTTCTCGCAATTTCTTGGCTATTTTAGTTGATTTTTTGCTTCTTCTCCTCTTCTATAGGGATTATACAATAGTTGGGAGGGTAAGGGCTATTTTTTTGGAGTTGAAACATGGCAGAAATAATGCCGAAGGAGTTGAAATCTTGAAAATCAGGCATATGGGGCCAAAACGACGTCGTTTTGGCCCTTCCTGCGTCGTTTTGGCCCTTCCTGATCCAATACGGCGTCGTTTTGGTGCACCATAGGCTTTTTGTTTTTTTAAACTCAAGGTACAACTCAAAGTGAACTTATCCAAAACAACGTTGTTTTGGTCTGTTTAAAAAGAAATATATATATATAAGATTCTTCAAAAGCAGCCCGTCGTTTTGGTCTCTGTGAAAAGCCCTAAGGCTTCTGTGCGGCAAAGCGGAGAAAATGGAGAAAGAAAAGAAAAAAAAAAAGCCTAAAAATGCTCGAGGCGAAGCCTTTACATCGCCGAAATTAGTGTTTTGGAGCTTTAAAGCTGCCGCTGATAACTATGGCTTCCACGGCTAGACTCGTCGGCCACCAATGAGCGCTCCTGTCACACTGTTTCCCACTTTGCTGCCTACAATTATCTTTTGGCCATTTTTCTCTCCGGAGCCCTAGTTTTTTACCTCCATCTCGTTCTCCTCTGATTTTTCTGAGCATCTACGGCATCTTTAGGCTCTAAGAAGTTGTCTAGTGCTCTCTAAAAGGTGTCTTCCTTCCTGCAAATCTCTAAAATTTTGATTTATGATTTTTCTGGCTTCATGGATGACAAAGGACCAAGTTTTTCTTCGTTTTTGTTTGGAACTCCTATGATCACTATGAATAAACTCAAAGGGAGCTTATCCACATATCGGGTTATTCTTCGCCAATAATTACAAAGGAGTACCTCCACACCTCCTCGAGACCTAATGCATCCATTTCGTCTATTACCAGGCAAGTGATCTCTATTTGCCTTTCATTCCTCGTTTTTGATTCTGATTCTAGTGCCTGCAGAGTCATCTTTCCTATAATGACATTTTTTCTTCTCTTACATTTACTTCTCCTTTACCCATGGTTACTGTTACTTTAGCTAATGGATCCTAAACCATAGCTAAAGGAATTGGTTCGGCATGCCCTCTTCCTTCCTTACCCCTAACTCCTTTATGTTCCCGATTCTTCTTTTAATCTGATTTTCATCAGTATGTTGACTCGTGACCTTAATTGTTTGATTACATTTTCTGCTAACTCTATCACATTGCAGGACCAAAGTACAAGGAGGACGATTGGCATAGGATGTGAGTCTCAGGGCTTCTTTCCTCTTCCACTGCTTGCACTTCCATGGATACTCCTCTCCTTATTCACAGCCGCCTTGGTCATCCGAACATTTCCAACCTTCGGAAAATGATTCCTCATTTTTCTAGTTTGTCCTTAATTAAGTGTGAGTCATGTCAGCTTAGGAAACATACTCGTGTCCTATTCCCAAAGCGCCTAGATCAATAGAAAAGTCTCCTTTTGAGCTTGCTTGTCTACACTAATGTTTGGGGTCCTTCTCGAACTGAGTCTACCTTAGGGTTCTGGTACTTTGTTACTTTATAGATGATTATTCTCAATATACTTGACTATTTTAATGAAAACTTGTGCTGAGTTATTCTCTATTTTACAAAAGCTTCATACTGAAGTTTGAACTCGATTTAATACTTCAATTCATATTCTACGAAGTGATAATGCCAAGGAATATCTTTCTGCACCATTCTCCTCCTTTTTGTCCTCACATGGGAGTCCTCTTGTGCATACACTCCACAACAAAATGGAGTGGCTAAGCGCAAGAACTGTCATATAGTTGAAACCTGTTATAGCATATATCTACCTTACATATAGATTGTAATTAGTTAGAAAACTTGTCTTATAGAGTTCTAACAATTTAGGAAGGTTAGATTAAACACATTGTCTGACCTAACCCTTTTGTATATATATACACGTATTGGTCAGATGAAAAATCGTAAGGAATTCCTTCCTCGATTCTGCTTGCTTTCTTCCTTAGTACTCAGGCCTAGGGCTTAGAATTGAGGAAGTTTTTTGGAGAAATTCCAATTTCGGTAGGTAGGAGGTGTGCAGTTCAGTAGGCAGGAGGTGTGTTTTTAGAAACACGCATCTCAAGGGCACATGGGACCTCACTGCCAGCATGGGGAGAAGAGATGGCCGCCGATGAGCCTCACCACCAAGTTCGGTGGCCGGAAACACAGAGCGTGAGTCACCCGCGCCACTTTTGTCATCCTGCCCTGTTCCACACGCATTGTGCATGGACACGTGTGACGCTCTTTGGCATCGTGACTCTGTCGGAGCCTCAGGCAACCTCGTGTGGGTTGATCTCCTCGGGGAACCTCTTGAGATGGTTTGTGCTACCATACACCAACTATTTTGGGGATTAAGGATTTTGTTGGGATCCATGGTTTGTCAAGGTTTATGGTTGAGTTTGGGAGATATGCTTATTGATTCTCTTATCTTTGGGACATCATGTTGAGTGGTTAATATCAAACTTTGTTTTAAAACTTAGAAGTGATTACAACAGAGTCTAAAATCATAGAGACGAGCGAAATTTAGTTACCAGTTAAATTAAAACAATCGAGTCTCTACTTGAGGAGTATGGCCAGCCATCTTGATAAGAACCCTCCTACTAATGATTCGAAGGAACGATGGTTGGAAGATGATGCCCATCTTTTCCTACAAATTCGTAATTCCATTGACAATAAAGTACTCAACCTCATTAATCACTATGAGTTTGTTAAAGAACTAATGGAATATTTGGAATTTGTGTATGGCATATTGATGTATGTAAAAGTAACACCTTCATGTAGAAACAAGATCGGTCTTCTGCAAACTCTGAAAGAAGACTATAAAAAAACATGAAGAATTGAATACAACGTACCATTTAGTCAATCTTGGATTCAAGCAAGCTCGATGGGAAAGATGGCAGTGATGGGTTTCTAACAGCCCTCTCTTCGAGTATGATTACGGTGGCGGAATTTTGTCCTGGCCGCCAGGATTTCATCTTTCAAGAAGCGATGCAGGAAATACTCCACGCCTGAGAGATCTCATCACCTACTCCTCCTCCTCCTGCCTAAATGAGCAATGCCCTTGTTGGTCGAACGGTGGTGAGTTGAAAGCAAGCAATCTGAAGTGTGGTCCCGGGCGGTGACTACGAGGGACAAGCTGCGGAAGGAGTTGTTTGTTATTGTGCCATAAGCACCGGACATGTGATCTGAGAAAGCTGTAGGCGGCGGAGAGATATTTCTTGCAAAGGGAATACATCAAATACGAGACAGTTAAGTACTCAACCTCATTAATCACTGTGAGTTTGTTAAGGAACTAATGGAATATTTGGAATTTGTGTATTATGGCAAGGGGAATATTTCTCACATATTTTATGTATGTAGAGCCTTTTATCGCACTAAGAAACAAGATCGGTCTCTTACGGAACTCTTCATGAAGTATAAAAAGAAATATGAAGAACTGAATACACTATTACCATTTAATCCAGATGTTAAGATTCAGCAAGCTCAATGGGAAAAGATGGTAGTGATGGGTTTCCTAGCTGCCCTCCCTTTGGAGTATGATTCTGTTAAGGCGCAAATTTTGTCTAGCCCTGAGATTTCATCTTTCCAAGAAACATTCAGCAGGATACTCCGCATAGAGATCTCATCACCTACTCCTCCTCCTCCTACCTAGATGAGCAGTGCCCTTGTTGGTCGGAACATTGGTGAGTCAAAAAAGCAATGATACAAAAATAGTGATCTAGGCAGTGACTCTAGAGAAACAAGCTCTGGAGGAGTTGTTTGTTATTACTGTCATAAGCTTGAACATGTGATACGAGACTGTAAGAAACGGCATAGTCAGAATTAGAGATTTATGTCTGCTCATGTAGCTTCCTCTAATGAGGCATCGAATGACATCTCCACCAGCTTTTTATTTCCATGGCTGCCACTCATAGTTGGGCTTTCCACTAGCTTAATATTAAGAATGTCTTTCTCCATGGCGACATTCAGGAAGAGGTGTATATGGAGCAACCTCCAGGGTTTGTTGCTCAAGGGGGGATAGGGAAGGTTTGTCTTCTTCACAAGTCTCTGTATGGTTTGAAATAAAGTCCTCGTGCGTGGTTTGGTAAATTCAGTCAAGCAGTTGAAAATTTTGGCATACAAAAGAGTCAATTGAACCACTCCGTCTTCTACAAGAACTCTAGTTCAGGTATCATTATGTTGGTAGTGTATGTGGATGATATTGTTATCACTGAGAGTGACTCTAAAGGCATCTTATCTCTTAAGACCTTTCTTCATAGCCAATTCCACTACAAGGACTTTAGAATGCTGATGTTACCAAACATGAAGGTATCTTGAAGCAAACATGAAATCTTCTTATCTTCGAGAAATATGTGTTTTGATCTATTAGCAAGAGGCGGAAAGTTGGAGGTAAAACCATGCAGTTCCCTTATGGGTCCAGCCGTATACCTTACTAGAGAAGGCGAAACATTTGAGGATTCTAAGAGATAGAGAAGACTAGTGGGAAGCTAAATTACCTTATAGTAACTCATCTTGATATTGCTCACTCAATCAGTGTAGTAAGTCTGTACATGTCCACTCCAATAGTCGACGACCATTGGGTAGTTGTCGAACAGATTCTATGATATTTGAAAGAAGCGTGAGATAGATAATTCTATATAATAATCGCTGGGGCTCAGCAAATTGAGTGTTTCACGGATCTTGATTAAGGCGAGGGTGAAGGAAGATAGGAGAGCCACTTCGAATTCTTTGTGTCTTTGATAATGGAAACCTAGTATCATGGAAAAGTAAGAAGCAAGAGGTTGTTTCTCGTTCAAGTGCAGAGACTGAATATAAAGCAATGGCATACTCCATGTGTGAGATCATGTGGCTTCATCAACTCTTGATGGAAGTAGGCATTGACACACCAATCCCATCAAAACTCTAGAATGACAACCAGACTGCCCTTCATATTGTTTCTAAGCGTGTATTCCATGAACGAACTAAGCATATTGAGATAGATTGTCACTTCGAAAATACAACCCGGCTTGATTTCTACATGATATGTGAAGATTGGATAACAATTCAATGATATCTTCACAAAGGCCCTAAGTGGGGACCGGATTAGTTGTCTATGTAACAAGTTGGGCATGATTAATATCTATGCTCCAACTTGAGGGGGAGTGTTATAGCATATATCTACTTTACATATTGATTGTAATTAGTTAGGAAACTTGTCTTACAAAGTTGTAACAATTTAGGAAGGTTAGATTGGCTTACCTATTGTATAGCCTAACCCTTTTGTATATATACACATGATGGATCAATGAAAAATCACAAGGAATTCTTTCCTCCAAATCTTCCTTCTTGTTTTCTACAAAACTACTCGCACTCTCCAACCCCATCATTAGGTTCCTCAACCTTTTTTAGGGATGCTATCTTAGCCGCTTGTTATTTCATTAATTGTATGCCATCATCTGTCTTACATAATCAGATCCCTCATTCCATCCTTGTTCCTAACGAGCCTCGCACTACTGTCTTGCCGTATGCTGGTTGTGTATTTTCAACTTATATTCTTACTTTCTTAACAAGACAAACTCTCAGCCAAAGCCATGAAATGTATCTTCCTCGAATATTCCTGCCTTCAATAAGGTTATAGATGCTACTCTCCGTATACACGTTAATACTTTGTCTATGTCGATGTCAAGTTTTTTGAGCATTCTTCTATCTTTCTGCCACGAAGCCCTCCAGGCTGCGTCCTGCTCCTGTCTCTACCCTCCTTTATCACTGTTTTGGATGCCTCATCATATACCTCATTTCTCCACCTGAGCCATTCAGGTTTACCCATACCCGCCACAAATCTTGACAGAGACCTCACAGAATGACTCATCTCTAAAGGGCGCCCTTATGTATTTTGGTATACATGGATTACGTGGATTCTTTATATGGCCTCGCGAGTCCCTCGAGAAGCTTGGTTTAGCCGATTTAACTCTTATTAGTCTGGGAGTTGGTATGACTCGGGTACATGAAGCCTTTCACACGTTTTATATCATCATACATCCTCAGGACAATGCATTTATTTGATTGTTTATATGGACAACATTGTTATAACATGAAATCATCAAGATGGTTTTCAAAAGCTTAAATAGCACCTCTTCAGACAATTTCAGATAAAAGACTTAGGCAAACTCAAGTACTTTCTAGGGATTGAGATAGCTCGGTCTAATTCTGGACCTTCCGGTGTGGTTATGTCTCAGAGAAAGTATGTTCTGGATATATTGGAGGAAGAAGATGGGTGGTCATGGGTCAACAAAGGAGAATGTTTAGTTGAAGAGGGTTCCAAGGGTCAATGAAGCTCTCTTGGCAAAAGTGACAAACTTAATAGGTAGGCTCTCGCCCCTCCCTTCTGGCCTTGTCTCTAGACAATTCAACAATTTGTGGTAGCGAGCCTACATGCCTTTTACGATGGAGCTTCCTGATGGCTTGGGTTTTCGACTACTATGAATGCTGCTCTAAGATGGAAGAATATTGTATATTTTCAATAGTGCAACAAAGGGTCTTTAAGTTATGGAGGCCAGTAACAACTTTAAAAAGGGAGCGAATTAAGTCAAAAAGCCTTCCCTATAAGTTTGCTACTTTAGTAGCTTTTAGGGAATGCCTGTAGCAAGGTTTGAAGAGGAATTTAGTTCTTTTCTTAGGGAAATTGAGGCAAGAAAAGGCATAGGGTGAAAACATTAAAGGGTAAAGACCGAGTTTTTGTCTTCCCTTGTTGACAAGGAAATTAAAAAACTAGAGTGATCCATTAATTATAGTAGTTCTCCTCACTCGATTAGGGTTAGAGAAAGAAGCAATGGGGTATAAGCTTGTTTTCTGCAAAGACAGTTCTTCATGCTTAAGGGTGTTTTCTATTTTTCTTTCTTTCAAAGTGCAAGGGTTTCAATGATTGCTAGGGTTGGTATTTTTGTTTTCCTTTTCTCCCTACTTGCCTTTTAGCCTCCACTTTATACTTCGTGTGTATATTGTTGCACCACTATTTAAATTTCTTAAATATATATTCTATTTTACTTATCAAAAGAAGAAGAAGAAGAAGAAAAGAAAAGAAAGGAAAAGAAAAGAGAACATTTATTTATCCTTAACAAGAGCCTTCCTAACAAGTGTTGTGTTTGCCTTGAAAATGAAGCCTTTGTGGAAGTAAGACCATAATTATGAAGTTCAAGGAAGAAATATGTGACTAGGATTCTAATGTCAACAGGAATAGGTAAGGGGTAAGGTTGTGGATGGTAACAAGAATGAGATGACTTCAAGAGTAGAACTTGCTTTGTAGTAGACAATGGCAGAAGAGTAAAGTTCTAGAATGATATTCAATATGGTGATTCAACATTTAGTGCAACATTTCAATCACTTTTTCCTTCCCCTTGCAAAGCATGATTGTGTTGAGGAGAATTGGGAGGTGGTGGTTTTGGAGGGTTTTAGAGAACTCATCTCTTAAGGTACCTACATGATTGGGAGCCAGCTAGTGTAAAGGCTTTCCTCTTAAGGTGTCAAAAGCAGTCAATAGGAGGGAAGGGGTGGCTAGGTTCTTTTTGTCAAAGCTGAAGGACGGAAATTTTCCAATGAAAACTTTCTATTATTATCTAGAGTCGATTAGGGAGGAAAACTTCCCCATAAAGGTTATCTGGAATCCTTGGTTATTGATACAAGTGAGCTCCTTTTGTACAAGAAGCAACTTATGGAAGGATGAATTCAAATTAATTTAAAAGATGTTGGAATTTGGCAAATAGATGGATTTCCAAGAGTAAAGAATTGCTCCTCTTTATTTGTGAAGCGTGATATTCATATTAAGGCCCTGTTTGAGTAAACAGCTTAATTAAGCATTTATTTTATAAGAGCTTATTAGATGAGAGCTTATGTCATAAGTACTTTATTCAATAAGTTATTTGTGTTTGAATGCATATTTTAAAAAGCGTTTATGCATTATTTTAAGGTGTTGGATACATTACTATACAAGCACTTATAATAGTTGAAATTACAAAAAAGATCATCATAAATACTAATAAAATTGAAGTGATTGAATAAATAATAACATCGTAATTTTAAAAATTAAAATTAAAAATTAAGAAGCCCCAAAAATTAATATTATATATATCATGAAACCATGATAAAAAATTAAAAATAAAGTAAAGATTCACTATATACTGAAAACATTTATCATTCAAATGTAATCTCTAGTATAAAAAATAGCTAATTAACCATTCTCTCCTCTTCACTTTTGTTTCATATGCATCAAAGAGATTATAAAAACTAAAATATTCTAGGTTTTTTTCTTCATTAAAATCTTTGGGATACTTTTTATAAATTGGAACGTGATATACCATTAACTCATATTTATTTAAGGTCGCAAAAGCCTCTTGGGGCCTAAAGGCGCGCACTTGAGACACAAGCTTTTTTAAGTGATGCACACCCAACCTAATATAAATAAAAATTATATATCTCACTAATTATTGTCTATTATTTTTATCTAATAATAAAATACAATAAAGTAAAGAACATCAAACATAAAAATCAAACATCACTAGTGCTTCCCATCATCACAAACATTTCCAAAACAAAATAACAAACATCATTAATGTTTCTCATCATCACGAGCGCTACCAAGTTCCAAACAAAATAAGCAGCTCGTGGATCTAGTGAGTGCAGAATTAAGAAAATCATTAAATGATTATCATTCTTCAAAATCATCAATAGAATTTTTTTCTATTTTTGGTATATGTCGAAATTTTTCTATTTTTGTGAATTTTTTCAAAAATTTTATCTATGTTTTGTTGTGCCAACGCACCCAAATACTGTAACAAATAGAATAACTAAAAGCTGAGAAGAAAGATAACACAAAGAATTTAACGAGGTTCAGTATAAATACCTACGTCCCTAGGCGTCAACAAACAACTTCCACTAATCAAAGAGAATTACAAACTTAGCGCACAAATCAATTTCCTAAGAAATTGACCCAAAAAGTAAATATCCAGGCAATTGGGCAATACTACAAACACCCTAAAAAAGATGGGGAAGAGGTGCAAATATTACAAATTATCAAATGCCCTTTCATAGGCTAGGGGGTGGAAGCAAATCTCATTTTTAACCGATGTGGGATTGCATAATGAGACAAAATATAACATTTTTTACATAATTTTTTGAAATTTGTTTTCTATTTTTTTCATTATTTTTCAGAATTTTTTTCCTATTTTTACATAATTTAAAAAAAAAAATTACCTATTTTTTACATAAATTTTCAAAATTTGTTTTCTATTTGCCAACAATCCTCAAATAGTTGTCGTTGGGGTTTATACTGTTAAGATTGGTCCAAATGGAAGAGTGGACCGTCTTAAGGCTCGTTTGATTTGAGGGGTATACTCGGATATGGCTCACGACTCTTATGACACTTTTCTCCACATTTGCGAGATTAGCCATTCGTCTTCCCTTCTCTATGGCTGCTATGAGATCTTGGCCCCTATATCAGTTGGACATCAAGAATGCATGCCTCTATGGCGACCTCGCCGAGGAGGTATATATGAAGCAACCACCTAGATTTGTTGCTCAGGGGGAATCTGGTTTAGTATGCAGGCTACGTCGTTCCTTATATGGCCTAAAGCAATCCCCTCGAGCCTAATTTGGCTTTTTCTGACAGCTCAACACCCTCCACAAGCTTCTCTCACCTTCAGCAATGTGTTTAGTCCTGATACTCTTGTTTTCTTGTTGATTTAGTTGATTTTGTTGGTTTTTCAATTATTTTTTTTTATCAGTAAAAATCAAGTATTATAAAAAGGAAAATTCCTAGGAGTACACAAAATGTGGACAACCAGAAAAAGCCCAAACAAGGCAAGCAACCACCTACTGACCATGTTGAGAAATCTAAAAACGAGGAATTTGTATTAGCATTGCTATCTGAGTTATGAAGTCACAAATTAGATATAAGTTAATTTTCAAATCCTCCTGATTTGTAGTAGCCTCGTTTTAAACATGACCTGTTTCTAGCACGCCCAGAGAAGCCCCAAGCAGAGACACGAGAGAGGCTACTTTGTCCAAATTTTTCCTAGCTTCTTTCCCATGGCTGACTCCTTGCGAAGCTAAAGGGTATAAGGACGAATGTGGAACACCCATTAATCCCACCATTGATAGAAACAAGTCCCACAACATTTTGCACTTTGCAATGGATCGGTAAGTGGTCTATGGTCTCTCGTCCTCCTCACCACGAGCGTCATTAGCGAAAGCCATTCCTGGTTGAGATTATCCAAAGTGAGTATTTTGCCCCAGCGGCTTCGAAAAGATTCCCATTTTTTGTAGGCACGGTAGATTCGGATCAACCATTGGGGAAAATCACGCGCGGGGGATAAATCATAACCTTTATACATGACCTTAATCGAGAAACTCTTTACCTTTACTTCCTTCAGTAAAAGCATATCTTCGCCTGTTGGTCGAAAAATTTGATCGTGAAGAGTTTGTAGAAATCTTGCCATCTCTTCAAACTCCCAATCATTGTGAGCTCTTATGAAGGTTGGTGACCCGGCTTCCCAACCCCTCCCATTTATCACGTATCCGCCACCTTAGCCTCCTTATTGAGCTAAATTAAAAGTCTGAGGGTGACACACCGCCTCCTCTCACACGGACATCCATCTAAAGTTGATTCTTCTACCATCCCGAGGAGCCAAAGCTCAAGTGGAAAAAGCCGGGCCATTCTTTTCGATATCCTTCATAAACTAGACTAGCAGCCTGCGATATCAGCGGTATGCCATCACCACAAGACTACGCCAAATTCACGCAAAATAACCTTCCTCCAGAGCGAGTTCCTTTCGTTGGCAAACCTCCAGCTCCACTTGCTAAGTGCCTTATTCAGCTTAGAAATACTTAATCCCGATGCCGCCCGCTATCCATGCACCTTTATTGGCCCGTTGTAGTTTTTCAATTATCGATGTCAAGGAGCTCATCCACACCTCAGGAGTTATTCTTACGCCAGCGTATAAGAATTACATTCACCTCACTCAAGCATAAATCTATATCCATTTGTCACATTGCCTAAGCAGAGTATCTGCCTTGCCATTCATTCATGGTCCATGGATTTTTATTCTAGAGCCTCGATCCACCTTTACGTAGTAAGGATCTTTTTCTTCCACCCCAGTCTAGAGAAGGGGCGCGAAAAAAAGTGAGTAGTCCTCAAACTAAAGTTTAGCAGCGTGGCAAAGATGGGCTTGGTCATCAAAGGCCGGGGAGCTCTGAAGCTATTGGTGGGAAACGACCCGAGTGGGAGAATGGAGTGATAAGGGTCTCTCACGCGCCGGCGCATGGTGGCTGCCTCAAAGAGAGAAATCAGCGCGTGTGGGCGCATGGGTTACCTTCTGCAAGAGATTTTTTTTCTAGTGGGTAGATCGGGCTAAGGAAATTCCAAAGGCGGGGTCGTAGGCTAGGGGCTCGTCGGAAAAAATTGCTAGACAAGCCCCAGATGTGATCCCGATGGCGCGGAGGATTCCAAAGATGAAGGTAGGGTGGCCAGAGTGCTATACGACCACTAGATGGGTTGCCGAATTTGGAACCGTGGCAAAACCCTAACTCGAGCCTTCCATGGTTCTAATGCCATGTGAAATGAGAGAAGAAAATAGTGTTTTTCTTTATTGAATTGATGAAAAGAATAGTACAAGTCCTACCTACTTATATACATCAAGGAGACATAAAAAGGAAATAAATAAAATACAAAAAGGAAGGAAAATATTGTACAAGAAATGAAGGGAATAAACCAGAGAATATCCTCTAATTCTCAACACTATTTTTTCATTATTTTTTCCTATTTTTACACAATTTTTTCAAAAAAAAATATTCTTTTCTATCTTTTCAAAAAAATTTCCTGTTTTTTTTTTTACATAATTTGTTAGAAGAACAGTTTTGTCATTAAGTTGATCGATTTTTAGACATTCATATAACCTTTTTTTTTAGCTTTTTTTGATAAACTTCTCCATTAAGCTTATTGAAATAAGCTAAAATGGACTTATAAGAGGGTCATAAGTTATTTTTATAAACCCTTCCAAATACCTATAATTTTTATCAAAAATACTTATGTTAGAAGATAAGCTCAAATAAGCTGAAAATAAGCCCTCCCAAACGCACCCTAAATCCAAATCCTACAAGCTTGAACTTTTAGAAGAATTGGTCGTTTAACATGGCAGGGGGTCTTCGGTTCGAACCCTCTCCTTGCAAACTTGAATATTTTGATCCTCATTTGTTGATTTGAAAATCCATAATGGACTCTGATGACTCTCCATGTGCACAAGTATGGGGCCACATGCACGTGAGGGAGGATGTGAAGCATGATATTCATATTGAACCTAAATCCTACAAACTTGAGCTTTTAAGAGAGTTGGTCGTTTAACATTATTGTGTTATAACATGGACTTTGTAACAATTTACTTTTCCTGCTATTAGCATAGGAGTTGCTCCTTCTAATGGTTAACTGACTTTTAAGTGGGCAGAGAATTTTTATGGTAAAGAAAATAAAAAAAAATGCTTGAAGAACTGCTCCTTTATGCTTATTTTGGTGCATGAAGCAAGCTTTCCAAAGCTTGTTCTTGTGGTCCCTTTTCTTTGAGGATTTAATTTCTTCACTATATTTTATTTATTGTTAAGGAACTGCAAGATGTAAAGAGGTACTTTTTCCATTCATCAGTCTTCATATACTTCCCATGTACTATAGTGTACCACTTTCTTGTCAGGCATGCTTAATACTTTTTTTTTTTTTTTGAATATGGACATTTGATATGGTCTTGTTTTCTTCCTAAACTTCTTCCTAGAAACTCACTGCTGCTTGCTTGACTACTGAAGAAGCTAGATCCTCCCATTAGCAATATCCTCATCCTAGTCTCCTTTTTTTATTTTAAGTCACTAACAACTAAATAAAAATGTGATAAACTGTGCTGATCAAAACATAGCATGCAAATGGAGGAAAAAAAAAGCATAGGGATTCTTTTTTTTCTTTTTTTTGAAGAGTGAATCTTTTGCAAGGTAAGTTCCATAACCTATAATGAACAAATAAAGACGTGTCAATTAGCATGTCTTTTCTTTTTTTCTTATCAAGTGACAAAAGATTAACTGCATCATTCGAGTAACCTACCCAGAAGGCTTTCAAGAGAAGGAAAGAAACATACCTGTTCTTGAGTGTGACAAGATAAATGCCTCATATTGGAATTGGGACCCTTCCATGGTAGCCTCAAATCTGCTGAATGATCAACTGAAAATCCTTTCTGTGAAGTTGCATCAGATGAAGAGGTAATACCATGTGAAGAATTATTCAACTTTGTAACTAATAAACAACTTTTCTCCCCAACCGGCAAATTTCTTTCAGCATTAGTACTATCTGCATCCCTTTTCCTTTTGGATCTTCGACTGAAAGTAAGCAATGGGGTAGTTCCCTTGGCTTGTGAAAGTGAACCAACCAATACTTTACTAGACTTATCTTTAGCTAGTGAATCAGGGTCTCCCATATTTAATGTTTTTGATGCAGATGCAACTATAGAGCCATAGCTGCACTTCCCTCCAGAGGAGGATTTTAAGCCAAAGTTTTCCAAATTCTTTTCAGAATTCATCCCAACAGCACAAGAAAGTAAATTTCCCTCTGCAAATCTATCATTGTGTGTAGAGCCAGAGTTCACATATGAACACGAGGCCATGTGAGTGTGACTTAACTTCCTAACAAGCGATAGATCTGTAGGTAATGATTCTACTATATCCTTTCTAGAGGTACCTTCACCAGTACTCCATTTTAGAGCCAATTTATGAGAATCACATGTCACCTCTCTTGAATCAGAGCCTTCAATCCATTTCTTAGCCTTATTCCTAACAGATTCTTGGACAAGCTGAGATGTAGAAGAATCATGCTGTTTGATGCAATGTGAGCACAGTCTTTTTCCATGTTGCATATGCTGAGAGAGGAGGTCATCATATAATCACATCATCAACTAAATGTAAATGCCAGAAAGAGTATGTTCTTGGCTTCCATTAAAATTTGAGGTACCTTGAGGGAGGAATTAAGGCATTGAAGATGATTTGACTGAAGGCAGCTATCACACTGCACCATGTTGTCCCCAACACCACACACAACACATTCACAACATATCTGTATGCAATGTTGAACAATGAGCAGAAATAGGGGAAAAGACTAGGAATTTTACATGCATGTGGCAGTTGTCAAAAAGGAAAATCAGAAGATGTGTATTGACAGAAGTTAAACTCATAACTAAAACAATACACAACTGCAATAAACTTTTGTTAAAGGGATTTCAATCTCATGCAATCATCTATTTGCAAGATGATATTTGAGGAGTCTGATTATAGCAACCTCAATTTTATGCGAATTCTATGTGGGAAATTAGACAAAATAGAAAATCCAAATACAGAATGTAAGGCATTGCAAGAAAACTGGTAAGGATACATGTCATGCACATATACAACACAAAAATAAAACCAATTGCCTATGCAGAATTCAAAAGTCTGAAAATGAATGCTGGGAAACCCTGTTAAATCAGAGCACAAGTACCCCTCACATTGTAAGAGACCCATTAAACTGCTAAACTCTTAAAGAAAGATTTTTCACTAAGGGACTCAGATGCTGACAAATCTTTTAATATCCATTCAGTCCCAAACTTAAAACAACTACTGCAAGACATTTACCTTTAAAAGCATCTTATGAATAGCTTCAGGAACAAAATATAAGCAATTCTAAGTTTTTTTTTATAAGAAAATAAGATTGTTATTAACAATGTAATCAAAAGAAGTACACCAAAGTACACAAGAAGTATGCAAAGATGTCAAAACAGAAATAAGATGGAACGTAACAAAAAGAACTCAAAAAACCTTTCTCGCCTACAGAAAAAAGCCCAACCCATCAACAAACTCAAAAGGAGATCAAGAGGCTCCTTCTAAGGTTAAGCAACTTTAAGTTCATAAATCTTTCAACACAAAGCTTAAGTTATTGTCGAGCTGTAGGAGACAAGGTCACTCTTAAAAATAAAATTTGTTGCAGGAAAAAACAGGGGCACCACCTCCAGAACGGGAAAAGAAAAACTACATCCATTATTTTGGTAGTGAAAGCTCTAAATAAGAGGGCTTAACTACATTCAGCAAAATGAAGAGTCTCACACACACACATGCGCGGATAGATACATACATATATATATACATACATATATATACATACATACATACATACATACATACATATATATAGAGAGAGAGAGGTCACTCTTCTTAAAAATAAAAATTTGTCGCAGGAAAAAAAGGAGCTCCACGTCCAGAACAGGAAAAGAAAAACCACATCCATTATTCTGGTAGTGAAAGCTCTAAAAAAGAGTGCTTAACTACATTCAGCAAAATGAAGTCACACACACACACACACATAGATAGATAGATAGATAGATATATACATACATATATATATGTGTGTGTATATATATATATATATAGATGTAGGAGATAACGTCACTCTTCTTAAAAAAAATTGTTGCAGGAAAAAACAGGAGCACCACCTCCAGAACAGGAAAAGAAAAACCGCATCCATTATTTTGTTAGGGAAAGCTCTAAAAAAGAGTGCTTAACTACATTCAGTAAAATGAAGAGTCTCACACACACACATAGTTGGGGTGTGACATTCCCACCACTGAACTAGGGGAAGAGCCTTGGATATTTTTTACTTCAGTCCAAAGTGAAGAAGAAGAAGATTTTGTGCAGTGATTAGTAAGAGCAGCTCCAAACTGGCCAAATGGGAACTACCTTACCCTTTTTAGGGGTATGACATTTATAGTGGACCCCGACTTGCATTTGGCGGAGTTTGACTTCACCAATATATCCTAAAAGGTACAGTGGACAATTATGGTGAAGGTCCCCCAGCAACAAGTCTTCTCGAAAAAATGTGAGGTCTAGCTCCTCTACCTTCATCTTATCTTGTATGCCTCGGTTCTCTTCTTGAGGTACATCATTCACTTGTATTTGGAATGGGGTGCATACTTATCGGCTTCCGATGTCAAGATGGCTACATGCACAACATTCTTCAAACACTTCACTAAATGACCAAGGATGATATATGCCAACTTTACCACCCTTACTTCAAATATTAGTGCAATAGAAGCTTTCCATGTCCTGTAATGGCCAATGACTTCTTACCTTTACCTATCTCAGGATGATAAGGAAGCTTCATCCCCAATCACATAACTTGGTAGCAAGCTTTTATGGCTGTTATATGAACAAAAGGGAAAAGTAGAAACTCTTGTTGTTACCGTAACTTCCCCTGAAATTCTTGCAGAAGTCAACAATGTCAAGACACTACCTCAAGAACTTGGCTTGGTCTTGGTCATTTTTTTAAAAGACTAAAAGCAGTCTTGCTGCCCTTTGCCTAAAAAAGCAAGCTGCAAGATGTGAACCTCGAGGCAGAATGAGACATACCTCAACTTAAACATATAAATAGTAAAAGATACTCATATAAAGTCATAAGAAAATTGAATAATAACAATATAAAAAACTTCATAATGATAAGATTAATTATTTTTCATTGCTAAAGTTTCTAATTTAGTTCCATTTTTTCTCTCAAAAAGTTTAGCTATCTTAAGGATTCATCCAAATAGTTTTCAACATTACAATCACAACAGGATCTTTCAAAGATTATAATCAAGGAACATCTTTCTTCGTCTATTAATCGTGATGGTATCTGTTTTTATCTATTAATAATCATATTTTATATGAGACCAACAATTAAGGCAATAACCAATTCCCTTATTCTTTTCAATCTCTCATTTTCCCTTCTAGTTAGAAAGGAAATTGAAAGTCAACTGAGCCCTTATTTTGTAAAACATTTAACCAAGTAAGGACGCAATGCAAAATTCATGATATATATATATATATATATATATATATATATATATATATATATATATATATATATATATATAGTAATAGTCCAAAACAGCACAGATGATAGAACCTATTAAAGGCCAACAACTCTGGATGTTTCAGAATTAGAACTCAACAACTCTGAGGCAATAGCCTCGAAGCTATAGGCCTTGATAAGGTGAGGCTTAACCCTTAATAAGCGTCAAGGTGTTAATGGCCTCTTAAAATGTTTGTATTGGCCTAGAGTGCCAAACAAGCCATTAAAGAATCACCAAACATTTAAAACAAGTCATGATAGAAAAATAAACAAGGCCTGCATGATTCAAGTTTATATACCCTCACCTCTGGATCTATTTTCTGATTTTCTGATATGCGCTCATTGCTGAGTTTGCTATGTTTTTTTGGTCCAGTTGAAAGAGTACCAATTGGCCTTTTGGAAGCTGAATTAGAATACCCACTTCCATGGGAAAGACTAGATGAAGCTCGCTTTCTCTTGTATGTCAAAAGCACTTTACTGCCAGACATTGAAGCTTTCAAGCAGTATTCCTGTCACTGCCAAGGTCTAGAACCTTGTTGCACCAGAGTACAGTTCATTCATCAAACAAAACATATCTGCAAGCATTGAAACTCCCTGGGAATTAGTCAAAAGATGGTTCAGGGCAGGAAACAATGATAGCACTTGAAAAAAAAAGAAAGTGAAAACAAATTTACTACAATCCTCATCAGGATCGGTCACTAAAAGCAGTAATCCAGACACAAATTTCTATATTTTTTCTTAATCTCCAAAGTACTAGGAAATCCACATCACTAGAAACTACACAATAAAAGCTTCTCAGCATCCCTCAGGACTTTTTGGATTATTTTTTTTTATAACCGTGGGTGTCGGGGCCAGCTTGCATGCACCTCGGCTACTCCCATGATGCCTGAAGTTAACGGCTAAGTAAATCCCACAATGGCCTTAAGGGTGCTCAAACTAGTGACCATTGGGAAACAAGCCCAAGGTTGGACCAACTGAGCAACCACTAAGGGTTTTTCTCAGCATCCCTCAGGTTGGTGCAATCCTACCAAAGTAAATGATTGGATACTGTGAAGAGAGAAAAGAGAGAATCCCTAAGGCTCTGTTTAGTAGGTAGAAAATTTTCTGTTTTCTCTATTCAAATTTTTCGAAAACAAGGAAAACGTGTTTAGTTACGAGAATAAGACGAAAACAAAATTTGAAAACAAAGAAAATGAATTCACTATTTTCAACATTTTATATGAATCGAGAAAACGACTAAAAATTTGTTTTCCTTGTTAATTAAATTCAACCAAATGGGGTTGAAAATGAAAATGTATTTTCATCAATTCAAAATCTCTGAAACGTATTTTAAAATGAAAACTAAAATTAGAATACATTGAAAATTTTCATACGAATTTTGGATAGAAGTTGAAAATTTTTAATTAGTACTTGAGGAACTAATTTTCTTATTTTCTGAAAAGAAGTCTCTACACTACATTACATATTGGACTTATATATATACACTCATAGGACCCACAATCTGTTAAAATGATAAAGGAAAGGCGTACAATATCTAACCTCCTCAGCTAGACATATATGTCATATGCACCAAGCTTGTTACAAATGTATTTAATTCTAGGACCTCTGAGAGATTTAGTAAAGATGTCTGCTAGTTGATCATTTGAATTGACAAAACTAGTAGCCATACATCCTGATGCGATCTTCTCTCTAATGAAGTGACAGTCAACTTCAATGTGTTTGGTCCTTTCATGGAAGATTGGATTGGATGCAATATGCAAGCGATGCAGTTATCGCGGTTATTACGAATTATCGTACAAATCTCGACTCTGGAGAAGGTGTACCGGTAGTATGAGTTCGCGTATTTGCGGGGCCATGGCCTCGATACTGGAAAACTGCGCTAGATCTAGCCACTTTATGTTGTTTCTTGCTTTCTTCCGGGATGTTAGGTTCTGTGAGCTGAAAACACGGTACCACTGAAATTAGGAACGTCTATACGTAGGTGAAACCGGTGTCTGCATCTGTGTAATAATAACACAGGTGTGACCTCTATTCTCGTACAACACACCTTGGCACAGTGTACTTTTAATGCTCTTGAAGAATGCGGATTCTGACATCGTGCATTTATCAGCATGGTATTGGCAGAATTGACTAGCAACATAGGAAGAAATGTAAGTGGGGTAATGGTGAGATGGATTCGGTTTACCTACGAGTGGTCGATATCTCGGGATATCCTAAAGACTCCCCACGTCACGAGTCTGAGGTTGACATTAGGATCCATTAAGAGTTCGACGTTCTGATCCTAACACGGTTTCTTCCAAGATATCTAAAATACTTCGTTGGAGAGGACTACACGAGCTGGATTGAGCTATCTCGATTCGAAAGTACTTGAGTTTCCCCAAGTCTTTAGTTTGAAAGTGGGTGAAAGATAGTGCTTTAGTTTACGAATACCATCAGATCAGCGCCACGTAATGACGATGTCATCCACATAAACAACCTTGAGATAAATACAACGCCCAGAAGAGTTATGATGATAAAAGCGAGATAGTGGTATGCTTTGCGAAGCATACCAAATTCTTGAACAATAGAACTAAGCGAATTAAGACCATGCTCGAGGAGATTGTTTCAAGCCGTATAGAAAATGTAACTTTGCCTTTGGCTAAACTAGACTCCCACGAGCAACAAAACCAAGTGGTTGCTCCATATCATTCACCGGCGAGATCACCATGAAGAGGAAGGCATTTTAATATCCGGCGAAGCGGCCGGGAACACACGCCTGGCAGCCATGGAAGAAGCAGACGGACAGAAGCAATCTTGGCAACGGGGGAGAAGGTGTCACCATAATCAGAACCATAAACCTAAGTATATCCTTTAGCAACCAAGCGGGCCTTAAGGAGATCAACCTGACCATCAGGACCAACCTTAACTGTGTAGACCCAATGACCAGCGGAAACTTACCAGCTGCAGCGAAACAACAAGATCCCAAGTACGGTGGAGTGCGGAAGCGGCCATTTCATCTACCATTACTGTCGCCCACGTAGTATGGGAAAGTCTTGCTCATTGGTGTTCTTAGGAAGAGAAGCAGTGGAAATAGTAGAAACAAATCTGAGTAGGTGGAAGATGTCGATGGTAAGCTCAAAAAATTGTAAAATGGGATGAGGATTGCTAGTAGACGATTACGCTTTTCCAGAAGAGCAATGGGCGGGTTATCGACAGACGGAGGCGGGAGTAGGAGAAGAGTGAAGGGAGAGAAGTGAGTCAACGGGGGCCTCGGCGAAGGGGGGAAAGGAACAAACGGCACGGTGATGAAATAAACCTTAAGGGGACGAGAAGATACATCATCAAATCTAGGCAAGGAGATGATAGGAAGGGGTAAGACTTCAGTATGAGGAAGAGACTCGGAGGAGGAGAAGAAGGGGGAGTCCTCGAAGAAGAGAAGGTGACATCGACGGAGAGAAAGTATCGATGAGTCGAGGGAATAACAACGATATACGAGTCGGGGTAGCCTAGGAAGATGCATTTCGTGGCTTTGGGTGAGAGAAGCTTGTCTTGTCTGGAGTGAGAATATATGAACAAAGCAAGTCTGACGAAAACACGAGGAGGAAGGAAATAAAGAGGTTGGTCGAGGAAAGAAGGGGAATGAGGAATCGGGCATCTAATACGGATGAGGGCATACGATTAATCAAATAACAAGTTGTAGAGCAGGCGTCCCCCAGCGAAAGGAACATGATAATGGAGGAGGAGAGTACGAGTTGTCTCAATAAGATGATGATTCTTACGTTCAGCTACCCCATTTTGTTGAGAGTATGAGCACAAGAATACTGATGAAGGATCCCATGTTGGGACATAAATGAAATAAAAGGGTGTGAAAAATATTCTCGGGCATTATCCTTTCAGTAACCTACGAATAGAAATATTATTTGGTAGAATTTGACATAAAATTTCTGGAAAATAGAAAATAACTTCATTTCGATTTTCATTAAAATAACCAAATTACATCGAGAATAGTCATCAATGAAAGTGACAAAATCTTTGAAAGCCTAAAGTAGGCGCGGTCAAATGAGGACCCCGAACATCGGTGTGGACAAGGTCAAAGTGTTGCTAGATTATTCAAACGTTGCGGGAACGAGACACGAGTATGTTTCCCCAGTGACGGGACTCACCGCCTTAGTGGCAATGAAGTGGAAAAGCGAGGACCGTCTTACGGAACTTAGAAAGACTAGGGTAGCCCCAAACGGCTTTGTGGATGAGGTGGGCATCGGTGGAAGGCATAAGCTACGGGGAGATGATTGCGAGGTGAGGTGATAGAGGCCCTGAGACTCACGTCCAATGCCAATCGTCTTCCCCGTACTCCGGTCCTGCAAGGTCTCAAATTTATCAGAAAAAATAATGGAACAGTTAAGAGTACGAGTGATTTTACTGATGGAAATAAGATTAAAGGGACACTCAAGAGTATAAGGACGAGAGAGTGAGAGGTAGGGAAGGAGAGGATGGTAAACCAATACCTTTAGCCCGCAGTTTGAGAACCATTAGCTAAGGTAACGATGGGTAAAGTAGGGTGTGGTAAGAGAAGAGAAAAGATCTTTATTACGGAAATGTGATCGGAAGCACGAGGTAAAATCCAGGGTCCAAGAGAAGATGTATGAGTAAGGCAGGCAGAGGCATTACCGGTCTGGGCAACAGAAGCAACAGAAGCTGACTTGGCTACTTGATAGCGAAGATAGTCATCATACTCACTGTCAGTGGGGGAATGCCACGAGATGTGCGGGGAGCTTTCAGTGCAGGGCGGTTGGGAATCGAGTCGAGAAAGTGGGCCACGTGTGCGGTGCGAGGAGATTCGTCCACATTACAGCCCGATAACAGCGATCCACGAGTATGTGACTTATTGCAATAGGTGCAATGAGGGCGTTGTCCGCCGACCTCGGGCTCTTCGTCCTCCCAGAAGGTTAGTATGAGAAACTAACACGGAAAGAATCTGAAAACATCGGATGGCAAAGTACGCGTGGAGGAGATATGGAGGAGGCGACCCGAAACTACATCATCGGGGCCAGGTGATGGTACCCGAATCCCGATCTCGGAGGATCTCGAGAATCCGGACGAGGCGATAGGAGTAGGACCATGAAGAACTTGTCAACTGCGTTTATTTGAGGCCCAAGCGTCACTAGTAAGAGGCATGATGTCGAGGAACTCCTCCTTAAGAGAGCAATCGGCCAATATAATTAGATAAATCCATGTCTTGTTGTGAATATTACTTGATAAGCGAAGCCACCTTATAAAGGCGTTGGATATCATTAAATTGTATAGAACTTTTTGCTGATTCCAAAACTTAGAACATGTCTTGTAAAAGTACAGAAGATGAAGCGAAATTTTTGGATCAATAAATGCCATAATCGCTACATGGTTATTAATATCTATTTTCTTCAGTGCACCTTGTCAACACTAGGTATAGCATCCTCCGGTGTAATAAGATGATCCTCATAACCTTGTCCCATGAACCAGAGTTCCACGAAAGCTGACCAGGAGAGATAATTCTCACTACCAATCAATTTTTTTGATGTGATAGTAGGAGATCCAGAGATAACAGAAGTAAAAATATAATTTTTAGTTGCCATATCCACTTAACTAGAGATTGAATCACGTTTGGATTGAAAAGAGCCCTAATAGGAGGGCGAATCACGGCTGTGGAGCTTGAAATCCACGGCGAGGAACTTGGAAATCAATTTGTGGGCGGGATGAAGAAAAGAGGACAATAGTGGAGAAGGCAGTGACGGAGTGCGGCGGAGGCAAAATGGGCAAAAAGGTGGATAAGGAGACTTGGGGTGGACCGCCGGAGGGATGAAGTAGCAAGACGGCGCGGTGACCACGTATGTGGAGTCGTCACCGGAAGACCCGCAGCGCTCACGCGCCGGCTCATGGGCGGCAAGCTGGAGGAAGGCGGCCCGCGTGGCCAGTAGCGTGCGTTATTCCGGCCCAGGGTTGCCACCGGCGTGTAAGATCGGCCTCGTGCGCTCTCCCGAAATTTAATAGTTTCAATGGAGAGTGCAGAAAGTCGGCCCAGCCCAGCTGGCAGCAATGAAAAATCCGGCGGTGGAGAAGGAGATTGGAATGAAACACGATCACCAAAAAAAAGAAAATTAGGTTTGCCCCTTTGGCTCTGATACCATGTGAAGAGAGAAAAGAGAGAATCCCTAATTTTCTTATTTTCTATAACTTGATCTCTACTACATTACATATTGGACTTATATACACACTCACTTAGGACCTGTCTGATGAGACAATAAAGGAAAAGACTGTACAATATCTAACAGATACAACTATAAAAACACATTAACGCATGGCAAGCAACATCAAAGTTACTTCACATTCCCAAAGACCTGCTAGTAGTGTAAATTCCTTCAAATCAAATTTCAAAGTTTGGCTCATTAAGGCTTCTCATTTAGACTTCTATTACAGTTTAAAAGGAAAACTCACTGAATATGTGATCCTATATGAGGTGTTCCACCAATCACAAAGACTTGTTTACTACAAATCATCTATATGAATTCAGTACAGCTCCATTACAGAGCCAAATGTAGAGGGGCCACTAACACTTCCCAAAGCCCACATTTGAATATGAAAATGGCATAAACAAACATGTTTCTCATTTGGAATCATGAAATATCAGAGAAATAACCAGGTCACCTATTCACATAATGTGCCTCGAAAAATTCCTGAACATACCCAACAAATTCATGTGCATTTTGCAGCCTCTATTTGGTTCATATTAACAAATGTGCCAACAATAGTGATCATGTACATAATGTAATACATGCTTCTGCAATTTTTTTCCCGCTATATGAACTCGTGAAATGTGAACATGATCACATTCATTGCATTGATAATGCAACAACCATGCTCATGTAATTTTTTCAACCCCATACAATAATTCAATCTCATTTTATTCTAAAACATCCTTGGACCAACATTAATTCCCCGCTCAAAACACCCACTCAAGTCTTCTGTTTGACTACCAAGAAAAGAAATTAAATCTTTTTCAGCTTAGGTAATTCATTATTCTGAAAACCCAGAAAAAAAATAAAATAAAGTAAAAATATACACAAAGAAAGAAACAAATAATGAGCCTATAACAAGCATTGTTGTTTTTCCTTCTTTTTCTCCATATTCTTTAGGAAAAACAAACAGTAAACTACTATTGTAACACATCATATTTTCAACCTGTACCCAATTTACATTCATTAAGAAATTCGCCTCGAATTTCATCACCTCGACAATGTAAAAAATAATCACACTATCCAACAATCCAATTCCATAATTATCCAAAAAAACATCTTGCACCCACATTCGTTAACCACTTACAACACCCACCAAAGTCTCCCCGTTTGGCAGCAAAGAAAAAAAAGTAAAGCTTCTTCCACATCGGTATTCCATTACCCCGAAAACCCAGAACAGAGAAAAAAAAAGAAAACTAAAAACCGATCATGGACATGACTATTCCCTCTTTTCGTCCATTTCTCCCGCGTTTTATCAGGAACCAAACAGAGGCAAACGCAACCACAATCAATTCAACTCAAAAGAAAAAAAAAAAAAAAAACCTAAAACGCCTGATTGAAAATAAGCACTCTGCATGCAGACAAATAAGAAGGAAAAAACAAAAAGAAAATGGAATAAAAAGAAATGAATGGGTTCCTTCTCTTTTTCTTTTTGTTGAAAACAAAAAAGAAAAAAAAAATCAAATACTAGAGCGAGTGCAAAGAACAGAAAGGAATCAAACCATGGAGAAGCAATGAGGGACAACGTCATACGGTGGATTGAACCATTTCTCTCTCGTGGGTGTGCGTATTCCCCCTTTATTTTGCTGTCATTTGGGAGAGAAAGAGAGAGTGAGCATATATCAGTGAGTGATTGAAAACGAAACGTTTTGTTTTCACTTTCTTTATTATTTTTATTATTTTTACGTCGTTATCTGGTGGATATTAGCCATTGGATCCACTCCTGTGCCCTTCTGCTGGCACGTGTCGCCTCGCACGGATTGAATTGAATATAATCGGATTTATAGCCTTAAATGCTCTATTATTTTTTTAAGGGAAATTATGTTTTAGGTTTAGACCTTAAAGTTGTTAAACGGGTCAGCCTAATCTAATTTTAAGCCAACTTATTTAGACCATTGATCAAAATATGATGGACTAATTTGATCCATTTTTATTTGGGTTAGTTTTCAACCAACTCATACGAGTTATGGGCCAAATTTTAAAACATGCTTAAAAAATTAATTTTTTAAATTCATCATTATTGAAATAAAAATAAATAATACATAAATATATAATAATAATTAATATATAAAATGATTGAGTCTCAATGGTGGTTGAGTTATTATCATTTATTAATTAAAATTTTATAATGTTAACAACATGAATTTCATTTATATTTAGAATAAAAAATATTTTTTCCAAAAATGCATTTCAACAGTATAATAATGAAATATCGTATTTGTTTTAAAATTTTATCTTGCTAAAAGATATAATCATATCAAGAAATAAATAAGTGTATAATTTTAGTTAAATATTTTAAAGATAACTATATTTTGTTATTAACACTAGTTTAAATAATAAAATTATTTAAAATATACTAATAATTTAGCTATTAAATTTAATTTAATTTATAAACTAGTACAACTTCAGTTTTATAAAAAAAAAAACATATATGATTGAATAAAATTTAAAGGATAAATAAAAAATAAAATTGTAAATATTTAAAATTGGATCAATTAGGTAAATAAAAATATATTCAATATTAAGACTCTAATTTATTTAATTCAAATGCATTCCATAATTTTCATACAATATATTTTAAATATTAAATTTTAAATTTTAAAATAAAATAGTTAAAACAACCAAGTTTAATATATTAATAGTATATTATAATAATAATTATTTTTAAAACCACTATAATAGTCAAAATATTAAATTTTATAAATGAATCATTGAAATTCTCAATTACTTAGCTAGTTACTTATAAAAATTAAATAAATATTTTGGGTCAATCAGATTAATTGAGCTAACTCGGGCCAAAAACAGGTCGAGCCAAGGTGGTCAAATTTGATTCGAATCTTAAAATTTATAACTCAACCCTCAAAAAATTTGACAATTCTAGTTAGAGGAGACTTTGCATTTAATAAAGCGTTCATCAAACCAATAAAATTAAACATAAGATTAAATAACTCGGTGAGACAAAAATATCCCTTAATTAATTAACTCTCTTCCATCCCACAACCCCAGACACAACACACCCACCCAACCAAGTCCAAGACCTACGAACCCATCCAACATTATTTCATATTTTTTAAATGCACAAATTTTATGATTTTTAATTAACTTTGATAAGATAATATCTTATTAAAGTAAATTAACTTTTAATATTTAAATACATTAACATATATCAATAATTAATCTAATAAATAATAATATTTTAGAATTTTATATATGTATATATATATATATATATATTCATAATACTTTTTATTTATTATTTTCGTTTTATTTTCTTATTTTTAATACTTTTATATTTTAAATTTTTATGAACCTGGAGTTTAAAAAAAATTCTCTAAGGTAAAAAAAAGGTAATATACATGGAAATAAAAGTAGAATAACAAATAAATAAAATTTTAAAGAATAATCATTTAATTAAGTAAACCTTCATGTTCCTCTCAGCTTTTAAAGGATAAATACAAAAAAATAAATAAATAGGGGTTTGTTAAATGATTAATTAAAAAAAGAAGATAAATAGGGATTTGTTAGAGTGTATAAGGAAATTACGCTAAAAGTACAACAAAAATGTACTAATTGTATAAAGGTGTTGTACAAGCTTACATTTATTATATGACTTAGATTTTTTTTATCCAAAATTTATTTCATAGGTCATATGCTAATACACTAATCTATGTCATTATTTATATGTTTTGGTGGATATAATACTTAGCTCACATATAATAAAAATAACCTAACTTAGTACAGGTTTATGTCATAAACTTTTCAAATTAAAAAAATATATAAAATATAATTGATCTCATTTTTTTTCACTACTTTCATCACCAAACAATTTTAAAACATGCTCACATTAGTTTTTAATAATAAAAAAAATAAGGATTTGTTGTAGTGTACATAGTACACTAATTGAATAATTGTACAAGACAAATGTACTAATTTTGCTAGGGTATACACATTTATATTTCTCATAGGATTTGAATATTTTTTTTTATCGGAAATACTTTTCCTATATTGTATGCTAATACAACTTATGACATATTTTATACATATTCGTTAAATCATGCAATGGAACACATGCAGATATTAATATTTAATAATAAAAAATAGGGATTTATTTTAGTGTGCAAGGTGATTACACTAACTGTTAAAGTCAAATATATTAAATATACAAATGGTCTATAAGCTCGCATTTCTCCTATCTATAAGCTTCCATTTCTCCTAGAATTTTGATTTTTTTTCTAAGTCATATGCTATTAAAGCAACATATAACATACTTTATAAACCTAATTTTTAAAAAATAAATATTAATAAAAGATATTATCTTTATGGTTTTTATTGCTATAAATAAAAATAATAATATTAAAAATCTTCAATTTATTAATTTATTTTTTTGTTATAGGTAAAATGTATTTATATATTAAAAGGGAGTGATTTGTTTTACTACATTATTAAAAAAAACAAAAGTATAATAAATAAAATAAAAAATAATGAATAAATAAAATTTTAAAAATATATATTTTTAACTAAGTACATTTTTTAAATAATGAAAATAAGATGTTATGATATAAAATTAATTAAAAGTTATTAAATTTAATTTATTTAAAATATGGATAATGGAGGTTGAATATTAATTACAAAAAAAAAATCCGAAGATTAATTACCCAAAAAAAAAGGGTGGGTGCATGTGGCAAAGGGTAGGGGGCTGGGGAAGGAAAGAGCAAGTGAGAGTTCGGAGAGGGGGTTGTTGTGGAGATACGAGGATCGTGTTGGTATTTTGGATATTTTATATCATTTTTGTTAATTTTGTGTGTTATTATGGGTTTGGGTCTTATTGTGATGCTTTGATGAACTATTTATTGAATACACGATTCATTTTAACCCTAAAGCATAATTCCCCTATTTTTTTAGACAATCGTCCTTATTCAGACTCAAACCCGAAATCTCTCCTTATACTCTATCTTTTTAAAATGACGAGCACTCTATCATATGAGCTAAGCATAATGGGTAACAATATAACATATTCTATTCATTATTTAAAAATATATATGTTTAATTAAAAAAAAAATTAGGTTCCCAAACAATATTTTAAAAAGAGTATATAACTAAATAAATAAATAACTCACAACTCACAAGCAATACAGGTGTAGGTTATACTGTTAAGTCACAGTGCTAAATTATACGAAAGAAAAAAAATTTATGGTGGCAGCCAAATAAATTTATTTTTTGTATAATTACAGGAAGAGAAAATTGAAAGAAAATAAAAAAGTAAAAAATAAGGAATTTAATTTATATTTTTCCGTGACTTTAATATATATATATATTATTTTTTATTTTAGAAGAATATATAAACATTGTCAATAAGACTTAATTCAAATGATTAAAAGCTTAGGTCGATAAAACGAAGGGGGGTTTAGGTTTGAGTCCCAACTGAGACAAATTTTTAAGAAACATAATAAAATACTATAATATGAAACAAAGTAAACAAATTTTAAAAAAACATATATATATATATATACCAATGGTGCTAGGATTCAACATCACTTTCGAGCGAGCTTGCACATAGTTCGAGTTATTGGAGTCTGCCAGAACTTTAAGGTTGAACCGCTGTTGATAGGCCGGCGCCGGGTCGAGGGCGACCTTGCTGGCCCTCCTCATAGACGGCCCAGAGGCGATAAACGTATTAAAACCACACGAGAACCCACAGGTGCAGTCCTAGAACCCGTTTGGGGTCCACAAGACCCCAGTGGGGTCATCTCAGCATATGGGAAATTTGTTATGAAAATCATGAGAGTAGATATTTATCCCATTGAATTTCACAATTTAAATCGTTTATTTGGAAGAATAATCGCCCAATAAGGAAAAGCGAATATTATCGTAAAGGATAATCGCTGATAAGGAAAAACATATCTTATCTCATAAAGGATGTCCTTAATAGAGGAAAAGCCAATATAACTACCAAAATGGAGACAAAGATTTGAGAACCTAAGCGCATGAATTGGGAAGATCCATGGAAGGTATGCGATTCCCAACCTATCTCAACCTCTTCTTCTTCCTCTCCATTCTTGACTTAATCATCGGAGCCGAAGCCTTCTGTCCCAGTCTCGGACCAGCACACTTTGCGAGGTTCATATTCACACGTGCCAATGAAGATCAGACGAACAAAATTGGTTCTTACATTGGCGGCGTCTGTGGGAAATTGAACAAAAAAGTTTCACCGACGATTGACAAGAGCTTGGCTCCAACCAACAATCAGTGGCCCTCGAGTCACACAGACTCGGTCGATCCCCCATTCCACATCTGATTCGAGGCAATCGCAATGTCATGCAACCCAATGACCCAGTCGTCAGAAAATCAATTCTTCCATTGGCGTCAAGACATGGAGAGAAAGCAAGAGGAACAAGCAAGAAAGATGACATTTGAAGGCTCACAGCGAAATAATGACCAGTCGCGGACTCAAATAGGAGAAAGCCGCGAACCTGGAAGAGGTATTATCAATAAAGCTTTCTTTAAAGCATTCTCTATCAATCTTTTCAATAGCCCACTTAAAAAGCCCAGATGACGCAGTAAATGAACCATCCGACCTAGTATAGATAACATATAACTGGTCAACTTAAAAGTCCGGATGGCGCAGTAAAATGACATGTCCGGCCCGGTAAAGACAACATTTAACCGATCTACTTAAAAGCCCGGATGACGTAGTAAAATGACCTATCCGGCCCGGTATAGACAACATCTAACGGTCAACAAACTTCGGATGGCGCGGTAAAATGACTGTCGTAGTATAGACAACATCTAACACTATCGCCAAAGGCTAGGCCATACGGTAAATGACCTGTCCGGCCCGGTATAGACAACATCTAACTGGTCTACTTAAAAGCCCGAATGGTGTAGTAAAATGACTTATCCAGCTCGGTATAGATAACATCTAACCGGTCCACTTAAAAGCCCGGATGGCGCTGTAAAATGACTTGTTCGGCCCGGTAAAAATAACATCTAACCGGTCCACTTAAAAGCCCGGATGGCGCAGTAAAATGACTTGTCTGACCCGGTAAAGACAACTTCCAGCCGATCAACTTAAAAGGTCGGATGGCGATTAATGACACATCCGGCCCGGTAAAGACAACATAGCCGGTCGACTTAAAGCCGAATAGCCGCTGATGAAATAGCATGTCCGGCTCGGTAAAGACAACTTCTAGCCGGTCAACTTAAAAGTCTGGATGGCGCAGTAAAATAACATATCCGGCCCGGTAAAAACAACTTATAGCCGGTCAATTTAAAAGTCCGGATGGCGCAGTAAAATGACATGTCCGGTCCGGTAAAGACAACTTCTAGCCGGTCAACTTAAAAGTTCGGATGGCGTAGTAAAATGACCTATCCGGCCCGGTAAAGACAACTTATAGCCGGTCAACTTAAAAGTCCGGATGGCGCGGTAAAATGACTTATCCGGCCTGGTAAAGATAACTTATAGCCGGTCAACTTAAAAGCCCGGATGACCCAGTAAAATGACCTGTCCGACTCGGTAAAGATAACTTCTAGCAGATCAACTTAAAAGCCCGGATGACGCAGTAAAATGACATGTCCGGCCCGATAAAGATAACTTCTAGCCGGTCAACTTAAAAGCAGGATGATGATAAAATGACATGTCCGACCAGTAAAGATAATATTTGGTCGACTTAAAAAGTTCGGATGGCGCGATGGAATGGCATGTCCGTGGTATAGACAACATCAACAATCCGCCAAAAGCTTGGATGGCGTAGTAAAATGACCTATCCGGCCCGGTATAGACAACATCTAACCGGTCCACCTAAAAGCGGGATGGTAGCTGATAAATGACCTATCACGCCCCATTATAGACCCAACATCATTGAAATTACGCGAAAGCGGGATACTCGACCTCTGGGCTGGCATGGCTATTACTTGCCGACTCAAATTAAAGTCGGATGGTGCTAAATGTCCCTGTCAGGCTGGCATGGCTAATCTTGACTGGCCCGGTATAAAGTCGAATGGGCGCTATTGCCACTGTCCAGGCTGACATGGTGGATGCCTATTTGGTTCATTACTAAGTCCGATCGATGTCTGTCAGGCCCGGTATGGTTGATGCCCCATTGGTTCATTTAATGTCGGACTTCGGCTACATCTTGGTCGACACTTCATATCCGGACTTGGCACTTCCTTAATGTCAGACTTCTAGCTCTAAGCCGTCTGGCACTTTCAAAAGACCAGACTTGTGGCTCCAAGCCTTCTGGCACTTTCTTAATGTCAAACCACGACTCTAAGCCGTCGACACTTTCGCAATGCGGACTTCTGGCTCTTATCTTGAAATCGACAACTGGCCCAATGCCCGGACTTAGGCTCTGCTTGGTCTAGCACTTTCTTAATGCCAAACCGACCAATGCGTCTGGCGCTAACTGCATCCGCGAGTTTCACGGCTTATCTATGTGCGCCCTCTTAATACCGGACTTACGGCTCAGTGTCGACACTTCTTTAATGCGGACTTAGGCTCACAAGCCATCTGACACTTTCTTAATGCCAGACTTTCGGCTCTAAGCTGTCTGGCAATTTCTAAAAGTCGTTTGACACTTTCTTAATGCCAGACTTCCGGATCTAAGCCGTCTGGCACTTTCTTAATGCGGACCACGGCTCGAGCCGTCGACACTTTCTTAATGCGGACTTACGGCTCTATGCGGGTTTAGCATCATAATGCGGACTTACGGCTCCTAGTCGTCGGCACTTTCAAAAGACCAGACTTATGGCTCTAAGCCGTTTGGCACTTTCTTAGTGCCCGACTTCTGGCTCTAAGCCGTCTAGCAATTTCTTGATGCCAGACTTCCGGCTCTAAGCCGTCTGACACTTCCTTAATGTCAGACTTCCGGCTCTAAGCCGTCTGGCACTTTCTGAATGCCAGACTTCTGGCTCCAAGCAGTCTGACACTTCCTTAATGCCAGACTTCTAGCTCTATGCCGTTTGGCACATCCTTAATGTCACCACGCCGGCTAAGTCGTACGGCACTTTGGGCCGGACTTGTGGCTCCAAGCCGTCGACACTTTCTTAATCACGAGACCACGGCTCCGGCGGAGTCTAGCACTTTCTTAATGCTAGACTTCCAACTCTAAGCCGTCTGACACTTCCTTAATGCCAGACTTCTGGCTCTATGCCGTTTGACACATCCTTAATGTCAGACCGGCTCCTAGCAACCGGCACTTTGAGCCAGGCTTTGCGACTCACAGCGTCGACACTTTGAGACAGGCTTTGTGGCTCAAGCCGTGCGGCACTTTCTTAATGCCAAACCGGCTCTAAGGCATGCAGCAGTTTCTAAAAACCATTATGACACTTTCTTAATGCGGACTTCCGACTGGCCAAGTCGACACTTTCTTGGCCGGACTTAGCTTAAAAGCATGCAACACTTTCTTAATGCGGACTTGGCTCACATCCCGTCACGGCACTTCCCTAATGCCAAACTTCCGGCTCAAAGCTGTCTGGCACTTCCTTAATGCCAGACTTCTGGCTCTATGCCGTTTGGCACATCCTTAATTCAAACACGGCTCTGGCGAGTCTAGCACTTTCAAAGGAGCCGGACTTATGGCTCAATGGTCGGCACTTTATGAATTCGGACTTTTAGCTCAATGGTCGACACTTTCTTAATGCCGGACTTAGGCTCCTAAGCCGTTTGACCGCCTTAATGCGGACTTTGGGCTCTGGCCAGTCGGCGCCTCTTAATGGACTTCCGGCTCTGGGTCGTCGACACTTTCTTAATGCGGACTTACGGCTCAGGCAGTCAGCACTTTCTTAATGCCAGACTTACGGCTCTAAGTCGTCTGGCACTTCCTTAATGCCAGACTTTTGGTTCTATGCCGTTTGGCACATCCTTAATGCCAGACTTCTGGCTCTAAGTCGTTTGCCACTTTCAAAAGACCAAACTTATGGCTCCAAGCCATTTGACACTTTCTTAATGCCAGACTTCTGGCTCTAAGCCGTCTGGTACTTCCTTAATGTCATTCTTTTGGCTCTATGCCGTTTGGCACATCCTTAATGCCAGACTTTTGGCTCTAAGCCGTCAGGCACTTTAAGACAGGACTTGGCTCCAGTGTCGACACTTTCTTAATTCACGGACGCCGGCTCAAGCCGTCTAACACTTCTTTAATGCCCGGACCGGCTTTAAAGTAAATCTGGCACTTTCTTAATGCTAGACTTCCGGCTCTAAGTCGTTTGGCAATTTCTAAAAGTTGTATGACACTTTCTTAATGTCAGACTTTCGGCTCTAAGTTAATGCAGCACTCTTAATGCGGACTTAGGCTCTAGGCCCAGAGTCGGCCTTTCTTAATGGCAGACTTCTCGCTCTAAGCCGTCTGGCACTTTCAAAAGACCAGACTATGGCTTTAAGTGTTCTGGCACTTTTAAAAGACCAGACTTTAGACTCCTAGCCCACTGGCGCATGTTTAAACACAACAATGGCTCTCAGCCTATGCATTCTTTCTCTTTACCACTTGGGGGGCAGTTGATGAGTCTAAAAACTCATTTGATTTTTCATCCATTTTTCAGAGTTTATTACAAGATAATTGTTGATTCATATACGAAACACAGGTAATTCTTTCCAAATTTAATTTCGCAGAAAAATACATCGAAGCAAAAATCCCGGCCAAGCTGGAAGAGTGACTGAAGACAAAAGTGAGATTGCAACTAGGAAATGAGAGTCGCGACAGGGGAGCTCTTTTGTTGATGAATTTCCAAAGTCCATGACATCACGAGACCGAGTTAATAAGGTTGGAGCTAAGAAAATGTGGATTGAGGCAGAAAAGAAACTATTCAAGCGGCGAGGTTATAGCATGTCTGGGGAGTACTGGCAACTTGATCCTGATGAAGCCATACGAGAATTCTGAAATTGAAGTTGCAACCAGTTCTTAAATGAAAGGACTCAAATTGAGGTCGCGACATAATCGAGGTCACGACATGGGCCCGAATTGGGAGTCCATGACAAAGAGATTTGGAAGTTGCAACTACAAGAGATGGAGAATCGAAATGAAGTCGCAGCAATATTGAAATTCATATGAAACTGAAAGTGAACCAAGCGAAGTCCAGTTAGGAAATCAAAGTTGAAACCACTTGATTTTCAAAGGACCCTAAGGAGGTAGTGACCAATCAACGAGTCGCGACCTAAAGAAACACTTGAACATTACAAGCCATGTCGCAACCTAATATTGAGGTCGTAGCATTGAAAACTTCATGAAGTCTTTACCAAGCAAGGGAGTCACGACCACTTAATCGATGAAGAACCTAAAAGGAGGTCACGACCCGATCAAAGTCGCGACTGAATATACTTGAGCATCCAACATCGAGTCGCGATTATGTTTAAAGCAAGCGAGACAACCTATGACGAAAGGGACGATGTGAGGTCGCTGACGTCATAATGAGTCACGACTTTGTTTAAAGAAAAACGAGAACATCAAAGCGGTCGCGACCAATTATTGGTCGCGACATATCTTACAGCTATATCAAGCAAAAGACCTAAAGAAGGGTTGCAACCTAAAGTGAAGTCGTATTTTGGTTACTATGAGGAAGAGAATTTCTGAAGACTGGTCATGACGTGAAATTAAGGTCGCGACTACTAATCCATGGCTTCTAAAACTTGAGTCGCAACTAAAGAAACACAATTACATAGGCGAAATTGGAACAAATAAAGGGAATTGAGGTCAGAGCATCAGCACGAGGAATTAGCGACTGAGACAATGATTTGGCTTTTCTTTTGAGAATTCCACAGGTCCTTTTTTGGGGATTTGGCCCCGATTTCTTTTAGCTTGATTATAAATAGACGGTATGAGAATACTAAAGTAGCCGAGTCTTCTTACCGGAAAAGGGAACGGAGAGGAACTCAGTGTATAAATTAGAGTAGAATTTTATTTTATTTATTTTATTCATTTATTCTTCTTAAATTCTTTTCTGGATCTGAATCTGCGACCTGTGCAGAAACAAGTGGAGCTGGATTTTTATTTCTATTATTTTCTTCTTAAAATTACTGCCTTAAATTTTATGAAATCTAGACAAATTTTTGAATTCATTTCTTCTCAGTTTCATTGCGATTATAGTGGATGTACGTGATCGGTGCTCCATTTCTTTAATTGTAACGCAGTAATTGGAACGTAGCTCTGCTGGATTTGATATACAGTTAGTTACAGTATTTTCTACAAAAATATGGAGAAAATTATTTGGGTTGTGCTTTACTTACTTGGTGTCGTTTTTGAATCGATAAGTTCCCAATGGTAGTACCGAATACCAGTTGAGGGAGTGTATCTTGCTCTGATTTCTAGGATGCCCTCTACGTGACACAGAGTTGGAGATTCCTGAGAGCTGAGAACATTCACTTATGGGTATGCTAGACTATCATTGATGAGCTAACGAGCTACGAAAGTTCATTTTGATAAATCCCCATTCGCTCCGCAATTGAAGTTTGGAAGTATTTAACAATATAAATAGTCGAGAGTTCTGCTCAGTCTAAAGAAGAGCTCAAAATGCTGTGTGGACCTCCTTCTTAGTGAAGTCTGTGGCAACTCCACGGTAACCTCCCGGCCCGGCTTCGACTCATTGACAAGTTACCATGAACCCTAAGTCGTTAAAGCTGATTGGAGCGTCTTTGGAAAACGTGGGTTATAAAATTTTTCACTTTTCTATCAAAATCACACCTTTAGATTTAGCAATCCGGCGGCATAACTTATTTGCCAGAACGGTCAAGCAGAAATACAAAAATCACAGTATAAAAAAATACACTCCCAATGTTTTCCAAATATCCAACTACAATCATAAAGGGCCTCTGGTCCTCATCAAAATATAAGATAAGGATCGATCGACATAATTTCGCCCTTGACTGTTTTTCTGAAACCATGCATGCATATTTTACAAAAGATATTTACATATACAAAATGTTACGTTTTAACTTTACTACTTTTGCTACACCTTATCTTATATATAATCACAACAGCGTCATAGGATTAAGGATCTTGGAAAGGTCTTCGACTTGACTTTGCACTGAAAATTATTTAAACGAGAAAATTGTGAGCCAAACAGGCTCAGTGAGTACTATAAGTTCTAAATGTTGCTGTCTGTTGTATGTACCTCCCAAACTAAATCACTTGACCAGTTTGTAAAGCTTGTTTATGAAGCGAGTTTTGCTATGAAAACAATTTCTAAAAGCGTCTTTGAAAACTGGCCCCACGATCTTTGGCTTCATTAAGAAAACTATTTATCTTCTTTGGCTTGTTTCTATTAGTGGTTAATATCTGAAAGTGCTATATTGGAAATCAAGTACCAACCACCATTGGCCCATTTTTGAAATACCCTAGACGTGATGCCACGGAACCTCGGAACCTAGCATCGGTAGTGAACCTCGGAACACTACCCGTCTAATATGGTTCGGTGAACACGGCGGGATCTCTATAAACATAATGGAACCTTGGAACCAAAATGCCCGGTGATGGAACCTCGGAACCAAAACCTCATCGCCATCTACTAAGTCAGCGCGCTAACTATCTATATACCTGAATGTGCGAGAGAGGCGACTCACTATATAAATATATCTTCAGATCCTTTGAGTGCCGACCCAGGAACTGATATAGTTAGTCATAATATCCCATAACCTTGCCATGATCGAGATACATCGGCCAGGCAGGTTGTACCCATTTAGGGGTTTTGCTAAACCAGGCCAAACTGTTTCTTAAGTATTGAAATCAAAAGTTTATGCTGAGTATAACAAGTGGGAGGTAAAACAAATGCTTTATAAATTACATTATATTTTCAAAATACTTTAAAAACTTATAATTTAAACACTTTCGTTTTCGAAAACGATTTTGAGTACTCACCTTTTTCTCAACTAATTTCTTTAAATTCTTGTTAAGCACTCTGGATTATCGTTAGATGCTCCAATCGCCTACATAATCCATACAAAGTACAATGCCCATACATTCAGCGTTTTAACCATAAAGCATGGGAAACTCAGCGACTATGTCGAAACGAACTTGATTCTAACAAAAGGCACACGTCTTTAGTCCCAGTCGATGGGACATTGATAATGAGGTGAAATTGACGAAATATCCCTACACATTAAATGCCTTAAAAACTATCTGTTTAGCAAGCGGTGACTAAAGGGACTTTCCATAGAGTCTAAAACACCGAAAACATTTATAGAAAATTATATCAGGCACAGTCAGGCTGATCCTAAAATTTCAACCGGGCGTAGAAAGCAGGTCCAGGAAATTGACTCGATTTGTCAGTTCTGATCTCAAAATTCCTAAAAATTCCTAAACTCAGTCTAAAAATTTTGGGATGAGTTTACGACTTCCTGACCTACAAAATTTCAAGTCATTACATAGCATTTAGGCTCGGAAATAGCACAAATAGGAAAATTTCCTATCTCTTGAATTATGACGAAATGCTAAGCTTTTGAAGCCTCTCTGCGTAGCTCTCGTGGCGTAGACCAACTTTACTTATACTCAGACAAAATCTATGATCCAATTTGATGCATCTGAAGAAATAGAGAAAGAAAAAAAAAATTAAAACAAATCTTCCTCTCTCTCCTCTTCGTCCATCACGCAATGTCTGTCCCCCATTTTGGATTTTTATCCTTTTTTTTAATTACTATTATTATTATTATTATTATTATTATTATTTGGATACATAATTTATATTACCTTATTCGAGTCCGTTTCTATCCCAAAATTTTTTATTTCTTTTCAATTCAATTATTTTAAATGAACTTTGCTTTCAAGCCATATTTTGACTTTGAAATTTTAAGTAAAAATCCTCTTTAAAGTCGTTTGTGATTTATCGCGAGAAGTCGTAAAAATATTCTAAAGCGTCTCGAGAATTCAATGAAATTTTTAAGGTCACTAGATTCCTTGAGGCAATTTAGCAGGCGCAATCCATTTAGGTCATCTAAGGTCTAGAGGAATTTCTAGGCTTCCTGAACCATTATGATAAAATTTATTTATATCCTTTTCCAATTTTAAAATTAGATTTCCTCTCGACTTTCCTTAATTGCAAAGTGCCACAGTTCTTTGAGGCTTTATAATGTTTCACCACTAACAGCAAGCTTCAAAAATTCAAATCACGTACTAAAAATGCGTCAAGAGCCCTTGATGGACATATGCGACCCTACGGTTACACATACCGTATACTCTATCGGGACGGGGCGTTACACCTTGTGTTAGCTTAGATCTAATCAAGGGAAAGGGAAGAACCAATAGATCTGGAGGATGAGCCACTAATTGAGTTGTAGAAATTTTGCAAGAATCCTGAGAAGGAAAGTAAAAGATCTGCAGTCATCAAGAAATGGTCTGAAGTATTGAGAAAGAAAAATGTCCAGATCTTGCAAGAGAATCAGAATACAGGTAGCTGGTTTGATCTTGTCTTCGAGAAAAGCAAGGGCTTCCAACCAGTGAATACGGAGAATTCCAATTGCAATATTTAGGCAATCTTGGACAAATCGGATCCATACATAAAACAAAACCCAGTGTATTTTTCGTGTAGAGATTAAGCTATTTCATTGTAATTCTTTGATAGTTTCGTTTCTCACGGGGAGCAGTTAGGTCCAGTAATTTGGTCTTTATATTTTGGTTGTTTTTCATGTTATTTAGGTTTCTATTTTTAGTTAATGCGTCTAGGATCTTTACAATTTTCTAGAAACTTTCACTAATAGTTCTTAGTCGAATAGCATAGAACTGATAGTTGGGAGTAGTTGATTTAAACTCTTGTCAATCACGTGGGAATGATACTGGACTTACATTCAGATTTTACTACTTGTATGACACATGCGCTTAGGTGTCATAGACTAGACCCATATTTTAAAATCCACGAACATTAAGAAAGAATTATTTAATCGAAGCAAATTTATCAATGACATGTTTGCCAAGAGAAATGTAAGGCTCTTGTAACTATGTGAATTTGAGGGGTTTTTAGTCTATATGGAAAAAGGCAAACAAGTTTTATGGCGCCGTTGCCGGGGATTGAAAAGATTGAATAGATCAATATTCTAAGAAAGAGGAAATGCTAATTTGGACATTTTTCTAAAATTTTATAAAAGAAAAGACCAAAGAAACAACTTTTCTGGCATTTGTTTGAGCCAACCCTTTGATCTTTAACAATATGTTGAAAATATATATTTTTAATTCTACTAATCTTATTAATTTGGTATGTTTAAATTCGGGAGATCCTTTAATACGAGCCGGGGTTGAGACACATTTGCCCATGAGACAGCGAATTGGAAAGAACACTCGAGAAGCAGAAAGGAGACTAAAGAAGCTAGAGAAAACATAGCCATGGCGGATGAAGGAACATGACAGGACGGAGGTGAGGATAGCGACAGGAGAGACTCTATGTTGGCAATGGAGGGATTCACGGAGCTATCATTGGAAGAATATTATAATCAGAATGACTACTTGTAGATGCAAACAATTTTAGAACTAAAACCCGACTTTGATAACAATGAGTGCGGCAACATCCAGTTCATGAAAGCCACCTTGGCTGAAGACCCCAACGAGCATCTGGGTAGATTTTTCAGGATGGCAAATACAATGAAGCTAAATGGAGTAAGGCCCGAGGAAGGTGATAAAACATCTCTTCCTTCCTTAAGGATATAGCAACCACATGGTATGAGTCATTACCATATGGTTCGGTAGATACCTAGGAAGAGCTGGTGGAAACATGCTGATGAGTCCTTTCCCCATCTCTCACCTCTTAGAGAAGAAGAGAGATAATAGTGTTCCAACGGGGGAAGATGAGAGCCTATACATGGCACGAGGAGAGATTGAGAGGTTGCTAAAGAGAGGTGCCCCGGTAAGCGAATTGATTTAAAGCTTCAGATGGATATAGTGTATCATGCGCCGCTTGATACATCTAAGGGCATCGTGGTAGCCCGTCTTCATGGAGCATTGAAAGAAAAGTCTTGAAGAGGCTAGGGATGCGATAGAAGACGGCGAGTCTGATATGAAGCTCCATCTGAGTTTCAAAGGGTAATAAACGAGAGAGGAAAAGGGTCATGGGGCTGGTAAAATAGCGACTATGAGCAAAGTTAGATGCCATCATGCATAGGATAGCTGTGAAATACTACCTCTGCATAGGTTGATGATGATGATAATAGAGTCTTCTAAAAGTGCTCAGCATAAGAGGGACTCTCATGGGGTTGAGGAGGTTAAGTGCGTGAATAGACAAAAAAGAAGTTACCATTTCAAGCCAAATCTACTTTGCCCACACACTACTCGGCACTAAGGAACCATGAGAATTTCTCCTTATGGTGGAGGGCGTCTGAGCGAGGCATGGACGAGAATCCTCGGCAGGGGATATCGACAACCACGAGTTCCGGCGGCGACATCGAGGGGTGAAGGTAGGAATGACTATCGAGGGGTCATACGAGGACTCAACCATTTGAAGGAAGCGAATCTTTGCCGGTTCATGGGGGACAACAAGAGGTTGATACACTTCCATGAACAGAAATTGTCTGACTTGGAAGTTTTCAAGTATCACACTCAAATGTTTCAAAAGAATACAAGTGCCTCATTGAAGAACTTGGAGACACAAGTAGGGCAGCCGGCCCTTAGTATGTGATTCGTGCCACAGTAGGTGTTTCGGAATCAACAAAATTTATATCCTAAATCCTACTGCCGTAGCGGAGCTACTGCAGTATAGTGGTCTAGGGTCGAACATGGGGATGGGTTTTCTTCGTGAGAGAAGAAATGCAGTTGATTGAAAATGGTGAATTTGGTTTGGATTTTAAGGTGGTGGTAAAAACAGTGGATTTTGATGGTGTGCAAATTGAATATAACTTGAAATAAATTTGGGAAAAGAGAACTCCTTGAAGTCTCGGGCCACTAGTGTAGGATTCTAAGGCATTCAACATGTCCCCGGGTCTTTTTCCTCGTGTTGGGGATGATGACATATAGTCATTTTGTAAGATCCGAGAAAATTCCAATTTATGGAAAAATGGTAAAATCGTAATTTCGGTAAAAATTCAAAAATTTTCTAGATCTGGGACTAGTCAAACAGTTTCACGATTGGAATCGTCTCTAAAAATCTGTAACATGTCGAATTCCGTGGTCAGAACAGTCGGGTGCACGTTTCGAGCATCGAATATCGGGTGTGAAGTAAGCGATATTTGATATGACAAAAGTCACATATAACATGTACTCATGTGACATAAGTTGCATGAGTAGAGAAATGATGGGAATGGACGGCCGAAATTGTGCCACGTGTCAAAAATCTAGAAGAAGGGACACAAATGGAATTAAATGGAAGTTTAATGATAATAGGATAAAATAGAAAATAGTGTTGTCTCCTTCAAATTGGAGACAAAGAACGTGCGATGGCACAATTGGGAGGAAGCGAGAAAGTCTTGAGAGAGCTTAGGAGATTTGTGGATTTTGAGAGAGCACCTTCTCTCTAAGATCTCGCGATCGGACCAGGCCAGTTCAGCGGAAGCGAAGGAAAGTCGTTCTGTGGCGTAGATGCAGAGTTTCTTGGAGTTTTCGACAAATCCGTGAGGTAGGGGTTTTATCTACTTGAGTTACGCCCGTTTAAGTGTTTGTTGATGGTCGGTTGGTTTGAGGCCTTGAGCAGTAGTTTGATCGATCCCAATGCAGGCAAGAAGTGTGGAAAAATGTGAGGCCAATTGTGCGGTGGCGTGACAGTCCTAGTGTTTGTTTATGGTGTATGGTTTAATCAATTAATTCATGATTGTGGTGTGTATAAGGCCAGAAATGGCTATGAAATTCGGGTTCTAAATTATGGAGCAGATGTTGGAGTCTTAATAGTGAACTACACGAGGGTTTACTATTCACATGAATAGTGTTTACGAAATAATTTTATGGGAAAATGTGTTTGGTCGAGTAATTCAAATCGAATTGCTCGTATTTGTTAATTAGCCCATGTAAGCTAATTTTTGATGTAATGGATTGAGAATTCACATAACATGCTTTGTGTGATTTAAATTATGTAAATAAATGCATGATGATATATTTGCATGTGTTATATAAGTGTGTTGAAATATGCATTTCTATGCCTTAGGGTAACCTAGAAATTAGGTGTGTGTGCATGACATGAAAAATTGAAGAAAAACCAATATAGTTGCGAAAGGAATTTCACAGGATGATTTTCCGTAGAATGGTGTTGGGAGATGGTCATCTGATTACGTTGGAGGAGCGGCGTGTATTGTTTGGAAGGTTCTCGACACATTCGCCTCGGAGGAATTAGTCCCATAATTTCTGGAACACTTCGGTAGTGTATTTTAAAAACAAGCGGTTTGTTTTTTAAAGCGATGTTTTCTCATACGCTGGCTTAGGCAAGTGTGAGAGTGGGGTGATGACTCTGGAACATGGGAGTGAGGGCATTTAGACATTCAAGTAGGATCACGAATTTGCTTGAATGTGTGGTTACATAGGATCATTCCATATGCACTTAGGTGGGGAGTAACCCATTTAGGGTGATTCCACTACTGGGCATTAGCTCACTCTGTCGAGTGAATATATTATTTCAGGTATAGGGAGCGTACGAGGAGGCGGCTCATCTTAGAGGCCGATTATGAAGAAAGCCGGGTTGTGGCTTTGGTGTTTTAGTTGGATACATGTATTAGAATGTTGTAAACTTTTAATATATGTTTGATAAGAAATAAATTAATGTATTGAAACTATATGGTATATGGTTAGTGCTATCTGTGGTGATATTGTTATTGGGCCCAGTGAAATTGTTTTTTACTCATGTATTTGTATTGATGTTGATGTTGGGACGCGGGTGGTTCTTGGGTAGAGCTCCCCGTCTGAGGAGACTACCGCCCGATTTTCGTCAGATAATTGTCGGGTTTTGAAGCGTTTCACGAGTATTCGCCAGGTTGACGGGTTGTCAAACGGATCCGGGTTTTGGGGCGTCACACATTCTGAGCCGGATCTTCGATTTGGCCTAAAACCTCAACCCTAAACTTTTATTCTTGAAACATGGCATTTAATAAGCATAAATGTCCACAGCAGTCATAACATCTCATAAAACTACTAGACGGTAACTAATAGGAGACAGCTAGCTGGATAACGGGGGATGCAAAGATAAGCATCCACTTTGTAACCAAAAACTTGCGAATACATGTCGTGAGGGTGGAGTGCAGAAGATTACCGCCTAAGGTAGATGCGAGACGTAAACACCCATAAATGCGGGCATAAAAAAAACAAGAGAACATGCAGTTTACCTCACAACCTTCACCCAGTGGCCCTCCTCTTCAAGGATGAAGAGGTTTTAGCCAAGCATGCCTTGATTTGTCATCATCAAGGCGTGTTTGGATGGCGAGAAAATGAAAGAAAATGGGAGAGAAGAAGAAAAGTGGGAAAACTAGAACCAAAAGTCTCGTCCTTGTACTGAAAGATTGATTGATTTGCTACAAGCTTGACTGAGCTTATATAGTGCTCAGTGACAAAGGAAATTACATAAACATATGAAGACATCAAAATTAAGGGTAAAATTGGAAAATATACAAGCAAGGTCTTTAGTGAAAATGGGAAAGCGAAAATTCGCGCATGTGTAAATTTTTCTTATTTGTGTAATTTTAAATGCGTCTGTAGTGCTCTGCATTGCTTCCACACTTGGTTTGCATTTTCTATCTTTCGATTTTGAGTAGATCGACCCAATCCTTTATCGTGGATTGATTCGACGAAATTGGTGCAGAAGTGCACGCTAAAACTACAAAATAGCCATAGAATGCGTCGAGTAATATAAAAGGTACCTTAACATGCCAATTGGGTTAGTGGAATGATTAGTACCCACAAAAAGCACTCAAAACATAATAAATAGGGTTGAAAATAACCTTGTTGGGTACTAATCGGTATGCCAAATCGAGCAAGGTACATTCCCTGAAGTGACACTGAAAAGAATCGAAGGGATTGCATGGTGGATTGGAGTTAAGAAGTGGGAAAGAAGTGGGCAACAGCGACAAGAAAGAAGAGAGGAAGTGATGCGGGAACAAAGAGCGGAAAGGAAGGAGGAAGAGCAAGCACGGAAAGACTAGGAAGCGAAGAATACCATGATGAACGACTGAAGAAAGTAGTGAGCATAAACAAAGGAGAGAGTACCGAAGCATACACCTCGGTGTCATTCCCAGAGGCTTGAGGCTTAAAAGGAGCTGGGCTGGAGCTGCGGCGGAGGCGATCTTTGCGCTCTCCTAACGAACAAGTAGCAAAAGAGGATCGGCGGGGCTCGCCTTGGAATAGCCTCTCCGTCTAGTCAGTTCTTCCACGATGAAAGAAAAGGATCAACTACTTAGAGGCGAATGTTTCAGCGTACCTTTCCAGATGGGGTATTTAGTATTTATAGCATATGTTTTTCCCAATTGGATGGTGGTAAGGATTCTTTGTCATTGGATGGGGAATTACCTGCCCTTATCGATATCATATTAATAAGGGATAATTAGGTAGCAGTTATTGAGAATTATCCTACTTCCCTCATTTGTGAGATTTGGTTTGATCTACAGGATAAGCAGTTGTTGGGAATTATCCTACTTCCCTTAATGATGAGATTTGGTTTGATTTACAGGATATGGGCTTTTCGTTTGTCAGGTACTCGCGGCCCTTGGGGCGACGTCTGGGCTCCCATTTTGGGCTGTGCGAGGCGGACGTTCGATGAGCTTACCTTTTTTTCTTGGACTTGGTGAGTGGGCTGCGGGCCTATTTTTAAACCACATGGGTTGCCCCCCAGCCCATGGTTACGGTGGCGTGGAGCAGAGTGTGTCATTTCTTGAATAGGGTGCGACTTCACGTGGTAGATTAATTTGGTTTGGTTAGGGCTTTGTCGCCGTCAACCATCCTATGATTAAGCTGAATTTCGGTTGTTGACTATAAAACCCAATAATTTTCCGGCTGAGACTCCAAAAGCGCATTTAGGCTGTTGACTTCATGTTGTACTCTCGGGGATGCGAAAGCTTGGACATATGAGTTATGTGGAGCTCGGCGGTGGTTGATTTCCACCAAGCATGTCATCTATATACCTCCATGGATGCCCCGATTTAGCCACGGAATATCACATTCGCAACCTACGGTATGTAGCTCCTTACCGTTTTTAGCGAAGGGCATTACTCGATAGCAATAGGTCCCTTGCCCTATGACGAATGAGGTCTTTTCTTGGTCGTCGGGATCCATGCTAATCTGGTTGTAGCTGGAGAAAGCATCAATGGCAGGAGTTCGCGGCGAGGCGTAACATCTTGTAAGTCGGTCAGTGGCGGAGAAACTATCTTTTGGGCATACGATTGACGTCGATCGTCGTCTGGTCGCCATTAGTTCGCTTTTTGGCCAGTGACGTTGGCGACCATTCGAGTACTCCACTTCTTTGATTGCACTGCCCCGGAGGAGCTTGACCATCTTCATTTATAGCTTTTGTCTTTACGGGCAAAACTCCTTCTTTTTGTAAGCGGTTTGAAGGATGGATCGGTGCCCAGTGCATGAAGTGATTATTCGCGAATCGATCCCTCCCGTATCCTCTGTTTCCCGCGCGAACATCTTACATTCTGTTTTTTAAGAAATGGGTGGCGACAGGGGTCTTCTAGCGGGGGCTTGGGCTGATCTGGCGAGGTCAGTTGGAGTTAGGTGGCCCAATGCGAACTCAAACTCTTGAGGCTCGGTCGGTCATTTGCCTGTTAACATGTGGGAAGCTCATCCATGTATTGTCGGTAAGCTTGCCTTTGTGATTCAGTGCATTCCACGGCTATACGGTCTCTCGAACCATTCCTACTCGGCAGAGCGGAAACTTGATCATGTGTGGTAAAGCGGAGGGATGACCTTTGTAGTGTGGAGGAGTGCATTAAACATGTTATAAGCGGATGGGGCATGCACTATGAGAAACTGCGCCAGTTGTTACTGGCGCGGGGGTCTCCCAAGTGAACCGTAGCTATATTGACCTCAGTGGCGCTTTCTCTCAGAGAATCTCGCGAGGTGGAGTGTTGTTGTTTGACTGCCAGTGCGTCACAGTAAAAGCGACGTGAAGATGATGTTGGTGAACCATTGTCGTGAGGACCCGGTGGATTGTTTTGTTAGCCATAATTGCCCTTATTACCAAAGGATTATGCGTAGGGTGGTGGCATCCCTCCGGTCGAGATCGAGAAGATGTTATGGTTGTGTTGGAGTGAGGCGGTTTAGAGGCACTTGTATTACCTCTCACATTGATGTTAAGCTCAAGTGAGCCTTCTAGTGGACCCACCTCTCTGATCTCCAAGTGCGATGGATTTCCCACTAGGTTTTGTTGGTGCGAGTTGTTGTCTGGCGAGGTGGTGGCTGACTGCGTGACTCGACCTTGAGGAGGCTGAAGCGAATTCAGCGTCGAATCAAATATTCTATTTCCTTCATGAGTTGTATGCAATCATCCATTCGGTGCCCGTGGTCCCTATGGAACTCACAATACCTCGTGTTATCTCTTTTGATAGGGTCTGACCTCATCTGGGAAGGCCATCTCAGAAACTGTTCATGTTGCACCTCACCCAGAGCACTGCGATCTTGCCTTGGCGTGGAAGGGTGAGCCGTCAGTGAATCTTGGGTTGTGGCATCTCGGGGAGTGAAATTGGTCACACAAGCAGTCTCGGCGCTCTCTGGAATCTCTCTTCGAGGACCGTTCTCTGTCTTTCTTTGGGGATCTCTCCCGGTTTCTTTGTTTCTTAGGGCTTCGTCCCTATTATCTGTCAGTCCTGCTCTTCTCTGTGGGTGGCGCTTTCTTGGATGTGGGGCTGGCCATTGGATTTGTGTACCTCCCACTTTGGCGAGCACCTCGGCCATGCTTTTTGTAGTTCTTTGGAGATGGAAAACATCAGATCTCTTGGTTGCCTCCCTGGCCAGTGATGAATGCGGTGATCGCAAACTTTTCGTCGGGTATGTCGACCTTCAGAGACTCGGCATTGAACCTCTGGGCATAAGACCTCGGGCTTTCTAGGGTTACATTTTATAGTCGGCGGTGATAACTCGACTTCTGTATGTTCTAGCTCCGATGAAGTGGGAGGCGAAGCGTGATGAAACTCTCTTAATGAGGAGGCGAAGCGATGGTGAGAGCTGTTGGCTTGGCAATGGCCCGGAGCGCTTTGGCGATAGCGAAAGATACACGCTATCTGAGTCCTAGCCCATGGCTCCATTTTGATTCTTGTAGGTGTTAAAATGATCGACAGGATCCTTCGCACCATCGAACTCTTCTATCTGTGGCATTATGAACTTTCTTTGGAAGGAAATTAGGGCACCTCAGAACTGTGAAACGGTGACTCGGTTCTCTTTGCCGAGTGTCCATGATCGGCGGCTCGGCCTTTACGACTTCTTTCGTTGGGCGACTCCCTGCAGATGCCCTTGAATCTGTTTCCATGAACATACGTTCTTTCTTTGAGAAAGGGTCGGCTCATCGTTCAGGAGTCCCCAGGTGGTAGCCGTTGCTCTCTGCGGGGGCTAGGTGGGGTCCATGCCCCCTGGCTCAATTTGGGTCTATACCTTCTCGGGAGCGGGTGTGTTTTTGCTCTTCACAGTGGTGTTATGGCCTTCCCGGGTTTGTTGCGCTTCCCGTGTGTGTTGCATCTGCCTGGTGAGTTGCTCTAATTCCTCTATCAAGCGTTGGTTGGTGATACGGAGTGCCTCCACCTCGTCCGTGAAACTTCTGTTGTTTTCTAATCTTTTCCCGGGTCGATATCCACCACCCGGTGGTCTTGCGTTCTGGAAGGATTAGTGGCTCTGCTGTGTTCCTAGTTTATACCATCGATTCTTGAGAGATCGACTTGCTTTTAAAGGTATGGTCATGAGACGGCGCAGATGATGCTTTTCCAGTGGCGGAAGTTTGGGGCGTGTTCGGATCGTTAGTCGAAGCGGAACTTCCATTTGGGCTGATCTTTGCGGCTCTGTAAAAACAAACAGCAAGAGAGGATCGCGCGAGGGCTCGCCGGGTGGCTTCTCTCAATACCTAAGTCGATTCTTTCACGATGAAAGAAAGGATCAGCGCAGAAGGCGAAATGTGCGTGCCTTTCACCGATGGGAGTGGCACGGTATTTACCATAGCCTTATGTTTTTCCCGATTGGATGGTGGTAAGGATGCTTTGTCATTGGATGAAATTTTGCGCACCTTATCGATATCGGATAATGAGGATAATTAGGGAGAGCGATTGTGAAATTATCCTACTTCCCTCGTTGGTGATATTTGGTTTGATTTACAGGATAAACAGTTATTGAGAATTATCTTACTTCCCTTAATGAGTAAATTTAGTTTGATTTACGAGGATATAGGCTTTTGGCTAATAAGGTGCTGCGGCCCTTAGAGTGACGATCTTGAGCTCATTTTGCAGGCTTTGTGCCGGGGCTTGGAGCGTTCCGATGGAGCTTACCTTTGTCTCCATGACCGCCCGGCTAAGTGCACTCTGCGCCAGATGTCGTATGGCCTTGCGTATGTCTGGGCCTCACGGCCGTATCGTGGGCTGGCAGTGGCCGTATCGTGGCCGGCGGCTGCCGTGTTGTGGCGCCCCTGTTGTGCCTCCCGGCCTAACCAGCCTCTTTGTGTCCTTAATCTAATCTGTTGTATCGTGGCCAGTAATGAATTAATCAGGCGATAGCCCGAGTTTAGTTCTGCACTTATTATTATTTTCATTTTTTCTACATCATTTTCATTTTTTGCTCTTGGAAAGGCTTCTGAAAAAAAAAATTATTATTATTATTATTTTTTCCATTTTCCAGTAAACCAAATAAATTTGTTAAAATTTATTTTATTTATTTTTCTTTTAGTTTTACACAATGTAAAACCTTAGAAAATTTTCTTCTCCTCATCATTTTTTTTTCGTTTAATTTTGGACCATTTTGCCAAAACTTTTCTCGAACACCTAAGGTTATATTTCTCGGCCCTAGTGTTCTACATTTTTCCTATGTTATTCACCCAGCATACAAACCACACAATTCAATCACACATCACAAAATCAAATCACACATCACATTTTATTCACGAAATGCAGTGCATGATCATCCGTTTCCCATCAAGTCCACAAATTAAGCGAGTATACCTAACTTATTGATACTAAATATATACAGTATCAACATCGAGCTATACTAAGTTGTGATGTTCTTACATATGACCATATTTAAGCCCGTCGCCAATGCGGTATTTGTATGCACAAGCTGCGATGTTTGTGTGCCCGGCCCAGGGTCCGGGTGCTCTTAGACCGCGGAATACTCGTGAATGTCGGGTAACTGGCGCCACTCCGCAATCGGGCGAGTCTCCTTTGTATGGGGGCTCTGCCTAAGTAAAACCTGTCCCGATAATCAACAACGACCACACGAGGGTCCAGTGCGAGAGTAAAATAATGGCTACTTTGGCTCTGCATCGATACTCACAAAATATATCATTGATATATCTCACATGGTTGAGGTGTAGGTACTCTTAATTCAACATATTAAAGTGCAACATTCTAATACATGTTATTCAAAATAACTACCAAAGCCTGGCCTGAGCTTTCTTCCAAAAAAAAGCCTGCAATGAGTGTCGTCTTCCGATCGCTCCACAATGCACGAAAATGGTGATCCTCATGAGGTGAATAAAGCGTAGAGATAATTTCCTACATAGGTTGCCGCTCGAGTGCACATGCGCTGACAGCTCAACCTTTCAAGCAATTACATGAACCTACTTGAATGTCTGCATTATTAGTCGGTGTCGGTCTCTGACTCCTCACACATGCCTAAGCTTGACATGAGCAAAATAATCAGTTTTGAAACAAAGCTTTTGTTCTTGAAAACTACCTGCAGTTCGGTAAAAATATTAGACTACCCTCCGAGGTGAATGTGTTGAAGAACCTTTCGGAAAAATTCATGGGCTCCTCCGACGTGAAATTGTTGGACCGTCTCGACCACCGATTCTTGAAAAATCTTGGGTGAAATTCCTTTCACAAACATTTTTAATTTAGCTTTCGATTTCGTATCGTACGCTGCTCTCAATATCTTGGGTGCCCCCGTGCATATGGAATGCATGATGCCAATTCAATAAACTCATGCTAATATATAAAACATATATGCTAACATAATTAATCACCTAGACATGTTATCTGATTTCACAATCAATTACTACGAGAATTGGCTCACATGGGCTAATTAAGCATACAAGCCGATTCATTTTGAATCACTTCGACTTCATAAAAATTCACACAAAAATATTCCGTCACTATTCATGAGCAGTGAAACCCTTGAATTCTTGTTCACGACCCTATGAAATCGAGATTTTCTCCGTTCGATAAAGCTTTAAGGCTAGAATTTGGCTAAACAAGTCTCGAGCGTTCCTAACCATTTACATGGTTCTTAAACAGAGATTAACCTGATAGGAAAGATCCACCTCTTGGAGTTATTCGAACTCCACCAAATTGGTGCCACAGCGTGGCCCTCGCCGTAAACGGCTTTCCTTCTTGCTCAGTCAGCCGTGCTTGATTGGTAGGAATCCTAGAAAATTGCTCATTCTCTCTACAAACGAGAATTCCGACCCTTTGCACCCCCTCGACCTTAACGTTTGGTCTTCAAATTGAGAAGATGACACTATTGCACTTTTTTGTATTATTCATTAAACATTCTTTTAATACCATCCATTTCCTCAAGTCTTGGATTTTTAACACTTGGCACTATCTCGGCCGTCCGTTTCCATCATTTCGCTAATCTCGCAACATGTGTCACAAGAGTACATGTTATAGGTGACTTTTGTCACATCACATGTCGTTTTACGACACGATCTTCGGTGCGAAAAATCATGCAAATTCAAGCTGTCTCGGAATTATTGAAGTCGGCGTGGTAACTAGATTTTGTGAGACAATTCCTATGATTAATCCGTTTTTGTCATCTGAGATCTAGAAATATTTCGGATTTTTACCGAAATTACGATTTTGCCATTTTTCAGAAAATTGGAATTTTCTCGGGTCTTAAATTATGATTGCATTTGAGGTATCCAAAAATGGCCTACCAAGGATGATGGGCACATAATTGGCTCCACATTCTTGGCAGTGTTGAGGACAACGAAGTCAACGGGTAGTGAATTGTCTACTTGCAGCATTTTCGGCCAGTGCCCTTAGGAATTTTCAGCGACACATGCGCGAAGATAATGTGATAGTGGTGAAACCCGATTCTCCAGTCCCATTGCTTAATAAGGCGGGTAGGGTGAATGAGTTGACCATGGCCCACCAAATCTAGTAGTGCCTTTTCCCACACAAATTCCTCGATATCCCTTTGAAATAGTAGGACACCACAGGTCTTTATGCTTCATCAAAGTTTTCATTGAATGGTAACCTCCTGATATGTTAAGAAAGCTGCTTTGTCGATATTGACCCTCTTTCACCCAGTGCCTGAGTCTTTCAAAAACTTGGCATATGTCGGGACTGCTTAATCATGTCTAAAGAGGAATGTTAACTTTCACTTGGCGCTTTTCTTGAGGATCTTAGTTTAGTTGCTCACCTTCTTTTTACTTCTTAATTAGCCGAGAAATGGAGGAGGCATGCTCTTCTTCGTCATATCTTCTTTAATCACAATTCTTTAGGTTCGTCTGCCCGTCTTCTTTATACGCATCCCGTGACTTGAGCGCGGCTAATCAACCTTTTGCCACTTCGCAAAGTGATAGCCCCTTTCCTTCACCCGTAGTAGGAGTGGGTTCATTGACGGCGCCATGGGCTCCCAGGGTTTGGCTGTGTTGTGAAGGGGTACCCTTTCTTTGTACTATGTTTGTGGTTGGTTAGCTTGAAAGGGGTGAATCTGCGGTTGTCAGATTACAGAGCAATTTCGATATGGAACCCGTCTAATCTCTTGTTTAAAGTGCTCTCCACGGTATCAATTCTCTGATTTGCTTGGACATTAATTGCTTTTTGCTCCTCTACAAAGTTATCTACCACTTTGCTCAGGTAAGATAAGCATTCCAGCGGAGAAGTTGGTAATGGTTGTGATAGGCGAGAAGTTGAAGCATACTATGGAGAACATCTTGAGAGGGCTTGGCTTTGGGATGGTTTGGAGTGATTTCTCCAACTAGGGTTGTAGGTGTTGCCATATGGTACATTGGTTGATGGTTTGAATTGACCAACAACATTAGCTTGTTCCACTAACATCTCCCTCATTGTTGGAACAATCGGACATTGTTCTTCTAGATGCTCAGTAGATTGGCAGATGAAACATGGCTTGTTTGGCATGGGAGTTTCAGTCACTGCTTGCACCTCATGATGGTTCCTTATTTCCATTTCTTCCAACCTTCTGGCTAAGGTTGAAACTTTGGCTTTCATGTCGAGTCATGGAAGGAATACACCACCCCTTGTCTTTGGAGTTGAGTTTCATTCTTTCTATCTCCCTTAGGTTAGGCTCATCCCAACTTGCGATCTTTAACTACATAGTCTAGGAAATCAAAGCTTCTCTGGATTTTGCTCGAAAATCTCAGTACATAGTTTCTAGTAGTTTCTTCATGGAAGGAAATTCCGTCATAAAATAGTATTAGCAACCATGTGTGAGCCATGGTGAAGACCGACCTTCCCGGTCTTCCATATACCTCTCCCAGCATGCATAGAATTTCTCGTTCTCATTAGTTGAGAAGGTGGAAATCTGCCTCTTTAAGTTATTTGTTCTGTGAGTGGAGAATAATTTCTTTGAACCGGCCTCATCTTAGTCGATTCAGGATGGTTCTTGGCAGGGGAGTTGAGCGAATTTTGGCTTTATCCTTGATGTGAAAGGGAAAAGCTTAGCCTCGATAAGTCGAGGTAGTATCCTCCTTGAAGGTGTTGCAAACCTCTTCCAAATTCCCTCATATGTGTGTAGGGGTTTCTCCTCCCATACCATGAAGGGAGTGGGAAGGTAAGCACAGTGGAGTCACAACAATCATTTTCGATTAATTTACAATGCGGAGGAGCACTCATTCGTGGAGGGTGTATATGGTCCCTCATGGACCTAAATGCATTGAGGTTCCTCTTCACTCCCTACTGACTCTAATGCTCTTCATGTGGGGGTTCCATTGGATCAGAATTCAGGCTCACTCTAGAATTTGTTTCTTATGATTCCTGTGGGATACTGATTTTAACTAATCTGCCTCTTGAATTCTAAACCAACTGGGTATAAACTCACATAACAAGACAACACCAAAGAGAAACAGAAGCTGCAAAAAGGGTTAATGTTAGCTAAAAAAAATTGTGAGTGAAATGTAATTAATCAACCTAGCGTGTTAATTGCCGAGAAAAGAATGATAAAAGAAAGGAAATTCCTGAAGCTTGTGATGAGGATCCTGAAGTGTTCAACAAGCGTCATTAGCCCTAAGGCACCATCCTGACAACAGCGCCATTTGATTGCGTCGCTGTGGGGTATCTAAATCAACAAAATTTATACCCTATTGCCTCATGCTAGCAGGCATTACTATTCTTGATATAATTGGTACATGAGATAAATGCACATGGATGGGTTTTCTTCGAGTTAATGAGTGAAATCATTTTGGATTTCGGGTTTTCATAAAAAGCGTGGAATTTTGTGGTGAAAACTAAAAGTAAAATGGGGTAGAAATGTGGAGAGACGACCCTTGAAGTATCAGGACACTAGGCTTAGGTTCCTTAGGCAAATGAGGGGTTCCTAAGGCCTTTTCCTCGCGTTGGGGAGAATGACCTATAGTCATCTCCCGAATCGGTTCTTCATTTAGCCATAAAAGCTGACCCATAACAACTATCCTCTAGAAGTGGCATTCATTGAGCATTAATGATCTTAAACAGTAGAAACGAACCTCTTTAACTCACATTCCAATAGCCAATAAGTTATAACTAACAAGCATTACTGGATATAGTAATAAGTATCCAATAAACCCTAAAAGATTACCAAGTACTGACCATTCAAGGTGAATCAAAGGGGTTACAACTAATATTTGAAGAGGAAGACCATTAAGAGCAATGAATACCTGCTTTAAAATCATGAAGACCCTTTCATTGCCTCAGGTTCCCTTTCCTAGTGCCTTTTACTTCAAGGAAAAGGGGGTTTTAGCCACTGATCCTCCAAGCAATCATTCTCGAGAGGGTGTTTGGCCAGTGAAAGTGAAGAAATGAAAGAAAATGCAGAGAAAAAAAGCAGAGCTGCTCAGGAGCTTTTTCAATTTCAATGAATGCATTATTACAAAGTCTTGTCTCTAGCATATATGCCATTCTGCATATACAATTTACCAAAATTTCAAAAGAGAATCACTATTACATAGGGACAAATTTGGAAGAGATAAAAAAGAGTGCAAAAAAAGTCAACAACAGGAGCAACCAAGTCGCGAAATTGTGAAAATTCTCGAAATTTCTTGTGTTCGTGAAGTGCCGAATTTGCCTTCTTCTACTTATAACCTTCTTCTAATTTATGATCTGCTGACTCTGATTTGACTTAGATTCTACGTGATTGAGAGTTGACTCTCTAACCTTGGCATAACCGACTGTGAAAACTGCAAAATTGGCCATAAAATATGATCGATGCTAGTTAGGTCCTTAACATGCATACCCAGGGTTAATTAAATTTGATTACTACGCAAAAAAGTGCTCCAAACACGTAGTAATAAAAATGTAAAACAATAGCATTGTTTGGGTAATGTCGGGGACCGTCTTTGTGTTATAAAATCTTTTATCTGGGGCTACTTGACCAATGAGGAGTCGTCTTAGGTGATTCGTTATCCTACCTTGAAAACATAGGCTAAGTGGTTTGGGACAAGTATAAGAATATTTGTGAAATGCATGATTGTGTTTTGAATGATTTATTGTAGATGAAAGTGCATATTTGGAATGATCAATGAACCGTAAATGAATATATATGAAATGAATATATGTATTGTATTTGCATTGATCATTCAAAGGTAACATAGTTTGAAAAATTGCTTGATTGACAAAGGCGAAATGGAAGAAGAGTACTATATAGAACCACTAAGCATGAAAATTCTTAGCGCGTTGCTTTTATCATCAGCCTTGATCTGCAATGAATAGATGCGAAGACATAGGCTTGCTGTGTGAATCGAATAAGTCAAAAGGAGTCACATGGAGGATAAGTAAAGCTTTGTCACACTGTACATGAAATTGACCGACTCATTTGTACAAACACTATTATGAAAATTGAACTCTGATTTTGTTTTGTAAATATTTGGATATTGAAAACGACTAATAATGCCACATTGTATAAAGGTGGGAAATGGACCAAATGGGCATGAAATGCCACATTGAATGAAAAAAATGATCAAATGATGGGCCTCCTTTATGTTAAAGTGGTATTTATGTTAACTTGCACAGCAGGATGTTCTATACTGAAAATTTCGGCAATCTCATATATAAAAAATTGGACTTTCATATTTGATCCATTCTTGGATTTTATCCAGGAACTCCAGACCATTAAAAATCATTTTAATAAATCCAAAAATCAATCCTTATGATCAAATCACAAAGAAAATTGATCTTCCCATCAAGAACAACCAAAAGCACAATCTAGGGTTTCGAAATCCTAGATTTCAACAAAAACAAATTTTTTTTTTTTTTAATGTTTGAATCTTATTCAAAATATTTTTCAGTGATCATAACCATTAAAAATAATCTCATAATTAGATTAGAGATTTAAAAATATTTAAAATTAATTTTTATAGATTTTTGAAAAGACAAACAATCCATTGAAAACCTAGACACTGAAATCAGCATATCACCGATCAAAATTCAAATTTTGATGAAGCCAAGATGGCTTTGATACCATTATTAGGCCTCAATCTTGCATCGTATCAGAATAGCACAACGGGAAAACAAAAAACTTTGATCGAGAAACTAGCCCAAGGGTCACTTGGTTCATCAAATATGAAAACCATACCATAGAAGGGAAGGAAACCTTTTACCTTTGGTGAATGACGCCTCCTTTGGAAAAGATGTGAGCCAAAGCGGGCCAAACTGGGTTGGCCAATAAAATGATCCGCATGAATGGTTAGAGAAGACCTCGAGGATGACTTGAATCAAGGTTTGGTGGTGGCAGGAAACATGATTCTCTGGCGTGGATTGGAGAAGCGACTAAAGCGTTTTCTCTATTATGAAACAGATTATCTGACGACTAGTGTTAGATCTTCAAAAGGATCAAGATACCACTCATCAAAGAGGGGTGGCTGGCCATGTGCATCTCATGCACATGTGGCTTGTTCCTTTTGGGCTTTCAACCCATATGCGAGCCTAATGACTCTTAGATCCATCCATATGGCCCTAGAATTAAACTAATCCCTAGAATGTCCAACTATAAAGCTCTCTATTTCCATTTGGATCCAATCCAAAACCTTTCCTTTCATCTTGGATCCAATCCAATACAAAATTACTTCTTCTAAGTGTGTGACCTATTAGGTTTCTGATTATGTTGGCCACTTGATTCAACACTTTGAATCAAAGCAAATCATGAGCGGTATCTAGCAATACATCATGATCCCTAATTGACCGGAGAGTCAATGGTTTGACTACAACCCTTCCATAAACAATATATTGTGCAATGTTATCCTTTCACTCCATATTGTACCCTACTTGGTTCAGAGCATGAACTATGCATCGACTCTCATTAGACTGGCTACGCCACACCTAGCCTAAGTGTATTTTCCTTGTCTCTAAGATTCATTACTCATAAAGAATGCCACTGAAGACTCTCTTCAAGACATATTCACTCTGGCAAGAGATTTCGAGTAATGATCTATACAAGAGGCCTAAGGTATACCCTCCTTTTATCGAGTCTTTGAATCATACATTGGCTACTCGGTGCGTTAGAATGCCTCGAAGTATGCTGATTATCATCCCTACAGGCAACCTGCAAAGGCAAAAGCGAAGTCAAAGTATAGAATCGATCTCAAAGATGTCGTAGCACCTTAAGTATAAGGATACTTGCATCATTGCTATGATAAGACTATCATTGATGTTTGAATAGATAATCCATATGAATGTCTCATAGCAAGTCTCTAATGTACTTGAATACTCTTAACAAGCATCCACATGTCTACTCTAATCATCACGATGATCATAGTTTATGAGACGAACTTCTTGATCAAATTAAGTAGTATAACATGTGCTAGTTTGTCCGGATCAACAATATCCAATATTGTTGATCTTACAACTAGGGATAGTTTAGATACTATATAATTACACATGATGAATCTCCAGCATGTAGCGACCCCAGAACTTGGTCGACCACGATGGAGATTAGAGCCCAGGCTCAGAGAACGCTTAGTTTATTGTTTTATTTTGTTATTAAATTTTCTTTTTCCAAAAGAAATGCCGTGACCGAATCCGTGACAGAATGGGGATGGGCCGAGACCGGTTACTCCGCGTTTTCATTTATCTTATCGAAACATTTTATTATGTCATTTCGTTGCGAGACGGTTTGATGTGATGACCCATGTCAGCTGTTTAATGCAATTGATAGGCCCGCTAAACATTTAACAAAATGCATTTACAAAGGCATTCTTGCCTTTTGAATGATATGCAAAAATCGAGTTCGAGTTTAACCTTTTTGTTTTACAAAATACCACGTGTTCCAAAAATGATATGCAAATGAAGGGGTATATCTTATCTGTGCGTACTCTCTCTATGACTGCGCTTCTTGATCTTGGCACGCCTTTTTGTAATCGATACTGCGCATAGATAAAACTATCGCTAAGCATTTCATGCTTGGTGGTTACTCTGATTCTATTCCAGTATTCAGTTTAACTTGACATACATTTTTAACATCAAACCATGCCTATTATATCAACATATACTCATCTTATTTATTTTAACGTAGCTTTTTCATTTTACAAATCATTTATCATATCACAACATGCATTTTCAATGCAATAATTCAATTCACAATTCAATTTATGAGATTTAAGCATATACATAAAATCCACGTTTATACACAAGTGATATTTGATTTATTTTACTTTGACTATTCAAATCACATTTTTGACGGATTACGTTTGATGAATCCATTCCTTATTATCATTCGGTAATGTGCCTACACATTTAACAATTCGATGCGTCATGGCGGATGCGGGTTTGGTGCACCTCGACATGGTATCACTTATGCATCTTAAGTGCGCCATCATAATGGATGCCGGGTGGTGTCTGCAAGTCAGGACATTTCTTCAATGCCATACGCTATCATGACGGATGCGGTGGTGCATCCCGCCAGTAGGACATTGGATGAATTTGGGGTGCCTTCGTGACCGGATCTTAGATTGGGCATCCGTCCGAAGCGGTTCGTCGATATATCAATTCAATTCAAGATGTCAGGAATTGACCTATTCGTTTACAATTCGATTTATCCTTCACATTCATTCGGTTTTCAAATATCACATTTCAATTGCATATTCACTTTCGTATCATCTTTTCAAAGATATACTCAATCTATGTACTCATTTTATATACTCATTCACGTACTTGTTTCATATACTCATTCATGTACTCATTTCATATTTACTTGGTAAACTACCAAAATACTTGAAATAAGAATAAGTCGAAGAAACAATAAAGTTGTTGGATCTAGTTTCCTTCTCTTGATCGGTCCTAGGTTAGGCGATCATCACCGTCCTTAGGTAATAATAATCCGTCCTCTTAGTGGATAAACAATTATCATATCTTTGTGAATGACCAATTTATCTTTGTTAACGGTTTTGGAGTTAAGACACTTAAGTGCGCCCCGAAAAACGAACTAAGCGCCGTGACTTAAGCCGCCTCGTGGCTTGGCGGCAGTATGATGCGTTTTTCATAGTTTTATCCTATTTGAACCCCCATTAATCGTTTCTTAGGGTTCCTGAACAATCGTGTGCGAATGGGACTTAACGGTGCGAAAATATACCCGTTAAGGTTGCGAAATGGTGATACCGGTACCACTTTGGCCAACGATCATAGGTACCCGATTCCTCCGCGCCGGTGGTACCGTACCGATTTGAGTGAATGCGGTACCGCATGCCATCATGGGTGCAGGTACCACTCTTTGGTTCGGTACTACCTACGGGTTTTCTTAATGCTGGATTTGGCATTTTCCAAACTTTGTGTTTCTTAAATGACCTTCTCGATTCATCCCATATAAAAAATCACCATGGAATCCACAAAACAACTCCAAGGTGGTTTAGAATCAATGAAAACCCTTTTCTTAAGTTAGGGCTTTTTCCCAAAATCCAAATCAAAAGGGATGAAGTTAGGGTTTGATTTATTACCTTGAATCTCTACAAATCTCCTCTTGTAAGTTGCTTGATCTCTTAGGGCAAAGTGGGGAAGTAAACCCTGACAAAACTTGATCTCTTACCAAACCTTAGCTCTTTCTCCCTTTTTCTCCTCTATTCTTCTCAGCAGGATGGCTCAAAATAGGCTCCCAAAGACCACTTTGGTCTTTTTATTACTTAAATCCATAGACTGTTTGGCCTTTAACCCGTTACAGAGTGTAAGGCCGTGGCTTTGACTGCACACTCATTCTTATTCCTCATTTTCTCATTTTTGGTCTTTAAATCACTTATTCTCTTAAGGCCATGTTTGGCTCAAAACCCATTATTTCATTTAAGTCTCCTATTATTCCACTTTGGTCTTTCATTTATCATAAATTCACTTAGACATTTATTCTTTATAACAATTGACCCTTAGGTCCTCATTTTACGAATTTCCACATTTACCCTTTTTCACTTGGGTTATTTTCGGGTTCAATCACTTTCGATTTAGTATATAATATTCCATCATATGCTCACACTTTAAATTAAATTTTTCAATTATCAATTTATCAATTTACACAAAGTAAAGACAGTTGTTTCGATTCACACCCGGAATATATAATAAAATTATTATAAAAATTCTAGGGTATTTTTGGGGCGTTACACACTATCATGATCACATCATGATTTCCTTTATGTTATGTAATGTATCATGGACTTCATTAATTGATTTAAGATCGGTATGAATTCATTTATCAAATGAATATGAAAGGAATGAAGATGCGTTTATTATAAATGAATATAAGTCGTAGAATAAGTGCTAAAGGTTATGGCCTTTAAAGCACTTCTATAACAAACATCAGTTCCAAGACTCCCCCCTAACCAAATTCAGCTCACCTTTTTGACATAAAGAGACTAGAACAGGTTGAGAACAAAACTTTTTATTCATTATACTTACATATATATATTTTTTGTTGTAGGATTAGCAAGTAGTCAAAGTAGCAGCCATGTAGCAGAGTGTTAGGTGTGATTCTTATTAGAATTATAACATGCATTTCATGTGTATTATGAGCTTTTGATGCTAAAATCACACCTTAATCATTCAAGTTTATACTATATCCCGTCTCGACTTATATTTTTTAGATAATGAATGAAAAGCAAGCATATGGAGTGAAAAATATGAGGAATGGAGAATTATCGCTGAGGCAGAGCTAATGTCTCAACATCAGCCTTGATGTCGCAAAATCAAGGATTAATGTCGCGACATCGAGAATTCTGTTGGATCAACCTTGTAGTGATGTCGTCACATCATAGACTTCGATGTCGCAGCATCTGATTCGTGCCACAGTAGGGTTGCCGGAATCAACAAAATTTATACCTAAGTTGCTCCCTCACTGGTAGCGTAACTATTGCCGATATAAGCGCTGACTCTCTAGAGATCGAGCTCTGAGGATGGGTTTCGTCTTACAAATGACTTGTATAGTGATTCAAAATGGTGAGAGGCTTTCATTTGGATTTTGGATTTGCATAAAGTGTAGTTTGTTGTTGTCACTAAGCTAATTGAAAGCGGTTTAAATAAGATGTAAAAAGACCTTGAAGTTTTAGGTCCTGATTGTTATGATAGGGTTGTAGAGAGGTGTCCTCGAGGTTATTTCCTACGCATTAGAGAAAATGACATATAGTCATTCCCAAAGCCAGGATCTTTGGCAACCACAAACCCGACCCTTAGTAACCTTCCTATTTGAACCATAGCATTTACTGCACATTTAATCTTCCTACAGTTGAAAATAAAGCATTTAACCTACTTTCAGTGGCTCGTAAATGACATCTAATGGATGTCGGTATATCTAGCAATAAGAATACATTGAACCCTAAAGCATGCCAAGTATTGACCAAAGAAAATACATTAAATAGCATTTAAACCTAGTTTTGAAAGTTTGAAACACAAATCACGCGATGCACCTTTCGTAACGGAGGAACATATGAGCCCGCATCAACCAGCCTACTTGACCCTCCTCTTGAGGTTTGAGGCTTGCCGAGCATCCTTTGAGTTGTCATCCTCAAGGGTGTTTTTGGCTGACCCTAGAAAATGAAAGAGAAGGAGAGAAGAAGAAAGAAAATGGGAACCCAAGCAGGAGTTTAATAAATGGCTGCGTGGAAATGAATAGTTAGGTTACGAATGTTAAATAACATAAAGCTTATATAGCCCTGAGCATCTTAATAAACTAACCTAAATAATATGATTGCATTGAGGGCAAAAGAGGAATTAATCAAAAGCTAGTCGTTTGGATCACAAAAACCTGATGCGGAATTTTACATTTATGCACGGTAATTTCGCTACACTGCGAGAATTAGCCTATGATAAGCGAAAAGTCGCTACATAAGCGAGAACCCCCGCTATGATAGCGAAATTGTGTATAGCAATTTAGCTGTGATGAGAAATCAGCTATAAATGGCCGTATGATTGCGAAAATTCGCTATGGTCTTAAAGACCAGCTATGATTATGAAAATTTAAGCTAATACTGTAGTGCAATCTTCCCTATCCTCCGACTGCGTTATACACATCTTTGACTTGCTATTTCTTCACCTCAGGCTTGATGAAATCGACGAGAATTCATACGAACTCGGCATAAATCAGTACAATTTCGATGCAAAGCTTGATATGATGGTAAGGTTCTGAAACACAAAACTACCAAAAGCGACCTCGAAACAAAATCGGTAGCACTAAAGGACCTACACCAGTAATGATGAAGCCCAAAATAATATGATTAGTATGCAAAAAACCTCAAAACCTATCTTAAATAGGACTCGAAATGCTTTTTGGGTACTAATCACCCCAATCGACATTGCTAGTCCTTAGCGTCTTAAAAATAATAAAGGACATACCAAGCTATGCTTTGCAAAAGAAGTTACATTCGAAAAGTGTGTACAAGTGAGGCTTTACCTTCAGTATGAAAAATTTGGACTCTGTAAAAAAACCATCATGAGAGAACAATTTCCATATAGGAACAAGTTTGAGCTGACTATCGATTCGAAGTCAACTGAACTTCCACCAAAATCTAAAGTGTTTTTAGGTAACCGGTTGAACCGATAAGGCACGCTAGGTATTCCCTCTCTGATGAGCTCTTCTTAGGGACCTTAAGTTGATGACCGACCTAAATAGGTCGGTTACACTCTTATTTCTTACTTCTATTGTATTGTAGTTTGATAAAAACTCGACTTCACGAAAGTCACGTAACGGGGTCCGCAGGTGACTCGGCCCGATTAAGGTTGGGGCATCCAAGTCGAAAGGATGCATTGACCACAACTCTTCGAGCTTCACCACGGACTTGAATGAATTAGAGAATCCAGCACCTACAACTACGCCCACAAACTCCGCATCCACCCATGCCATGAACACTAAGTCGGTGACTCTGACCGGTTGGCTTAGAGACACTTAGGAAACGAAAAGTTTTAATATACCCACTCGGTGTGTTTGGGTTTCAAGGTAAAGTGTCATGGTTAAGTACTCTTTTCTTGTTTATTTTCTTTTGCTTTTTCTTTTCATTTGGAAGGCTTCACATTGGTCTTCCTTTATGGGCTCTTATAAACCTATTATGGGTCGTCAGCCAGTCCCAAGGCGGTTTGCAAAGTAAAAAGAGGTATGTAGCTTCTGACCTTTGGATGGCGATGTGCCTTGTGTGTGATTAGATAAAAGCGGATAGACAAGGTTGAATGCTGATCTGATAACCAAATACTTAATCATGCATGGAATTATTCAGCTTTGATGGTGGCATACGGTGCTTGATTTTTCAACTCAAAGGTAAGAGAAAACCACCTTGATAAAGTAAGAAAAGAGATGCGAAAGTGAAAAAATAGATTTGTATTATATATATATCAAATTTGATTTTACAAGGAATTTTTAGATTTATAAGCGAAGCAGTGTGACCTCTATGTTAACAAACAAATTTGGGCTCTTGAGCATGCATTACGATGAAACTAAAATCAAAAGTATGAACATTACTTTCAACCTGTTTGTCCGTAGGAAAAAAAAGAAAGTTAGGGATGGAGTGGTACCTCTCGATTGGTGAGCGTAGGAGAAGGATCATCCCAGCTTAAGGCGGTGAGTCGCTATTTGGTAGAGTGGTTGATGTTCTTTGCGACTATAACCTAAACAAAACATGCCACTCAGCGATTACCACAAGATTTTAACAAAATAGAAACTTAAAGCAAGATTGCTTGATTAAATTAGTGGCTTGAGGCCATTTGGAGCCACTCCTGAAATGTGTAGCACGTGGGTCTCAAGGAGGGTCTGAGAAGAAGAATTTCCTCCACGACTATTCTGATCTGTACTATATAGGGCTTCACTCTCTGTCCATTAACCCTTATCACCCTATTATCATTTAGATTGAGTAGGTCTACTGAACCATTGGGGTGTGCTTGTTGAATGATGAATGGGCCCGTCCATCGCGACTTGAGCTTGCCCGAAAATATATGGAGTTTGGAATCATACAGGAGGACTTAGTCCCCCTTGTTGAAATTCTTGTACGTTATCATTTGATCATGCCATTTTTTCGATCTTTCCTTTGCAATCTTCGAGTTCAAGTAGGCATCATTTCTTATTTCCTCCAACTCATTGAGATCAAGGAATCGGTGAGCCGGCCTAGCAAATCCATGTTCAGTTTCTTGATTGCCCGCATGCTTTATAATCGATTTCCACTGGAAGATGTCATGCCTTGCCATAGACCATCGATAAGGGGACATTCGAAATCGTTTTGGCTGTTCTTGGAAGAAGCCTGATGAATCAATGATTTGAGGGCCAATCTTTTCTATTGCTGTTCACCACCTTTATTAGATGGTCTTAATAATCTCCCTATTGGCCAAGCTCTACTTGACTACTTGTTTGAGGATGGTAGGGGTAGCCACTTTGTGTTTAACACCATATTTAGCCATGAAGGTTTTCGAAGGTTTATTCTGAAGTGAATTTATCAACCCAATAATGGATTTTGGTACCAGAGACACCGGAAAAGATGTTTGCTGAGAATTTGAGCACCACCACGTAGTCGTTAGTTTGCGAGGATTGCCTCTGACCCATTTAGACACATAGTCTACTCAGCCCAATATGTATGTATGCCCATGACGTGAGAAGGATCATGAAATCGATGCCCCGAGCATCAAATAGCTTGACCTCAAAATTGGTTGGGGCATCATATGCGTGAACAATTTCCAGGAAGCCTTTGTACATCTATCACTGTCTCGGCCTGTTGGTGTGCTTCTTTAAGAAAGGCAGTAGAAACCAAGTAAACACCTTCATTGTTGTCTTCACGAGGCTCAAAGTGACCTGCAGGCACTCTCATAGCGATGGCTTAGAATTCCACCATTGTTCTTCTTGAGCTGCCTTTCCTGGTGCTCGATCTTGCAGTCTTTAAGCAAGAAGGGCTCTTCCCGATAATAGGAATGGATCTTCGCTAGAAATACTTCCTATCCCTGATCTTTCCCGATGGATGGAATTTCTCCTGTTGCTAGGAAATTGGCAGTATGAGGCATGCAGGGAGCTTTTCTCAATTTGCATTAAAAGATTCTTCAGGAAATTCATCAATGATGGGCGGGCTATGAGTGTCGTGGGCTATTGTTAATCTAGAAAGATGGGCTATTGTCCATCGGATAAGTCTTGCCTTAGCATTTTGCTTGGTCAGGAGATATTTCAAGGCGGAATGATATGTAAAAATGACTATATCAGACCCAACCAAGTATGCTCGAAATTTGTCTAAGGCGTAGACCACTGCCAATAATTCTTTCTCTGTAGTAGTATAGTTCCTTTGTGCTTCATTCAAGGTTTTGCTTGCATAATAGACTACGTGAGGTTTTCCACCTTCTCTTTGTCAAGAAGCTGCTCCAGTGTAAGAGATCCTTGCATCGCATCACCTCGAATGACTACCAATTAGGTGCGTCACGTGAATGCGATTAATTAGTGGGACCCGGCTCTTCACAGCTCTTACGTGATCTTCTTCGGCAGGTAGCATCTTTCTCTAGCGACTTATAAAGGGGCTTAGCAATCTTAATCCTTGATGAATCTCACGTAAGCACATGAATTGTAGCTTGTTTTTACATTTGTTGGAGACTACGAGTTGAAATAAGTTCAATTTTGCCTTGTCGACTTCATTCCCTATTGGAAATAACATGCTGATACAATCCCTTAGTTCACCGCAAATGGCTTTCTCCCGATTCGCGCAGTTCTTTTTCGATGCACCTACTGCCGGATAGCTTTTAGGTGGTCAGACATTCTTCAAAATCACCTCAAATTATCTGATGATGTCATCCATGTATGCTTCCATTATGCGCTCCACCATATGAACGCTGCTAAGCCATATCTACGGAAGGTGGCATGGTGCAAAGACGAAAGGCATCCTCACAATAAGCATAAGTTCCAAATAGACGAGTAAGGTGGTCTTTTCTTGATCTTAAGTCTTGATCTCTATACGAAAGTATACTGAATACCAATCCAACAATAGAATGGGTGTCAAAAACTCTCTCGAAAATTTTGTCGTGAAGAAGGGCGTGGGAAGTGATCTTTTCTTGTTATAGTGAGCCTCTGTAATATCATATTGCCTCGATAGGTGGTAAGTCGGGTAGACATTTCCTCGTCCTTTTCATTTTTTACAGTGGTCACCCCTGACTTCTTGGGCACCACAGGTTGGACTTACCCGAGTCTTTATCAGATATGGGAGTAAATGATCTGAAACCTGCAACCCAACTTGAGGACTTGATGCGAACCTACCTCCTTCATGAGATTCAACCTCATACATGGTACTAACGACTTTAGATTCTTCTTCTAAATAAATGTGGTGGTGCAGAGTGTTGGGCTGATGCCTTTTAAATCAGAAATTTTCCACCCCAAGCTTGCTTGTTCATTTTGAGGTGCGTGGGGTTGTCCTCTGTAGATTAATTGTGATAGTGATATTACAATGGACCTTTGCTTGTTTTTCTTCAATGCATATTTTGAATTCCTGGCGAGGGGTTTTGAGATCCTAAGCGATGAGGATTTCCTTTTCTCTTAGCGATCAACTAAGGTAAAATTTATTTTCTTTCTGAGTACCACATATAGAAGGCTCATTGCGTGGTTCTGTTGCTGAGGCCTCAGGCAATCTGGTTAACCGTCTTGCGTTTGTTGCTCATTAGCTGTTCTTGAAATTATCTATTATGCGAGACTTCTTCACGCAGTCATCTCCTTTGGTTGCATATGCCTTTTACTCGAATGGAAGATATTGGTTCCAAAGTCATATTCCCAGTGAGTTACCTTGTTCGTGATTATAATGGCATTAGTGTGAGAATGGCCTTCCTGATATGATGGGTACATAGTTGGTCCCGGTACTGCCAGGCTGTGTCGAATGCGGCAAAATCTTGGATAAGTAAATTTGTCCACTTGTATTAAATTTATCTCAATGATTCACTTTGGTATTTTATAGACTGTCGGCTGGGACGGTGTGATGGAGTGAGCCCTGATTCTCCCAATTGTTTGTACATGGAATATGGCGGTAGGTTCTGCCCAGCTCCCAATGCAGTAGTGCTTTTTCTACACTAGTGCCCCGATGGCGGGATTGTAGGACATCCGGGTCCTTATACTTCTGAAGTCTTGCACTTTCGATGATGGCATTCCTTGCTCGGTCAAAAAAAGCCTTTTTATTAACATTGAAGCCTCTTTTCTTGTGCATAAGTCCTTGAAATTTGCATACGTGGGGACTTGGCGATCGTATCAAGAAGAGGAATGTTAACTTCACTTGTAGTAGTACCTCTAGAATTTCGGTTGGTGGCCCGAATTTTTCCTTTTTCAAAGTGCCTGAGGGAAAGGAGGTTGCACACTATTTTTCACCTCTTCCCCTGCTGCTGATTGTTCTTCCTCTGGTGGTTCAACCACTGTGGGAGCTTTCTTGGTTGGTTCTGGGGCTGCTGGTCTCAGTTCTTTACCACTTCTCAAAGTCACTACTGCTTTAACTTCATCAATTCTTGCATTGGGATCACTGGCAGAGCCTATCTCATGCATTCCTCTAAGTTTCTTTGTGTGCGGGAAGGAACACTTTGGGACCACAGCTGGATTAGACAACTTTGGAAATGGAATTTTGTAACTCAGAATGAATTTTGTCTAATTTCTATTTGAGTGAGCTCTCTCTTGTTCAATTTTAAGTTAGTTTGAACATTCAGCACCTTTTGTTCCTCCACATAGGTACCTACTACCTTGCTTAAATTCAGAATTGCCTGCTCAACAGGAGAAGAAGGTGGAGGTTGCTGCTGTGCTCCTTGGGGAGCATATGCAGGGGGTTTTGGCTTCCATGATAGGTTTGGATGATTTCTCCAATTGGGGTTATAAGTCTTGCCATAAGGAGCATTTGTAGGTGGCTTATTTTGACCCAAGACATGGGCATGCTCTTGCATTAAGTCCCTTACTGAAGGAACCTCTTGAACAGTGCTCCCAGGTAGCTATTTGATTCTGCTGGGTAAAGCGAGCTGGTTGAGATCTGATGACTCATTCCCGCGCGCATTTCATCTTGATTTCTCATTTCAGCTCACTCAACAGCCCCAGTTGCGTGGTCAGTTTTGCTCATCTGCGTGTCTTCGGAAAGTGCATAAATGCCTCCCCTTTGGTGAGTCAAAGGCCTCATTCTTTCTGCCTCCCTTGGGTTTGGCTCATCCCATCCCTTGGAAGGTTCAGCCACATAATTCAAAAAGTCCATGGCTTCATCTGGGTTCTTGCTCAGAAAGTCCCCTCCACACATAGTTTCCGACGGTTGCTTCATGGGCGGAGACATACCATCATAGAAATGATTCCACGAGCATCCATGTATCAAATATGGTGTGGACGTAGCGATGGTCTCCGCATGAATCTCTCTAACAACGATAAAACTTCTCTCTCATTATCGTAAGTAAGTGGTGTGAGATTTGCCTCTTCAAACTGTTGGTCTTAGTTGTACTGAAAATTTCTTCAAAATTCAGCTTGAAGATCGGCCCAATTTCTAATTGTTCGACCTCGGTGAATTGAGCCAAAATTGGCTTTGTCTTTGAGAGTTAATGGAATGCCTTCAACTTCAGTAAATCCATGTCGGTTACACCACCTCTTAAAAGTTATGCATACTTCCTCAGGAAATCCAGGATGTGTGTATGGATTTTCATTTTCCATACCATGAAAAGTTGGGAATTAGGGGCACCAGATGGAGTCTCAGCAGCCACATCCTCGGCCCGGTGGTATGATGCGGGAAGGTGCCTTAACTCTAGGAGGTGTATGGTCGTTGACCTATATGCTGTTGGATTCATAGGTACATGTGACTTTCTTTGTTCCTCGAGGTAAGGATCCATTGCTCACTTGTGCACATGACTTCCTGACTTTACTCAATTGGTGCACTAACTCTTTGCAGTCTACCTAATATTCCTCTATCCCAGTGATGCATAAACACCTGTGACACAAAAAGAGACAAAGCAAAGAACAACAAAAAGGCTTGCTAAAAAGATTAGTGTTAATAAAAAAATAAAAGACCGTAATTATAAAAAGCATTGTGATGTTATTGAGAAAAAACTTCGAGATTCTAAATAATGAAATTGGTTTAAAAGGTCACCGGCATACTTGTCTTGGGGATTACAAGTACCCATCAGCTGCCCTCATTATCGTGGTTGGCACCATTCCCTGACAACGGCGCCATTTGATTCGTGCCACAGTAGGGTTGCCGGAATCAACAAAATTTATACCTAAGTTGCTCTTCTTCTTAGTGCGCATTAACTCACGCATTATAGCGGCTATAGGATCGAACACAGGGATGGGTTTTCGTCTTACAAATGACTTGTATAATGATTCAAAATGGTGAGGCTTTCATTTGGATTTTCGGATTTGCATAAAAGTGGTTGTTATTTGTCACTTAAGCTAAGCTGACGAGTTTAAAATAAGATGTAAAAAGAAGGCCTTGAAGTTTTGGGTCACCAGTTTGGTATGATGGGGTTGTAGAGGAGTCCTCGGGTTATTTCCTCGCATTAGAGAAAATGACATATAGTCATTCCCAAAATCGAATCTTTGTTTAACTTTAAAAACCAACCCTTAGTAACCTTCCTATTTGAACCATAACATTTACTGCACATTTAATGTTCCTGCAGTTGAAAATAAAGCATTTAACCTACTTTCAGTGGCTCGTAAATGACATCTAATGGATGTCGGTATATCTATGATAAGAAATACATGGAACCTAAAGCATGCCAAGTATTGACAGAAAATACATTAAATAGCATTTAAACCTAGTTTTGAAAGTTTGAAACACAAATATGCGAGTACACCTTCCTTAAGCAGAGGAACACTGAGCCACATCGCTGACCTAGGCCACTCCCTCTTCCAAGGTTTTGAGAAGCAGCGAGCATCCTTTGAGTTGTCATCCTCAAAGGGTGTGTTTGTGACCCTAAATAGAGGAAGAGGAGAAGAAGAAGAAAATGGGAGCAACGGTAAGTAAATGGCTACGTGAAATGAATAGTTAAGATTACAAAATGTTCATAACATGGCTTATATGGCCAGCATGAGCATGCGAAAATACCAAATAACCTAAATATGTTACATTGAGGGCAAAGAGGAATTAATCAAGCGAATTAAGTTTGGATCACAAAAAACACGATCTGAAATTTTCGTATGCCACGATAATTTTATTTTATTGAAAATTCGCTATGACAACGAAATTTGGCTATCATAAGCGAAATTTGGCTATCATTCTTAGCCAATATCATTGCTTGAAAATTTCACTATACTGTAGTGCCAATCTTCTGCATCCTCGGCTGCATTATGCATCTTCGACTTACTATTTCTTCATCCGGAGAAGCGATGAAATCGTAGAATTCATACGAACTCGGCATAAATCGACACGATTTCGATCACGAGAAGCGATATAGTGGTAAGGTTTAGGAAACACCTTAAAACTACAAAAGCAACCTGAAACAAAATCGATAGGACTAAAGGACCTACACATGTCAATCGGCTTAAATAATATGATTAGTACGCAAAAAGCACTCAAAACCTACCTTAAATAGGACTCAAAATAGCACTTTTTGGGTACTAATCAGCATCCATCTTCAGGCTTTCTAGAAAATTACTATTTTTGGCCCATTTTCCAAGAAGACTATTTAAGCTTGCATTCTTATGTTTTTAGGGGTCGGTTTTGACTAGAGAACACTATCTTTAGGGTTTCTCTCATCCAAAGCTTGAGTATACTTAGGGATTTGTTAAGACCAAATTGTGAAATGTCCCGGCCTTGTGCCACAGAAAATGATCGGTCCACAAGCCAGCGATGCCCAACTGTTAACTAAAGATATTAAAATATGTTGTTTGCCTTGTATGAGAAAGTTTCATTTGCAAATTTGTTTTGGTCTAAATCATTACAAGTGCACAGGTTATACAAGTAATAAAAGTGGATTTAAGTCTAAATATCGTTCCCACGAGGATTGATGAAAAATTTAAAGATCAATTACCCCCGTGTACTTAGATCCTCACTGGCTGAACTCAGTTAAAAGTGATTTGGACAAACTAAAGGAAGAGTAAGACCGATTAAAATTAACTAAATATAAAGAATTCAAAATATTTAGTTGAAAAGTTCACTAGGTAAGTTAACACTGGGAAATATATTAGTGTACAATTATTAATTTCTGCATCATTTTATAACATAGTTCATCCATTAGTTTGAAATCTGAATTTGTTAAAGATGCAAAGTAGTATAGTTAGATTTCTCCATACACCATACATTTCACTAATTAGAGATCCATGTTCCTTTCAGATACATGAGTCTAATTAGTTACTTGTAGAATAGAATCCTCTTTTTAAGATTTGAGTATTTTTCCTTTTCAGTACTTCACACCCAAATCTTAGGATTGAAGAATTCTTGTCCCTTTAGAAAGGATATTGCAAGCCTTCTCCAATATAATTGGTATCTCATCCATTATATCTGATAAAATTCTCTATCTCCTTGATTATATCTATGCTAACACAGGATCAAGATCCTTTCATCAGATAGAGGAGAAAACTTTGATCAATTAAATTGATACATCATCCAACTATCCTCACACCATGAGTAATTAGTGATCTATCGAAGAAATCTTTCAGAGTTCATTAGTTCCATAATATTAGTCTAACATACCCCCGAATGGCGCTCCATTACTCGGGAATCTCTATCTACGTGTCCTTAGGGCCTCACGGAAATTAAAAGCGAGGAATATAGTCATTTTAAAGGTACCTTGTATAATATTAAGAACAAGCAATTTCAAGAACAACTTCAATTAAATAAATTTAAGATTTCGAACTATGACGTTCTTTCAAGTTGCGCAGAAAACAATAATTAACATTGATCCATTCCCAAAGGGAGCTTAGTCTTTCAAAACTAGATTAAAAATAACCATGACTAATTGATCAAGAAAATTCACTAAGAGTACCGCGGCTGAAATAAATAGACTCAAATTCTCAATTCATTCATCGAGATAATGTAAGGAAGCTAGAATTTTACAATAAACCAAGCTCAAAACTTTGCACCAGATCACTGTTCCATCCCAAGAAAAACTAACTAAAAGCTAAACTAAAACTAAATTGACGGAAAAGAAATAAAAGAAAAAAAAAAGAAAAAAAAAATACAAATGAGTCTCTAGCTACCTAGAAGTTCCTGGTTTGGCGGAAGCTGTGCACAGTGCCCTAGATGCTTCTATTTATAGATTTTCAAATGATGGGCCATACTTCTAGGCTGAAATTATATATCCCCAAAAATCTGGCCAAGTTGGTTGCTTTGTTGCGACATTGAAAAATTATGTCGAGACATAGCTGCCATCTTTGTTCTCCATCTTTGTCGTGGCTTGCGATTTTACGTAGGCTACATAGTTTCGTGCTTTGCGGATTATGTCATGCGGACTTTGAAATGCACGCTGACGGAGTTCAGCGAAGTGTCTTGTAATTGTCGTGACATGAGTGTCTTGTGTGTGACATAAAACTGTTGCAACAAGCGTTTCATTTTTGCTTTTTCTTGAAAATGTCCGCATTATAAGAATTTCTTTGCCACGATAGAGCTTCTCACCCTTCAGTTGTGTTTTATGTCGCGACATAAAATACTCTTTTGCTCACACTATGTTGCGACTGTCTTCTCTTCTCTTCTAGGCGTTTCTCTTCAACTTATGTCGTGACATAGCTTTCCGTTGTTGCGACAGATATTTTTGCCTTTAGCTATTCGTCTTTGTGGCAACATAAGGTTTATGTTGAGACATTCTTTCTTTGGTTCTTCTCAACCTAGAGTTCCTCATAACTGCATGTTGTTGTTGTCACGACATAAAATTTCTATGTTGCGACATAGTCTTGTTGTCTTGAACTGCTGAATCTGAACTTTATGTCGCGACAGACTTTGAAAATTTCACGACATATTTCCTTCTTTGATTTTTGTTGCTAGCTGAACTGTTTGTTGTAACATTGAAATCTTTGTCGTGACCAACTTGTTTTGACTTGTCTCATTGCACTTCCATTCTCTATCGCAACATAGTTTTGTTTTGTTGTGACATTCTTTCTTCATTCTTCATCCCTCTATGTTGCGATTTAGTTGTAAAATGTCTCGATAGATCTCTGCTGCCATTTGCTTGGAACAATGTCACGACAGAATAAAGGAATATTATGACAAAGTTCTATCTTTTATTTCCTACTATGTCGCAACATTCACTTTCTTTGTTGCAACATTTATCATTCAATTCTTCTCATATTATGTTGCGACAAAGTTGTGAAATGTCGCGACAATCTTCACTTCCAATCTTAAGTTAAGCTTCATCTTTGTTGCGACATAATATTTGCTGGTTCCCTTGAAATTATGTCGCGATATTCTGAAAATATTGTAGCGACATTTCTGCCTTAACTAATTTTTCTCTTCTTTTCTTGTTGGATTTGCTTCTTTTGCATTCAAACCTGTAAAACACAAAGTTAGTGAATATTCCATAATTCAGCATTAAAATGAGTCATAAACTTCCACAAATATGCTAGAAAAATGGACGAAAAATAGATGATTTTAGGACTCATCAAATTCTCCCAAACTTAAAGTTTTGCTTGTCCCCAAACAAAGAAAAGAAAATTTTGTTTGTCCTCAAACAATTCACCTTTTATTTTTAAGGACATTTTTCTGTTCTACCCTAGACATCTTTTCTCTTTAATCCATAATTTAGCAGGAAAAATAAGTTAGTTGTAAAATTATGTTTGATAAGTTGCCCATCCAGAACAAGGAAGATTTTCAAGTAAATTCACTAAATAGGCAAATAATTCCTATAGTATAAACAATTTAATTAATTAACCCTGATTTGTGAGTGTGTGATGGTCTTCTCTCTTTTTCATTGGCAGATTAATTAATCTTCTAGGACAATACTCAGACAATAAACTCCTCATTGATTCTTCTAAGTCCCTGTTCACTAGACCAAAAGACATATACAAATTTATGACATCATTACCAAAGGACTATTGTCTAATACCCGGCAACGGCACCAAAAACTTGTTAGTTTTGCTGAACTTAACCAGAAGACATACACAAATTTATGACACTATTACCAAAGGACTATTGTCTAATCCCCAGCAATAATACCATGAAACTTGTTTGTTATATTTCTTTGCAATTATACTGATTAAAAATGGTTTCTCAAGACTAGATAAATTTCTTTCTCGGGTTTTGATCCATGATTTTGCAAGTGCCAGACTGAATAAGTAATAGAAAGTGGATTTAAGTCCAGATATCGATCCCAATAAGAGATCTCTAAGATCTCAATCAACTACCCGGACTACTTAAGCTCTATACTATTTAGACTATGATTTGCAATGGATATATTCCTAGCAACTTTAAAATAATGAAAGAATAAAGATATGTAAACTAGAACAAAATGAAATAATGCTTAAACTAAAATAAAAAGAAATTAAAGAAATAGACCTATCAGTTAGTTTTTAAAGGGAGCATTGAAAATACAACTGTTGTGAAACATCAATTCATGCAGACTACTCTGTAGCTTTACTTCATGAACTTCGCATTTATAACTGGTCCAAGGAAGAAAGTAATGCCATGTGGATTCTCCTAATGACATATTTACTATCTAATCTTCCCTGTTCTCGAATGTAGAGGATTAGATAACTACTTTTAACTGAGTCATTTTGTTATGGGTATTTTTCTTTTTCAATACTCTTCATACCTTAACATGGACTGTAAACCTTAACTCCTAAGACATAGGCTAAGCATTGGTTTACACTATACTGGTTTCTCCTCCTCAAAATTGGAACAGTTCAATCTTTCCTTGATTAGATCCTTGCTAACACGGGATTGAGCTTACTGTTCGAATCGAGTCGAACTCTTTGCTCATTTTAATTGATAAGTCATTCAACTCATTCTCTAGCTTCAAGGAGAAGCAAGATTTATCGACTAGAATTTTACAAGCCCATTAGGATCCCTAATATTAGGTTCGTATACCCTTCAGATATTTGTTCAAAACTCAGAATGCCTCTCTCTTCAGTCACTGTAGGGCCTCCTGAAATCGAGTCTCGAAACAATCCTGGCAAGGTGTATAGACACTAATATTTGATCGACATAACAATGAACAAACCAAAGAAGCGTGATTCAAGTCCAAGTTCGCAGGATTCCATAAATTCGTAGAAAGATAAATTCTAACGACAAAGATAAATTCAACGGAATGGGTTTCTAAATTACTATTACACTAACAAAGAGTCTTTGATCAAAAGAATCCATCAGAGATCAGAAATCGGAAGTTTGAATTCCAAAATTTGTTTGATCCCGTGACGACTACAGCAAGAGAATTTGAAGAAAATAACATTCCGCATTCAGCTTCAACTTCAACAACTAACATCCAGATCCGCGTAAATTCAAAAGAAATAACAATCTACTCTTAATCCAATCTAAAATAACAAAGAAACAAAAAGAAAAGAAAAGAAAATTAACTACACGAGCCTTCTGGCCACCTAGGACTCTCTCTCCGAGTCGCCAAGAGCCGCTTCTTTCGCAGCGTACTACGCATTTATGGCTCAGTTGGGTCCCCAACTCGATGCACCTATTTGTGGATTTCAAAACACCGTCCATTTTGTTTGTTCATGTCGCGACTCCATTTATTTGTCACACAACCTTGACTCTGATGTCGCGACTTCTCTTTATGTCGCGACTTCACTGCTCGCTTATACCGCTCGATGTCGCTGACTTCTCTTCCACGCCGCTAATTTCACGTTTCGCATTGCGGATCTCTTTGAGGTTGCGACTTCAATCATACGTCATACATCGCTCGCTCGTCAGAAGCGTAAGTTTTTATCCGTCGCGACTTGCCTTTAAACACCCCTTGATCTGATGTCGCTGAGCAAATGATCGATGTCGTGACCTTTATTCCTTTGTAATTGATGTCGCGATTAGCCGAACGACGCTGCGACATCTCCTTTCTCTACTTTGTAAGCTCTTTGAGGTCGCTACTTCCAATCATACGTCGTGACTTCAAACGCTCTACTTATGAGCCCTTTGATGTCGTGGAAGTTTTTACTTAATTGTCGGACTTATCTTCAAAGATCTCTAGTATGATGTCGCGACAAATTTCCAATGATGTCGCCGCCTCCATTCTTTTCATAGTTTCGATGTCGCGACCATCAAGGACGTCACCATAACCTTGCAATGGATGTCAAGTGACCGACCAAAAGACATGCATGTGTCTTATAACACTATTGCCAAATGACTGGCCGCCTTATCCCTGCAGCGCCATAAAACTCATTGGATCAGATATGTCTTAACCATTTGATTAGTTCAAAGATTGTTTCAATGGGAGTAAATTTTTACTGAGTGTTTTGATCCGTTGGCGCTGTAAGTGCACAGTCGAACAAGTAGTAAATTGATTTAAGTCCAGATATCGATCCCACAGAGATTAACAAATCTCAATCAACTACCTTAATTACTCAAAATCTACATCATTCGAGTCCGACAGACAATTGAAATTAGCTTTGATAACTTAAAATAATAAAACCTAAGAAAAATCAATTAATAATAAATGAATTGAATATTTGAAATACAAAATAACAAATTAAATCAGCCCAGCTTCTTCAGTATATCAAAGAATGCTACCGTGAAACACACCCGGCAGAATACCGATCTTTGCTGTTGAACTACGTATTTAAACTAGTCCAAGGAATATAATAGTGTAGCCGATCTCTCCCAAACCCCACAATTCATTATCTAAACCTCACCGCTTCTCCTCGAAGACGAGTGTTGAATAACTACTTTTAATAATGCAAGCTGCCTTGTTCCTCGTATTTTCTTTCAATACTTCATACCTAATAACATGGACTCCAAACTGAGTCTTCTAAGATATAGTCATTGCACGAATTCCGTACTATAACGGTTCCTCTTCCTCCAAATTAGAACAATCCCATCCTTTCCGATTAGATCTCAAGCAACACGGATCGATTTACTAATCGAATCGGTGAACTCTCGTGGTGACTAAATCGATAAATTGCTCCACTCGCTCGTCAAGTGAGAAGAGATTTATCGATTTAATTACATAGGAGCACATTAGATCACCATTGTTAGGTTCTCATACCTCGTAAATTGTTCATTACCTCGTGAATTCCTCTCTGCGGTCACTCGTGAGGGCCTCGAAATTGTGAGTCAGACAATCCTATTTACTTATGCATGAGATATCGATATTGGGATCAAGAATGTAAAATACACAAGACCAAAGAAGTAGCTTTGCAACTGAGTTCAAATAAAGATCGAATAAAATTTATGCAGAAAGATAATTTCTCGACGATATTAATTCAATGAAGCTGGGAATCTAAATCACTAGATTACACCATACATCAAGCCATTGATCAAGAAAGCCACAGAATCGCAACCTGGGAACCCGAATTCCAGAATTTGTCTTGAATTCAAACAACCAGACAGCAATTTGAAGAAATATGAATCTGCATTCAGCTTAAACTTTAATAAAGTGGAACGTTCGTATCCAAATTTGACCGAAATACAAATCTTAATCTAAAAAAAGGAAACGAAGAAAAGAAAGCAAAAGAAAATTAAAATACAGGAGCTCTCAAAGAACCCGTGATGTCTCTTTGGGGCCGCCAAGAGCCGCGCTCATCTCTAAGAGCGCCAGATGATAGGTTCAAGTCAGCCCTAATTTCATGCACTTTGACTCCAGTAGCTTAAATGGCTCATTGGCCGCTGATGTCACGACATCAATTCCTTTGCCGCGACCTCTGTTGTCTTCTCAAATATGTCGCGCAGTCTTTGTCGGTCGCGACGTGTCTCTTTGGTGTAGCCGGCGTCGCTGACAGCCAAGTGACGCCGCTGATCTTAATCAGGTGCGATTTGATGTCGCTGACAACTAAATGTTATCGCCACCTCCTTCTCTCTGTATATTGCCGACCGATGTCGCCGCCACCTCTTGGTCTTGCAATGGATGTCGCGGAAATCTTCTTTGATGTCGCGGACTCAAGTCTTTACTGATGTCGCTGGCCAAATCCGTGTGTTGTCGCACCTTCTTCTCAACTGTCGCATCATCGATGTCGCGACTTCCTTTCGTGGGTAAGTGATGTCGCGGACCATCTCTTTTAGCCGCTATTGTCGCGACCTTAGCTCTTGCAAGTCGATGCGTCGCTGACTGCTCGATTCAAGGTCGATGTCGCGACCACATCCGGGATGTCGTCGCGACATAATTTGTTCAACCATTACGATCTCTCTCCGCCGCGACTCGGTCGGGTGTCGCGACCTCATTATCCATTGTAATCGGTTTAATTGTCAAAGGACTCCTGAAGGATGATAAGATCATGTCTTCTTCTTCATCAATTTCTGTTGTTTGTGTGGCGACTCCCCCCCAGCCCCACCGACCCGATTACGAGTCCAACCAAACCCTCGGGACGCCGCTTTAGTTTTTAAAGTCATTAATTAAATCTCTTTTAGTTATCGCTTTATTAAATTTAGTTTTCAAAAGTGTCGCGACTTAATCCCCCGACTTTGACCCGACATGGATCCAAGCCTGAGCCCTGGGCTTACTCCGACATTTTCAATTATCTTATCAAAACATTTTGGGCTTGTCTTGATTCATTTTAGATTTTGAAATTTCGCTAAGATTTACTGGCAAGCCCATAGACATTTACAATTAACAAAAGATTCATAATGTTTACATTTAACAAAATACCTTTACAAAAATAAGGATCCAGAGTTCAAACTGTGTTACAAAATGTCAATGTTTGAAAGAAATGGCATGTATATGACTCGAGCATACTCCGAATTCCTTCTATGACTCGAGCCTCGATCTCGGTCTTGCTTCGATGTCTATCACTGCGTACCGCGCATTGATAAAATACGTTAAGCATTTTCATGCTTAGTGGTTCTATACAAATTTGTGTATTCCATTGTTCGTTCCGTATAACCATGATGATCAAAATAATGCCTTTATACACATCGCATAATGTAAAGATACTTATACAAATACACTCTTTTCAATACCATCAAGCCATTGTTCGGGTTTGTAATCCCACATATAACTATAGAATTTGACAGCCAATGACAGATTCACTTGGTGAATCCCGCCCGCTTGTCATTCAGTAATGTGGTTTCGTATTCATCATTACCGTCTTCACATATGACTATAGAATTTATTATCCACGATGCATTCATTCGTGAATCCTCGGCCCCGTTGTCATTCAATAGTAATGTGATTTCGCGCTCAATATTACCGCCTCACATATGATCGTAGAAGTTTCGACATTCACGACATATTCAGCTGGTGAATCTGGCCCGTCCTGGCTATCTCAAGAGCAATGCGGATTTCACATTTGACAAACACGGTTACCTTCATGACGGATTCAGTTGGTGAATCCCGTCATGTCGGGTCATTCAATAATACGCTTCAAAATTAATTTACTTTATGCGGAAATTCACTTACAATTTAAATACTCGCATACATGCATATATTTGGCAAACAGTTCGAATAACAATGATTCAAATCAATATATATGAATATTTCACAAATAGAGAACGGGAACAAGTATAGAACAATACTGGAATAAAGATCAGATATAGAACAAACTAGAATAAAGAACGGGTATAGAACATACTAGAATAGAGAACGGGTATAGAACAGACCAATTATCGATTCCGTTTCTTTCTCGATGTCAATCCTAGGTCAGGTTATCGTCTTCACCCTCACCTAGTCAAATACAATTTATTCACTCTTAGTGATTAAGCAAATAATCATATTTTAACGAACACGCCGAGGCAGTTTAACTTTGCGGAGGCTACGAGGTACAGACGCTTTTTGACTTAGTCTCATTCTTATTCCTCTAAGAGTCTACTTTACTCATAAATTGGAATCATTCCAATCGGATTATCCAACTAAAGTTATGGCATTTCTATGCCAACTAATAAATTTACCGATTACATCAAGACTGCTTGTATTGCTCATTTTTCTGGGGTCTTAACTTCATGTTTGACTCTAGGTCATTATACTATTTTAAAGCTAAGGTGCTAAGGGTTCTATTCCAACTGGAATCACCCAATTCGGAGCACCGAAACTCAAGTTACGTCCGAAACAACCCGGACTACTCTATGTTCAAAGCTGGAACCAGACCATTTGTACGGCCCCACTTTGAGTGAATTTTTAGGCCACTTAGGATCAGAATTTGATGATGCCCTATTCTTTGCGTTTGGTTCTCCTTGAAGTCTATTTTATGTAGCCACTTGAATCACTCAAATCGGATAAGAAATGAGCAAGTTATGGCCAAAATACGAAAACTGGTCGAAATTGGGAAAGCATAACATGGTGTACCGGTACATGTCTAACATGTACCAGTACATGTTGGCCAAAAACGACCAGAACACAAGATGTACCGGTACATGTTCAGGGTGTACCGGTACATGTCATGAAACATGTCTAGAATGTGTATTTTTCTCCCCTTTTTCCATATTTTTGATACCCAATTCAATTCTATACTTCATATACACCTTAAAACCATTTCAAATTCATCTTATAATCTCTTTTCTACTCAAATCATCATTCAATACATATCTTCATCAAACCTTCATGATTTTCTCCAAAATAACTCTAATATGGGTCATAACCTATGAACCAACTAAATACAAGGATTTATTAGGTTTTGTTCTAACCCACCTTTACTTTACAATTAATCCATAAATCCAACCTCAAAGGGAGGATTCCATGTTTTTCTTTCAGACATTCGGGGTTTTGCACTCTTACATTTGGGTTAGATGAAATCCTATAAAACCCTAGAAAGAAATCAAATACCAACAAGGAACTCATGTTTGGATGAACTTATCAAACCCAGATTTTGGGCAAGCCACTAATCATGCAATTGTATGGAAATTCCTACAAGAGTCCAAAGTTCCATACAAAAAAAAATCCAAAGTTCCATACCTTTTTGCTTGATTTTGGCTTCTCCTCTTCTCCTCTTCTTCTCCTCTTCCTCTTCCTCTTCTTCCCTTTGTTTTCTTTGCTCTCTTTCTCTCACACGTTTTTGCTAGGGCAAATTGGAGACCAATTGAATTTTAGCTTTTGTTTTCCATTTTTTATATTTTCAACTTTTCATAAATTGCAACTACTTACATCTCACTTTGCAACCAACTTGTTTTATTTCTACTACATTCATCCTCACTTCCTTGATTTTTATACCCCTTTATGGAAATCTAAATTTTATCCTTGTTCTAGTGCCAAATCCGGTCATCAATTTATCATAATATCACTTAACACTTCCCTGAAAACCTGGGTCATCATCATACTGTAATATTTATGTAATTGGTATTTGATATAATTACATCTTTTGATTTCACCCAAATTTCTGGCACTAATTACGTCATTTATGATCTGGAGCTAGAATATAAAACTAATACATATTTTGATTTCAGAAAAGCTTCACGACATCAAATTCTTTAATCCTTTCAGTTTCCCAAGGTAACTTCCTTCAGCCAATTATATTAGTACTGCTCAGCCACATTATGCTCATTTTACTGCAAATTCTGCTTTCTTTCGAATTCCCTGCTGCACAATAGTTTGGTGAAGTTTATTCCATATTCTTGCATATAAATCAGTCTTTTTATATACAAATCAATCAGAAAAATGGACTGAAAATAGATGACTTTTAAGCTCATTAGTCGCGACCACTAAAGGACGTCGTGACCTTCTTTCATTGTAACTGATGTCGCGACCACTAAAGGACGTCGCGACTTCACTCAGCTTCAATCATGTCACACCATCGAAGGACGCCGCGACATCTTCTCGATTCACTGCTTGATGTCTCTATCTCGCTCTAATCAAGCCGCTGACCTCTATGTTCAAATTTCTCTTTGAAAATCTTTTGTTGCAACTTCTAATCAGTGTCACGACCTCTATGTCTACTACTAAGCTTTCAATTATGTCGTGACCTCGAAGTGGTGTCGCGACATCTTGTCTGCTTCTTCATTAGTTCCGGGTCAGTTCCGATTTGGAGTTTCGGCCGCGAATCTTGTTATTCTTCACATCACAAAGTCGCGACATCAAGTCCTTTCTTTCAAGATTAGTTGCGACTTCCTTTCTTGAGAAGGCTGTTCTTGTGGCTTTGTAGTCAGCTCCTTATCGCAACCTCATGGTGGTATCATGACTTCATTTATCTCCATTTGGTGTCGCGACTTCGCAATGATGTCGCGACATGAACTTCTTCATTTGACTGCTTCTTTTATTCTCGACCAAGTCATATTTTGTCTCAACTTCCTTCTGCAGGTCACGACTTCACTTATTCACTCTTCCAGCTTCTTCTTCAAACTGGGGGGTTTGTTAAGGTCATGACTTGGAATTGCCGGAAATTGCACTTCCCGTCGCGACTTCCGGCCCAGCTTTGACTTAAATTTCCGCGCAGTCGATTTCTTATGATTTTGCTAAAATTTGATTTTCTGTCGTATTTCAGTAAATTGGAATTTGATTCAATTATCAGTTTTCTGCAAACAATTCATCATTATTCTCATTATAAACTCAGAAAAATGTATTAAAAATCTCATGAGTTTTGACTCATCAGTCCCATATGCTTGTTTGTCATATTAATCCTCACTAACATAGACATATACCACCTTCAAGATCAATTAGGTCTTTTAGGCTTGTAATGTTTGGCTTGGGTAATTGGGTAGATGAATTGACACTTGCTCAATTTTTACCTGTGATTCCACTTAAGTATAACTCAAAACCTATTGCCTTCATTTTGCATCTTTGACTTTTTTTTCATTGATGTCAACTCTCAAACATCCCCCAAACTTGTTTAGTGCAACATGCTGCATAATTTCTATTTGGTGTTTTTCTTGACCACTTTCAGACTGTAAATTTAGTTCCTCATATTAGAAGTGTTTTCACTTTTCTTTCTCTATCAAGGCTTATGGAATAGAGCAATGTTTTGTCTTTTTAAGCTTTCTACCACCCTTAGCAAACTTTGGGTTAGCAACTTCCATACCAGTTGGCATTAGAGTACTAGGTGTTAAAACACCCCTAAGAACTTAATTGTTCAAGGGAGGAAGGCTACAAGACAGAACTCATTCCACCTTGATACTTTATCTTTTCATAGCTTCTTTTCTTCATTCTTTTCATCTTTCCTCATCTCAGTTGGTTGTCCTTTCTTAACCCTTCTTATCTTCTTTCTCAATTCAAAATAATACTCCCCCAAACTTGTCATCTTCTATTATTGATGTATTTGTCATGTAATCTGAGCAAATAAGGGTTCTTTATTGTAGGATTAGATTTAAGGGAGGATTTAGGATTTTCATTTGCTAATTATTGATGAAATTGGCTATTGGCTCAAATAAGGAACTAATGTATATGTATATGCATATGCATATTATAAGGGTAGGCTTTGAAAGGCTCAAACTTCCAAAAATGGCTTATATAATTTCTTGTTAGTGGTATTGCCTATGATTTCACCTTGACTAATGATCTAACAAGTTCTAGGACTGTTGGGAGATTAAATTGTGATGGATCCTAGAAGATTTCCCTAATCTTAGCACAATTTGTTTCAGAGGTATTGTTGACAATGTGCATTGTTTATCAGGATTTAAAATAACTAAACTATTTACAAAAGCAGAATTATAAGTCTTATTTGTTCCATTATTTGTTTAAATCTTCCTTAGTCTTGAAGTTCAACATATTCAACGATAATTTTACAACTTAATTTTTCAATTCATTTTATCCTACCCCAATTTCATCTATAATTTTCTTGTTTGGTTCCTAAACATGTTGCTATGTTGTTTTACCAATCAAAAGCTTACTTAAATCAAATCATTCAATTCAGAAAAATTTGACAGAGCAACAATTCAATTCAATCATCATTCAAATTTCAATTAAACACTCCACAAATACTCAAGAATAAACCTGTGAAAACAAGCCCATTATGCCAAGGCTATACAACTAAAAATTCATCAATCGTATTTATTTAAATCAAGAAATGAAAAGAAAATAAAAAAAGAAAAAATGCAAGAGGGAAAATGGACACAAATGTTTGTAACTGATTTTCATTTAAGTTTTCAGTTACTGTGGATTTAGTTACAGAGAAATAAGGAGGAATAAATAAGTAGAAAGTCATATTTCTTTTCTATCATACTTATTATTTAAATGATTTAATTTGTTCTTCTAATTGATCAGGTTGAAATGTATTTAAGATCTAATTTGTGAATGAATTACCTAGGGTTTCCATAGTGACAACTTGAAATTTACTCAGGGTCTTGACTATTTCCTTCTAATATGTTTCAATTGAAGAAATCAAATAACCCTAATCAAAGAAGTTTAGGGAATTAGAAATGTCCAGTACTAAATGCATTTTATTGGGGTAACACATCAGCTAACATTGTGTGAGAGCCGTATGGACTTAGTATTGATCAGTTCGCACACAGTTCAGGTTGTTCTATTGCATGGACTTGGCAGTGACCAATAGTACACCTAAGGAAAAATTTCCTTAGAAAATTATCACATTCTAAACCTAGATGAACTTGGTGGTGAATATGGTGTTGGTGTGAGAAATTGGGGGGAGACATGGGAGTGAGAACCTCATACATTTTCCTTGAACAAACACAAGTTGTATTTTCACTTAACTCGGGCTTATTTAATATGAATCATAATGCATCAAGGAAAGCAATCAACCTTAGTGTTCTATCTTTGAATCTTTTCTTCTTGGTTGATCCTATCTATGTGAGTTGAGCATTAATCTTTCCCAGTTTTCCTTTGTTTTATTTTACTTTTAGTTTTGACTCCATCCCAAATCATTAATTAGCTTAGATAGTGAAAAGCTTTAGTAATCGGGGTACTTAGTCCCCACTGAACCACACTTTCCCCATGGGATCTATATCCGGATTTTAAAAAGAAATCCACTTTTACTACTTGTTGGCCCATGCACTTGTACTCTTCCATTCTTCATCCCTCTCATGCACTTAAATTTTGATTCTCTTCTTCTCACTGTGATCCATATACTCATCTTCTAATTTGTAGTTAACCTTTTGATCGTCTATCCCTCTCTGCATCTCTCATTTCATGACTCTCAAAGATTTTGATCACTTTCTGCTATAATAGTACTTTGTCATTCAGCTCTTAATAAGTTTCTAATGGATTTCTTGCTTTAGTGGATACAATCAAGATAGGGCTCAAACTTCTTTGCCTCTCTTGATACTCTTGAGTTGGGTTCTCACAATGTACTTGCTCAATGTCTCTAGTATCCACTCTAATATCTTTTCACTTCACCTTTTTTTCCTCGCTCATGTTCTTTCAAACTCCTTAGTTATTCTCGCAATGTCGAGGAGCAACTTTAGGACATGTTTCTTCTTCTTCCCAATCTCCTTCCACACATCCTAAGATGCAGAGTCTTGTGATTAGTGCTGGATGGGGTACTAATCCTCTATAGTTATCTCTGTAGTAACTCAAAATTGAGTTCTCTATTATTTTCCCCACACTGAATTTGTATCCCTTCAAGATGGAATACAAAAGTACTGCCTCCTTCTCTCTGACTGTGTTGAGGTGTTTAGATGGTAAAATGATTGAGCAAATGAAATAAAACCAAACGTTAGCTTCTTCAGTCAACGAGCCTCTTGCAATAGACTCATGGGGATTCTTCCTTATGGAATTCCATTTCCCCTTCCATCTATCGCTGTATCAACAATCTCTAGAAACTGGCCCTTTCACTAGTTCCTAAACCTCAACCATTCTTTTTCTCGTTCAAATTGAAAGTTTGGTAGATCTTCTCCCTGCTGAACGATATCCACCGACCTCCACCTACAGCGCTTTCCTTCATTCCGCAATTAAAAGGAATAAAATTCCTTCACTACATCCACAAATCTAGGAGCTTTGTGCTCACAGAATAGGTGCCATCCTTTCTTCTCAATTACTTCTTGGAAGGGTGAGAGTAGCCTACTGAAACCTCTTTCGCCAATGAAGTCCTTGTGCTGCAACTTGTCCCTCTAAGTGAAATAAGTAAGCTCTGAAACAAAATCGCTTACTTTTTCCTCCATTTGCTCAGCTCTAGCTTCTTCAGTTCCCTTTTTTATTTTTCTTGTTTCTTTAGCCTGCTCAATTCTTATGTCTCCCGCTTATGGTCTTTGTTCGTGATTGCCCCTAATTATGTTTTCTTGAATAGCTTCTTCTCAACCTCGTATATTCTTCCATTATTTCATTCGGGTTCTAATCAACCTCACGAGCCGACATGGCCTAAATACGCTTTGAGGATTTGTGGTTTTTCAAGGAAGCATGAGAGATTTAGTGAAGGAAGATGTGAGAGGGGTTGGATGTTTTATGAGGAAGGTGGCCTTAGTTTTCAAAATTTTTTATTTATAGGCCAATCGATTATATTTGTGCTTTTCTTGATCTTGCAACAATAAAAATTTATGTTGCAACATAAACCTTACGTTTTTGGGCTTAAGTTATGTTGTGACATAAAAATACTTGTTGCGACAAACAAATTACTTAGGGTTTTTGGGACTTATGTTGCGACAAAGAAGAATAACTTTGCAACATAGTTCATTCTGCTCAAGTAAAATAATGTCGCGACATAAAAAATTTGTTGCAAAAATTTTCTCGCACTTAAGAGGTTGGAACAATCTTTGTCATGGCAAAGAGCAATAATAAGTAACAAAGATATCACTGTCGCTATTGCAAAGACATGTCGCTACAATCCAATGAATTTTCCTCAAAATTGCACATTTAACATTCTTTCAACCAATCAATACACATAACAATATGCAATACATTCCCACCACTCAAAACATACTTGTAAAGACACATCTAACATCTAAGAACCTCAATTCAAGTATGAACAACAAATCTCATTTCTTCACTCAATATAATTCAACATTACTATCGTCAAGGTATTCAAGGAATGAACACAATAAAGCTGTTATTCATTTTTTGCTCTAAAAAAATAATACATTCCCCCAAACTTCAATTATGCACTATCAGTAAAGAATATTTAGGGAAAAAGAAAAACTCCTCCTTGTAGCACTTTCTGCATCATGGGTTTGAGAAGGAATGATTCCAAATAAAATCCATCTCTAATACATCTTCATTGTCCTGGAAAATTAACAAGATCACCAAATACAATTTCAAACAAAATTAAAATTAAACTTTAAAATCACAAAATTTAACAAAATAAAGTTAACTGTGAGAATTAAAAGTTGCTTGGGTTGCCTCCTAAGAAGCTGCTCAATTTAATGTCTTTAGCTAGACATTTGCTACAAATTATTTCCCTTTTAGCAAAATTCTTCTCTCTCTTCAAAATCTGGGACTAATCTTCATATATGTTACCTCCAAGGTAATGCTTTAACCTCTGACCATTCACTTTAAACTCACTTCCAGAATCACTTTTTAGTGTCACAGCTCCAAAGGGTGTACTTGCTACTACTGTGTAAGGACCACTCCATCTTGACTTCGCTCCTAAACATCTTGAGCTTGTCTGTATAACAGGACTTGCTCTCTTGATTTGAATTCTCTCCTCATAATTTTTTGATCATGCCACTTCTTTCCTTGTAGATCCTGGCATTATCATAAGCTTCATTCCTCAACTCTTCCAGTTCATTCATTTGGAGTAATCTCTTTTCTTTGGCATCTTGAAAACCACAATTCAGTTTCTTGATTTCCCACATAGCTTTATATTCAAGTTCTAGAGAGAGATGACAAGGTTTTCCAAATACAATTTTGTATGGGGACATTCCAATGGGAGTTTTGTGTTATTTCTATGCTTCACAATGCATCATTTAGCTATATAGATTCAGTCTTTTCACAGGTTCATCGTTTTCTAATTTTCTTACTTCCCTATTGAAATCCCTAACTTGCCCATTTGATTGAGGGTGATAAACCAATCCCATTACATTTCTAATTCCATATATGCTCATTAGTTTTGCAAAAATCTTGTTTGCAACATGGCTTCCCTCACCACTAATGATTGTTCTAGGTGCTCCAAATATGCTTAAAATATTTCTTTGAATAAACCCAACCACTGTACTGGCATCATTTATGGGACAAGCTGTTGCTTCCACCCATTTGGATAAATAATCTACAGCTAGGAGAATGTATAGATTTCCAAATGAGGATGGGAAAGGTCCCATGAAGTCTATCCTCCATACATAAAAAATTTGCACCACTGGGATTCCTTACAGGGGCATCTCATTTCTTTTTCTTTTGTTGCCTATTCTATGACATTCATGACAATGTTTTACCCATTCAAAATAGTATTTGAATAGAGTAGGCCAATAAAAACCTGATTGGAGAATTTTAAGGGCTGTTCTCTGTCCTGCAAAGTGTCCTCCATATGGTGATGCATGACTTTTATCAAGAATTCTACTTTTGTTCTTGCTTTCCGTACATCTCGATAAGATCTCGCCTCCTCTTCGAAAAGTGTTGGTCATCCTAAATATAAAATTTGCTATCAATTCTCAACTTTCTTTTCTACTGGTTTTTGAACCTCAGGTACAATTTCCATGTGCTGGGCACACCAATATCAACATACCAAGGTACTTGGACTGATAACACAAACAACTGCTCATCAAGAAAATTTTCTGCAATTTCAATTTCCTTTTCTTCTTCAGTAGCCTTTTCCAGTCTAGATAAGTGATTAGCTATCACATAGTCACTAACCTTTTTGTCTTTGATTTATAAATCAAACTCCAGTAATGGCATTACCCATAAGGATCGGGCCTTGGCTTGGAATCTTTCTTTGCCATCAAATATTTAATATCAGCATGATCGATGTGTATTATAACATGGGACCCCAATATGTAAGGCCTGAATTTTTCACAAGCAAACACCATTGCCAGCATTTCCTTTTTTGTAGTAGATTAGTTCTCTTGTGCCTCATTGAAGGTTTTTCTGGCATAGTATATGGCCTTGAATATCTTCTTAGTTCTTTGTCCCAATACTACTCCCATTGCATAGTCATTGGCATCACACATTATTTTGAACTCCTTGTTCCAATCAGGTGTCACATGATGGGGGCTGTAACCAATCTGGACTTAATCTTGTAAATGTGCAAATAAAGATCTACATCAATCAAACTTGCATCTTTTCCAAATGGGCCAGATAGAGCTATCTGTAGATTTGAGAAGTCCTTATGAATCTCCCGTAAAACCCAAAGCATGTCCTAGGAAACTTCTTATCCCTTTAACTGTTATAGGTGGCAGAAGAGTCTTTATAATAACAACCTTTGCTTGGTCTACTTCTAACCTATCTGCAGAAATCTTGTGCCCCAAGACAATACCCTCTGCTACCATGAAATGACATTTTTCCCAATTCAAAGCTAGATTTTTGTCTTTGCACTACATCAAGCTCTAAAATTTTTAAGCATTTCAAATCGATCCATATATTTGGAGAAGTCATCCATGAAGATTTCCATATAGCCTTCCACCAAGTCTTGGAAACATAGACATCATAAGAATGCTGAAAAGTGGTAGGAGCATTATAATCCAAATGGCATCCTTCTAAAAGCAAGGTGCCATAAGGACATGTAAACGTAGTCTTCGATTCCCTATGCTATGGAAATCTGGATATATCCAGAATATCCATCAAGAATACAATAATGGGGGTGTCCTGCTAACCTGTCCAACATTTGATCGATGAAAGGTAGAGGATAATGGTTTGGCCATGCGATTATAGAGATAACAAAAAATTCGTACCATATTAAGCACATCATACATTCCCTTTTGGTCAATATTGCCTGGTTTATAGAAGAATTAGGTATACACCATCTCTTTCAATCTCTTAAGGCTCTAGAACTTGTTCAATTATCATTTGAGGTTAAATCCTAGGTGACACAACAATTAGGAAATGATATAGGCCATCCTTGGATTGGTTGACCCTTTCTAGCTAACCTTTATATGCATTGATCATTAGTCACCCAATGTGAACCATATATAGTCATTTTCTTTCTAGAAAACCAAGAACGAATGCCTTAAACCCCTTTTGGATTATCCTTCAGTCAAGAACCCTAGTTTACCCTTAACATGTTGTTTTTATTGCAATATCTTGTGAAAACATGTGGTGTGAATCGGAAGTTTGGTTGAAGTGGTTGTGTTAGTAGTGTAAGTGGTTGTGCTAGTTGTGTAAATCAAACAAGGATTGATGTGATCAAGAAAAAGAAAAGAATCAAAAATAAAGAATAAACCAAGGAGAAGTAAGTTCGATCTCGTAGCCTTCTTACCTTGAGTAAGTTCATAGGGGTGTCTCAACACCTAGTACCTAAAGGCTAGCTAATTTGGGAGTTGCTAACCTAAAACTCGGTAAGGGTAGGTAGAAAGCTTAAAGGGGTTGAACATTATACTACTCTATGCCTTGAAGTTTATAAAAGAATAAAACCTTGGTGTTCTTGTGAAGATGATTAAAATCGTGCAAATTTGGGAGATATATGATATAAAATATGTAATGAGCTAAATTTGGGGGATGCCTGAAGTAATTGAATGTGAAAAATTCAATATGCTAAAGGATGGAAGAACTTTGGAAGAAAAAGCAAGTATGTTTGTTTTGGGTAAACTCAAGCCAAAACTAACCTATTCATCTACCCTTTACCTAAGCCACACATTACAAGCTATATAAACACCTATTTGATCCTAAGAATTGTGAATTGCCTACATTAGTGAAGAGTGATATGTGCAACAAGCCTATGGAGTCTTATACACTCATAAGTCATAAAATCAGTATTTGAGTGAGGGATCCCCATTCCACTCTTGTTCATCTAATTCCGTCTAAATTGAAATTGACCATATGGGAATAAGACATCACACATACTCAAGAACTTTGGTTTAAGTATGCCTAACTCTTGGTTAACTCATTATTATTGAACGATGCTGTCTTGAAATTTTCTGTGTTGTATGAAAGTGTGATCCTTGAGGCAGGCTATCATAAAATTATCTCCTAATCAAGCTTATCACTATTTTTTTTTTTGGAAAAAGGAAAATGAAATGTTTCTTTGCTTGAGGATAAGCAAAAGGTTAACTTTGGGGGTATTTGTTATGTGTGAATTTAGTTAGCATTTAAGCATGAAATTCTTGCATATGCTAAGCTCTTGATGCTAAATTCACACCTTTATCATTACCAATCAAGCTAAATCCCCCTATTCCTTATCTTTTGCAAATTAGAAAGGAAATACAAGCAAAATGAGCAAAAATGGAGAAGAAAAGAAGAAGAATTGTTGAGACAAACTCCATGTCACGACATCGGGTCCTTTCCTACTGGAGCTCATCATGTAGTAATTTCGTGACATCATCACCAACCATGTAGCAACATCACCCCACCTACGAAGACACTGGTGATTTTAACATGTAGCAATGTCGTGACATTCTAGCCTTTGATCTCACGATATGACGATGTCAAGAAGCCTATAAACTTTCCATTTTGGCCTATTTTTCTAGGAATATAAATTCCTCTTTAGCAAACATTATTAGGGTTCGGATTTTGGATAAGAAAATATCTCAATATAGGCCTCATAACCTTTATCAGGGTAGGTGGCAAAAGAGTTCTAAGGACAAACTTAGCTGGCCAACTTAATCCAGCCAGCCGTAAATTCCAGGACTCAAGACAACGCTCTTATGTTACCATGAAATGACATTTTTCCCAATTAAGAGCTAGATTTTTGTCTTAGCATCTTTGAAGTAGAGTTTCCAAATTGTGCAAACAATGTTCAAAACTGGATCCATAAACTAAAAAGTCATCCATGAAGATTTCCATAGCCTCTTCCTCCAAATCAGAAAATATAGACATCATACACCTCAAAGGTGGCGTGAGTACACATAATCCAAATGACATCCTTCAAAAGCAAAGGTACCATATGACAAGGCAAAAGTGGTCTCTCCCACAGCGAAACCGACCGACCAGCCGGGTCCGACTGGCTGAACCGGGCCGACCGCCACAAAACTCTGGGTCCGGCCTGAACCAAAACCAGGATTGGAATCGCTCGAATCAAGATGACGGACCGGCGGAACCGGATGAACTGCCGGTTCTCGAACCACCAAATATCACACAATTTTTTTTTTTGCTAAAAATGACATCTTTTGATGTTTTACAATTAAACCATGCTTGTTTTGCTTAGGATTAGAAAGCTCGGTGGTTAAAAGGCTTTGTAAACTAAAAAAAATTTCAATTAAATAATGTAGTGGTCATGGATTTGAATATGGGAAGAAGTAGTTATAAGGGAACCACTTTACTACTGCATCACATTGTGATTATTTTAGATATTAACAAAATTATATATTACTACTAATTTAGTATATATTTATATAAATAAGTTTCTTCCATTTTAATATGTTTTCATATATCAACATTATACATATTTTTAAAATAAATTTTAAAATATTTTATTTATATAAAAGTAATAAATAATATCTTAAATATTATTAATTATATATTTTAAAATATAAATAATATATTTATTACGTCACGGCTTCAACTACTTGCCTCGACCAATCGGTCCGACTGGGGCGGGAACCGTGAACCGGTAACTTTCTCCTGCCTACCACCGGTCCGGTTTTTAAAACATTGTCTTCTCCTGATCCTCAGGGGCTATGGCAATTTGATTATACCCAGAGTATCCATCAAGAAAACAAAAATGGGAGTGTCCTGCTAACCTGTCCAACATTTGGTCAATGAAAGGTAGAGAATAATGATCGTTTCTTGTAGTAGTATTCAGTTTTCTTAGTGTCTATAATACCCATCATGCTTACAGCTTCAGCTGAATTGATTCATTCTTCTCATTTCTGCTGATAGTGAATCCACATTTCTTGGGAACCACATGAACTGGGCTCACCCAAGGGCTATATGATATTGCATGAATGAAGACTGCATTCAAACATTTCAATACTTCTTTTTTGACAACTCTTCATGTCCGATTCAACCCTTCTCCGACATGTTCTATCAGTCTTCGTGATTTTCCCCTGCGATTTTATGCATACAAATGGAAGGACTGATTCCTTTTGAATCATTTATTGACCAAGCAATGGCTCCCTTATACTTCCTGAGAATTTCCAATAGTTTATGTTCTTTGTGCTCAATCAAGTTAGCAGATATGATTACTAGTTTAGATTTCCCAGCTTTAAGGAAGGCATACTTCAGATGTTTGGACAATTCTTTCAGAATTAAAACTTATGAGCTTGTGTTTACTTCTGAAACCTTATCTTCATAATTACTTGATTTTTCTGCACTACTTTCATTAAGACTAAGTACCGCTTCTTTAAATATGAAATTGGAATTCATAAATTCAACATCAAGACACTCAATATACTGGAAATTCTTCTCATTTTCATTCATTGAATTCTGAATCTTACAATCATTTCTCAGTTTAGAACTGATGGGAACCTTTGTTTCTACAACCTTATAATCATCATTATCAAATTCAGGATGTTTTAAACTTTGATTGAGAGTGAAGTGCACTACTTCATCTCCAACCCTGAGAGTAAGCTCTCATTTCTTGGCATCTATCAACGCTGCTCTTGTAGCAAGGAAAGGCCTTCCTAGTAGCAATGGTACTTGTTTGTCTTCTTCAATATTAATAACCACAAAGTCTACTGGAAAAATGAACTTTCCCACTTTGATAGGAACATCCCGATACCTCTCGTCGAGCTAGGGTTCTAACGCCATCTATAGAAAGGCTACCGTGGGAGTAAGCTCCCTCAAACTTAGTCTTTTGACAATAGATAAGGGCATCCAGTTGATGTTGGCTCCAGAATCACACAATGCTTTTCCCATTTAAGAATCCTCTATGGTGCAAGTGAAGGTGAAGCTGCTTGGGTCTTGCATTTTCATTGGTAAAGTCCTCTGAATAATTGCACTACATGTTGCTGTTAGGTTCACTACTCCTTATTCAACAATTTCCCTTTTCTGCTCAGTATATCCTTCATAAACTTAGCATAGTAAGGCATTTGAGTCAATGCCTTAGAAAAAGGGATATTTATCTCTATTTTCTTGAACATGTTCAAGAATTTAGAGAATTTCTCTTCTAGTTTAGCTTTTGCAGCCTGAGGGAAATGGGAACCTGGAGGCCGGTAAGCTTGCACTCATCTTTATTTCTGGGATATCTTCAATCAGCTGCTTTTTTGCTGCACCTTTATCGTTCTTTCTTTCGCAACTTCGAATCAGGTTGCTTTATCTCTTCTAATTCTTTTTGCATGTTTCTCTATCTCAAATCCATCTTCTTCTATTTTCTTCTTTTTCATTTCTTGCCACTCAAGAGTGATTTCATATAGTCTTTAGCATTCTTCTTTCAGACACTGGGAAGGCATCCTTAGACTGGGTTCAAGAAGAGGGCCACCCCGGCATTCTTACTTATGTCTCTAGATTTTTCAGAGAGGCATTTGTGTTAGCCTGCAACACATTTGTGTTTGCTTGGAAGCTGCTAGTTCAATAAATTTTTGTTCATGAATGTTCAATAGTCTCTTGTTTTCTCCCATGAAGCTTAACATTTGTTTTTCAAAAGATTGGGACCTTTTTTAGCCTTGATTCTCAATTCTCTAGTTGTTTTGCTACTACTGTCCTTGGAAAGCATGTTGACCATACTACTATCATAATTTCGCATTGTGTCCGATTCAGGCCACGCAGGGTGCCTAATCAACAAATGTTATACTTGTTAAGTCCCTACCACGTAGTCAGAATCCACGCAAAGATAGCGGTTCTAGGATCGAACACAGGGATGGGTTTTCGTCTTACAAATGACTTGTATAATGATTCAAAATGGTGAGGCTTTCATTAAGATTTTTGGATTTGCATGAAAAGTGTGGTTGTTGGTGTCACTAAGCTAAGTGAAGCAGTTTAAAATAAGATGTAAAAAGAACACCTTGAAGTTTTGGGTCACTAGTTTGATATGATGGGGTTGTAGAGGTGTCCTCGAGTTATTTCCTCGCATTAGGGCAAATGACATATAGTCATTTCCAAAACTGGATCTTTGTTTAACTTTAAAACCAACCCTTAGTAACATTCCTATTTGAACCAGGTAGCATTTTAATGAGCATTAACGCTCCTACGCTTGAAAATAAAGCATTTAACCTACTTTCGGCTCAGAATGACATCTAATGGATGTCAGTGTATCTACCATTAAGAATAAGAATCGAACCCTCGAAGCATGCCAAGTATTGACCAAAGAAAATACATTAAATAGCATTTTAAACCTAGTTTTTAAGTTTGAAATACAAATACGCAGTGATCGCTTCATGAAAACAGAGGAACACCCGCAAACCCACATCAACCAACCTAGCAACCCTCCTCTTCAAGGTTTTGAGGCTTAGCCAAACATCCTTTGAGTTGTCATCCTCAAAGGGGTGTGTTTGGCAACCTAGAAAATGAGAGAAAGAGGAGAGAGAAGAGAGAAAATGGGAACAAAAAACAGGGGCCGTGCAAAACTGCTTGAAATGAAAAGTTAGGTTACAAAATGTTCACAACATGGCTTATATAAATTTCACAAACATTTAAAATACCAAACTAACTCTAAATATGATTACATTGAGGGCAAAAGGGGAATTAAACAAAACGGAGTCGTTTTGATCACAAAACAGGATGAAGAATTATGCCAGCATTCTCGCTATGATCGCTTAAAATTCGCCAAAGATAGCTGAAATTCACTATAGCTTAAAATTTCGCTATGCATCGTTAATTTTAGTTATGATGCAATAAAATTCGCTATGATAGTGAAATTTCGCTATCATAGAGAAAATTTAGCTATAGCGAAAATTTCGCTATGATTGCGAAAATTTCGCTATCATTGCGAAAATTTCGCTATGCCTGCGAAATTGCCAATCTTCTACTGCATCCTCCAGCCTGCACTATGCATCTTCCAACTTGCTATTTCTTCATCCCAGGCTTGATGAAATCGACGAGAATTCATACGAACTCGGCATAATTCAGCACAATTTCGATGCCAAGCTTGATATGATGGTGAAGGTTTACGAAACCTGCAAAACTACCAAAACAACCCTAAAAACAAAATCAGAGGTACTAATCGAACCTACACATGTCAATCGGCTTAAATAATACAGGATTAGTATGCAAAAGCAATCAAACCTATCTTAAATAGACTCAAAATAGCACTCGGGGTACTAATCACACCCCCCCAACCCCACACATTGCTAGTCCCTTGAGCAATTAAAATAATAAAGGGTATGCAGGCTATGCTTTTGCAAAAAGAGTATTCTGTTCAAAAAGTGTGTGTACAAGTGAGGCTTTACCTTTAGTATGAAAATTTTGGGCTCTGTACAAAAACTATCATGAGAGAACAATTTCCATATAGGAACAAGTTTCAGGGCAGCATCAATTCCAAGGAAGTCAACCTGAACTTCCACCAAAATCTAAGTGTTTTTAGGAAACCAGTTTGAACCAATAAGCTGCTAAGCTATTCCCCCCAACCAAGCTACTGCCAGGACCTTAAACTGATGACCAACCTAAATAGATTCAGCTACACTCTTATTTCTTACTTTGATTGTATTGTAGGGTGCAATGCTAAAAACTCGACTTCACCAAAGTCCGTGTAACGGGGGTCCACCGATGACTCCCAACCAATTAAGGTTTAGGGCATCAAGTCAAAAGGATCTGTCGACCACTAACTCTCTTCAGCTTCACCGTGACCGAATGATTTCGAGAATCCAAAGACCTACAACTCGCTAAACTCCACCCATCCACCCATGTAGTGAACACTTAAGTCTGTGACTCCCAACCGCCATTTAGGGCACCGCTTCAAAGGCTTCGCCATATACCCTCTGACCGTGTTCTGCTCTCAAGGCAAGTGTCACGGCTTTCCATACTTTTTCTTCTTTCTTTCTTTGCTTTTTCTTCATTTGGAAGACTTCATCGTCTTCTTTGGTGGGTAACATAAACCCATATGGTCGCCAATGAACGGCGCTTCTGCTTTGCAAAGTAAAAAGAGGTATGCGCCAACCTAACATGAAAAAACTGATGTGCACTGTGTGTGATTAGCTAAAGGCGGAAGGACAAGGTTGAATACTTTGGAAACTCAACCAACCAAATACTTAATCATGCATGGAATTATTCTAGCCTTAATGGTAGCATATAGTGCTTCAATTTTTCAATTCAAGGTAAGAACAGAAACACAAAAATATAGGAGCAAAAAGAGATGCGAAAGAGAAGCAAATATTACTTTCAACACAAGTCATTCCGATAATGGAACGAGTTAGGAGGATCTGAGTGGTACCTCAATCGGGCGGTGGAGAAGAGCCATCCCCAGCCTGGGAAGGCTGAGGTGCTGCCGGCCAAGTGGTTGATGTTGCTGCAGCTACTAACACAAAGCAAAACATGATTTTTAACAAAATAGAAACTTAAACAAGACTAAGCAATTAAATTAGTGGCTTTCGAGGCACTGTAGGAGCCACTCCTAAATGTGTAGCCTGTAGGTCTCAAGGAGGGTCCAGAAGGAGAATTTCCTCCCCGATTGCAAAATTGCCGTGACAACATGTATTTCACTGGCCCATTAACCTTGGATCAAACTCAGATTATCATTCGATCGAGTAGTCTAATAACCATCAGTGTGCTTGTTGAACAATGAATGGGCCCGTCCAACCCGGATTTTGAGCTTGCCCGAAATAGATGGAGTTTGAATCATACTGTGAGGACTCGGTCCCCTGAAAGAGTTTTGCAAGTTATCATTTGATCATGCCATTTTTTTGATCTTTCCTTTGCAATTTTCGAGTTCAAGTAGGCATCATTTCGTATTTCCTCCAACTCGTTGAGATCAAGGAATCTTTTGAGCCTAGCCCTACTTAAATCCATGTTCAGTTTCTTGATTGCCCACCATGCTTATACTCAGCTTCCTGTTCTGAAGATAACATGCCTTGCCATAGACCAACCGATAAGGGGACATTCCAAGAATTGTTTTGAAAGCCGCTCAGCCCAAAGTGAATCAAGTACCTGAGGGACCAATCTTTTCTCGTTGTCGTTCACCACCATTAGAATGGTCTTAATCTCCCTATTGGCAAGCTCTACTTGACCACTTGTTTGAGGATGGTAAGGGGTAGCCACTTTGTGTTTAACACCATATTTAGCCATGAGGTTTTCGAAAGATTTGTTACAGAAATGTCAACCCCCATCACTAATAATGGCTTCGTACCCCGAACCATGAAAAAGATGCTCATTAAAGACTTGCACCACCCTGTGGTCGTTGGTTTTGCAGGGGATTGCCTCAACCCATTTAGACACATAGTCTAATTCCCACCAATATGTATATGTATTCATAAGACGTAGGGAAGTCCCCATGAAATCGATGCCCTAAACATCAAATACCAACCACTAAAATCGTCTGTAGTTAATTGCTATGATGGCAGATAATTTCCTGAGCCTTGGCATCTATCACATGATACTCTGTACATTTGGTGTGCTTCTTTAAAAGAAAAGGCCAGAACCAGACTCCGCAAAACCTTCATTGCTGTCTTCTGGATGCAAGGACCTCCACTGTGCACTCATGGCAATGACAGAACTCCCGTTGTTCTTCTTCAGGCACACACTTTCTAATTATCTGATCTGCACAGTATTTAAACAAGAAGGGCTCTTCCCAATAATAGGAATGGATCTTCGCTAAGAAATACTTCCTATCCTGTTCTTTCCAATCAGATGGAATTTCTTCTGTTGCTAGGAAATTGGCAATGTGAGCATACCAGGGAGCTTTCTCCAACTGCATTAAAGATTCTTCAGGAAATTCATCATTGATGGGTGGGCTATGAGTGTCATGGGCTATTGTTAATCTAGAAAGATGATCTGCCACAACATTCTCTACCCCATTTTTGTCCTTAATTTGCAAGTTAAATTCTTGGAGCAGAAGAACCCATCGGATAAGTCTTGCCTTATGATGAGCTTAAAAGTCATCTATTTTTAATCCATTTTTCTGTTTGATTTTCATCTGAAAAGGAATAATTAATATGCAGAATTATGAAGAAACTCACTAATTTGTTATTGCAGGAGTGTGAAAGAAAGAAGAAAAGCAAGAAAAAATGCAACCTGGTGGAGTAAAAAATACTTAAAATGGCAGGCGTGAATGAAAGGTGTGGGTAACTAACAGAGCTAGCCGCATTGTCCAAGCATGCAGTCACTTACATTAGGAAAATTCAAGGAAACTTGATGTAAAGCTACATGTGCATTACAATGTAGGCAACTGAAGACTAACCAGAGACTTAAGAATCGATGTCGCGACAAGGGATGGAGGTCGTGACAAGAGAAGCACCTTGACGCTATGACAGGTTCGAAAAGATGAAACCGATGTGATTTAAGCTGTAGTCGCGACAGAGGACTGACGTCGCGACACCAAAAGCAACCAGTTTAAGCTGCAAGGCCATAATCTGATGTCGCGACAAGAGATCGAGGTCGCGACATGAGACTTGCTCAGTTGAAAGCTGCAATTCCATAAAGTGATGTCGCGACAAGGGATTGATGTCGCGACATCAGAAACCATCAGTTGAAGGCTGCAGACTTGGGTCATGTTCCCTGCATTATAAGAAGATGCACTCAGTCACACCAGAGATCAAAGTTGATGTCGCGATAAGAGATCTGGATATGCCAGTACATCAGAAACCACGCGGGAAAGCTTCAAAACATTAGCCATTGGCCACGATAAGGGATTGAGGTCGCGACATCGAACACCCCCGCTTGAAGCCTCCGTAGACTAAAGTTGATGTCGCTGAGAGAGATCACGTCGTTGCCATAAGAAGACACAAGTTCAAGGTGGCAGAGACTCAAGCTTCGATGTCGCTACAAGATCGATGTCGACACTGGGGAACGACTAATTCAAAGTCAGCAGAGCCATAAAGTGATGTCGCGACAAGAGATCGATGTCGCTGACATCAGAAATCACTGCTTTAGCTGACCGCGAAGATTATGCTAGAGCTGATGTCACGACAAGAGATCGAGGTCGACATGAGGAAACTAATACTTAAAACCTCGTGGAGTTACAGAGTGATGTCGCTGACAAAAGATTGATGTCGCGACACGAAAACCATAATTTAAAGGTTGCAGAGAATATTGATGTCGCGACACACTTTGTCGCGATTACAAGGTGCCGTAAGAAAACAAAGGAATATCATGACTTACCGATAAATGTCGCAAATAAGTGCCAAACTAATCGATGTCGCGACAAGGGCTTGAGGTCGCGACCAACAAAGTAGAATACGGGCCGCATCGTGGGAAATCCACAAAAGACTGCATTGGAATTAGGCCCAACTTCAGAACCCTATAAATACGAAGCTGCTACCAAATGAACGCAGCTCTTGGCGACTGAAAGAGAGATCCGAAGGTCGAAGGCTCGTATTTTTTTGTATATTTTTTTCTTTCTTTTGTTTTCATTTTTTTTTCATTTTATTTTAGATTAGATTAGTTTGTATTTTGTTCTAATTTGGATTTGAACGTTAACTGTAAAGGATTGAGCTGAATGTAGATGTATATTTCTTAAAATTACTGTCTGGTTGTTTGAATTCCATACCTGATTTCGAACACCCAGCTCATTTACAAAGGGTTTTCTTGATCAAGAAGCCATTGTATGGTATAATCGTAATTTAGAAACCCAAATTTTCCATTGAATTGACGCGTATTGTCGAAATAATCTTTCCTCCCGGGCAGTATTTCATTCATAATAGATGAACTTTATGTTAACCGACTTGCCGGGTTTTATACTTGGAATTGATCCCAATTTCAAATCTCAGACCATAACGAGGTCAAGTTTCACTTTCCGATTTTCGTGAGGCCCTCTGGTGACACAGAGAAGGCATTCCCGAGAGTAAGAAACAATTCTCAAAGGTATTTGAACCTGAATTTGTCGATCTGAAGGCCTCAGATATTTAATTTGTTATATCCTCTCTCTTGTAACCGAGAATGAGTTGAGTGAGTTATAAATTCTAAAGATATTAGTGAGAAATTCACCTCAATTCGAATAGTGAATTCGATCCCGTGTTAGCAAGGATCTGATCAAGGAAAGAATAATCTATTCTAATTTTGAGGGTGAGGAACCAAGATAGTGCAAATTTCAAGAATGACTAAATCAAGGAGCTCAGTCCTACCATGTTGTGGGTATGAAGTATTGAGAAAGAAAAATACCCATAACAAGGCTACTAGTTTTAAAAGTAGTTATTTCACCCCCTGTGTTCGAGAGAAACAGTTAAGGTGAGATGATGAACTGGGTGGCTTGGAGAGATCCAGTCACACTTTATTAATCCTTGGACTAGTTTTAAAGATCTGTAGTTCAGAAAACCAAAGATGCAGTACAGACTGTAGGAATTGATTCTTCACAATAGCTGATTATTCAATGTTTTCTTTAGAGATAATCAGAATCTAAATTTGTTATTTTGATATTTCAATATTCAATTCCTATTTATTGTTTATTCATTTTCTTTTACATCTTCATTTCAAGCTTCAAAGCAAAATCTCATTATCGTATTATCGTCCAAATAGTATGGAGCTTAAGAAGTCGGGGTAGTTGATTGAAAATTCCTCGAGATCTCGTGATCGAGCATTCCCGATCTCTTAAATCCATTTTATTACTTGTCGACTCGTGCACTCATAGTGATACTCGGATCAAAACCACACAAAAAATGGTTTACTCTACAAAAATATCTTTTAATCAAGTGATACTTAAAGGTAAACCTACACTCAATTAAATAATATTTAACAGGATTAGATAATAGTCCTTAGGTGATAATGTCATAAATTTGGTGTACATCACACGATCCAGTTAACAAGTTTTATGGCGCCGTTGCCGGGGATTAGATAATAATCTTTTGGTAATTGTGTTATACACTTGTGTACATACTCTAATCTGGGCTAATGTTTTTTTATACAGCCGCCTGGATTAGAGAGATAATTTTGGTAATTGTGCTATACACTTGTGTACATACTCTGATCCAGTTAACAAGTTTTATGATGCCTTGCCGGGATCAAAAGAATTTAGTAAATCGGATATTCGTAATTTTAAAGAAGGAAATGCTAATTTGGACATTTTGAAGGAAAGAACAAAAATAGTTTTCAAGCAAAGGTTATTTAGCCACTAACCTTAACAAACCATATTGAAAATAATGGACTAGACTCCATCCTATTAATGTAAGTGTGTTTTGATTTCAGTGACAAAATTTTAATGCATAGGAAACAGAATAATCGATCTCGATTCTAAGACACGTAATTGTAGAGAATAATTTCAAGCTTGAGAAAGATAAAGAAGGCAAAACTCAACCATGGCAAGATGAAAGACAGGACTGAATGAAGATATAGAGAAGCAGCTAAAGCCTCTAATCCATCATATTTATGGAGGACTTGAAGCCGATTATTCAAGATGAGTATCTAACCAGCAAAATAACTATTGATGCAAACAATTTCAACTTGGGAACTAGCACTAATTACAATGGTCCAACAGCATCAGTTTACTGGTCATCCCACTGAGGACCCAAACGAGCACCGGGAAGATTTCTCAGGATGGCTAACATATTGAAGTTGAATGGGGTGAGACCATAAGTTATCAAACTGCATCTATTCCCATTCTCTCTAAGAGATACGCAGCTACATGGTATGAATCTTTACCATATGGTTCGTTTGATATCAGAGAGCAGAGGCCTATTGGGTAGATTCTTTCCCCCAGCCCTCACCTTAGAGAGAAGGAGGGAAATCATTGTGTTTCAAATAGGGGAAGATGAAAGCTTGTATGTAGCCTGGAGATCTAAACCGCTATGTCGAGATGTCCATCGTATCGGATGATCCGAAGACTCGTATGGGAGACATCAGAGCATCAGTGCCTTGAATGATATATCAAAGGGGATCATTTATGCTTCATGTTGTGGAGCATCTGCCAAAAGTGCTGAAGAGGCAAGAGAGCCGATTGAAGACCTCGGTTAATGCAATATGAAAACCCTTCTCCAGTTTTCAAGAGGAAGCAAGCAGGCGTAAAGGATCATGGAGCCGAGCAAGATGACGTACCAATAATGAGGCTGGTTGGATGCTATTATGCACAGCCGGGACAAGCAAGAAAGGGAAGACACACCGCCCATGATAGAGCAATGAAAGAGAGTTATTGAAGGAAAGTACGAGAGCCAAGAACAATTTATGATGTCAAGAGGTTAAGTATCCGTGAGCCAAGAACTTACCATTTCAAACCTAATACTAACTCGCCAAAGACATTATCACCCAAAGACTCGAGGGAATCATAGAGAACTTCTCATAGGCTTCACAAGGCCCAAGCATGGAGATAACTCCTCAACAAAGACACAACCATACCAAGGTTCCATCAATGTTAAGGAAGCTGAAATTACGTAAATGAATATCGTATTATTCAGAGGTAGCCAATCTTTTTCAAGAATAGATGTCGTGATTTCATGGGGGGGATAATAAGAAGTCGCTTGAACTCCATAAACAAAGTTCGCAGAGTTAAAGCAACTGCTACCAATTCTCAAATTTTTCACCACCAATGCATCCCCTCGAAGAACCCGAGACACAAGTGGGCAACCGGCCTAACCCCGCAGCCAGAGGAAAGGATAGCCTTCCTGCGACACAAAGAAGAATCCAAAGGACTGCATGACTCAGGCAAATTAGAAGGGAAGGAGTTAGAAAAAGATGAAAGAAAATGACAAAGCAAAGAAGAAGAAGAAAGCCCAGTGCGAAGAAGACCGGAGAAAAGAAAGAGGGATGATGTAAAGGATATCAAAGGCTCTAGACTGGGCAAATTCCATTTCCACAGAGATCGTAAACTAAGATAGAGGAGAAAATTGTAACAAGGTTTTGAAACCTTTCAAAAGTTAGAGATCGCATGCCTCATGTATGGTGACTTAGATGCCACTATATGCAAAATTCCCTCAAGGACATGCCGAAAGAAGAGTGCTTGGTACATAGTGTGGTTAGTGATCGGTGGAATCTAACTCATACTGCAAGGCCAGGATAAAGAAAGAATTGCCGAAAAGATGAAGGATTCAGGAGCTTTACAATCTCTGCATCATCGGAGGAATTGAACCCGTAAAGCTCTTTGTGACCTCGTGAGCCAGTATAAACTTGATGCCCTTTCTCGCAAGGCAATTAAGTTCGGGGAGGTTATTCCCACCACTCGTTACTTCGTAAATGGCAGACAGATCGATGGTGAAACCTGAATATCTTGGTAAGATGTGTCACATCGTTGGGAAATTTGTTTTTCCAAGATTCATCATTCTGACATGGAAGAAGATTCACAAGCACCCTCGCTACAGGAATTCATTCCTGCCACCGGAGCCGCCCCGGGATCGACATGCAAAAGGAGTTCTCACTCGAGGGTCGAGAGGAAGTCGCTTTCAACCCGATCAAAAGCATGCGTAATATAGACATAGACAGAAAATTGCAATGTGTAATTGATGATGTCTATACTTTACAACCCTGATGTTCACAATGATTGTAATGCCTAAATTCTTTATCAATGAAAAGAGATGAATTCTCAAAGATATCAAGATGACTACTCGATTGTCCATATAATGCTTTCATTCTATAGAAACCGTGTTGGATTCTCGGCTAAAAAACAGAAATGACAAAGGATATCCATCAAGAAACCAAAGTGAAGAGGGGCTAAGTGCTGAAAGAGCTACAAGTCATTTGAAGTATATGTCATTTAGGAATCACCAAGGAGAAGACCAAATGATTATCTCTCGCTAGGGATCTAAAGGATGATGAGGAACAGAGGTTGCTGCAAATCTTAAAGAAGCATAAAGAGTCTATAGCTTGGTCCATTGAAGAATTGAAGGGTATCAATCCATCAATTTGCATGCACAAAATTCTGCTAGAAGAAACTTCAAAGCCATCTGTAGAACATCAAAGGAGACTGAATCCAGTGATGAAGGAAGTGGTCAGGAAGGAGGTACTCAAACACGAACGCCGGTTTTATCTATGCACTTCGTATAGTCCCTGGGTGAGCCTACCCATGTGGTTCCAAAGAAGCGGTGGGTTTACTGTGATCCGTGAATGAGAAATGAATTGATTCCAAGAACAAGGATGATGGAGGGTATGCATCGACACAGGAGTCGAACACGCCCACCGTAAAAGATCATTTCCCTTGCCCTTCGGATCAAATGTTGACAGACAGCGTGACACCCTCATTTTTGTTTCTTGGATGGGTATTCAGGATACAATCAGATTGCTATTGCACCTGAGGACCAAGAGAAGACCACCTTCACATGCCCTATGGTACCTTGCCTTTAAGGATGCCATTTTGGCCGTAATGCTCCCGCTACATTCCAAAGGTGTATGATGTCAATATTCGACTTGGTTGAAGAAGTTATGGAAATTTTACGGATGACTTCAATCGGGAGCATGGATCCAATTTTGACTTGCTCAAGAACCCGGAAATGCTGTTTCAAAGATGCCAAGACAAACACTAGCACCGACCAGTCGCCATTTTATGGTAATGTAAGGTATTGTCTGGGCATAAAATTTCATACTGACCGGAAGTAGACCAATCGATATCCATTATCAAAACTCGCACCCCCTACCACAAGAAAAGGAGTCGGTTTTGGGGCATACTGGATTTTATAGAGATTCATCAAAGACTTCTCAAAATACCTGCACCATCATGCCGACATCGGGAGAAGGATACAAGGTTTAATTTGATGACTCCTCGCAAGGCTGCTTTTGAAGAAATCAAGATCAAATTGGTTCAAGCACCTATAATGGCTGCACCCGTATCGGGATCGTGGATTTGAAATAATGTGTGATGCCGTGATTTTGCAATGGGAGTCATTTAGGGCAAAGAAAGGAGAAAATATTCAGGACCATATACTATGCTAGTAGAACCTTCAATGAAGCACAAGAAAATTACTCAACAATTGAAAAGGAGATGCTAGCCATAGTATTTGCTTGTGAAAAATTCAGGCAATACATTTTGGGATCCTATGTTATCATTCATACTGATCATGCAACAATCAAGTACCTGATGTCAAAGAAGGAAGCTAAGCCAAGATTGATAAGGTGGGCGCTGAGCATTGCAAGAGTTTGACTTGGAGATCAAGGATAAAAGGTGTGACAATGTGATAGCTGATCACTTGTCAAGAGTAGAAAGAAACATCAATAAGAAGAGAAAATAATATTGATGAGAACTTCCTAAACGAGCAAATCGCTTAAAGTTTCCTTCCAACTCCATGGTATAGCCGAGTTATTGTGAACTATTTAGCTTCATGGAGTAATTCTTCAGAGGAATTCAGCTACCAACATAAGAGGAAACTCAGAACTGACAAGGTGTATTATATTTGGGATGATCCACTATTATTTAAAAAGAGGTACGACATGATAATAAGAAGATGTGTATTTAAAATGAACAAGGGAAAATTTAATGAATGCCATGCATCACCATATGGGGTCATTTTTCGTAGGAGAAAGAACAGCTCATCAGATACTCCAATCTGGGTTTTATTGGCCCATCATCTTCAGACAGTTGGAGTGGGTGAATTGTGTGATAGATGTCAAAAAAGATTGGAAATATCACATAAATGAAATGCCCTTAAGAGGTATATGGTGGTGCAAATCTTTGATGTATGGGGAATAGATTTTATGGGACCATTCCCACCATCATTTGGGAACCTATACATACTACTAGCAGTTGATTATGTTTCCAAATGGGTGGAAGCTGTGGCTTGTCCAAGGAATGATGCTAATATAGTAGTGAGATTCTTGCAAAAAATATTTTGGCGCATTCAGAACACCTAACTATCATTAGTGATGGGGGGAAGTCATTTTGCAAACAAAATATTTGGTAAAAACTCATGAGCAGGTATGGGATCAAGTATTTTAATGAGTCTAGCTTAATATCCCCAGACCACAACGGGATGTGCGTAAAATTTCAATGTGGAGATTAAAAAAGAATACTTCTGAAAAGACTCAGAGCCTCGCCGCAAAGGATTGGTCTTCCAAACTCGATGATGCACTTCTGGGCTTAAGGTAATCGCATACAAAACTCCTACTGAATGTCCCCATACAGAATTGTTTTTGCAAGCCATGTCACTCTACCTCTGAATTGGAATACAAGGTAATGTGGGCCATCAAGAAGTTGAACTGATTTTAAAACCCAGGGAAGTTAGAGATTGCTCTTAACTGTTCGACTGAAGAATCAGAAATGAAGCCATGATAATGCTAGAATCTACAAGGATAAGACAAAGAAATGGCATGATCAAAGGATCCTGAGGAAAAGAGTTCAAATGTGAACCTGATTCCCAATGCTTAATTCTGGGCAGACTGTAAATTGTCGCTGGTGAGAAAGTTGAAATCAAATGGAGCCGGGCCATACACATGGGAAGTCAGCAATACATTTGAGCGTGAATATTCAAAAATGACCGACATCGAGAAGAATTCAAAGTCAATGGACAAAGAATCCTATGCTTGACCATTCGCTGTGGAGAAGGAATGGAAGAGTCTAAACAGTTATTTAGAAAAAGAAGAAGAAGAACCAGTCAGTTGAAAGTCCAGCTCCATGACTCAAAATCGAGCAATTAATGGAGGCAACCCAAAAGACTTTCAATTTCTGATTTTGAATTTTATTTAGAATTCACTTTGATTTTTTTTTTCTCTAAAGTTTTATTTTTATATAAAGATCTATTTCAGAAATCTGTACTCAGGTGTAATCAAATCCTTTCCGTAAATGTTATCAGTGTCAGGCAAAGTAAAAAATGCGAGGAAATGAGAAGATACAATTCGAACGACTCAAAGAATTACGTGAAGGAGATACGTAGTAGAAAGGAAGCATTCTTTTCCCTATACAAATTTTGTAGTTCCTTCATCGAACATAATGTATGTACCATTGCAGGAAATTGAATTATTTGATGCCTGAAAGACTAGATTTGATAAAGAATGAAAAACCCTCTCTGTTTCATTAAATGTGCCACCGATTGTCTGCGGCCTAAGATTGATGTCGTGACTCCGCCGGTGACAAGGGTTAAAGACGTGGTCGCGACAAGAGCAATTCCTCCGAGAGGAGCTGCCCCGACATCATCATACATAGAGGAAATAATTGTCACCGAGTCAAGGGACCACTGTCTCCACCAAATAGTTGGATTATGTCGCTGACAAGAAATTTTATGTCACAATATCCACAAGAACACTCTGGGCTTGGGTAGTTTAATTTTATTCTAATTTTAATGACAACATATAATTTCAACTTTGCATTGAAGTCGCGACATGCGAATCTACAAATAAACAATAAGTAGCCCACAAAAACTTGATCACTGCAACCCATTGGAGAACTTCTTCCCTAATTTCCGTTCCACTCTCCAAACCGGTCCTCCCTTCCTCTTCTCGATTCTTAATCCTCGAAACCCTAGCTCTCACCTCCAAAACTTTCCTTCCGTTTCAAATGGTCGAACCCAAACCTTGTTCCAATCTGGAGACCATGAAGCGGAAAAACAAGAGTAGGGTCGGCTCACCCAAGAATAATAACTGCTTTATGTTTAAAGGTCAAGTGAAGGGAGTCTCAGTTAAGAAAGAGTAGTCCCTTTATGACATCACCAATTTACCTATTGCAGAGTGAGCAAGGCATCCAGAAAACCAAAAGAAAAAGGTGTTGATTAAAACCAGTATAGTGAAGAAGCTCCACTCACAACAAGAAGAGGGAGACTTCAAAGTTGCCGTCAAGAAGAAGAGAATCCGTAAAATCCTCCTAAAATAATACTCCAGTACTACAGAATGATGAAGGGCGTGATGAAAAGAAGTCCTTGATTTCTCCTCCATCCCCTTAGCTGGTTCTCCTCCTCTATGCAAAATGTGGTAGCACTAGAGCAGGAGGAGGCTTCAAGGGAGAACAAGAGAACAATTCAATAACGGAGGTCCCCAATGCCATACAGAAAAGATGGAAGAAAGGGAAAAGAGGAATGTGCAACAAGAATTCAGGAAGGAGTATGATGAAAAGAGTTAAAAAGAATATATCTGAGAAACACATGGGAGCGAAAAAAAGAAAGAGAAGAATGTATTTAAAGAGGTTCTTCAAGAAGAAACAGTAATCTTCAAGAAAGAAATGAAGGAGCAGGATCGCGACCTTCTGCGTAAAACTCAAGTCGAGTCATGAATCTTTTATAACAATCGCTGAGCGTGATTCTCACTTCTCTTAACCATCATGAAGAAAAGTGAGGTAGAATTATATATTGCAAATCCATAGCAACAAATCAGTTAGATTCAAATTTTATACAAGTCTCTACAAAAAAGATTCGAACAACCTGGATGATAGAATAAAGAAGCAAAAGGATGCCGGAATCCTACAAAGAATGGCTAGAAAATTTGGATCCGATTAATAACAATCTTTCCAAATTCCCGAAATAATGACCTAAATGTGGAAAACACAATGAACTATTGGGGAAATAGACAAGATGAGCTTAAATAAAGAAGGTTGATCTTCTCCAATGATCTTCATTGAAGATCAAGTTGAGAAGGAAACTAAGAAGAGAAAGGAAAGAAGGGAAATGAAATTTCCTCCATTCCCAGCTCATTTGAATACCTTTTGTAATTCTAGATCCCCCTAATATCTTTACGCCTTCCAAAAGGAAAGATGTATTTCTCCTTCCCAAGTCACCTTCACCTTCCAAGCCCATACTGTGTGTATCCACATTTGCAATCGAACTTAAAATAAAATGATAAATTTGAAATGAATTTACAGTTATTTTCGTTTGTTAAATTCTCCCAGTTCATCTCTGACAAAGCCCAAGATGCCAATACAGAATCATCAAGAATAAAATCATTGAGATGTAATGAGATGAATCGAATGGAAGGGCAGCTTAGATTAGGAATAAGTCGAATGGTGAATAAGGGCCAAATGAATACGCTTGATTGAAACACAAAGTGCAAAAGACTTAAGTCTAACTGATAAGTCCGTATCAGAGGAAGGTAATACAATAGAAGGAACAAGACATATTGAAGCTCGCGGGTACGAACAATAAGTCAAGGAACCCGTTTGAATATCAAGCAATTTAACCACTCATCAAAAAGGAGTCAATACAATCCTTATGGAAGTTACAATGTCACACCGGCTCAATCAAATTTAATTTGTTAGATTAACATCGAGGTGCCAACTAAAGCCACAAATCATGCATAGAATGAAGTGCAGCCATACTTCTGATAGTCGGGTTCATTCTAGCCATCCCTATTCATATGTTGGATGCATACAATCTTAGTTCCGCAATTGAGCTAACAAGCTTATTTTTCAAAAAATAAAACCAATAAATTCCAACCCATCCTAAGAATCAATCCTTCAAAGAAAAGGCATCCACAAGACTTCAGAGTTCAAGAGAAGAAAGAAATGAAGTTCGGGGGAGTATAGGTTTTTGAGGAACCTGGAAGGAGGAAAATAAAAAAAAAAGAAATATATGTTCGAAAAGAAAAAGGCAAAGAGCGTAAATGCACAGAGAAAGAAAGCTTATGTGTGATAAGTTTCATATCTGCGGTCACAACCAACAATTAAGTTTGTGTGTTTCAACACCTAGTAATCTCTACACTCATTATCCGGGGTATGAGCCACAACTCAAAGTCATAAGAGTGTTAGAAAGCCTAAAAAGTTGCCAGCAAACATTGGGAATCCTGACACCAGACAAACAAAGGAAATTTCCCACTGAATTACAAGTGAGAAATAAATACAAGCTCAATCAAGAAACTGAAATGTCATCCAATACTAATGTGCTTCCAGGGGGTTTATTAGAGAAACTACAGAAAAAAAGGGCAGAAGAGAGGTAGAAAAGGTTCAGGGTAATCTTAACCTAAAAATTCTTCCATCCTACCCATTACCTACAAAGCCTAACAATATAAGCTCAAAGATCCCGACATCCCGGCTTCGAAATCACCTACATATTAGTGAAGATCAAGTAAAAACAAATCCTATGGAATTTGGAAATATGGAAACAATCAAAACCGGTGGAAGGACACTTTAGGAGTTATGAGGTCCAAGTATGAAGATGGAAAGGAAAATAATCTATTATCCTAACAAGATCTAATGATTATGTGGTTTGTAAAATAAATTTCAACAAGCTTAGTTTTTGTATATTATAAAGATTAAAACTAACCTCGAATCAATCTAGTTCAGTATTATGCCAGAAAACAATGCATTCTTGTAGTTCAACTAAAATTGGATCATACCGCAAGACGTAATGTAAAAATGTCCTTTGTTTGAGAGGACAAACAATTTTCTTTCCTTGCTTCGAGGACAAGCAAACTTTAAGTTTCTTCCAGGGAGTTCGATTTGAGCTTAAAAGTCATCTATTTTTAATCCATTTATTTTGATTTTCATCCGAAAGTGAATAAGCCATTAATATGCGACTATGAAGAAACTCACTAATTTGTTATTAGCAGGGAGTGTGAAAGAAATAAGAAAAGCAAGAGAAATTCAACCGTAAGTGGAGTAAAAATACGCAAATGGCGTGGCGTAAAACGAAAGCAAACGGGTAACTAATGTTGCGCTTTTGGCTTGTATCAATGGCATATGCGTGTCACGACATCGAAATTAAGGAAACTTGAGGCTCTGCGCCGCCGCGATGTGCATTACAATGTAGGCAACTGAAGACTAACCAGAGACTTAAGAATCGATGTCGCGACAAGGGATGGAGGTCGTGACAAAGCAGGGGCTAACTCGACGCTATGACAGCCCGAAAGAGGCCGAAACCCGAGCTGCACCCACCCAGGTCCGATGAGGACTGACGTCAGCGACACCAAAAGCAACTGCCGCTTAAGCTGCCATAATCCGATGTCGCCATACAGAGATCGAGGTCGCCAGACATGAGACTTGCCTCGCCTGAAAGTCGCAATTCCATAAAGTGATGTCGCGACAAGGGATCGATACGTCCCGACATCGAAACCATCGCTTGAAGGTCGGCAGATTCTGTCGGCGTCGCCACATAAGAAGATATCCGCCACAATCAGAGATTCAAAGTTGATGTCATGACAAAAGAGATTGATGTCGCGACATCAGAACCATCGGGAAAGCTTCACAAAGACATTAGCCGCCGTCTATCATTTGGTCAGTCCAGGTCGCGACATCGTAACACGCTGAAGCCTCCGTGAGATTCAAAGTTGATGTCGCGACAAGAGATCGATGTCGCGACATAAGAAGACACAAGTTCAAGGCTGCAGACTCAAGCCGATGTCACATAAGATATCCCATGTCGCGACACTAGGAACGACTCAATTCAAAGTCAGACATAGAGTGATGTCGCGACAAGATTGAGCGCTGTCACACACGTAAATGTCAATGAAGGAATCGCGGAAGACATGAGCCGATGTCACGACAAGATCGAGGCTGCGCGGTATTACGAGGAACGAACAGCTTAAAACCTCGCGGAGTTACGAGTGATGTCGTCCGCGACAAAAGATTGATGTGTCGCCACATCGAAAAACCATAATCCAAAGGTCGTAGACAGCGTCATGTCGCGACATCGATTCCTTGTCGCGACATAAGGTGCTTGCAAGAAAACAAAGGAATACTGCGATTCTTTTTTTATCGATAAATGCTTCCAAATAGTGTTAAAACCAAACCGATTTTCTCATAAGAGCTGTGTTACATCCACCCTAACAGAATACTGGTTTCGCTCATTTGGAAATCCACAAAGATCAGATTGAATTAGGCCCAACTCGTAACCCTATACAGTCTCATGTTTCTCTTGGCTAATTTGAAAGAGAGATCTCGAGTCGGCCAAGGCCCGTATTTTTTATTTTTCTTTTCTTTTCTTTCTTTGTTTTCGTTTTTTTTTTCATTTTATTTAGATTAGATTAGTTTGTATTTTGTTCTAATTTTGATTTGAACGTTAACTCAGAAAGGGGATTGAGCTGGAATGTAGATGTATATTTCTTAAATCATCAGTTCAGGTTGTTTGAATTCCGTAAAAATTCGATTCCTGAATTATTCCATTCCTCGATTTACAAAGTGGTTTTCTGGACAATGAATACATCATGGTATAATCGGGCTATTTAGAACCCAAGCTTCCATTGAATTGACGTTGTCGGCTCAGTCCCAACATCTCATTCATAATACCTGAACTTCGATGTTAATCGACTTGGTCGGTTTTATGAAATTTTGAATTGATCCCACTTCAGCCTTCTTCTTGTACCATCAACGAGGTTGTTTCAAATTGATTTCCGTGGAGGCCCTCCGTGACACAGAGAAGGCATTCTCGAGAGTAAGAAACACTACGGAAGGTATTTGAACCTAATTTGCTGATCTAATGCGCTCTCAGATATTTAAATCAATACATCCTCTTCTCTCAAGCTCTGTAACCGAGAATGAGTTGAGTGAGTTATAAATTTGTAGATATAGAGAGTTCACCCCAATTCGACAGGCACCCGCGATCCCATTATTAGCAAGGATCTGATCAAGGAAAGAATAATCTATTCTAATTTTATGGAAGAGGAACCGCATAGTGTGCGCCAAAGAATGACTAAATTGAAGGAGCTCGTGTCCGCCGTCCGCTTCGTGGGTATGAAGTATTGAGAAAGAAAAAATACCAACAAGGCTACTAGTTTTGGGTAGTTATTTCTACCCCTGTGTTCGAGAGAGAAACAGTTTAAGGTGAGATGATGAATCACCGGGGTGGCTTAGGAGAGAGAACCATTGCCACCCTTATTAATCCCATCCTGTTTCTTTAAAGATCTCGTAGTTCGAAAAAACCAAAGATGCAAGACAGATCGTAGGAATTATTCAGCCAGGCCGATTATTCAATGCCTTTCTTTAGTAAGAACTGCTAAATCTAAATTTGTTATTTTGATATATATTTCAATATTCAATCTATTCATCTTCCATTCATTTTTCTTTACATCCATTTCCCAAAGCCTAAAGCAAAATTTATTATCGTATTATCGTTCAAATAGTATGGAGCTTAAGTAGTTGGGGTAGTTGATTGAAAAAAATTTCAGATCTCTCGCGATCGATATCTGACTCAAATCCCATTCAGTATTACTTGTCGACCAAATGCTTAATTTGCAAAGATAACGATCCAAACCACACGAAAATGGCTTACTTCCTACAAAATATCTTTTTAATCAAGTGATACTTAAAGAAACTCACACTAAATTTAATGGTTTATTTAATGAGGATTAGATAATAGTCCTTAGGTGATAATGTCATAAATTCGTGTACATCACATGGTCCATCAACCCATGATGCCGTGTCATTCATAATAATCTTTGGTAATTGTGTTATACACTTGTGTACATACTGATCCCGCTGGGGCTAATTAAGTTTTATGAAGCCGCTGTCGGGATTAGATAATAATCTTTTGGCAATTAAAAGAATGTCATTCCGTGGTACATACTCCGATCCAAGCACCTGCATTTTCGCTGTCAGAGATATTTCCTAAAGCTTGACAACAGGATCCAAAAGGACTAATGTCCATCCAAACCACTATGCTCGAAATTTGTCTAAGGCGTAGACCACTGCCAACAATTCTTTCTTTGTAGTAGTATAGTTCCTAGGCTCCATCCAGGTCAGTTTTGCTTGCATAATAGACTGGCATGGTTTTCCATTTTCAAGCCAAGAACTCCGCCTTGCACAGCAAAGATCACTTTGCACTCACACATCGCCTTCGTGCAAGGCAACCGCCACCAAGTGTTTTCCGTAGCCCATTGCAGTAGTGGTCAATGGGACTTTAGCTCTTCAAAACTCTCCCCGATGCCTTTTCCTGGGCAATTCTAGTATCTTTTCTAGTACTTATAAAGGTTCAGAATAAATCTTTCGAAAAATCCTGATGAATCACCTCCTGGGGTGAAAAGACCGTATGGCCAAGGAATCGCCTAACCGCTTAAGATTTGCTGGAGACTCGCGCTTGAATAAGTTCAATTTTTGCTCCAGGCCCATCCTGTCTGCGAAATAACATGCCCAGCATAACTGTTCACCATAAACGGCATTTCTCCCAAGCACCTCGATATCCTCTTTACACGTGGCACCTCTCAGTAGATAACCTCGTAGGCTTAGCCTTCTACATTCTTTCAAAATCACCTCCGTATAGTCTGCAGAAGACGGGATGTCATCCATGTATACTTCCATTATGCACTCCACCATATCACGAACATACTGGGCTGCCACATCCTCTGGAAGGTGGCTAAGGTCTAAAGACTGACCAAAGGCATCCTCTTTGTGGGGCATAAGTTCCAAATGGACAGTAAAGGTCTTTCTTGATCTTCGTGGCACCAAGATCCACTACCCTGAATACCCATCCAAAGCAATGGAATGGGTGTCCATGAACCTCCCAGCAGCCGATCAAAAGTGATCTTTTCTGTTATCATCGAGCCTCAGACCCATGCATACCCTCCAATCGTGGTGTGCCTGGGTAGACAATTCCTTCGCCTCTTTTCATTTTTTACGTTGGTCACCCTCGACTCTTGGGAAGTGTCCAAAACATTTACCCAAGTGCTATCGATATGGGGTAAATGATACCGCCCCACAAGTCCGTGGACTTCAATGTGAACTACCCCGCAGGAGGCAGAGAAAGAGCCCAACTCCTCCTCCACAACTCAATGCTTAGATTCTTCTTTCATTATTTAATAGAAAGTGTGATTGTTGGGTTGGATGCCTTTTAAATCAGAAATTTTCCACCCCAAAGCTTGCTTGTTCATTTTGAGGAGGTGCGAGTTGTCCTCCTGTGAAGTGGTCGCTACAGTGATTTATATTACAAATCACCAGACATCGCTGTTTTCTTCCGTAAATGCATATTTTAATTCCGTAGGGTTTGAGATCCAAACCGCCGGTGTTCCTTTCACACCCGCCAACAAACACCTATTTTCTTTCTCCACAAGATCCCTCCCACTAGGCTCTTTACCGAGGTTCCTGGCATAATCTACAAGGCACTCGATATCCCCCGAGGTTAACAGACATCTTGTGGCCCACTTGCCGCTTCATTAGCCTGCTCTTCAAGAATGTATCTATTATGCGACTTCTTCGCTACGTCCTCCACCGGTTAGATATGCCTTTACTCAAATGGAAGATAGCTGAGCCCTATAAAGTCATATTCCCAAAAGTGAGGAGCTGCATAACCCCATTTTGGCAATTTATATTTGGTAACCCGAGAATGGAATTTCCCAATATGATGGGTACCAGTTAGGCCCAGTGCAATGCGTTACCGGTGTCAAAAATAAGTGAAATCCATTGGATAGTAGAATTTGTCCACTTGTATTAGAACATCCTCAACGGTCCCCTTTGGTATTTTAATAGACCTATCAGCTAGAGACATTGTGATGGAAGTGGGCTTAAGTTCTCCCAAACCAAGTTGCTTGTACATGGAATATGGCAGTAGGTTCACACTAGCTCCCAAGTTTAGTAGTGCTTTTTCTACACTAGTGTGGAGTATTAATTGAGATTGGCAGGGCATCTTGGGTGTTATTATACTTCCATGAGAGTCTTCTCGCTCCGATGATAGCACTCCCTTGTAGTCAAAAAGGCCTTTTTATTCACATTGAAGCCTCTTTTCTGATACATAAGTCCATCAAAATTTTGCATACGTGGGGACTTGCTTGATCATGTCGAAGATGTTAACCTTCACTTAGTAGCACCTCACAAATTTAGTTTAGTTAGCGAATTTTCTTTTGAAGAATGCTTGTGGGAAAGGAGAATTTGCTTTGGGCTTCACCTCTTCCCTTCTTGGCGATTGTTCTTCTTACGGTGGATCAACTCTGCGTAAGAAGCCCATCTTGGTGTGTTGGGATTGCTGGTCTGGAGTTCTTTTACCACTTCTCAAAGTCACAACTGCTTGACGCCGTGATTCTTGCATTTTGGATTGCGGCGAACTGTCTCATGTATTCCCTAGGGTTTTTCTTGTGCTGGAAGGAATTTCCCTTTTGGGACCTGCTGGGCGGATTAGACAACCTGGAAATCTCAAAATGCATACTGTCCAATTTATTGGTGAGTGAGCTCTCGACTGCCTCAATTTTCTGATTAGTTTGAACGACCAGCCTTTGTTCCTTCCTGGCGATGCTACCACTTTGCTTAATTTTAGATTTTTGCTCAACGGGGAGAAGAAGGTGGAGGTACATTCGCTGCTGATGAAGTGAAGCCAGCTGGCTGCTTTGTGCTCTGGGGAGCATATGCAGAGTTTTAAACACCATGATAGGTTCGGATGATTCGTATTGGGGTTATAGGGGTTGCCATAAGAGCATTTGTAGGTAAGCAATACATTCAAGACATGGGCATGCTCTTGCATTAAGTCCCTTGCTAGGCTAAGACCCAGTGCTCCCCCGGTGGCTATTTGACTGACAATTAAAACAAGCTGGTTGAGATGCAGGCAACTCATTCCACTTTACTTGCATTCCTCTTTGATTTCTAATTTCCGGCTCCTCGACCTTAGATTAGTGGTCGGTTTGCTTTCATCTCAGTGTCTTCGAAAGTGTATAAATGCCTCCTTTGGTGGATTGAAGGCTCATTCTTCTACGCCTCCTTGGATTCGGTTCATCCCATGCCTTGGAGGTTTCGGCCACATAGTTCGAAAAAATTATGGCCTCGTCGGGTGTTTGCCTCAGTCACCTCCGCACCCTTGGTTTCTGACAATTGCTTCATGGGCAGTATACCATCATAGAAATGATTCACTAGCATCCATGTATAAAACCATGGTGTGGACATGCCGTGATGGTTTCCATGAACTTCTCCCCAACAACGATAAAACTTCTCATTTGTCATAGGCCGGAGTAAGTGTAGATTTACTCTTCAAACTATTGGTCTTAGTTGTCTTGAAAATTTGGCAAGGCTTCGGCAGAAGTTGGCCCCAATTTCTAATTGTTCTCGGCCTCAGTGAGCCAAATTTTGGCCTTGTCTTTCAGTGTCAATGGGAATGCTTTTAGTTTAAGCAAATCCATGTCAGTTTACACCCTCAAACCAAAGTTATAGCTTCCTCGAAATCGGGATGTGTGTGTATGGATTTTCATTTTTTCCATACCATGAAAGGGTTTGGGGGTAGGGGCACGGATCCGAGTCTCAACATACATCTCCAGCGGGTGGTATTATATAGGAAGGTGCACTAACTCCTAGGAGGGTGTATGTGATCTCTCATTGACCTATATCTTATTGGATTCATGGAGCTGCTTGTTGACTGCTGTTCCTCAAGTAGAGATCCATTTGCTCTTTGTGTACATTGACTACAGCCTTGTTCGGTTGGTGTCTGAGACTCTTTGCGATCTACCTGATATATCTCTATCCATTGTTTTCAAGCACTGTGACACAAAAAGAGACAAGCAAAGAGCAACTCTGAGGCTTGCCCGAAGTGTGTAAAAAAATTTAAGGCTGTAATGGGAAAAACTGACCCGGTGTATTCTTGAGTTAAAAAAAGACTTGATATTCTAAACATGAAATTCAAAAAGGGTTAAGGTCGCAATACTTGTAATGAAAATGCAAGTACTCATCAACTCATCATACGTAGTTTGGCACCATCCCCGGCAGCGGCACCATTTGATTAGTGCCACGGTAGGAGATGTAGGAATCGTGAAATTTATACTGAGTTGCTCTCTTTGCGGAAGTGGCGTAACTGCTGCGGTATGGCGGTTCTAGAAGGATAAGACAACGAGGGATGGGTTTCGTCTTACAAATGACTTGTATAATGATTCAAAAATGGTGAGAGCTTTCATTTGGATTTTTGGTTGCATGAAAAGTGTAGTTGTTGGTGTCACTAAGCTAAGTGAAACGAGTTTAAAATAAAGTGTAAAAAGAACACCCAGAGTTTTGGGTCACTAGTTTGATATGATGACGTTGTAGAGGTGTCCTCAGGTTATTTCCTCGCATTAGGGCAAATGACATATAGTCATTTCCAAAACCGGATCTTTGTTTAACTTTAAAAACCAACCCTTAGTAACATTCCTATTTGAACCATAGCATTTCTTGAGCATTTAACGTTCTCTGATTGAAAATAAACATTTAACACTTTGGTGTTCAGTAAATGACATCTAATGAATGTCGATTAATATCTACTATTAAGAATACACTGAACCTAGGCTTATACCAGTATTGACCAAAGAAAATACGACACAAATAACATTTAAACTAGTTTGGAAAGTTGAAACACCAAATCGCGTACCTTCATGACAGAGGAGGAACCTGTGAGCCCCCCATCAGCCAACCTGTGACCCTCCTCTTCCAAGGTTTGAAGCAGCCAAACATCCTTTGAGTTGTCATCCTCAAAGGGGTGTGTTTATCGACTATAAAATGAGAGAAAGAGGAGAAGAAAATGAGGAACGAAAAGGGACCGTGCAAGTGCGTGAAATGAAAAGTTAGATTCCTGAAATGTTCTGACATGGCTTATATAGCCCCATAAACATGCGAAAAACCAAACTAACCTAAAATAATATGATTACATTGAGGGCAAAGAGGAAATTAAACAAAAGCGAATTAGTTTGGATCACAAACGAGGATCTGAAATTTTATTATGCATAGTAATTTTCACTATGATAGCGAAAATTCGCTATGATAGTGAAATTTCGCTATGATAGCGAAAATTCACTATAGCAAAAATTTCGCTATTCACAGTAATTTTCGCTATGAAAGTGAAAATTCGCTATGATAGCGAAATTTCGCTATCATAGCGAAAATTTAGCTATAGCGAAAATTTCTCTATGATTGCGAAAATTTCGCTATCATTGCGAAAATTTCGCTATGCCTGCGAAATTGCCAATCTTCTACTGCATCCTCCAGCCTACACTATGCATCTTCCAACTTGCTATTTCTTCATCCCAAGCTTGATGAAATCGATGAGAATTTATACGAACTCGGCATAAATCAGCACAATTTTGATGCCAAGCTTGATATGATGGTGAAAGGTTTCTGAAACACACCGAAACTATAAAACAACCTCGAAACAAAATCGGTAGTATATCGGACCTACATGTCAATCGGCTTAAATAATATGATTAGTACGCAAAAGCACTCCAAAACCTATCTTAAATAGGACTCAAAATAGCACTTTTGGAGTCACTAATCACCCAAGCAAACCGCGTTGCTAGTCCCTTAGTAATCTTAAAAATAATAAAGGGTATCAATTTATGCTTTTTTTGCGAAATGCATTCAAAAAGTGTGTGTACAAGTGAGGCTTTACCTTGTTTGAACCTTGTTTATTGCAGGTTTTGAGCTCAAAAAGTGCTATTTTGAACCTTGTTTATTGCAAGTTTTGAGCACTTTTTATGTACTAATCAATGTAATTAACCCGAATTGCACATTAAGGTCCCTACTATTCTATTGATCGCATTTTGTGGCTAATTTTGTAGTTTTTGCAAGCTATTTATGCCAAAATGGTCGAGTCGATCAAGCCTGAAGAGTGGAATTAAAGATAAATGTTGCATATCGGGACGAAGGAAAGAAGAAGCGAGGAAAAATGCAAGGAAAGAGGAAGCGAGAAAGTTGAAGAAAAGGGAAGCGGTGGAATTTTGCGATGAAATTTTATGGCTTGCGAGGTACATGGAGTTGAAATTTGCAAGTTGTGAATTTTCGCGGCTGCATTTAAATATGGGTACCTTTATTCATCCCTCTGAGAATTTCCTTCATGTTGCCCTTGTTCATCTTGCGAGCGCCTTCATTCATGTCTCATACATTATTCACCATCCTGCTTTTTGACGTTTTGACTCATTTTGTTCCCTTTTTGGTTTTCTTCCCATTTTATCCCTTGTAATAGCTTTTGATTTTGGTTCTTTTTGTAATTTTGTGGGCGGGAAGGCGGTATATAAGCTCTATGCCTTTGTAACCAAAGACAACTTTTTCTCATTAATAAAATAGGCGGGAACCTTTCAGCAGTTCCCGCTTCTTTTCATTTTCCTCCACTTTTCTCATTTTCTCTCCCTTTCTTGGTTGCCAAACACCCTCCAAGGATGAGCGGCTAAAACCCTTTCCTCTTTAAAGTGGAAGGCTGTTGGGTACAGGATCTTAAGGGTAGAGGGTTCCATGTTCTTCACGCAGGTACTCACTGGCAGTTTTGTGTTCCCTTTCTAACTTTAGGTTTTTATCCCTTCGAATCTCCTTAAATGGCTATTATTTGGTAAGCTTTTAGGGTTCGGTGGACGCCTTGTTGCTAGATCCTTGGGGATTCATTAGTTACCCTCTATGACCCATTGGAAGGTGAGTCGAGGACTTATTTTCAGCATCGGTGACCCCTTCTTTCGATTAGTACCATTTTCAAAGGATAATTATTAGGGTTAGGTTTATAGCTAAATGAAGATCAGGTTCGAAGGGAGATGACTATAGGTCATCCTCCCCAACCTTGAGAGGGAAATGACCACAGAAACCCTCGATTACCTAGGATCCTAAGCCCGATTATCACGATACTTGGGAGTTCTATTTTGTTTAACTTATTTTATTTTCAGTTTTAAACCTCGAAACCTCCTTTGTTTTTACCAAACTTGAAAATCCAAACCAAATTCACCATTTTGGCCTTCACTGTAAATCATTGGTGCGAAGAAGACCCATCCCTGAGTTTGACCCTAGAACCGCTATACTACAGTAGCTTTGCTACGGCAGTAGGAATTTAGGTTATAAATTTTGTTGATTCCGGTACACCTACTGTGGCACGAATTCGCAACCTGTGAAATTTTGCAGGCTGTGAAATTCTGTAGTTGTGAAAATTCGAAACACTATAAAATCTACCGCAATCTCCTCTCTCCCTACGTATTTAGCTCAATTGCCCATACGCATAATGCATGCGACAGGTTCATTTCGGGTTCTTCGTATTTGAATTGGCTTGAAGATAATGGTGTAATTGGCTTGCAAAACTACAAAAATATCCACAAAATATGATTAGTAGTATAGTCGGGACCTTAGTGTATCAATTGGGTTATTTAAGTTGATTAGTACACAAAAAGTGCTCAAAACCTGCAATGAACAAATTCCTCCTTGAATCATTTGATTCGTGTCACAGTAATCACACCCCCTAAAAAATAGCACTTTTGAGCACTAATCACACCCCTAACCTACACATTGCTAGTCCCTTAGCAATGAAAGAAAGAAAGAAAGAAAGAAAGAGCATATAAAACAATAACAAAATGGTGTTCACAAAAATGGTATTTCTAAAAGGTTGTGAATGAGTAATGCCTAACCCTCGATGAGAATCATTGAAACCCTTGCCCAATAACTATCTCGAGAATGAGATACCATACAAAAAAGGTGAGTATCAAGAGAGCCTCCTTCTTGATGAATCAACCAAGGCTTCCCACGAAAACCTAAGTATTTGTTTGATCGATTCTCAACAATAGCGCTACGCCCACACTCTCTCCTCCAGCAAGCTATTATGGCCACCTAGGACACTAACCAGCCTAAATAGTCAGGATCCTCTTGTTACAACTCTTTTTTGTGTTGTAGAGGTGCAATCAAATTGACCTCATAGCTACTCGGGTTTCAAGGCGAAAACATTCTGGAAATTTTCTACTTTCTTTTCTTTGTTTTTGTTTTTGTTTTCTCTTTTTTTTTTTGGAAGACACATTGGCCTTCTTTTCATAGGGGTCACTTAACCTATTAAAGGTAGTCAGCAGAAACTAGGGTAGGTTTACTGCCAAAGTCTGGAAGGTGGTACTTTTCGGCTTATTGAAGAGGCTTTGATGTGTGCCTGATGTGTGGATTATTTAAGGTGGAAAAAAAAGATGAAAGAAACAAGAGTTCAGCCCGATCATCCTCAACCGAGGGCATGGAACCAATCTAACATCAATAGGGTGGACAATGTTTAATTTTTCAAATGCGCAAGCTAGGCAAAACACAAAAAAAAATTGGGTGAAAAAATGGGTGCAATTTTTTAATTGAAAAAATGAAATTGTATAGTATACTTGACTTCACAAAAGAAAGGAAAACCGATAGCCACTGAACATCACAAAATGGGCACGCTCAAAATAGTAACAAAAACATAAATAAATGCCACTTAGTTTACTAACTCTCACACTGACCGTGTCACATTGTCGCTTGATGGGGTACCGGATTGGAAATTTAGGGAAGGAAGTGCTACCTCCTTGATGAGATGTACTCGTTTTTGGATAGGAGACTTTGCAAGCTTTCCATTGAGACCTTATTCACTCCGTTTGGGCTTCAAATGAACAAGTTAGGAGAAGAAAAGAGAGGAAAAAAGTGACTAGTTTAATCATTTTGAAAATTTCGCCTTTATAAAAATTTCAAAAGTGTTTTTTATGGCTATATTTAGATTCTACACTCTCTAATATTTCCAACGGTACCAAAAATGCCTAAAACGGAGTTCGGATGAAAAAGTTATGGTCAAAACAAAATTGGGCTGCGAAAAGTGGAGGGTTGCGAATTTCATAATCGTCACGAAAAATTTTATTTTTATTTTCAAGGCAAATTTTTATATATATATATATATATATATATATATATATATATATATATATATATATAACATTGACAATATGTAGATAGTGTGCTATAGTGACAAATATGAGCAGTGCTTCTGTAAATTTGCGAAATTTCATAATTTTGTACTTTGCACTATGCTCAAAATTAAGCAAAAACACATGAAATAAATACAAGAAAATTTTAAAAAAATGCAGAAAAATGAAAAGTAATCTAAAAACAAAGATTAACTAAAAATTAAGGAAAATGTAAGAAGAAAAATTAAAAAAAAAATAAAATAAAATAAAATAAGATAAAATAAGAAAAATCAAAACAAAAAGTGGGGGAGACTGTGCTCCCCCAAACCAGTTTCTCAACCCTTTGGAGGCTGCTGGAACTGGTGGAGCTTGTAGAAATGTCGAGGTCCAGGTGCTCCATGTCTGAACTAGCACCAGAACCATCCGTGCCATCTTCCCCGGTGTGGCGGAGTTCTTACAATGTTTTGATGTAGTGGCAAGGCTTGGCCACTAACTTCTTTAGGTTTTGTACAAGCGGTGATAGGCCCGGCCTTAGCTTTGTCGCGAGGTTTGGGTGTGGATTATGCTGGTGAAGGCGGGATGTGCAGCGGTGAAATTTATTTTTGGGTTGGGCGGTGTATTTGGATCCCAGAATTATGAGAGGATCTGTTGAAGGATAAGCTTTTGGGGCTCTTCCCCTGCTTTCTTTTCTCTGCCTCCCTGGCTACCCTTGTTAGTTGTTCCTCGGGGCCTGCTGGTTCATCAATTCCTCTGAAGGAAGGCTGCTGGGTTGAGTCTACTCACCTAAAATAGTGTCAATCAGCCACTGTCTCTCTGGATATCCTTCCTCTTAATGATCATCTTTAACTGAGCCAGTGTAAGAGAATGATTTCTGCAGGTTGTCAAATTTATGATCAATTCCACTTTGTAGGTTGTCAAATTGTTGATCAATTCCACTTTGCAGCCCATCTAATTTTTGGCTCAGAGAGTTCTCCACAGTATGAATTCTTTGCCTTAGTTGGGCATTGAATGTCTTCTGCTCTTCCACAACGTCACCCACCAGGCTTGGTAGGTTCGGTGTGCTTGTAAGCTGGAGAGATTGGTGTGGTGGTTGAGGTGGTACGAGTTAACACAATATGGAAGCCGGGGAGGTGCATCTTGTGGGGTCTTGGTTTCCATGAGAATTTGTGTGGTTCTGACTAGGGTTGTAAGTATTGTCCAAATGGTGCGTTAGTTAAGGAAACCTTTGCGAGAAGGTCATGCTCATCCATGAAGGGTTTCTATAGTCCTTCATGGACTGGGTGGAGTTTGGATTTCTATCCACGAGTGCTGATTACGCCGTAGGAGGTTTCTGTAATCCCTCATTGACATGTATGCACTAGGGTTTCTCTCCACTGAGTACTCATTGTACTGCTCTCCCTCTAAGTGTTCCATTTGGTTCAATTCAAGTTTAGTCCAATTACACCATTATCTTCAAGCCATAAGTTCAGATATTGGCAGTGGTTTATTATTGCTATAAGTTCAGATCATATATCATTGAGGCTAAGGTTGTCATCTACACAGATCATGTAGCTATCCAATACCTCATGTTGAAAAAGGATGCAAAACCTAGATTGATCAAATGGGTACTCTTGCTTTAGGAGTTTGATATTGAAATCAGAGATAAAAAGGGAATTGAGAATGTGCTTGTTGACCATCTATTTAGATTAGAAGCTCAAAAAGGGATTGAGGATCCTAAAGATATTAATGAGTTTTTCCCGAATAAGCATTTGGTTGAAGCCGATCCTTTTTTGCCTTGGTATGCGGATATTGTGAACTTTCTTGCTTGCAACGTATTGCCTCTCGATCTAAGTTCTCAACAAAGAAAGAAGTTTCTTCATGATGTGAAATGCTACCAATGAGATGATCCTCTGTTATTTCGAACATGTGCGGATCAAATGATAAGAAGATGTGTCCCCTGATGTAGAATATGAAGCAATTCTTACTAATTGTCCTTTTTCACCAAATGGAGGCCACTTGAAGCCTTAAGAACATCTAAAAAGATATTGGAGTCCGGTTTTTCTTAGCCAACTTTATTTCGAGATTGCTTTGAATTTGTTAAAAGATGCGACCGTTGTCAAAGGATTGGAAATATTTCAAAAAGGGATGAGATGCCTTTGAATAGCATGCTTGAGGTTGAAATTTTCGATGTCTGGGGCATTGATTTCATGGCCCATTCCCTCCATTAAGTGGAATTTGAACATCCTTGTTGTAGTCGACTATGTCTCCAAGTGGGTGGAAGCCATAGCAATACCTAGAAATGATGCAAAAACTGTGGTGAAATTTTTGCATAAGAACATCCTTACCCATTTTGGTGCACCTAGAGCAATAGTCAATGATTAAGGAGCCAACTTTTGCAACAAGGTGTTTGCTACCCTCATGGCTAGATACGGAGTCAAGCATAGAAAGGCTTTGGCATATCATCCGCAATTGAATGGACAAGCGGAGATTAGTAATTGGCAATTAAAGATAATTTTGGAGAAAATGGTTTACACTAATAAAAAAGATTGGTCAATGAGACTAGAGGATGCTCTTTGGGCTTATCGGAAAGCGTACAAGACTTCGATTGGAATGCCTCCATATAAGTTGATTTTGGCAAAACTTGTCATTTTTCGGTTGAGTTGGAGCACCAAGCATTTTAGGCAATCAAAAAGTTGAATTTTGACTTCCATGATGTGGGAGAAAGGTGTTGGTGAGAGCACATTGGATTTAGTTGTTGGATACTGTAACGCCCCAAAAATACCCTAGAATTTTTATAATAATTTTATTATATATTCTGGGTATGAATTGAGTCAAACTTGGGTTTTCCGGGTAATTTGATAAATTGATAAATTGAAAAATGTAAATTGAAAGAAGTGAGCATATGATTGAATTTTATATGCTAAATTGAAAATGTATTGAACTGGATAAACCCAAAAGTGAAAAAAGGAAAAATGTGGAAAATTTGTAAAATGGGGACCTAAGGGTCAATTGTTATAAAAGAATAGATGTTTAAGTGAGAATTGTGATAAATGAATGGCCAAAAAGTCTAGCAGGGGGCCGAAAAATGGAAAATTGGATTTATTGGGTGGCAAAACAAGGCCTTATGAGGAATAAGTAATTAAGACCAAAAAGGGGAAAAATGAGAATTGAGAATATGGTGGAAGGCCAAACATGGCCTTACACTTAAGTGGGGTTCTTAAAGACCAAAAGAGGTCTTTGGGAGCTCATTTTTGGAGCACATCCCGTTTTTGTGAGAGAAGGGGAGGAGAAAGGAGAGAAAAAGCTAGGGTTTGGAAGAGATCAAGCTTTGGTTGGGTTTGGTTCCCATTTCTTCCTCCTAAAAGATCAAGCAACATGGAAGGGGAGATTTGAAGAGGTTCAAGGTAAGAAAAATCAAAACCCTAACCTCATATTTTGATTTGGATTTTGGGGAAAGCCACAGCAGAAAAGGGTTTTTATTGATTCTAAGCAGGTTTGAATTGTTTTGGAAGTGATTCCATGGTGGATTTTTGATATGGGACGTATTGGAGAGATTGGTGGATGAAAAATGTGTAAAAATGCAAAATCCGAACATTGAGCCAGCGAGCTTTGTGCCGGTCTGGTCAAGGTAGCTCACCGGTACACATGGTGAAAAAAAGAAGCGATAAGCGGCATCACCGTCTGAGTTAAACTGTGCCGTTACACCACAGCGGTGAGTAACTTGTACGGTCTGGGTTGGAATAATACCATGCAGGTAGTTCCAGACCATTTTGACATATTTTAGCATTTTTTTTTTTTTAGTCGCGTGTGTCGTTGTTTAGGGACCATAGGAACAGGGGTTCGAATAAGGATAGAACTAAGTGAAAAGCGTCATAGTACCTGTACAGCTTATGAAGCAGTTCGTCTTCGGGCAAACTTAGTGTCTTAACCCAAGACCGTTAATGAAAAATAAAATTGTAATTCACTAAGAGTGACGTGAATGTTATTGACTAGGGGCGGGTGACGATCGCTGTTATGACCAAGATCGAGAAGAAGAGGCTAAGATTCGACGGCTTCGGTTAGTTCTCACGACTCTATTCTTATTTTCAAATAAATTGGTAGTTTACCAAGTAACTATGAATAGTACATGAAAGCGAGTATTGCATGAATGGTATACGATATAAGTACATAGATTGAGTATATCTTTGAAAAGATATCACAGTGAATATGGAATTGAAATGTGATATTTGGCCGAATGAATGAGAATGATGATAAAGGCGGGGATTCATCAGCGGAATCGTCGTGGAAATGTAATTTAAATGATATATTGATGTTGAAAGCGAATGAGCGTGAATGATGATGGGGCGGGATTCATGAAGCGAATCAGTCGTAAATGTGAATTGAATGATATTGAATGATCCGGCGATGGCGTATGGCATTTGCGATACCACATGTCGGGATGCACAAAATGGCATCCGCCGCGTGATGGGAGACCGGTCGCGAAACTACGTCGGATGCACCAAATGGCATCCGGCCATGACGGAGACCGGACAAGCGATACCACGCGGCCGGATGCACCAAACGGCATCCGCTGGCGATGGGAGACCGGTAAGTGATACCACGCGGTTTCCGATGCGTACCAAACGACATCCGTCATGATGGGAGATCGAATTGTTAAATGTGTAAGCACATTACCGAATGATAATAAGGGCAGGATTCATCAAACGGAATCCGTCAGAAATATGAATTGAATAGTCAAGGTGAAATAACCAACATTGACGAGCATAAATGGGATTTTTATGTATATATACCTAAATCTCATAAAATGAATTGTGAAATGAAATGCGTTGCATTGGAAAATGCCGTTATGATATGGTAAATGATTTGTATATTGAAAAGCATGCGGAAATGAATAGCATTGAGCATATGTCGTTATATACAGGCGTTTAATGTTAAATGCATGCCGAAGCAAATTGAATATTGAATATAAATCAGATAACCACTGGTTATTGTTGTTAGCGTAGTTTCCACCTTTGGCGCATCGGTGCGCGTGCCGTTAAGACCAGATCGCGCAACAGAAATATACAGAGTAACGACGCATAAGTATATACCATCCTTGCATATCATCCCGAATTGTAAGGGTATTTTGTAAACAAAAGCGAAGTTAAACCTAAACTTGATTTTTTGTGACATATCATTTAGAAAGGGCATAGAATGCCTTTCTTTGTAAATGATTTTTGGTTAATGTTTACGGCCTACCGATTGTTGAATTGTAAAGATTATGGGCTTGCCCAAAATCGAAACCGCTTTCCCAAGAAATAAATGAATTAACAAATGTTTGATAAGATAAACCAAAGTTCGAGTAAACCGCTCCTGCTCGATTCTACTGGGTTCGGGCTCAGGATTCGTCACGACATTTTTGAAAACGAAAATTTAATAACACTAAAATAAAAGAAATAAAACCCAGCGTCCATCAAGCTTTTTTGCTCTAATTTCATTATCTGGTTGACCGGCTCGGGGGTTGCACAGATATCTTTACTATAAAGACTACTTAAGTCCCAAGAAATAGCTCTAAAAACTTGTTGCTCGCAATTCTAAAGTTGGATACTTTTCTTTCTGCACAACTACACTTAAACTTCAACTTGGTCTCTTCAACCAGTATGCAATGTGTCAACAAGGGTCAGTGATTTTTAAGTTTAATATCATTCGCACAGGATCATGAAAGAAATTCATAGATCAAGTACTCAAACTACTACTTCAAGATCATCAATATTTAAACATCAGTTTTCAGGATCATAAACTAAATAACAAAAATAACATAAGAGTACTTTTGTATTCTTTTCTTCAATTGAAAGAAAGTTCAAATCTAAGACAATTAGAGATTTCTCTGATAATGAGTATAACATTGGGAATAGGATAGTTAATGTGAATGCCAGCTCCGCAGCTTGTTAAAAACGTCAATTATGGTTTGAATCCTCGATTTGTTCATGGGGTATATTAGTATAGTTCTGAAAACTTTCACCTTCACTATACATTTCACAATTTAGTCAATCATGAGCCTAAACTAGGACAACGTGTGTCTAAATAGCTACTTGTAGGATAAAATTCCCTCAAAGACTTAGATGCCTTTCCTAAACCAGTACTACTCAACCACCCTTGTGTAATCAAAGTTCACTAGCCCCCATGTATCAGGAGCATGAAAGCCCAATGTACTGGTATCTTAATCTTGTGGGCCTTCAATAAAATAATCTCTTCCAAGACAAGAACAAACTTATTTCACCAAATTGAGATGAAACCTTCAAATATTAAGCTAATAATCCACCAGTTTATCCTTATGCCTTGGGAACACACTTCTACTATCACTTAGAAGGGAACCTTGAAGTCAAAGGTGAGAACAGAGCCTTTGATTTATGAGAGTGATATTGGAAGTACGTTAGTTCTAGGAGAGCAATTTAACATACCTCGTACACGCTTCGATCTCGTAGAACTCCCTTCATCGTCACTAGAAGGTATCCTAAAAATAAAGCGCGTAGAACATTCTTATGGTATACTAAACCGATACTTAGAACAACTCACTTAGAATAATACCATTGATAAATTCAGTCTTCAACCCACACTTTACATTAAGATTCTGCAAAACATAACAATCATATCACAAATCCCTTCCTGGAGGGAGCTTAGCCTTCTATCACTGGATTACACATATCAATGACTAGTTTTTAAACAAATTCAAGCTCAATATTTGAGCTCAAACCTACCGCTCTAATTTAAAATGAAAATTAAAGAAAAATAAAAAGAAAGAAAAATAAAAAATGAAAATTATATATACGTAAAGCTTTTCACCGATTCCTCTTTTCCTCTCTTCCATGTTCAGATCTCCCCCTTCCTACTTTTTTTTTTTGCGCCTTATCTCTTTCTATTTATAGTCCAATTGTTGTTGGGCTAGAATTCTAGGCAAATTTTATGGATTTCAATGCAAGCCCACTGGATAGGTTGTCGCAACAATTGTTAAAATGTCGCGACATTATTACAACCATGTTTGTCTTCAGCTCTGTCTTGGTGTTGTCGTGACATTCTGTTGCTGTTCTCAAACTGTTTACCTCTAAAATAATTGTTGCGAGAAAATTAAATTTGTCGCGATATTTCCTCTACGCTTTTGTCTTCAAAATTTGTCGAGACAATTTCCTCTTGATGTTCAACTATTGATCTCTGGAAAATTTGTCGCAACATAAATGAATTTGTCGCGACATTCTTCTAAATTTGTGTCTTCAACATTATTGTCAAGTTGTCTTGACAATTATGCTTGACATTCCCTTTTGATAAATGTCGCGACCAAATGTTAAATTATCACAACAAATTTTTGTTGTATTCCAAGGGTTCTTCTCACTTTTGTTGTGACAAAAGTTTGAATGTCGTGACATTTCTTCTATCCTTTGCCTATGTTTTGTCGTGATAATTATAGAGATGTTCCGACAATTGTTCTCCCTTTCCTGGTCTTTTCAGCTTCTTTTCTTGCTCTTTTTGCTTCTTTTGATCTTGTTTCCTGCAAAAACAATAATTTTGGTGAAGATTCCATAATTTTGCATTAAAATAAGCATTAAGCTCTCAATTATGCATGAAAAATGGACTTAAATCTAGATGAGTTTTAGACTCATCAAACTTCCCCAAACTTAAAGTTTTACTTATCCTCAAGCAAAGAAAAGAATACTTGCTTGTCCTCAAGCAATTCAGCTAGACTTTAAGGCCATTTTATGTTCAATCATCCTTTCAATTATATCAGCAATTGAATTTAATGAAATTTAAGTTGTGATGTGAATTCCAACTAAGCTTCAATTCATGAATTAAGAAGATTTTCAATTAAGTTCACATAATAAACAGATAATTCATATAGTGTAAACTTCTTTGTTCTTGACCCTTGATTCATGAGTGTGTATTGGTCTTCCCTCTTCAACATACTGGCAAATTAGTAAATCTTCTGAGATATTATGCAGAACAATGGATGTCTCCTTAATCTTACTTAGGTATCATAGGCTTGTTGGTCATATTATTCTCTACTAATGTAAGCGTATCACCACCTTCAAGATCAAATAGGTCTTTTAGGCTTGTAATATGTGGCTTGGGTACTTGGGTAGATAACTGACATATAAGGTTCAGGTTTACCTAGAATGCACATACAACTCAACATTTTTGTACTAACTCTCCAGCCTTCAATTTTCTACTGACATCAACTTTCAAGCACCTGTTGATTGATTTCTTTGCATAGACCAAATTGTGTTGTTAATGAAATTGTTAGAACATTGCCACTGGAGACTTGTTTAAAATCCCCACCAATAATGCCAAAAACTTGTTTGACTGTTAAAACTGTTTTCTATTGTTGTCTATAATAATATGTTTAAATTTCAAGTTGGTCTAAATCACAGCAAGTACATAGGTCAACAAGTAATAAAGTGGATTATAAGTCCAGATATCATTCCCATAGGGATTGATGAGAAAATTTACAAATCAAGTACCCCTACTACTCAAGTTCATCACTATTTGAACTTCCAACTTAATGATTGGAGTGACTAACATAACTGAAAGAAAAATGTTTTCGTCAATTTTATCTTAAATGAAAAAGTTAATGAAATCTAAATGGATTAAATGTTTCACTGAGATTTAATAACACTAGGAATGGGATCAGTGTTATGATCATCAATTTGCATATTGTTAAAAAACAGCATAATCATGAGCTTGAATTTCGATTTGGCCCAAAAGCATAAGAGGCAGCTCTCGAATACTTCTTGACACTATGTTACTTCACTATTTAGAATATATTATTCCTAAACCATGTCAATAGGTCTAAACAACTACTTTTAGGATTTAATCATCCTTCTAAGATTTGGTTGATTTTCCAACCAGTACTTCTCTACAATTTCTCAGGACTAAAGTCAGTTTGTCCCTATAGACAACACAAGTTGTCTTCAAAGTAATTGTTATCTCAGGCAGCAATTTGGTCAGAATATCACTCCCCTATTATAAGAGAACAACATTCTACCAAATTGAGATGAAGCCTCTAAGTACTAAACTAACAAATCACAAATGGTTCTTATTCCTTGGGAACACTCTTCTACTGTCACCTAGAAGGGAACCTTGAAGTCAAAGGTTAGAACATCACCTATGATACATCAAAGTGATACTTAGAGTATATTTGTAACACCCCAAAATACACCTTAGTTGTTTTTAAATAATTAGGGTATATTATAAGTGTATTTGTAAATTTTTCGTAATTATTATTTTGCTAAGTGAGAAAATTTTGAAACCCAGAAATTGTTCAAGAAACAAGGGTAACATTGAAATTGTCAAAATGGGATATAAAAGTAATAAAGTAAGAAGAGTATGGGCTAAAGTGGAAATAGCCTAACTTGATTTGGAGAAAAAGAAACACAGAGTCATGGGTCAGTATCAAATGGATATGGAATTTCTATTTCTGCTATGCTTGTAAAGATTTGTGAACTTTTGTGTGAATCCTTTAGATTCTTGTTGTGGTTTGGTTTTAAGAAATTCTTAAACCACCACAGGTGCCAGGGAGTTGAGATTCATGTTAGTTTTTATGCAGATGGAATAGAAGAGATTTATGTGGAATAAAAATGAATGAAAAGGGTGAAATATGCCATTTCTCGTGCAGATCGCGACTCAGATCGGGTACTATCAGGTGGTACCCCACTCAGGTGAGGCAAATGGTATCAACACCAAAGTGGTACCGGTGCCACTACCGATCCGGAAGTGGTACCGATACTAAGACAAAGCTGCACCGTACCAACTTCCAAATGATGATCGCATCTGATTTAATCCGGCAGACTCGGTGACTAACGCTCCAAAGAAACTCGATTTTTGGTATTTTACATCGTTAAGCTCAAATTAACGACCGAGGCATAGAACCCTAATAAATGATTAACTGATCAAATAAGAATGAAACTAAGTGAAAATATGTACTATGTTCCTCACGTCGAGCGCTTGAAGTGGGCAAACTTTAATGCCCTCATAAGATAGTAAGTTCGAATACATTATTATAGGAATGCTCGCGACCAGGAATTAAATGACACTACAATTTCTATTACGATGGCCGGCACGCTCGGTCAGTGCTTCGCACTCGCGCGTAGTGCCATGGCACTCGCTATCAGTTTCATCGCTGCTTCAGATCGCTACCAGACGACACTTCGCGCGCAGAACATTCGGGACGTGCTTCGCACCGCGCTATGCGACACTGGCACGGGCGCACGCTCGATCGCCAGACTTCGCTACACGACACTTCTGGCAACATGGGCGCACGCTTCGACGCCGGACTCATGCTTTCAAAGTATGGCACTGAAGATCGCACGCACCTTTCCTGCACCTTTTATTGTGCCGTGTCCTACCATTGTTTATTACACGCTCTCAGGTATTCCAATACATATGATAAGAATCAATGAAGAATAAGAGCAAAGAATGTACATCGTTATGTTCGAACATACCTACGTACCTTCCAGAGGTAAGCCCCTAGGCACCCACGTACTTCAAGACAACATAAGTCCATTAAAAGTATAAGTATAAGAATAAACTCCAGAACTAATTACTGAGACCCGAATAAGTATAAATCTACTATAAGTACAAAGGACATATAAGTTTGTCATGAATTCATGGCTATAAATTTGATATATGCTAACGTACATCCGTTACTATATGCTTTAACTGTCGTGGAACATTAATGCATGTGTATATGTATAAGTTATATGGTTCCCACTAAGGCAAAGCTAGCATCTAAGCCAATTGGGTGTAGGTACAGAGAGGACGTCGTGATCTTCCGCATACAATTCTCCGGGCCAAGACACTAGTAGTCCACAAAGGAAGAGTTCCTGCGGCTCGATTTGTAAATGTAAATGTATAGTTTTCAGATATGTAACGACTTCAAGACGTGTGTATATGACACTATAAAAACCACTAAGGTGGTAGTTTTATTTTGTATTTTGTATACGATATTTTTTCGCTTATAAGACTCAGAATCCACCAATGTTCAAAAGAAAGCAAGAGTCCCAAAGATGTTGTCTCATCCCAGAGCAAAAATAATAATTACTACGAAAATTTACCACCTACGTTTATAATATACCCTAATTATATTTAAAAACAACTAGGTGGGTGGCTGGGTGTTACAAAATTTTAGTTTTAACATATCACCTAGCATATCTTCAGCGTTTCAGATTAGGTGTCAAAAGTGAAGCATTTTGAGCCCCGTTTATTGGTAAAGTTTTACATTTGTAAAAATAATCAAAGGTAATTAACCCAATTGGCACACTAAGGTCCTTGCTATTCTATTGATCGCATTTTGTGGCTACTTGTGCTTCTGAAAGCATTCACACCAAAAATTGAGCTTCCATCCAAGCACAAAGAATTCAAGTCAACTAGTACTGCAGATCGAAACGCTAGAAGAAAAAGAAACAGGTAAAATGCATGGAAAATGCAGATAATGTAGGAAATTCGCAAATCCCGAAATTTCATAAGTTATAAACTACCTTTCTCCACAAAAGACGTCTGCAAGTTTCCAACACCGTTCCTTCGCGTGCCCGGCTTAATTTCACTTTTGCTCTTTTTTGGTTTTCCTACTTTCTCCTTGTAATAGTGTTTGGATTTATAGTTTTTGGTAATTTGTAAAGGGGCTTTGGCTATAAAAGCCCTAGACAAGCACTGTATAAAAAAATCTCTCTTTTTGCTCATTAATAAATTAGGCGGGAAGCTTTCAGCTCTTCCCGCTCTTTCTCAATTTCTCTCATTTTCTCTCATTTTCTGGGCAACCAAACACCCTCCGAGGATGACAACTTAGAGGATGAGTGGCTAGAAACCCTTCCTCCTTGAAGGAGAAGGTTTCTAGGTGCAAGATCTGCAAAGCAAAGGCCGAGTTTGCATGTTTTCACACAGTATCCATCACGCCACCTGCTCTCCCTTAACTTTAGGTTTTGATCCCTTGAGTCACCTTATGGTTATTACTTGGTAATATTCGGGGCTCATTACGCCGTTTAACGTTAGATCCATCGATGTTTGTTAGTCATTTATGATTCATTGTAAGGTAGAGTTAAGGTGATTCTGTGTTTTAATGACCTGACTAAGTGCCACACAGGTGCCTGAATAACAAAATTCTATACCTGCTCTCCCACATTGTGTAGTAAAACTATCGGGCAGATACGCTGGCTCTAGGATCAACACTGGATGGGTTTTCGCCTTACAAATGATTTTCAGATAATGATTCAAAATGGCGAGGCTTCTTGTTTGATTTTATCGTGGAGGAAAGGTGCTGTTGCCAATTATGCTAACCTAAGGTAATTCAAAATAAATAAAAGAAGACCTCTTGAAGTTTTGGGCCACTAGTTTATATGATAGGGTTGTAAAGGTGTCCTCGTTATTTCGAGATAAAGGTAAATGACCCAGGTCATTTCCAAAACCTGATCTTTGCTTAACTTGGAATCAACCTTTGTACTTTCCTCTTTGAAACATAGCATTTACTACATTAATCGTTCCTCGTTAGCTGAAATCTAGCATTTAATCCCACTCCCGATGGTTCATAAATGACAACTGAACCGATGTCGTATCTAACAAGAATACACCAACCCTAAAAGCCGCCGCATCGACTAAAGAGTACATCAGTCAACTTTTAAACCTAGTTTTGGAAAGTTTGAAACATAAAGGCCCGCAAGAATCGCTTCGGTGAGAAACGTAGATCACCTACAAACCTCATCAACCAATCCCAGCTTCAAGGTTTAGAGGTTTAGCCAAACATCCTTTGAGTTATCATCCCCAAAGGGTGTGTTTCGCTGCCTAGAAAGTGAGAGAAAGAAGAGAGAGTAAGAGAGAAATGAGAGCAAAAACAAATCTGTGAATACTGGAAAAAAATGCTCAAATAGTTAGGTTACAAATTGTTCATAAGATGGTTTATATAGCCTTATAAAAGTGAAATGTACCAATCTAGCCTAAATATATGATTACAAAGAGGGTAGAGATGGAAAGCCAAAAAACGGGGTTGTTTGTGCACAAAATGCGGGAACGTAGATTTCATGACAGTGGTGAATTTCGCTATGAAGGAATTGTGATGGGCATAGCTTAAAATTTCTCTCATTCTAGCCACCCCCAGCCTTCTCCTGCTAGCATCCTGCATATTCCAGCCTGCATCCAGCTTGTTTCATCTTCAATTTCTTCGTTCCCGGCTTGATGCAATCGAATATAAATCATACGAACTCGGTGTTAATTAGCTCAACTTCGATATGCTTAGCTTGATATGGTAGGATAGGTTTATGAAACATGCAAAAACTACCACAAATAGCCTCGAATACAATCATTAGTACCAAAGGGACCTACACGTGCCTAATTGGTTTAATTATTATGATTAGTGCACAAAAAGTATTTGTGAACCCATCTTAAATAGGGTTCAAAAATAGCACTTTTTCAGTATTAATCACCGCCCACGTAACGTGTATGGCAAGGTGTTTATGCTTAGCTTGATATGGTAGGATATAGGCTTATGAAACCGCAAAAACTACCACAAACAGCCTCAAATAATACAATCATTAGTACCAGTGGACCTACACGTGTCAATTGCTTAATTAATATGATTACCAGACAAAAAGTACTTAGAACCTATCTTAAATAGGGTTCAGGCCAGCACTTTCGGGTACTAATCACACCCCCAACCGACACATCGCTAGTCCCGCAGCAATGCCGTAAATAATCAACAAGGTAGAACAAAACATGTGAGGTCAAAAGGTTATAAAAGTAATGCATACTCGCGATGAGAATCAATAAACTCACGCGGCAAAACCATCTCAAAGAATGAAAACTATACCACGTTGATCGACCAATAAGCTCCCTCTCGAGGCATGAACCGTGCTCTTCTACAAAAGCTAACAGTTTGTTTGGATCAGGTCTCAATCATAAACTACGAAACCGTGACGCCTCCCAACCGAAGCAGCACGCCATAACCTTGTATGTTAACAACCTAAATAGATCGTGACCTGCCCCTTACTACACAATTCTTTGTATTGCGGTGCAATGCCGTGGTTCGACTTCACCAAAAAGTCCGTAATGGGGATTAATCGATGACCCCAACCGTTGAAGGTTTAGGCATCAAGCCCCGAGGATCTCTCGACACAAACTCTAGGTTTCACTCGACCTCATCGATTTCGAGCCTCCGAAGACTCCTACAACTCGCTAAACTCCACCTATCCACCCATGTAGCGAACATTAAGTCGACGACTCCAAACTAGTGAAGGTTTAGGGCACTGGGCTTTAAAGGCTTTCGCCATATACCCCTCGGACCATGCTCGGGTTTCAAGGCAAAGCAATGCGATTCTATTCTTTTCTTTTCTTTTTGCTTTTTCTTTTTCTCTTATTTTATTTTTGGAAGACACATTGGCCTTCTATGCATGGGGTCCACAACCTATTCAAGGGAGTAAACGACACAAGGTAAGGGTTTGCATCGTAAGAGGGGATTTTGTGCTGATTCTTAGTCTATCATTGAGATCTAACGTGCTCAGTGTGTGGTTAGCTAAAGGTGGAAGAGACAGGTTAAATAATGCAAGAAGTTGACTAGTCATCCACTTAACTCAGCATAGGACCCTTCTAACGTCGACACCATTAGAAAAGGCTTAAGCTCATCAAATTGCAAGGCTAAACATTATGCATACAAAAGTTAATTAAAATAAAATAATAAAACCACAAAAAAAATGTGGGCACAAAAATAGAAAATGCAAATACTGCTATAAAGCTTTTAATATAACCAAAAGGGCTAGTACAAGCTTATCATAGCTGAACAAAATAAACAACTGCCTACTATCGCTAATACATACAAACAAATGGGCCCCATATAAGACAAGTAGGCGCTGATAAAACTAAACAACACAAGTATGAACAAAACCAAACATAAGTATCAGAATGCCACATCTTCGACGCTAAATTTCCCCTAACCAAAGTATCACTATGTCCTCACTGTGTAGGGATAGGAAAGCTAGAGAAGGAAGCGCGACCACCCCACTTTGCCGGTGTAGAAACCGTGGATAGGAAGCCGTCACGTCGCGGAGCACATCCAACTCAGGTCGGCCATGAAACACCGGGATCGGTCATGAGTAGTGGGTCAGATAGGCTCACATCAGAATCGGTGGGAGACCCAGTGGCTCTCAGATTCAGAGAAGAATAAATTCTACCTCGAGCGAGAGGACTCCTGGTCAGCATCTGCCGCCAATGCTGTCCGAGAAGCCACTTAAAGATGCAGTAGTAGCAAGTGTGCTGAGAGCATCCATAACATCCGACAAATCCCTAAGTGAAAGCGCGACGTGCTCAAGGCATCTGTGATGCGAGGACGGGCCGCAGCCCCAGAGTGAACCAGGCAAGAGGAGGCGGAACCGGGAGGGATGCATCTCGACTGATATTGTGCCAAGCCACCCCAGGGCAGTGTCCCTTCAAACATAATCATCCACGACCTCCTCCTGCTGGTGTAGAAGAAAAGAGAGTGGCATGGATAGAGTCCGCTCAAGGGATAAAATCACAGGACAACTCTGCCGACGCTCTATACATGGCTCCTCCAGGAACCCAAGATGCTCTAAGACATGGCATAGCAACCTCGACATCAATAGTGGAATAGCCTCTGCCCGAGCTAAGTCCTACGGACCTTCTCCTCGGCGGAACTACCGCTATGACAAGCTCTACCGGATGGAACCGTAAACCCCTCGAATATCCGCACAGCCTCTGTATCAGCCTCCTCGCGCCGTAGGAATACGCCGGGCGGAACAATTGGACCGGCGACGTGGTCCGCGGAGGAGCATCCGCGGAGGAAGCTGCCAAATAAAAAGAGTAGATCCGATCATGCAGACGAGAGGAGCAGAGAGAGAGAGAACCATCTCTAGGCGAAGGCGCCACTACCGATAATCACTGAGTTTCGCGGTAACCACGTGCCTAAAGCAAATGTGATGTCTTAAAGCTCGCTGTAATCCCAGACGGCCATCTATACTGAATCGAAGCTGCATTTGATCGGACACTCCCGGGGATGTCATAGTATGATAAAACTTAAGAACCACCCGGGGATAGAAAACCGCTCTCGGGACATAAACTGAGAGTGGAATACCCTGCATCAACCAGATCACCTTTGAACCGCCGTCCGCCGCTGCTGGTATACCATAGTAGACCTCCCGTGAGTTCCCGGCATGACAATTAACGTTCCTGTGGTATCTGATCACTAAACATCGGACGCCCGATCCTAGGAAGCCGATAACCGAGGCGCACGAAGGTGTGGATCCTGGCAAGCCGAGGAGGCGGTAAGGCTCGGCCTAGAACGCAAAGACTCCCCGGCCAGATGGGAACCAACCGCTTGAAGGCTGGCCCTCTGGGGTGGTAATGGATGCATAGGAGAGGGGAGGCGAGGTCCTACCCGGGTGTGATATCACTGACGTGGGGCTCAACAATCTAAGACTCTCGAATAACGCAGGATCGGACTCGCATCATCACGCTTGCATTATCAATGCGTGAGCTCGCATCCCCGAGCCGGAGCATGCCGGTACCGATGTGCTAGCGGCCATCTCTCGGCAGGGTATCGTTTCTCGACCGACTGATCGATGCCCCCGCTGGTGCGGTAACCATGGTTGTAGGTTAGTCGCAGAACCGGGCAACCCGACAGCGGGTCGAAACAAAGGCCACGCTGGGATCCCGGCCGATCGATGGGGGCAAAGGGTGCGCTAGGACCGTCAGAGGGGACTGGCAGGCGTGGCTTCGCGTGATGGGGCGAGAGGCGAGAGTGGCTCGCGTACCTGAGTGGTAATGGGATGCCAGGATTTGCAAACGGGCAGCCAGCGCCGCGACTAGTAAGAAACAATGAGGAGAGGTGTGATTGAGAATGCGGAGAAGGGGGTGTGGCCCCTTTAATGGCTTCAGGCAACTTAAGGACCCCTGTGTCGAAGAGTCGTTAGGGCAATTGCGCAGCGAAATTTAAGCCCCCGCACCAACTTTTATCCTGCAGCAAAAAACAAAATTAAAATAATTAAATAAAATAAAAACATTAGAATATATTACAAAGAGGATTTAATTGAAAACTAAATAAAACTAAAAAATATTAAAATAAATAAGAAAATAAAAATAAAATAAAATTAAAATCGAAAAAGAAAACCAAAATTTTGAGTCAATTTAGTCTCGCTGAGACCAAACCAAATTTCATGGTCGAATGTTTCGCACATGGAGGATCAAGAAGGAAATCTCCTCCCTCTTCTGCATCGGCGGCAACGATAGGCTCGACTCGCCGCCTTAACCTTGAATATTTTCTGTCTTTGGTCGAGAAGGTCAACTAAACCTTCAAGTATGCTTGGTGGATGATAAATGGGCCCGCCCATCGCGATTTGAGCTGTCTCGAAAGAGAGTTTGGAATCATACAGAGGACTCTGATCCCCTCGATCAAGGTTTTCCGTTATGAGCCGATCATGCCACTCTTCGCCATCCTTCGCAATTTGTAATTGAAGTAGGTGTCGCTTTCTGCCTTTCTAACTCATCAATCTTCAAGCATTCTTTAAAGCGCCGATCATATCCAAGTTCAATTCTTCTTGCGCCCACCATGCCTTGTATTCGATTTCCACTGGTAAATGGCAAGCCTTGCCATAAACTAAGCAATACGGGGACATGCCGAGGATGGTCTTGTATGCTGTTCTGTATGCCCACAATGAGTCTTGAAGCTTCAAAGACCAATCCTTCCTACTAGAATTAACAACTTTCATCAGGATGGTCTTTATTTCTCTGTTGGCGAGCTCCACTTGACCACTGGTTTGAGGATGATACGGTATACTGCGCTTAACACCATATGGATAAGAGGTTCTCAAATGGTTTGTTAACAAGGTGAGAACCTCCATCACTGATAATTGCTTTGGGAACCCCGAATCTAGAGAAAATGTTCTCCTTCAGGAATTTAAGCACGGCGAGATCACCGCCCGCATGGCACTGCCACCCACTGAAGACGCCAGTCCACCCCCACAAGGATGTAAGCATAGCCGAAGGAAGCAGAAATGGTCCCACAAGCCTGATGCCCCATACATCAAACAATCTAACGCTACTAAAATGGGGTTCAGCATCATGTGACGACGAGCCTCTTTCCCCCCAGCCTTGGCACTTATCACACTACTTGGCACATGGCGCAGGCATCTTTAAACAAGCAGCGCCAGTCAAAAGCCCGAACGCAAGACTTTCACGTGTTGTTTTTGTGAAGCTGAATGCTCTCCACACGACCGCCGTAGTAAAACTATCATCGGCGAAGACGCTGGGCTATAGGATCGAACACCGATGGGCTTTTGTCTTACAAATGATTTGTATAATGATTCAAAATGGTGAGGCTTTAAGTTGATTTTGATTTATAAAAGCGTGGGTTGTTTGGCTACCATGCTAATTGGTAATTCAAAATAAAATGTAAAAAGAAGACCTTGAAGTTTTAGCCACTAGTTTGGTGCGATAGGTTGTAAAGGTGTCCCCGTTATTTCCTTTCAAGATTAGGTAAATGACCTATAGTCATTTCAAAACCGATCTTGCTAACTTTTAAAACCAACCCTTAGTACCTTCCTTGAAACATAGCATTTATCGAGCATTAATCGTTCCTCGCAGCTTGAAATTAAAGACATTTAACCTACCCCCGATGGCTCATAAATGACAACTAACCGATGTCAGTGTATCTAACATTAAGAATACACTGAACCCTAAAAGATTGCCAAGTATTGACTGAAGAAAGTACATCAAATAACTTTTAAACCTAGTTTTGAAAGTTTGAAACATAAATACCCAGTAACTGCTTCGTGAGAAACAGAGGATCACCTACAAACCTCATCAACCAACCTAGCAACCCTCCTCTTCAAGGTTTAGAGGCTTTAGCCAAACATCCTTTGAGTTATCATCCCTCAAGGGTGTGTTTGGTTGCCTAGAAAGGAGAGAAAGAAGAGAGAGAAGAGAGAAATGAGCAAAAACAAATCAGAATGGAAAAAATGCCTTTTGAAATAGTTAGATTACAAATTGTTCATAAGATGGCTTATATAGCCTTATAAAAAGGTGAAAATACCAATCTAGCCTAAATAGTATGATTACTGTGAGGGTAGAGATGGAAAAAGCCAAAAACGGGGTCGTTTGTGCACAAAACAGGGGAACAGAGATTTCTCGCTATGTAGCGAAATTTCACTAGCATAGCGAAAATTCGCTATGTAGAGAAATTGCAATGCATAGCGAAAATTTTGTTATTCTAGCGAAAATTTCGCTATTATTGCGCAAATCTCCACCTTCTCCCCTCTCAAGCAGTATCCCCGCATATTCAAATTGAATCCGCCTTGTTTCATCTTCAATTTCTTCGTTCCCGGCTTGATGCAATCGAATATAAATCATACGAACTTGGTGTTAATCAGCTCAACTTTGATATGGTAGGATAGGTTTATGAAACCTGCAAAAACTACCACAAACAGCCTCGAAATACAATCATTAGCACTGTAAAAGGACCTACATCGTGTCAATTTGCGACTAATATGATTAGTGCACAAAAATGTACTTAGAAACTATCTGTAAATAGGTTCAAAATAGCACTTTTTGGGTAATTAATCACGACCGTAGGTTAAATTAATGGTCAAGATGCCATTTTTCAAAGGATATTATTTATTAAGGGTCATAGCTAAATGAAGATCCGATTCGAAATGATTCATAGTCATCCTCCCCAAAGTGAGGAAAGGACCTTGGAAACCCTCAGTTGCCCTAGGAATCCAACCCCAGTCACCTAACACTTCAAGAAGTTCTCTTATATATTTCTACTTGTTTTATTTTCAGTTTCCAAACAATTCACCCCACTATTTTTACCAAACCTTAAAATCCAAATTGAATTCACCAGTTTTAATCTCACTATAAATCATTTGTACGAAGAAAACCCATCCCTATGTTCGACCCTAGAGCCACTATACTGTAGTAGCTATGCTACGATAGTAGGAGGAATTTAGGTTATAAATATTGTTGATTCTAGCATACCTACTGGCATTCGAATCAAATGTTCGCAGGCTGCGAAATTTCACAAATTTCGTAGCCTGCAAAATTTGGCAGTGCTCCATTTTCCATGATTTTTTTTGCTCTTCTTTTCTTATAGTTTCTGATCTGCATTACTGAGTTCGACTTAAATTCTTCGTGCTTGAATCGACTTAACAATTTTGGTGTAAATAGCTTGCAAAAACTACAAAATTAGCCACAAAACGCGATCAGTAGAATAGCAAGGACCTTAGTGTGCCAATTAGGTTCATTACGATGATTGGGTGACACAAAAGTGCTCAAAAACTCGCAATAAATGTGTGGCTCAAATAGCACTTTTTGAGCACTAATCAGCTATTGCTCTCTACTCTCAGGAACTCACTTCTCTGTGTCACTCAGTGGAGTCCTGGAAATTAGAGCACAGATATAGCTCCTTTCTAGGTATACTCCACTGATACTTAGAACAATTCTTTGAAAAGAACAGTACCCATTAGATCAACCCAATATTCAAACCACAACATTCATTTAAATAGTACAAAAATGATAACTAAACACTAATCCCTTCCTAGAGGGAGCGTAGCCTTCCATAACTGGATCATAAGTAACAATTACTAGTTGATCAAACAAATTCATTAAAACTGTGATGAGTGCCCAAAACACTCATCATATACCCGCGTTTTATCATGTTTTTGGTTCATTTCATATAGTAATAAGTGTGTTTACCGCCTGATAACCATATTCGCCTTCGCGGCTTCAGCAAGATTGAAGGTCGTGGAGACTTGAAGAAGAAGATCGAGAGCACCCTCAACGCCGCAACGCCCAATGTCGCCGATATTGAGGTCAAATGACGCGGCTCATCTTCACATTAATGAAATTTCAACCTTATCGTTTAATGTTGCGACGTCGTCAGGACTTAATCAACGAGATTTTTAGATATAATGGAGGGGACGACGAATGCAGAAGGGGGGAGAGGGAGGAGAAGATAACGCATGTGAATCGAGATCAGGTGCACCCCGTATTCGTATTTTCTTCTCGAACACCCAATGATCACAAAACATTATGGTCAGAATGAACAATATGATGTTCTAGCTTTATTTCTAGGGTTTTGTTGTACCCTTTCTACATTCACATGGATTAATTATTAATTCCGTTTCATTCAGTATATTAATGGATCTGATATCGACTTGCTTTATTTTATGTGATTTATTTACATGGTGGTGTTTGGCCAACATTAACATGCTCTTGTTGGGAATATGAGATCGAGAGATAAAGATTCCCGGGGATCCGAGTAGAGCGACACTTGATCAATTGGAGAGTAGAGATCTCCCAGTTCCAAGTATGGCGATTAGGGTTTAATCATTCAAGCGTTTCGAAGTCCAGGGTTGATGTAGAGATGCAATAAACCTTACTTGCAAAGAGATGTGCAAATAATATACCCTAGATATCTGCAGCACAATCAACCTCAAGCAGAACTGCTAATGTATTGACTGAACAATTTTATTTAGTTTATAATCCATTGAGTGTGGTAGGGGGAGGCAAAACCCTAGTCTCCATTAATTGAGTTAGCAAATATTTTAGGGTTAGCTTTTCTTTACATTAGTTATAATTCACTCGAGTTTGAGATCCAAATTGTTGTTCTAGAGCCAATTCGAGTATTCAACACACTTCTCCTTGTGGGAACAACACTTGACAAGCCACTACACTACGTAACCTCGACACGTATACTTACATACGGGCCTACGTTTTATACTAATTTGTACACCCGACTCGAGCTCGTCAAGTTTTTGGTGTCGTTGCCGAGGAGAAGTTTCATGTTGATATTGATAATAGAGCAATTAGATATTACTCTGGATTTGTTTCTTTATTTACTTGGTTATTTTGTTTACACAAGTGCTTGTAACTTGGTCTTTGCTGTTTTATGTTTGATTGCAATAAAAGTTGATGTGTGTGCATGCAAAGACGAGGTCAAGGTGAACTACTTTAGTTCGATCCTGAGCCAGAGAGAACCTTAAATTGATTACGCAGAGAGAAAAAAGAAGCACACCAGAGAAATCTAGCAGTCATGCATAACAAGGAAGAGCAAGATTAGGGCTAAGAGAGGAATGAGCCGCAAGGGGGATATAATAGGAATAATGGTAGGAATTATGCTCCTAGGCCATTTATACAACTAGATGATCCTTTTAGACTGCTAAAAGAGTTTGCTTTACCACCTACGATTCTTTAGTATGCTATACAAAGACTACCCATATAAGTGAACAACTTCTAGTTAAAAACATTAACCCCGGGTAGATGCTCGTAACATCCGCCCACCCGCCGCCAAGTGAATCAACACGATATGAGACGCACTTCATTAAAGTATACGACATGGTCAAATACAATGTAGTAACAAAAGAAACGCTTAGATTGAGATTGTTCCCGCTCTCACTAGGTGATAGAGCTAAACATTGGTTGACGAGCTAACCACCAGATTCCATTACCTCATGGAATGATTTGGTGTAGAAATTCCTGACCAAGTTTTTGCCGCCCTCAAAGATCGCACAGCTGGTGCAAGAGATTAACACTTTTAGATAGTTAGAGGGGGAGAACTTAGTCAAGCCCCAGAGAGATACTTCATGTATAGCGAGGTGTCCACATCACAGGTCGACTGATGGATGCAAGTCCAGCAATTTTACAACAGTTTGAGTGATTCTACTAGAACAACTATAGATACCTCAGCAGAGGGCGCTCTAATGAAGAAGACTACGGACCAAGCATATGGAATCCTAGAGGATATGGCTACTAATAGTAACCAATGGCCCAGGGATAGGATGATACTGAGGAAGGATGTAGGAGGCGCGAACACAAAGGTCCTAAGCAATTTGGTAAATCATGTTGTACAACTCACCAAACAGCTATAAAGGCAGTAAGGTGTTGTAAATTCTATTTAGACTAACCCTTGGGAGATATGCGAATCATGTGGAGGACAACACAGTACTATAGAATGCCATTAGGGCCAGATGTCAGTAGAGCAGGCACAGTATGTGTCGAGATTTAACCAGCCACAACAACAAGGTCAGTATGGGGGTAACATCTATCAAAATCAAAACCATAACCAAGGCTAAGGTTGGTGTAATAATCAGAACAATCAAAACTGTGGATGGAGGAATAATCAGAACAGTATGCCACCACCCCAAGTGAGCAAATTGCCATCAGAGAAAAAGGTGGACTTGGAAGAAGCACTAGCTTAAATGCTTACTTCCCATACAACCTTTAGAAATGAAACAAAGGCGAATATGCAAAATCAGTTAACCTAATTGAATAACTAGGCAACACAATTGTGAAACTTAGAGGTGCAAATGGGCCAAATGGCCACTCTGTTGACTGAGAGGCAACAAGGTTCTTTGCCAAGAAATTCAAAGATAAACCCGAGAGGTGAAGGCAAAGAACATGTTAAGGCCTTCACTTTAAGAAGCGGTAGAGAACTAACAGTACAGGGGAAACCACCAGTGGTTAAGGATGTGGAAACTGAGGAGGTGGACCATACTAGCCCGAAAGATCATATGCAAGGAGAGCAGCCCCAAGAGAAGAATTCAGTAGAGAGATTAGATGAAAGGAAAGAGACTGAGAAACAAGTAGTTACAGATGAACCCTTTACACCAGTCCCGTATCCTCGGCATTTGAAGTAGAATAAACTAAACAAGCAGTTTACCAAATTCATGGAAGTATTTAAGAAACTGCACATCAATATTCAGTTTGTAGTTGCATTGAAACGGTTGCCCAGCTATGTAAAATTTATGAAAGACATACCGTCAAGGAAAAGAAGATTATTAGATTTTAAGACAGTGAACCTTATTATGGAATGTAGTGCTATTCTTTAGAGGAAACTACCACAAAAGTTGAAGGATCCAAGTAGTTTTACAATCCCATGTAAGATAGGGAACTCAATCTTTGAGAGAGCCTTATGCGACTTGGGAGCTAGTATTAACCTCATGCCTTTATCTATTTTAAGACGGCTAGGGTTAGGTGAAACTATACCCACGACTATCACTCTACAGTTGGCGGATAGATCATTAAAACATGCACGAGGAGTATAGAAGATGTGCTAGTAAAGGTAGATAAGCACCTTCCCGTACCGACGATAAGCAGCGACGTGGAGGCACATGCTAGAAATACCCATTATACATCAGGTAAACCGTTTCTAGCAACAAGCACGGCTATGAATCATGTGCAGAAAGGAGAATTGAAATTAAGAGTCCAAGACAATGAGGTCAAGTTCAATGTATTCAATGTTGGGCGACATCTAGTAGAGAGTGATGCAACTGATGATAAGAGGTGCAATATGAGGTTATGCTTGTCTAGCCAAAGTGGTTTGACTGACCCTTTGGAGACTAGCCTTATTATGTAGAATGATAAGGAGGAATTAGGTGAAGAGGCCGAAGAGTATGTGAAATGGATGGACTTCTTCCAGTCGAACAGAAGAAAGTATTTTGAGTCACAAAGAGAACACCCGCATTTCAATGCCTTCAACCTGGAAATGGTAATTAATTACATTGAGCAAAGCCACTACCTAGTCACTTGAGGTATGCTTATCTAAGGGAATCCTCAACGTTACCAGTGATCATATCATCATCTTTTTTGACAACATTAGAAGAAGAGAAGCTTTTATGAGTACTTCGAGATCACAAAGATGCTATCTACGTCCTTTAACCGACGGAAAGGGATCTACCCCTCTATGTGTATGACGAATCTTTACTGGCGGTCACAAACCTTCAATGGAGGTTTCGCAGAAGACTAATCCGACAATGAAGGAAGGGTTAGATGCAGGTGTAATCTACCCCATTTCAAATAGTTCGTGGGTAAGTCCAAAGACAAAGTTGTTCCTAAAAACGGGACCATAAGCATAAGGAAGAGAATAACGCGACCGCTCCTATGGAACGCTAGGTGGAGAATTCAGATAGACTACCGGAAATTGAATAAGACCACTAGAAAAGATCATTTTCCACTCCCGTGTCTGGATCAGATGTTGGATAGGTTGTCAAGGCATGAGTATTATTGTTTCTTGGACTCTTATTTAGGCTATAATTAGATCACTATATCCCCAGAGGACCAAGAGAAAATGAAATTCACATGCCTGTATGGTACGTTCGCATTTAGGCGAATGCCATTTGGGTTATGTAATGCACCTGACACATTTCATCGTTGCATGATGGCTATATTCTTAGACATGGTCGAGCAAACAATTGAAGTATTCATGGATGATTTCTCGGTGTTACGGAAGCCTTTTGACAATTGTCTTGAGAACCTGAGACAAGCACTAATAAGATCTGAGGAAACTAACCTTGTGCTAAATTTGGAAACGTGCCACTTCATGGTGAAGGAAGGCATTGTACTAGGGCACCGGATTTTAGAAAGAGGAATTGAGGTAGATAAAGCTAAGATTGAAACAATAGAGAAGCTACTGCCCCCATCTTTAGTGAAAGGAATAAGGATCTTTTTGGGTCATGCGGGATTCTATAGGAGATTCATAAAGGAATTTTCTAAAATAACCAAACCCTTGTCGACTCTGCTAGTTCAAGGAGGCCTTTTTGAATTTGACAATCAGTGTATGTAAGCGTTCTTGTTTATGAAGGAGAAATTAGTGTCAACACCTATTGTAGTAGCACTAGATTGGGATCTCCCTTTTGAACTAATGTGTGATGTGAGCAACTACGCAATAGGGGCAATACTGGGTCAGAAGAGGGAAAGAACATTTCAGGTTATCTACTATACGAGCCGGAGTTTGAATGATGAGCAATTAAACTATGCAACAACTGAAAAATATATTTTAGCAATTGTGTTTGCATTTGACAAGTTCCGACCGCACTTGATTGATAACAAGGTAATAGTGCACATTGACTAATCTGCCATAAAGTACCTAATGACCAAGAGGGACACGAAACCGAGACTGATAAGGTGGGTGTTATTACTGCAAGAGTTTGATCTGAAAATTAAAGATAAGAAAGGGACTGGAAATCTAGTAGCAGACTATCCCTCACGATTGGAAGGGCCTAGTAAAGAAATTCATATCAATGATGATTTTCTTGATGAACGGTTTCGGCCATTAAGACATAAAGCCGCGCTCTTGGTTTGTCGATTATGGAACTAATTAGTGAAAGGTTCTTACCGTAGTTTAACTATCAAGTGTAAGAGATTCTTTGCACATTTGAAGCATTACTACTAGGAGGATCCTATTTTGCATAAGCACTATGCCGATCAGGTAATAAGAAGATGTGTCCTAGAGGAGGAAATGGAGAGTATATTAAATAACTGCCACACTCTAGCATGTGGGGGGCACTTTGGGGGGCATAAGACAACTACAAAGGTACTTCAATCGGGATTCTTGATGAATCCTAAACTTATATATTTTTAATCCATTTTTCTGGCATATTTCTAGAAGTTTATGATTCATTTTTATGCTGAATTATGGAATATTCACTAACTTTTTGTTTTGTAGGTTTTAAATGAAAAGCGAGATAATTTGTGAAGGTAAGAAAGCGCAAAATGACCAAGGCGTAATTTTGTCGACACAATTCGGTAATGTCGCTGAATGTAATCCCAATAGAACCAGCAGGAGGTATGTCACAACAAGGATCAAGATGAACTCAAGCAAGAAATGAAGACTGTCGCGATATAATTTTTGATAGATTGACTGATTTATGTTGCAACAATGGATTTTTATGTCGTGAGAAAGTCGGAGAAGTGAATGAACAAGAATGTAGCGACATTCCTTACACTGTCGCAACATTGATCAAGCAAATGGCAATGAAACTCATGTTGCGACATCTCACAATTCTGTTGCGACACAAAGAATTGAAGATAGCAGAAAAGCTCTGTGCGACAAAAGACAACTATGTCGCGACACAAAATCCACCATCAGCTTTGAAGGGCAAGAAGACTCTGTCCCAACAGAGAAGTTTTATGTTGCGATATAAAATAGCAAAACAATGAGAAGAGTCAAGACAATGTGCCTGTGACAGAGTTTTCTATGTCGCAACATACATTTAAGCTTATGAGAAGACTAAGGTAGATTATATGTCGCGAAAGAAGAAAACTAAGTCGTGACATAACATTCAGAGTCAGTAATGAAGGATAAGACGACTTTGTCGTGACAGAGTTTTTTTAAGTCGTGACAAACACAACATGAGTTTGAAGTGTACTCTGTTGTTACAAAGACGACTATTGTTTCGACATAAGTTATGAAGAATTACGAGAAACTTATGTTGCGACATAGTAAAGAAAACAAGGTAGAAATCTCTGTCGCGACAAAAGAAGATTGTGTCGCGACAATAAAAATTCTTTGGTAGAATTTTTAATAAACGTGAAAGAAGACTAATGTTTAGCCCGGAAAATGCAAGAGACATGAAACCAACCTAGACAAGCATGTATCGCGACAAGACTTCAATGTTACCTTGAGCAATTCGGCTGAAGTGGCGGGATCAAAGGCGATTAAGTGCGACAAAGAAAAAGTTTATGCATGGCTCAAATGATTGAGAGTGTGAGAAACTCTGTCTCGACAAAGGTTGAAAAGAACCACAAGAAGAACTCAACATTCTTTACTATGTCGCGACAATGAATGAAGAACTCAAGGCATAGTTCTTTGTCACAATAACTGGAAGCAAGGTCACAACATAAATTGAAGAGGAATGTTTGGAAGTGAACAGAAGTATGTTGCCACACAGTCAGGAACAATAAATTGTCAAATTATACTTCATGACATTCAAAAACTCTACTCGTGAGAAAAAGCGAAGACTGAACTAGGTCTCGACACAAAAATTATATATCCACGACACAAAAGAAGCCACAATGAAGGAAACTCAATGCGACAAGAATTTTGTTGTCGCGACATACTATTCAGAGATATTCAAAATTTGCAAGGCATCCAAGAATTATCGCGACACAAGACACTCTGGTTGCGACATAAACCGAACAACCTCGAATGAACTATATGCCGTGACATTTACTTAAATTATGTTGGCCAAACGAGGAATTCAAGAAGAAAGCATAAAAAATATGTCGCGATAGAAACTTCATGCCATGACAAGATGCTGGACGACATAGATGAAAACTATGTCACGATAGAATTTTCTATGTCGTGACAAAGCTACTAATTGGGCCAAAATTTTTGGGGATCCACAATTTGTGCCTAGAAGTGTGGCCCATCTTTTGAAAATCTATAAATAGACGCATCTAGGGCGCTGTGTGGAGTTCCCTTCCAAACCAGGAACTTCTAGGTAGCTGGAGACTCGTGTATATTATTTTTCTTCTCTTTTGTTTAGTTTTTAGAGTAGCATTTTAGCTAGTTTTTTTTTGGGATTGAACAGTGATATGGTTTGAAGTTTGAAATTTGGAGTTATTTGTAAAATTATGTTTTTCAATAAATATACGATTTAATGAATTTGGAAATTTCGGAGTTCATGTATTTAGGTTTATTTTACAATTTGGGTAGATTTACACACAATTGGTCGTCACTATTATTTGTGATCCGATTTGAAAACTAAGCTACATTTTGGGAATGGTCAGTGTATTTACCTTAACTTGAAAAGCGGTCATAGTTCAAAATTTGGATTTATTTAATTGAAATGCCCCATTCTTGAAGCTACTTGTTCAGAATATTAGTAGCGTGTACCCAGAAAAGGACTATATCTTGCTCTGATTCCTAGGAAGCCCTCTGAGTGACACAGAGATGGAGATTCCTAAGAGTGTGGAACAGTTTCTTGGGGGTATGTTAGACTAATATTATGGAACTATTGAACTCTGAAAGATCACTTAGATAGATCACTAACTTACTCATGGTGTGTGGATAGTTAGATGATGTATCAATTTAATTGATCAAAGTAGAACTCCTCAATCTGATGAGAGGATCTTGATCCCATGTTAGAATAGATCTAATCAAGGAGATAGAGAATCTTATCAAATTACATGGATGAGTTACCAATAGATTGGAGAAGGCTTGCAATATCTTGTCTATAGGGGCAAGAAGTCTTTAGTCCTAAGAAATGGGTATGAAGTACTTAAGGAAACACCACGGTTAAACGAGGTTTTTATTCTCTGATAATGATTAGACTCATGTGTAGAAGGAATATGGATCTCTAATTTGTGAAATGTATGGTTTATGGAGAAATCCAAACTATACTACCTTCCATCTTTGACAAGTTCAGATTTCAAACTAATGGCTTAACTAGGTTATAACATAATGCAGAAATTCATAATTATACACTAATCTATTTTCCAGTGTTACTTTACCCAGTGAACTTTCCAATCCATTTATTTGAATTCTTTACATGTAGTTATAGAGTTTTATCTAGTTTTTACTTTCTCTTTAGTTTATAACCAAACCATTTTTAACTTTGGATTTCAAATAGCAAAGATCTTGAGTAAATGGGGTACTTGATCTTTAGATTTATTATCAATCCTCATGGGAATGATATCTGAACTTAAATCCATTTTATTACTTGTATGACCTATGCACTTGCAGTGATTTAGACCAAAATCAATTTTAATGGATCCCTTTTTCAAAAAGGGCTAAACACATATTTTTATCAAAATTTAGTCAAACAAGTTTTATGGAATTTAAGTTGGGGATTGAAAAGTCTTTGGATGGAATTGCTAATTACTTCATTAGATTTGGTCTATGTTTAAAAATCAGTCAATCAATTATACTGGCCTAGCCTATTCAAGGATGTTCACCAGTTTGTGTCTACCTGTGATAAATGCTAAAGAATGGGGAGCATATAAAAACGGGATGAGCTGCCCTTGCGAACCATCTTAGAGGTTGAGCTGATCGATATTTGGGGGATGGATTTTATGGGTCCCTTCCCTTCTTCATTCAGCAACCTAGACATTCTCCTAGCAGTAGACAAATGGGTGGAGGTTGTACCTACCCAAACTAATGATGCTAGAGTGGTAGCAAAGTTCCTTCGTAGTCACATATTCACCCAGTTCAAAACTTTGGGCGCGTTGATTACAGATGGAGGTACTCACTTCTGCAACAAGCTTGTAGACAGCGTTCTGAGAAAATATGGTGTTTGACATAGTACATCACTTGCATATCACCCACAGACTAATGGCCAAGCAGAGGTTTCAAACAGAGAAATAAAGTCTATCTTGGAGAAAAAGGTCAATAACTCGAAGAAATAAAGATAGATGATGCACTTTGGGCCTATAGAACAACATTTAAGACACCCTTAGGGATGCCACCATTCAGGCTTGTGTTTAGGAAAGCGTGCCACTTGCCCTTGGAGTTAGAACACAGTACTGGACAATTAGGCAGTTGAATATGGACAATAAGGTGGCCGACGAGAAATGCATATTGTAGCTCAGTGAATTAGAAGAATTCCACAATGAGGCTTACGAAAATGCTAAGATTTATAAAGAAAAGACGAAAGCTTGGCAAGATAAACATATCATAAGGAAAGAGTTTGAGTCGAGTTAACGAGTCCTCTTATTTAACTCACGACTTAAGCTTTTCCTAGGGAAATTAAAGTCGAGGTGGTTGGGACTGTTTACCGTGACTCAAGTTTTTCCCTATGGAGGGGTGGAAATCATGCACTCAGAGAATGGGAGCTTTAAAGTCAACGTGCAACGATTGAAGCAATACTTTGGAGGCGACTTTCATGCAAGCAAACAAGCCATAAATCTGAGCACACCGGAAAGAGTGTAGTAAGGAATTTAAGCAAACCCGTAGTCTCGGAGACATTGAGATTTAGGGAAGTCGAGCTAACGACATTAAACAAAGCGCTAATGGGGAGGCAACTCAAGCATTTGGAAGTTTTTCATTAAGTAGTAGAGTTTTGAGTATTTTTTATTATTGTTTTGTGTTTTTTTTTTAGTAATCGTAGTTTTATCGGAGTGCGTAAACTATAACCTAATCGCATTGTCTGTTTGTCGTGTTTTCAGGCTCCGAGGTTGAAGGGCGGCAGAGAGATAGCCTGAGAGACTTATTCCAAGGTTCGATAAGGAGTGGAACCTCATTAAGGGAGTGCTCTATAACTTATAAAGTTTCATATCAGAAAATGAATTGAACCTCTCTGTAACGTTGTGACGTTGGATCTCAATGTCGCGACGTTGAGGAAAACTGAAAAAACCAGCTCTCTATAACGTCGCGACATTGGCAAAAATAATTTTTAGCACCTCACAGGAACGTCGCGGCGTTAGGATCCAACGTTGTGACGTTGGAATTTTCACTCTCTGGAACGTCGTGACGTTGGAATTGTAACTCTCGAGAACGTCGCGACGTTGGCCCTAACATCGTGACGTTGCCCTGTTTTTATGAACATGAAAGTTCATATTTTTAGATCCCGCACATTTGAAACCCTAACTCTTTCTCTGGTTTTTGTAGATTCAATAGCCAACCCTCCTCCAACTGCTTCCCAAACTATTTTCGCATCCCTCAAAGACCTAAGAACCCCTCTAAATCCAAAAATCCTAGAGTTCTCCCCTTGTTGACATCTTTTGACGATTTCTGGATTTCGAGTGAGTCGAGGTGAAGATTGAGTTTCTCTTGGTGTTTTTGAATTGATTTTCATAAAGAAGGAGATATGTGAGTGATTTGAGGTTGTAGAACCCTGGGTGTCGAGCCAAGAATCGTGTTCCAAATAGTAGCCACCAAGTGTTCGATGAATTGTCTAGGTGAAAATTTTCAAAGTGTCTAACTACCGAAGGGTGATTTAAGCACATTGGGTGTTTAGGTGCTTATTGAGTAGTCATTGGAGAAGCCTAGGCCCCTAAACACTTGAACCCCTAACTCCAAGATGTCTTCAAAAAGGCAAAAACTAACCTCAAAGAAAAGTTGTAGGGTTGATGAGTCACAAGAGGACTTCGATAGAAATAAGTTTGTCAATGCGAGTGCGGCCGAGAAATTTGGCCTAATCTCCAAGAACCGGTAATTCATTAAGGAAAAGGAATTTCACCACCCTGACGACTTCTTTCACCAAACTATAGCAAACAAGGGGTGGAAAGAGCTTTGCCAATCCCAAAGGTCGGCTGCCACAATGGTGGTACAAGAATTCTAAGCTAATTTAGCCACCCACAAGGGTGCGTGGGGTTTAGGTAGGCTTCAATGCGAGGTCTATTAATGAATATTATAACCTTGAGCCAGTTAACTTCAAAGCCTATGATAGGCACCACGAAACCCCCAATTATCCCAAAGTTCTTAGGATGCTGACAAACGAGTAGGGCGAATGGAAACTTAACAATGACAGGCACGCAGTGCACTTCAAGGCAAAACACTTGGCTTACATTCCCAAGGTATGGAATCACTTCATCACATCACATCTCATCCCAGCGGCCAATATGTGTGAAGTGATGGCCAAGAGGGCCTGGCTCAATTATGTGATAATCTAGGACATCCTTTTTTATGTCGACCAGGTTATAAAGGATGCAATCCTCTATAATAAAGACGCTAAGATGAATCTCAGGCACCTCTTTCACATTTATGGTCTATACAAGCAAGCGGGGTGCACTTAGAGGACAATGAGGCTTGGATACACCCAATCAAGGTGATAATGGTTAAGAAAAACAAACCTGGTATACCAAGGCTAGAGGAAGTCTATGATTCTGACAATGAGCCCTCGGACGAGAACGAGCTTAGAGCCTACCAATCTAGGTTTGGGATACGAGCAAATGCCCAAGGAGTGGCGGGACAATCATCCACCCAACCCACACCCCCACCACCACCATCCCATGAGGAGGACCATGTCAGTCTTTCTTTTACACTAGAGGACAAGGTCCATGGCTTGACCGCATGGTTTAATGCGTACTAGGATGAGACCTAGGAACATCAGGTCTCCGTTAGTCAAGACATGGACAAGCTAAAGGCAGACATGACCACCGTCCTGCACAACCAAGCGATAATTCTAAGCAACCAGCGGTCCATCCAACAGAAGCTCACCTAGCTGCTCGATTTTCACACGTCACCGCCACCATCGTAGTGATCCGAATGATCGCCAGAGGAGATCCCCCCACCCTCACTTGATATTTTATTGACATTGATGACATTGTCTGTTTTTGTTTGGTGGTGTGGGTGATCAGTTTGGTTTTCTGTTTTAGTTTGTTTTTTGTGTTTAGGTTGTTTTAGTTTTTATGCGTTTAGGTTTCGTGTGTCTTTGTTCTTATATACAGTTTTTATATGTTTGTGTGTTTTAGGTTGTTTTAGCATTATTGTGTGTTTTAGGTATTGTGTGTGAGTGGATGCCACGATTGCTAATGGGAGGTCATTTTGATCCAAATTTTTTCAAAAAGAACGAGTAGAAAATGAAAAGGGACCCTTAGGTTGTTCCATGATTTGGAACGGTATGCATGAAAGGTTAGGGTGACTTAGTTTAGTCACCTCCATTGTATTTCAAGAAGCCATTTCCAAAGTAGTTGATTGCACACACGCACATGTGATTTCCGGGGGTATGCAGGCTTGGACCTTGTTTCTGCGAAGGAATTCTCTGAGCCTTGAAAGTTTCTAACACCTAAGTGATAGGACACCTTTGAAAAAGAGGATTTCCATCGAGCCCTAAATTAAAAATTAAAAAAAATATATAAATGAAAAAAAAAAAGATAAAAAAGGCGTGTGTGAATAGAATCGAACTAGGTTATTGTCGGAATCACAGACACGATCAGGGGCCTTTCAAAGTCTAATGCCCTGAGCTAAATGGCCGGGAGCCATTGACTTCAATACCCGCTACATAGGACAAAGGATGGATCTTTCCCACAGTCTAGGGCCTTTTGGTTTGGTTAAGTGTTCGAGGTGAAGTTTGAGGGGAACTAAACGCCCGGTGCCCTTAACCAACTGGTGGGGAGTCACCATTGAATCTCCGCCACAGGGTAGCGGACACTCAGCTAAAACTTATAGGCACTAGTTTTCTTTCATGCTTAGGTAGTCTAACGTGAATAAAAAGGGTGCGTTCTTATCCTTAAAATTAGTTGGAGAAAATATTTCAAATGGGAAGTTGACTTCAAGTTTGATCTTGGAACCTAGGTATATGTTGGAGATCATGAAACAACTGCACATAGACTTTTGGGAAAGGTCATTGAGAACTTAGGGGTTGGACCACAGCAGTCAACTGACCTTGCTTAGCTAAGTTCCTTAGAAAGTTGCACTACCTTAAGGATCCCTCGATTTTAGAGAACAGAGGCTCGAATTGCAAGTTTGGTTCATTTTGACTCTCCTTTTTGGAGTCCTGTATAGCACACTCATGTCGTAGGCGTTTTGGTGTGTCATTTTTTCATGTGTGTTTTGTTATGAGTCTGTTTCTTGCTTGGGGACAAGCAAGAAGATAAGTTTGAGGGTGTGATGAGTGCCAAAAACACTCATCATAAACCCGTATTTTATCATGTTTTCGATTCATTTCATATAGTAATAAGTGTTTTTACTGCCTTATATCTAATACTTGGCTTCTTGTGCATTTCAGGTGAAAAAAGGCAACATTTGGAGCCTGTGTGAAGATTTGAAGAAGAAGATTGGAGAGCCCAGCCCAAACGTTGCAACGTCCCAACGTCGTGACGTTGAGGTCGGGCAACGTTCCCATTTTCATTAGCCCAATGTCGCGACATTCCAATGTCGTTGGAACTTAATCAACGAGATTTTTAGATATAATGGAGGGGACGACGAATTCAAAAGGGAGGAAAGGACGGAGAAGATGACACAGGCGTGAATCGAGAGATCGTGTGCACTCTTGTATTTTTATTTTCTTTCTCGAACACCTAATGGTTGAAAACTTTATGGCTGTAATGAACAATATGATGTTCTATTTTTACTTCTAGGGTTTTGTTGTACCCTTGCTACATTCATATGGATTAATTATTAATTCCGTTTCATTCAGTATATTAATGGATCTGATATCGACTTGCTTTATTTTCTGTGACTTATTTACATGGTGTTGTTTGGCCAACATAAAATGCTCTTGCTAGGAATATGAGATCGAGAGATAAAGATTCCCGAGGATTCGAGTAAAGTGACACTTGGTCAATTGGAGAGTAGAGATCTCTCGGTTCCAAGTGTGGCGATTAAGGTTTAATCATTCAAGCGTTTTGGAGTCCAAGGTTGATGCAATGATGCAATAAACCCTACAGGCGAGATAGGCGAATATACTTTATGAGAGGATATCCCTAGGGCATGACCAACTGCAGCAGAACTGCTAATGTACCTCAACAACAATTACATTGTTTATAACTGTCGGTGTGGCAAGGGAGGCAAACCCTAGTCTCCATTAATTGAGTTAGCAAATATTGTAATATTTTCTACAATAGTTATAAATCATCTCTGAGTTTGAGATCCAATATTAACTAGAGCAATCAGAATCTCAACACACTTCTCCTTGTGTGAACGACACTTGACAAGCCACTACACTACGTAACCTCAACTCGTATACTTGCACGTATGGGCCTACGTTTTATACTAATTTGCACACCAGACTCGAGCCCATCAAACTGTAATAAAAAATGAATAAAAATGGTTCCATAAATAATTCCAGATTCTACTCAAGTTCAAACATTAAATCTTGATATACAAAGATCCTAACTCAATATTGCAACTCAGATCAACTATTCTAATCCTCAAAGATTAAAAAAAAAAAAGATTAATAAAAATATGAACAAAAACTCAGTCTCTCTCCCTGTTCTCCTCTTAAGATGCTACCCTCGATGACGTATATCATTTCTTGCCCTATCTCCTTCTATTTATAGGCCTCATAAATGTTGGGCCAGAATTCCAGGTAGAATTTGTGGGTTTCAGTGTAGGCCCAACTGGGTACATTGTTGTGACAATCATGGCATTGTCGCGACATTGGAGCATCCTTCTTTGTTGTCAGGTTTTGTTGTTGCTTTGTCACGAAAATTATTGATGTTGCTTTACAAAAGTGTTTGTCACGAAAAAGTTGTGAAATGTCGGGACATATGTGTAGCTCCTATGTCTTCAGCTTTTGTTGCAAGCTTGTCGCGACAATGTAGCTTGACATTCTTCTTTGATGATTGTCGCGAAAAATTGTGAAATGTCATGACAAAGTGCAGCTAACTCTATTGAATAATTGTCGTGAAAAACTTTTAAATGTCATGACATTCTTTCCTCCTTCTATCCTTTGTTTTGTCGCAACATTCTTCAAGTGTTTCTTCAGAGATTCTTCTCATCTTTTGTCGTGGTATAGTTTTCATTTATCGCAACAAACTTCTTCATCCATTTGCCTTGTTCTTTGTCACGACAAGGTTATGAAATGTCATGACAAACTTTTTCTACCTTTTTCACATAATATGTCGCGACAAAGCTATTAATTTCGACATTCTTTCAGTTGCCATCTGCCTAAACTGCATAGCGACAAAGCTAGGAAATGTCATGACAATGTTTTTGCTGCTTCCTTAAGGATTCTTCTAAGTGTTTGTCATGACAAGTGTCCGATTATTACGACATTCATTTTGGTTACTTGCCTCACTTTGCCTTGTATTAATGATGAAATTTGTCATGACATTCGCCCTTTCCACAAGTAGGCACTCCTTTGGTCGCTTCTGTCGATTTTCTTTTGCATTAAATCCCTACAAAACACCAATATGGGTGAAGATTCCATAATTTTACATGAAATTGAACTCTTAAGCCTCAAATATACATGAAAATTTGACTTAAAAATAGATGAGTTTCACACTCATCAACACCCCCAAACTTGTTTTGGTGCATCAATTTGCATACTTTCCATTGTGGCATTTATGTTGACCACTTTCAGTTCTCATTCCATAAGCTCTTTTCTTTTCGTTTATGTTCAAGGTTTTGGGAATGGTGCAATGTTTTGTTTTCTTAAGCTTTCTACCACCCTTAGAGAGCTTTAGGTTAGTAACTCCCATACCACATACTAGTTGGCATTAGGGTACTAGGTGTTGAAACACCCTTAAGAACTTAGTGGCTCAAAGGACGAAGACTACAAGACAAAACTAATTCCACCTTGATACTTTTGTCATTTATAGCTTCTAGTTTTTCTGTTGTGTGCATCTATTAGTGCAATCTTTTCTTCATCTCAATTGATCATTCTTTCTCATCCCTTCATCCTTCTTTACCTTATTTAAATTGTAATTCTCAAACCGTCCATTGTCTGCTTTCATATTCACTTATAATGCAGTTTGGGAAAACTAAGGGTTCTTTACTAAAGGATCACAATTGAGGTAGGCTTAAGGTTTTTCAATTGGTTTTTAATGACATAAATGGGTATTTAGCTCAAACAAGGAACTAGGGTATATGCATATGCATATCACTAATGTAAGCTTGAAAGGCATAAGCTTTCCAAGGATGGCCTACATCATTTCTTATTGATTTTGTTGCCTATAATTTCGCCTTGAATAATATTCTAACAAGTTCTAGAACCTTTAGAGACTAAGACTATGATGGATCTCAGAAGATGTTCCTAATTGATTACTACCCAAATAGTGTTGTTTCATACCCTTAACACTATAGGTTTTGAGCACTTTTTGCATAGTTATCAACCTAATTAACCCAGATAGCATGTTAAGGACCTAACTATGCTACTAATCATATTTTATGGAAAATTTTGTAGTTTTCATAGGCCAGTTATGCCAAGCTTGGAGAGTTTGCTAAATCATGGAGAATCGTCGAAATCAGATACAGATATCAAAAATTGAAGCAGTGCTTTTAGCTAAAGGTAAAAGAAGGAAGCAACCTGGCAATTTCTAATAGATCAGAACTTATAGCCTGTGAAATTCCTCAGGCTTCTCTTGACTTTTCTTTGTACTCTTTTTTATTTTTCCAAATCTGTCCCTTTGTAATAGTATATTATGTTGATATTTTGGTAATTTTTTTTTGGCAGTATGGCATATATGCCAGAGACAAGACTTTGTAATGACAATTCATTGAAAATTGGAACCAAGCTTCCTGAGAACCTCAAGCCCTTCTCACATTTCCTTCCTTGATTTTCCCTTCACTTTCATTACAAACACCCTCTAAGGATGACAAATCAGAGGATGAGTGGCTAGAACCCCTTCCTCCTTGAAGGAGAAGGCCATTGGGTAAGTGATCCGAAGGCAAACTGAGGGGTTCTATGTATTTCACGCAGGTATTCACCGCCATTAATGTTCTCCATTTCTAACTTTAGGTTTTGATCCCTTCGAGTCACCTTGAATGGTTATTATTTGGTAAGCTTTTTGGTCTCATTGGATGCTTAATGTTAGATTTAGTGATGTTCATTAGTTAACATTTATGAGCCATTGAAAATGTATTAAGGGAGACTTTCGTTTAACGTTTCGATATTTAACACAGTTGAATGCCATTTTCAAAGACATTTAACGACTTTAACTTATAGGTCATCCTCCTCAACGCGCTGGCGGAAAAGACCCCGTGAAACCTCGCCTGCCTCTAAGAACCCAAGCCCCGACCTAAAAACTTCAAGGATTTCTATTTCATTGAACTTATTTTATCGTTAGTTTTCAAATAAAAAAACCTCACTTTTTATGAAAACCCCAAATCCAAATGAACTCGCTACGAAACTTCAAAGTAGGTTATTTACACGGCGAATACCCATCCCCATGGACGACCCTGGAACCACTATGTTGTAGTAGCGCAGCAAAGCAAGACGAGGTATTATGTTATAAATATTGTTGATTCAATAACCGTACTGGCTATGTTATACACACTAACTAAATTACGCCACACGGATGGTGCCTTAGCAATTGATTAAAGTGCTGGGAAACACTGCATCCTCACCACAAGTTCGTAAATTTTTTTCCAAAATATTCTCGCCATCGCTAGGTTACTTGGATACCATTATAATCGTTCATACTTTTATTTAACACTAAACTTTGTTGGTGAGTTTTCTTGTGTTTTGTCGGTGTTGTCTTGTTTCATGTAGGAGCTTATGTTCCAATGGTTTAGAAATTCAAAGGTAGGGATTGGTTAAGACTGGATCCTGTTGTGAAACAGATTTTATGAGCCCAATTTTGATTCAATGGAACCCCCACATGAAGAGCAGCAGAGTCAACAGGGAGAGCCTTCAACTGAAGAAATGATTGTTAGACCTTACCTTGTTCCACTCCTTCCCACTTTCCATGGTATGGGGAGTGAGAACTCTTACGCACACAGATCAGTGGAATTTTGAGTGAGGCTTGCAACACCTTCAAGGAGGATACGATCCCAGTGGACTTAATGAGACTTAAGCTTTTTCCTTTCACACTGAAGGATAAAGCCAAGATTTGGCTAAACTCCCTGAGGTCGAGGACCATCCGAAACTGGATAGAGATGCATGCTGAGTTCCTAAAGTAATTCTTCCACTACGTAACAAATGTACTTGAAGAGGCAAGATTTGACCCTTTCTCAACTAATGAGAACTAAAAAATTCTATGAATAAACAGAAAGGTATATGGAACACCATGCCTGACCTCACCATGGATTATGATTTTGGCTGCTAGTCACCATTTTATGATGAGGTTTCTCCTCCTCCATGAAGTTAAATTGGCCGGAAACTATGTGTGGAGAGACTTCTTGGAGCAAAACTTAAGAAGCTTTAGATTTCCCCGGGGTACTTAGTCAAGCTTCAAAGGTCGATGAACTCAAACCAAGGGAATGAAAAGAATGCGACTTCACAAACTTAAGTAATAAGGTGGTGATAGATTCTTCCGAGGACTGGACACGATGTCAAACTTTCAACCTTGGCTCGAAGGTTGGAAGAGCTGGAAATGAGAAATCACCAAGAGGTGCGCTAGTGGGCAGACTTCTATGACAACAAATAAGCCATAAGCCTTCGTAGGTCTCCATCAACATCCGAGAGCAATGCCCAACTGTCCCATCAATAAGGGAGATGCTAGTGGAACAAGCCAATGTTGTTGGTCAATTCAAACCATCAACCACAAAAATTCATATGGCAAATAATCTACAACTTATATAGAGAAATCACTCAAACTTCCCGAAGCCAAAGCCCCCGCAGTATGCACCTCCTGCCTCTCCACAATACTCTTCAACTTCTCAGCCATCACAACCATAGTCAACTTCTCCAGTTGAACAAGCCATCTTAAATTTGAGCAAAGTGGTAGGTAACTTTGTAGAGGAGCAAAAAGTAGTTAATGTTCAAGCAAATAAGAGAATTGATACAGTGGAGAGCACTTTAAACAAGAGATTAGATGGGTTCAAGAGCGAAATTGCTCAAAAATTAGACATCCTGCAGTATTCAATTTCTAGGCTAACCAACAAACAACAAGTGCAGGAAAAGGGTAAATTTCCTTCACAGACACAACCAAACCCTAGGGGGAGTTCCTACAAACAATTTCCAAACCACCTCAAGATAGATAAAGTAAAGGCAATATCACTATGGGAGGTAAACAAAAGGATGAATTAAATGCCAAACCATAAAGAGGGTCAAGAAGAAAGAATGTGAGAACCGGAAAGACCTGCACATTAAAGAAGATATGATGAAGAAGAGCATGCCTGTTTGCCTTTTTCTATATGTGATTAAACCCTCAATTAACATAGTTACAAAGAGCTCTTACACTCTTTGCAATACATAAGCATTTTGGATAATTTTGCTTGATAAAATAGTTTTCTTAATTGCTCATGATTTAAAATAAGGGTCAAGTCTATGACACCGCAAGTGCACAGGTCATACAAGTGGTAAAACTGGTTTAAGTCCATGCATTGGCTCCCGCAGATTGGATAAAGTAATTACGTATCAACTATCCTAACTAATACTAAAATTTCATACTGAATTTAAACTATGAATGAAGGTTTTATCTAACAAAGACAAATTAAAATCCCTATACTATTGAATATATTCAACATTAAGCTAAAACAAAAGTAAATGAATAAAAATAAATTGTCTGGTAAAAGAATGGATTGAATCGCTTCCCGTGGAGAAACGAAACCACTAATGAAATACAATGGAACAATAAATTCTTGGAAAGCACTCAAAAATCCATTGCCTGCTTATGTATGGATCCGATTTTGTCCAAGATTTCTAATTATCGAATTGATTTTCCATATTCATCGATTAGATTTTTGCTTCTCTCAAGACAAGATCTAACCAAATTTACCGTATTCCAAATTTTCGTAAGATCCGGTGTTTTTTTATCAATACTTCACACCCATTTCCTGTTGACAGCAAAACTTTTGCTTTACCTTCTATGATTTTCAAATTTACTACTCAATTGGTGGCTCAACCTTCGTGACCTATGGGTTCATCCTTCCTTTGATTAGATCTGAGCTAACACGGGATTGGAACTTACTCAGATTAAGGTGAATCCTCCTGATTATTATATTGTTAAATACACCTTCCAACTTCAATTATGAGCGAATGGGGATTTATCAAATGAACTCTCGAGTTCGCCAGCTCACAAATGGTAATGAACATACCGTAAAGAATGCTCTCAACTCTCGTGAATCTCCGCCTCCACGTGGTCATGCAGGGCATCCTCGATATCAGCAAGATACATTCCTCAACTCGGTACTAGGTACTACTATTGGGAACTTATCCATTAAAAAACTATTAATCGATAAGTAAAAACTCGAACCCAAATTACCTTCAGAATTGTGCAGAAAGACCTGTGAATTCAAATGTAATCAAATCCAAAGAGCCTGCTCTCACACGATCGCGAATTAAGAAATGGAGCATCGATCACGCGACAACCACTAGTAATTGCAATAAACTCGAGAAGAAATGAATTCGTAAATTTGTCTAGATTTCATAAATTTTCGTGCAAGAATACTTAAAGAAAAATAACATAACTAAAATCCAAATTTCACTCAAGCCTCTCGCACGCCGCAGATTCAAACCTGGTAAAATTAAACTAAAAATAAAATAAAATTCTACTTTAAAATATACACTGAGTTCCTCTTCTTTTCCCTTTGCTGGGTAGTGAAGACGGAAACTGCTTTACTATTCTAAAGCTATCTATTTATACTGTAAAAAGAATCTGGGCCGAATCCCCAAAATGCTCCAGGTGGAAATCCAAAGAAAAAGCCCAGCTCACTGTCCTATGTCGCGACCTCAAGTTGATGTCGCGACATGGACTTGTCTTGATTGCTCATGATCAGTCGCGACCTCTTTCTTTAAGTTGCAACCACTTGTCTTTGCAATGTTTTGATCGCTGGTCGCTTGACATCGGTGCGGGTCGCGACTCCATCGGCTGGGCTCAATGTTCCTTCAGTTGTTGATGTCGCGATTCCGCCATGTCTCAAAGTGGGCTTTCTTGATCATCGTCTTCCTTCTTCTCCCAGCTTCCAGTTGTGACGCCGCTTTTGGTTGCTACCACTTTGCTGTTGTATGATGACTTCATGTTGTGTCTCTGATTCCTTTGGTCGCAATTGTGTTGGTGGTCTTCTTGTTCTATCTTTCAATTTATGTCGCGACATAGTAGTGATGTCGCTGACATGAAAATGGAACCTGTATTTAAAAACCAGTTGCAACCTCTTTCTTTTGCAAAGACCTCTCTTGTGGCTTCATAGACGGATTCTTGTGGCGACCTCAGAGTGGTGTCGCGACATCATTCATATCCTTTTGGTGTCGCAACATCAAAGTGATGTCGCGACATGAATTTCTTCATTTGATTGTTTCCTTTAGTCTCGACCACGCTTTGTCGCAAACTCCTTTTTCAAGTCACGACTTCATCACTTGTCTGCTTTCGCTTCTTCTTCAAAGCCAAATTTGTTGATGTCGTGACTGGAATGACCGCACCGAGCATTCTGTCGCGACTTAATTTTCCAACTGCGGACTTCAATTCGCCGTGCCGATTTCTTCGATTTTTGCTGTACCAGTTTCACGTATTTTCCCGCAAATGAAATTTTAGTCAATTATCCACTTTTCTTCAAACAAATCAACATTTATCTCATAATAAACTTTAAAAATGGATTTTAAAATCTAATGAGTTTCTTTAGGACTCATCAAATTCCCCCCAACTTAAAATTTTGCTTGTCCCTGCTAAAGAAAGAAAGAATTGTTCGTCTCAAACAATGTTTAGAAAATTTTTAAGGATATTTTTATGATTCATACTACGCCTTCTCATTCCCACCTTCGATATGGGAATTAAGAGATAACAATATCATTTTAAATTTCGCCTTTGATTCAAGAATAAGACATGGTATGTTTCTATCACAAAAATTTTGATAAACTAATGTATTTAAACGCTTTATTCAACAAGTAAGTCTTTGTTACGTAATACATGTGTGCGAAGTCTTCAATCCTTTTCGTCTTCATGTTGGATTTGGTTAATCTTAGGAGTTTTCTTAGGCGATTTGTCAAAAGTCCCATAGGCTTGTTTTCATAATGATCTCCACTAATGTAGGTAAATCAAACCTTCAAAATTAATGAGGTCTTTCAGGCATGTAATGTTGGGCTTAGGTAATTGGGTAGATAATGGAAAAATTTGGTTAATAAATCTGGGTTTCCACCTTTTCTCTATACTTGTTGCCTTCAACTTTCACCCTTTTTCTTCTTTGTTCTTGCTGATTCTCTTCAATCTTGGCCTGATTCATCTTCATGTTGAATTCTTTTAGGGAATTTCAATTTCCATATATGTACTTCTATTCGGGCAGTTTCCTTTGTTTCTTGAGCTCTTTTGCTTTTGTTTTTCTAGGGTGGGAATAGTGCAATGTTTTTGTCTTCTTAGGCTTTCTATTACTCTTAGAGAACTTTGGGCTAGCAACTCCATACCAGTTGGCATAGGGTACTAGGTGTTCAAACACCCCTCACAAGGCAATTGTTCAAGGGAAATAGGCCTCAAGACAAAATTTATTCATATTTCACTAATACCCTTCTTTACTTCTCTTCGCCTCCTTCATTGTAAAAATTTGGAAATATTTTTCCCCAAACTGTTTCTTCCTTTGCTTAGTAAACTTTTACGAACTAGAAGCTGGATAATATGGGCTCTTTCTTTGCGGGTTTATTGCAAGGAAGGGAATTTCGGTTTTCAGTTGTTGTTTTATTGAAGAAATAAGGCTTATTATTTGGCTAAAATCAAGGAACTAGAGAATCTTAAGCACCATATTGAGATGAGCTTATAAAAGCTCAATCTTGCCAAAGGATGGCCTCTATCGTTTCTTGTTGGTTGTTTTCACCTGGATTCACCTCTGTCGATGTCGAACAAGTTCTAGGATCATGGACTCGATCACGAAATTCGAAAGATGTTCTAATTCTGTCAAAGTTTCTGGTTTTGTTGACGAGTGTATTATTTCTTCAAACTTGTGATACATTCTTGTCTGCTTACATTATTTCATCCAGTGTTTGTTCATCGTGATATGCGATTTTCGATTCTTGCAAACTAAGTGAAGTTGTTAAACGATGCGAGCGATATCCTTAATTTCCAAGTTAATAGTTCACGCGATTATTCTGAATTTACGTTCTTGAAAACGAATTATTCTTCAAATTCTTGCAAAATTCAACAACTTCCACTATATCACATTGAAAACTTAAGCACGAAGCAGAGATAAAATTCCCCAGACTTTCAATCATGCTATATCAAGACAAACTTTAAATCAAATCAAGAAGATTATCTTGCCCCTTTTTTTGTCTCTTATCTTTGATTGAAGTTTGATTGCAAATGCTACTCCTTTTTGAATCTTCATTGTCTGTAAAACTAAATATATATATATATATATATATATATATATATATATATATATATATATATATATATATATATATATATATATATATATATATGCTCTAAACCTTCACCTACTCTGAAATCGATAATGAATAAAATCAAATTAAAAATTTATTAGAAAGTTAAACACATAAATTTGTAAACTATAGCAAGCAAAAAAATTTAAAATCAGCTGGTGTGGATTGCCTTCCTGAGTTGCTGATTTTAGTCTTTAAGTGAACTTCTGTATATTGATGTTGCTTCAATTTCCTTTGTTCGAGGAAAGAGGTTCACTCTTCTAATTGCTTTCTCCCAGATAGTGCTTTAATCTCGACCATTAACTTTGAACTCCTATGATTCTTTGGTTCACAAGTATCGCGCTAATGTGTGCTTGATACCCTTATCAAATGGTCCACTCCATTTGGACATCGACTCTGGAACGAGTCTTAGTTTGGAGTTGAATAACAAGACGATCCTCACGCCTTGAATTCCCTCCTCAAGAATTAGTTGATCATGCCATTTTTGTTTTATCCTTGTAAATTCTAGCATCTGAAACGTTCCTCGACTCTTCAGTTCATTTAAGCTGGAGTAGCCTCTCTTCCTTATGACTTTAAAATCAAAATTAAGTTTTTTGATGGCCACATAGCCTTATATTCTAGCTCGAGAGGTAGGTGACAAGGTTTTCAAAAGTGGCTTTGTGTGGGGACATTCCCGATGGGAGTTTAAAGGTGATTCTGTAATGCCCCAGGAAGTGCGTAATCAACGAACCCGATCTCTTACATTAGAACTTACAATCTTTTCGAAATTTTTCTTATTTCCACATTGGAAATTTCGGCTTGCCCATTTGTTTGAGGATGATAAGCCAAACTCATAATGTGTTTGATGCCATATGTACTTATGAGTTTGTCCAAAACACCTTATTTAAAATAAATCCCTCATCCCAGCTAATTATAGTTAGGTGTTCCAAATCTGCGAGAAATATTTCTTTGTAAAAATCCCTGGCTTGTATTGGCATCATTCTTTGGATAATTCAACGCCTCTGCCCATTTGTCCATAAATCCCGGCTAGGAGTATGTATATGTTTCAAAATGGCTTGGAAAGAGCCACAGTAAAATCCATTCCCACCTGTATTGAATTGCACCACCGGGATACCTTTGCGAGGGCATCTCATGCCTTTGCGTGTTCCCGATCTTTGGCGTGATCACATAACTTCACCTATTTAAAATAGTCATAAAAATAGTAAACCCCGGTAAAATCATTTGGGGAGAATTTTGTGGGTTGTTTTATCTCTTATGAAATATCCTCGTATGGTGATGCATAACATTCTTGTAAATCTTAGCTGCTCACCCCTTGGTACACATCTCCTTATAATTATATCGAGCTCCTCTGTTTTAAACAATGGGTCACATCCCGGATACTTAATTTTCTTTGTCAGTCCTTAGCTTCTTTCTCACATTCAGTATTTGATTACGTAGCATAATTCCTGACTAAGAAGTTCACAATATCGACATACCAGGAGTGATTGGGTAACCAATTGAAATAGCACTCATTTGAAGGGTACTACGCTATTTCTCTTCTTTTCTTCTTATGCAGTGGTTTCTCTACTCTTGACAAGTGATCGGCTATCACATTGTCACTACCCTTCTGTCTTTTATTTCTAAATCAAATTCGTAATAATAGTACCCACGATCAATCTTGACTGCTTCTTTCTTTGCCCTTAGATATTTAATTCTTTGCATGATCGGTGTGTGTATAACAACATGGGACCACCCCGAAAATGTATAGCTTTAAATTTTTTCACATGCAAATACTATTGCCGACATCTGCTTTTATTGATGGTAATTTTCTTGTTAGCCGTTAAAGGTTTTGCTAGCATGAAGTATATGACCTTGAACACTTTTTCATCTTTACGTCCTAATACAAATCCATTGCAAAATCACCGGGCATCACACATGATTTCAAATTTCTGCTCCAATCTGGTTTTTCATGATGGAGCTTCACTAGTCCGGATTTGATTTCTTCAAATGCTTTCGCGTGATTCACTGGGCAAATAGAACTTAGTATCTTTTTCCAGTAATCGTATAGTAGTCTAACAATTTTTGAGAAATTTCCGATAAATCTTTCTTATAAAATCCAAAGCATGTCCTAAGAAACTTCACATTCCCTTGGATTAGAAAGGGTGGCATTAGATTTCTTTATAATTGAAACTTTTTCTGTCTACTCAAGCCCCACGCAGTAAATCACGCGGCCCCAAGATACCTTTCTTCTCAGAATCATAAAATGGCATTTTTCCCAATTCAGAGCTGCTAGATTCTTGTCTCAGACTCGCATTGTCCCCGTGCTATGCGGTGCACCGCTCAACCGGATCCATACACTGTAAATCATCCATGAAGATCTCCATAACTTTCCGCTAGATCAGAAAATATAGACATCATGTATCTTGGAAGGTACTAGAGCATTACATGTCCAAATGGCATTCTCCTAAAAAGCAAAAGTACTAAATGGGCATGTAAAGTGGTTTTCTCCCGATCTTCAGTAATAAGAATTTGGTTATATCCAGAGCATCAAGAAAACAAAATGCAGGGTGTCCCGCAACCATCCAGATCTCGATCAATGAAAGGCAGGGAAAATGATCCTTCGCTGCGATTCACCCTTCTCGTAGTCAATATGGCCTCCATCCTGGCGCTCTATAGGAACTGGGCCTCATTCTTTCATTTCTAATCACAAAGGAATCCACCTTCTCGGGAACCACATGCACTAGCTTACCCGTTGAACTATAGTCTGGATAGTATATACAAAAACCTCGCATTTAACCATTTAACTTCTTTCTCTCGACAACTTCATCGGGTTCAAATTTCCTTCATGCTCGTTGTGAAGTTTTCGTGATTATCCCTCCAGCAGAATACTGACATGCAAACCCGAGGGGTCGATACCCTTCGTGATCCTCAATCGACCAAGCAATCAAGCTCCTTGTATTTTCCTCGCACTAATGAAGAACTCTCTGCTCTTCACTACTAATGCAATGATATGATAACCTGCTTTCTTTTCCGTCTCTAAAACTCATATTTTAAACGACCGAAAGCAATTCTTTCAATGTCACTCTTCCACTAGCGTTTCTTGCTCATGAGTTTGCTATTTCACGCTTACTTCATCTCTGAATCGCTTTTCATTTATACTTAAGAGATCATTTCCTTGTTAAACAATTCAAGGCGCATTTCACAATCAAGACTCCGCCAAGATAATGAAATTCATCTCACTCTATCGATAGAGTGTCAAGGATAATCGTAATTCAATTCATCATCGAGAAGACTATCAAGCTTACATCCATAACCTGTCTTCCTACATTGCCAGATGTTCCGTAATTTTCATTAAAAGCACCGGCTTATTTCAACCCTGAAAAGCCAATTCTACCTTTCTATACGTTTATCAAGGCAGCCCAGCCATAAGAAAGGTCTTCCTAAAGAATGCAGGAACTTTGTATCTTCCTCCATCTGCATGATAATAAAATCCACTGGAAGATGAACTCCTAACTCGATAAGTACATCTTCAAGAATGCCTTCCGGTTATGCCATAGATCTATCAACTATCTGTACAATGTAATTGCCATTTGCAAGTTCCCAAATTGGCCCTCGTACAACTGGAGCAGAGGCATCAAATTTATACTTGCTCCAGAATCAGAAGTAAAGCTTTCAATTCATATTTCCTTATGTATGTGGAATGGTGAAACCGCCGTGGTCCTTCATCTTTTGCTGGGAGCTGTTAGATAATGGCACCGCACGGAAAGGGGGCCAAGTTAACTATACCCTCCTCAACTATCTTTCTTTCTTGCCTTATTTCCTTCCTGTAAATTTTGCATAAAGAGGCACGGCTAATCACCAGAAATGGGATATTTATTTCTATTTTCTTGAAAATATCCAAGAATTTAGAAAACTGCTTCTTCTCTTCTCTGACCAAGTCTCCGTGGAAATGGTGCACTCAAGGTGGCAGGCTGGTACTCCTTCCTTCTTTTCTCTCGGTCATTACTTTCTTTCTACTGCCTTAACTGGCCGCTCTTCTCTCCTTCCTTTCGCCTCTTCTTTCTTTCGTTTTGTTGTCGCGCCAAATCCTTCCCACTTCTAATTGAATTGCCATGCGCTTTTCGTTTTCCTGAAAATACTAGGAAATGTACCTTGCCTGATTTAGCATATTCAGGCCAAATGCCCTGATTTGTGTCTCCAAATTTTCAAATGAAGACTAGCATTTCTTCCTAAACATTTCAGTATCGACTTGAAAAGCTTCCCAAGTCCGGGATATAGTTTCTATTCATGAATTGTAATAGCCTCTTATCGCCCTATGAATCGCAACATTTGTTCTTCAAATGGTTGGGTCCTCCTCCGAATTTCTGATATTCATTTCTACTTCTCACCTCACAATGCCATAACCTCGTGGTCATTGACATCCTTTGGCCGAGGATTCCGTCCATGCCTTAGGCCTTTGTAATGCCCCTCCACCATATGAGAAATTCCTCATGGTTCCTCAAGACTGGATTGTGCAGGCGTGTTAGATTTGGCTTGAAATGATAACTTTGGCTCGGGCCACGTACTTAACTTCCTCACACCATAAGAATCTTCTTCGTGGCACATCAAGATTTCTTCTCATAAGTTCTCTTTCCATCGCTTCCTATTTCAAGAGCATCAGATCTTCCTCTCGTTATTCATCTCATGCGCATTATGGCATCCAAATTTTGCCTCCATATCATTGCTATCTTGCTCACCTCCATGACCCCTTTTCCTCCGTTATTTCCTCCTTGAAAACCTGTGATGGAGCTTTTTTTTTTTTATCAGATTTTGCTAGGTCTCTCTATCGATCTCTACCAAGACTTTTCTTTACGCTTGAATGTCTACAAAGATGAAGATCGATATCACCCCTAGATGCACGCATTTAAAGCATGATACACTGTGTCCATCCCGGGGTCTCTTACAAATCCATGCGCGCACTCCGCATCTCTTCAAGAACCTTTCGAATCTCTTCCCTCCTAAGCTACATAGGCCTCATCTTCTGTTGAATACTTATTATTATCTCCTCTTCTTCTCTCCTCAAGTGAGAGATGGGGGAAAGAATCGCCTAAGTAAAGCTCTCTCTACCAACTCTTCCTAAGTACTTCCAACCGAACCATATGGTAATTTCCATTCATACCATGTGGCTAAAGAGTATCTCTCAAAGAAAATGGAAGAGATGCAATTTTATCACCTGCCTCACCCCATAAATTTCACCAGATTAGCCATCCCGAGAAATCCTCTCCTGTGTGCCTGCTTTGGGTCTTCTGGGATGACTCCAAGAAACTAGCTGTTAGTCAACCATCAGAATCAAGGTCGGCTTTAGTTCGAAATCTATTCAGATCTACAAAGAGGGGCCGCTTGATCGCAGAATATTCTTCCCGACACAGCTCTAGAACTCCCTCCATCGGTGGTCGCAGAAAGGGAGGAAGCCTTCCGTCGCCGTCCTCTGTTTTTCCTGTCTCGTCATGTCTCTCATCCGCTATAGTCGCATTTACTCTTTTGTCTTTCAATCTCCGAGTGTTTTTCCACTTATCGTTCCATTGAATCAGTCAATCCCGCTTTCAGCATTAAAAGTTTTCAAATCAAAACACAATTCAAATTGACAGGATTAGTCAACCAAACAAATGATTTAAACATGGTTTTGTTAAAGATTAGCGGCTAACAGCACCGCGTTATGTTTTGGTTTTTGCGTTCTTTCTGAAATGTCCAATCATTCTTCATTAATACGATCATTGATCACCGAATCCGCAACGCTTTCAAAACTGGCGACCATTCTTTCATACGGTAGATCAAAACCTTCAATTAATACGACGGAAGCGCCGCGCTATTCAATAACTTCCCTCGCGCATACGCGTTACCGATGTAATCTTATCGATAAAACAGTTTTTCAATCACCATGACTAAAAACATATTAAGTCTATTGATAACACAGTTATGTTATAATGCTACAAATATAAAATCTGAATTGTAAGTCTGCGTGCACTATTCCCGCCGTGATCGATAATACCACGGCATCAACCAAGACCTTAACCATTGCACTCACACATTGACTAAAACCGATATCAAGGTTTCGATCTAAACAAAGACAAATTAAAATCCTGAATACGAATATATCTTCCAATTGGTTAAAACAAAAGTAAAATAACAAAATAATCGTTCGATAAAAGAATGGATTTAAACCCGCTTCTCGTGAGAACGAAAAACCATCAATGAAACATAACGGCAAATAAATTCAAAGACAAATCATTACCCATTCATAATAACTGATTTCTTAACCCGTGATTTCCCAAATTATTGGAATCGATTTCTTCCATTCACCGATTAGGATATCCTTGCTTCTCAAGACAAGATCAATCCAGCTCTACCAGATTCCAAATTTTCTTGCAAGACTGGGTGTTTTTCTTTATCAATACTTCACACATTACATTTCTCTCTCAAGGATACAGAACTTTTGCTTTACCTTCGCAAGGATTTTTTCTACAAAATTTCTACTACTCACCTGCGGCTTTAAACTCTTCAGACCTATGGTTCATCCCTTTCCCTTGATTAGATCCTCGAGCTAACACGGGGACTGGAACTTACCTCGTAGATTTAAGGTGAACTTTCCGATTATTTATATTGTTAAATACACCCCTCCAATTTAATTATGAGCGAATGGGGATTTATCAAAATGAACTCGTAGCCCAAATAGCCGTCAATGGTAGCCGAACATACCTGTAAAAGAATGCTCTCAACTCGTGACCTCGTCAGGCGCCAGAGGGCATCCTGATATCGTAGTAAGATACATTCCTCAACTATACTAGGTACTTTACATTATTGGGAACTTATCCATTAAAAACGACACCATTAAGTAAAACCGAACCCAAATTAATTCTCAGAATGGTGCAGAAAGACTCAGAATTAAATAAATCAAATTCAGCAGAAATGCTGCTCGATAACAGATTACAATTAAGAAATGGCTGAACTTATCACGTGACAACCACTATAATTGCAATAAAACCGAGAAGAAATGAATCTTAAATTTGTCTGTCTAGATTTCATAAATTTTCTCTCGCAAGAATACTCTCAAGAAAATAATGATAACTAAAATCCATCTCTACTCGTCTCGCATACCGCAGATTCAAAACTGGAAAATTAAACTTAAAAATAAAATAAAATTTACTCTAAAATAGTGAGCACCAGTTCCTCTCTTTCCCTTTCATTGCAGCGAAGACTTTAAACCCTTTACTATTCTAAAGCTATCTATTTATACCTGTAAAAGAATCCATCGAATCCCCAATATGCTCTGCCGAAATCCAAAGAAAAGCCTAAATCCTATGTCGCGACCAAGCTGATGTCGCGACATGGGATTCGTCTTGATCGGCTTCATGATCGCCACGACCTCTTCTTTTTAAGTTGAAACCGTACTTTGTCTTGCAACCGCGGATCGCTGGTCGCGACATCGCGGTGTGGTCGCACTCATCATTTTCAATTTTCCTTCAAAGGTTGATGTCGCGGACTCGCCATTACGTCGCGACATCATTGTCTTCCTTTCCTCCAAGCTCGAAGTATGGACGCCGCTTTTGGTTACGAAAATTAATTCTCACGTTTGTATTACGATGACTTCATGTTGTGACTCCGATTCCCTGGCCTAGACTTACAGGTCGGGTGGTCTTCTCACTATATTCATTTTACGTCATGATGATAAGAGTGATGCTCGGCATGAAATGAACCTTGTATTTAAAAACCGCTTGCAACCTCTTCTTGCAAAGACTCTTTGGTGGGCTTCATAGACGGATCTCTCACACACCTCGAGTGGTGTCGTGACATCATTCATCTCCTTTTGGCGTCGCAACATCAAAGTGATGTCGCGACATGAATTTCTTCATTTGATTGCCTTTAGCCCGACTACATTTTTTTTGTCGCACCTCCTCAAGTCACGACTTTCACTGCTCAAGTTTTCAGTTTCTTCTTCAAAGCCAAATTTGTTGATGTCGTGGACTGAATGGTCGGGCAACTCTGAGCATCCCGGCTGCACTTAAATTTCCGCCGTGACCTCATAATTTCACAAGAAGCTGATTTCTTCTCGATTTTGCTAAAATTTGAGTTTCGTCAGATTTCCTCAGAAATGAAATTGAAACACTATCCACTTTTCTTCAAACAAATCAACATTTATCTCATAATAAACTCAGAAAAATGGATTAAAAATCTAATGAGTTTTTAGACTCATTCATCAATGCCCTTTCCATTTCCTCAAGCATTAAAAAAAGTTAAAACAAACCTAAATTGAGATGTTATACAGTGAAGTGTCACATCTCTTTATGATATATGATTAAGCAAGTCCCAACTTATGCCAAGTTCTTAAAAGACTTGTGCACTATAAAAAGAGGGTTGAATATCGTTAAGGCCTTCGATAGAGAAGTCAGTATCATCCAAAGGTAAAACCCAGCTGAAATACAAAGACCCATCGTCCAATCGTAATATCTCGAAATATACCCTCAGCAGCTTTCTGACTTGTTTAGGTATATTAAAGCCAAAATAGGAATTCGGGAAATAAAACGATGTAATCTCTAAATTAATTATAAAGCCAAGGGTAAATTAGTCATTTACCACTATGATATGAAAAAGGCATAAAAACCATAAATTTATAGGTTAATATGGAATTTGAGAAAAATGAAATGTAAAATAGAAGAAGTTAGGATTTAAGGCAATTAAAGAAAAGACGGAAGAAATAAGAGACATCAGGCTAAGGTTTAGAGAGAAATTAAGGTAAGAGTTTTTGACTGCCAAACATGCCTAACTTAAAAAGGATTTAAGACCAATTTGGTCTCATTTGGAAAACCAAAAACTGAATGAAGAGAGGAGGCAAGGAGAAGGAGTTAAGAGGAAGAGGAAGATAAGAAGAGGAAGTAGGAGGAGCTCAAGCAAAAGGTATGGAAAACTCACTCTTGATTATGAATTTCTATGAGATTTTGGCATGGATCTTTGGCTTGTATGATGATTATCTTGCCTGTAAACTAGGTTTTATATATAGGGTTTCATCTAACTCAAAAATTCTTGAAAAAGGTGGGTAAAATCCTATTTGGCAATAAGATATGGTTATGGAATCCTTCCTTGAGGATGGATTCATGGTTAATTGTGGTAATGAGTTAGGTTTAGAGTAAACCCTAATTAATATCTGCTATATGTTTTTGTTTGAGGATGGGTCATAACCCATATTAGAAGGGTTTTGGAAGAAATTCATGAAAGAATTTTGAAAGAAACATATGAAATTTTCGAAAGATGCAATTGAATAGAAAGGAGATTACAAGGTGAATTAGAAGTGCTTTTTGATGTGTGTTTGAAGAGGAGTTGATCGGGGTATCAACATATGGAAAATGGAACAAAAATACACATTTTGGGCACTTTCAGGTCACTTGTATCGGTACACTTTGAACTTGTACCGGTACATTGTGTTTTAGTCATTTGCTGAAATATAAAAATTTGATATGTTAGACATGTAATCTGAAGATACCCCCGTTTCGCTTCAGCTTCGACCAGTTTCTCGGGATTTTGGCCATAACTTACCTACAATTTTTATCCGACGGAGGATTCAAGTGGCTGCAAAATAGACTTCAAGGAGAAATAAAACTTAGTGGCATCGCTAAATTCTGATCCTAAGTGGCTCAAAAATTCACTCACAAAGCTATGTGCAAGCCAAATTCTGGGTTCCAGCTCGAACATAGAGTAGTCCGGGTTGTTCTTGGACACGTATCTCTGAGCTCTCTTCGTGTCTCTTTCGAATTGGGTGATTCAGAAGTGGAATAGGAACCCTTAGCACCTTATCTTTAAAAGAATACAATGACCTAGAGTCAAACATGAAGTTAGGGATCCCAGAAAAAATTAGTAATACGAACTGTTCTAGTGTAATCCAATAATTAGTTTGGCAGCTAGAAAATGCCTAACTTTAGTTTGGATGATCCGATTGGATTGAATTCACTTCCTGGCAGTTAGATTCATAGAGGAATAATAATATGAATGAGGTGTGATTCCACATACATCATACTTCAAGAATATTAAGGCCATATGTAATAGGCAATGAAACACCTTGTTCGTAAAATGAAAATGTAAAGACGTGTGTGTTCGTAAGAAACATGAAATAGATTATGAAGAAAAATGAAAATGAAAACTAATTGAAACATGATTGTGAACATGCGAGGCAATATGTCGTGAATATAATGTGGTTATGATATATTATTATTATCACATATAACCAGAAAAATGATAACAAATGGAACGAGTATACGTGAATGAAAGATATGGAATGAGTACACATGAAATTGGGAGTATATGTGGGGAATGAGTATAATGAGTGAATACATGAATGAGGCGCTGCCAAATGAGCATATCGTGGAATGAGAGGCGAAACGGTGCATACGAAATGAGTATATGAAATGTGTACATAGATTGAGTATATCTTGGAAGATAATACGAAAGTGATATTGGAATTGAAACGTGATCGCGGATCGCTATGAATGCGTTAATTGTAAAATATATATATATATAAGTATATATATATTGACTTGAATGATTGTTATTCGAAGTAGTCCGTTATACATGCATGTGTGTATAAAAATGGAACTATATGAAATTACCCATAAAGTAATGATTTGAAATGTATCATTGATTATTCATACCTGGATTCACTTAACTGACTGGCTATGAAGGTAACCGATGGTTCAGCTGCAAATCAGATTGCTAAGAATGACAACAAAGATTTCCGCGAATCATGAACGCTTCACTGCAAATGCCATATGTAGATTTGAGTAAGAATCGAATGCGAATCATATTGCTAATGAAGACAAATAAAAAGTAGATTCCTCAAGTGAACTGCTGAATGTCACCAAGAGAAAGATGTGAGATTTGATAATAACTGAATGCCAGGTAACCCATTGCAACATCAATGATAACAGTACAGATTCCCGCGAATCACGGGAACGTCACCTCTCATGAGCCACATGTGAGACGTAAATACCGTGAAAGGTGAAATCACATTGCTAACAGAATGACATAACAAGGCAGATTCTGCTGAATCCACATGAATAATTTCAAGAAGCCATATGACTATACAATTGAACTTTAAATCATACTACAATGACGACAAACAGGCAGAGGATTCCCAAGCTAAACTATCGAATGGTCGACTTCAGCACAGTGTGAGACGATAATAATTGAATGCAAAATCACATCGTCACCCAATCGACAAATGCGGCTTTGATTCTGCAAGTGGTAGAACTGGTTTGAATGCCTAATTTATAGCCATATGTAGACTTATTAATTGAGTGCGGAAATCACATTTGCTAATAGAATGATAAATTATGGTGGATTCCCAAGTGAACTGGGTCGTAGAATGGCCACTTATAGCTTATGCAACTACAAACTCATAATAAAACACATTAAAAATCAGATTGCTTAAGTATCTTATTGCTATTTTATATAGAAAAAGTATCATTTTGTGCATTTTATGAATGTAAACATAAGGTCTTTGAAATAGAAGTGTTTATGGGATTGCCCGGTTATAAGCTATGAACAAAAAGTCTTAAAATAGGTCAGTTTACAACAAATGTTTTCAAAAGATAATTGAAAATGTTTGAGTAAACTGCTCCACTTGATCCGGCCAACCGGGTCAAGTCGGGATTCGGTCGTTTTATACACTTTTGAAAAAATTTAATAAGACGAAAATAATGTTTTGATTGAAACGTCAGAGTAAACTCGCCCCAAATGATCCGCTGACCTGGGGTCAAGTAGGGATCTCGTCATACACTTTTGAAAATGAAAATTTATAAAACGAAACTATTAAAATGATTTTAATGGGCATTCATGTGATCTAAAATGTAATTTCTAAAGGGAGTCGACAATGGCTTAGCCGTGGGATAGTATGAAAGAGCCCCAATATGTATCGGTATTGGTCCGATTTGAACCCGTATGAAATTGATATGATTTGATCGTTCAACTGCCATTGTATACTTATGTTTACTTTGAATATGATTTGATTCACTTACATACGTAGTGATGAGTTACAACCCAGAAAAATACATGACACAGAAAGTAATATGAACAAGATAATGATAAGAATCGAAAAGAATAAAATCTACATGCTGCATAATAATATGAGACGAAAGAAGTCACATAAGAATAGTCATATATGGCATAAGTAAATGTAAAAGATCAGATTTGGCGACACAGCATATCGTTATCGCCTATATGTTCCTACTAAGCGTAGTAAGCTTTAGCACGTGTTCAAACCGTAGGTACTAAGAGGAGATAAAGAGGATGTGACATTCCAAGACTAGTTATACGGGGCTATCTCAGATAGGTGCTCACTCAAAGACTTTTTCCAACTTTAATTGTATTAGATATGTACATGCATAAGTAATTGTATAAGTAATTGGGACTTAAAGTATATGTGTAGAGATTTTAATGATGTTCACTCCAAAGGGTAGCTCCTTTAGAAATATGTGAATTACTTTAAGTTACATGTACTATTTGTATACCTGGCAGGTAAGGTTAAGCCTGGAAAAAATAATAATAATAAAGAGTCCGCAGATAGGTTTCAAAATCTCTGAGAACCGGTTCTGATTCGAAACGGCCCGGACCAATCCAAGTAGACACCAACCATCTTGGTGAATATTGGAGGAAACTTAAAAAGTGGAGAAAGCACATTTGGCCTGGGGTGGCTAGTGTCAACCTACTACCCTACTCAGTACAAGCAGCTGGCTAGAGAATTGAAACCCACTAACACCCTATCTTTAGCAGACAGTCATTAATCCTAGCACTGGGCTTAAGATGTGCCTGTGCAGGGATAAATTTATTACTCCGTGGACTTCATGGTCCTTAGACACCGAACTAATTGTTTGGAGGGAGCCAATTATGAATCTTACCATCCTTGGGAGGCTATTCTTAGCTACTCCCCAAACGAGATTATTATTAGTTGGTTTAAATGGTTCTTTCGCAAATTTATCTGTGGGGAACATGACACTGGAACTCAACATTTTCCACTTCAGCAAAAAGCACATGCACCTAGTGGAAGAGGATCTAGAAGGGGTTTGTTCCATTGGATACCATTCCTGGATACAAAAATCTCAGTCAGCAACCACAAGATTTCGACTGAGAAACCGAAGGAAACCCTCAAAAGAGTTAAGTGTGAAGCCTATGATTTAGGTGGCCGCGGTGGGCCTCTAGAGTAAGAAAAGTAGTTAAGAAATCCCTTCCCGGCTGACCGGGAGGGGGACAGAAAGAAGGAAGCACAAAAAGCACCAGCAATTTGACCTCAAGCCTCCTCCCCTTATAGAATTGCAAAATATGCATACTTAAGAGGGGTGGAGCAAAGGTCCAAACAGGATCTCGCATTGCTTAATGCCTCATAGGAGAGCAATCTTCTTGACATCCTCAAGAAGTACAGTGCGCCACCGATGAAAATTTATGATCTCAAAGGGATTAGTCCTTGGTTACACCATCACATCTATATGGGAGGAAGAACCAGTTTTTCATGGAGACAACCATAAGGCGACTCTAACTCATACGCAAGAGGCCCCTACAAGTTCTCAAATTACTCAGGTCGATATTTATCCTATTTTGATAGTCCCTAGGTGAGTCCAAACCCCATGTTAAAAACTCAGGGGCACCACCGTGCAAATGAGAGGAGAGGATGTCACCCTCCTCACTACAAGTTGAGGCGATAGACTATGAGAGATCTAAATGAAGGATGCAAGAAAGGACCACTTTACCCTCTTCATCGATAAACTTTGAGAGAGCTTTATGAGCAATCTATCTCTATCGGTTTTGATGACATATCTATGATATTTAGAGCAGATTATGCTAGAGGATCAGGAGAAAGATCACTTCACTTATCCATTTCGGGATCTTATGCTAACAGAGAATGCCTTTGGCTCTACAATGCAATCCGCAACATTCCAAAGATGTATGTCAAAGATTTCGGAAGATATGGTGGATGATTATGGAATATGTAAGGATATCGCCCATATGGGGGACTTTGAGGAGTGCTTGGCCAACCTTGAAACTGTGTTGTAAGCATTGAAAAGAACCTGGTGCTCGATTAGGAGAAATGTCATTTTATGGTGAATCGCAGAAATTGTCCTCAAGTGTTGCTATCTAAAACAAAGGAATCGGGGTTGATAAGTAAAAGTTGAACTTATCTCCGTTACCATCCTACAAAGGTCAAAATAGTAAAGATAGTTGCCATGTCAGGGTTTTTACAGAGGGTTCACCAAAGATTTTTCAAAATCATAAACCCCTTTTATAAGCTTCCGCATGATACTAAATTTAAAATGGATAAAACTTATCAAAATATCTTCAAGAGAGTCACAAATCCCACCCCGACCACTGCACCTATAGCAGAGCCTGGAACTCCGCAACAACCTCTTAAAGTCATGTGTGATGCTAAAGATCTGCCATCTGGGCAGTCCCAGGGGTAAAGAGAGATGGTGTTTGGTGTTTATTATGGAAGCAAAACTCCGAATGTGAAGCTCATAGAAACTACACTACCACAGAAGTAATCGCAGTGGTCTGCCTTAGACAAATTCAAACATACTTCCTGGTGGGGCTTTACACGTTATCTTCACGTACCACTCTACGAAGCATTCCCTAACCAAGCAAAAATATATGCTAAGGCAAGGCTTATCAGATGGGTTCTCCTATTCAAGGAATTTAATCTTCAAATCAAAGACAAGAAAGGTAGAGAATGTGAATGCTGCATCGCCTCCACTAGAACGATAGCCCATATAACACACACAAATTTCCGTAATCAAATGATGAATCCCTGGAATCCCATCGCTACTCAGAGAGGCGCCTCCGGTCAGAGTGCCTGCATTGCTAATTTCAGCAATAGGGGAGGTCCAAGCTGATCGGAAGGGATGTGAGAAGAAATACTTCAAAAATCTATTCCTATAATTGGGAGGAGCCATTTCCTATTCAAGCACGTAATTAGATCATTTGGGGCAGTGCCCCAAGAAGAAACTGGTATTCGGGCAATACTACCACAGAAAAACATGGAGGTCATTTTGCTTCGGACAAAAGGCAGCCATGAAGGTGCTCTAACGGTCTTAAATGGCCTTCCCTCTTTATGGATCCTCGCCGGGCAAAACGTGCCAAGGTCAGGACGATAAAGACCCGCAGCTTCCTGCCATATGATGCCCCTAAGTGGGCATTGATTTCAGCGGACCATTCCTCACGTCTTCGTATTTGTACATCTTGGTGGGGGTTGACTACGTGTCCAAATGGGTTGAGGCAATCCCTAAAGAAAACGATCGCTGTAGGCATCAAGTTTTGAAAGAGAATATCTTCTCCGTGCTTAGTGCGCCAAGGCCAAAATTAGATTGGGGTTCACATTTCAACAAACCTGTCCTCCTAGCTAAATAATATGGAGTGAAATATACAAAGCGCCACCCCTTACCATCCTCAAACTAGTGTACTGTTGAGTCATTAACTGGGAAATCAAGATCATCCCATGAAAGTAGTGAATTCCAACAGGAAAGGATCTGCTCCCCGTTGCCGGATTCATTAAGTGTGGAAACTGAATAAACTTCTTCAAGACAATTCTCGGGATGTCCCCCTATCGTCTGGTGTATGGTAAAGCATGCCACCTCCTTGTGGAAAAAGAATACAAGGTATGGTGGGCGATCAAGAAGCTCAATTTGGATTTAGAAATAGCTGGCCTCAAGAGGTTCCTAGACCTCAATGAGTTAGAGGAACTACAAAATGATGCCTACATAAATTAAAAAATTGAAAAAGAAAGATAAAAAAATGGTATGATCTTCAGATAGAAGTAGGTTAGTTCTTAAAGGAGATCAAGTATTTGCCTACGATTCCAGCTTCACTTTTTCTCCCGCAAACTCAAGTCGAGCGGATCAGTCCTTCATTATCCATCAAGTCTGATCTCTAATGGATAAGGGAATTGCTCAGCTCCAAGGACAACCAACTATTCAAAGTGAATGGCCAAAGAGTCAAGCCATATGCAAATTCGATTGATAATCAGTATTAAGGAGGAACTTTCCTCCTCGAGCCTCCAAAACGCTTAAAGTTTGCTCATAGCGGACTCAATTTCTCCTAAGACTGCAAAGTCCACTTCTTTTTGTTTCATATTTCATTTTACTTTATTTTATTTTTATTTAATTTCCCTCATCTTTTCCTTAATTTAACCTTAATACAAGATTGATTTTTCATTTTCCTTATGTTTCACATGATACCGGGTCGTGGTTTATTTCTTGCAAAATTACTCAATCCAAGAAGCGAGGTGCTGTCGCAGTAGAAAATAAATTTTCAGATGGGCTGTAAAATTTCACAAACTCCTCGCGAAATTCTTGGTGCAGCCTGTGCAATTTCTGCAGAAGCCTCGCAGTCATCGCGAGCATGTAACAAGTCAATTTCCCCCGTCATTTTCATAGGAAGGGCCATTTTCACATAGGAAGGCAATTTTCGCAGACCATTTCTCAAGGGTTGCGAAAATTTCGCAACCCTCTTGCCTTTTTGCAACCCTCTTGCCTTAACTATTTTCTCTCCACTTCCCTTTCCTGCACTGCGACCTATGCACTTGTTCTATCCCTTTATCTGTGCTATCCATTTTTCGAAGCGAAAAGTGAAGAAAAACCAGCACCCTTAACCTCGCTGCTGGGCTCCTCCATTTCCCAATATTTTTTCCCTCTATTTTTTATCCTCCCTTCCTAATCCCTTCGTATTTGGCCCCCTTCCTCCAAAAATATAGCCTCAGCCCCTCCAAACCACCAACCTAGCCGAAACCACCTCCCCTATGTTCCTTCTCTACGAAAACCACGTTTTCAACTGTAAAACCCTAGCTCCTTCCGCCTTCTACCAGCGGCAAAGACCGTAGGTGACACAGTGGATCCCATGATTCAGGTGAGGCCCAAGACCTTGTACTCAAGGCACACGACTGGAACACCACCCCCAGGCGCCAGCACACCGCCTGGCCGCTATCCCTACTGGGTCGCCTCGCTATCGCTCCCACCCTCTTGGCCCCACATAGATACGAGACCCAGGACTGGGCAATACCTCCTCTCCGCCACATTCGCCGCCTCAGTCGCAGCCCCTCCCCTTCTTAAGCAAGAGGGCCCCACCTCAGGCTTCTCCTGAATCCCTCCGTCTCGCAGCACAAGAGCCCCCTCAATCTCCACCTCCTCAGGCCCCACCTGCTAAAAGTTCTCAAGTTCACTCTCCAAGATCCACGATCAGAAGGCCCCTCATTCACTGTGGCTCAATTGAAAGCAATTCATACTACAGTGGCAAAGACCTACACAATGAGCATTTTGAAATTCCACCCTCTGGCGCCCTCCCCTTAGTTTCTCTCTCGGACTCCATGCTACTTGTGCAAAATACTTACCACCTAGAGCCCTTTTATAGATTCGTGGTGGTAGCCGAATTCTACCAAACTATGACTCGTGAGGGATCAAAATCTTACGACAACTTTATCACGGTCGTGGAGTGGAATTCCTTCGAAAGATCCGACATAGCCACCACATTCAATCTTCTTCCTATCATGGCAAACTCATGCATCATATATAAAGGGCACATCACTCATCACGGGAGATGGTCCATATCCTTTCCCGGGACACCTCGGCTGGTCCCATTTTGTTAAGATTGCAGCTCCTTATAGGGATGCTTTTTATTGATCATGTTCTGCGATCAAACCTATTTCCTCTTTAGCATTTGGTTTAGAGGAGGGGCGCCATACTGAAGGCACTCTACCGCATTTTAGAGGGTTTCTGGTTTACCCGTGCGGAGCTCATCATGACTTCTCTTTTCCACTTTGAGGAGAAGATATACCGTAAGAACCTTACCAGAGTAGAGGTCATTCCCCTACTGTTTCCATGACTGCTCTCTCAGGTGTTGGAGCACCTTGGTTTTCCGGCTGAGCCCTATTTAGAGTGATGTCGAGTTTGCAAGGCTGTTTTCATGGTGAAAAAGTGGCAATTTTTGTTGGGTGCTTCTCTTTCCGCTCGGTCGATAGGACTAGCCCGCACTGCATCTGTTGGGGACACATCAAGCATCACAATTCCCACTTTGCCAGCGGTCAGCACGCATCATCCCGAGCCTCCGATTGCCTCGGTCCTTGTCGATTCAGTTAGGCCTAGTACTTCTGTAGCACCTATGGAGACTATTCCCATTTCTCCACGTGATTTTCTGGCCATTATGACTTCAGTCCGCACTTTTGTAGCTACGTCTCCTTCTTTTGCTATAGGCCATGCTGCCTTGGTCGAGTGCATGACATGAACCGAAACCATCCTTACACACACCAATACCACCTTATTTTCAGGAACCAATGCTTGACCTAATGCAGATTGAGTCACTGGGCTTGCCTCGTATCACGAGTCCTCGAGTGCGGTAGCACTAGAAGACCCGACCCCTCCTACAGCTCCATTGGACCTCCTGGCAGCAGCAACAACAACAACCCCTTCACCATCAACTGCTCATCCTACCTAGGATGGGGATGACATTCCACCCTCTATAGATATGTGAGGTGGTATCACTTCCTTCTTTAGGTTTCCTCTCTAAATTCCATTACGGGTAATGCGATGATTGGTTTGGGGGAAAAATTAATGAAGGAAATGGCTTTTATGTTATAGTTATGCTTTTGTTTTGAGCAAGTCCTTTTGGGTGCTGGCAGTTCATTTTTCTAACAAGTATAAGTATGCCTTTTGTTTTCAGCATATGTTATAAAGTTTCAGCATATTTTATAAAACATATAGTTTCTCATTTACAACCAATTTTTTTTTGTAATGCCCAGCTTGCAATAGGAGAAATTGAAATCTTGTTCAAATCTTTGTTAATGCTAGAATGAGTATTATGCTTGGATTGAGTTGATAACCAATTGGGACACTACTTGTTTTCAACATTTTTCTTCTTTGAAGCCCTAACACAGCTGTGCACATTAGATTCAATGATAAAAAATTGAAAGGCTGCCTTGCCTCTAAGCCTACGTAAAAGTCGGCCTCATACTTTTAACCCTTGCCTCCTTTAACCAGATTAGGGACCTGTATAAAAAAGACGATGAGTCTTCGAAAATAAAGAAAGAGAAAAGAAAAATTGTGACACTTTACCTTGAAACGAAAACACATTCGAGATATATGGCGAAAGTCTTTAAAATAAGTCTTTAAATAACTTTGGTTGGGAGTCACTGACCTTGTGCTCGTTACATGGGTGAATAGGTGGAATTCAAAAAATTGTAGGTGTTGGAGTTTCAAACTCATTAAACGTCCGGGGTGAAACCTGAAGAGTTAGTGGTTGAGAAACCCTTATGACTTGATGCCCTAAACCTTAATTGGTTGGGAGACATCGGTGGACCCCCGTTACTTGGACAATTGTGAATTCGATATCCTGACATTACTGCTTGAAAAAAAAGAAAAGGACATTGTAGAATAAAGGGGGTCTACGATCTGTGAAATTTGGTTAATTTGTTAGGTTTAGACAAGAGCTAAGTTGGAGGGGAACATTTTGACAGACTATCTTTGAAACCTAATCAAACTAAACACTTAGGTTTTTGTGGAAGGTGTTAGTTTGGTTCTCTAGGAATTGAACCTCTTTTGATACTTGATTTTGCATAGCACACAGTCTTCCTGAGATAGTTGTTGGGCGAACATTGACTTTGTTGAAGAACATTGCATTATCCCCTCATTTTTTTTTTAAACATAATTTTTATGGACATATATATAGCTGATCTTGTTTCATTTACTTTCTTCTTCCTTCATTGCCAAGGAACTAGCAATGTATTCTAGTTGGGGAGTGATTACTACTAAATAGTGTTGTTCATGCCCTTAACACTCTGGGGTTTTGAGCTTTTAAGTAGTAATCAACTATTAACTGGTAGGCATGTTGAGACCGCTATCCTACTGATCATATTTTATGGAGAATTTTGTAGTTTTCATTGGCCAGTTATGCCAAGCTTGGAGAGTCAACTAAATCATGGAGAATTCAAGTCGAAATCAGAGTTGCAAATCAAAGTGGAAAGTGAGCGGTCTGAAGAGGAAAGCATGCGTTCGCGAGGGGTTTGTGAAATTTCGCGACCTACTTGAATTTAAAGGGCTCTGGTATGTTGCGATATGTTGCTATTGAATTTTCTTTGTACTCTTTTTTATCTTTCCAAATTTGTCCCTTCGTAATAGTGATATTATGTTGATATTTTGGTAATTTGTTTTGGCAGTATGGCATATATACCAGAGACAAGACTTTGTAATGATAATTCAATGAAAATTGGAACCAAGCTTCCTGGATAAGCCTCGTTTTTTTTTTCTCTCTCGCATTTTCCTTTGATTTTCCTTCACTTTCTCACTGCCTTGAGCACCCTACCAGGATGACAGCTCATAGGATGAGTGGCTGAAATTGCTCCTTCTTGGAGAAGGCTCTTGTGTGGGGATGCAGGCAAATTGAGGGGTTCCATGTATTTCACACAGGTATTCACTGCCTTTACTGTTCTCCATTTATAACTCTAGGTTTTGATCCCTTCGAGTCACATTGAATGGTTATTATTCGGTAAGCTTTTTGATCTCATTGGATGCTTAATGTTAAATCTAGTGATGTTCATTAGTTATCATTTATGAGCCATTGAAAGGTGAGTCAAGGAGACTTTGTTTTAACACACAGACATTAATGGCTGCAGATACCATTTCAAAGATATTTAATGAGGGGTAGTCTTTATAGCTAAATAAAGATCCAGTTCGGGAGATAACTATAGGTCATCCTCCCCAACACGAGGAAAAGACCCCGTGAAACCCTCAGTTGCCCTAGGAACCTAAGCCCAGCGACCTAAAACTTCAAGGATTTCTATTTTACATTGAACTTATTTTACTGTTAGTTTTCAACACAAAACTCCTCACTTTTGTAGCCCCAAATCCCAAAAAATATGAACTTGCCGGTTTAAACTTGATTGTAAGTCATTTACGAAGAAAACTCTCATCCACGTGGATGATCCCCAGAACCATTGTGCTATAGTAGCTATGCTACGCCCGGTATAAAGTGTTAGGTTACATATTGTTGATTTAGAATACCACCATGGGCTATACACACTTAAGCACACACAGAATCACTAATCTCGCACAATCAGTTGCAAGGTACTGAGTAGTATGTGTATGTTCTCTGGGTTTATTATAACTAAAATGTTTAACCAAAACATAATTATATGCCTTATCAGTTCCATCATTTGTTTAAATATTCCCGAGTCTAGACTTTCAGCCTATTTATTATTAACCTCACAACTTTCCCATTTCAGTTGAGCTCCATTTGCCTACTTCATCTACCAAAATTTCTCTTTTGTTGTTCAGATTGTTTGGTCTTTTTACAAGATACTATGCCATAATGTCAGTTAAAAGTTCAATTTGATCAACTATTCATTATGAGTATGTTTGCCTTTTTCTATATAGACTAAAACCCCTCAAATTAACATAGTTACAAGAGCATTACACTTCTCTTGCATCCATGTCATTCTGGATAAGTTTGCTTGGTAAAAATAATTTTCTCTTAATGTTCATGGTTTAAGACCAAGGGGTGAGTCTATGACACTTTTAATTATCAGTCATATGTGAAGTAATCAAATGGATAGCAGTCTAGGGTTATCATTCACAAGTTGGTAGCAATTAAAGATCAACTACCCAACTACTAAAATTTCATACTATTTGGACTAAGAACTCATAGTGAAAGTTTATCAACAAAAATTAAAATCTGTACATTAGATATTGTCAAACTAAGCTAAAACAAAAATAAATGAATAAAAATAAATTGTATCTATAAGAATGGATTGAATCAGTTTCTTGTGAGAAACGAAAACTATCAGTGAAATACAATGAAACAATCAATTCTAGCACTAAAGTACATTGCTATGTTCTATATATGGATCTGGTTTTGTCCAAGATTTCCTAATTGTTGGAATTGGATTTCTGTATTCATCTGGTTAGATATCCCTTGCTTCTCTCGAAGACAGATCCAACCAGCTAGTTGTATTTAGAGATTCTCTTGCAAGATACGGGTGATTTTCTCTCAATACTTCTTTTATTTCCTGTGACAACAAACCTTTTGCTTTCCCTTCTGGGGAGTTTCGCAAGCTTCTACCATAATCGGTGGCTCGGCCTCACGGATCATAGGTTCGTCTCTTTCCACTTGATTAGATCTAAGCTAACGGGGTTAGGAACTTACCTTTAGATTAAGGTGAACTCTGATTATTTATATTGTTAAATACACCCCTCCAACTTCAATTATGAGCAGATAGAGTTTGTCAAATGAACTCTCGAGCTCGAGCGGTTCGTCAATGGTAGTCTAGCATGCAGCTAAGAAGAATGCTCTCTGCTCTCGGGGAATCTCCGTCTCGTGTCCTTGTGAGAGGGCATCCTGGATATCAGAGCAAGCTACATTCCCTCAATTGGTATTCGATTACTACTAAACTAGGAACTTATCAATTCAAACGACTTGATTAAAGTAAGCAAGACCCAGTATTTCTCCGTATTGGTGCGGGAAGGTAGCCAACTAAATGTAAATCAAATCGACGGAGGCGTACTCTACGATTCTTGATACAATGAATTAGAAGTAGATGTGGTGCAACACAACCACTATAATTGCAATAAAACTGAGAAGAAATGAATTTCAGAAATTTGGCTAGATTTCATAAATTTTAAAGGCAGTAATACTAAGAAAATAACATAAATAAAATCCAGCTCTACTCGTCTCTACACAGTTCGCAGATTCAAATCCAGAAAAGAAATAAACTAAAAACAAAGAAAAGAAATAAAAATCTACTCTAAACTATACTTGAGTTCCTTTATTTCACATTTTCTGGGTAGTGAAGGCAGGCTTCTTTACTCTTCCTAATGTTGTCTATTTATCTTTGTAAAAATAATTTGGGCGAATCCCCAGCTCTAGGTGAATTTCAAAGCCCGACTCCTTTGTTCTATGTAGCGACCTCAAAGTTGATGTCGCAACATGGATTTTCTCTTGCTTGCTCGTGAGTCGCGACCTCATTATCTCTACCCGCTCTGACTGGTTTCCTTTTAGTGCAACGTCTGATGGTCACGACATCGTTTGCAGTCGCAACCTCATTTGCTCAGTGTTTCTTCAGTGTTGATGTCGCAACCTCATGGTGATGTCACGACCTCTTTTGTCTTTCTCTTCTTCCGACTTCTAGGATTGCAGCGATTTTTAGGTGCGACCACGCACAATTTATAGATGGCTTCATGTTGTGACCTTGATTTCTTGGTCACAGTTGTATTGGTGGTCTTCAGCCTTCACAGGTTTCAATTTTATGTCGCGACCTCATGGTGATGTCGCGACCTCTTTTGCTGCCCATTTCTTTTCTTCTGGTCGCAACCTCAGTTCTTTGTTGCAACCAGTTTTTCTCTTTCCCACCTTTATTCCAGGTCGCGACCTCAAAAATATGTCGTGACCTCTTTTGCTGTCTGCTTAGCTCTTCTTTAGGTCGCGACCTAAATCAGTGGTCGCGACATTGTTTGCGGTTTATGATCATTAAATGGTCGCAACTTCAGTTTCTTGTTAAGACTTTGTTTGGCTTCTTTCTAGGTTGCGACCTCCTTTTCTATTCTTAAACTCTTAATGTGGTTGCAACTTCACTTTTTCTATTGAGACTTCAAATCCTGTTTTTATGTTGCGACCTCAACAGCATGTCGCGACCTCAAATGGAACCTTTCATCAAAAACTAGTTGCAACTTCGTTTACTTGCGAGGGCCTCTTGTGGCTTTTGGGTGATGGATCCGTATGTGAACATCGGAGTGATGTCGACCTCGGTCCCTGGCGTAAGCTAGTTTCTTCGATTTTCTTGAGATTTGAGCTTCTTTGTATTTTCTGCAAAATTAAATTTGAGTAAAATCCACATTGCATAAACAAATCAACATATATCTTGTAATACTTTCAGAAAAATGATTCAAAAATCTAATGAGTTTTGGACTCATCATATTCCCTCAAACTTAATATTTTTAACTTGTCCCCCGAAGCAAAGAAAAGAAAAAGAATTGTTTGTCCTCAAACCAAATAAGTTTAAAAATTTTAAGGACATTTTTTCTGCTCAGAGCTCCACATTCACTTTCTCATTCCACCTTCTAATCTGGAAATAAGAAATACCATCATCATTTTAAATTTCAGTTTCGATTCAAGCATAAGAAATGGTATACTTCTATCACAAATTTCTTGATGAACTAATGTATTTAAACAGTTTATTCAACAAGTCTTGTTCTGTGTGTGTGTGTGCAGGTCTTCAATCCTTTTCATCTTCATGTTGAATTTAGTTAATCTTCTGGGAGTTTTCTTGGACTGTTTGTCAAAGTCTCATAGGCTTGTTTTTCATATTGATCTCTCCCCACTAATGTAGGTAAATTCAACTGAATCAATGAGGTCTTTCGAGCTTACTTAATGTTGGGCTTAGGTAATTGGGTAGATATTGAAAATTCAAGATTTGCAGTCACCTAGTTTCCACTTTTTCTCTGTGCTTGTTGCGATCGACTTTCTGCTTTCTTCTTTGTACTTGTTGGGTCTCTCCTCAATCTTGGCCTGATTCTTCTTTTTGAATTCTTTTTATGGAGTTTCAATTTCCATCTGCACTTTATTCAGGCCAGTTCCTTTGTTCTTGAACTCTTTTGCTTTTGTTTTTCTAAGGTTAGGAATAGTGCAATGTTTTGTCTTCTTAGGCTTTCTATTACTCTTAGAGAACTTTGGGCTAGCAACTCCCATACCAGTTGGTATTAGGGTACTAGGTGTTAAAACACCCCTACGAGCTTAATTGTTCAAGGGAAATAGGCCACAAGACAAAACTTATTCACTTTTTCACTAATTTATGCATCTTTACTTACTTTCCTTCAGTGAAAAAAATTGGAAATATTTTTCCCCCGAGCTTGTTTCTTCCCTTATAGTAGACTTTTACGTGCTTGGGGCTGGATGCTTTGGGCTCTTGCTGCAGGATTATTGGGAAGGGGAATTTGGAGTTTCAGTTCTTTGTTTGTTGAAGAAATAAGGCTTATTTGGCTCAAATTAAAAACATAGAGAATATGCTTTTAGCATATATTGAAAATGAGCTTAAGAAAAGCTCAAGCGCGAGGATGGCCTCTATCACTTCTTGTTGGCTGTTTTTCACCTAGATTCGCCTCAATCAATATTCTAACAAGTTCTAGGACTATGGACTCTTAATCTGAATTTCCCCGAGAGAAAGATGTTCAAATTCCTCTCAAAGTTTCATAGTTTGTTGACCGTGTATTATTTCTTCAAGACTTGTACTTATTTCTTGTCTACTTACATTATTTCAACCAAGTACTTTGTTCCATCAGCAATAACCATTTCCAATTTTGCAATCTATCTTGAATTTAGCAATGCGGCTGGCACTCCTAATTTCCAGTTTAATTATTCACGCCCTTATTCTTCCTGAAATTTTGTTCTTAGGAAAGAACAGAATTGTTTATTTGATTCATGCACAGACAATGCATTTATTCTTTTCATGCTAAACAGAAATTGACACAAAAACGAAATTTCTCAAATAAATTCATCCATAAAAAAAAATTAATTTGTAAGTCAACAAGAATTTTTATTCAACTATCAAAACATTTCGATATTGTACAATCTGTTTTCCCTACAAATAAGACTATAACTTCGTCAGAGAGAAAAGCTTTCTATTTCTTTATCTAAAACTCCATATCCTTTCTAGAGAAGGTTGTAGCCACGCTACATTTGGTTCCATGAACCTTGAAACTTCTTTCACAGTGATTAATGATTTAACAAAGTGGGTCAACAAATTAGCTCTTCCTTCCTTTTTCTTTGGAGCTTCTCGAGTTAATGGGTTCAAATTAACCATTCTTCCAATTCCCTTCCCATCAACCACTCTCTTGATTACACAGCGTTTTATGGAATAATGAATGGAATTGGTTAGTTTTCCGACTCCATTCATTCCATAAGTTCTGTGTTTGCAGCCTAGGAACTCTTCTTTTTCTCTCATTCTCCCTTCTCTTCATTCTTTTTGCTTATTTTTCCTATTGTTCTCCCATCCTTTTATAGTGATTTTGCGTCTCTTGGGAACTACAAGACCATTTATTCTTTCTTTAAATTTCGATGCGAGGTGAATGAGTTTCTCAAATTCACTAGCTGCACCCACCTATTCCAGCAGTTTGAAATTTGGTGGAGAATATTAGTCAGTTTTTTCTTGAGATTATTAGATTCCCTCTAATTATTCTCTTTGAAACTGAAGCCGGACCAGGCCAAGTGGTTAATCAGAGATGCTGAGATTTTTGTTTTTGCATTTATAACCTGTTTGTTTAAAATTCTGGAATGAGTGATCTGAATTGAAGGTTTAAGTCAATTTAGAGCCGACCTTGAGGTGGGTGGATTGTTGGCTCACTTTGCTGCGTCATCAGATTTTGGCTTTTAGGTGGTGATTTTTCAATGAATTTTGTTTTAATGATAGGGCCTTGAAATGAGAGGTTTGAAATTCCTCTTTTATTGAATTTTGGACTTTTAAGTATAACAGAAATTTTTGTTGCGACACGAAATAATAATTGGAACAAGGAATTTTTGATGTCACAACTTTCTCTTTTCTTTCCTTGCTTTATTTCAGTCGTGACCTCAGTTTCACTGTTTCGACTTCCTTTTCTAGTTGACTGTTTCCACATCCAACATTCTTGGTTGCAACTTTTTGGATTAGTGTTGCGACCAGAAAATTTTCAGTTCTTCCTAAACAATCAAATTCAAAGCAATTTCACTTTATTCAAATTCAATCAAGACAACTACAACTCAGTTCATCTTCATCATGCAAATATTCAACAAATTCATCCTTTATGCATCACATTCAAAATTTAAGCACCGAAACAAAATAAAATTCCCCCAAACTTTCAATCATGCTATATCAGAGACAAAATTTAAATAAAATCAAAAAGAGTGTACTGCCCCTTTTTGTCTCTTATGCCGATTGAAGTTTGATTGTATAAATCTCTCCCTTTTTTAAAACTTTCTTTTCTTTCAAAATGAGCAAAAATATTTACACACTCTTGATCAAATATGAATCAAATTTCTTAAAGCCTATGAAATGTAAACACAAAAATTGTAAACTATAACCATAAAAATTTAAAACAAACTGATGTGGATTGCCTTCCACAAAGCTGCTCAATTTTTTTAGTCTTTAGCTGGACTTTCTTAACCGTTGTTATTTTATTTCCATTTCCATGTCGAGGAACTAGGGTTTACTTTTCAGTGGCATATCTCAAAGATGATTGCTTTGTCTGACCATTCAACTTTCTGAACTCCACTCATAGTTTGCCTAGTTTTAAAGTATCTTTAACCCCAAAATGTGTTGTGATACCACTGTATATGGTCCACTCCATTTGGATTTAAGCTTTCTTGGAAAGAGTCTTAGTCTGGAGTTGAATAACAGGACATGATCTCTTGCCTTGAATTCCCTCCTCAAAATTCGTTGATCATGCCAATTTTTGTATCTTGCAGCATTAGCACTATCATAGAAGTGTCAGATCTCAGATCTTCCCAATTCATTTACCTTAGGTAGCTCTCTTCCTTTTGCGACTTTGAAATCAAAATTTAGCTTCTTGATGGCCACATAGCTTTTTAAATTCTATGGCTTTCGAGGTAGATGACCAGGATTTCAGACCAGCCTGTATATGGGGACATTCCATTGAGTTTCATGATCTGTGTGTATAGTGGAGTGCGTCATCAAGCAGACAAATCTACATATTTAGAACTACGGTCTTTGAATTTTCTTTATCCACATTTAGTTCCAAGCTTGCCCATTTGTTTGGATTAAGCCAGCTCATAATGTGTTTGATACCCATATCTTGCCCATGAGTTTGTCAAACACCTTATTTGCAAATAGCTCCCTCAAATCAACGATTATGGTTCTAGGTGTCCCCAAATCTGCTGAGAATATTTCTTTGTAAAAAATCCGACAAGCTGTATTGGCATCATTCTTTGGACGAGTTTATTTTTCGACCGTTTTTGTCGTAACCCCTGGCTAGGGTATGTATGTATTTCCAAATGAAGCTGGAAAAGGCCCCGTAAATCCCGACTACGTACATAAATAGTTACCACCGGGATACAGGGCATCATTTTTGCCTGTGTCTTCCCATTCTTTGGCATTGATCTGTAGCTTTACCCATTCAAAAGCAGTCCTTAAAAATAGTAGACATTGCGTCACGACTGGAAAATTTTGTGGTTGTTTTATCTAATGTCCTCCGTATGGTGATGCATGACATTCTTGTAAAATCTTGCTTTACTCACATAGTATACATCTCTTATAATCAAATCAGCTCCTCTTTTTTAAACAATGTGGATCATCTGATCTTATTACTTAACATCAGTCCTTAGCTTTTTCTCAGGTGGTACGCCCAGATCCGATAACATATTCTGACTAGGGTTCTGTGTGACATACCCAGGTGTTTGGGTGATATTTGAAATAATGTTCATGGAAAATTTCTGCTAAACTCTGCTGTTCCTTCCCCTTATACAGTGGGTTTCTCCCTCTTGACAAGTGATCAGCTATCACATGTCACAACCCTTCTTGTCTTTTATTTCTAAATCAAATTCACCATGCAGTACCCACCTAATGATTCAAGCACATTGTTTTCTTTTAATTAGATATTTAATTTACATGATCGATGTATAATAACATGGGACCAAAAATATATGGCCTAAATTTTCATGCAAACACTATTGCCCATCTCACCCCAGGTAGTAAGATAATTTTCTGAGCTTCATTAAGGTTTGTTGGCATAGTATATGGCTATGAACACTTTCATCTTTCTATCCCAATCTGACTCCCATTCTGAAAATCGCGGCATCTACGTGATTTAATTCTGTTTAATCTGGTTTTGCCATGATGGAAGCTTCCAGTGTCGAATTTGATTTCTTGAAAACTTGATACGGTTCTAAAAACTCCATATTTCAAATGGCCCGAGCAATTCTTTCAATGTTAACCCTTCTGCGCTATTTCACATCTTTGGGTTTGTTTAATTTCACATACTTCATGCATTGTTTTCATTTTATACTCTGGGATGTTTCTTTGTTTAACAATTTTGTTGTTACCACTATCAGACTCTCGGAATCTCACTGAAAAATTCATCAATTTGACTGATAGAATGTTGAAGGATACAATCAGAATTCAATTCAACATTGAGAAGGCTATTGTTTCCTACACCCTTACAACTTTCTGCATCTACATCAGGATGTTCCAAACTCCTATTAATATTAAAGTGCACTGCTTCATTTCCCACCCTTAGTGTTGGTTCACCTTCAGACATCTATCAAGGCAAACATTGCTAAGAAAGGTCTTCCCAACAACAAAGGAACTTGGGTATCTTCCTCCATCTGCATGATAACAAAATCCACTGGGAAGATGAATTTCCTAACCTTGACAAGTACATCTTCAAGAATACCTTCTGGTTGTGCCACTGTCTATCACCACTATAATGTAATTGTCAAGCTGGGTAAGTTCCCCAAATTAAGTCTCTACACAACCGATAGAGGCATCAAATTTATACTAGCGCCGTGAATCACATAAAGCTTTCAATTCATATTTCCCCTATGGGAGCGTGGAATGGTGAAACCGCCAGTGGTCCTTCATTTTTGCCGAGCTTTCATTGATAACCAAGACTGTAAGTAGCGTACTAAGTTTACTATTCCCTCCTCGCCTATCTTCCTTTCTTGCTCCGTGATTCCTTTTAAATTTTGCATAAATAGGCATTTGGTCGATCACCGTAAACGGGATATTGATTTCATTTTCGAAAAAGTCCAAGAATCAGAAACCTGTTCTTCCTTCTCGCTCTTCAAGTCTATGTGGAAATGGTACTGAAGGTGAATAAGCTGGTACTCCTTCCTTCTGTTTCTGCTCCTTACTTCCTTTCTACTGCTCAACTGCGGTGCTCTTCTCCTTCCTTTCCAGCTTTCTTCTTTGTTCCCCCGCTCAGTTTCTTTCTTTCTTTCTTTCCCTTTTCTTTTCCCTTCAAGAGTCAAGCCAAATCCTTCCCACTTTAACTAATTGCCATGCACCCAGATTCTTTGAGTGCGTCACTAGGAATGTACCCTTGCTCTGATTTCATATATCCGTGGCCATTTGCCCTACTTGTGTCTCCAAGTTTTAACGAGGCACTAGTATTTTCTCAAACACCGAGTATCGACTTGAAAGCTCTGCCATAGCTTGCTCATGAAAGTGTAATGGGCTTCCTTATCGGGTCTCCCCATGAACCGCATCATTTGTTCTTCAAATGGTTGAGTCCTCCTTGACCCCGATAGTCATTTCGCCTTCTCCTCCTCGATGTCGCATCGGAACCCGTGGTCACGGGGATATCCCTTGCTGAGGATTCCCCATTCCATGCCTCAGCCTTGTACCCCCTCCACCATACATGAGAAATTCCTCACGGTTCCTCAATGTTTGACTCGTAATGTGTGGGCAGTGTTAGATTTGGCTTGAATGGTAATTTCGGCCTAGTCTACTTACTTAACCTCCTCAAGACTATGTTAATCTTCTTCTGGTACATCGCACTCTTTTCCTCATAAGCTCTCTTCCACAAATTCCTATTTCATGAGCAAAGGTGCATTTTTTCTCTCCTCGCTTCATTCATCCTATGCATTATGGCATCTAACTTTCGCTTCCATGGTCAGTTACCTTGCCTCGCTACCCATGACCCCTTTCCTCTCATCGCTACCCTTGAAAACTCGATGGAGCTTTCATTGCATTTGGCCGTGTCTTCTATCGTGATCTCTAGCCTCTTCAAAGACTTTTCAAGCCAATGCTCCACAAAGATGAAGCATCAATAATACCCTTAGATGTATCATTCAAGGCATGATACATTATATCCATCTGGGTTTTTAAATCAATTCCATGCATAAGGCACCTCTTTTCAAAGAACCTCTAACCTTTCCTGTGCTACATATAGGCTCTCATCTTCCTTTGTTAAATACTATTATCTCACTTCTTCTCTCCGAGGCGATGGGGGAAAGTGAACCCGCCCAAGTATGCTTCACCAACTCTTCCCAAGTATCAACTCGAACCATATGGTAACGATTCATACCATGTGGCCGCTTATATTCTTAAAGAAAATGGGAAGATATGCAACTTTATCAATTCTCCCAGTCTCACACCATTCAATCTCACCCAGATTTTTCATCCTCAAAAATCTACCTGTGCAAGCCAAGCCATTCGTAGCGACTGAACCGATGTTGTCGCACCGTTGTAACTGGGTCACTTTGTCTCAAGTTATTTGCATCCACAAAAATAGGGTCAGTTCCTCGATTGCGCATCACCTTTCCCGAATAATAGGCCTCCAAAATCCTCCATCAGGTCGCGAATGGAGGCCTTCCGGCCGGGCCGCGGGCCCCTCCGGCCCTCCGTCCGGTCATGTCTCTCATCCGCCATAACCGCGTCTCATTTTTAGTCCTTCTTAAGCTTCGAAAGTGTTCTTCCACCCGTTGTCATTGAATCAGCTCTAACTCGTTTCCTATGCATTAAAGGATTTCCGAAATCAAAACACACCCGATTAACAGATTAGTCAAACTAAACAAGCATTTTCAACATGGCTCGTTAAAGATCGCGGTTGATGTAGCCACCGCTTGAAAAGCTATTTTTGTTCTTTTCTTTATAAATGTCCAAATTAGTATTTCCTCTTTGTCGAATATTGATCTATTTAATTCTTTTCAACCACTTCAAGAACTACAACATAAAAACTTGTTCGGCTTTTCTATATAGACTAAAACCTCTCAAATTAACATAGTTACAAGAGCCTCACACTTCTCTTGCATCCATGTCATTCTGGATAAGTTTGCTTGGTAAAAATAATTTTCTCTTAATGTTCATGGTTTAAAGAAAAGGGTCAAGTCTATGACACTGCAAGTGCACAGGTCATACAAGCAAGATAACTAATGTAAGTCCGTGTATCATTCCACGTAGATTGGTAAATCTAATTAAATATCAACTACCCCAACTACTAAAATTTCATACTATTTGGACTAAGAACTCATAGTGAAAGTTTTATCTCAACAACAAAAATTAAAATCCTATGCTATTGAATATTGTCAAACTAAGCTAAAACAAAAATAAATGAATAAAAATAAATTGTATCTATAAGAATGGATTGAATCGCTTCGAGAAACGAAACCATCGTTGAAATACAATGAAACAATCAATTCCGTAATCCAGCAAATTGCCTCGTTTCTCTATATATGGATCTGATTTTGTCCAAGATTTCCTAATTGTCGGGAATTGGGATTTCTCCATATTCATCAGAGTTAGATATCCTGTTTCCTCTCAAGACAAGATCCAAACTACCACCTCAGACTCCAAATTCCTCTTGCAAGATCTCGGGGTATTTTTCTCTCAATACTTCATACCCATTTCCCTGCTGGATTGGGTTAATCTTGCTTTTCCTTCTCGTGGATTTTCAAAGCTTCTACCACTTAACTGCGGGCTCAACCTCCGCATCTATGGTTCGTCTCTTTCCCTTGATTAGATCTAAGCTAACACTGTGGTTGTGAACTTACCTTTTAGATTAAGGTGAACTCTCTCGATTATTTATATTATTGTTAAATACACCTCCAACTTCAATTTTGAGCGAACGTGGGATTATCAAAATGAACTCGTAGTCAAAGAATTGGCCAATGGTAGTCTAGCATAAATTTAAAAGAATGCTCTTCGCTCTCAGAATCTCCGCTCTCTATATCACACTGTAGGGCATCCCCGATATCGAGTAAAGATACATTCCTCAATTGGTATTCTAAGACTACTATCGGGAACTTATCATTCAAAATGGAAGACTCACTATAAACCGAAACCAAAGTATTTCTCCATATTGGTGCAAGAAAGACTGCAACTAAATGTAAATCAAATCCAGCAAGAGTCAAGTACTTCACACGCATTGCGAATTAAGAAATGGAGTACCATCACGCATAACCACCGTAATTGCAATAAACCGAGAAGAAAACGTACTTTAAATTTGTCTAGATTTCATAAATTTTCAGTGCATTACCAAGAAAATAACATAAATAAAATCCACTCTACTGCCTCAAAGACAACAGATTCAAATCCGTAAAAGAAATAAACTAAAAACAAAGAAAAGAAATAAAAATCTACTTAAACTATACAATCGCAGTTCCTCTCCTTTCCCTTTTCCGGGTAAAGGAAGACTAAGCTACTTTACTCTTCTAATGTTGTCTATTTTATACTGGTGAAAAAGAATTCTGGGCCGAATCCCCAAAGCTCCAGTGAATTTCCAAAGAAAAAAGCCCAATTACGCTCTATGTTTAGACCTCAAGTTGATGTCGCAACATGGATTTCTCTCTTGCTCGCTTGATTAGTCGCGACCTCATTATCTCGCTTACAACTAGTTTTCAGAATCGCTTTGATCAATGGTCACGATGATCGCTTGCGCCGTTAACTCATTTGCTCGCAAGAGCCTTCTTCGTTGATGTCGCGAATTTCATGGTGATGTCACGACCCTTTGTCTTTCTTCCAATTTTTAAGCTATGTAAAGCAGCTTTTGTGTCACGTAATTAATTCTCTGCTTATAAGATGGCTTCATGTTGTGACCTTGATTTCTTGGTCGCAAATACATTATGGTCTTCACCTTCACAAGTTTCCTCTCACTCTCTTATGTCGCGACCTCATGGTGATGTCGAATCTCTTTGTCGCTCATTCTTTCTCTTCCGTCTAACCCCGCCTTTGTCAAACTAGCTTCTTTCCACCTTTATTCCAGTCGCGACCTCAAAATATGTCGCGACCTCTTTGCTGTCCGCTTAGCTCGTGTCGCGACCTAAAATCGTTGGTCGCTACGATCGCTTAGCGGTCCTGTGATCATTAAATGGTCGCAACTCGCCATAAGACTTTGTTCATTTTCTTTCCGTGTCATGAATTCTCCTTCTCGCTCTAAACTCTTAATGTGGTCGCAACTTCACTTTTCTCGTTGAGACCTCCAATTCCTACTTTATGTCGCGACCACCGAAGATGTCGCGACTCAAATGGAACCTTCATCAAAACTAGTTGCAACTTCGCTTACGGCGAAGACCCTCAGGGCTTTCGCTGACGGGATCCATGTCGCGACATCGGCGGATGTCGCGACCACCTCCGTTGTGTCGGTTTCTTCCCGATTTTGCCGTAGATTCAGTTTCACGATTTTCCTAAGAAATTAAATTTGAGTAAAATATCCACATTTCAGAAACAACTAACATTTATCTCAGAATATACTTAAAATGGATTAAAAATCTAATGAGTTTTTGGACTCATTAGAGTACAACAAAGTTAGCACAACTAATCTCACACACATTCTGTTCACCCAAACAATTCAACATTATAGTAATAAGAAAGTTTACTCAAATGCTAGAATCTGTAGAATCAATACACAATTAACACAGTTCATCAAAGGTATTTCATTTGTATTCAGGGAAACATTACAAAAGAGGTTTTCAAATACGATAGGGTAAGCCCACTATCTTCTGGTACTTTGGCTCCTTTAACTGTCTCTTGAATTTTAACCCAACTTTCTGCACCTTCAGAGTGAACAATTCATTGATCGTTTCTTTGTTGAAATCTATCCATTTTCCTCTGACATATACCTTCTTTCCTTTCTCTTCCACCATGTTAGCAAAAAATTATTTAACCCATGCAGCATAGCTAGGTGCCTTGCGCTCACCCAGTGATTGCCATCCTCTCTTCTCAAGCATTTCAGAGAAAGGGAAGATGAGTTTGTTGAATCCTTTTTCAACTATGAAACCCCTATCCTTCAGACTTTTTTCCATTAAATCAGAGGCTTTGTCTAAGATTAAGATTCTTACTCTCTACTCTTTTTCCATCGTAGTTAAGGTAATCCACCTATAAAAGGAACACTTCGAGAAACTTTCATTATCATATCAAATTTCTCAAGCTTTCAAACCTAAGCCTTCTTAAAATCTCACAAAGAGCAGAACCAAGTCGAATCTTAACTCTCCAACCCTCGACAAGGTGATAGGAAATGTAGTAGAGAAGGTTATGTGAGAGAGAGCTGAGGAAGCTCAAGGAGAAAGTGCAGAAGAAGAAAGCCAAGAAACTGCCCTTGAAGTTGTGCCTTAGGAGATAAACGTGGTGGTGGAAGAAGGAGAAGCCAGGGCCTTCTACTCCAACAAGGGAGCATAAGCGTTCCAGAAGTATCTGGCCAAGAACAGCTTCATGGAAGAAAGAGGTTTCAAGTAGCTGGTGTCCCCAGCAACGGCGACATAAACTTGTTAATAAGACATATTCCATATATACCAATTTTCTATCAATGCTGCATAGAACTATTAAGTCCCTACAGTGGTACCAAAAACTTGATATATATATCTTATTTTTAAAGCATACCATAAAACTACAACTAATTTCTAACATTACCACTAAGGACTATTCAATCCTCAGCAGAATGCCAAAATCTTGTTGTTTGACTAAAAATTATAAGAAATGTTTTATGATGTGTATGTAATAATGCAAATTTATATTTGGTATAATTCTCTGCAAGTGCACAGGTCACACAAGTAATAAAAGTGTATTTTAAGTCTAGATATCATTCCCATGAGGACTGATGAGAGATCTAAAGATCAATTACCCTTACTACTCAAGATCCTTACTATTTGAACTCAAAAGTACAAAATTGATCTGTTTAAACTAAAGAAAGAATGATTGATTAAAATTATATAACTATAACAAAAATTCAAAATGAAATGGAATTGAGAGTTCATTCAGTAAAGTTAACACTGGGAAATAGATCAATGTATAAGTATCAATTTTTGCATCATTCTATAACATAATTCAACCATTAGTTTGAAATCTGAACTTGTTAAAGATGCAAAGTAGTATAGTTTGGATTCCTCCATACACTAAACAATTCACTAATTAGAGAACCAAATTCCTTCTAAACACATGGGTCTAATCAGTTACTCGTAGGATATAATCCTCTTTCTAAGAACTGGGTATTTTTCATTTCCAGTACTTCACACCCTGTTCCTAGGATCAAGATTTTCATTTCATAGGCAGATAATGCAGCTCTTCCAATCTAATTGGTTTCTCATCCTTCGAATTTGATCAAACTCTCTACCTCCTTGATTAGATCTATGCTAACATGGGATCAAGATTATTCCACCAGACAGAGGAGAAACCTCTAATCAATTAAACTGATACGTCATCTAACTAATCTTCACTCGATGAGTAAATTAGTGATTTATCAAAGTAATCTTTTAGAGTTCATTAGTTCCATAATATTAGTCTAACATACCCCCAAGTAACTTCTCCATATTCTCAGGAATCTCCATCTCTGTGTCACTCAGAGGGCCTCCTAGAAATCAGAGCAAAATACAACCCTTTTCTGGGTACAAGCTACTAATATTAAGAATAGTTAATTTCAAGAACAACACCAATTAAATAATTTAAGATTTCTAATTATGACATTATTTTAAGTTGTGCAGAAAATAATAACTAACACCAGTCCATTCCTAGAGGGAGCTTAGTCTTTCAAAATTGGATTACAAATAACAATGACTAAGTGATAAGGAAAATTCACTAAAATTGCAAGCAAACTGAAATAATGGACTCCATAAAATTTCAAATTCCATAGAAAAAAGACAGTAATGAAAACTAAATTTTTAAGATGAACCCAACTCAAAACTTCAGCCCAGATCACTACTCAAATCCAAAGAAAATACTAACTAAAATGTTGTCGAAACCAACCCACGAATAATATACAAAGGAGTACCTACCCGCATGTTCCAGTGTCTCATGAAGTCAAGACTCAATTCCTAGGAGTTTCTATTTATAGGCTTAGATCTTGGGCCTTAAAAACGAGGCAAGAATCATGCACTTCGAAAGCCTAGAAATGTTACCCTAGCTGTTGATGTTGAGGTGATATCGCGACATCAGAGTCGTCAATGTCATGGGTCGCATCTGATGTCGCGACATATAAAATCTGCTAGGCAATTCTCAATTTTTAGTGATAAGTCAATGTTGTGATGATGTTACGACATTGAGATTCAGTGTTATAGATTAATTCTGATGTTGCGACATTGCCTATCCTATGTTGCGACATTAAGTTGATGTCGCGACACTGCTATGTAGTGTTTCAATTTGGATGCTTAGGTCTAATGCTGCGACATTGTTGTAGTTCTCTGTTTTGATGTCGTGACATTTAATTGATGTTGTGACATTGAGTCGATGTCGCGACAAAGCTTACTGATGCCTTTGCTCTTCCATTTTTTCCTTGATGTTGTGACATTACTTGTAATTCACTTGTTGATGTCACGACAATGCCTCTACAGGTTTGATCTTTTCAGCTGAGGTCGCAACTTTACTGTTCTGATGTCGCGACATTGAATTTCGTTGCTCTAAAGTCCTCAGCCAATGTTTTAACTAATGTCGCGACATTTATTCTGTTTCATGACATTTAACTTGTCTCATCACCCAAGCTGCTTTGATTTGATGTCGCGACATTAGATATTTAGATCTCCGGTGTTCAAGCCTGGCTAAAGTCGCGACATTGCTCGATGTCGCGACATCATTTAGCTGATGTCTTCACTGGTTAAAGATTGTTCTGATGTCGCCACAATGTCATGGCGATGCCGCGACATTTAAACAATTCAGTTCTTCCCACTACAGGCAATGTCATAGCCATGTCGAGGCGATGTCGCAACATTGGATGGCTATTATAGTGTGATTGTTAGGGCTGCTCATGATGCTGCAACATTAGCATATCTTTATCTTCCCCTCTTTAGTTGACGTCACAACATTGCAATAGCGTCAATACTTTCACCTCATAATATTGCGACACTGGAAATCTGATGTCGCGACATGATTCGTGCCACAGTAGGTGTACTGGAATCAACAAAATTTGTATCCTAAATTCTCCTACTCATTGTAAAGCTACCGCAGTGATAAATGGTTTCTGGTGGTCAAACTCAAGGATGGGTTTTCTTCGCACAAATGATTTACAGTTGGCTCAAAATGGTGAATCCAATTTGGATTTTGGGGTTTTGTAAGAACAATGAGGTTTGATCGTAGAAAACTGGAAATAAAATGAAGAAAAATATAAAAAGAACTCCTCGAAGCATCGGGCCATCGGGATTGAATCCTAAGATAACCTGAGAGGGGTCCCCAGTGTCCCTTTCCTCGTTGCTAGGAGATGACCTATAGTCATTTTTCGAACCAGATCTTCATTTAGCTATAGAACCTAACCCTTAATAACAATCCTTTGAATTATAGCATTTATTGGACATTAATGCTCCCTGCCTTTGAAAACATATCCCCTAAACCTACCCTACAGTAACTAATAGAAGACAACTAATGAATCTCAGTGGATCTAGCAATAATCATCCACTGAACCCTAAAAGCTTGCAAGGTATAAGTTAATCAAGGTACATTTAAGAGATTTAAACCTAGAATGAGAAATAGGAACATAAATGCCAATAAAAACTTGCATTAAAAAAAAACAGAGAACCAACGGTTACCTTAAAAATCCTAAATTTCAAAGAAACTCTCTTTCTTCAAGGAGAAAGCTGTCTAGTTAACCATCCTCCGAGCTGTCATCCCGCAGGTGTTTAAGGCCGAGAAAATGAAAGGAAAACAAAGAAAAGGAAAGCCGCGGGAAAACCCCCGCCCACTGTCTCTCTATTGCCAAAAGTGAAGTCCCCCCCTTACAGTGTTCGCTTGGGCTTTAAATACTGCCCCCAAAACAATACAAATTACCAAAATGAACGAAAGTAGTTAACTATTACAGGGAAAAAATGGGAAGAAATCAAAAAGGGACACAGGAAAGTCAAAATGTCAAAGGCAAGACAGAACAATGGCACGTGAAGGAAATTTCAGATCTGCCGCGAGTACCCCACACCCTCCGCGAAACGCCTCAATCTCTCTAACTTTTTATGCTCTTCTTCCTCGCTCCCATCTTCCTTTTGATTTTTGATCTCGCAGTTGAATTCGACCGACCCTCTTCGTGGGTTGGATCGATTCAACAAAATTTGGCATTAATAGCTTGCAAAACTACAAAATTAGCCACAAATGCGTATCGCAGAATAACCTAAAGATCCTTAATGTGCAATCGTTAATTCGGTTGATTAGTACACAAAAAGCGCTCAAAACCTACAATAAATAGGGCTTAGAATAGCACTTTTTGGGCACTAATCACGACATTGGTCCTTTCTCTACACAGTACTGATTTCTGCTCAAATTTATGCTAAATTTTGCATATTTTCCACAAGTTCCTACAAAACATAAATCTAGGTGAAAGCTCCAAAATTTTGTATTAAACTGAACTTTTAAGCCTGAAATATACTTGAAAAATGGGCTTAAAAACAAATGAGTTTTACACTCATCAAACTCCCCCAAACTTAAAGTTTTGTTTGTCTTCAAGCAAAGAAAAGGGTATTTGTTTGTCCCCCAACAATAAAAATCAATTTTTAAGGACATTTTTTTCAATAAAATCTCTTTTTTACTCATATCAGCATTAAGGCCTTAGTAGTATTTTAGTTTTGATATCAATTCTAATTAAGCTTCCTTTTCAAAATAAAAAAAAAATTAATTTAGATCATTCAATACAGCATGTATTTCATAGTTAATAAACAGATACAGTTCTTGACTTTGTGAGTGTAATGGTCTTCTTACGATCGATTTATGACAGTTAGCTTTATGAGAGTTACCATTCAGGATGATATCTTTAACAATAATTTAAGTCCCATAGGCTTGTTGTTCATATTATTCTCCATTAATGTAGGTATAACACACCCCTCATGATCAAATAGGTCTTTTGAGCTGGTAATGTATGGCTAGGGCACTTGGTAGATAACTGGATATTTTAGGCTCAAGTTTACCCAAACTGCATATATTTTCTCAACCTTTTGCCTTCACTACTCATCCTATTTTTCTGTTAAACTAGCCCTTCAAGCACCCCTAAACTAAATATGGTGCATTTTTCTGCATTTCCTCATCTGTGGCTTTTTTTTCCACCGGCGTATTTTCTGTCTCGCTCTATAAGATATTTTGTATTTTGTTTGTGTTTGAGGGGTGCAATGTTTTACCTTTTAAGCTTTCTAACGCCCTTAATAATCTTGGGTCGTATCTTATACCAAATAAGATAGCATTAGGTAGAACACCCCTAAGGACTTAATTGCCAAGGCCGCAGTTACAAGTTAAACCCACCCTTGAAACTCCGCTATTATTTTCACTTTCGAATTTTTATGTTTTGCACTTCTTCGCATAACTTTTTCTTTAATTGTCTCCCTTTTCTCCTCCTTAATCTTCCTCCTTCCTTTAATTCAAATTGTACTTCAAACTTATCCTCATCATTTTGCCGCACTAATCTATAGTTTCGGGGTAAATTAAGGGTTCTTACTGTATGGTAAGACTTAAAGAAGGTTTGTGTGGCTCTTCTTTGGTTGTGATGATGAAATCGCATTAAAGCAAAAAATAGGCATACTAAGGTATATGCATATAACATATCAAGGGCAGGCTTTTGGAAGTCCCAAACTGTCCAAGGATGGCCTAAATCATTTTCTACTGGTTGTGATGCCTAGGGTTTCGCCTTGAATAATAATGCAACAAATTCTAGGACACTTTAGAGATTTCTGGTGGTACGTCCCATAAAGTTTTTCCTAACCCGAGCACAATCAATTTTTAAGGTACTTCTGACCAGTGTTTTAGTTTTGTTATTTTCTGAACTGACTGTTCAATTGACTAGAATTAGTAGCTTTATTAGCTTTGATTTCAATTTCAGTTTATATTCATAATCTAAAATTTTAGATTATTTATCATTGACATCAAACTAAAAATCCAAATGCTTTTATTTCATCTCGTTTGGTTTAAAACAGTCATATGTTATCGCTACACTTTACGCCATCTTCGATTACAAATTCAATTTCTTTTGGTCAACAACAATAACACCAACAATTCAACAAAATTTCTTACAATCCTTAAACAAGCAATTACAACCTCCATTTAGAGAATATGCAACAACATCCACAATTTTTCTTTCTAACTTCAAGCAAAGATTCTTATAGCTAATGATTCTAATTCTCATTTATCTGCACTACCAAACACTAAATTCATTATAGTTCCATAAATGTAAAATTAAAATAAAATAACAAAATAACAAAACATCAGACAATAAAATTTCGTAAACTGCCTTTAATTAAAAAGAGGGTTAATTTGTAATTTTTATAGATTACAAGAGACAGAGAAATAATTATATAGGGAAGATAGAGCAATGGAGGGATAAAGAGAGAATGAGAGGAATGAAGCCTATTTTTTTTTCTTCTATGGTATTTTAAGGGCTTTAGATTTACAAGTTCGAACTTATAGCTACCATTGAAGGGTGTGAAGTCAGGGATTAAGGGTTCAGTTTTCGCCTGAGCCACCTACTTCCTCACAAAAAGGTACCATTCTCAGATTCTTAATATGGTCAGCTTGATTAGCCCACATGCCTCCGCCTAATGGAACTCAGGACTCCGCCTCAAATCTCACCCCGGGCTCGATACACTCTTACCAAAGTGTTAAGTGCACACAAGATCTATGCTCTTGTCCACGCTTTTCCCTATAGTCTGCAGGACTCTAGCCTTCCATCCCTCTGACGTAGCTTCGATCTCCTTCCTAAGTGTTCCTGTAAAGATACCCAAAGGCTTCAATCTTCCTGAGTGTGCTCCCTGTCTACTTCCTTTCCCCGACCTCCATGATCTTGCCTGCCTCCCGATCTCTCATGACCTAACTATCCACAAATGCCCTCTCCCTTCTTTTAGCCTCACTCACGCTCTATCCCTATGAGCTAGCTCTTCTCTCCAAGTAATTCTCATCCTTTGGCTGAGAAGTGTCGCTAAGTGTTCTTCTATTTGCTCGCTGCAGCCCATATTTTCTATCTCTCCATCTCGCCTTCCCCGAACCTGTTCATCTATTCTCTTCATCTCCTCTCTCATCTCTGTTAGCAAAGAGAACAACTTAGAAGTGCTACTTTCTTACTCTTTTGCTCTCCTTTCCCCTCTTCCTCTTTATGCTCATTGCCTGAAAGGTGCAATGTTTCAACACGGGGGAGAGCATTGGTCGTTTAGGTAGTCTTCAAACCCCCTCCTTCCATTTCTTCGCTTTCCAAATTTCCTTCATTAGTTGTAAGGGTCATTTCTCCTCGCGCTCGAAACCGCCCTTTTCTGAAATTTCTACCTCCCACCCTACGCTAGATCTTTAGACCTGAGCGAGGCAAAGATATGGGGTGGTAGGGGAAGAAAAGGGGAAGGGGGGCTCTCTGCAATCTTCTTCCGTCTCGTTGAATGTTACACCCCCCTTGATGCACAAGAGTGTGATCAAGGCGGGGTGGGGGATATTCCCAAAGAAATTGTTCTTAGGGTAACCCATGATGGATTGTTCTACTATTTTCCCAACATTTAGTCTGAACCCCTTGACTAGTGGATACAGTAGTATGGCACGATTTTGTCTCACTGTTGAGACGTGCTTGGAAGGGGTGAGAATAGAATTTATGAAAAAGAACCATACCTTAGCCGCCTTTGTTTATGTAAGCGTTGCGGATGGTTTTGGTCATTTTCCATTAGCCTAGACCATCTATCAGCTCCCTGACAATCTCCTTAAACTTCGGGCTCTCCTAGAGCTGGTCATGCTCTGCGTATTCACCCATTGGTCTCAGCTCTAGGAGTTGGGAGATGGCCTTTTCCCCAAAAGGGATCCACCTCCCTTTGACATAGCACGTCAGGTTCTTCTGTTCACCTATATTGGTGTAGAATTCTTTGACTAGGGCCTATTCTTCTGGCTCCCTATGATGGCTCAACTTCTCCCAACCTCGTCACTCGATCTCTTATTTAAATGGTGACACAAACTCCTTAAAACCTCTCTCCTCAACAAAGCCCTTCTTGGTCAGATGTTTCTGGAACACTTCTACTCCCTTGTTATAGTAGAAGGTCTTAGCTTCTCTTTCTTATACCACCACCTCTAGATCCTCAGGCATGACTTCGAGGGTAGTTACTTGGCTCCCTTCTTCTGCCATTTTTCTTAGAACTTCCTCCACTACATTTTCGATCACCTCATATAAGGTTGGAGAGTTAGGATTCGACATTATTTGGATTTTTGTGAGGTTTTGAGAAGGATAGGGTTCGAAAGTTAGGCAGATTATATTTTAGAATGAAAATTTCTCGAAGTGTTCCTTTTATAGGGTGGTTGCCCTAACTATAATGTCGTGACATTGGATAGTGATGTGACGACTGATGAGTCTAAAAGCTCATTAGGTTTTTAATCCATTTTTCTAACTTTATTATAAGATAAATGTTGAATTGTTTGAAGAAAAGTGGATAATTGACTCAAATTTCATTTTGAAGGAAAATACAGCAGAAACTCAAATTTTAACAAAAATCAAGAAATCATCATAGCTAGACCGAGGTCACGACCGAAAGTTGTGTCGCCATAGAAAGCCTGGGCCAAGCGCCCATTCAAGTCACGACATCAACAAATTTGGCTTGAATAAGAAACTGAAACGTGAACAAGTGAAGTCGTGACTTGAAGAGGTTGCGACGCCAAAAGGACATAATTGATGTCGTGACATCACTCCATGTCGATACATAAAACAGAAGATTCAAGATCATACCGTGATGATATCGCGACCACTCAATAAGGTCGCGACCTGAAGAAGAGCTGAGTAGAAGAAAGTGAGGTCACGACACCACCTTGATGTCGCGACCTGGGAAATAGTTGGGAAGAAAGAAATTAGTTGCAACGTAGAACTGAGGTTGCAACCTGAAGAAAAGAAATAGGAAGAAAAAGAGGTCGCGACATCACCATGAAGTCGCGACATAAAATTGATACATATGAAGGCAAAAAGACTACCAACACGATTGCGACCAAGAAATCAAAGAAGTCGCCAAGGCCGCACAGTGGTCATACTTGTACTCGATACGACGTCAGAATGTAAAATGATGTCGCGCGGATCGAAATCTATTATCGGCACAAACATCAACGATGTCGACATGATTTGGTGTTCACCATTGACATCGCCGGCATTTGTACAAACGGTTCGCGGTGAAAGAGGTCGATCAACTTATGCTTAACAGGTGAGAAACCCATCGACATCAATTTGAGGTTGCGAAGATAGAACGCTGAGTCGGGCTTTTTTTTCTTTGATTTGCACTGGAGCATTTTAGATTCGGCCCGCATCTTTTTACGTATAAATAGATATCTTTAGAATGGTAAAGTGTTTTTCTCCTTCTTCACGACCCAGAAAAGGGAAAAAAAAAGGAACTCAGTGTATATTATATAGTAGATTTTTATTTTTTTATTTTTAGATTTTTTTGTTTTATTTTTTGGTTTTGAATCGCGAACCTGCAAAGACTAGCAGAGTCTTGATTTTTGGTTTTATTATTTTGTTATCATCGAAATTTATGAAATCTAGACAAATTTGGAATTCATTTCTTTCTCGCTTTTGCAATTACAAGTATTGTATGATCTAGATCTACTTCTTATTTCGCAATGCAAGAATTTCCATCGTGAGTTTCACTGGGATTTTACTTACATTTAGTTACGCTCTTTCCCCGCATTTATGGAGAATTAATTCGGGCTTGATTTTTTACTTAGTCTGTCGTTTTTTAATGGATAAGTTCCCAATAGTAGTACCTAATACCATTTGAGGGAATGTATCTTACTCTGATATCCAGGATGCCCTCTGCGTGACACAGAGACTGAGATTCCTGAGAGTTAGAGAGTTATTCTTTTCTCTGGTATGTTCGACTACCATTGGACGAATCGGCCGAGCTCCGAGTTCATTTTGATAAGTCCCCCATTCACTCATAATTGAAGTTGGAGGGGTGTATTTAACAATATAAATAATCAGAGAGTTCACCTTAATCTAAGGGTAAGTTCCAATCCCCGTGTTAGCTTAGATCTTATCAAGGGAAAGGGATAAATCCATAGATCCGAGGTCAGCCACCACTAAGTAGTAGAAATTTTAAGTAAAATCCCGAGAAGGTAAAGTAAAAGTTTCACTGTCAACAAGAAATGAGTGTGAAGTATTGAGAAAGAAAATACCCGTATCTTGCAAAGAGTAACTTGGAATATGTGTAGCCGGGTTTGACTAATTTCGACGTATGCGATATCAAACTGAATGCGGAGTAATCCAATTCCTACAATTAGTAAATCTGACAAAGTAAATCAGATCCATACATAAAATGTATAGCAATGGATTTTAGTGTCGGACCAAATCGCCCATTGTATTTCATTGATGGTTTTCAAGCTTCTCACAAGAACCGATTCAATCCATTCTTTTTATATACAATTTATTTTTAGTCATTTACTTGTTTTAGTTTAGTTTGAAACATATTCAATGGTATAGGATTTTAATTTTTGTAGTTTTGATAAAACATTCATTATGAGTTTTGAGTCCAAATAGTATGAAATTTTAGCGCTTGGAGTAGTTGACCTGCACTGCCATCAATCTCTCGTGGGAATGATACCGACTTACATTCGTATTTACTATCAGATGGCCCACTCAAGTAAAGGTCAGACTGAACTCTTATTTTTTAATCCTTAACATTTAGAGAAATTTATTTTAGCAAGCAAACTCATCCAAAGTGACATGGATACAAGAGAATTGTAAGGCTCTTGTAGCTATGTTAATTTGAGGGGTTTTAGTCTATATAGAAAAAGGCAAACAACGACATTGACTCGATGTTGCACTAATGTCGTGGCGATGTCACGACGTTACTAAAATTTTCTAATCGGCTTTACCTGATGTCGCGACATTGAAAATGCAATGTCGTAACATTGGCTTGATGTCACGACAATGTGGCGACATTGCTTCAAGGTCAGTCTTGGTGTTGCTCTTCTATAAATGCAATGTCGCAACATTAATATGTTGATGTCGCGACATTGACTCAATGTTGCTCTTAAATATCTTCGATGTCACGATAATGTCGCGACATTGGGGAGACTTTTGGAACTAGCATCGTGACATTGTTGTCAATGCCGCCACATTGAGTAGGAGCTTAGCCTTTTAAACAAAAAATTTGTACTTGCTTTCCCTATTTTATTTCTGCAATTTCAGTTAATGCTTGTGAATAAAAGTCTATCACTAATGAAAAATTCTCAATTCGAGCATGAACAATAACACTTAGATTTTCAATTTAATCAATTCAACATACTTTCAATGGATTGCAGAAATTTTCAAACAACTATTCAACAAAGGTACAATGAAGCTACTGTGCAATTTTCTAACTCAGATCAATTACACTTCCCCAAACTTAGTTATGCATCATTTCTAAAGAGTAAGAATTGGAAGTAGACTTCCCTTGGTAGAAAAATCTACATAATCCAATATGGTTGGAGATGTTTCAAAATTGATCTACATATATTCTTGCAGCTTCATTATCCTATCATTCAAAAGCTTGTAATTAAATAGATTGCAAATAAATTCTAACAAAACTACACTACTTCTAAACTATTCAAAACACTCTGAATTAAACACAATCACACTAAAAGAAAATAAAAATTACTTGGGTTACCTCCCAAGTAGCTGCTCATTTTTATTTCTTTAGCTAGACAATGCGGCAGTGTGTCCTCATTTACGCAATTCTATCCATCTCTTCAAATTTGGGACTGCTCTATATTGGATCTTCCTCCAAGATAATGCTTCAATTTTTTACCATTCACTTTAAATTCATTTCCATAATTAGTTTTCAGTGTCACAACTCCAAAAGGTGTACTTGCAACTACTGTGGAAGGATCACTCCATCTTGACTTCAATTTTCCTGAAAACAACTTGAGCTTGGAATTGTACAGCAGGACTAGCTCTCTTGCTTTGAATTCTCTTCTCAGAATTTTCTGATCATGCTACTTCTTTGTCTTAACCTTGTAGCTTTTGGCATTATCATAAGCTTCATTCCTCGACTCTTCTAGTTCATTCATTTGGAGTAATCTCTTTTCTTTGGCAGCTTGGAAATCACTATTTACTTTCTTGATAGCCGACATAGCTTTATATTCAAGTTCAAGAGGAGATGACATGGCTTCCCAAATACAATCCTGTGTGGGGACATTCCAATAGAAGTTTTGTAAGCAGTTCTATAAGCCCACAATGGATCATCTATCTTTAAGACCAGTCTTTTGTGCTTCAGTTCATTATTTTCTCTAGAATCTTCTTTATCTCCTTATTGGAAATTTCAACTTGCCCATTTGACTAAGGGTGATAATCTAATCCCATTACATGTCTGATTCCGTATCTACTCATGAGTTTTGTAAACACTTTGTTTTCAAAATAGCTTCCCTTATCACTAATGATTGTTTTGGGTGCTCTAAATCTACTCAAAATATTTCTTTGAATGAATCCTACCACTGTGATGGCATCATTTCTAGGACATGCTATTGCTTCCACCCATTTGGATACATAATCCACAGCTAGGAGAATGTATACATTTCCAAATGAGGATGGGAAAGGTCCCATGAAGTCTATCCCCCATACATCAAAAATCTGAACCACCAGGATTCCTTGTATGGGCATCTCATTTCTTCTGCTTATGTTGCCCATTCTCTGACATTTATCACAATGTTTCACCCATTCAAAAAAATCTTTGAATAGAGTAAGCCAATAAAAACCTGATTGGATAATTTTATGGGCAGTTCTCTCTCCTACAAAGTGTCCTCCATATGGTGATACATGACATTTATCAAGAATTTTTTCTTGTTCTGTTTCTGGTACACATCTCCTGATAATCAAATTTGCTCATCTTCTGAAAAGTAGTGGGTCATCCCATATGTAAAATCTTCTATCAATTCTCAACTTTCTTTTCTACTGGTAGCTTAACTCAGGTGGCATAATTCCACAAGCAAAGTAATTCACAATATCAGCATACCAGGGTACTTGGACTGAGAACTGAAAAAGTTGCTCATCAAGAAAATTTTCTGCTATTTCAATTCTCTTTTTCTCTTCAGTAGGCTTTTCTAATCTTGACAAGTGATCAACTATCACATTGTCTCTACCCTTCTTGTCTTTGATTTCTAAATCCAACTATTGTAGCAACAATACCCATCTAATCAGTCTTGGTTTTGCATCTCTATTTGCCATCGGAATTTTAATTGCAGCATGATCAAAGTGTATGATAACATAGGACCCCAATATGTAAGGCCTGAATTTTTCACAAGCAAACACCACTACTAGCATCGCCTTTTCTGTGGTAAAGTAGTTCTCTTATGCCTCATTGAAGGTTTTGTTGGCATAGTATATGACCCTAAATATCTTTTCAGTTCTTTGTCTCAATATTGCTCCCATTGCATAATCACTGGCATCACACATGATTTCAAACTCTTTGTTCCAGTCAAGTGTTTCCAAGATGGGAGCTATAACCAATCTAGACTTAATTTCTTCAAATGCAGATTTGCATGATTCATCAAAATCAAAATTTACATCCTTTTTCCAATAACCTGCAAAATGGTCTAGAGATTTTTGAGAAGTCCCTTATAAATCTCTTGTAAAATCCAACATGTCCTTGGAAACTTCTTATCCCTTTTACTGTTGTAGGTGGCAAGAGAGTTTTTATGAAAAAACCTTTGCTCGGTCTTCTTCTAACCTAGCTACATAAATCTTATGCCCCAAGGCAATACCCTCTGTTACCATGAAATGACATTTTTCCCAATTCAAAGCTAAATTCTTGTCTTGGCACCTCTGAAGTACTGTTTCCAAATTTTCTAAGCATTTCTCAAAAATGGATCCAAATACTGAGAAGTCATCCATGAAGATTTTCATAGCCTCTTCCACCAGATCTAAGAACATAGACATCATATGTAACGCCCCGTCCCGAGAGGGTGTACGGTATGTGTAACCGTATGTGCACCAAGGGCTTCCTTAATTATTTTAGGGCCATAATGGAATTTTTGGAAGTTGTTTTAAGGGTGAAATTATAAAGTTTTCAAAAAATTGTGGCACTTTTTTCAATTAAGGAAAGTGGAGGGGTGAAATTCCAATTATGGAATTTTAAAAGGATAATACGACACAAATTACCATAATAGTTCAGTAAGCTCTGTAAAATTCTCTAGATCTCGGATGACGAAACGGATTGCGTGGTTAAATTCGTCTCGCGAAATCTAGTGACCCAGAAAAATTTCGTTGAATTCTGAGACAGTCAGAATATTTTACAATTTTCTGGATGATAAGTCGTTAGAGACTTCAGGGAAGAGATTTTTACAAAAATCTCGGAAGTCAGGAAGTGGCTTGATTTAAGTTCATTTACAATAAAGTGAACTTGGGTTAAATAAAATTTTTTGATTAAACGACCCGAATGAGGCAATATAAGTTAAGTGTATCTAAATAATAATAATAATAATAATAGTAATTAAAAAAAAAGATAAATGCAAAAGTATGGTGACGGACGACAGAGAGTGCGTGGTGTGGGAGAAAAGATTTTTAATTTTTTTCTTCTCTCTTCATTTCTTTCTCGCATTTACGTAAACGGACCGTAGATTTTCGTCTTGAGCGTAGCAAAGTTGGTATACGCGACGAGAGGCCACGCATAAAAATTCATATCTTAGCCTTTTGTCAAACTTTAAAAGGTAGAAAATTTTCCTACTTGTATTATTCCGAGCCTAAAGGCTATGTAATGGCTTGAAATATTTTTAGAGGTCGTGAAAGGTCATAAACTTCAGTCCCAAAATTTTTAGACTGAATTTAGGAATTTTTATGAATTCTTGACCTGTGTTCTGACAACCAGCCGACCTCAGGACCGGTTCGTCACATTGAAATTTCGTAGATTATAGCTCTGATTAAGTCGAACATAATTTTCGTAAATGTTTTCTGCGTTTTGCACTCATGGAAAGTCCCTTTAGTCAAAAAAGAGTTAAAAACATATAGTTTTTATGGGGCATTTAATTTAGGACATTTTTCTAATTCCACATCATATTATCGATGTCCTTATCGAATGGGACTAGCAATTTAAAGTTTTGTTAGAATCGGAAGTTCTGCTGATATAGTAAATTTTTGAAAGCCCCGTATGTTTTATGGTTAAAACGCTGAACGAGGGCATTTTCAGATTTCAGATGGATTGTGTAGGCGATTTGAGCATCCGATTTAGAATTAGGAGTGCTTGACAAGATTTGAAATAAATTAGTCAAGAAAAGGTGAGTACTCAAAATCCTTTTTCTAAAACGAAGTGTTTAAATTACAAGTTTGTAAAGTGCTTTTGAAAATATAAATTTATAAAGCATTTTTTTTACCTTCCACTGTTATACTCATAAAAGTTTGATTTTTATTTAAGAAACGGTTGGCCTGGTTTAGCAAAACCCGATGGCAATGTACTCGCTTCCTGGCCGATGTATTTTGATTGTACAAGGTTATGGGATATTATGACTAACCTATTGCCTGGTCGGCACTGGGTTAGATCTAGTATATATTTATATAGTGAGTCGCCCTCTGCACATTCGGGGTATATAGTTAGCGCGCTGACTTAGTACATGGCGATGAGGTGTTGGTTTCGAGGTTCCATCACCGGGCATTTTGGTTCCGAGGTTCCATTATGTTTATAGAGATCCCGCCGTGTTCACCGGACCATCTTAGCTGGGTAGTGTTCCGAGGTTCACTACCGATGCCAGGTTCCGAGGTTCCGTGGTATCACGTCTAGGGTATTTCAAAAATGGGCCACAAAGTGGTTGCTCGATTTTCGTGATAGCACTTTCGTATTAACTACCATCGAAACGCTTTTCGCCAGCTAAATAGTTTTCAAATGCCAGAATAGTTTTCAAGACAATTTTCGAAATGGTTTTCATAAGAAACTCGCTTTCATAAACGCTTTTACAACCATTGCATGCATTTTTCATATTGGGAGGTACACACATAGTGAGATACAACAACATTTAGAACTTATAGTACCTACCAGCCGCTTTCTTGGCTCACGCTTCGTTTAAATAATTTTTCAAAAGTGTGTGCCGGTTTAAAGACCTTTTCAGGATTCTCGCTCCCAGACGCTGTGTTGTATATATATAAGATAAGGTGTAAAGTAAACGTGGTAAAAGTAAAAAATGTGACATTTTGTATATGTAAATATCTTTTGTAAAATATGCATGCATGGTTTTGAGAAATACAGGTTGCGATGAAATTATGTTGGATCGATTCTTATCTTATATTTCATGAGGACTAGAGGTCCTTATGATTGTAAGCCGATTTTGGAAAATATTGGGAGTGTATTTTTTATATACAGTGATTTTTGTATTTGGTTGACCAATCGTATGTCATGAGACTGGATTTTCGCAAATCTAAAGGTGTGATTTTGATAGAAAAGTAAAAATTTTATACCCCACGTTTCAAAGACGCTTTCAACATTTTAACTCGCTAGCTTCATGGGTAACTGTTTACTTCAATGAGCTTGGTCGGAGGTTACCGTGGAGCGCTTCTGCGCATTTCCTGTCACTAGGAAGGGAGTCTGTCATCATACACCTTTGAAAGGTGGCAGGAGCATTACATAATCCAAATGACATTCTTTTAAAAGCAAAAGTGCCATAAGGACATATAAATGTAGTTTTTTCCTGGTCCTCCGGGGCTATGGAAATTTGGTTATATCCAGAATATCCATCAAGAAAATAGAAATGGGGGTGTCCTTTTCACCTGTCCATCATTTGATCAATAAAGGGTAAAGAATAGTGATCCTTTCTAGTTGCAGTAGTCAATGCACACCCTCCATCATGTCACAGTTCTTGTAGGAATCAATTCATTATTCTCATTTTTTATTACAGTGAATCCACCCTTCTTAGGAACCACATAAGGAGAGGTTGAACCAACATAGGGAGCCAGGGGTAAGGGCTCTAATTGTGCAATTCTACACCCAGGCGAAAGTAGTTGAAACAAGTAAGGTCAAGTGGGAGATGATCCCTTTTAGGGAGAGGGTCATCTCCCAACTCCTGTGAGTCGAGACTAGTGAGGAGTGCAGAGTGATTTTATCACTAGTGAGGAGCCCCGAAGCTCTTTAAAGAAATCACAATTTCTAACAAACTACTTAGGGCAATGACAGAGAACCAAAACTATCAGCAACGCTTACATCGATAGAGGAGATTTGATGGAGGCGAACAAGGTATGGTTCTACTTTGTAAACTGTGTTCTCGCCCCATCAAAGCATGTCTCAACAGTGAGACAAGACCGCGCCATACTCTTGTATGCATTAGTTAAGGGGTGGAGTCTGAATGTGGGGAAAATAGTGGGACATTCCATTCTGAACTACGCTGGGAACAGATTCTCAAGGAACATCCCCCACCCTGCCTTGATCACTCTCCTATGCATCAAGGGGGGTGTAACATTTAGCGAGACAGAGGAGAAGTGCCCAAGAACCTCTCATCTCACCCTTACTAGGGTCCTAAAAACTCCAGCATAGGGTGAAGAGGTAGAGAGGGTAAGAAATAGAAAAATAGCATATACAAATTTGCCAGGGAAGGCAGCCCCTACAGTTGAGGAGGAGCTAGAAACTGAAGAAAGCGACTGTTTTGAATACTATGCAGAGCAGCCAGTGCTCTCCCCCAGTGCTGAAGATACATTGCATGCTCAGAACAAAGTGGAAAGAGGGAAGAGGAGAGCAGAAGAGCAAGAGAGCATCACCCCTGAGTTATTCTCTTCACTAACAGAGATGAGAGAGGAGATGAAGAGAAGAGATGAGCAGTTCAGGGAAAAACTGAGATGGAGAGATGAAAATATGGCTACAAAAAATAGAACAAAAGAAGAAAACATAGCTGCAGTTCTCCAACAGAGGGATGAGGAATGGAGAAAATAGCTAGCTCAAAGGGATAGAGGATTGAGGGCTGAGTTGAAAGAGAGGGAAAGAGCATTTGTGAATGATCAGCTCATAAGAGATCAAGAGTTGATCAAGCTTATGGAGGTTAGGGAAAAGGAAATGGAATAGAATCTGCTCCAGAAGGCTGAAACCTTTGGGTATCTCTACAAGGAACACCAAAAGAAGATCAAAGCTACCATCCAAAAGAGGGATGAAGAGCTAGAGTCCACCCTGAACTACAGGGAGAAATTGTGGATAGAGAGCATTGATTTGGTAAACCAAAACTTGATAAAGATGTATCAAGCCCAAGGTGAGTTTGAGCAGTCCTTGAATTCCATTGGGTAGAGGCAAAATGAGCTCATTAAGTAGCACATCAGAACACAAGAATGGTACCTCTTTGACAAGGGTGGAAGTGGATCAACTAGAAAAACAGAACCGTCCATCCTTGAGTTCACACCTTCTAATTCCAGTTACAAGTATGAATCAGTGAACCTCAAGCCCTCAAAATCCCAATCCCACAAAAAGAGGAAATAGCTCTCTCTCTTCGTCCCTCCATCTCTCTATCTTCTCTATATCTATCTCACTTGTAATCTATAAAATGTAATTCTTCCCTCTTTATTAATAAAAAGGTAGTTTCTAAAATGTGTGTACAATCTTTTCTTATTTTTATCTTCTTTTAAATTTTCAATTTTGAGAACTAGAATAAATATGAGGTTGACTTTGTTTTTCTGAATAAATGAGAACTCGGTATGTTGAATGTAAAAATTACAGAGTTGAAAACATTGTTGGATGTTGATTGCATATTTATTGAAGGAAGGTTGTAATTGTTTGTTTAAGGATTGTAAGAAAATTTGTTGAAATGTTGGTGTTATTGCTTTTGACCAAATGAACTGAATTGCTTAATCAGAATGAACTATAAAGTGGAACAATAACACAACAATCTGTTTTAAACCAAACAAGTTGAAGTCTGAAATGAAAATAGGTCAAATCAAACCGATTTTAAGTTGTGATGTCAAGGATAAATAATAAATTTCTTAGGAAATCGAAAAACAGAAATTGAAATCAAAGATAATAAGGCTATTAATTCATATCAAATTAAATAGTACAGTTAAGAAAATGACTAAACTAACACACTGGTCAGAAGTACCTTAAAAACTTATTGTGCAAGCGGTTAGGAAAACTTTATAGGACTTACCATCAAAAATCTCTAAAGTGTGCTAGAACTTGTTGCATTATTATTATTCAAGGCAAAATCCTAGGCATCACAACCAGCGGAAAATGATTTAGGCCATCATTGGACAGTTTGAGACTTTCAAAAGCCTACCCTTGATATGCTATATGCATATACCATCGTACATATTTTGATCCTAATGTCAGTTTCATCATCACAACCAAAAAGAAGAGTCTTAAATCTTTCTTAAGTCTTACCTTATAGTAAAGAACCCCTAATTTACCCAAAACTGCAGATTAATGCAGTAGAAATGATCAAGAGGAGAAGTTTAAGGGAGTACAAATTTGAATTGAAATGAAGAAGGAGAATCAAGGATGAGAAAGGAAGAGAATTAAGAAAAAGTTGTACTAAAGGAGGTGTAAAACAGAAATTTGAGAAGCTGAAAAAAGAATGAAAGTTTCAAAGAGTGAGTTTTACCTTTTGGCATACTGACTTTAAGCAATTAAGTCCTTAGGGGTGTTCTACATGTAGAACCCTAATGCCAACTGGTATGGGAGTTACTAACCCAAATCTTGTTTAGGGGTAGTAGAAAGCTTAAAAAGGTAAAACATTGCATCACTCCAAACCTGAAACAAAATGATAGAAAAAAGCTTCTGGAGCAGAATTGAAAATAGCAGTGGAAAAGAAAAAGCCATAGAGGAGAAAATAAAAAAATAAAAATGCACTAGAATAAGTTGGGTGGTGCTTGAAAGGCTATTATAGAAGAAAAATAGGATGACCAATGAAAACAAAATGTTGATAAAATATATGCAGTTTGGGTAAACTTAAGCCTAAAATGTCCAATTATCTACCTAAGTACCCTAGCCATACATTACAAGCTCAAAATACCTATTTTATTCTGAGGGTTGTGTTATGTCTACAATAGTGGAGAATAATATGACCAACAAGCCTATGAGACTTAAATTACTTTGAAAGAATGTCATTCTGCAAAGTAACTCTCATAAAGCTACCTATTATGCAAATTAGTCTTAAAGGGAAGACCAACACACACTCACTGAGTCAAGAACTGTATATGTTTATTAACTATGAATTACATGTCGTATTAAGGGATATAAATTGAAAATTTTTGAGGATACTAAAAATGAAGTTTAATTAGAATTGATGTCACAATTGAAATACTACTAAGGCCTAAATGTTGATTTGATTTAAAAGATGATTTAATTTAAAATTTTCCTTCAAATTTTATTTTATTGTTTGAGGATAAACAAATACCCTTTTCTTTGCTTGAGGACAAGAAAAACTTAAAGTTTTTGCTTTAGCCAGTTTTATGCATGCTTGTGTGTTTGAGTTTACTTGCATGCGTTTTTCTTTTCATTTTAGTGTGTTTTTTAGTCTTAGGTGAGTTGAATTGGGTGCCATGCCTACTAATTGTAGTACACTTGAATTGGTTGAACCTCAAATGTTGTGAACTTTCATGTGGGATACTGACAATCAAGTGGGATTATTGTATGGGAGATTGATATAGATGATGGCTCGGGGCTTAAATTCCCGCTAAAAAAGTTTCGGGAACTTGTGCACACATCGGAATAAAGAACTACAACAATGTCGTAACATCAGATCTGAGCATCCAAGTTGAAACACTACAAAGCAATGTCGCGACAACAATTCAATGTCACAACATCAACTCAATGTCGCAACATAGGAAATGCAATGTCGCGACATCGGAATTAATCTACAATACTAAATCTCAACGTCGTGACATCGTCATGACATTGACTTGTCATTGGAAATTGAGAATTGCTAAACAGATTTTCAATGTCGCGACATCAGATGCAACCCACAACATTGACAACTCTGATGCCGCAACATCACCACAACATCAACACTACATCAGCAACTAGGGCAGTATTTCTAGGCTTTTCAAAGTGCATGATTCTCGCCTCATTTTTAGGGCCCAAGACCTGAGCCTATAAATAAAAGCTCCTAGGGAATAGTGCATAGCCTTTCAGCGAACCTTGAGCAGTCTTGGGAAGAATTGAAGTCTACTATATATATTTTTAATTTTTTCTTTTTATTTTTTATTTTTACCAAGAGTTTGATCTGAGTTGAATTATGAAGCTGAGATGATTGCATATTTAGTTTTCAATTATGTCTGAACTTGATTAGATTTAGAAACCTTTCTTGAATCCATTTCTCATTCAGTTTATCACAGTTTCAATGAATTTGTTTGACAAACCAACCATTGTGAATCGTGATTCAGATTTGAAAGACTATGCTTCCTTTGAGAAGGAATCAGTTGAGTTGAATATCAATTTTAGCAATATTATTGAAGTTGTGGGTATGAGGTCTGGGTTTATCTAATTGATATTGTTCGTTCATGGAGTAGTTCTGAATACTAGTGATTTATACCCAAAAGGAATTGTATCTTTGTTCTAATTTCCAGGTGAAATGTATAGTGTCAGAAGGTTTTCCAAGATTATACTACTGTGTTCTTGAACAAATCCAAAATTCAGAACCATAACTAACTTATTATTTCGAACCAAATGCATATCGATGATCAGAAAACTGGTTTATTTCTCATTGTTTATTCAACTCAATGAAAATTCTGAATTATTTATTTATTTATTTATTTACATTTCAACTATTAGTTACTCTTAAAATCTTTTGAAATCATCAGTTAAAATGGTTGATTTCTTGAGTAGTAGGGGTAATTAACCTTTAGATTATATAATCAATCATCGTGGGAATGATATCTAGACTTAACATCCACTTTTATTACTTTTATGACTGTAAGATCAGAGGGATGTAGACCAAACCACCTAATTATTACATAAAAATCATTAAAACTTTCTGATAGATTTTAGTCAAATAACAGCTTCTGTATTCCCAAGTAAGGATTAATTGTCCCCGGGGTGGTTATGTTAGAAATTAGTCAGAGTTTTGGCCCATAAAAATACTAATCGCTCCAACCATAGAAAATGTGCAAAAACATGAGAAAAAGAAACAAAAAGAAATAGAAAAAGTAAAAAGAAAGAAAAGTGAAAAAAAGAAAGAGCAAAAGAATGAAATAAGTGGGATGATCCAATCGGAATCTCGAACACAGTCCAAGGGGCCTCTCAAAGCCTAATGCTCTGACCTTACTAGTTGGGAGTCATTGACTTCATTGCCCTCTACATGAGACAGAAGATGGATCACTCTCACAAGTAGGTGCTTCGGTTTTTCTAGTTGAGTGTTCGGGGTGAAGTTCGAGGGGAAATTAATGCCCAATGCCCGTAACCAATTGGTGGGGAGTCACCATTGGATCCCAGTTACATGGACACTTATCTAGAACACCTTAGCATTGCATTCTACTTTAGGTTTGTGTATTTGAATAAAAGGTGTATTCTTATCCTTATTTAGTTAGCTTCTTACAAAAGAGTGGTTTGAGTTTGAGTTTGGGGGTGTTGAAACTTTTATATACATTTGAGATCTAAGATTACACATTTTCAACAAGATCCCTTAGGAAAGGTTATTGAAAATATGGGGAGTGTACTACTATGTGCACCATATTGATTTGTTGATATTTGCATTGTTTTGTATCTCTATGTTGGTTATATGTTATGTAAGAACTCATTCACTGTGTCCTTTTAATTGGTCAGCTAGCACTTTTTTCAACTCATTTTTTTTCATTTGTGTCTATTTCTTTTAATTTGTTTACTTATGTTTTGTGTTAGTCCTTTGCTTGGGGACAAGCAAGGATTCAAGTTTGGAGGTGTTATGTCATTTTGTACTCATTATATCCCTACATTTTGGATAAATTTAGAGTGTTTTTAGTTTATAAATAAGTGTTATAATGCTAGCTCATATTTTCATATATGTACAATTCCAAGGCATATAGAGCATTATGAAGTTAATTAGAAGCTGAATTGGAGCAAAAGTGAGTGAAGGGCAGAAACACCCTTCATGTCGTGACATGAGAATGTCACATCGCGACGTCAACATGCACCCACATCATGACGCAAGCCACAACGTCGCGACGTGATCGAGACATTCAAGCCAAAGACAAGCCTCACATCGCGACTCTAAGCCACCATGTCGCGACATAAGGTCCATCTATAGCCAAGTTTAACTCATTCATGCCATTGTTCAGGGGACCTATAAAAAGAACACATTAGGGTTTAGGGACGAGGTTTGATTCTCATCTAGAGAGGTAGAGAGCATGAAATAAGGCCCCGGGGTTTCCAATCCTAGGGCAAGGGTCTTGGAGGAAGAAGATCGAAAGAGGAAAAGATCATTTCATGTTTTCTTATTCTTTTTTGGTTGTATTTCTCCACCTTATGTTTTGATTTGCATTTCTAGGGTTTTAGATGTAGTTTAGTTGCGATTTATGTATTTGAACATTGTTTTGCCTTTTAATTAATATTTGAAGCATATTTCTATTAAATGTCCTATTCTAATCTTCATATTTGATGATGATAGTACACCATTGACATATTTTGGGGTTTAATTCGAGATATGAGAAGTGAGGACTAAATTAGACATGTTTAGGGCATCACATGTCACCATTAACAAGAGATTCTCTTAGGTCTTGTGTTGTAATTAGGGTTTCTAGGGCTCATCACGATTTTAAATTTTTGGGGTTGAGTAGAGAAACAAAATACCTAAACCCTAGGAGTAGACTGTGGGTAATTGAGCAAGATCCACAAATGCACAAGTGAGACTTACCATCAATAGGTGTTTAGAATGCTAATTAAGGGCAATTTGGTAATGTGTAATGGTCAGCTAAATGAAATCTAAACCCTAGTCTTTTCCATTTTATTTGCATCTTTGCATGATAGATTAGGATTTTAGGTAGTTAGTGTTTCCACCATCTATCCATCATCCAAATAAAGTTAGGATTTACCCAATTTCAGTACTTAGAAACCCTTTTCCTAGTGGGATCGAGACTCTTACTCTCATACACGATATTACTTGATACGACACATACAATTGCACACAATAGACGTTATTAATAATTTTAATTTCATACATATCACGATGCCGCTCTATCGCTTGTTAGTACTTTCGATTATGAATGTGTTAAGAACTTTCATGCTTACTTCACTTGTGCTTGAAATTGGTTTAGAGTGTTGAGCAACCACATAGTTTGTTCAATAGTGATCTTTGATGCATGTTCAAAAATCTATAAGAATTTGAAAATTTTTTGTAAATAATTAAGAAGATTTTTTTTTTTTTTTTTAGTTAAGCTTGTCTTGAGACAATAGTGATACTGATGATGAATAATGATTGAACTTCTCTTTCGCATGAAGAATATGAAAGATAGTTAAGCTTAAAGCATAATGGTTTGACCATATAGTTGTAGACTTAGCCAAAAGTTCTTACCACATAGAGCACAAGTCATGGTACTCTTTTTTTTGGTCAATATTGATTGGTTTAGAGAAGAATTAGGTGATCACCGTCTATTTTGATCTCCTAAGACTCTAGAACTTGTTTAAGTATCATTCGAGGCGAAATCCTAGGCAACACAACAATTAGGAAAGGATGTAGGCCATTCTTGGATTAATTGAGCCTTTCTAGTTAACCCCTATATGCATTGATCCATAGTTACCTCAATTGAGACTTATTAGCCAATTTCCTTCTAGAAAACCAAGAATGAGCACCTTACCACCCCTTTTGTTAAGTATCCTTCAGTCAAAGAACCTTGTTTGCCCTTAACATGTTGTTTGTAATGCAACATCATGAGAATACATGTGGTGTAAATTTGGAGTTTGGTTGAAGCATGTGTGGTGAAAAATGTAAATCAAAGGAGGTTTGGTGTGAAAAAGAAAAGAAAAGAAGCAAAAAGAATGAATAAAAGTCAAGTATGAGTAAGTTTGGTCTAGTGTCCTTCCTACCTTGAATAACTAAGTCTTAAGGGGTGTTTCAACACCTAGTACCTTAAGACCAACTGGTCTAGGAGTTGCTGACCTCAAGCTCGCTACATGGGGTAGGTAGAAAGCTTAAGAAGGTTGAACATTGCACTACTCCATACCTTGTAGTCCATGAAAAGTAAAAGAATATATCTTCTTGGTGATCTTGAAAAGTTGGTGAAAATCATGCAAGGTTGGGTATTATGTGATCGAAAAGATGCAATGATACAAGGTTGGGGAAGCTTTGGAGAACAATTGTGTAAGAACTCATATTGCTAAAGGATGGAAGAGCACTAGAAGAAAAGGCATGTGTGTATGTTTTGGGTAAACTTGAGCCTAAATGACCTATTCAACTACCCATTACCTAAGCCATACATTGCAAGCTTGAGAAGGCCTATTTGATCATAAGAGTTGTGAATTGCCTACATTAGTGGAGAATGATATGCCTAGAAAGCCTATGGAGTCTTTATACTCCTAATTCAAGGAATCACCATGTGAGTAAGAGATCCTCGCTTCACTCTAGTTCATCTAATTCCATCTAAGTTGCAATTGGCCATATGGGGGAAAACTTCACACATACACTCAAGAACTTTGGTTTAGGTTTTCACAACTCATGGCCAGCTTATTATATTGAAAGATGCTATCACAAAGCCTTCTTTATGTTGTATGAAGGTAAGAAACCTGAGGAAAATTATCACTCAATTCTCTCCTTATCAAGCTCAACAATCATGCTTGGTTTTTTTAATAAGGAAAATGAGTTGCTTTTGTGCTTGAGGACAAACAAAATATAAGTTTGGGGGGTATTTGTTAGGTGTGATTCTCATTAGAGTAATAGCATGCATTTCATGTGTATTATGAGCTTTTGATGCTAAAATTACACTTTAATCATTCAAGTTTATGCTAAATCCCCTTCGACTTATATTTGCAAATAATGAACAAAGAGCAAGCAAATGGAGTGAAATCCATGAAGAATGGAGAATCATTGCTGAGACAAAGCTCTTGATATAGCGACATCGAGGAGATTCTTGTTGTAGTTCTTGTTAGGCCTTTGCTATGTTGTATAAAAATATTAGCCCGGAAACACCACAAGTGCACAACCACAAGTAATAAAAGTGTTTTTCAATTTAAAAACCGGATATCGATCCCACGGGGAAGGTGGTTTAGTGGGGACTAAGTACCCTAGTTACTAAAGTTGTTCACTATCTAAGCTGATCAACGGTTTGGGATGGAGATATCTTAAAACAAAACTAAAATAAAACAAAGGGAACACAAACAGGGAATGATCAATGCTCACTCACTAGAAATGGGTCAATTTCGAAGAAAGTACTCAAGGGTAAGTAACTAAGGTTGATTGTTTCCATTGATGCATTTTGATTTATATTCATTAAGTACGAGTTAAGAGAAAGTATACTTGTGCATGTCCAAGGGGAAGAGTATGCGATTCTCACTCTCGCGGCTCCCCTCAATTTCTCACACCAATTTCCTATTCATCACTAAGTCCATCTAGGTCATTAAGCGTGATACTTTTCCAAATCATTTTCCCCTTAGGTGTTATATTGATCACTGCTAAGTCCATGCAATAAAGCTACCCGTACTATGCAAGAATTGGTCACCGCTAAGTCCATGCAATCCCCACATAATGCCAATTAACGTTTTAACCTAATAAAATCCATTTAGTACTAAACATTTCTAATTTCCTAAACTTCTTTGATTTGGTTAAATTGATTACTACAATTGAATCATGATAGAATGAAATGGTCAAGGCCTCGGGTTAAATTCTAGCTATCACCATGGAAACCCTAGATGATTCCAATTGACGTTTTAACCTAAATTCTAGCAATCCCCACATAATGCCAATTGACGTTTTAACCTAATAAAATCCATTTAGTACTAGACATTTCTAATTTCCTAAACTTCTTTGATTTGGTTAAATTGATTACTACAATTGAATCATGATTGTAACACCCTGAATTATACCCTAGCAGTTTTCGAACATGTTTAGGGTATAATAAAAGTAATAGTATATTTATCCGAAATAAATTAAAGATAAAAAATAAGAAAGAACTTGAATTAATACAACAATTAAGGGTAAATTACTAAATTAATAATTCATGACCCAAGGGTCATAATATAATGTCTATATGCCAAAGTAGGAATAAGCATAAGTTAAATCAAGAGTAATAGAGAATTCGAGGACCAAAGGAGTAATAAAGAAAGATATTACAAATAAGAAAGAAAAAATAGTGGAAGAGACAAGTATTTGAAGGAAAGAGGGAGGAAGTTTCCTCCTTGGAAAGTGAAATAAAAGGGATAAGACTAAAATAAATATCTCATTTTGGTCTTAGAGAAAGGAGAGAGCAAAAACGGAAGAAGAAGAAGAAGAAGAGAAAAGAAAAGAAGAAAGAAGGAAAAGAAAAAGAAGAAAGAAGAAAGAAGGAAAAGGAAAGAGAAGATCACAGGTATGGAACTGTGAGTATTTGTATGAATACACACAGTCTTGGGTTGCTAGAACTAAGGAGTATAGTTTTAATAAAAACTGCTGAGTATGGAAATCTAGTTTTGAACCAAAAAAGTTTAGATACATGGTTTAGAACCTCTATCTTGTGTATGGTTTGGTTTGGGAACCTCTAAACTCATTTCAGATAGGGTTGAGTTGAGAAGAGCTCTAAGGCTCTTAGATATGTGTTTTGAGAAGGGTCTAGTTGCAAGTTGAAACCAGAAATTCCCAATTTTCGAAAGTGTATGCAAGAGCTGTATCTTAGAACGGGTTTTTTGGGTCAGAAATACGTAATTGAAGTGAGTCCTAGTAAATCAAGCCACGTCAATGAACTTGATGTTAGGCTTTTGAATTTCAATTGACCCCCAGAGACCAAGTTATGGTCTTTTTAATTAACAGTCAAATGGGCGAGCGGTCAACCCATAGAAGCCGCCCAACAGAGGTCAAGTAGACTACGCAGCAGGTCACAGACACTCATGCGCCAGAGGTCGCTGGTATCTCATGCAACAGAGGTCACAGACTATGCAAATGAGGTCGCCAGACTCATCCTCAGAGGCTAGCGCAGCTCGTCCCAGAGTTTCCGTCCCGTAGAGCTCGTTCCGAAGAGCTCAGCTCGTCCGGCAGTCGCCGTCCCGTGAGCCTACCGTCGGGCCTGTCGGCCAGTCGCCTAGTCGTGGTTGACTACGCATGACTTCCAACTAAGGTCATATTCTTCTGCTGAACTCCGATTTGGGTGTTCTGGACTCTATGAAAGCTCCATTGAGTCAAGAATCCATCCATATGCCTGGAGGAAGATATTAGATGTGTCAGGACCAAGGTGATAGATAGAGATCGCCCAGACAGGTCAGCTCGCCGCTTCAGTCAACTCACAAGGTTGATCACGGTATGACTCTCTCCAACTAAGGTCATAACTCCTTCGTTCGAACTCCGATTCGGGTGTTCTTGGACTCTATGGAAAGCCCATTGAGTCAAGAATACATCCATATGCCTGAGGAAGATATTAGATGTCAGACCAAGGTAATAGATAGAGCTTGTCCAGGACAGGTCAGCTCGTCGGGCTCAGTCAACTCACAAGGTTGATCGTGGTATGACCTCCAACTCGAAGGTCATAACTCCTCTGCTCAACTCCAATTTGGGTGTTCTTGACCCTATGGAAAGCTCCATTGAGTCAAGAATACATTCATATTCTGAGGAGGATATTAGATGTCGTGACCAAGGTGATAGATCGAGCCTGTCCATGTCAAGTCAGCTCGTCCGGGGCCAGATTTGATCACGTATGACCTCCAACTTCGGAAGGTCATATCTCCTTCGTTCGAACTCCGATTCGGGTGTTCTTGGACTCTATGGAAAGCCCATTGAGTCAAGAATACAGCCATACCTAGTATGATAAAAGTGGAACTCATATTAGGTCCAGAAATAAGGAAAACAGTACAGATATGAACAAGAAATAATAACATAAGTAGATTTGATACTTTCAGAAAGTCAATCGAATACAATGATAAGAAAAGAGATAGATATGAACAAGAAATAGCAACATAAGTAGATTTGATATGTAAAGGAATATAGAAGAAAAGAATAAAATGATAAGTTCAGAGAACACGTATAATTGTATGAATGCCTAAGACCGGATATTGAATGACAAGACATATATGATCAGTGCTTCTGCACTCCTGCTATGCTACGACACTTCTATCACGTGCATCGATATGATTAGTGCTTTGGGCACATATATTACGACCGCGCTTCAACGACTTCGCTAGTGTTTCGACACTTCTATTACGGGTAGGCACGTCTGCTCAGACCGTACTGTACCTTCGGGTATATATTGTACCGAGTCTCGCTCATTCTTTATCTTCTGTCCAAGCAATCAAATGTTTATACGTGTGTATCTGAATAAGAAATGATAAAAAGGTAAATAGTTTGGACATGAAGGGTACCTAAGGGTATTAAAGAAGAAGTCTAGGTTCTGCACTCCTATGGGAGATAGAACAGTTTGATAAAACACAAGTAAACTGTACAAGTATAGAAATGTATAGGTATATGACATAAGATAAGATAGACTAATAAAGTATATGAAGATATAAGTAACCAGATATAAGATATTACCAGGAATGAATACATGTACACGAATGATAAGCATGCTGAATATAAGAATGAGTAAATGCTTGCACGATGATAGGTTATATGCAAATACTATATGCTAATATATGATAGAATATGATATGAATACAAGAGTGAAGAGATGGAATATGAGTAGCTAAAACATGAACGAAATGTGATATAGAATAGACATATATGAAATGATATATATGTATTATAGAGAAATATGAGAACCGTAATATGAAGCTACAAATATGAGAACGAATGCAAACTAAAGTAATGATGGTATATATTGCATAAGCAATCGTGATAACAATAGTTAATCATGCTTATGAAATATGTACAGAAAATGTAATAACATTGATTGTCCTGCTAGAACCTCGGGTAGAGGGATAGATAGGCATGCTCTATAAGGAAGATACAATTGCCGCAAAGATAAAGAAAACAGATATCGAGGCCCCCGTTTTCGGGTCGGCGACATAGGATCCCGTTTGATCGTGGCCCGAAAGGGCCACCATAGCGCCCGCCGCTTTTGATGGTCATCGCTCGACAAAGGATGATACCTTCGTATCATACACGCGTCACCGTTCGCATGCTGATGATACCTTCGTATCATATTGGTCGCATGTCAATGCTTTCAGATGCTGATGATACCTTCGGTATAATATTACACGGCATAGGTCATCGCCTCGTGGCTGATGATACCTTCGTATATACAAGATCTTCGTACAAATCAGTTAGTTCCCGTATCCGCTTCTAAGGTTTATGCAGGCATGAAACATAAAACAAATGAAATGAAGAGAATATATGATAGATTATGAGAAGCATAGCACTGCTATGCGACGATAGTATACAGTTACAAGTACAAGAAGCAAAGTGTCAATGACATAAAAAGTATACGAACAAGTACAGTACATGAAAGAGAAAGTATTATGAAAAGTATAACAGAAAACAAAGATATGAAAATAGTACATGAAATGTAAGACATGATAATAAAGACATGGAAATAGAACATAACAAATGATATAGTCTATAACCATGAAAATCATATACGATATGAATATATGATAGACATACCTAAATGACGAGATGGAACATACTAGGAACACATGATAGGAAATATATTAAAGACAGAGAACAAGTGACATGTAATAGTAATGTAAAGATGATAAGTAATATAAAGTTATATACATATGTATAAGCTTGTGACTATCACCATTGGTGGTTGTCCACGCTTATGTTCCCACTAAGCGTAAAGCTTAGCAAGGGTGTTCAATCCGCGCAGATAGGCGTAAGACAAGGATAGAGGATGAGACATCCCACACGCAGAAAGGTGTCGCCGTAGATAGTGCTCACCGCATCGCTTCCGCGATCTCTGATGTTTTGTATTGTAAAGAAAAATGTATGTATAAGTAAATGGGACCTTATATGTATATAGATGTTGAGGGACACCTACTCCTAAGGGTAGTTCTTTTATATATGAAAATGATTTTTTTTTTTATTACGTAAATTGTTTGTATAACTACAGTACAAGTTCATCTCCGAAAGAACAGTCAATGAGTCCCAAGATATAGTCTCAAGACTGACTTGCTCGATCCGCCATACGGTCGGATCGGGAATGGGGGCGTGACAATGATAAAATGAAATGGTCAAGGCCTCGGGTTAAATTCTAGCTATCACCATGGAAACCCTAGATGATTCTCTCATAAATTAGGTCTTAATCACATTCCCCAACACAAATCAATTAGAAGAAACCATAATAATCCAAGATTTACATCAACCAACATCAACACAAGCATATGTTCACAAAACTATTCTAAAAATTATATAAATCAAGCATCAACTTCGACAATCAACCCTAAAGGATGTCTAGCTAGTCATTACAACCGCAAATTCGTCAAAATCATGTTTATTATAACAATAATAGAGAATGAGATGAGAAGAGAGCAAAAATAAGAGATACAAAACAGATGTGAGGTGAAAAACCCTCAAAACTTTGCTTCAAGTTGTAAGAGGTCCTCTAACAAGTTGGATTTTTTAAATCAACTCCAAATCAGAAGTAAAATGCTCAAAAATCGAAACCCTAAGTTGATTCTAGAAGAAAAGGAGAGAAACCCTAGAGAGATGTGTTCTCCCTCAAGTTTAGAACCCTAAAAACCTAAAAATAAGAGCTTAAATAGCTCCTTGGAAAATGGGCCATGAACAAGACCAAAAATAAAAAGTTTATGGACAGGCCCGAGTGATAGATGTCGCGAAATCAAGGGCTATGATGTCACAACATGGCTACAAGGTTGAATCATAGGAATCTTAGCAGGAAGGTGATGTCGCGACAATGAAGTCCTGATGCCACGACATTAACACTAATGTCACGGCATTGGCCTTGTATTAACAAATCTTTTCCAATCTGCACAACTTTCACTTCCTTTTGCTTGATTTTCATTCATTATCTACAAAATATAAGCTGAGATGGGATTTATCATGAACTTGAATGATTAAGGTGTGAATTTAGCATCGAAAGCTCAGTATACACAAAAAATGCATGCTATAATGCTAACATAATTCACACCTAACAAATACCTTCAAACCTAACATTTTGCTTGTCCTCAAACAAAGAAGCGATTCGTTTTCCTTATTCAAAAACCAAACAAGAGTCTTGAGCTCGATAAGAGAATACTTGAGTGATGATTTTCCTCAAGGACCTTACCTTCATACCACACAAAGAAAGCTTTGAGGTAGTATCTATAAATATAATAGGATGACCAAAATTTAGGCACACTATTAGGCTTAAAGCGTGTTTGTTAAAAATAGTTGCCTAAAATACGGCAAGTGCATAGGCCACAAGTAATAAAATGGTTTTCAATTTAAAAACCTGATATTGATCCCACAAGGAAGGTGGTTCAATGGGGACTAAGCACCTCGACTAATGGAGATTTTCATTATTTAAGCTGCAAAATGATTTACAATGGGTATTTTCAAAAACAAAATATAACTAAAACAAAGGAAAAATTGGAAATGATTAAATTTCAGCCACAAGGAATAGGTCGATTTCGAAGAAAATACTCAAGAATAAGGTACTAGGGTTGATTGTGTCCATTGATGTATTTCGATTTATATTCATTAAGTACAAGTTAAGCGAAAGTATACTTGTGCCTATTCATGGAAAATCGTATGAGGCTTCCACTCTCGTGGCTCCCCTCAATTTTCCACACCAATTCCCTATTCACTGCTAAGTCCATTAAGGTCATTATGCATAGTACTTTTCTAAGGCAACTTTTCCCTTAGGTGTCATATTGGTTATCGCTAAGTCCATGCAATAGAATAACTTGAACTATGCAAGAATCGATCACTGCTAAGTCCATGCAATCCTCACATAATGTCAAATTGAAGTTTTACCTTAATAAAATTCATTTAGTACTAGACAATTATAATTTCCTAAACTTCTTTGATTAGGTTAGGTTGATTACCACGATTGAGTAATGATAGAATGAAATGGTTAAGACTTAGGTTAAATTCCAGTTGTCATCATGGAAACCCTAGACACATTAGGAAATTAACCTGGGCCTTGACCATTTCATTCTATCATTACTCTTGAGAAAACCCTAAAATAGGTGTGTTCTTCCCTCAAAATCCGAACCTTCAATCATTAGAAAAAATGCTTATATACAACTTTGGGAAATGGGCCTCAAAATGTCCTAAAATAGAAAGGCTATGCTGTAGGCCCGACATTGGTTGTCGCAACAATAGGATGGTTTTCACAATAACTATGGCGTGTCGGTTGCTAGAAACAATTTAGTTCTCGCAATAACGAAATGGTTGTCGAGACATATCAGTGTTTCTGATAAGATCTTCAATTGGTTGTCACGACATATTAGTGCTTGAGCTCTTGAATCCTTAATTTGTTGTCACGACAACGAAAGATCAGTGTTGATGCTCTTGGTCCTTGCTGGTTGTTACGACAATGAAACGATTTTGCAACAATGACTCTACATCAACAACTCATCTCTAATTTGGTTGTTTCTTGCACCTTTTGCATGGTTTTTGCTTCATAATTGCAAAATATGAGCATAGAGGGGATTTAGCATATAATTGATCAATTGAGGTGTGAATTTAACATCGAAAGCTTAAAATATGCATGAAAAACATGCTTCAAATGCTAAAGAGATTTACACCTAACAAATACCCCCAAACTTAACATTTTGCTTGTCCTCAAGCAAAGAAACAACATTATTCCCCTTCATTTGAATTTAAAACATGATAAATGAGCTTGGGAGGAGATCTTATGATATTTTCCTCAAGGATCAAACTTCACCCAACATAAAGGAAACTTCAAGAGAATATCTTTCGAGGAAGAGGAAGAGGAAGAATAATATAGGGAGGAATTATTTTGTACTTTCTAATTCCTTCCTAAAGATAGATGACTAGGTTGTAATGAGGCCATTCTAATAATGAAAATGCAATCTTCATCAAGTATCTAGTGCCTACTATCTCTCTCTCTCCTCTACACATTCTTGTTACATTCTTCGAGGGATGCTTTTGACGAAGACATAGACAAAATGGGAGAATGTTGGGTTTGAGATTGTCCATATCTTCAAAGATGGGAATTGAAGAAGTTTTGAAGGGTCAAGCAAGAAGTCCTTGGAAGAACCAGGATGTAGTCCGTACTAAGGCCGTCCCACAATGCAGGGACGTGCGAGTCTCGGTGAGTCCGAACTAGGGTCCGAATTGACGTGGGACCCAAGTCAATTCTGGAACCATAGGGGTCAAGGTACTTGGGGAGAAAGTAACCTATGGGCTTGAGATCATTTAGGCAAGTAGATAATGATCAAATCAAGAAGATTGGACCATCTAAGCTATCAAGCCAGAATTGGAATCAAATAAGGATTATATTCTGAAGATGATACTTGATCAGCAAGTTTCTTATTTTCGCATGATAGCTTAAATGCAAGTACAGATAATTCAAGGTAGGTTTGGGAGTTTGGAATATACAAGGCTATATATTTGGGAGTTTGGAATATGCTCAACATGGATTTCAGGAGCAGAGATTAAAGAAGAACAAGCAAAGTCTAGAGGCGTTGAAGGAGTGCAGAGTGCAAATACTCAATTAAGGTACATGTTAAAATCCTTTCACCTTGTAATAAAGATGATGATATTTATATTTTTTTATCCTATTTTGATGTATTATGGGCTTATGAGTGTGCGATGCCACGTAGAGGGAATCGGAAATACCCCATTCCTCGAATTCCACTATGCCGACAGTTCAAAGGCAAGTATAGAGAGGAGCCTTGCACCATATGCTAATTAATCAGAACTTCTCAATCGATTACTCAAATCCTACATTTGGACACAACCTTATGGACCATGTAAAAATTATACGTGCCTTTACTTTATTGTAAAATATATCATATCTGCTTTGTATACACTAAGTCACATAGAAGGAGTTTAGACGCATTGCAACATAGCCGGAACGAAATCCATAACTTATCTCATTAACTACAAAGACATCATACATGTATATACAAGTTATAAAATTATAAAAGTTTGCTGCATAATTTTTGTATTTGAATTTGTCAGACCTTTTTTGTTTTTAGTTACAAATGATTTTTTCCTCTCATTATATTCTTTATACTTTAAAATTTTGTTGATCTTTTGGGTCATAGATATTTTTTCCCTCTCATCTAATTAAAGTTGCAAACTTTTATTTTCATATTGTTTGTATTTTAATTTTGTCAATGTTTTTTTAACATCTGAGATGATTTTTTTCTTCCTCTCGTATAACCATGATGTAATGTACCGCTACTGATATATCTGAATTTGACTTTACTAGATATATCGTAGATATATTTACGAATATTTTTACATATCACGACAATTATATCAAATTCATGAAAATACTTTGAAAAAGTTTAAAATAATTTTTTTTCAAAACACTTTAAAAATTGATCAAATAATACTTATCTTTTGAAAAATGATCATTGAATGAAAATAATTGTAATATTAAAATTAAAATTTATATTATTGAAATTTAGCCATTAAAACTAAATTAATATTAAAATTGTGTTTTATTTAAAAGAATTCAGATAATGTTTTTCTTTAAAAATTATCATGAAAATAATTGTAATATTAAAATTTAAATATATTATTGAAATTTATCCATTAAAATAAATTATTGTTATTATTATTATTATATTTATTTGTTATTAATTTATAATTAAAAAATATATATTAATACTTTATTTTATCAATTAATAGTAATTTATAAAATATTATAATTTTATTAATTATATATATTTTAGTATATATTGTTTTTTGAAAAGTTTAAAAGAAGAATATGAAAAAAATAAATAGTGAGAGATAATTTTTTTTCTCAAAATTATTAAAAGCTTGAATAGCTTGATGGATAACAGTTTGATTCTTTTCTATATATCCCCAAATTTTAAACCTGCATCTAATGAGAGTTGTAAAAGAAAAAAAAAAGAAAAAAAAAAAAGGGAAAAATGGTTTCGGGCGTTGTTATTGATAGCCAGATCAGAGTGAACACTTCATAACTTTAATATTCATGAAGCCAGCCACGAGTCATAACTTTTGTGACGTGGCACAACAAATCCCATGGTTTTAAAAATGTTTCCTCCCTCTTTCTCCTTTCCTTTCTGTAAAGCCACGGGGAGAGTGACAGAGCATCTTCTTCCTCTTGCCTTTCCTGTTACCCAACTCCACCCACCCAGAAACCCATGTGTATGTGCCCGTTTTCCAATCCACCAAAGCCCGTTTTCCACTTATTCGCACCCTTTTTCCCTCTCTACAGAATCTAGTAACAGCTGGTGATGGAAGCCACTGAAGAATCATATGTTCCTGTTGATTTTGAGGTGGAAATGGCAGCCACGGAGGACTCATCTTCCGTTGATTTCGAGGTAGAAATTTCCGAGGAAGAAGGCAAGGAGGGCAGCAGTTCCTCAGGCGCTAACCTCCTTTCGTCTGCCGGAGTAACGGGTATTTTTTGTTTTTACTGGAAATTTGTGTTTGTAATATAATTTTGTTGTCGTTCTTGGTTGTTTTCCGGGCATCTAGGATGATGCAAGGAAAGAGAGAGAATAATGAATAAAAGGAATGGGTGGCATTATTATCATTACTGATTAGATTATCTATAATGATTTTGTTAGAAATGAAAAGAGGCAGCAATAATGGCCTTGGCACCGAGTATGGTTGCCGAAAAGGCAAAAAAATAAATGGGACCTTTAAATGTAAATCTGGATTTATCGTTTGATAATTTTCTGGATTGCTGGATGATGTATGGGAAAGTGAAGGTGTGACTGGCGATTCTAATTTATTAAGCTTATGTGGATGCAGAAATTAGCAAATGGGATATCAGAAGTGAGGGCTGTAGGTGAGATTTGGGTTGATATCATTAGGGTCATTAATGGCTTTGTCGAGTATTAACGGGGACATGACATTTCGATTAAATGCTGTTTGTTTTGGCCTGGAATGGAAAATGGGCGATTTTTTATTTTATTTTTAATATGGAGCATGAATCTGGTAAGAATATTAGTTGTTTAAAGGGCAAGTATGGCTTGCCATTGAGTGTGAATGCAGTAAGGGCATTTTTTCGAAATCCAACGGAATGATGGTGGTTGTTTTGGTTTGATATGAACTGAGCCAATGATGACCTTGTTATTGAGTACAGATGCAATAAAGGGCTGTTTTGAAATCAATTAGAGCAATACAAATATTTGGTCTGATATGAAAAGAGGCAATATTAGCCTCACCACTAAGTATTTATACAGGAAAGCGCGCTCTCTCTCTCTGTTCATATTTTTTTTTTGAATTTGTAGAAACCAATAGGAGAAGAGTTGGAGGTATGAATTCCTTATATTTTCCATTGATTCATCATATATATATATACAAGAAAGTTAGACTATACATTAGATAATGATAGGCGTATTTGTGTTTTGTATTAGAATTACGTGAAAAGGATATGCTATTATTGCCTATTTGCCTAAGTATACGCGTGTCAAGTAATACAGTGTACATAACGTACAAAGATCGATCCATAGGGAGGAACGAGATGCTAAGTACCGAAATTAAACTATCTCTCTAATATCCAAACAGACAAGTGTGATGATTTGAGCAAAATCTAAATTAAATTAATAAATCGTAAAACTAACAATTTTATCACGCAAGTTAAAGGGTTTCCCAAGATAACGAGGTTCTAGGGTTTTTGGTGCGATTAGACAATCCAACTATATCTGAATTAGAATCCTTTTCTATTGCTTTAGTGGAAAGTTCTCCAAGGCGATTCTTGTCTATTTTAATTACGAGCCCCTCTCGAGGTCAAGTAACCTACTAACTAATACTAGGTTTCTTGTTTCTTAGCTCAACCCCAAGCACTAGCAGTGCATTAAATCCAAAGAAGCCAGCACGCCTCCTAATTACTGATGATTTTTACACCATCGAGCTAATTAGGTTGATTCACCCAAGTCTAATTTTTCTCAAATCTTGTAGAGAATCACACACCACATTAATATTGGCTAGACATTAATATGCAAATATAATCAAGCATGAATCAATAGAGGTTTAATCCCATGAAGCAATAAAAGAAAGAATTCTAGCAATTAGATATAAGTTTCATGTCTAATACACAACCAAAACCCTAGATTTTAAGTTTAGAACATAATGAAATTTGTATACATCATAAAATCTGGAGAAAACATGAAAGTAAAGGAAGAAGAATTCTAATGCTGAAAGATTGGATGATGCTTGGTCTTCTTCCTCCGATTCACGGATCTCCCTATGGTTGATGTTGATCTCTATGTCCGTCTCCCTCCGCTATCGTCAACCGTCAACCCTCAATGTGTGAACCCCCTCATCATTATGTCGTTCTTCCTTAAAACCCTCGAAAGAGAGCGTTCTCGAATGCCAACTGGGCTGGACCCGCAGATAGGCCCAGTGACGTCTCCCGACGTTGGAGCAGGAACTTGATTCTTTCCTCTCTTGGCCTCCAAAATGCCTCCAAAATGCTGAACTTTGACCTAACTGTAAAAAGAAACTACATATTAGTATATGAAGCAAAAATGCTACTAAATTAATTATATAAACGATCTAAAATATATCAAAACCCTGGTGTGTAATGAGTGTTTTTGGACACTCATCACACCCCCAAACTTAGCTTCTTGCTTGTCCCCAAGCAAGAGACTGACTCAAAACACCGCTAACATACTGATAAAGAACACGAACTAACATGAATGAGATGAGTAGGATAACATGGTGCTAAATGTACGGATCAATATGAACACAATTCAGGAATATTAGCCGTTTCACCCAAAATTTAGGATCCTTAAACCGTTAAACTCTCTAAGGAACGTGGCACACCAAGCAGGGCGAGCAAAGCAAATCAACCCCCACAAGTTCTCAATGACATTTCCCAAAGAATCTAATTGTGGATTATAGTATGGTCTCCAGTGTATTGTAAGGTCCTAGTACCCCAAACTTGAGTTCAACTCACCTATTTGGAAGAAGCTAACTAAGAAAGGATAAGAACACACTCTTTTTATTCATACTAAAATACCTATAACAAAAATGACCTAATTACCTATAACAAAAATGACCTAATTACCTAAAAATGAAAGAAAACCAATGCCAAAAAGTTTTAGATGAGTGTTCTTGTAGCGGGGATCCATTGGTGACTCCCCACTAGTTGGTTAAGGGCACTGGACATTTAGTTTCCTTCGAATTTCACCCCGAACACTCAATCAAACTCGAAGGCCCTAGGCTGTGAGAAGGATCCATCTTCAGTCATATGTAGCGGCCAGTGAAGTCAATGACTCTCGACTAATTGGTTTAGGGCATTAGGCTTTGAAAGACCCCTCAGACTGTGCTTGAGATTCTAATTGGATGATCCCACATATTCTTATTCATGTACCTATTTTTGACATTTTTCTTTATATTTTCTTTTTATCTTTATTTTTCACTTTTTATGTTGTTTTTGCATTTTTTTTTTCTTTTCTCTTTTTGGTTGGGGCTTAATGGAAATCCTCTTTTGATTAGGTGTCCCATCACTTAGGTGGTTAGAATCCCCCAAAGTTAGTTGAATTCAAGGCAAAGGGTCCAGGACCGAGGTATAAAAGGGAGATCAACAGTGTGTGTGTGATAGATTCATTGAGAAATAGCTTTTTGAGGCACAAAGATGGTAATTAGGCTAAATCACCCATACCATGCAAGCACACAATTCCCGATCATTCAATAACCTAAGGGTCCAATTCATCATACACTTGGCCTTTTTCAATAATTTGTGTTTGACATGACCTTCTATTAGCAATCAATGGTGTCAAACTCACTCAAGATACACTAAACTCACTCAAAAAGACACACGCAAGCAAAACACATGACACAAACAAGAACGGTGCAGCACCAGACTACAAACAAACTAATCCTAAAAGCATGCACTTGACTTTAACAAACACTGAACTAATCTATACTAACAAAACTCCAAGGTCTCCCGCTAAACCAAATAGGCAAATTACAACACAAAACTACCCAATTAAATTCAAGTTCATCCATATAGACCCAACAAACATGTGTGATCATGATAAGCACGAGTGATTAAAAATGAATATGACTCAAAGAGACCCAAAGAGTAATACATGAGGAATCAAGATCCAAAATCAAATAATACCAAACCAATCACCCACACCCCCCAATTTGAAATGCACATTGTCCCCAATGTTAATAAACATAAACGAAGGGTATAGAGAACTCCCCTAGCGATCTAAAGGATCACTACGATGGTGGTGGTGCAGTGTGATAGGAAAGGATCTGAGCCACTTGCTGCTTGATGATCTCTTGATTGTCGAGCACTGTTTTCATATGTAGCTTGAGCTCGTCCGTCTCCTAGCTCATCTAGACATGATGTTCTTGTGTTTCATCCTAGAATGGGTCGAACCTCATTGTGAGGTCCTGAACCTGATCCTTAATAGGGTGAGGAGAAATAGGATCGTCCTCCTCATGGGCTGTGGGTGGTGGAGGCTGAGTAGAGGACTGCCCCACTTCTCCTCTTTCTTCATTGCTTCCCCCATACATAGCCTGATAAGCCCTTAACACCTCCTCATCCGAAGGCTCATTCTCGGAGTCATACACCTCCTCAGGTCTTGGTACACCCGACTTGTTTTTCTTCATCACTATTGCCTTTATGGGATGTATCCAAGCCTCATTACTTTCCAAAGGCACCCCGACTTTCTTGCATAATCCGTATATGAGGAATGGGTGCCCGAGGTTCATTTTAGCGTCCTTGTTGTAGAGGATAGCATCCTCTATGATTTGCCCCACATCAAAGGGGATGTCTTGAATAATCTCATAGTTCAACAAGGTGCGCTTGGCAGTCACTTCGCATACGTTGGTAGTCGGAATGAGGCGGGAAGTGATGAAATGGTGCCACACTTTAGGGATATAGGCCAAGTGCTTGGCTTTGAAATGCACTGCATGCCCCTCACTGTTAGGTTTTCACCACGTTTGACAATCGTGAGCATTCTATAATGTGTGGGGTAGTTGTGGTCTTCAGTCTATCAGACGCTTTGTCACTAACCGTTCCAAGTTATAAAACTACTGATAGACCTCACATGAAAATCTACCAACACGCCCCTCACTCGTACTTGTTTCACCACGTGTGAAAATAAGTTGGCGTAGAATTCTCGGACAACCATTGTGGTAGCCGGCTTAGGGGGTTGGCAAAGTGCCTTCCACCCTTTGTTTGCTATGGTCTTTCGAAAGAAATCTTCGGGGTGGTGGAATCCCTTCTCCTTGATGAAGGATTGATTCTTTGAGATGAGTGTGAACTTTTTGGAAGCTCCCACATTCACAAACTTTTGATGATCATAATTATCCACCGGCTCCTCCATACGATGGCTCTTCTTTGAGCTTAGTTTTTGCCTTTTTGAAGACATGGCACCTTATTTGGTAGGGATGAAGAGGGGGGTCTAAACACTGCAAATACCCACACAAACGACACTTAGTCCTCTCAGGGGGTGACTAAGCTCCTTAATAGCAATTCAACTCCTAAAGTACAAACAATTGATCAAACACTTGGCAGGTGATGTTTTGAACCAAGCTCTCCAAATAGATCAATCAAGGTAGCTTCTAACATGCCCGCACTCTCCTCCCCACAAAAAGCAAGGGCTGATGAAGTGCCCAACTCGGGAAGTTGATACCGCACTGAACAAAAAACTACCAAGAGTCGTAATGGGCCTCGAGGAATGGAAAGGAGCAATGCACGATCGACGGTTGTTCTCGGTCCTCTAGCACTTTGAAAACACTTGAAAGTTCGGTGGGAGATCACTGAGGAATGGTAAGAGTGTGGAGAGAGGATTAGGTAGATGACAAAGTGCGTGAAATCAAATGACCGATATCGTACCTTAAAAGCGCGTGTCCCGACGTTGGCCGACGCGATGACGCCCAGAGTTATCAAAATTTCGACAAACGCCGCGATATTCTGTGAGGGTGAAAATCCAACGTCGCGACGTTGAAACCCAACGTCACGACGTTACAGAGGGGAGGTGTTTTGCAATTTAACCAACGTCACGACGTTGGATTAACGTCGCGACGTTGGAATCCAACGTCGTGACGTTCCAAAGGGTTTAAAAAGCCAACATCGCGACATTGAAGTCCAACTTCGCGACGTTGAGGTACATTTTGGAAAACTCCCTCAACATTATGTGTCACGAGCAATAGGCTTCCCCAGTTATCCCTCTTTCGTCGCAGAAATCTCGGAGCCTAAAAACACAACAATAACCGAACACAATTTTATTATTAGCAAAAAACTTCCGAGAAAACTTGAATTGATAAAATTATAACAAAAATACTTAAAACTGAGTTAAGGAAAGAAAATCTCAAAAGGTTTGGGTTGCCTCCCAAATAGCGTTATGTTTAATGTCGCTAGCTCGACAAAACTGCATCTCAATGACGGGTGCCCAAACAAAGAAAGTGATTAAGGGTGCGCTTGACGCTTTAATGCACTGCTCAAGGTGGTTGCAAACTCATGGAAAACTTGAATTGCCTATGTCAATTTCAACTCCAAGCCACTTTGGCCCATTTACTTTAAAAGTACCTTTTTCCGGGTGTACTAACTCTACACTACCATAAGGAAAGACTTGGGTGATCACAAAAGGCCTGGACCATCGTGATTTGAACTTTCCCAAGACCAATTTCAATCTTGAATTGAAAAGTAGCACTTGTCAATTCATGAAATGCATTCTTCGTTAAGTGTTCATATGCCAAACCTCGGGTCTTCCTTATATATTCTTGAGCTCTCATAAGCATCTTGTCGAAATTTTTCGTGTTCATTCAGTTGAAGCATCCTTTTCTCCCCAGCTGTCTCTAAATTCATGTTTAGCATCCTAGTCGCCCCAATAAGCTGCCACAGGTTTCAATTTGACTCCGGGGTAAGTGACACGCCTTCCCATAAACAATTCAGAAGGGGACATCCCTAAGGGAGTCTCTAATGTCATCCCCGTATGCCCATAAGTTGTCATCAATCTTATTTGCTCAGTCTTTTCTTGTCACATTCACCGTCTTTTCCAATATCTTCTTGATTTCCCGATTTGACACTTCTACTTGCCCATTGCATTGAGGGTGATATGCTAGAGATACCTGGTGTTTCACCTCGTATTTAGATAACAGAGATGTGAACAACTTATTGCAAAAGTGTGAACCTTCATCACTAATCACAACTCTTGGAGTTCCAAACCTTGAAAATATATTCCACCGAATTAACTGCAATACTATTTTGGGATCACAAGTAGTGGTTGGAATAGCTTCCACCCACCTTGAAACATAATCCACCGCCACATGTATTGCGTTTCATGTGGAGGACGGGAAAGGCCCCATAAAGTCGATCCCCCATACATCAAAGAGTTCCACTCTAGAATGGGCGTCAAAGGCATTCTGCTTCTTTTTCCAATGTCACGGGGTCCTTGACACCGGGATCACATGATTTTAGCAAATGTGTTCGGCATCCGAACAAAGAAGGCTAAGAAAAGCCTGATTGTAGCACTTTTGCGGCTGTTCTTTGCCCATTGAAATGGCCTCCACACTCCCAAGAGTGATAGTGCTTCAAAATATCCCCCATTTCGCTTTCCAGCACACACTTCCGAATAATTTGGTCCGCACCTAAAGAGTGAGGATTCATCCCAGAAATATGCTTCACTTCCGTGAAGAACCTCTTTTGTCAGAGGTCAGCCTGGGATGGAACAATACCGCGCAAGATAATTATAACGGCTCAAACCATGGAGAAGGTTCAGCATGTGATAAGGCTAGTATTCGTTCATCGAGGAATGTATCATCAATCTGAACTTTTTCGTCATACACCTCTTTTGAAATTTCCAATCTTGATTGATGATTGGCCACCAAGTTTTCGGAGCCCTTCTTATCTTTGATTTCCACATCAAATTCTTGCAGTAGGAGCACTCACCTAATGAGTCTCGGTTTAGCATCCTTCTTAGTCATCAACATCTATCACCACAGAGAGTGATCCGTGGAAAATCGTAACCCTTGTCTTCTAATAAGATAATCTCGAATTTATCAAATGTGAATACGATATTAATAAATTTTCTCGTGTGTACATCACAGGTGTCACTTAACCTTCACGCTAATATATGGCATGGAAAACCTTATTCTTTCTCTAACCTAGAACAACACCGATTGCATGGTCACTTGCATCACACATAAGCTCAAATGGGAACTCCCAATCTAGTGCTGAAATTATAGGGGCTGAGGTTAACTCTTTCTTTAATGACTCAAAGGCATTCATATAGGAGTCGTCAAACTCAAAGGGTACTCCTTGCATGAAAAGAGCGGATAGAGTCTTTGATACTTTCCAGAAATCTCTGATAAATCGCTTGTAAAATCCAGCATGGCCAAGAAAACTAAGCACACCCGTCATTGATGTTGGGGGTGGTAACTTTTCGATGACTTCAATCTTGGCCTTGTCCACTTCAATCCCCTTTCCAAAAAATTTTGCGGCCCTTAACTATGCCTTCAGACCATGAAGTGACATTCTCTAATTACTGATGAAGCCCGGGATGTTCCTGAAAGCAAGTAGACGATGAAGAAATATGTGATAAAGGAGGAGGCCTTGAATCTGGAGGAAGCGGGAGAAGGTTCTATTGAAGCTAACTCTTCAAATATGGAAGAAAATCCGAACAAATCGCCTGGGTGAGCTGATCCCGAAGTATGATGGCCCTTTGAAATCAGGAGCGAGATTGAATGTGCAGATACAAGTCAAGCTACCCGAGAGATTGAAACTTCACCCGGCATTCCATGTAAGCTTCTTGAAGCCTTATCATTATGATCTTAGTCTGGATAGAGTGCGAGCAAAGCGGAACCCGCCTATGATCAGGGTTGAGTTCATCAAAGAGATTGCAAGCATCCTGTAGGATAGGAAGATGGGCAACTGGAAGAACAAGTGGACCCAGCATTGATTCATCAGCGGACGCTCACAAGAAGCAAGTCGAGAAGGGTACTACTGCGGGCGCCAAGACCAGATCAATGAGTATGCGCCGGGCCAAGTCCATTAACCGATGACGACTTCACCTCTAGCTGGGATGTTGTTAAATTTCGACTAGATGACCCGAGTTCAATGCCATAATGAGGCTGCCAGCCCCATGCGCATCGTGAGAAGGAGATCAAGGCAAATCGAGGAAGAGTGCCGGTACCGGGATGAAAAGCTCTATGAGGCATAAATGCGTGAGCCTGGGCACACACACGAGGGAAGGCAAGACAAATGAAGTCGATGCACACACAACTGTGGACACCTCACGCTAGGAGGGGCCCTGGGGTGTGGCACTGGGCCAAAGCGGATCGCAGTGGGAGAAGCTTCAGACGAAGCCTCGCGTAAGTCTCTAATCGAGTGCAACAAGGAGTCCCACACAAAGAGTCCATGACACCTGAGTCCCCGATCAAGAAAGACTCCTAGTTCAAGAGGGATTCGCATGGCTTTGCTTCGGAATCTTGATCAGGCAAGACTCTCTGTCCGAGAAGGATTCGTGCTGTCATAGCTGAAGACTTAGAAAGCTGTGAGTAGACTATTAGTCGATTCAGACCAGGATTGCCTTGAGCAACCTATATAAAGGGCCCACTCGGGCCACTCGCTAGACATTGAGAATCTGGTCCATAGAGAGCACTGAAAGCATCCCTGACCATGCAGGAGCCTCGCAAGAGAGTCTCATTTTAAGAGTTAAAAAATATAAGTCAGGGAGGTCCCGCACGTCTGTGTCTTCGGGCGCGGGCATCGAGAAGGTCAGCCTAACAGTTCCTAGCGCCCCACACGCCAGCGAAATCACGTGACTCTCAAGCACGAATGACCTAAATTGTTCAAACATACTTTAGCATTATCACTCTTAGACTTAATAGAACATAAATTAATCAGGTATCTTAGCAATAAAAGGCACGGAAATAAAAATAGCTCGTGAGCGCTTTTTTCATTAAATATAATCCGCTGTTCGTGGAATAATCATCAACAAAAGTAGAGGTGGAAATTTAAGCCCAACATTGGCTAAATGATCCACTCGCCTTTTCAATTTTTTTCATGAGAAGGCTATTCGTCCGCCTCTATACTGATTTAGGGCTATTTTTTTTTGTCTAAAAAAACTGGGCTAAATTTGTACTCGCCCGATGTCGGTCCGAATCTGTAAACCATCCACCTAAATTGCTACCTCTAAACAAAAGTGACAAAGTATCGAAACCCAGTTGGGGACACAACTGGATAAGGACCCCACATATCTGAATGGACTAATTCAAATGGAGCACTAGCTCTGTTATTACCTTTAGGACTAGAATGAGGATGATGATGCTTTGCAAATTGACAAGACTTACAATCTAATGATGACCTATATATCAGAGAATTAGAAATTAGCTGAGAAAAGAAATCCTCAGATTACGTAGAGTTCTGGAAATCCCATATTCTTTCCTATTTGGTTTGAGATTGTTTTGTATATAAATAGGTGGTATGTGATCAATGAAAAAAACAATTTTTTCTTCAATTAATTCGACATACTTGTACAGAGCCATGGAAGGTTCTGGTAAGCCACAAAGGTTTTCTTCCAAAGAACCCATCTAGTGGCTGAGTCCTTTTTTGGCCACCCCACCTTTGTTACAGAAAGCTTTGAAACCTTCCACCACCGTCAGAACACCTTGTTGCAATCGGAAAAATTTTTCGGTGAACTTTTCCAGCGACCACCTCAACTTCAGCTGGTGACCCCATCATTAGGTGCGCTGTCCCTTGATCTACCCCCTGGAAGGAACATCGGCAGTAGCAAGCAATCCACACGCCTCCATGCACTATTCCTTTCTCTGATGGCAATCACCACACGTCGACGCTGGTGGCGTACGACGGCCGCGGTGCATGATGGTACGCTGGGCGGCCCTCAGCCACCGATTCACCTACAAAGTCGCGATCACGTGCCCATTCAACTCCCACTTTGACATTCGAGTTCTTAATAGTGTTTTTCAAACACTTTTATGTCCGACAGTCTTCTTTTCTGAGGTTTTTTGCTTGTCTTCCTTGATTTCTTCGAGGTCCGTGGTGTGTTTCTGTGGATCAGAGAGCCAAGTTCTATTCTAAAGGCAGCTTTTCGTGGAAAGGTGGTCAAGTTTCCTTGCAAGATCTTATTTTTCCGTGGTATTTTTCTAGGATTTTAGAGGCTTTGCTCGAGTTGGGATTCGTCTATGACTACCACGAAACCCCTGTGAGGGACAGAACATACCATATAATCCGTGACATGTATGCCATAATTGTAGGAAGTTGCAAAATAAAAATTGAAAATTCTAAGTCTCTGCTCATTATTAAAATCAGCCTAAGCTCGTGATCTACTTCTATTACTACACTCGCTTGCAGTCGTAAAACTAACACATGTTTTATTTCTTTCCACACGGGTCATCGACCCAGAGCCACCAACCACATGACAGGTAATTCCAATTTATTTAATACGTTTTAGTTCCACCCTTCTACCTCTACTGTTACCCTTGCAGATGGGTCAACATCTCTTCTCCTTGGGCCAAAGATAATTCATCCGACTTCTTTAATCATTTTAATCTTTGTTATGGGTTTACCACAATTATCTTTTAATTTAATTTCTGTGAGTAAACTCACTCATACACTTAATTGCAGTATCTCATTCTTTCTTGATCATCGCTTGATTTGTGATCTTCTAATAAGTGGATTATCGGGTGTGAGGACGCGTAGTCCGGGGGTCTCACATCCTGGAAACAGATGCCAAAGTCTCGTTGTTTGGTCGGTTGTTACCCCATTCAATTACATCGCTACTTAGTCATCCTTCTTCTCTCGCTGAATAAGCTATATCCTTAGCTTTCTAGTCTATCTCATTAAATAATAGTCGTGGCCAATATGCTAAGCTTCATCAGCATTTGAGTCCGCAGTAGTGACAACGAAGCCACTTCCTTGAAGTTAATCTATTCCTATGTTTAGTGGTCCTCATTCAGCTTATGTCTCCCATCGGGTTTAAGTATTTCTGCTACTCATGATGATTTCCCGCCACTGCCGCATCTAATGCAGTCGCTGCTTCTTTCCTTTACTTCGTTGAGTTCAACCATTTACGTCATCAACACTATGGAAGTTGATAATAATATCGTCGAACTCGTCTTTCAATACCATCTTCATCAACTGGTTATCCTCATCAGAGAATACAGAGATCTTCGATCGTCGTAGCCTCATCCGAATATCGTCCGGTCGACTTCACGATAATCAACGTCGCTGACGAATAGACGTTATCATCGATTCAACGGCAAATACGCCATCGTTGGTCATTAAGGATCAGTTCGGTTAAACCGGTAAACGGATCACAGTCAAGATCCAATTCGCCCAACGAACAAACGGCATATTTTCGATACTTCTCGCATCGGCAATAGTATCAGGTTCGCCCACTCTGATGTACCATCGTCGATGTTGTTTGGACATATCTGTCACGTCATCGTTAACGCGAGAGATTTACGATTATTGTCACGCGTCATCGTCTGATGTCAATCCCGATCGTCAATCATTCGCCCATAACTCCATTATCAGAAATACTCAGTTAACTTCCGTTCGTTCAACCTTCGCTGTTCATTCGTCCGAACCGATCCTCCATTACCCGGCAATCGCGCGTCATCCAACATCTCATTTGTCAACATTCAATATTTTTGAAACTTATCGGATCGCTACAGAAAGACGCGTTAACAACGTTCAAATGACCGGTTAGTCCTCATTAGGCTGATCATAGAAAATTTAATCATCAACAACCGATAAGATACGCATCTCGCCAACGCCTTCAACCACCAAGAGGTTCCAGCCAGCGATTGTTACGTTAACTCAGCACAGTATCGTTACCCAACCATAACACCGCGAACAACGATTCGAACTTTGATCGTCGCAGCCAACAAATTTATCAAGTCCATTGGTCACACGAGTTGTTATATAAAGACTCAAACAGAAAGTCGCAAACTTCGATCGATATGTCGTTGATCCACCAGCGTCCGATAATAACGATAACGAAGATCACACAGATCAAACTCCGAGAGAAAACGGAAAGATCGGGCGTTATTGACTTCGATGCGAGCGCTTCGTCAGATCCGTAAAACATCATCGTTGTGAAGAAGAACGTCCACCTGGTCATCCAACAAACACCTTATTATACAAGAACTGAACACGAGAACATCGATGCTGGATCCGTATTTCATTGTGGTCAAAATAACGACCGCCGTGGAGTTGAAGAAATAAAGTCGTCCGTATAATGAGAGTCAGATTTATCGTATAACAACGCGCATATATATTCATTCAGACATCAACAATGAGGCAACCACTCTGGGGCGCAAGAAACAAGATAACATTAAATAGTGTCAGCTCAGTATCAGTTGTGCAAGATTCGACAATCTGAATGAGAACAACGCTTCTTAGAGTTAAGAGATCCGAATGACATCAACGATCCTTCAAGAGATGTCCAATACCATCGCTTCCAACCACTTCGATAACGTCACGAAGAACAAACGATTAGAAGATCACTTCCCAGATACGATCGTTACTGAGTCTGTCCGGCGATCATCCGTTATTTCGTCGGCCCTCCGCATCCAAGGATCATTATTTAGCAATAAAGTCGTTATGCACAGAACGCCTTTAGGATGTCAGAGTCGCAGATATCTTAAGAACTCGTTCATCTCCTCGTGATAATCTTAGTGTTAACCATATCACCTCTATGATGTTCGTTTTCGCCAGCCTCATTCTTACGCAACCGTCGGTACGAACGGTTCCATTGGTTCAAAGATCCATAACAGAGTTCATTCCAAACGGTGTTTGGCGGTGGTCCGTTCGCAATACAAACAAATAAGCGTCTGATCTGAAAGCAAAGTCAGAAGACAACCAAAGGATTACGCACTACTATTGTCTGATAAACACCAAACTCGCCCAAGACGGTATTAGTCCAGAGTGCTGATTAGCTTAATTGCGTATTCCATAGAACATCAAGGCATCAGAGTGAATGGCCGCTTTTAACAGAAACAACTCGCCGATTTCTACGGTATCAAAGACCAAACACCCAGAGATCTCTCACAAACCCTTAAAGTGGGTCCAAGCTGTTATCTATGTAAATGTCATATAGTCATTACATCTCCAGTCTAAATTATATGTTATAAAATCATTTGTTATATAGTCAACTCAATAGAAAAACTGTTCAGCAAAGAATAATCCAGCCACATATGCTGAATTGTTTCTCTATATACAAACTACCTGATCAATGAAAAAAACACAAGGGAATTCATTCCTCAAATTCTTTTGTCATTCTTTCTACTGGGCAAAAATGGAAACAAAGTTAGAGTCTAATTAGGAGATTAAAAAGAGAAGCAAAAGAATCCTAAATGGATTAGCAAACTAATCCTTAACCGAGTTTATATAACATGTCAATTTGTCCCAAGATGAGAGTGTCACTACTATTTTTAATAGGTTCAGAATCCATCAAGACTATTTAAACTTTATCTTGGCTGGATGAATCTCTTTCATAACCGTTCGTGCACGTGCATCAATGTAGGGGAACATTGTTTTTTCTTTTTTCGTGTTTATATTTTCCATTTCTGAGTCTCCTTTACTCAGGGATTACTGACAGGAATATGCCCAAAGACAATCCTACCCCTGCAGAAACATCAACTTCTGGAAAATCAGATTCATCTTCAAGTCAGCTTACAAAAACCGAGAGATTGAGAAACAAGAAGAAATATAGTCAAATTCTGAGAACAGTTATGGATGAGAAAGCTCCTATTAGAAAGAAGGTGGGCACAATTTTAATCTTGCTACAGCCTACAAGTGATGATGGTGGATTCCTGGTCTATATGTTGTATCTGACTGACTTTTTTAGTTTGGCATGACCTCCTTGTATTATTGTGAATTAATTATTTATTCAATTTTAGTATCAGTGCAGGTGATTTTCTGTTATTTCCTTGTCTATCACACCAAGTTGCATTTTCAAATTTAATTAAGAACAAAGATATGAAAGGGAGTGAAAAAAGAATTGGAACTAGAGAAACTTTGGGTTTTTCTGTATCTCAATCCAGTAATACTAAATGCTTAATAATTGTGAAAAAAATTCTTTCATAACCTTATGCAAGATAAAAAACATAGAAGACTCTAACCTAAGAAGAGTAACCAACCTTACTATTTCTCTCCAAAATGTTGTAACAAATAGGAGAGGACTCTTTCACTCAATTCTCCTGCCACCAATTTTAGTTCTATCAGGGTGTCCACAGTTACTTCCTAGCATCTATGTCAACTTTTACAACTTTATTATACACTTTTTCCTTTTTTGTGAGATGAATATTCTTTGCTCAAATGAAGCAGCTGGAATCTCGGGAAAATATCTCTAATTCCTAACAGTTAATGTCAAATTCTTTTGCCAAAAGCTAGTTTTAAGACATCTCCACATCAATAATACCCTTTCTTACGGTATCATCTCTGACAGTTCTTCGTTTTCATTTTTTGCTTTAATTTTAAGTTTTTTCTATCATGAAGCTGATGATAAAAAAGTTTGACTTATTTGAGGAAGATCTGTTTAGTGACTCAGTCTCTGCTTATGATGTTTATCTACATAAAATTTTTGGCAAGATCTATTTTTTCTTTTCTAATATAATGTTCTTTATATATCCAAGTGTCTGGGATTTACTTGCCCATTTAAAAATTCTGCAGTGGAAATTATTTAGAGAACTTGCTACTGTTAAAGATGGAACTGTGCAGTTTGAAGTACCAGAAGATATTAAATCCCAAAGCCTTGATTTTGGAGCAGGAGTTGCTTATAGTGATGGTATCACAGAAGAAGACGGGAATGCAATAGATTATCATGTAGCACCACTTCAAATAGTAATGCTCATTGTTGGAACACGAGGAGATGTGCAGCCATTTGTTGCTATTGGAAAATGCTTACAGGTGATAAACATATTTGTCTTTTGCAAAATATTTTTACGAGCACATCTTTTACAATTATTCTACATATTAACTTAAATCAAATTGTTGTCTAAAGTTCAGGATCATATGCTATCTGTATGCTAAGACTCACTCTACTTGGTCTTAAAAACCTCTTCTAGAGAAGTTGATGTCTTCTATGTTGGCCTGTTTTCCTCTCCTTTGTCATTTTTATTTATTTTCTTTATATTTCTCCGTTCCAATTCCTTTTATTTATCCTTTTTGTTATAGCATATATCTACTTTACATATAGATTGTAACTAGTTAGGAAACTTGTCTTATAGAGTTGTAACCTATTAGGAATGTTAGATTGACTTTTGTATATATATATATTCGTGATGGATCAATGAAAATTATAAGGAATTATTCCTCCAATTCCTCTCTTTGATTCTTTCTACATGGTAATTGTTTCAGGGGCCTGGATTGAGTAGTTATCTTAGATAGTTTCTAGACTCGTGCCGACAAGCCAAGCCACCAAGTCTCGCGGGTCTTAACCTTACTCGCGGTGCCTCACGCCCAATTCGCGGTTCTGCCTGCGGTTGCACACGCCGCGCATGTGGGCCGGGGCGTGAGAGCCCGATCTCCTTCCCGCACCGCTTATGTGGTACATCTCTTAAGAGTTGATCGTGTGGCTCAGGGTGCTGGGACTCCATCTATTTCGGGATTTCCTGAGATTTTTCATAAGGGATCTGTGGTTTTTCAGGATTCCTGTGACGCTGGTTCAGAGTGTCCTTTTGCCTCTATATCTTGTCTTTGACCTCATAATGAGTAGTTCAAAAGATAAGAAGCCTGTTTCGGCGCCTGAAGTGGTCCCAATGATGTCTAAAATCACGAGGGACAAACTGACTGGTCCTAATTACTTGGATTGAAGTAAAACAATCCACCTCTACTTCAGAAGTATTCGTATGGCCAATCATCTTGATAAGGACCCTCCTACTGATGATTCGAAAGAACGATGGCTGGAGGATGATGCCCGTCTCTTCCTATAAATTCGTAATTCCATTGACGATAAAGTATTCACCCTAGTTAATCATTTTGAGTTTGTTAAGGAGCTAATGGAATATTTGGAATTTGTGTACTCTGGCAAAGGTTCATCTCTCGCATATTTGATTATGTAGAGCCTTTTATAGCACTGAGAAACAAGATTGGTCTCTTACGGAACTCTTCATGGACTACGAAAAGACATATGAGGAACTGAATATACTATTACCCTTTAGTCCAGATGTTAAGGTTCAACAAGCTCAACAGGAAAAGATGGCAGTAATGGGTTTCCTAGCGGCCCTCCCGTCGGAGTATGATTTTATTAAGGCGTAGATTTTGTCCAGTCTTGAGATTTCATCTTTCAAAGAGACATTTAGCAGGATACTCCGCACATGAGCAAAGGCCCTGTCGGGGTTGAAACATCGTGAGTAAGAAAGAAAATACAGAAATAAGTGGGTCTCAAAGTGTAACTCTAGAGGGCTAAGCTCCGAGGAGTTGTTTTTATTACGCTACAAGCCCGACTCCATGTGATATGAGATCGTAAGAAGCGGCAGTCGAAATCGAGATTTCGTCCTGGGTCTCATGAAGCCTGTACTAATGAGGCATCGACAATGCAAGCCCAATTCATAGCGTAAGAATCTGTGTGTCTCTCGATAAGGAAATCATCAAGTCTCCATCTCTTCCAATTATTGCTATTGCCGAGTAAGGTAATCCAAATAAATGCCTTGTCCCTTCTTTGTCCTTCGAATGGGTTGTTGATTCTGAAGCCAGAGATCACATGACAGGTAATTCTAGCCCATTCTCTACCTTTCAGTCACAACCTTCAACTTCCACTCGTCACCGCGCATGGATCACAATCATGTTTTCGGGCCGATAATACTTTTTCCCACTCCATCTATTCCTTGTCATCCTGCCTGAAGCCTATGAACTTCTCTTTAAATTTGATGTCTGTGAGTAAATTAACTCGAGTACTAAGTGTTATATCTCATTCTTTACATTTTGGTTCTTTTAGGATCTTATGACGGCTGCATTATCGGGTCGAGGATGTGAGTCTCTGAAGTCCTAAATTCTCGATCATGTAAGACGCGAATCGCGCTTTGTTCTGAAAGCCATTACACCATTTGGCGACGCGACGCCGATCAAGCCATCCCTCCCTTCCTCGTTGGAAAAGTCGCGGTCTACGCTTTCAAGTTTGTCGTCATTAGATTGTGAGTCTTATCAATTTGCGAATCATCATCGTCTTCATTGTAGTGCTAGAGTTAATAAACGAGTTAACGCTCCATTTGAATTAGTCTATTTAGATGTGTGGGGTCCATGCTTAGTTGTGTCCCCAACTGAGTTTTGATACTTTGCCACTTTTGTTGATGATTATTTACGAACCACTTGGTTATATGTAATGAAAAATCGCTCTGAGTTATTTTCTCATTTCCATGTCTTTTATGCTGAGATACACACTCAATTTTATGTTTATGTTCAAAGTCTGAAAAGTGATAAAGCTAAAGAATATGTTTCAGAACATTTTCAGCCATTCATGCTTCAAAATGGCATCCTTCATCAAACCTCCTATGTTGATACTCCTTCTTAGAATGGAGTGACTGAGAGGAAGAATAGATACCTTCTTGAAAGTGCCAGAGCTTTATTATTTCAAATGCATGTGCCTAAGCATTTTTGGGCCGATGATGTTTCCACCGCTTGTTTATTGATTAACTGGATGCCTTCCCCAGTCTTGACTTGGGACACTCCGTATTACATCATTTTTCCAAATAAACTTTCGTTTCCTATTCAGCTTCGGATATTTAGGTGTACCTGTTTTGTTCGAGATGTTCGTCCGTAGGTGTCTAAACTCTACCTTAAGTCTTTGAAATGTCTATTTTTTTACATTCTCGGGGTCGAGAAGGGTATTGATGTTGTCAGAAAGTCAGAATAGAATGTTGAGTTGTAATAGAATGAGAGGGTTATTTCCTCGTAACTTTTAAATTAAGGGATTCAGCCAGTTTTTCGTCGAGAACAAGTTAGTTTCCTTAGTGGATTCAAAGATTTTGATGGTATCCCGCTAAGGAAGGATGAAGCCTCTTTCGGGGGGGTCGCCAGTGGCTTGTCGTGGGACTGGAAGATTTTTGAATGTTCAAAGTGAGGGTCGGGTAGAAGACTTCAAGGAGTTATCCTGGAAAGAGGCAGAGGTTACTCCTCTTGGACTAGATTTGGGGCGCGTACCTAAGTCTTTACTGAAGGGGTGAACTTACCGCAGCAAGTGAGGTATGAAAGTTTGCCAAAAGATGGGAGGAAAATGTTAAGGTTCATGGAGAAAAGGAAATGGGGTAGGAAATTACATGCTATGCTCAGTTCTGGATTTGGAGGCAAAGAAGGTTATACTGTGTTCCTCAAGGCCGGTGGCTGATGGTATGGTCGGTTTGCTTGCAGAGTTAGATTTTGTAGAGTAATCTTTAACATAAAATGTACTTGGTGTTAGTGGTGGTGTGAAAAGAAGAAAGGTCTCGCTTCAGGAGAAAAGGGAGATTTTCAGGAAGGTCAGTTAAGAAGAATGAGGGAAGAAGAGGAGATGCTTTGTGGTTAGAGATTGGGGGACGTGATTGGAACTCTAGAGAGGAGTAACTAAATAGATGCCTAGTTGGGAAATGGGAGAAAGGAGAAGAATTTCTCTTTAATACGGCCTCTCTGAGAAGATGGGGAAAGCACCAATGGAACTTACAAGGAGAGCTAAGCATCAAGAAGTTGTTGGCAGGAAGTTTTCTGTTAGAATTTGAGAGCCCGGAAGAGGATGAGAGAGTTTTGAAGAGAGGTGTTAGATGTTTTGAAAATAAGATGTTGTCATGAAATGAAGCGATCCGGGTCAGTCTGTGGTGGATCTCATGCCAGAAAGCTTGCCTGTCTGCGGCGTGGATTACCTCCTCGCTTTAGAATCAAAGAATGTTCAAAAGAATAGGATTGTTGTAGTTTTCAGGGACAGGATTGCATACGTAAAATTTCACGCAATTACAAGGCGGTGAATTTCGTTAAAGCCGAGAGAGAAGATCCTCCCCGACGCCTAAGTGGTGATGGGTTCATCTGCTTTGTAATCCAAGAGAGTGAGGTTCCGAAGATGGCTCTCTCGTGGTGGTGCCTAAGAAGCTTGAAGAACGCAGGGTCGTGAGAGTGTCAAAGGTGGATAGTGGAGAAGATATGTACGGAAAAGGGCGTGACTATCAATGCTATTGGGGCTCAGTCCAAGGAGAACAACGTGTTGTTGTGGTGTTGCAATGGCAACGAAAAAGGGGCGACTGCTAGTACTTCTTTGCTTGTCGAGGTATCCAAAAGCGGAATAGACGACTATGCAGGGAAAGGGGGGGAGGACAGTGGCATGGAAAAGGAAACTGGAGGCTGCCTGGGGAGTTCTGGTTCTCAAACTGGGCTTAAATTTAAAAAGAAAAGAAAGGTGACTCTTAATGGGAATGAGGTAAGGAGATTGACTAAAGTCCAACCAAGTGGGCCTAAAAGTATAGCAAACAAAAATGACAAAGTGGGCTTTACGAAAAGAAGCGTACCCCATTGGTCTGTAGTCGAAGAGTGTGACCAAGTTCAAGAGGCTTTGGAAGAGGACCAAGCACCTTTTGGCCCAAATTCCTCTCTTGAAACAAGGCCAGATCGGTGGAGAAAAGCCCCGGGTCTCTTCACTTCGTTTAAGTAGTAAAGACGTCTCCTGCTCTAGAGACGCTAGGGCTTGCGATAAGGAAGATTTTTGTGACCCTGTTGCGAGATTTCAGTGCTGGAAATCAGAGACTTCAGAGGAGTTGGGTCTATCTAGGAGAAATCAAGCTACGCATGAGATGTTGAGGGAAGAAGGGTCCAGGTACGCTCCTTTTCTCACTAAGGGGAGTTGTGAGTTTTCTTCCTTCTCTGGTTCTCCTTCTTTTTCACCTTCATCTGGGAAAAGAAAGGATAAGGTGTTGGCTAGGGAAAGTTTCTGTTTGAATGAAGTGGTTAAGGAAAAGGAAGAGAGGATTTTTTTCGACTTGCTCGAGGTTATTGAACCTGAGATAGAAGAGGGTGGGACCCCATTGTCGTCGGAGGGGTTTTTCGACAAAATCCTTGATAAGGGTTTTTCTCCCCTCCGTGTTTCTCCTTTGGCTGTTTGGGCTTCGAAGGGCAACAAGGAGAAGGGTTTCTTCCCAAGAGAAAGAGTGAGTCCAGGCCCCGAAGATGTTGAAACAACCCCTATGTATGAGAGGTATTCTTCTTCTTCTTTAGCGGGGCAAGATTCTTTTCTACCTCTTCTCGTTGCCTGGTCCTCCTTTTGGGATTCTTCAGCGCCAGGGGGCTCCTGCTGGACGTGGACTCCACAGTAGACTCACTTCAACTTCCCGTGTGTGGTTCACACGAATGGCAAAGAGTGGAACAAGCTCAAGGCTCCTCGATGAAGTCGAGGTGAACTGGTTCTTTCGGGAGAATGGATAAGGATCGAGAATTTCTGTGAGGATTCTGAGATAAGATATGAAAGTCAAGAAAGCCGCCAAGTTAAATTTAGTGAGTTTTTAGGATTCTCAACAATGGGTCATGAGAGGGAGATTTTATCTTTTTTGTGGAGTTTGACTGTTAAACAGAACCAAATGAGGTTGAAGGGGTAGTAGGTCGTTTCTAGGTGTGAGCGGGAGCTTAAGAAGTTGGAATGTACCATGAAATACAAGGGGCGGTGGAACGAAAAAGGACCCAGTAGGGATAAAGGGGATTTGTAGCAAAAACTTCGATGAAGCTGAAGATTATGTAGTGGAATGTTGTGGGAGCACAACCTATAAAAGAGGTGTCCAAAAGCCTTCATTAGGCTTAAAAGGATAGTAGTTTGTCTCAAGAGACCAAGATCTGCATTACGAAAGGTTGGATAGTGCGTAGCCTGGTGGGAAGGTTCCTGGGACTGGGAACTGGATGCAAGAGGGTTTCACTGGGGAATCTCGATTGGGATAAGAGAGTTGTGGAGCTGGTTGATATGGAAACAGTCTCTGTCATGAAAACTCTGCATGCATAGTTTTTAGTGGATGTGTTCTCGGGGTTTGCTGGTCCTCAGATTGACAAGAAAAGGGAGCTTTTTTGGGAGGAATTGGGAGTTGTTAGAGGCTTATGGAATGGGCCTTGGTGCGTGGGAGGTGATTTCAATGTGATCCGCTTCCCTGGGGAGGGCAGAGGGGCTAGGAGAGTGACTAATTCAATGAGAAGATTTTTCAAATCAAGATCCGATCGAGAGATATCCCCTCGCAAGGGTCCTTTTACTGAGGAGGAAGGAATAATTTTCGTTCAATGTCTAGAATTGATCGTTTTTTGGTTTCTAATGATTAGAGAGCTTGGTTTCAAGGGTATTTAGTTTAATTTCGCCTGTACTAATTTCGACTATCAGTTCCATTTTCCCGATGCGGGAGGCATTAGGAAGGGTCCCACCCCTCTTAGGTTTGAAGTCATGTGGCTCAGGGTAGATGGTTTCAAGGAGTTGTTGAAGGGTTGGTGGCAAGGCATGATTTTCAGGGATTCTTCTAGTTTTGTTCTAGCTGAAAAATTGAAAAATTTGAAGGCTATTCTAAAAACATGGAATGTAGAGGTGCTCGGGTAGAGTCAAGTAAAGAAAGTGAAGCTTCGAAAGGCAGTGAGCTACCGGGACGAGAAGGAGAAATGACTTTTTGCCGATCAGAGGAAATGAGGGAAGAAACTGCTAGTGGAGGACACAAATACCGGTCCCTTTTGGGAGGAAGTTTCGAGGCGTAAATCTAGAGAACTCGTCTGGGCTGAGGGTGACAAGAATGGCTAGTTTCTTCCATAGGATGGCTAATTTCATAGGAGAAGAAATTGTATAAAAAGTCGAGTTAATGGAAACCGTTTGAGGATGAGGCATCCATAAAAGGGGAAGTGGCGCTTTTTTTTCGTTGTTCTCTTCTCGATCCCGGGTCGCGCCTATTTTCCTCTCGATTGAACTTCAAAGAACTTGAGAGGGATGCGGCTAACAGTCTTGAAGTTCCTTTTACAGTAGAGGAGGTTTGTGCAGCGTTATCAGATTTGAATGGGGATAAAGCCTCGGGCCCGAATGACTTTCCTATAGCTTTTTGGCATTTTAGTTGGGATTTTGTGAAGGAGAAAGTCATGGGGTTCTTCAAGGACTTCTTTGACCAGAATAAGTTCGTTAGAAATCTAAATTCCACCTTCTTGGTTTTGATCCTTAAAAAGGAGAATGCGGTGGATATTAAAGACTATAGACTTATTAGCTTGGTGGGCGGTTTGTACAAAATCTTGGCGAAGGTGCTTACTAATAGGTTGAGAAGAGTGGTGGGACAAGAAGTGTCAACAGCCCAAAATGCGTTTGTGGAGGGAAGACAAATTCTGGATGCGGTGTTAATTGCTAATCTGTGCTATTATTGATGCTTTATTGAAAAGCATAAGAAAGGAGAAAGGGGCTTATTTGCAAGCCAGATATTATGAAAGCATATGATCATCTAAATCGAATTTCTTACTTGGTGTCATGGAAAAATGGGCTTCTGGAGGAAATGGTTAAATCGATTAAATGGTGCATCTCTGCGCGACTTTTCAAGTGTCGTGAATGGAACCCCAATTGGTTTTTTTCGAAGCTCTAGTGGGTCTACAAGGGGGAATCCTCTTTCCTTATCCCAGGTTAGATGGAGGCTCTTAGTCGCCTCATTGATGCTAGCTTCAAGGGGCTTCCTTTCAGTGTCGCTTATGTGGAGAAGAAACTAGAGGGAATATGGTTTCCCTTTGCTGTACTTGCACGACACTCTTTGTTTCACAGATCAAGAACAACTAGCACACCTAAGTCAGGTTGTTGATGTGGTTCGAGATTATTTCTGTTTGAGGATTAATTAAATAAAAGCTCGAAATTATTTTAGTAGTGGAGCATTGCGCCCTCTGCGCTTGAACTCGATGCAGGTCGGGCTTTCGCTTCATCCTGCGAAATCTCCTTCGGGATCCCCTCATAATTCACTTATGGCCTGGGGATGGAATCAAGAAAGGCTTCTCTAGAAGAGATTTATTTAAAAGAGATAATATATCTCTAAAGGTGGGAGGATAACTCTTATCTGTAGTACTCTGTCGAGCTTACCCATATACTTTGTCTCTTTTTCGGTTGCCTAGATGGGTTAGATTGTGCCTCGAACCGATTCAAAGAGATTTTCTTTGGGGAAAAGGCAATTTGGAGAAAAAATCTCATCTTGTGAAGTGGTCGACAGTTTGTTAAGACAGAAAAATTGGAGGTTTAGGAGTTAAGAGCCTCTCTATTTTAAACAAGGCTCTGTTGTGTAAGTGGATTTGACAAGCCAGAAATGAGAGGACCTTTAGGAGAAATGTCATTCGTGGAAGTGTGGGGGAGGAAAGAGGGTGGTTTGGGTGCTCTATCAGTCGTAGGGAGCTTTATGACACCTGTAACCGGAAGGAGATTAGGAAGGAATGAGATATCGTTTCCGCTTTTGTCGTTCAGGGGAATGGAAGGAGATCTCCCACTTTTGGAAGGATGCTTGAACGGGAAGAGGCCTTTCTTCTTTATCCCCGCCCTTTTGCTTCAAGGGTACCTAATAAAGAGGTCTCTGTAGCAGATGTTTGGGAGCCTTCACGAGAGGGAGGGGTTTGGACTCCCTGTTTTGTTAGGCCTTTGAATGATTGGGAAGTGGAGGAGATTCAAAATCTATTCCAAGCTATACAAGATAAAAGATTTCTTCCAAACCAAGATGATTTGATGCTTACGAGAAGCTGTGATGGAAGCCGTGAAGCTTTCTATAAGGTTTTGAAGGTCAAATTTGATTGTTTTTCCCACTCCGCTTATCTCGAGTAACTGTTCCAACTAAGATGGGTTTTTTTGCTTAGGAAGCTTTCAAAGTGCAAGGTGTCGACTGATCAACTAAAAAAACGGGGAAGAGCTCTAGCCAATAGATGTTTCCTTTGTGGGAAGGATGAAGAGACGATTGATCATTTGTTATTACATTGAAATGCACCCTGTAAGGATTGTTATGAGATCTCTTTGGCGATTAAGAATTTGGTGTTCCCTAAGCCGCTGTAGAAACCTCATCTCAGCAAAGGAGGTTCTTCAGGTGAAAAGAGATGAAGAAGGTTTGGATGACAAATACCCCTAACATTGTTTTGGACTATTTGGCGTGAAAGAAATAACATTGCTTTTGATAATAGGGAGCTCTCGGCTCAAAGGATGAAAGCCTTATTCCTTTGTAATTATTGGTATTGGACAAATATGCACATGGCTAATAGGCTTAGATCTTTAATTGATTTTTTAACTTGGTTGGGGTGTAAGTGAGGGGTGGTCGGTTTTCTTGTTTCCTTGTCCCCCCTTGAGGGACCCTCTTGTTTACTCCCTGTATACTGGTGGGCTTCCATAGGGTCTTTTTTGGTGATTTAAATTGTGAAGAGAGAAAAGGGAGAATCCCTAATTTTTATTATATTCACGGAAAAAAAGACCTGCCTCTACATTACATATTGGACTTATATATATACACACTCATGAGACCCCCAATACAGTAAGAAAGTAAAAGGAAAAGACTGTACAATATCTAACACTCCCCCTAAAGCTGGAGCATATATGTCATATGTACCAAGCTTGTTACAAATGTATTTAATTGTAAGAGCTCTGAGAGATTTAGTAAAGTTGTCTGTTAGTTGATCATTTGAATTGACAAAACTAGTAGCCATACATCCTAATGCGATCTTCTCTCTAATGAAGTGGCAGTCATCTTCAATGTGTTTGGTCCTTTCATGGAAGACCTGGATCGATGCAATTATGAAAAGCGTCTGCTATCACGTATGAGCTCATCCGCTCATCATTTCCAAATCTCAACTCCCCGGAAAGGTGTCTCAAACATACGAGTTCACATGTCGCAGGTCATAGCTCGACACGGCCTCATTTCCAGATTCAATTTACCATGTTGTTTTACCTTCTGGGGATACAGGCTACCACCAACCGAAAAACACAGATCTCAAGTGGAACGTCTTATCCGTGGGCGAGCCACCAATTCAGATCTGTAACTAATAGATCGGGTATGACCCCTATTCTCGCATAACACACCTGACTGTGCATTTTGATATATCAAAGAATGGGAGATTACAAAGATCCCAATGCATATCACATGGTGACTGTAGGAATCGATCAACAACACTACAAGAAAGGAAATGTTCGTCGAGTAATGGTGAGATAGTTTCATTACCTACAAATCGTTGATATCTTCCCGGTGATCTCCTAGCATTCCTCGCTTTACAAAGCCATTGGGATCCACAGAAATTGTTTCACCGGCCATACTAACACATACCTGGCTTTCTTCCAAGATGTTTAAAGCATACTTCCGTTGGGAAAGGACTACACTAGAACTGGATTGAGCTATCTCAATTCCCAGAAAGTACTTGAGTTTCCCCAAGTCTTTAGTTTGAAAGTGGGTGAAAAGGTGTTAGGAGAGTAAAGAGAGAAGGAAAAGAATCCCAAATGGATTAGGAGACTAAACCTTAACATCTTGTAATCCCCTATATAAACAGGGTGTATAGTCAATCTAAAATAAAGAAAATTATCACTTTTCATCTCATATTTCGTGTCAGATGTTACTGCCCTAGTCTTCGTCGGTATTTGGTTTCGATTGATGTCACCTTTCTCTAGCATGTACCTTTCTCTTCCCCTCTGACTCATACTAGTTAAGGAGAGGAAGACGCACTCATTGCTTATACTACCACCCACATCCTTCTCGTAACCCGCCATGTTCCCGCCGTAAACCTCTATCACATAGGTCTATTCGAGGTGCTAGAACCTTCCAGCCTCGGGTCCCCCACCACCTACTTCGTCTTCAGATCCAATCAACGTTGATGATCTCCCTATTGCTCTTCGTAAAGGTAAACGATAGTGTGCCCATCCGATTTATTCCTTTTGCTCTAATAACCATTTATCTTCCTATTCTTGTTCTTTTGTTGCATTCTTGGACTCTATTTCGTTGCTTAACAATTTTCATGAAGCCTTATCTCATTCTGGTTGGCGTAGTGTTATGATAGAGGAGATGGATGCTTTGAATGGGAATGGTACATGGGACTTGATACAATTACCTGTTAAGAAGAAAGCCATTGGATGCCGCTAGGTTTTTGCAGTTAAGGTTAATCTTGATGGTTTAGTTGCTTGATTGGAAAAAGCACCACTCTCAAGGGCTGGCGGGTGTTGCTCGCACCATGGTGGATCATTCTAACACCTTTTTTCCTCGTTGCTTATGCCATGTCAACTTTTTATTTCCCTACCGCTACTTATAACGTGGGATCTCCACTAGCCTTTTGGATATCGCTAACTTTCTTTACACGATCTTCGTGAGAGCGTATACTGGCAAACCTCCGTGGTCGGGCTTAGGGAGATTGGGAAGGTTTGTCGCCTTCTAAGTCGTCAGGTGGTTTGAAACAGAAACTGACGTATGACGTGGTTTGGTAAATTTAGCTAAGCAGTTGAGAAATTTGGCATGCAGAAGAGTAAATTTGACTACCTCATTTTCTATGAACTCCGCCTAAGTATTATTCTCTAAGAGGTAATGCGGATGGATATTGATATCATCGTAAGTTATTATAAAGGTATTTCATCTCTTAAGTCCATTTTTCATGGCCAATTCCTTACAAAGGACTTAGGGATGCCATAGTTATTTAAGGCGCAAGGCGCACCAAGGAGCAAAAGTCTTTGGGGCCTTGAGGCGCAAGGCGCACTTGAGGTGCAAGGCGCACTTGAGGCGCGGGCTTTTTTATTTGAGGCTCACCCTACCTAATACAAATAAAAATTATATATCTAACTAAATATTGTCTATAATTTTCATGAAATAACAAAATATAATAAAGTAAAGAATATCAAACATTAATAGCTCTCCCATCATCCAAACATCTAAAGTTCCAAAACAAAATAACAAACATCACAAGGTTTCCTATCATCACAAAAATTCAAAGTTCTAAGACAAAATAAACACTCACAGATTCGCATCTAAATCTAAATCAAGAAAATCGCCATCAATATCATCCCCATCATCAATCTTCACTCCTTCTTCTTCATCTTCCTCTCGATTTAATAGATCATCTCTTCGCCTTCATCAATCAAAGCAAGAGTAGAGTATGTTTGTGGTTTCAGATAACTGGAGTTTGGTTTCGTGTCAGGCTTTCGTTGTTTTAGGCCTTGCATAAACCCTAAGCCCTCGAAATTCCACTAGCTCTCTTGCAACATCACCCCATGTTAAATCATCACCCTCAAACACCAAATCATCTTCCGCAAAGACCTTCATCTTCCATTCTTCCCATCAACCATTCGCCGCTATCATCTATATCTTTCAAGATAACGGATCAATGGCAGCGATGCGCCAAGATATCTTTTCATCAAGGTCTTGGCTTGTATTTAATGTACACCAAATCATTCGCCGCTGATGGTCCTTTCAACCTATTTCTCCTCTTGCTATGAATCTGAAAAAACAAATAGTTTTCATGATTATATCTCAATGTTTTAGTTTCTAAGAATCTAAGTTACATTAAAGAATGTTGTAAAGAGTCTAAAGACTCAAATTCAATTGCATGTAATTGCTCTAGTAACTTACATTCTCAAAGATACTCCAATTCCTTTCACAACCGGATGCACTACATGTTAGGTCGAGAACTCAATGCAAACTTTGCAAACTTCTAGTACTGATCCAAACATGGCCCCACCAATAAGCTACAATTAATATAAATAAATTATTAGTTGAACATTTCACCTATTTTAACCAAACATATATAATAATTTCAATGCATTAATTAACAAAACTAAAGGACTAACTCGAGGTTTAGTCTTCCTTGTTCTAATAGCAAACCCGCACTCAAAAAAGGTCTCTAGCATGCATACAAGTCTAGTTTGCATATAATCAGATCTGTTCATTCCCTCTATTTTTCTACCAATCTCGATATGCAACTACATACATCTTTCAAAGATTTTTGAATCTAGGTCCACTTCTTAATCCTTTTTATATCATAATAGAACTGTGGTTCAAAATACCCAAATTAATGCAAAGGCCGATGAAGTCGAACCTCCTAATTCTCCTATCAATGATTTCCCATGATTTCTATACTTCTTCATTCCCATTAAAGCTAATAATGATTTCTTCGCCTTTTCATGGTCGGCAATAGCCCATGAGGCCTTTTTCACCATCTGACTGTAAACTAATAACACGTACAAGAGGCCTCGACACCTTTCAAACAAAACACTACAAAGTTCCAAAAGAAGACATGAAAATTATATCAAGCACATTTTTTCCTTTCGCCGCTTGCTCATTTACTTTCTATCCACTCAACTAGTAAACATCTTCCTCAAGTTGTTTTGTTCATCGATACGGATAAGGTGATAAAAGCCGTTGCAAACCTAGTCTTAGCAGCCCAAGAACTCCCCTCGCAAATCACCCTCATCATGTCGAGCAAGCCCGTTTCTATTATAGATGTAAATAGCCATGGATACGGCCCTCCTATTGTCTTCTCGATGTGGTAGTGTTCCAATATCTTCTAGTATCAAGTCAAGACACACATATGGTGTCCAATACAAATGTGGTCTTTTTTCCAATGACCTTAGTATAATTTAAACAAATAATAAATAGGATAATAGATGTAATCACTACATACAAAAGTAAATGAAAATTTCAAATTAAATTATGAGTACCTCGCACCTACATAATTAAGAGATTATCCGTTATCACTTGAACAACATTAGTTTCTACTCAACTTCCTCCACCCAATCGTCAAGTAATTCAAAAAAAATCTCCCTCTCCGTCTCGACCATAGAGGAAGCATCAATAGATTTCAAACACGGTCCTCTCAAGAATCTACTAAGAAATTCACCAAAGACCTTTCCTTCTATCGCTCATCCATCCGACATAATCGAACATCCATCATTTGTTCCATTCTCGTGAAATGATCCTTCATTGAATCCTTGTAAGAGTCAATTTTCGATGTGGCTCAGAATCCTTTCACATGAAAACTCGGGTCCTCAGAATTTCACACCATATCGCCCACCGGGCTCTCAAGCATTGGTTGGAAACTAGCATACCACTCCATTAAATGGAATCGCAAAGATCATACATCCATCTACAAACAGTATACGCCTCTCCTCGACCTCTTCAGAAAGGTATCACATATGAATGAGATTTTTCTATTTCAACAACCATTTCTCGATTAGAGGAAGAAATGATCCATAGGACCTTTTCGCTTTATTCTCTTTAAGCAACTACCACTATCCACTACCACTACCACCACTTCCCTCCATTGCTATCACCACTAGAAACATCCTTCTTTCCCATTTTACTAGTAACCTGGGTCCTCATCATCTTCATCTTAGGAATCTAAATATATCCTCATTCACATTATGACTCCCAGAACTCATTTGATTTTTTTGAGTTTTTTTGACTAGCATATAATCTTCTATTTCTTTCCTAACATGTTCGGGACATCTTGTGCACTTTTTCGAATTTCAAAATCCTCCAACAAGGTGTTGCTTTTGTCTATAAATGCCTCATTTAGTTACTTTATCACAAAAAATACAAATGAGTGTATTTCAGATCTTTCATTTTAATAAATCTGTGCATATTTCCATCCCGGATCTTTTTCTTCCACTTGCGGCCTCTACTTCAACTTCAATCTCTTTGTCCATTTTTGTGTATCTTTACAACAAATCAACAATAAAATAACAATTATAATAGAAAAAAATGAAAATATACATAATATATTATATATTATAAATCTATAAATTATAAACATATTCCATGCTCGCTAAACAAATAAACTGCTTAAATTTTGTTCAATTTGTTTCATAATTCTTTTCAATTTATTTCTATTTTGTTAATTTCAGATTTTTTCCTATTTTGTACATTAATTTTCTGAAATTTCGTATTTTTTTTCAAAGTTTTTTTGAAAAAATTTTCCTCTATAATTAAGAATGTTCTAAGAATGTTTATCTACTTTTATAAGAATGTTCTGTTATTAGTGCTTTTTGTGTTTTGTGACGTAATCCGAGAAAGCAGGGTGCGGGTTATGGGCTTATGTTAGATACCCTAAAACTGCAACATTTTTGCCGGAAGCCTAAAAACGACGCTGTTGGAGGTATTGTTTTTTTAAAACAAAGAACACAAAACGACGTCGCTTTGTGGTGTTCCCGATTTAAAAACAAAGAACCCTAAAATGACGTCGTTGGGTCGGGTGGTCTCAGAGCCCTAGGCCCATCTTCTTCTTCCCGACGATGCAGCCTCTGGCCGTTTCTCTTGGTTTCTCGCGGCTCCGCTCCCTCGATGTCGCAGCCGCAGATTTCTCCCATTTTCTGACGCCAAAAAGAAAAAAAAAGAGGAGGAGAAGAAGGGAAGAAGGGTGGTAAAGTACGACTGGTGAGGTAAGAATGGAAGCCTCGAGGCTCGACCAATTTCGCGCCACACCCCAAGGCCACCTAAGCGATGCCATCGTGGAGCGGGTGGCGCCTCGAGGCGCGCCTTTCATAACTATGAGGGATGCTAAGATATTTCTTGGGCATTGAAGTTATGCAAAGTGTGCGAAATCTTCTTATCCTTTCAAAAGGAAATATATGCTTCGATCTATTGTCCGAGACTGGAAAATTAGGTAAAACCGCTGTAGAAGTTCCTCGCTAAGCCTGGCACCGCATACCCACTGTGAGAACGCCAAAGATTTCAGGATCATGAGAGATATGAACTTAGTTGGAAACACTATCTTACAGTAATTTTATCCCGAGTATCGCTTCACTACCGTTGTTGTAAGTCAATACATGCTCAACAACACCATTGCATGTGTAGAAACAAGGCTCTATGTTATTTGAAAGGAGCCGAGATCTATAGATTCTATGTAACTGCTTTATAAATGTAATTCATGTTTCAGATCGATCAAGTGGTCGGGAGATAGAGATCCAACTAAACATCAGGTTCTTTGTCAGGGAAACCTAGTATCATGGAAAAGTAAGAAGCAAGGTCTTCTCGTCATGTAGAGTTTCACCCAGAGTGTTCTACACGGGCCGTATGCTAGACTATACGGCTTCCACTCAACCTCTGACAGCTGGCACTAAGACACCCAAATCCAAAGAAATTCATACAGGACAACTAGGTTGCTGCCCTTCATATCGCTTCTAACTCAGATTCCAATGAATCCACCAAAGATATCAGATAGAACATCATTATTCTGCTCGCTAAAACACAACTCCTACTCACTCTCTATTGGGGATATGTAAAGATCGGAAGAGCAATCACGACATATTCACAAAGGCCCCAAGTGAGTACCCCAAGCACTTACGGCAGAATGCTCTGATAATGATTAAAATCATGAGTGTATAACATATATCTACTTTACATATGGATTGTAACTAGTTAAGAAACTGCCTTATAGAGTCAGAACTTATTCGAAGGTTAATTGACTTTGTATATATATATTCGTGATGGATCAATGAAAATTATAAGGAACATCTTCCACTTCTTTATTTTCTTACACTTTTATTATTATTAATATATTCTTCTTCTTATTATTCTTACTATAATTTAATTTTTCATAACCTTTTTGATTGTAAATTCTGCTAGCAGAGAGTATTGTCATCCTTCAATTCAAACTCTTTCTTCTATTTGTAATACTACGTTTGTTTCTTATTAAATGGACTTCATGCTGGTTTGAAATAGCTTTGACTTCTGCCTTTAGGAGAAGAAATAGCAGCAGAAACAATGACTTGTCATGCAATTGATTTAGGTTTGGAAACGATATTTTAAAATTTTTTTATTTAAAACAAAGATAATTTTGAAGATTTAACAATTTTTATTTTATTTTTATAGATAAGCACAACAAAAAACAAGATAAACAAAGAACAGGAAATAGAGTATAGCTAAAAGCGTACCCCAAAACCGGACTAGTTACAACAATCTCACCATCTCTCAACTAGAGGCTAACCACTCTATTAACATAGGAACAGAACTGTGACAGAATCTTATCATGTGTGAGCTTGTAATATATTGCAAATATAGATCGTCCTTCCCTTTGGGAGGATATACACACGTTAATTCAATGAAAAACACACAAAGAATTATTTCCTCCAATTCTCTGCTGTTTTCTACATGGTATATCAGAGCGAGGGTCAGCTCAGAATTTTTTGAGGAAAATTTCGCAATCTAGTATCGCTGGAGGGGGGTGACTTTGTGAAACACTCTCACCTGGGGAGGGGAGGGAGTCTCACCGCCAAAGATAGAAGGGAAGATGTCACTGGCCGCCGACGAGCCAAAGGCAAATTCAGGGCCGATTCCTGCGCGTGAAGCTCAAGTGACGCCGCGAGATTTCGGATCAGTTCCATGCGCGCCGAGCGTGTGGGCGCGTGGGATACTGTCCCGACCCCGGGCTCCTCCTCCAAGGTCGTCTGTCGCCGACAAGGCCTCCCGCACACCCGTTTCCCCGTTCGGGTTCCCGGATCTCGTGTTTTAGTGTTCGCAGGTCCGACAACCCTTTCTGGGTTTCGCTGATTTTTCCAAATCCAGTTCCTGGGAGTGTTTCTTTCGCTTCAGCTCTTCCCGTGGTGGTATCATAATGGAGTGATTCGTAGGAGAAGAAACCACATCAAGCTCTGGCGGTCCCGGCGATGTCCAAAATCACTAAGACAAAACCGACCGGTCCCAACTATTTGGAACGGAGCAAAACAATTCTGAATATAACAGGAGCGTACGTGCGGTGCGGTCACCTACCAAGGATCCGCCAAATTACGATTCGAAGAGCAATGAACGGGAGTGGTAGATGCCTGTCTGCTCATCCAAACTGCACTCCCATCGGCTAAACAAGGTACTAGCGCCTCGCGACCGTCACCGGAATTCGTTAAAGAGCCACAGATTATTCGTTTTGTTTTCCCGGTGCGGGAATGTTTCTCGATATTCGGCGTAAAGCATTCTATCGATCAAAGAAAATGGTATTCACTTATTCATAGAATTTTTAAGGCCTACAAAAGATAATACACAGACGAGCTTAATATGCTGTATGCCCTTTAGTCCGTATGTCAAAGTTCAAAGAAAGTCAATCTATAGAACATATGGCAATTTATGGTTTCGCGCTCTCCTTCTGAGTATGATTTAGCTTAAGGCCCGGGATTTTCATTCAAATCCCGAGATATCATCTCCAGAGCCTTTAGTAGATCTCTTCTGTGATCGAGAGGTATCATCCTCTTTCTTCACCTAATTCTTTGTATTTGCCTGCATACAGTTAGCTCTTATTAGACAAAACCACGGCCGTAGAGGCAAATCAAATAGAAACAAAGTGGTCCAAAGGAGAACACTAGAGGGCCTCGGTTCTCGAGGTGTCATTTGTTACACCATAGTGCCGGCCATGTGATATTTTTGATTGTAAGTTCCATTAATCGAAATCATAAATTTCAAGATATTCATTGCTTCACTATCGAGGCATCCCGCTGATCACGGGCCAGCTTCACACTTAATTAGCCAGTTCCAATTCATCAAAGACTATTGAGACTTCCACGCACCGACACGCTTATTATCGTTAGAATCAATAAATGCTTCAGATTCTTCATCTTTCGAATCGGGCTGGTCACTCGGGATCAAGGCATCACATGATGTGTAACTCAAGATTTTCTACCTTCAAATGCCAACCTTCACACTCTTCCACTGTCACACTCATAATGATCCACTCTATGGTAGTTCGTCGCACACCAAAAACATCGATCTTATTCCTTTGATATCTACCTGAGTTGCCACTTCTTAACGATGTTCATAGATAGTTAATCTATTAACTGGCTACAGAGATCATTCCTTTCTGATTTGTCTCCTTTTCTATCTTCAGCGACACTGATGGCTGTAGCCAGTCTGGTGCCAAAACATCCACTCCAAAAGTACTCTTCGTGATCCACAGTTCAAAAATGAGTCACTGTAAATCATTTAACATCACACGTTGGTCATCCTTCACGCCATTATTAAAGAAATTGTGTCCTCAGCCGACCTGCTTATCCTTAGATTGTGAGTCTTGGTCGACTCAAACATCATCGCTCTCAGTTATAAATTCTAGAGTCAATAAACTGAGCTAAAGGTTCTCTTGAAGTTAGTCCATTCGGGATGTGCTGGTCCGGCGGCTCCGCCAGTCCCCAACTCGGGGTTTCGATACTTTGTTTACTTTTATACGATTATTCACTTAACCATGGTTATATTTAATGAAAACTGGCCTCATGCTTTCATTTCCAGGCTTTTGTAGCCTTTTATTCATACTAATTAAGGTTAGTGTTCAAAATCTGGAAGTGATAATGCAAAGTGAATATGTTTCCAACAATTTTAGTCCTTCATGCTTCAACATGGCATCCTTCATCGACTTCAGTGTAATGATACTCCCGCCGTAATGGAGTTGGCAGAGAGCACAGACACCTTCTAAACTCGCTTAGCCATTGTTTCGTATGCATGTGCCCAAGCATTTCGCCGATGTCAAGTTTCCATAGCTTGTTTTTCTATTAACCGGATGTGCCTTTATCGCTTTGAATGGACACACCATATCACACATCCTTTTCCCCTAATAAACCCTATTTCCTATCGAACTCCCTGATATTTGACGATTTGCTTTGTTCGGTATGTCTCTGCCCTCGTGCATCTAAACATGACCATAACTTAAAATGATATTTCTCGTTATTCCCCGTTCGTAGTTGGTATCTGTTACCGCTCTAGTCTTCGAGGGTACTTTGTTTCGCAGATGTCAAGTTTTTCAGAATGTTCCTTCTCTTCACCATCGACGCACACAGTCAAGTGGAGGCATTTAATCTTCTAGTGCATACTATCAAGCCTCCCTATGCACCCCTCCCCTGCTCTCGTCGCAAAGCCCTCATCACTCAGTTCACACTGACGCTAGAACTCACCCGCTTCCTAGTCCTCCACCATCGCTTCGCACATCGATCCAGCCCCGACGACGATCTCCACGCTCTTCAGAAAGGCAGACAAGGTGTTTATATGCCACTTCCCCATTTCAGACCTATAACCAAATAGTTCTTTTCGGCCATGTTCTTTTATTGCTTTGACTCTATTTCACGCTTAACATTTTTGAGAAGCCTTGTCTCACCCTGTCAAGGTGAAGGTTGACAGAGGAGGATGGATGCTCAATGGGAATGGCAATTGGAATCAGTACATTTACTCACTGGAAGAAAGCTACTGATTATCACTGGTCTTTGCATCAAAGTTAATCCCATGGTTTAGTCAGCTCGACAGCATCACCAGGGCCAAAGGGTACGCCTTCGCACTCTAAGTATGGTGGACTACTCGATACCTTTCCCTTGTTGCTAAGATGACATATGTTCGACTTTATTTCCTAGTCGCCACCACAATCGGGATCTTCATCGCTTGATATTAAGAACGTCTTTCTTCATGGCGACCTTCAGGAGGAGGTATATATGGAGCAACCTCCAGTTTGTTGCCTCAGTGAGATCGGGAAGGCCTGTCGCCTTCGGAAGTCGCGTTATATGGCTTCGGCGCAGAGTCCCCCAGGCTTGTCTGGTAAACTTAACCATGAATTGAGAAATTCTTGGCTTGCGTAAGAGTAATCGAATTATCTGCCTTCTACCTAACTCCCAGCCTGTGGCTATTTTGTCGCAAAATATTAATATCGCTATCACTAAAGAGCCATCAGCACCTCATCCCTTAAGTCCTTCTTCACGGCCGGCCATACAAAGGACCTAGATGCTTCATATTTCGCCGCTTTGCGAGAAACATGGAATCTTGTTATCTCAAAGGAAATATGCTTGATTTCATTGTTCAGACTGAAATCAAGAAATGCACGTGGGTCTCTATGGTTCTGGCTTACACCCACTAGAGAAGAGTCAGTTTCAGGATTCGAGAGATATAGACCAATTAGTCGGGAAGCTGACCCACCTTAATGTAACTCGTCACATTGCACAATCGGGTCAGTTGCTGTAAGTCAATATATGTCTTCTCGACGATTACATCATGTATCAGAGAACATATTCTATGCTACTGAAAGGGTCGGACGAGGTACTCCCATATAGTAATCACGGGCACAATAGGTCAATGTCACAGATGCTGATCGCTGTATTCAAAGGAAGATAGGAGATCCGCGGACCGTTGTTTCTACACACTCCAAAAAACCTAAAAGAGGAATTCCCTTCCCATAAACACCCTCTATTCTAGCTCCACAAATTAAACACAAAAGAATGCCAATCTCCCAGACAACTAAAGATCCATCTTTAAAGCTTATGTTAATGACCCCTTCCTTCCCAACAGACCAAAAACATTACACAAAGGATCGACCTGTGCCTTTTCTTCAACAAGCGAAAAGAACCCTTCTAGCTAGGTAATATCTCTTCTAACAAATTCCTGTGAAGATTTAAAAATTTTAATTAAATAAATTTTCTTTAACACTTTTCTATATCTTGTTTGAGAAAATGTATAGGCCCCCTTTTTCTCCAAAATACAAATAAATTGCATTGGAAATCCTTCATTTCAAAGTCTTTCATCTATTTGTAATACTACATTTGTTTCTTATTAAAAAGGAAAAAAAAGGTCATGCTATTGTGTGTTTAAATGGACTTCATGCTGGTTTGAAATAGGTTTAACTTTTGCCTTTAGGAGAAGAAACATAAGCAGAAACAGAGCTTGGTTTGGTAGGAGGTCCTAGGTTCGAGCTACGTTTTTGCAATTTATTCCCCATTTGTTGATTTGAAAGTTCATGGAGGACTCTATTTGAATTATTTGACTCTCCACGTGCGGGTATGAGGCTGCATGCGAGGGAGTGTGTTAAAGGCATAATGTTCATATTAAATCAAAATCCTACAAGTTTGAGCTTTTAGGAGAGTTGGTCGTTTAACATAGTGTTTTGAACGGAAATCAAAAAATGTTTAGGGTAGAAAAAGAAAGAAAAAAAGAGAAAAAAGAAAATTTTCCTTTTTTAAGCAGTCCGTGCGTGACTCACGCGCAACTTTTCCGGTCACCGGTCTTGGTGGCTGGGGTCGCCGGAGGCCGGCACATCTTCTTATGGGAGCGGTGTTGTCCCACGCTCTCCTAAACACTGTGTTTAAAAAAACACACCTTTCGAATCCTAGGTTCCTCTGAAATTCCTTCAACAAAATTTGCCTTTTTCTGGCAACCAAACCCATGTCACCTGGGTTTGTTTTCCTTCATTTCTTCCTTCTTGTTTATGTGATTTGTATTTTGGGCCTATCATTACCCGCCGCCCAAGCACTAACCTTGTCCTTAAGGTTAAAATGAGAAAATTGAGTCTGGAGTACCTCAAATGTTCCCATGAGTACTCATAAGTGGGTAAATCCTGCTAGTGAATTGGCTAGAAATCGTGGAAGGGCGGACTGCTAACACTGCGGTGGGTTGCACCAATTGTTCTGTTCGCAAGACGGATGAAATAGTGGAATAAACTAAGTCGCGGATCCCGCCGACCTTCCCGAAAGGAATGTGGTCATGATGGCAAATCCAGCCAGAGGCGACCGGGCCAATTTTTTTCAAGAACTGAAGGGCCATAAAATAGGCAAGTTTTGGTACTGCCCGCCATGCCGTAGTCGCTGCGGTAAGTGACGCAAAATATGGGGTAAATAAACATTCTCCCACCTTCCATTGAATATCCTTTCGCTTAGAGTGTGCCTTCATTCTTTGTTGGGCTCGATGTAAATGGTGCTTGAGTTATTCTGTAATAGCATTCACGAGAGCAGAAAGATTCCACTCCCCGATTAGTCGTATCCCCATTCAAAATGAATCACGTGATCTAGGCTCGCACGTAGACAAGCTTAAAAGGAGTTAGGCCTGGGGCTAGCCGTGAAAGGAGGTGTTATAGTTGTACTCAGCCCATGGCAACCAATCTGACCAACGTGAAGGTTTGTCGGCCGAGAAGCATCGGAGGTATGTCTCAACACAACGATTCACGACTCTTTGCTCAATTAATGTGATCATGGATGATATGCGTCGAATCGTGCCGGTTGTCCGATCCTAATACTCTAAAGAGCTTGGTCCAAAAACTACTAATGAATATTTTATCTCAGTTAGAAACAATGTTGTGCGGAATACCATGTAAGAAACAATGTTGTCTCTCGATCTAATGCACAGTCTGCAATGACACAGTCTGCGTTCAAGATTATGTGGCTTCATCAATGTTAGCTATTGACACGATGCCAAAAACTTATTAAGTCGTTGGCACAACGCCAAAAGCTTATTACTAACTGCAAGTGCATGGGCCACACAAGTAGTACAAGTAAATCAAGCAACCAACTAAAGATTAAACAACCCTAATCATCAAATTTGATAACCAACCTTATAGAATGATTAGCCTAACATTTCAGCCATTAAAACCCACAAAATCATGCTATTAACAAACACAAAACTACAGAAATTAAAGAAGGAGAAGAGATAGAAATACAAAACAGTGGTTAAACTGCAAATGGCTTCAATCCCAAACTCCAAATTAAAATTCTCCACTCTATAGAGTTAAATCTTCAACAATATTCAGTTACAAGCCAAGTTTATCACAAAACATAACCTAAATCTGAGCAAAACTACAAATTCTAACCCTAGAAATGGAAAAAAACTCAAGAGAGAGAGGAACCCCTTAGAGGGAGCTTCCTCTCCAAAATTTTGAACCCTAATCATGTGTGAAAAAGGCCCTTAAATAGGCCTCGAAAAATGGGCCAAAACGAGCCCAAAAATGGAAAGATAATGGGTCGCAGGTCAGCATGGCTGGCATGCAAAAATCTTATGGTCGTGGACCGTAAATCTTAGCGGTCGCAAACTTCACCGGAAGATGGCTCAAGTAGTCGCCAGAGTCTAACGGTCGACTCGCTAAACTGGCAACCTCCATAGTCTCGCAGCTAGGTCGCTACGGTCGCGGCCTAGGTCGACCCACGAGAACACTTCAAAAAACAGCTAGTCTTCAGCAAAGATGGTCACGACCTTAGCTATTTGAGGTCGTGACTTTGAGCTTCTGCGGTCGTGACTTTGAGCTTCTACGGTCGCGACCGTGAATGTTTCAAGTCGCGACTGTGGCACTCTTCACTTCATAACTTTCTTATTTCTTGCCCAAATTGCTTGCTTTTCGTCTTGTTTTCTTCGTTTCTACAAAATACACAGCTACAGGGGGTTAGACATGAAAATAACTAAAAAGATTGCTTAGTTAGCATCAAAACCAGATTATGTTATATTTAATCAAGAATGCTAACCTAAAGCACAATCTAGCAATCAACTCGTAGAAGCTTCCAGATAAAACTTCAATCCCAACAAAGCTCTAAAGGTGACAACCGAAGCCGCCTCTTCCATATCGCATCTAATCATGTTTTCCATGAAATCAACTAAATACATGTAGATGATCGCTTACTGTCATGGTAAAAATATAACTCCATTCGATTTCTACATGATACGTGAAGAATTTTGAGTGAACATTTATGACATTTCTACAAAAGCCCCATGGGAGATCAAGAAGTTACCCATGTAATAAGTCAGTAATGATTAACATCTATGCTCCAATTTGAAGGGGAGTGTTATAGTATGTATCATATTTATGAGATATTTAGTTTGTATCTCATCAAGATACTTTACTGTAGGTTGTAACCGCTTGTAAAGAATAGATTGACTTACCTAATGTATAAAGCCTAACCTTCAGATATATATGTATGATGAATCAATGAAAATACAAGGGAATCTTATCCTCAAACTCTTCTCCTCTGTTTCATAATTACTAAGAAACTCTGCCCGCTTACTAAAATAAATTTTATTCAGGTACTACTATCCTTAGTAGCAAACTATAATTGGCCGCTACACCAATTAAATATCAAAAATGCTTTTCTAAATGGGGATTTCAAAGAAGAAGTTTTTATGAGGCCACCACCAGAATTTGAGAAGGTGTTCTATCAACACAAATTCTACAAACTCAAAAAATACTTGTATGGCCTTAAACAATCTCTAAGGGCATGGTTTGAACGTTTTGGAAAGGCTGTAAAGAGTTATGGCTATCATCAAAGCCAAGCTGATCATACAATGTTCTACAAACACTCGGAGAAAGGTAAGATATCCATATTAATTGTCTATGTGGATGACATAATTCTAACATGAGATGATCTTGAAGAGTTGGCAGATCTAAAAAGGAGAATGGCACAAGACTTTGAGATCAAAGACTTTGGCATGTTGAAATATTTCCTTGGAACGAAATTCTTTAGATCAAAAGAAGGTATCTTTGTAAACCAGAGGAAATACATTCTTGAACTTCTCAAAGAGATGGGTCTTCTTTATTGTAAAGCCGCTGAGACCTACTGCCCAACTTAAACTCGACGCACTCAAATCTGAAAATGCAGTGGATTGATAGGTTTCAAACAGGAGGTTTTTTGATTGATTTATCACTGCCTTTCGATATAACCTTGTCAGGAGCATGGTAAGTGTCACACGCCCAATTTATGGCTTGTGTGTGCGGCGCCTAGGAACCCGCTAGGCCAGCCTTCTCAATGCTCTACGCCCACAAACACAAGAACGTATAGGGCTCTTCCCAACTTGTATTTTATTAACTCTTAAAATACAAGACTCTCTTGTAACGGCTCCCACATGGTTGGGATGCTCAATGCTCTCTATGGATCCAATTCTCAATGTCTAGCCAAGTAGGCTTGCATGCCCTTTATATAGGCTGCTCAGGGGTAGTCCTAGTACAAATTTGACTAAGAGTCCTACTCTAACTCTAAGTCTTCAACTGCAAGCTAGCTTGAATCCTTCCCGGACTAGGAGTCTTGCTTGATCAGAACTTCTAAGTAAAGCCACGTGAATCCCTCTTAGACTAGGAGGCTCGGGCCGATCAAAGACCTCTAAGCAAAGCCACGCGAATCCTCGACTAGAGTCTTTCCGATCGTGACTTCGATGTCACAGACTTTCGTGTCGCAGATCCTTCGCAGGCTGCAAGACACCTTATTGCACTCCAGTTAGGAGACCTGTTGCCCAAGGCTTCCGTGCTTATATAAGGCAAGCTTCCCCCACTCTGATCCGCTTCGCTTAAATGCCGTGCCTTAGGCCCCTCTTGCCGTGAGGCCGTGATCGCTACTTCATGCGCGTCCCAGCCCAGTCAATGCTTCGTTCTCCTCAGGTGTGCTCGGGCTCACGACTATGTCAGCTCATCCCATGCAGAAACCCGAAGATCGTTGGATGGAAGGTTCGGGACTGATGTTATGCCTGTAAAATCAGCAAGAGGCTAGGGGAGAACAAATGCATCGAGGCGTATAAAACACCGTCTCTGTGAATTTAATTTCAGATACAACGCTTCTTCAAAGTAGAAGATGAACTCTGGAACAGGAATAACAGAGTGAGAAGAAGAACGAGATTCAAAGCTGCAAAAGAAAGAAGTTTGAAAAATTATTTTGTAAAATCAGGACTTGTTTGTATTTATAGGAAAAAACTGGTTTGAATTTCAAACCGTTGGCCATTAAGAATAAGAATTAATTCAAAACATTACGAATTAAATGCAAACTTAACTGTAAGAATTAATGCGAAACGTTATGAATTAAATGCAAACTTAATGGTTAGAATTTGAATTCAAAATAAACCTATTGTTATTCACGCGCGGGAGGGGGGCGCAAATCCATCGATTTTGCATTGAAACCAGGCTTTTGGTCCATTTCTTGTGCACGCGAGGACTCCCCTTTTCTCAAGTCATATACAAGCTCATAATTGGGTTTTAGTATGTAAACCCAATAAAGACTCTTGTCTTTTTTCCATGTGGGACAACACCTTTTGTTTTGAATAACTGTTGTTTACAACAATTCCCCACATTTTTCAAAAGAAGGTTGTATTAAAAAGTAGCAGACATACTCACCAAAGGACTACATTAGGGATAATTTGAACTCTAGTCAGCAAGCTAGCTATGGAGGACATCTACAAGCCAACCTGAGGGGGAGTGTTGCAAGATACCAATTTAAAGAACATTGTACCAAAAAATAAAGTTATTAGGATTGATTATGATAAACTATGATTTGATTTATTTTCCTAGAATAGTTTCTTGTATAGTTGTCAATTAGCTATGTAACTGTCAATTAGCTATTTATTTCCTAGGATAGTCTACTAAATTAGTTCCTTGTACAACTATTTATTTGTACAATTGTATTCTAATGAAAGATACAATACACGACATTCACCTTCAAATATAATTAAAAAACAAGGTAGGAGGCACCAATAAGTGCCAACCGCGAAGTAAAGGGCTGTATAAGCATAAAAATGGTTTTCAATTACTAACCAAGATCGGTTCCCATGGGATTAGGTTTTATGGGGATTGAGGACCTAATTATTTGATTTAGTTCAAAGATTGGGTATATAAATGATTCGAGATAAAATTGTTAAATAATAAAACAAAATTAACAAAACAAAGTATGATTTGTGAAAACTAGCAACGAATAAAATAAGAGAAAATGATCTTAGAGAGGAAATGTGGTCAAGTTATCAGCTAATGTTGTTTTGAGCGATTCATTTGAATAAGGTACCTGCCGCGTGGATTACGACTCGAATCGTCCGAGGATATTTATATAAGGATCCTACTTTCGTGTTCCCTTATATTTTCACACTAACCACCTATTCACAATTATTTGGCCTCAGGACGTTAGGAGCAATACTTTCAATCCATTTTCCCGAAGCTCTGACTGGGTCATAAAGCCACGCTCTTGCAATGAGCTACCCTGACTAAGGCGGCGCTTTGTTTTTCGACTTAACGCCAAAGCTATTCGCTCAAAGACAGTTCTGCTTGTTTTTAAATAATGACTTATCATTAAATTTTTTAAAAGCTCTCAGAGAGTGTAGGAATATTTGGCTTTTCTATTCAGAAAAAGTCATTTTCCACAAAAATAAGAAAAACTCAATCATTGTCCAATAAAAAGAAGAGCTAGCAATATACACTACTAGGGATGACAACGAGAGGGTTTGGATTCGGCTGTCTATCCTCGATCTCTACTGCTTATTTTTTTTTTCAATTTTCTAAACTGGTCTCATTTAAAAAATTAAATGTGTATGGGAGGAGATGAGAAATTCCCAAACTCGCTCATTTATATTTTATTTTTGTTTTTATTTTTAAATTTTAATTTTATATTTGCTTTTTATTTTTATTATATTAAATTAATATTTTTCATAAAAATAAAATATTATGAATTTTTATAAATTATTTATTAAAAACATCATAATAATTATTATTATTTATATTAAAGTATAAAATAAAATAATAAAAAAATATTTTTAAAATACAATCTGAATGACTTATTATTATTTCGGACATATGGTTCATATTAGCTCATTCTAAACCGTTTCGCCTGAACTGAAAAAAATCTCGTCCCTGAAATTACTCCCAAGAATCCTATTACCTGTAAAATCGAAAATTTCCATTGCTGCACTCGACGAAACTTTTTAGGGTCAATAGATTTCATGAGACGAATTTAATCTCAAGCAATTGCTGCTATCCGAGATCTAGAGAATTTTCTAAACTTTCCTGAACTCTTATGGCAATTTATTATTTTTATTAACATTTTGCCATTTGAAAAATTTCTAATTTTTTTCTCGAGTTTTACAAAGAGTAACAATACGAACCCGCATTCCGACGGAGAAAATAAATAAACTCAAACTCATTAAAAACCCATTAAAAATTAAACTAAACATATGCCGTACAAGAGCGAGGCGGGACGGGAACCTAAAATAATACATTGGTTATCATCTCTCCTTACCTAATGTTAAAAACAAACAACTTAATACTTAATCGCTGATAGGGTATATTCGGCGATGCCAAACGAAAAGTTCTATTCACATTAAGTACAGAAAAAACAAGCATAACCTAAGTTTGGATTGGTCACAGGTACATCCTTGCAATCCTCATTTAATGTGTTTTGGTGTCCCCTCCTAGTGAAATTCGCTTAGTACTAGACCTTTTTAATTCCTTAAGCCTCTTTAACTAGGTTAATTCGAATCCCAAATAATTGATTCACACCTTAAGAGACTCGGAACTAGATTTTAGGGCATAAAAATCAAAGCTTCACCATGAATCTTTGTCACCGCTGATTGGCTTGCGTGTGGCGGCACAAGACATTAGACGGCGCTTCTCGCCTGCTGCGTTCCTCCGCAATCTGAGCTCTCTCCCCTGACTCGTCTTTATTTACTCTTAAAATACAGGCTCTTCTTGAAAGGCTCCCACATGGTTGGGATGCTCAATGCTCTCTTTGGATCCAATTCTCAATATCTAGCCAAGTGGGCACCGGAGACCACCTTATAGGTTGCACCAGGGCCAGCCTGATGCAATCTCACTAAGAGTCCTGCTCCACAACTCTAAGTCTTAAATTGCGACCAACGAATCCTTCTTGGACTAGGAGTCTTGCTTGATCGGGACTCCTATTTATGCACATTACGTCAGCTAGCCAGACTAGGAGTCTTTCACGGTCGGGACTCCTGCGCCGCTAGGACTCCTTGTGCCGCGGGGACTCCTTTTTGGCTGCGGGACTCCTTATTGCACTCGATTAGGAGACTTGCATGAGGATTCAGGTGCTATATAAGGCGAGACTTCTCCGCTCACGATCTCGTTTTTGGCAGTGTCGTGCCCCGGGCCTGCAGGTCGTGAGTGTAGTGAGTACTCTTGTGCCCACAAACTAGATCGCATGCTTGCCTTCCCTCAAGTGCGTGCTTGGGTCATGCACTATGTTGTCGAGCTTCTCATCCCGTGCTAACACTTGCTTCCTCGTTTTGCCTTGATCTCTTTCACGTGTGCGCGCGTGGGGCTAAGACGACCTCCTCTTGCATTGAATTAGGGTCATCTAATTAGGAAATTTAAAAAACCTACAGCTAGAGGTGGTAGTCGTCCTCGTGGGCTTGACCCTGCAATACTCATTGATTTGGTCTTTACAAGCACTGCAAGTAGCACCCTTCTCTGACTTATTCATTGTGGGCGTCCTTCCAGTGAATCGAGTACTCGATCCACTTGTTCTTCTAGTTTCAGTGTACTTCCCTATCTCTGAGTGCTTGCAATCTCTTTGAGACTCATGACCTGCGATATAGTGGTTCATTGCTTTGTAGCATTGTGGACAGGATCATCTTTGATAAGAATTTAAGAAGCTTACATGGAATGTCGGGTGAAGCTTTAATCTATATTGTAACCGGCTTGTAAGCAGCGTTTCAATCTTTCACAATTTTCAGGGCCATCATACTTCGGGATCGAAGCCTCTTTAGGCCAGCATTAAAGATTACACCACCACATTGAGGAGTTAGCTTCCGCGAGACCTTCTCCTCTTCTCCAATTCCAAGGCCTTACGCCTTTGTCCATATTTCTTCATGCGTCTACTTGCTCTCAAAGTGTCCCGAAGCCATCAGTAAATCCTCTAGAGACTTGCAAACTTGTATCTTATTGGGACTCAGCGTAGTCAAGTTGCTTAGAAACCAGCACGTCCAAGGGCGTGCGAGGTTGGAACCCAATTGCTACCTTAAAAGGGCTCATTGCAGATTGTAAGACAACTGCACAGGCTCTAGAAGTTCCAACAAGTTTGTTTGAGTGGCTGTCACATAGTGGCGTAAGTACTCCTCGAGCATTTGATTCGCTATCTCAGTCTGACCATCGGTCTGAGGGTGATTAACAATAGAGAACTTGCACTCTGTACCCTACATCTTGAACATCTTAACCCAAAATCTGCCTGTGAACCGCGTATCTCGATCGCTAACTATGTCCTCAAGCATCCCAAAATGCTTCACAACATTGCTGAAGAAGATGCGCGTTGCTTTTCAAAAGCGGACACTCCTGAGAATTTGGTATGAAACGGCTTACTTAGAGAACACATCTACCGTACAAGCGATCCGACCTGAAACTTCGAGAAACCATTGATAAGTCCATCACAAACCTTTACCATGGTCTTTTCGGGATGGGTAGGGGTTGTAGCAAACCTGCTTCCTTCTTTCACTCGATCTTGTTAACTTGACAAACATGGCATGTCTTGACATAGACTTGTACGTCTTCCTTCATCTTAGGCTAATGGAAAGACCATGCGAGCAACGCCAATGTTCTCTCTTCTCCTGGGTGACCAACCCATTTTGTATCATGTGTCTCCTTGGCCAGCTCGTCGACTTGCTTGGGGCGCATATAGCTTCCTTCGTGAAGTAAAGCGACTTGTTCTCTGCTTGGTGTGCCTCGTGGTGCTTTCCTTCACCCTTCGGCCAGCTTTTTGATATCGCCCAGGTCTTGTGGGCTACAGCCTTGCCTCGCTTTTGTGAGTGCGCGCATTTCATTCTCAATGATCGCGCCAACTGTAGCTTCCTTCCTTTTCAGCACATCTGCCACTTGGTTGTGTCGACCCGTTTTATGCACCCACACGAAGTCAAAATCGGCCAAGAACTCTTGTCATTGAGCTTGCTTAGCAGTAAGCTTCTTCTGAGTTTTGAAGAAGGTGTTGGCTACGTTAATCAGTCCTTCTTTACAAGCTGCGTTCCCCATCAGTAGTGCTTCCATATCTGGGTAATGGATGACCGCGGTCATGCTGCTTGTGGGTGCTGTACCTTTGCTGCCTTTGCGTCCCGGCTTCCGGCTCGAATCTTTACTAGATGCCTCTTGCACTGGCCTTCCCTAGGGGCCTTGTCCAGAAGCGCGTCCGTGCATGAAACGCGATTATCGAGTCGAAGCGATCCTAAGCCCAGCTCAGGTGATCGCATCCTTGAGTTTTTTAAAGGAAGCTTGGCACTCTGTATCTCATTCCCACTTCCTCTCTTTCTTCAAAAGGTCCGTGAGAGGACAGGCTATCTTAGAATAGCCCTTAATAAATCTCTTGTAATAGTTTGCTAAGCCGAGGAACGATCGAAGTTCTGTCACCTTGATCCAGGCGATAATCGAAGTCTTACATCGCACCGTCCATCCCGAATCTGGGACTTGGAAATCCAGGTGACCTAAGAACAGTCTCGATCCCAAAAGCGAGCTCTTCTCCTTCCTTGACATACAATTGATTACGCATGAGTGCGTGGATGTTATTAAATTAATGCCTAGTGATCTTCTAGAGTCGGAACGTAGATCCGCGACTCGTCGAAGTATACCACCACTGAATGGTCGAAGTCGAATAGGACATCATTCATGAGGTTCTGAGAATATCGAGGGCGTAGTGATCGAAGGGCATGACTAAAAACCGAAGCTTCATCTTGTGTGCATTGTAGTCTTAAGCCTCGTCCTTATTACGATAAACGCCAATATCCCAATTGCTAGCCTAGCTTGGTGAAGTACTCGACTTTGCTCAATCGATCGAACAGTTTCGCAGCTAAATTTATCGGATACTTGTTCTTGATCGTGAATTTGTTCAATGCTCAGTAATCTACACATTTTCGAAGCGATAGTCTTGGCTAGCCACAAAAATAGCTACGATTGCCCGTACGGTGCTTTAGAGAAATTTCGGACGACTGGCGTCCGGCAACCTTCAGTTAATTGCTTCATAACTACATCATTTCCCCGAGGTGGGTCATCAGATAAGGGCTTGGGCGGGAGGTCGATCTTGGCAGCACGAGCTCGATTTGATGATCAAATGCGCGCCTTCTCGGTGGCGGCTTCTTAGCGACTTAGGGAGGCATCACGTGCGAATCTTCTCGGCATGGGGACTCTGACATCGGTGCCCTCAGCGTCTTGTCGGCAGTCTCAATCGGTCTTATGACATATGTCTTTCGCCTTTCCAAAGTCCGCTCCTGCAGCTTCTGAGCGAGACCAAGATCTTCTCCCCTGAAGGTCGTAGGTGAAAGCTTCTTGATGTTGCCCTGGCGTGATTCTTCTCATCCATAATCAGTCCATCTGAGTTTAGTAATGAGGCTACCTTGGCTCTTTGGAAGAAATCATTACACAAAATGAAGCAAAAATCCATCGAAGGAACACTAAGGAAATTTGTCATTACCTTTCAGTCCCTTTGTTGAATTGCAAGCGTTCTTTGCGGACCATGTCTCTTGTGCTTGGTTGTTCCGCGACTTTAGGCTTCTTTGTCATCTTTAAGCGAGCTGATAGAATCTAAATTTGTCTCCCTGTCGATGAAATTGTAGGTTGCCTTTGTCTACCGATCCGCGATTTTTACCCGTGATCGACCTTCAGTGCCCATCAATCCCTTGTGTGTTGCTTCGGCTCGAATGACATTCAATAGCTGAAGAGGGTTGGCTCTCGTAGGGACCTCTGACCCGCTGTTTTCCCCTTCTTCGACTATGATTGCATTAAGCTTCTCCTTCCTTGGGTAGTCTCTCGCTCGATGTGGCCCATGCGCCAGATAGCATCTGATGGTGCACGGTAGCTTGTGGGAAGTCGCTCTCTCCCCCTGCCCCAGCGTGTGTCGGGCTTTTTCGAACCCTTGCCTCCACTCGTCTTATAGGTCTTTGATTATGACTTCCGGATCGACTCTTGCTTCTAGCCTTTCCCCTTTTGGGTGGGAGTAGGGGAAGAGGTCACCTTGTCAAATAGATAAACGACATTCTTGCCATGGTGAGGCGAGTCTTGGATCCCTTGCCTCCTGACCTGTTTGGGCCATTTGTCTGGACACGGGACGAGCGACGTTGACCGTGCATGTCGCCGGTGTCGAGGATTGGTGGAAGCTAAACTCCTTCACATAGTCTCTAACTGAGCCCGTCTGCTTGAGCTTCTTCAGAGACTCTCTAGCCATCCACGCCGTGTTCGTGGGAAGATTGGTCAGCCGGCTCATCTTGAGATCTCCGCACCTCTCGATCTTTGGTGGAGCTGCGACCCAGCTGTGTCGCTGATCGAGGTCCCCCACAGCTTTGAGTACCGTGACCGTGGGCGGTTGTGTGTGCTGTTGGTGGTTGGCAGTAGTGAAATGTAAACTCCGTGGAGGGTTCTCGATTCTTTGACATTCTTGCTTTTACAAAGCTTAGGCTTAGGCACTGCACACCTTTGCGGGAGGCGGATCAGAGCGGGGATAGTCCCACACCATTGCACAGCTAAAACGTCTGATCTCGCGCCCAGAGATCTTGTTTGCTCTTAGATTCTGGGTCATGACGACACTTTATCACGAAGTGTCTCCATCCTTTCTTCAAAGGCCCTCTTGCATAACTCCATCAAATCTATTTGCGAGCGAACATGAAGGCTTCAACGGTGGTGAAAAGGGTTGTATTCACGCAGATCTGTGCCTATCTCACGTAAGCTGGACATAACGTTCTATCGACACATCAGCATATTTACTCTGTAGCGCATTAAACATCTTTCTCTCGACTATTTGTGGCTTTGATACAGAATTACCACACACCCGATTACACAGCTTGCGTGTACGATTGCCTAGGAACCACTCTAGCAGGCCTCTAATGTAGTACTCACCATGAAGCTACTTGAGGCGTCTGTTTCTATAAATTCGTGTTTATTTGCTCTTAAGTCTGAGACTCTTTTGCAAGGCTCTACATGGTCGGGATGCTCAGTATCTCTTTTTGGATCGATTCTCGATATCGATAGTGGGCACGCAGGACGCATATACAGGCGCTTAAGAGTGATTCACGATCTGAGAATCGACTAAGAGTCTATACAACTCTAAGTCTTCAATCGCAAGCCAGCAGCGAATCCTTTGGGACTAGGAGTCTTGCACGGTCGGGACTCTTTATGCCTGACTCACGAATCCTTCTTGGACCTGAGTCTTTCAGTTAGGACTCTTAACATATAGGACTTGGCCTTTGGACTCCTTTAACATGAGGACTACTTGTTGTATCAGTCAGAACTCTTTTGAGGAACCCGTGCACTATGTAAATGAGGCTGCCGCTGATCGTTTCTTTCAAAGTGCAGCGCCACTGCAGGCGCCCTCTAAATCGTGAGTGTTCACAGTAACTCGTGTCTTGACTAGACCACATGCTTGCCTTCCCTCCCATGTCGTGCCATTTCTATCCTGATGTTGCCGAGCTTCTCATCCAGGTGCAGGCCCACTTGCTTCTCGTTTGCCTTGATCTCCTTCCTTGATGCGCACATGGGGCCTAGGCAACGCCCTCATGCCGTTATGCCGCATTGAACTAGGGTCATCTAGTTGAGGGGCTGCTGCTCTCTCTAGTAAAATGATCGAATTTCGATTCTCAGCATGTATTAATTAACCAAAACCTTAGTATTCCAAGTATTCTGAAATCGACATTCAAGCATAAAACATGCTTGACTTCTGAGAGAATAGATGAATCAAACATCAAATCTGATAACTGTAATCCTAGATAATTGAAGGGAAAAATTGTATCTTTTATTGATAAAAAATAACCTATTTATATACAAGACAATTCCTAAACTAAATAGGAAAGAATATGAAGATTCCTTACTCTATATGTTTCATTTTCCCAACTAGTTTCTAATTCTACAATGCTATAACACTCCCTCTCAAGTTGGAGCATAAATGTTGATAATGCCCAACTTATTACACAAAATAACTGATTTGATCTCCACTCAAAAGTTTTGTGAAGATATCTCATAATTGTTCTTTAGTCTTTACATATCCAGTAGAGATAAACCCCAACTGGATCTTCTCACAGACAAAATGACAATTTATCTTAATATGTTTGGTTTGTTCATGAAATACCGGGTTAGATGCTATATGCATGGCAGCTTGGTTATCACACCAAAGCTTTGTTGGTACTGAAGTTTCGATGCCACTTCCATCAATGGCAGTATACATGATCTCGCGTATAAGACTATGTTAGCTTTATACTCGCTCAATAGGCAGAGGCAATCACATACCCCTCTTCCCATGAGATCAATTTCACAAAAAAATGAGTTTCCTAAAGTGGATCTCCTATATTCCTTAGATCCCTCAATGCATTAAAAGCACTCGAATTTGGTATGCTTGTAGCTAACATAGAAATTTCGGTAATAAGGAAACTACTGAGTATGGCATGGGATATCTTCACATAGCTACTTGATAGCAGAGCTATGGGAGATGACATATCACGACTCAGAAACTGCCCGAAAAAGCAATGTAATGGAGTTCTTGTTAAGATAATTGATTTCAAACCAGTCTTCTATTATTTCTCTCGGGGGTCTGAGTAAAGACCCTTCCTTAGTGATGTACACATTAGGAGTTATAGGAGTACTACACGGTTTGGCACCCCACTGCACTGTCTTAGATAACAAATCGAGTACATATTTCCGTTGAGAGAATCAATTGCCTTCCCATGTCTTGGACTCTGCATCTTCTTATTATCGTCTTTATCATCGTCATCCCGATTACCTTGACATGCATACTTTTGGTTGTGTTTGTTTTGTCCATTTGCTATCCCATGAACGACATAAACATTCTTCTCAATCTGTTAAATGTGCATTTATGGGATATAACATTTTACCCACCAAAAGGTTATATTTATTCTGATCATACTCCCCAACAAATTTCGTATTTCTCGTCATGTTTTCTTTGAAATCAACCATTCTTCTCTACTCATGTTGCGCCTTTGCTAGTGATACATGTTCTTCTTAATTTTGATGAATTAAATTCTGCTCTTGAAATATTTAAACCAGGGATTGTGTATGAGCAGCGATGTCGACTTTGCGCTTCTGATCAAGACCGTGATGCAGGCACATTCCGATTGATCATTCCACTGCGATGGAGTTGACGCTGACACCATTCTTGATGCTGCTTCCGAAATCGTCATCCTCTTGATCGGTTATGGTTTCACATACATCGCCATTACTACTTTGACCTCATTCTCAGCACCTAAATGTTATTGAGCTGTTAAAGCATAGTTTTGCGTCTTTGCCATGGTTGAAGAATTTCAGGCTCTTGGGGACAATCATACTTGGGATGTTGTTCTATGCCCTCCTAATGTTAAAGCCATAAGTTGTAAATGGATTTATTCAATCAAGCTTTGTTCTGATGGTACTGTCGATCGGTATAAGGCATGGTTGGTTGTCCTTGGTAACAAACAAGAGTATGGGGTCGATTATGAGGAGACACTTTTTGCTCACAGTGCATGAAAATGACTACGGTCACGAATGGTTATTTCTATTCTTTGCTTCACGGGATTGCCTTCATCGAGGATGGATGCGCTTGAATGCATTTCTTCATGGTGATCTCAGAAGATATTTACATGGTTTCCACACTCCCACAGCTTGTCATCCTCATCTCGGATGTTTGTAAGCCAGCGATCTCTATATGGGTTGAAAAAAGCTCCTCGAATAGTTTGATAAATTTCGATCAACCACAACCGCTTTTCTTCATGAGCAATGTGACTCATTTGTTTCCTTGCAAAGCAACTATTGGTGTTATTACTTATGCTTTTTTAGTTTATATTGATGATATTGTTAATACCCAGAATGAATTCTACGTGATTATTTCATTTGTAGCAACATCTTCAGGCTTTCTTTCATATGAAGGATCTTGGTCCTTGTTGAGAGAAAAGGAATTCTGTATTCTCATTAATTTACAAAGGAGGAAAAATACATATATATACTTACAGTGTTGAAGCGAAAACAAAGTTAGAGTCACTGGGAGACTAAGAGAGAAGGAAAGAATCTTAAATGGATTAGGAGACTAATTCTTCTTATACACTCAAAGTAGACATATAGATTAAAGTGCCGACTTATGCATATATACTTTATTCCCCAGGACCTCTAAAGGACTTAGTAGAGATATCTACTAGTTGAATCATTAGAGTTGGTAAACTAATAGTCATAATCCCGATCTGATCTTTGCTACAAATAAGTGGCAATTCACTTCGATGTGCTTGATTTATCTCATGGAAAGATGGGTTGGAGTAAAAATGTCTGGCAACGGTGTCATTCCGGCTTCATCCGTTCATCCTTCTCAAATCTTAACTTTTAGAGGTAATGCTTCAACCATATGAGTTCACATGTTTTACAGACATGCTTCGATACTGGTTGACACTAGATGCGGCTACATCTTATTTTCTTACTCTTTAGATATTAAATTACCTCACAATGAACACCTGATATCCACGATGCTTAGAGCGTCATTCGATTAGATCTGCCCGATCTGCATCACTTGCGACCATTTGAGGTGACCTACGTTCTTATACAGCACCCCTTGACTTGGTGTTCCTTTGACGCCTTGAATACAGGCTTTTAACATCGATAGCCGTCAAGGTGATTGGAAGAAGCGACTAACTACGATCGGGAAAGAAATATGGACTCACGGTGATAGTGAGATGGTTGGGATTTACCTACGATATTAGAATATACCGCGGATCTTGTAAGGCTCACACTTGTCTTGAAATCTTAGTTGTTGGATCCATAGGGAGTGTCACAACAAAACTACGATCTAACATACAGTGTCTGTGATATATCACGAGATATGCTTTCTTAGAGAAATAACCCCTGGGAGTGGGTGACTGCTGATGCGAAAAAAATGCTGAGTTTCCCAGGTCTTTTATTTGAAATTAATTTGAAAGAAATGAATGTGAGTTCTGAATACCATCTGATTACTACTGTAATGGTATTATATCATAACAATCAGTAAATACAGCGTTGAAGTATGATGATAAAAAGCAGATAATTTTGTTGTGCTTGAATCATGCAAACTCTTGAACCTGCAGGCTAAATCATTCATTGACTTGAGGAGACTTTTTCAGACTATATAAGGAATGGCGTGGCTTGCATGCAGGCCGGACTCCCCTTGCAGTAAAGCCGGCGGTTTGCTCCACATATACCTCCTCGGCGGGATCACCGCATGAAGGAGACATTCTTGTCTCCAGGCGAAAAAGGACAGTAGGAGCATAAGCGACCGTAGAGAGAAAACGAGTGAATAGAGGCAATCTTGGTCACTGGCGAAAAGGTATAATAATAGTCGGAAACCATATTGGTAATTATCTTGATTCTGTTCTTTGATGGTGAGCAGAAATCAACAATATTTATATCCTAAATCCCCAGTGCGTAGTCAAACTCTTTGCTGATTTATAGTGGTCTTCACAGGGTGAACACGAGGGGATGGGTTTTCTTCGTACAAATGATTTAAGTGAAGTTAAAAATGGTGAATTTGGTTTGGATTTTAAGGTTTTGGTAAAAACAGGGAGGGTTTTGATGATGAAAACTGAAAATAAACTAAAGTAAAACAAGAAAAATAATAAAAGAGATCTCCAGTGATGTATCGGGATGGGCTGGGATCTGTGTGAGGTTTCAGGTTCATTTCCTGCGGGTGGGGAGGATGACATATAGTCATCTCCCGAGGCCAGGATCTCATTTGTAAAGCCTGGCAGAAATGAGCCTCCTTTGAAAGATGGTGTTTCTTGGCGGTGAGATGCACCGGCTGATTGAAGAACAATTCTCACGGCTCACCTTACAATGATTAATAAGGGTAATAATGAATCCTCGGTGGATCTAGCAATAAGCATCCTTTGAACTAGATGCAAATAGAGGTCATTGAGTGAGATCAGGGGGATTTAAACCTGGGGTTCAAGGAAACCTGTGCCAGTCAAACCTGCGTGAAAAACAAGGGAACCTCCAGTGCCTTTAGATCTGCCACGACCTTCACTTGAGGAGGAAGGGTTTGTATTATTCTCTGAGTTGTCATCCTCGGGTGTTTGGTTGCCCAGCCAATGGAAAAGAAAGGAAAGAAAATAAGCAGAGAAGAGCGGAAGCAGGAGTGGCTTCTCGAAAATTTATTACTTGAAGTAGAGTTGATGTCCATTTGTTTATGAAGAGTGAGACATATGCTGAGGAAAGGAGACACAAAACAATGCAGTGTAAAAATTCTAATGAGGGTAGAAGGAGATTAACTTGGCAGTCGTTTAAGCACAATGAAGGAAGCGAAGGATTTTATTCTGGTGACCACTTTGCTATGTAAGCGAAATTTTGCACCTTTGTTCATCACATTAGCTCTTTGTTCCGAAGTTCACTCCTGCTATTCAAATGATTCATATAAAACAGCCCTTTTGATATTCTTTTCTTTTGATTTTTGATCTGTAATGCTGAGTTCGACCAGAATTCTTCATGCTTGGAATGACTCGACAAACTTGGCATTAAAGCTTCTGAAAAACTAAAATTAGTCTGAATATGATCGGTGAATGTGATAGAGACTAGAACATGTCAATTGGGTTAATTATAACAATTAGTATACAAAAGCGCTCAAAACCTATTAAAACGGGGTTCAATAGCACTTTTTGGCCTTAATCACACCCTGACTAGACACATTTCTTTAAGTCTTATGTCAGAAAGAAAAAAAAACATATATAAAACTATAACAAATTATATTACAAGGTTGCGGGTTCAAAGGTTGTGAAGAAGTGATGCCTAACTTTAAGTAAGAATCATGATAACGATAACTATCTTGAGAGAATGAATGCGTACAATTGGTATCAAAAAGAGCCTCCATCTCGGTGAATCGACCGGGAGCACCACGAAATCTAGTGTTTCGTTTGATCAGGTTCTCAGCGATAAAAACGCTAGAGCTACACTCCCCGAGCAATTTCACGCCACTGGGACACTAACTTGACCTAAAATCGTCAGGACCCACTTTTATTCCTGACTCTTTTGCGTTGTAGGGTGCAATCTTTGAGGTTCGACTTCACGAGAGTCGGGTGTAACGAGTTAATCAGCAGGCTCTGACCGGTGAAGGTTTAGGGCATCGAGCCGTGAGGATCTTCCGACCACAAACTCCCAAGGTTTCACCACGGACTCAAGATGATTTCGAGGCCTTCGGCCTACAACTTCGCTAAACTCCACCCGTCTCGTGTAGCGAACACTAAAGTGATGACTCCCGACCAGTTAGCAGACGCGGAACTTCAAAACTTCATATACCCCTCGGACCGTGCTCGGGTTTGAAAATGACGAAACCACGATTTTCTTGCTTTTTTTTTTTTTTTGCTCTTTTGGAAGACTCATTGGACTAACCACGAAGGGTCCCTTAACACATAAAGTGATCGGCGACTTTAGGATAGGTTGTGCAAAGTAAAGGAGGTTGCCTGATTTTTCAGCTGTCGTTCAGGCTTTAATGTGCTCGGTGTGGTTAGCTAAGATGGAAGAAAAATGGTGGAAAGCAACGAAGTTCAACTTATTGTCCACTCGATGGAGCCGCCGAATAATCCTAGCATCAATAGATTTGAATGAAGTTTTCAATTTTCAAACCCACAGGGTTAGGCGAAACTGCAAAAAAAAATGGAGTAGAGTTTTGAAAAATAATTAATTTAATTATAGCAGCTTCACAAAGGAAAACCGGCAAACCTTGAACATAAAAATGGGGCTTGCTCAAAAATAGTAGCAAAAACATAAGTCACAGCCACTTCCTTCAACTCCCCAATTAAATGTCTCATTGTACTTGGCTGGAACAGTTAGAAGGATTAGGTAAGGAAGTGTGTTACTCACTGATGATGTCTTGATGCGTTCCCCAGGTAGGAGATTGCATAAACTTTCCATCGACACCTTATTCATTCGAGTTGGGCTTCAAATGAACAAGTTGGAAAAGAAAGAGAAAAAGTGACCGGTTAGACTGTGCATTTCACTTTCATAAAAATTTCCAAAGCTTGTTCTTTCAGCTATATTTGGATTCTACACACTCTCTAAGCTTTTAAAGTACCAAAAGCGCACCATGAGTTCGGATGAGATTATGTGGCTCATCGAAGCAAAGCAGGGTAGATTTTATTTGCGATAGAAAATTTACCATGATATAAAATTTACGCTATTTATGGCAATACATTATAGAAATTGCTATAAATAGAAATTTTTTTTTTATTTTATTTTTTTTTTTATTTATTTTAATTTTTTATTTTTTAAAAATAAAATAAAATAATAAACAAAAAAAATATATTTTTTTTGAGAGACTTTTTTTTTATATAAAAATAAAAATAAAAATAAAAATAAACCTTTTTTTAATTTTTGCTGCCATACATTTCCTTTGTCTTTTATGGGGGGACATTCGATGCAGAATTTGCTCTGTCATAGTGAAATTTATTATGTAGCAGAATTGCCCTTTATTGTTTAAGCGAAATTTTCGCTATATTTGCGAGGTACAACTGCTCCTCTTATGCTGGCGATCTTCATTTACGCCAAAAAATTACTCAAAAAGCTAAAAATTATTAAGAAAAATTAAGAAAGGTAGAAAGAAAATTGAAAAAACAGTATAAGCAATTAACAAAAATTAAGGAAAATAAGAAGAAAAATTTATAAAAAGTAAAATAAGTAAAAATAAAATAAATAAAACAAGAAAATTAAAACAAAAGTGAGTATGCCACTGAGCCTCCTTAGGCCTTTGGAGGTTCTTGGGCTGTGGAGCTTAAATGGGGTTAGTTACTCAGTCTAGCAAACTGCAGAACATCCCTTGTGCTATACGTGTCTTGTATTGCCATTATTTTTGATGTAGTAAGCGAGCATGGAGTGGCCACTAATTTCTTGAGTTTTCAGCATAAGCGATGATGGGAGTGGCCTTTTTGGTGGTCTTGGGGGTTGGTTGTGTTCTGGGCAGGGTTATATACTAGGTGGGAGAGATTCGCTTGGCGGTGGTACATTTATGGCTTGGCGGGCTTTTTGGGGCTTTTCTATTTCTTCTTTCACTACTCGGTGACGTGGGAGATTCTTTCTTCTCCATGGATAATCAGTGCACAAATATATGAGGATTTGAATGGCCCTGTTGTTATTGTATACTCTGTGGTGTCACTCAGAGCACTTCTCATGCGGATTTTCTCCTCTTGAGTAGGCATGTTCTTGTAGAAGATTGAAATAGATGCAGGTCCATCAGTTACAATATTGGTTGAGAGTTCTCACGGTGTGAATTTTTACTCCATTGAGCATTAGATTTCTTGACATTCGCGGCGTCATACCGACTTGGTGAGGTTTAGGGGATGGCTTATCGGTGGAATGTGTGGATGTGGAGGTGCATCTTGTGGAAGCACCATGTAGAAGTGCACTCATCCATTGGTCTCTATAGTCCTCCTTGGACTAGATGAGTTTAGTTCTCCCACAAGGTTCTTTGATTACGCCGCTGGAAGGTTCCTATAGTCCATAATTACGGCGTATTCTATGTTCTGGGTTTCTCTCAGTGAATACTCACTATAATATTGTTCTCCCTCTTTTGTTTGGTCTGAATTTCAAATGCAGAACATGCGATCTGTAGTAGAAATAGGGCGACCTGAACAACACCATAAGCAGATCCTATGAATATATATATATATATATATATATATATATATATATATATATATTTTTATGACTAAAAAATGGCGTAAAATATTAAAGGAATTCACGATTACTTATGATACAAGTTCATAAGTGTTTCAAACTTCTAACATGAAGAACTTCATCCACAGGCAGCAGCGTAAATTTTGATTCGTGCACATTGTGAGACGAGTTACTATGAAATCTGAGAGAAAAGGATGTTTCCAGTGGTGGTAGCAATGGAGGGGGAAGTGGTGGTAGTGGTAGTTGCATAAAGAGAATAAGGAAAAAAGGTCCTATGGATCATTTCTTCACTCCTAATCAAGAAATGGTTGATCAAAATAGAAAAAAATACTCAAACTACTATCAGCAATGCACAAAGAAAGAGGCCCCGAGGAGGCGTATCTTATTTTGGCAGATGGACACTTGTAGTGCTGAGTTGTTGATCACGGTGAACTATGCTAGTTTGAACCCCATTATGAGAGGCAATTGGGTAATATAGTTGTAATTTCTGAGGACCCAGTTTTGTGTTGTAGTTTGCCAACCTCGGTAAATTCAGCTCTTACAAGGATTCAATGAAGGATCATTTCACGAATGGAGAGAAAAATGGTGTTACAGGTATATCGAGATGGATGGGTGGAAGTAGGAAGGAAGGTCTTTGGTGAATTTCTTAGTGAGTTCTTTAAGAGAGACCATGTTTTGAAATCTATTGATGCTTCAACTATGGTGACGGAAGAAAATTATTTATAGATACTTGACCGTTGGGTGGAGGAAGTTGAGTGAAGCGATGTTATTCGAGATATGAGATAATCATGAATTATATATGACAAGTGCCATAATTAATTGAAAATTTCATTTACTTTTATTATGAGTAGTTCCATCTTTATTATCTATATATTATCTTTAAATTGTATAGGAGGTTGTGGAAAGAAAGACCACATTTGTATTGGACACCATGTGCACTTTGTTATTGTGACTTGATAATTCCACCCCTTCACTATGTCAACCAACCCAGCTTGACGAAGAACACGGAAGGAAGAGTGGCAAGCTCCCATGTATAAATGGAAAACATCATTTCTGTTGTGCTAGTTTCCGGCCGGATGGGAGAACTCACACTAGTGCTTGCTGGATGCATCCTGAAGACAAAGTGGAAACAAAGAAACCAAAGTATAGTAAAGATAAATGATGATAGCTTAGAAAAATTCTCGGGATGTGGTTACAAATGAAACCAAGTACCAGCACTAGAGATAGCGATAGGGAGATCATTAGGTGGTTCTGGTCGAAAACGAGGAGATGATGGTGGCATAGAAGATGAATTAACAGAGGCCCTTGTTGGAGGGCGCAGACAGTGATCTCGCTTTTAAGTAGTCGATCCTGGCTTAGCAAATACAGATGGGGAAGGGAAATTTGGAGGTGGTAAGACAAGAGGGACATGTAAGACTTCCGAAACATGAGGATACTACCGGAGAAAGAGGAACCCTCGAAAAGTAGCCTTGATAGAGATGAAGTACGGATTTGTGTTGGTAGAATAACATCTATAACCCCTTTGAAGTCTAGAATAACCTAAGAAGACACACTTAGTTGCTTTGGCTGAGAGCTTGTCTGGCCTAGGAATAAGAATATGAACAAAACAAACACAATCGAAGACATGAGGAGGAAGGTAGAAGAGAGGTTGATTAGGAAGAAGGATAGGAGGAATGAGGATGCGATCATGCAGCAGGGGATCTTATCTGGTAATCAAATAACAAGCAGACCATCCTCAAACGTTGAGGAACCGTATGATGGAGTAAGAGAGTCGGCGGTTGACTAAATGACGGTTCTTGAGCTCGACCCTCCAACATTTTGTTGAGGGTGTAACAAGAAAGTTGATAGAAGAATCGTATGAGGACATAAAGGAATATGAGGACATAAAGGAAGAGTCTAATGCAGAAAGATATTCCTTGACATTATCACTTCATAGGATACGAATGGAAGTATTAAATTGAGTTTGAATTTCAGCATGAAACTTCTGGAAAATAGAGAATAACTCAACACGAAAGCCATTAAAAATAGCCATACGCGAGAATGATCATCTATGGGGAAAGCAACGTATCACCGAAACCCTGGGCGACTCAACTCAGAAGGACCCCAACATCGCTGCGGACAAGCTCAAAAGGAGACTTTGTCCGTTGATCTAGACGCTTTGGGAATGAAACACGAGTATGTTTCCCAGTCGACATGACTCACACTCACCAGACAAACTAGAAAACGAGAACCATCAAGCTTTGAAATGTTCTACGACTACACAATTTGAATAAGGAGAGGAGCATCCATGGAAGCGTAAGCAGTGGAAGGTGAAGGCAAGCTAAGATGTAAGAGGCCCTGAGATTCACGTCCTATGCCAATCGTCTGCCCTGTAGTCCGATCCTACAATGTGACAGAGTGATCACAAAAGGTAATCAAACAATTAAGATCACGAGTTAACTTACTACTGAAAATCAAATTAAAAGGAGAATCAAGAACATAAGGGACAAAAGTAAGGAGTAGGGAAGGAAGAGGGCATGCCGAATCGATTCCTTTAGCTATGGTTTGAGATCCATTAGCTAAAGTAACCATGGGTAACAGAGAAGTAAAGGTAAGAGAAGAAAAAAATATCCTTATTACTAGAAAGATGATCAAAGGCTCTAGAATCAAGAATCCAAGGTCCAGAAGAATGTGAAAGGCAAGTAGAGGCATTACCGATCTGGGCAACAAATGCAATGGATGCAGATTTGGATGCTTGAGTGCAAAAGGGGTATGCCGTTAATTTCTCCGATGTAATAACAACAGATGTAGCCAACATGGGAGAAAAGATTGAACCTTTGGTAGCCATAGAAACCAAAAAGTAAGAGATCACAACTATAAGATATTTGAAGGATGAAACAGGGGCTTAGAGGGGGCAAAACAACTCTTGAAATCCTGAGATGTTTGGTGCCTAAAAATCAAGAAAACCTGCAGTGCACAAATATTTGATACAAAATGTAGGAAAAAGTGCATATTCAAAGCCGGAGTGCAAAAACCAGTGAGATAGGCTAGTAGATCATGGTAAAGTAATTAGGCGGTAAATTCGCGACCGGAGAAGCGGCCGCGCACCGCGTGAGGAACCGACGCCGGAGGTTTTGCATCTACGGAGTCGAGGTCTTGATCCCTGTGGAGGTCCAAGCACCCAGGCAAGGTTGCCGGAAAATCTCACGGAAAGTTTTTCCCGCAACGGGTTGCTCGATGGTGGTCAGGCTCCCAGCAGGGCTTTCACACGACCAGAATGAACGAGTGAGTCACGGGCCGCTGACGTGGTCGCCTAATTGACCACACCTGAGAAACCCTAACCCTAATATTCCCAAACTCTCTATGGCTCGATACCATGTCAGAGAAAAGGAATTCTCGTATTCTCATTAATTTACAAAGGAGAAAAATGCAGAATATATAATTTAGTGTTAAAGTAAAAAGAAAAACAAAAATTGTAGTCTAACTAAGAGACTAAAAAGAGAAGGAAAAGAATCCTAAATGGATTAGGCGATTAATCCTTAACACCTCTTACTTATTTCTTGAGGTTGGAAGTTCATACTGATTCTATTGGTATTTTATTAAATCAACACAAGTACACACAAGATTTGATTACTTTGGCTGGTCTTTAGGATACTTCTTCTTCGAATACTCCATTGGAAGTAAACATGAAGTATCGAAGTGAGGAGGGTGATCTGCTTCCCGATCCTACTGTCTTTCGACAATTGGTGGGCAAATAACTATTTTGACTATTACTCTCGCCTCGATATTTCCTTTGCGCTCAAAGAAGTTAGTCAATTTATGCACACTCCCCGTCATCTTCACTTAGCTGTTGTTCGTCATATTATTAAGTATCATTATGGGACACCCAGCGTGGATTATTCTTCCTACCTGTCTCCTCTTCGTCTCACGCTTATGATGCCGACAATGAATGTCCCGATACTGACGGTCCGTCTGTGTTGGTGCAATGTTTCGCGATTCTTGATTTCATTGAAAAGTAAGAAGCGGGCTCGAGTCTCTAAATCTTCTATGGAATCCGAATATCGTGCAATGTCTACTGCATATTCTGAGATTGTCTGGCTCCGTGGAATTCTATCTGAGCTTGGTTTTTCTCAGCCTGATCCTACTCCTCTCTATGCTGACAACATTAGTGCTATTCAGATTGGCCGCTAATCCTGCGATCATGAGCGCACAAAGATACACTGAGTAGACCTGCCATTCCCATTTAAAGCCTCTCGATCATATATTTCTCTTCCCTATATTTACTAATCTCCGTATAGCTGATATGTTTACAAAAGCCATGACACGACAACGTCATCATTTCCTTGCAGGCAAATTGATGTTTCTTGATCTACTAGCATCAATCTATGGGGATACATATAAAGTCATATATATCAAGCTAGAAATTGGTGCATGATTCTTGTATTCTAGCTATGTATATATTGTAATTAATAGTATAGTTGTGTTGTAGCAACTGTATTATAGCTTCTTTATTTAGCTAGAGTAGCTTTATATATCATCTGTGTTGTAGCTTCCTTATTTAGCTAGACTTAATTGTTGTAATTGCCTGAATTTGAATTGTTATAGCTCTTATCACCTTCTATATAATGAGAGGAACTCTCACAATGAGAGGTATTCAATCCAATTGACACAAAGCACACCCACTTCAACTAAACTCCCAATTAACATTGAAATTAACATGTTAGGGTAAATAAAGGCTATTTGACTGAAGGGCATTCAACTAAAAAGGGTTAAGGGGCTCATTCTTGGCTTTTGTACAAAGAAATGGCTAATATGGCTCAAATTAGTGAATTGCGGATCAAATATATATACAGCGTAGAAAGGCTCAATCGATTCAAGGATGCCTAGTATCATTTCCTAATCATTGTCATTTTTAGGATTTCAATTTCCTGCTGATAACAAACAAGTTCTAGTCTCAAGAGATCAAAATATGTAATGATCACCTTATTCTTTTCTAAACCAAACAAAAATCGAATTAAAAGGGTATATTCTCGATTCTCAGGCTCTCAAAGTGAGGTGCAAAACAAGTTCAAATATCTCTTGTTTTCTTCATGGTGAATGCTTAATCAATATTCATTATAGCATACTATCTCGTGAAGAGAGAAAATGAGAATCCCTACCTCATTATTTCCACTCTAAAATCAATCAATTCACTAGATTACATATCGACTTTTATATATATATATACACTCATAGACTCGTTACAATACAAGAAGTACAATAAAATGAAAAGACTGCATAATATCTTAATACTTCCCTCGTTTTATATGTCATATGCACCAAGCTTGTTACAAATGTATTTAATTTCTAGATTCTCCGAGAGATTTAGTAAAGATGTCTCATGAAGTCGATCATTTGAATTTGACAAAACTAGTCGCCATACATCCCGATACTATCTTCTCTAATGAAGTGGCAACCAACTTCAATGTGCCTGGGTCCTTTCATGGAAGACCGATTGATGCAATATGCAGCAGCTCGGTTATCAGCGCATGAGCCATCCGCTCATCATTTCCAAATCTCAACTCTCGAGAAGGTGTCCACCATATGAGTTCACATGTTGCCAAGGCCATAGCTCGATACTCGCTTCAAACGCGATCTAGCCACTACATGTCGCTTACTCTTCCAGATTAGGTTACCACCCACGAAAACACAATACCCGTGGCGGAACGCCTATCCGTGGGTGAGCCAGCCCAATCAGATCTCAGGTAAATCCAATAACTCCGGGTATGACCTCTATTCTCGTACAACACACCTTGACCTGGTGTACTTTTGATATATCAAAGAATGGGGATTACAACATCCCAATGGCTATCACATGGTGACTGTAGGAATTAACTAACAACACTTACCGAAAAGGAAATGTCCGTCGAGTGGGCCAGGTGGGGAGATAGTTCGCCTTACCTACCGCCGTCGATATCTCCCAGATCTCCGAAAAGACTCCCCTCATTCCGGTACAAGCTCGACATTAGGATCCATAGGAGTGTCAACCTACATAGTTTCCAACATACCGGTTTCTTCCAAGACGCCTAAAGCATACCCGTTGGGAGAGGACTACACCCGTAACTGGGAGCTATCTCAATTCCTTAGTACTGAAGCCTCCCAAGTCTTTAGTTTGAAAGTGGTGAAAAGATGTTGCTTTAGTTTCGAATACCATCCCGATTATTGCCCGTACGACGATGTCATCCAACATAAACAACCAAATAAATACATCATTCAAGAGTTATGATGATAAAACTTGAACGGTTCATTGCATCATAAACATGCCAAATTTGAACAACAGAACAAACGGCTACAAACCATGCTCGAGGGATGACTGTCGCTTATATAGAGCTGCATGCAACTCACACTAAACCGTGACTTCCCGAAAGCAACAAACCGTGTGGTTGTCTATTATAAACTTCTCATGATCACCATGAAGGAAGGCATTTTACTAGCCATAACCTAAAAGCTGGCCAGAACACATATACCATGGAGCAGGCGTACGACGTAAGCAATTCGCAACTGGGAGAAGGTGTCACCATAATCATAACCATAAACCTGAGTATATCCTTTAGCAACCAAGCGGGCCTTAAGGCGATCAACCTGACCATTAGGACCAACCTTAACTATGTAAACCCAACGACAACCAATTGAAACTTACCAACCTGGCAAACAACAAGATCCCAAGGCCGTGAGCGAGTCAACCATTTCATCTACCATTGCTCACGTCACTCCGATGGGAAAGTGCCTCATCGGGTGTTCTTAGAAGAGAAACGGTGGAAATAGTAGAAACAAATGCAAGAGAGTAGGTGGAAGATAATCGATGGTAACTCAAAATTCAAAATAAGATGAGATTGCTAGTGGTAACGACTTTACCTTCCAAGAGCAATGGGCAAGTCATCAAGAACAGAGTTCTGTGGGTAGGAGGAAGTCGTATGGAGAGGAAGTGAGTCAACAGGGGCCTCAAAGCAGAAGGGAGATGAACAACGGCACGGTGACGGCGATGATAAACCTGAAGGGGACGAGAAGATACATCATCAAATCTAGGCGAGGAGATGATGCGGGGCGGGTAAGACTTCGTGAACGGGAAGAGACTCGAGAGGAGAAGAACGCTGTGAATCCTCGGCGAAGGTGACGCGGCCGAGAGAAAGTATCATGAGTCCGAGGGGAATAATAACGATAACCCTTCCAAGTCACAGTAGCCTAGAAGATGACACTGTGGCTCGGGCCGAAGCTTGTCTCTTGGTCTCCGAGTGAGAATATGAACAAAGCAAGTACAACCAAAACACGAGGAGGAAGGAAATAAAGAGGTTGGTCAGTAAAAAGAAGGAATGAGGAACTGAAAGCATGTAATACGTAAGAGGGTACATACGATTAATCAAATAACAAGCCGTATGACTGGTCCCCCAAAAACGAAAAGGAACAGCGATAGCGGAGGAGGAAGTAATGGCCGCCTCAATAAGATGACGATTCTACGCTCAGCCTACCCCATTTTGTCGAGGAGTATGAGCACAAGAAGATCGATATGATCCTATGTCGACATAAATGAAATAAAGGGTGCGTAAAATATTCTCGGCATTATCACTACAGAACAATAATTTAATAGAAATATCGAACCGGTAAGAATTTCAGCATAAAATTTCTCTCGAAAATGTAAAATAACTCACCGAGTTTTCATTAAAATAACTAAGTACATCGAGAATAGTCATCAATGAAAGTGACAAATACCAAAGCCTAGTAGACGCAACCGGCAAGGACCCCAAACATCAGGACAAGATCAAAAGGAGATGTCGCTCGATTATTCAAAGGGCCATGGAACGAGACACTAGCATGTTTCCCAAGCTGACAGCACTCACACGCAAGTGACGACAAAGTGGAAAACGAGGGACCATCTTCTCTCGGAACTAGAAGACTAGTGGTGGCCTGCATGATCGTGGATGAGGATGGAGCACGTTGGAAATGCAAACCGCCTGAGAGCACTCATGAGGTGAGGTGACAGAGGCCCTGACTCACGTCCGACAATCGCTCTCCCGCATCCGGCCCCAAGTATAAGGTCACAAATTTATTAGAAAAAATAATGGAATGCTTGTACAAAGACGAAATGATTTCCACTGGATAAATAAGATAGCGACACCTGTATATAAAGGATTAAGAGGTAGTGAGAGAATGAGCCAAACCAATACCTTAGCCACGCTTGAGAACCGTTAGCTAAGGTACAGCTTAGCAGGGTAGTGGTGTAAGGAGAAGAGAAAAGATCTTTATTACCGAAATGTGGACTCAAGCACCGTGTATCTAAACTGGTAGTCCAAGAGAAGATGTATGAGTAAGGCAGCAGGCATTAATCGGCTCGCAATGCAGGCACAGCCACTGGTCGCTGATAGCTTAAGACATCATACTCACTGGCCAAGGCGGAGGGAACACCCCCGAGATGCGTGGAGCTCGAGTCCGCTACCAGAATCGTAATCAAGACCGGGCACGTGGTGCCAGGCGGAGGTCCATGCAATTGATAACAACGATCACGGGTGTGGCCAAGCTTATTGCAATAGGTGCAATGAGTATCGCCGTCTCTCGACTCGTACCACCGTCCTCCCCGGCTGTTAGCATAGAAACACGTAAGAATCTAAAGGGCTAATGATGGCAAAGTCTCAGGTGGAGGAGAGATGAGAGCAGAAAGAACACATCATCCAAGGACTTAGACCGATGGACCACAAGAATCCGACCCTGAGGTTCTCAAGATCCTGGACTGAGGCCAATGAGAGTAAGGACCATGAAGAACTTGTCAACTCCGTGCTCACAGCCCCAACGCCACTAGTAAAGAGGTATCAATGTCGAACTCCTCCTTAAGAGAGGCAATCCGGCCAATATAATTAGATAGATCCATGTCTTGTCATGGATATTAACACAGCGTAGGGGCTTCACCTATAAAGATTTGATATCATTTGTATGTGAAAGCTACCGATTCCAAAACTTAGAACACGCTCTTGTAAGCCCGAAGATGAAGCAAAATTTTTGGATCAACCGACTCGCTATAATACGCCATATAGTCAGGCATCTATCTTCTTCCAAAGGCACCTTGTCACACTAGGTATAAAGATCCTCCTGGCAGTAATAAGATGATCCTCATAACCTCGTCCCATGAATCCAGTTCCAACACGTAAGCCGACTCAGAGAGATAATTCTCTACTACCAATCAATTTTTCTGATGTGGATGTAGGGGAGATCTGCAGGATAAATGGTGGCGAAAATTAGAATTTTAGCTGCCATCCACTATCCTGAGATCGAATCCAGAATGATTTAGTAGATCCTAATAAGAGGGCGAATCACGGCTGCCGTGGAGCTTGAAATCGTGGTCAGGGAACCAAGATGAAGAAAAGGAGGACCCAAACCGTAGAGAATACGACTGAAGATGAACTGAAGATGACGGCGGAGGCAGAAGATGAACTGAAGATGACGGCGGAGGCAAAAAGGGCCAAAAGGTGGATAAGGAGGGCTCGGGTTGGACCGCCGGAGGGATAGAACACCAAGACGGCGCCGACGCACTTCGCGGTGTAGTCCCCGGTCACCAGGGAGAAGGAAGCACGCGCCCCACACGCGCACTTTAGCCGCCGCACGATCGGAAGCCGCTGGAGGAAGGTCGCAAGGCATGCCGTGTGTACTCGGGTTGTCGGGCGGGGTTGCCACCGAGTGTAGATCGAATTCCCCGCGCCCGAACTGCAGGGTTTTCGACGAAAAGAGCTCTCGAATGTCGCTTCGAGGCAAGGATCGGCATGTCGGCAAGTATGTGGCAGAAGGAGGATCGATATAGTATGAGATCGACAGAACACTTCACAACAAATATTTCTTGAGCTGGCGAAGAGAGAAAGGAGGGAATTCATTGCTTATCATACTTAAAATAACAATTCAATTAGATTAAGATATCGACTTATATATATATATATATATATATACACTCATAGGACTCACAATACAGTAAGACAATAAATGAAAAGACTGTACAATATCTAACACCATCAATCCTAAAACAAGTTCAACCATAAACAAAAACAAACTAAAAACGAAAAAAATTAACCTAAAAACTGAAAACATATAAAAGCAACTAAAAGACACAAGCAACTAAAAGAAAACACTAAAAATAAGATAAATTGAAGCTGGAAAATTTAAAAAAACAAAGGGACACCCCCCAAACTTAAAACATGCATTGCCCTCAATGTATGAAATATGAAGGTTAAGAACAGAGGACTCCCATAGATGATCAAGTGTGTGATCATTGGGCTCGGGTTGAGGTGGGTCTTGATAAAACTCCCTCAATAAGAATCAACTTCAATGTCTTGAAAAACACAAACAAAAACCAAATAAACACTTAAAATAAAATCAAAATGCAACACATACTAACATAACTAAAAACAAACTCAAGTAATAAATGGATAAAAAATCCTTATTTTTCTTGGGGTGCCTCCTAAGAGTTGCTCCGTTTTTAGAGTCTAGCTAGACTCTTTGGAGAAGTCCAAGATCCTTGGGTTGGCCCTTCATCCACCATGGCCAATACTCCCTCTTCATCCTCATTGCTCGCATGGATGAACTCCTCCAACTCCATAATAGGTGATGTAAGCTAAAATGGCAACTCTTTGGTAGAGAGTGAGTTGGCCTCTAATTCAAATCCTTCAAGAGTGTCCTCTTAAAGGAACATAGGTGCATGATTCTTAATGGGTGAAAATGAGCTCTCTATCTTCATGCACGCCCTCCTTTCCTCATCCGTGAATGGTTTGCTTTGGTGGAGGTCGAACTTCACTTTCTCCTTACCAACAAGGAATGTCATTTCCCCATGTTCGACGTCAATACTCACTTGACTTGTGGCAATGGAAGGTCTTTCTATAAATGAAACTTGTTGATCATTTTCCATGCCAAAGTTAAAGAATCAATGGGGAAATTGAAATCTTCAACCCCAACTAAAACATTTCAATTATAAGCTTTGGATGTTTCTTTTCAACTTGCTTCTCTTTCAATGACGACTCTTCCTCAATAGCAAGCTCATTCTTCTCAACCAATGACGGGTTTTGAAATTCTCCCTCAACAATCAAGGACATTTTGTCTTATTCCATTATGTCATTGTCTTCACCCAATGTTGGGCTCGAAAGTTCATCTTCAAGGCTCAATGTTACGTTTTCACATTCCCGTATGTCATCATTCTTTGTGTCCGTTAGGAGTTGCCTTGAAGATTCTTCCTTTATAACTTTTGATAATTCCTCAGCTTGTATTGCCAATCTATCTACAATAGCACATATTTCTCTATTAAGATTTGTCAAATTGGTGTCAATGTCTGCTATCATGTTGGCGTCCACCTTGGGTTCTATGTTTGACAACCTCATTTCTAGGGCCTCATTATCCTTCTAAATTTCTTCCTTCAAGGCAAGAAATAGCTCCTCATCTGACGGTTTGTTTTGTTCTTGATAATAGGAACTTGAGCCTTCTTGACTTTGCATACTTGGATTTTCATAGGAGAAATTATCATATGTCCCCCAGCCTAAATGGTAATAACTTGGCATAATGTTGTGGGGTTGAGAGATGTAACCCACATTGTTGTTAAAATAATTTCCCCCTTCAAAATTATAAGCTTGTTGGCTCACAGGGGCTTGTGCTTGCCTTGCGATGATATCTTCCCATATTGGTTATGTTTTAGGCTACTCGAGAAGTAAATTCTTTCTGGAGGGTGTAAAAGAGTTCATTTATCGCTTTGTCAGACATTATGCTTAGCACCTTCCATAGAAATACAAAATAAAGAAAAATGAAGTAAACTACCTACAAATAAGAAACAAATGAAAATAAGAAAAGAAATATTCTTAACCACAAAAAAAAAAAATTGTTAGTTTTTTCTTTTTTTAGCAAACTTCACTTTTGCTGGAATATCAATCTAAACGACAAAAATTGTAGAATCCTTGGCAACAGCGCCAAAAACTTGTTGCTAACCGCAAGTGCATGGGTCATATAAGTAATAAAATGGTTTTCAATTATGAACCAAGATCGTTCCCACGAGGATTGTAGGTTTTATGGGGGATTGAGTATCCCAGATACTTGATTAGTTCACTATCTGAGTATCTATTATGATTTGAGATAAAATTGTTAAAATAATAAAAACTAACAAAAACAAAGAGTGATTTGTGAAAACTGGAGTAATTGAATAAAATAGGTAGAAAACGACTTAGAGAGGAACTGGGGTTAGTTATCGTCAATTGTTTAGCGATTCATCTGAATAAGGCACGGGTTGAATGGATTACGACTTGAATTGGTCCGAGGATACGGTATAAGGATCCCACTTTTGTGTTTCCCTTTATGTTTTCTCATGCTAACCACCTATTCACAGTTACGTCTTTCTAGGTCATTAGGGCAATACTTTTCAACAACATTTTTACTTTGGAGCTCTATTGGTCACAGTTACGTCCTTGCTATAGAGCTACCGGGACTAAGTTCGGATTGGTCACAGTTACGTCCTTGCTATCCTCACTTAATGTGTTTGGTGTCCCCTCCTAGTGGAACTACACTTTCAGTACTGCACCTTCTAATCTCTAAGCCTCTTAACTAGGTTATCTAAAGTCTGGACACTGATTCACACCTTAAGAGAATCGGAACCAGATTTTAGGGCGTAATCCAAGCGTCACCAAGGATACCCTAGTAAAAGGATTGAAGATTTGATTCTCAGCATGTATCAATTGACCAAAACCATAGTATTCCAAGTATTAACACCAAATACAACAAATCAAGCATTAAACACCCAACCAAACTAAAGAATAGATGAATCAAACATCAAATCTGATAACCAACACTATGGAATGTATAGCCTATCATTTCAGCCATATAAACATAAAACTGCAGAAATTGAAGAAGGAGAAGAGATAGAAATACAAAACAGAATTTAAGCTGCAAATGACTTCAATCCCAAGATCCAAGCTGAAATCCACACTCCATGAGATCGTGCTTCACAACAATAATCCAATTACAAACCACATTGTTCACAAAACAATCCTAAATCTAAGAAATCTAAAGAAAACCTAACCTAAAAGGTGGAACTAAGATTAAAGAGGGAAAACCCTAGAAGAGGAGCCTCCCTCTCTCAAAGTTCGAACCCTAGAATAGTCTTGAAGTTGTCCTTAAATACCTCTTGAAAACTAGGCCGAAATCAGCCCAAAAATGAAAGTTTGTGGGCTGAAATCGTCGCGTGGTCACACATGAAATGTTGTGGTCGCGACCATGAAATACTATGGCCGTGACCAACTTCTCGAGGCCATAACTTTCTTGTCCGGACTCCAAATTTGACATTCTTGATACCGTTGGAAAGCTCTTGAAGTGTAGAATCCATCCATATAAAGCTTATTGCCATTTGATGCCGCCATTAACACAGAAAAATAAAAAGACCAGATGCTTGCTTTGTATGATGGCTTCTTGGTCTTTGGTTCCATTTAAGCTCATTTTTGTTCATTTTTCTCCAAAGTTGACCTAATCACCAAAATGAGTCATTTATACATTAAAGCACTTATAACCATCATCGAAAATATTAAAATGCATATAAAATGGAATGATAATCATGGTAAGAAATGCACTCAACAACGAGCATAAGGGGTTGTTGTCTACATAAATCTTAGGTTATCTAGCAACCTCCCTCTTTACCAATCCATTGGCCACCTGTTTGTTTATTTACTTCTCCACCTAACTCCCTTGCCAAGGACATCATCCTCAGTCAATGAGCGAGTCTTGAGGGATCTTCTCTTTCAAAGGTACCCTAGAAATAATCAGTGCAAACCTTCAAAACAATTTCAGTGTATTTCCGGCTAAGTTTTATTTCTTAGTGACATGACCATTGTATGATGTGGGATACACTATGTACTTCATATTCTTTATTTATTTATTCTCTGCTACTATAACTTAAATTCCAATTTCTTTTAAAAATGATGCTCCCTTCAGTTAATACTGTTAAACTAAATATTGGATTGGCATGGGCAATGTTTAAAACGTTTAAAAGTTTAAAAACACAGCCTATGGGCAACGTTGATGAAGTTGGAAAATTCTTCCAGGCATACGGTCATAGAGTCAGATTGGCAACTCATTCTAATTTCAAAGAATTTGTGTTGGATGCTGGGTTGGAATTCTTCCAATTAGGTGGCGATCCAAAAGTTCTAGCTGGTTGTAAGTGACCTACTAGTCCATGTTTTTAATGTTCTTTCTCATATCCTGTTTGTTTTCACATTGAAATCATCTCCTCTGTTTTTTTCATCATATGGTAGTTGTTGGAATTGTAGTTTTCTTATTCAAGTGTACCCAACCTTCTTGTCTTGAAATTTGTAAAAAAAACAGATAATGTTCTTATCTTGTAAAGAAAAGACGTTGTAATTTTAATATTATTACTTTCTAGTTAAATAAAAGCAAATCTTGCGTATGATTACAATTAAGATGATCTCCTCTCTTTGCATTTTTCAAATCTAAATGTAACTGAGGTTTAAGTTTCAACAGGAATTACAGATTGTCATTAATTTTCATGAATTAAATCAGTTTTACTGCTTAATTTTGCAGGTTGAAATTTTTTCACTTACTTTTGCTTGGGTAATTTTTGTAACATATATGAACATGTACGTGTATGTGTTTGCACGTGCAAGAGTGTGTTAGAGAGATCACATTTTTTGATGGGCAAAAGAACGATTCATTAAAGATGATAATAAAAAAATGGGCAGATTCTAAAGTACACAAGTAATATAGGAAGGTCCTTTAAGGACGAGAACAAGACAACACTGTTAGGCCCTCAATCCGTTTAACTTATGCAAGGCGTAAAAATTATAAAGCTCCAAAGATTAGTGTGGAGAGCACGTGAGGGCATATTTTCTGTTAGGCAATGTCTTTAAGTGGGTTGTGCGCAGTGTGTGGTAAGAAGAATTTTGGGGTTTGTTTTGTGTAGGAGAGTTGTGGGGCCTCTCGAATTGCCCTCCCTTACTGTCATTCTTGGTAAATTTTTCTAATCTGGCATTGAATCATATTATTTGTTATCAGAGCACTCAATTTTCTGGGTAATGGCAACAAAAAAAATGGAAGGAAGAATTGAGGCTATGGAGGAACAAATGGGTTGGGTTTGTGGAGAAATGTCGTCAATTAAAGGGGAGTTGCAGAGGTTGGGACCCCTGGAAGTAAATGTAGATTCAATGTTAGAGAAACTATCGTTGTTGGAAAGGATGGAAAAGGCATGGATGGGAGAGCTCAGAAAAGGGATCATCATTCGAGGGGAAGAAGGATAAGGGCCCGATTCCTGAAGACCCAATTTCCAGCGTAATAGCCGCTTCTCTTGAAGGGAGCTCACAAGGGGCAAGAGATTGATCCTAATTTAAAGAGATGTGAGGGAGGACCTGCATCAAAGAAAGCCATACCACCAAGGAGCGAGTCCGATACGAGAACCAATTCAAGGGAGCAGAGTCGAAATTCTTACTCGGGCGCGTTGAGATGCCTATTTAAGGTTGGAACTGGAGGGGTGGATCACGAGAACTATTTTTCCTGTCTATGTTAGATGACAGAGGACAAGAAAATAATGCAACCACCGTGACGCCCCAAAACCCGTGCCCCGTCGACCACCTGTCAACCTCAAGGGAAACCCGTGTGTGTCTCATATCATGAGACCCATACATGAGTAAAATGACCTAATAGGGCCCATCATCCATACTCGTCCATACAGTTACAAAACCATATATTTCTATAGATCCAAGAGTTATTACACCACTCTTAACAAAACATATATTAAAACGAAGCTGTTCTAATAGGCGCACAAAACATGAATCAAGGCTACAGCCCGCCGCTTCATAATCCCTACTAAGGAGTGCCGCTTCGTCAGATTCGCCTCAGATCGGGCCGGGTCCTACAATCCGGTGAGCTAACGCCAAAAGAGAGACAAATCCTACAAGGCTATCTCCACCTAAATATAAAGATCATTTCATAGTCAAACCAACAACCAACTACAGGCATACATGTCGTCTCTATCATGGAAAAACTACATGTGATAAGAGACATACCTACATTCCCCATGTAACGTCAACCTCCACCCACCCACCCAATGCGTACAACGGAAATCAATATTGAGTCACCTTAATTCCATCTCACAACCCGTGAAGCGTCTACGTGATATTATTGACCGCTTTTATGCTTTTGGCAATGTAACTTTCCTCGGGTCTCACCGCGGGTCTCTCTGCTAATCTCTCCGACATTTTTCTAAGCCACCGATGGATACTGCCTAACCAAGTTCACTTTCACTCGAGGGGGGTGTCTATCCCCATCGGCTACGCCCGACACTATTCAAGGCTTCTTTACATTTTCATTTAACACCGTGAACTCACTAGACTGGTCCCATTCCTAAGCCCACACGATTCAAACACTAAAAGGTATCAATCACATTTTATGTAATACACACCCATGGAATGCCGTGTTACCGCACACCAATGCAATGCAATTTTGTGCCATCGCATCTAAAACCCATGACCAATGATAAGACCTTTTACATGGACATTATTCTACACTCCGTACACTATGTGTAAAGCATGAACACTCATGTCTAATGCACATAACATTTCATATATTTAGTTCAACATCACCATACATGTAGTCACATGTTAATATTCCACACACCCAAATCAAGATATCACATAAGCATGCACTACGTCTTTTCTATCATTCAATTAATTCATGTCAACACACCATTCAAGCATGTATTAACATAATTCCAACCATTACTTAGGCAAGTAATGCCATAATTAATATTCCAAGCTGTGACATAGTATGTCACCATACAAACTTCAATGCATATAATTATTTCCATCTCTTATCGCACATATATCACCGGTCTAATACATGTTATTCAATTTATATACACACACATTAGCCTTCCTGCATTCATAAATCCCACTTATGCTCGCCTGGAATAATCCGACTTAAATCCAAAAGTCACAATCACTACACAAAACATCAAACACGCACTTCAAGCCAAAGCCATGCAGCTGCCAATTACAAACCGAGAGCCAAAAATAGAAGTTCCTAAAACTAGAAAGGACCATTCTCAACTGCGGACTCCAAATTTCAATGTTCAGCCCACGGCCACAGCACTTTATTCTATTAAATTTTAATTCAACGAAGCTTCAGAGCCCAAGAACGCAACGGAAGTTCGATTTCGAAAGTTACGGGCCGTCCGGTTGATGCGCCGATTCACAAGGGCAGCGGAAATTTGGCACACCGTTCGCCATTATGCCGGATTTGCTGTTTCTAACACACAAAATTGGTTTCGATAGTCCCAAAACCCCATGAAACCGATTCTTGACCATCACACAATCACAAACAAATCACATAACATATAAATTCGCCCTCGAACCTGGACGAACCCCGTAGCCATTACACCTACTTTAGCGTAAAATAACCAGAGTAGAGGAAACCCACCTCAGAGACAGCTTCGAAGTTCACGTTTGGAGTCCGTCACCGCATAACACTCTTTTCTTTTCCTCTTTCTTTTCCTCTTTCTTCCTCCCCTTTCTCTCTTCTTTTTCTTCTTTCCTTTCTTTCTTCCTCCTTTCTTTCCTCTCCTCCTTCTCTTTCCCCCCTTCCTCCTCCTTCTTCTTGTCGTGCCTCCCATCGTCCGATTCGCCGGGCCTCAAACCGAATAATGGAACTTCTATATTTATAGGTTTCAAAAGGGCCATGCGTGATGACACATGGCTTGCCATGTGTCCTACATGCATAGGCCTTTGCCATGCAATGTGACACATGGCTTGCCGTGTGTCACCCACATGGCTCGCCATGTGTCGCCCGACATCCGTTGCCTCTAAATAATTGAAATCTACAAATTCTAATCCAATGCACCACTGCACTTAGATTACACATTCCAAATCTGCAATCCGTTTCGTCATCCGAGATCTAGAAAATCCTAACTTTTCTAGACTATTCAAGAATTACTGTTTCATTTCCCTTTTTTTTTTGAAAAATTTAAATTTAAAATTTTCTACTGCTCGATGTACCCACAATCAATCTTGACGGTGAGGCACTGGTTTGGTTCCAATGTGAAGATGGTCACCGCCCGATCTTTAACCTGAGAGTCAGACTCAGCCTTCTCACCGCTTCCCTCTCACGTAGAAGGAACCCTTTGTGCTAATTCTATCACTGGCAGACGGATCCGTTCGTGATTACTTACTGGGCCTCATCGCTTCCGCCCCTGGGCAGCATGACGTACCGAATACGTACGTGAGAGTACCCATCAATACCCCAAACCAGATTCATGCAGAGGTACAATCGGGTCGGGGCCGTGAGGGGTCACAAGGAGGTACGAAGCCTACAGAGAGGGTGGAAGATCCAAACACTCAGCCTGAGTGGCAAGAGAGGCCTGGGGGGCCTAGCCACGAGTTCCTACCCGACCCAATTCTCCTCCTCCTAATAAGGGTCAGATGTCTCAAGATCCTTTGTACCCAACAAGATCCATTTCAAAACAAACTCTTATATGGCTGGGTCGTACCCGAAATGGAACCCATAGGCCCCAACATTACACGGACCAAAGCTTCCTTCAATCCCTACCCCAAACTCCCAATTTTCTCCAACGACTTCATCTTTAAGCCATAGAACAACGCCCACTTACAAGAGGCTCTCCGATGTCAAACTGGAAGCGAAGATCAAGAAAGGCTTGTGTTATAGGCGCGACACAAAATTTTCACCAGGCCATCAATGCCAAAACAAGAAGTTGCAATTGTTGTTAGTACAAGACGAGATTCCAGATGAGGAAGCACAGAAAATTCCAAGTATCGACGAATGGCCAGAGGATGAAGTCAAATAGGTCGTAGAGTTATCGATAAATTTTGTGGTGGTTATTGTTGAAAATCATAGGATATTCCTAGGATATTCTCTGGTTTATCTCCTTCATTTCTTGTACATTATTTTCCTTCCTATGATATTTTATTTGTTTCCATTTTGTGTTTTCCTGACCTATATAAATAGGTAAGACCTATGCTATATTTTACTTACTCATTCAATAAAGAAAATTATTCTTTTCTTCTACCATTTCACATGGTATCAGAGCCATGATTGGTTATGGAGTGAGCCCTTTTCTCTTGATGAGCCTTCTCCGTCAGACCATCTTCGTCACCTCTCCCGTCCTGGATCTTCTTCGCGACCTTCTCCGACCGAACCTCTCGCGCCTTCTCCTCGCAGACCTTCGCGTACCTTCTTCAATGGATTTTCTCCGTCGGACCTTCTCCGACGAATCTTCTCCGTCGGATCTTCTCCATCGAACCTTCTCCGTCGGATCTTCTCCGTCGAACCTTCTCCGACGGATCTTCTCCGTCGGACCTTCTCTGACGGATCTTCTCCGTCGAACCTTCTCCGCTGACCTCATCGATGTCGACGGCAAACACAGATGGTCAAGAAATAATGGTATATGGCCATAGACAAAATCAAGAACGGCTACCGAGGATTACACTAGCAAATGAAGGTCGGAAAAGGAAGCGTGTCGGGCACACAAAGTAAATTTAAAGAATGATTGAAAAAATCCGTGAAATCAACAATGAAGGCCGCCCAAAATTCCTCAAAAACCAAGACAACAATGGAGGCTAAGGTAGGGAATCTTTAAATCTGGCTTCAAACTAGAACGAAGGCTGAAAGATCCGTACAACAATGAAAAAAATTAGAGAAGAAGTGGGGAAAAATTGACACAGGTTTCAAAATGGCTGAAATGGTTGTGTGCACAATGAAGGCGTACGTAGTTCCCAAAACGGTCTCAGATAACAATGAAGGTCAGACAGAAAGGTCCCAACAATGAAGCATGTAGTGCGACCTAGAAAAACTAAGACTCGATACTAAGAAGAAAAAACATAATCGATATTGGTTAAACATAACTCGAAATGAAATTTTATTAATTTCTAAATGAATCTATACAACCTATATAACACACTATATATACACATATTTTGTACACTGAAAATGGAAGTTCCCATAAGCAATTCCCAAAATTTTGGGATTTGATTATTCAATTCCCATAGCTGATTATTCACTTCCCATAGCTAATTCTAGAATCAGATTATACACCTTGATTCTTTCCTAAAATATCTTATTTACATAATTCCTTTACACTTCTGCCGGTGAATATACATCTTCCTCTCCCCAAATTCTTGCTAATATTTTATGACACATTATCAGATAACCCTTTTCATAGCACTTCGCGACCCTGGAGGTCTTCAGAGGAACATATAAAGACAAATTAACCCACTATCCGGTCCTTTCGATGAAGTAAGTTCGCTTCATTTCGTGTTTCGTCACTATGTCAAGACTTGACATGAGCAAGGGCCACGTCATTTGTTATCACAATAGAGTTTCAGGCTTAATTCCATCAACCTTCAAATCTTTCCAATGATCTTGACCCACAACAATTCATACCCGCCATCGATCTAAATTTCCGCTTCAGACTGGATCAGGTTACCACATTTTGCTTCTTACTCCTCCAAGATAGTTTAGATTTCCCACAGGAAAGGTACAATAGCCTGTAGTTTAACAAGGCAATCCAGTCGGAGACCCCGCAAAATCTACATCGGTATACGCCAAAGCAATATCTCGATGTTTTCTTTGAATGATTCCTCCTAAGATGTGCCTTAAGTAATGGAGGACTCGTAGATCGCTTGTAGATGAATTTCCTGATTATGCATGAATGACTGACATACTCATCGATCAGTTATACTGGGTGGTATAGTATGTGCAAGATAAATGAGTCTCCTAACAAGTCAGTTGACATTCACTTTTTTTGGTCTCACTTTCTTTCTCCAAGTGCTTCACTCAATACGTGATTTTGTTAAATGGGAGTCGTGAAATTTGGTTTACTAGCCATCATAATTGCTTCTCGAGAAGATCAATAATAACATATTTTTGTTGAGAAATGAAAATGCCTTGCTTAGACCGAGCCACCAAATTCCAAGGAAATACTTCAATTTTCCTAAATCTTTTATTTCAAACTCCTTAGCTAGGCACTGCTTCAAGGTATTTTTCTCTTTCTCACCATTCTCTATCACAATAATGTCATCTACATACATAATTAATGTTGTGACTCCCCCTGAAATTGAATGTTTTATGAAAAGTATATGATCTCCCTGGCTTTGTTTGTAACCATTAGTTATCATAACCTTGGCAAACCTTCCAAACCAAGCACGTGGGGACTGTTTTAACCCATATAGTGCCTTGTTTAACCGAAAAACCTTGTTTCTGTTAGCCCCTTGACTAGATGACCCGAGTTCAATGCGGCATGAGGGTTTTGCCTTAGCCCCATGCATGCATCGGGAAGGAGATCAAGGCAGACAGGGAAGCGAAGCCGCACGTGATGAGAAGTTTCGTGAGGCATGGTGCGCGAGCCGAACACACACAAGAGCAAGGTGCAATTCGTTTAGCTTGACGCGCATAGTACTACCGCAAGACTCACGCGCTTTAAAGGCTCTGGCCAAAGATTGAAGCAAAGTGGATCAGGAGCGTGGGGAAGTCAGCTTTATATAGGCACGTGTTTCCTGGGCAACAGGCCTCCTAATTAGAGTGCAACAAGAAGTCTCAGAGAGACATGAGTCCCGCGACACAAGGAGTCCCGTTGAAGATAACGAGTCCCGCGACAAGGAACTCGTGAAAGACAAGGAGCTTTCCATGACATGAGTCCTGATTAAGAAAGACTCCTAGTCCAAGAGGGATTCGCATGACATTGCTTAGGAGTCCTAATCAGATAACACTCCTAGTCCAAGAAGGATTTGTGCTGGCTTGCAATTGAAGACTTAGAACTCTTAGTCATATTTGTACTAGGTCTGCCCCTGTGCAGCCTATATAAAGGGCCTGCGTGCTCACTTGGAAAATCATTGCGAATTAGATCCATTGAGAGCATTTAGCATCCTGACCATGTGGGAGCATTTGCAAGAGAGTCTTGTATTTTAAGGGTTAATAAAATACGAGTTGGGAAGATCCACGTACGTTTTGTGTATTGTGAGAACGTGAGGCATTGAGAAGGTTGGCCTAGGGAGTTCCTAGGCACCGCGATATCTGAATCCCAAAGATTAGACTGCCATCATACTGCTTTCCTCGAGAAGATGATTCAATAATATTTCTATAAATGAAATGTCATTGGGACCGACCTCAATTCCAAAGAAACACTTAAATTTTCCTAAATCTTTATTTCAAACTCATCAAGCTAGGCATCGCTTCAAGGTATTTTTCTCTTCATCATTCTTCACACACACGTCATCCACATACACAATTAATGATGTGACTCCCCTTGAAATCGAAAGTGTTTTGCGAAAAGTATATGATCTCCTAGCTTGCTTGTAACCATTAGCTATCATAACTCGCAAACCTTCCAAACCATAACACTGACTGTTTTAACCCATATAGTGCCTTCTTTAACCGACAAACCTTGTTTCCATCACCCCTATTGAACCCTAGTGGAATACTCATGTAAATCTCTTCTTCTAACTAACCATGAAAGAAAGCATTTTTTACATCATAATGTTGCAGTTCCAAATCAAAATTAACAGCCAAGGATAGTAAAATTTTTACTGTATTCATCTTTGCCACCGGAGCAAATGTTTCTTGATAATTCACTCCATATGTTTGAGTATACCCTTTGCAACCCAGCCTTGCTCTCACCTTCTAGTGGAGCCATCAATTAAATTTACTACAAACACCCACTTGCATCCCACTGGTTTCTTACCACTAAGTAGATCAATCAATTCCCAAGTTTCATTCTATTGTAATACATCCATTTCAGCGTCCATAGCAAGTCTCATTTCTCTCTTTGATAATGCTTTAGGTAATGAGTTGGGAATAGGATTAGTGCTTAAAGTTAAAAGGAAGCTTTTATGAATAAAGGAAAATCTCTGAAAAGGGACAAAGTGAGACAATGGATATAGTGGCCTTTTTGTGCATTCACGGGTTCCTTTTCTCAAAGCTATAGGTAGATCATGATCAAGAATAAGAGTCAGTTATGTCTGCAACTGTTACCTCATTTCCAAGACTTATTAGTAGATCGCTTTCGCCCTCGTTGTCGCCACGGGTCCCTTCTCCTCGCATACACCGATCAAACCGAAACTCGATCAAAGATTTGATCGCCTTCTTCCTTTCCTCTACCGACTTTCTGGACAGATATCGAACTCCGCTCCAAAGAAATTGGTAACATCAAGTGGTTTTGATTGCGGAAGAGAGAGTTATAGATCCCTAATTCTTTATTATTTCCACAAAAAATGTTTCAGCTTCTACATTACATATCGGGACTTATATAGATACACACACTCATAAAGACCCACAATACAATATCTAGCACTTCTCAAGCCGAGCATATATGTCATGCACCAAGCTTGTTACAAATGCATTTAATTCCCAGACCTCCGGCAGACAAGAAAGATGCTCCCCGCTAGTTGACTCATTTGAATCGACAAAACCAGCAGCCATACATCTTGACGTGATCTTCTAATGAAGACAATAACTTCAATGTGTTCGTCATTTCATGGAAGACTGGATCGATGCAATATGCAAAGTAAATGAAGTTATCACAGATGAGCTTCATCCTGCTCATCCTTTCCAAATCTCATCTCCCGAGAAGTTCCCACCCATATGAGTTCACATATGTTACATTATAGCTCGATACTTGGCCTGGCTAGATCTAGCCATACTACATGTCAAGCTTACTCTTCCAGGATATTAGGTTACCACCAATGAAAACATAGTAATCTAAGTGAACGCCTATCCTCACAGAGCCAAAACTTAATCAGATCTGTAACCACACCCGGGTGTGACCTCTATTCTCGTACAACACACTCCTGCCCGTGTACTTTTATATCGAAGAATGCTGGGACATAACATCCCAATGGCTATCACATGGTGATCAGAGGAATCGACCAACAACACTTACCGGAAGGAAATGTCTAAATGAGTAATGGTGAGATATAGTTCGGGGCTTTACTACTGTACTGCCGAGATTCTCCCAGACTCAAAGACTGTCTCCTGCACAAGTTTGACATTAGGATCCATAGGAGTGTCACACTCCATTACGCCTAACATACCGGTTTCTTCCAAGATGTCTAAAGCATACTTCCGCTGGGAGAGGGACTACACTTAACCGGATTGAGCTATTCACTCCTTAGCACTGAGTTTCCCAAGTCTTTAGTTCAGCAGAAAAGATGTTGTTTAGTTTCGAATACCATCCTGATCACTGCCCGTAATGACGATGTCATCCACATAAACAATCAGATAAATACACTGCCCCGAATAGTTATGATGATAAAATCGAATGGTCCGTCAGATCGCTGGCATGCCAACTCGAACAACAGCTAAACGGCCAAACCATGCTCGAGGAGATTGCTTGCCATAGAGCGGCGTAACTCGCACACTAAACCGTGACTCCCCGGCGTAACAAAACTGCGCTATTGCTTCCATATAAACTTCTGGGCGAGATCACCATGAAGAAAGCATTTTATCCAATCGAAAAAGCGGTCGAACACATAAGAATGCATGGAGAGAAGCAGATTTTACGTAAGCAATTCGCAACGGGGAGAAGGTCACCTGCAATTCAGAACCATAGTCCCGAGTATATCCTTTAGCAAACTGCTGCCTTAAGTGCGATAAGCCCACCATCAGACCAACCTAACTGGGCAGACCTAATCGACAACCATCCTGAAACTTACCAAACGGCAAAACAACAAGATCCCAAGTGCCGTGAGCGCAGAAAGGTACCCATTTCATCTACCTACACCGCCGCTGCCTCAATGGGAAAGTGCCCTCTTATCGTGTTCTTAGAGAGAACGAGGAAATAGTGGTGCTCCAAAATGCTAGTGAGTAGGGGAAGATAATCGATGGTAACTCAAAAATTGTAAATGTGGATGAGGATCGTTAGTAGAGCGATTACCTTCCGAAGATAGTCTGGCAAGTATCGCAGAATGAGATTTCTACAGATGGTGTCATGAGAGAAGGAGTCAGCCAGGCCTCGCAGGCAGATATGTTTTAGACTGTGACTTGAACATGATAAACCATGGGATTGATAAATGATTGACTGATCAACTAGCAGAGACATTATGAAGGGTAAAGACTTACTGGCAAAGAGACTGGAGGAGGATAAAAGTAAGGGGGACCTCTGAAGAAAGACATCGCGAGAGAAAGTATCGATGAGTCAGGAATAACAATTTTATAACCCTTCCAAGTCGAGAGTAGCCTAAAGAAGATGCATTTCGTGTGGCCTTGGGCTGAACTCATACTTATTCCTGGATAGAATACTGAATAAAAGGGCACAACCAAAGACACGAGGAGGAAGGAAATAAAGAGGTTGGCCAGTGAAAAGAAGCGGAATGAGGACCGGCATGTAATACGTATGTGGGTACACGACAATCAAATGTCAGAAGAGTTCACACCTCCAAAAAACAAAAATAACATGATAGTCGAGGAGAAGAAAGACGTAGTCGTTTCAATAAGATGACAATTTTTACGCTCAATACCTGAGATTTAATATATGCAGCACAAGTGAAGACCAATGGCGATTCATGTCAGACATAAATGAAATAAAAGGTGTAGAAAATACTTTCGTATTATCATCATGTGAACACAAATAAATATTAACTGTTGAATTTCAGCATAAATTTCTCTCGAAAATAGAATATAACTCAACATTTTCATTAAATAAACCAAGTACACGATAATGAGTCATCAATAAAAGTGACGTAACAATTAAAGCCTGAAGTAGACGCAATCACAAGACCCCAAATATCACAAGGGGATGGGTGTTCAAAGGAGATGTCAGTCGACATTCAAACGTCATGGAATCAGACAACTGGTGCATGTTTCAAGCCACAGACTCACACCGGCGACGCAAAGTGGAAAAACGAGGACCATCTTCCGAACTTAGAAAGACTAAAGTGGCCTAGACGATCGTGGATTAGTGTGTGAGCACGTTAAACGCAAACTCGCAGTGAGATGATCATGAGGTGGAGCATGAGGCCCCAGGATCACGCCCCACTCAATTGCCTTCCCCTGCATCTCAGGCCCCGTATAATACAACTTTTATCAGAAAATAACAAATGCTTAAGAGTACTAGTGATTTTTACCATGAAACAAGACAAGTGGACGTCAGAGTATAAAGGATGTAAGGAGGTATGAGAGATTTAGCCAACCACACTTTTTAGCTACATTGAGAACCATTAGCCAAGGGTAATAGTAGGTAAAGTAGGGGTAGTAGTAAGAGAAGAAAAGATCTTATTACTTAAATGTGATCTGGCAACCCAGCCTGTAATCCGCACCGAGAAGATGAAAATATACAAGGTAGCAGAGGCACACTGTCTCAAGCAACAGAGGCAACAGCCGATTCCCTGGGTCGGCTTGATACAAGGATAGGGCATCATACCACTATCGTACTGAGGGAACAACTGAGATGTGCAGGAGCTCGCAGTCCTGGGCAAATGAGAACTGAATCAGAATAGACTAGGGCGATGGTGCAATGCTGGGAGGCCAGCCCATGAACCGATAACAACGATCACGAAGTGTGGGCCAAGCTTATCGCAATAGTCGCAATGAGGATCGCCGGTCTCGACTCCTAAGCACTAATCGCATTCTCCCTCACCGGTTGCTGCAGAGAAACCAATACGTAAGAATCTAAAGGGTCAGCGATGGCAAAGTCCGGTGCGAGGAGATGAGAGGCGAGCAAACACATCATCCAAGGACGGGATCGATGGACCGCCAAGAACTGGATCTCTAGAGGGTCTCAAGATTCTACTGGGCTAATGAGAGGCGACCATGAAGAACTGGTCAACCGCTTCATGAGTCCCAACGTCACTAGGAAGAGGCATCAATGTCAGGAACTCCTCCCAAGAGAGGCAATCCGGCCAATATAATTATAAACTATGCACCTATTAAGATATTAACAACATGGCTTCTACCTTATAAAGGCGCTGATATCATTCGTGTATGAGTTGGTCGATTCCAACCAGAACATGCTTTGTGTTCTAAGATGAAGCAAAATTTTCAATCATCCGACCGCCATAATACGCATAGTCAGGCATCTATTTTTTCCGCCGCACCTTGCCAATACTAGGTATAACATCCCCGGTGTAATAAGATGATCCTCGTAACCCCGTCCCATGAACCGTAGTTCCACGTGTCGACTCAGAGATACTCACACCAATCAATTTTTCGATGTGATAAGAGGAGATCCAGAGATAACAGAAGTAAAATAGAATTTTAATGGCTATATCCACTTAACTGAGATCACCCACGCTTGATTATTTATATCTGGAATAGAGGGCAACCCACACATTTAACTTGAAATCACTACTGAACTCGAGACGTAAGAAAAGAGGACCCAAACCGTAGAGAGACCACCGACGATACTGAGGTGGGTCAACGTATGTGGATAATGTAGGTTTTGTGGACTGCCGAGGATAGAACAAATACATAATACTTAATATCTCCTAGGGAGTCCATCACCTGAAGTACCACTACCACACGCTGCACCACGCTTTTGGGCCACAGGACAACAAGTCGCTGAGGAAAAGCCGTGCGCATCTACAAGGTAAGTAGGTTGGCCGGTCAGCTACGAGTTAAGCACGGCAGATTCGCCGCGCCAACCTGTCACGGCCGGAAGAGCTTCCTGGAAGTCTCCGCAAGAAGTGACTGGGCGGCGGCGTAGAAGGAGATCCTACAGAGGGAGAAAGTATAGACTTAATTAAATATGACACTGGGTGCAACTTAGGTTTTCCTTGCTCGATACCATGTGAAGAGAGAAAGAGAGAATCCCACTTTTATTATTTCACGTAAAATAAGTCTAGTCTCTACATTACATATTGGACTTATATATATACACACTCATAGGACCCACAATACAGTAAGACAATAAAGGAAAAGACTGTACAATATCTAACATGAATGACTCGGAGGAAGGGATAATTTCTAGTGGTGGAACAGTTTGACTCATCTTATATAGATAACCCAGAAAATAAGGATGAGAACTATGACTTATTTTCAACAAAGGTAATATCAAGCTGAAACATAAAAGTTTCCTGTTGTGTGGATGATAATGATTTTGATATCTTGAGAGATTTAGGCACCAAAGAAAATGTACCAAGGTATTTCAACTGAATCTTTTCCAGACAGGATTTTAATATGATTGCATGAATGGGCACCTGCAATTTCCAGATAAGGGCTTGGAACTCAGACTAATGTTCAGATGAGACTTTATACTGGATGTTTCAGTGACTAATGTCCCCAAAACTCTAGAAGGAATCCCCTGCTTATGACATATGCCGAGATGAGTGGCCAAACCTCTCCCCAAGGGATTTTGGTACATTTTGTTGAAACAATAAGGCTCGAGTACGCTCAAGAAGATGACGGTTTTTCCTTTCTGCCACCCCATTTTGTTGGGGAGTAGTGATACAAGGTGATTCATGTATGATTCCTTCCTTTTGAAACCACTGAGACAAAATTTGATTGAAATAATCACGAGCTTTGTCTAAGCATATTTTCTTGATTTTTGTACCACATTGATTTTGAACCATTGTACAAAAAATAGGGAAAATATGCCAAGAAACTCTTGTACAATCATCCATAAATGTTACAAACCACCTGGATCTTGAAATATTTGGAATGGTGGATGGTCCCCAAATGCCACCAAGATATTCTTGTTGAGTTATTGAAAGAACCAGAGTCCAGAGTTGTCATCCTTACTCTGTTGAGGAGTGCATCTCCACAAGCTGTATTGACTGTTGATTCTTGGAGGTTGAGTACCCTCATCTCCAGGAAAGCTTAACTATTTGAAAGACTACCTGTCATGCTTCAGCCTAAATCTGATAATCTTTCTTTTTTTTCCAGAATTCGTGGTTTTTTTTCTATGTTTTAGGTTCCCACTTCTACATTATTTTGCACTTAAAAATCTCACACGAGGCTTAGGACCGATTTTTGAGAACACACTAAGCCTTCAGTCTAGAAGTGAATATAAACAAAATCACTGTAGTAATGAGTTAGTCTATGTTGTCCTGCAAGAATCTTAAAGTACAATACACCAGAGAAACATCTAACTTTCTGTTCAGGCACTTTTCTTGTGTTTGAGTTTTATTCATAATGCTTTCTTCATTACATAATGTGTCAGATTTTATTCTTGCATGGTATTACTCATTATGTTTCTGTTTGCCTGCAGCACACAGAACACTACGTCCACCATCAATGACTGACTAACACTTTATCAGCCAGTACTTCAATATTCATTTATCAATCAGATTCAACTATTTACCTGATACTTCCTTCCACATATTGAACTAATCACCTGTAACTTTTCCGTTGTTTCTTCGCCATGGTTGATTTGAACTTATTGTTTGACTTTGCCTTCAGCCATGATATATGTTGTAAGATATAACGTATGAACAGCGCTCTTACCCTCCATCCAGCTATAAACTTAATTCAAAAGAAATCAAACAAAGTATGGTCAACTCATTGTTAACATGTGAACTCAGATCCTTGGTCTAGACTCATTAAACCTGAGTAATAATGCTAACTGCATATGGTTGATCAATACTCTTTTCATTTCTTCCACACACCCCTCCCTCCCTCTTCCTCTCTCTCTCTCTCTCTCTCCTCCATCGCAGCTAGCTCTATTTAGCACAATGTTTATTGCCTGTTGCTTAGCATCTGTTGGAAAACAGTTTCTGATTAAATCACAAACCTTAAAAAGCATATGTCAGTTGAATAGAAGAGAAGTTCTTTGATGAAAAGACTAATATATTTTTACCTCATTTCTAAACTGTTAATGGTTGGCTGTTGCTTAGTTATTGAGCCATTTTAATGGAAGAAAGTTTGGTTGGTTGTGAGATTATAAAGGTTATATCAGCTGAATACCAACATAAGTGCATATCGAATCCAGTTAGAGCAGTTGACTCCTAAAGACACTTTTACAGCTACTGATCCAATCTTAGGCTTTATTGAGGTCAAATCCTAAGGTGGGTATTCAACAGAAGTAGAGACTCTCAAACGGAGAACTAAGGGTACTAAAAAAGGCATTTCATTTATAGGATTTCAGTTTGTTGGATTCCAAAGATATCATTCAGTTCAGGGCAACTGTTAGGCCGACCAATACCTAAGGATACCAGTACTAGAATTTCCTTGAATTGGATTCTCAAAGTAAAAGGAAATAGGGTATATTTGCATCTCAGAAGGAAGTGTTTTAATGTATTTAATGGGATGGGATGATGGGTGTTAGCCATCTATTTTCACTTCTGATTTGAAACATCATTATTTAGGTGAAGAAATTGAGAGATCTTTATAGGAAAGTTTTGGATATTAGTTGGAGAAACCTTTTATTTGTTACACCCTGTCATGGCATATGTAGTTAGCATCTCTAGTCAATTCATGCATAGTTCATTGGAGGTTTATTTTAAAGGCATGATATTCATATGAAACTCAAATCCTACAAGTTTGAGGTTTTAAGAGAGTTGGTTGTTTAACATGGTATCAAAGCCTGGTTTGGCAAGAGATCCTGGGTTCGAGCCACTTCTTTGCAATTTATTCAACATATGTTGATTTGAAAGTCAATGGAGGACTCTGTTTGGTTTATTTGACTCTTCACGTGCAGGTATGGGGCTGTACATGAGGGAGGGTGTTAAAGGCATGATATTCATATAATTAGCATATAAATCATTATTTATTTGATTGAATATGTTTCCTTTTATTAGCTAGTGATTATGTTTCCTTTTATTAGCTAGATTGATTTGATTGATTGACTATTCAAAAATAGTCACATGTACTCTGTTAGATATTGTACAGTCTTTTCCTTTATTGTCTTACTATATTATGGGTCTCATGAGTGTGTATATATATATATAAGTCTAATATGTAATGTAGAAGTAAGTCTTTTTTTTCCGTGAAATAATAAAATTAGGGATTCTTTTTTTTTTTTCTCTTCACATGGTATCAGAGCCAAAGGGAAAACCTAATTTACTTTTTCGGTGATCGTGTTTCATTCCGGTCACTTGCCTCTCCTAACCCTCCACCGTCTGATATCCTCGCCGGCCGTCGCTCCCGTGACTTTCCTCCGGCCAGCCTCTTCTTCCTGGCCTGAACCTCAGATTTGAGGCTGATGCAAGGTTTGATTCCACACGCCTGGCAACCCCACAAAATCAAGATGTACGCGCCGTCACGCGCCGCCTTCTCTGTAGCCCGACACCACGCGCCGGCGACGGGTGCGCTGCGGTGGGTGCGGGCCTTTTTCTGCGGATCTCCACGTCCGGGGCCTCGTCCGGCCGTTTTTGTCGCGATCCCTCCCAAGTAGCCCACCCCAGCCTCCTGTACCTCATTAATTTTATTTTACTTTCATCTCCAGACTCATTACCATCTTCCACGATTGGGTTCCTTTTTTTTTTTCTTTATCTCCGGGGCTTCCACACTGTGATCAAGCTCCACAGGCCCGTGGATTCGGGCTCCTATTAGGGCTCTCTTCAATCCAAACGTGATTCAATCTCCGCTATGGATATGGCAATTAAAAATCCATTTTGCTTCTCTCGTTATCTCGATCTCCTACTATCACATCAGAAAAATTGACTGTGAGTGAGAATTATCTCTCCCGGCCGCCTTCGTGGAACTCGTCTACGGGACAAGGCGAGGATCATCTTATTACACCGGAGGATGTTATACTGTCGACAAGGTGCACTGAAGAAAATGATGCACAATCTATGTAGCGATTATGATACGCTGATCCAAAATTTTGCTTCATCTCCTGCTTAACAAGACATGTTCTAAGTTTCGAATTGTGCAAAAGTTCTATACACTAATGATAATCAACGCCTTTATAAGGTGGCTTCGCATTGTTATATCCGACAACAGACATGGATTTATCTAATTATATCGCCGATCGTCCTCTAAGGAGGAGTTCTCGACACCATGCTCCTCTTAATAGTGATGTCGGCTCAACAAACGAGGTTGACAAGTTCTTTATGGTCCTTACCTTATTGCCTCATCCCGATCTCAGACCCTTCGAGATCAGATTCTCGGCAAATTCCATCATCCCATCCTCGGGAAGATATGTCTTCGCTCCTCCGTATCCCTCCACACGCATCACATCCGATGTACTCTTTAGATCTTTCCGTGTTAGTTTCTCACACACTAACCTTCGGGGAGGACAGTTGGTAACCGAGGCAGGGACAACTCCTCACTGCACCCATTGCACAAGTCACACACTCAAGGGATCGTTGTTATCACCTGCTGTACGGACAAAATCCTCCCCGCATTGCCCACGTGGCCCGGCTTCCGACTCGATTCTCGCCGCCCCAAACTCCAGCCCCATCCGTGCATTCCCCACCGACAAGAGTATGATGCCTATCTTCGCTATCGCGCCTGTCGGCCTTGTTGCATCCTCGTTGCCTAGACTTGCACGCCTCCCCGTCCGCTTTACTCATACATCTTCTCGACCCTGATTCTAGGACTCGTGCTTCCGATCATATTTCTGATAATAAAGATCTTTTCTCTTCTCTTACTACTACCCCTACTTTACTCATCATACCTTTAGCTAATGGTTCTCAAACTGTATTAAAGGTAATACTGATCATCCTTCCTCTTCCCTGCTCTCACTGGCCCTTATACTCCCGAGTGTCCTTTAATCTTACTTCCACCAAGAAATCACCCGTACTCTTAACTGTTCCATTATTTTTTCTGATAAATTTGTGACCTTGCAGATCGGAGACGGAAGACGATCGCACCTGACGAGTCTCAGGCTTCATCACCTCACCGCAATCATCTCCCCGTTAGCCAAGGCTTTCCACCGATGTTCCACTCTCATCCACAACAAGTCCTGGCTACCCTAGTCTTTCTAAGTTCCGTAATATAGTCCCTCGCTTTTCCACTTGTCAGTCACTGCGGTGTGAGTCATGTCACCGAGAAACATACTCGTGTCTCTTTCTTTCCCGCAATGCTGGAATAATCGGGCAAAAATCTCCTTTGAACTTAATCCATTAATTCGATGTTCGGTCTCCTGACGGATCAAGGTTTACTTTAGGCTTTCAAGATTTTGTCACTTTCATTGATAACTATTCTCGATGTACTTGGTTATTTTTAATGAAAACTGAAATGAGTTGATATTTGCCTTTCCAGAATTTTATGCTGAAATTCTAACCTAGTTCAATATTTCATTCGTGTTACGTGTAGTTGATAATGCTCGAGAATATTTTTTCAACCCTTTATTTCATTTATGTCCCAAATAATGGATCCTTCATCATTTTCAGGCTCATATTTCTCAACAAAATCGCAGCCGAACGTAAGAATATTCATTTTATCAGAGACAAACTGCATTCTCCTCCTCCATTATCATGTTCCTTTTCGCTTTTGGGACGTCACTCTTATAGCTTGTTATTTGATTTAATCGTATGCTCCCTCATCTATGTTATATGCTCGATTCCTTATTCTTCTTTTCCCAGCCAACCTCTCTTACTTCCTTCCTCCGTTGCTTAATAGACTTCGCTTGCTCATATTCTCACCCAGACAAGACAAGCTTTCGCTACATGAAATGCATCTCCTAGGCTACTCCTCGACTTGGCAATATTTGTTATTTCCCTCCACCCATCGATACTTTCTCTCCGCCGACGCCACTCTCTTCGAGACTCCCCTTCTCCTCCTCCGAAATTTCTCCTCATCGGGTCTTACCCCTTCCTATCATCTCCTCGCCTATATTTGATGATCTACCTTCTCAGTCTACACTTCAGGTTTATCATCGTTGCCACCGCGTCATTGCCTCTCCCTTCGGGCCGAGGCCCCATCGACTCACTTCCCTTCACTCTTCTCCTACCTGCTTCTCCGCCTCTCACGATAACTCGCCCATCGCTTCTTCGGGAAAGCACCGTCTTCGCTAGCAATCCTCATCATATTTACAATTTTCGAAGCTGCCGATCGATTATCTTCAATCTTACCTATTTGGTTTCATTATTTCTCCGTTCTCTTCCTAAGAACACTAATGCACTTTCCATCCGGGCCGGGTGACAGTAATGGTAGATGAAAGACCAAGCTCAGACCTGTGCTGGCACTTCGGGATCTTGCTTGTTTTGCCATTCGTAAGTTTCCAGCTTGGTTGTCAAGCCGGGTCTACACGCTAAGGCTAGTCCCCGATGGTCGTGCTGATCACCTTTAAGGCCCGCTCGTCATAAAGGATATACTCAAAGTTATGGTTCCGATTATGGCATACCTTCTCCCCGTTGCTCAAGATCAAGCCTGCCTCGTCTCGCTTCTTCCATGGTTGCTAAGTGTGTTCCCGCCACTTTTTCATTGGTATTAAAATTCCCTTCCTCATGGCGATCTCTACGAGGAAGTTTATATGGAGCAAACCACCTAGTTTCATGTTTACAGGGGGAGTCCTCAATAGTGTGCGTGTTACGCTCTCATGGCTTAAACAATCTCCTCGAAAGCATGGTTTGGCTGCTTAGTTCATGTTCAAGAATCTGCATGCTTCGCAGCATGTGCCAGACTGCTCAGCTTTTTTATCCTCATAACTCTTCTGGGCGGTATTTTTCCTGGGTTGTTACGTGATGACATCGCGCACAGTAGTGATTAGGATGGTCTGTAATTCCAAAACAACATCTTTTCACCCACTTTCAAACTACAAAGACTCGGGAAACTCAAGACTCTCTCTCGAATCGAGATAGCTCAATCTCGCCTGCATAGTCCTCTCCCCAACGGAAGCATGCTTTAGACATCTCTTGAAGAAACCTAAGATGTTAGACTCAGAAACCGGTCGACACTCCTATCGATCCTAATGTCAAACTCAGACAGACGTGGAGCCCTTAGAGATCCTCGAGATATCGACGACTGTGAGGTAACCGAACTATCTCACCACACTCTGCTAGACATTTCCCTCTTCCGTAAGTTTTGTTAGTCAATTCTACGTCACCATGTGATACTATCGAGACGTCAGATCGTATCTTCGACATATCGTGCACACCGTGCAAAGGGCCTGCACGAATAGAAGCTTCATACCCCAAAAGTTATCGGGTTACACAGATGCGTATCAAGGGGTTCACCCACGAATAGATCGCCCACTTCGTGGTATCAGGTTACTGCGGTAACCTAACATCCTCGGGAAGAGTAAGAACAACATGGTGGCTGGGATCTAGTATCGGGCCAGTCAACGATGTAACTACATTCTTCGGGATATATCGCAAGCACACCAGTTAAGGGCCGTTTGTACGAGAACAGAGGTCACACCTGTGTTATTAATACACAGATGCATCGGGTCGGTTCACCCACCGAACAGACGCTCCACTTCAGTGGCAATCGTGGTTTTCATCGCGGTAACCTAATATCCTAGAAGAGTAAGAAACAACATGTAGTGGCTAGATTTAGTCGGCCGAGAATCTAGCCATGGCCCCAGCAAATATGTGAACTCATATATCGAGACACCTTCTCCGTAGAATCGAGATTCGAAAGATTGCGATGAAACTCATTTCACAGGATAACTGTGTCGGCCAGATATCGCATCCAATCCAGCTTTCCACATGAAAGGACCAAACACATTGAAGTTGACTGTCACTTTATTAGAGAGAAGATCGCATCAGGATGTATGACTACTAGTTTTGTCAATTCAAATGATCAACTAGCAGACATCTTTACTAAATCTCTCAGAGGTGCTAGAATTAAATACATTTGTAACAAGCTTGGTGCATATGACATATATGCTCTAACTTGAGGGGGAGTGTTAGATATTGTACAATCTTTTCCTTTATTGTCTTACTGTATTTTGGGTCCTATGAGTGTGTATTTATATAAGTCCAATATGTAATAGAAAGACTTCTTTCCGTGAATATAATAAAATTAGAATTCTCTCTTTCTTCACAGATCAAACACAAAGGAAGCTGGACCGCCACTTTATTGTAGAGAAGATCGTGACTGGGATGTGCGCTGGTTAGTTTTGTCAATTCAAATGATCAACTAGCGTACATCTTTACTAAATCTCTCGTGCGCCCTAATTAAATATTTGTAAATAGTTTCGTGCATATGACATATATGCTCAAATTATAGGGAGTTTTAGATATTAAATACTTTTCCTTTATCATTCTTATCATTGTGGGTCCCATGAGTGTGTATATATATAAGTCCAATATGTAATGTAGAAGTAAGTCTTTTTTTTTTTCCGTGAAATAATAAAATTAGGGATTCTCTTTTTTTCTCTCTTCACATACTCTTATATATATCCTTGAGATAAATGAAATGAATCATTAAGCTATTTTTCAATTCGTACTGTGAGCTATCAGGAAGAAACTCTTCCATCGTTGTTTTTTTCTTTACAACTCTCACTTCTTCTTTTCTTCTCTCTCTCTCTTTCTTCTTCTTCTTCTCTCAGTTCCTAATCTTGTTTGAGAAAACTGGGGTGAATATTCATTTCCAACAAGAAGCCATCTAAAGGGGCCGGAACCAAGGTGTATAAATGAGACCTAGTGTCTGTGTGTACGGGTTCCATTAAGAAATGATTTCTTGAAAAACAAGGGGGCTCTTCATGCCAAGTCTCCCATGACCAGTGGATACACTCAAATCCTATATCAAATAAGTATGATGGTATCCCAATTTTTGACCAAATAAAAACACTTTGAAGCATAAAATCCAAGCATTCTCCAAACAATTACTAGGCACCAACCCAACTCATAAGAGACACAACAATCAAAAGAAAGAAAGAAAAAGCATATGCAAACAACCTAAACAGCTAAAGCAATAACAAAAACAGGTAAGGAGATACAAAAGTTAGCTTTTTGAAAAAAATTGAGTTCACCCCTGCAAACTTCAATTGAACTTTGTCCTCAATGTGAAATAAAAGCAAGAAGAGATAACGAGAACTCACCTGAGGGTGATCAAACCTTCAGAAGTAGCTCTAATGAATATGACTTGCTTATGAAATGCAAGTTGTGCCCTTGTCTCCATCAAGCTTTAAATGTGAATTGAATGCGCAACTTCCATAAATGATGCACAACTTGGCAACCCTTTCTCTTAATATTCACCACCCTTTCTTGATGATCATGATTCTTCAAACATATATCTTAAATACTCTAAGAACATCACAACCATTAACCCCTAATAATTGCCATAACAAATTCTCCTCATAACCGTGACATGAGCATGACAATGCCATTATCACCATCCCAATTTTTTCAATCACAATTCATGTAAGCATGATGCTCAAAAAATCTCCCACTTGATGTACATAAGTGATACTTTACCAAAATCGAGCCGAAGAAGTCCCCTTGAAGCAATGTCTACACTTGATGCTCACTTGGCCATTTCCACAAACACTTGGTGGGCATAGGCACGTATGCTCTTTGGAACAACCAAGAGCTTTGGAAGGCTTCCAAGTTACAAAAAAGGAATTCTAAGCTCACAATTAGCAACAATATTAATCAATATTTACTTGTTAACATCAAGTCCTCTTCAATTCCACCATAATTCAAATCTCTAAGTTGAGTTCTCATTCACAAGCCAACCAAATGTGTAGAGTGGAGACACACTTATACTTCAAATCTAGCACAAGGAACTTCAAACTTGCATAACAATTGAGAATTTCACCATTCATGAGCATGAGGGTTGAGTGTTTGTGGTGAACCTATAGGTGGGTGGGGTGGGATATGTTTGGAAAACTTGGTGGGTTATTGTTGGGAGAGAATGTGTATGGATTTCAAAATGAAGATGGAAGGGATGGAGAAGGTTTGAAACAGTTTCTAAAAAGAAGCAAAGGTGTTTGGGGATGGAGAAGGTTTGAAACAGTTTCTAAAAGAAGCTAAAGGTGTCAGCTAGGTCTTAGTTCCAAATGAGGGGTGGCTTGAAAATAGGAAGAATATATGGAATTTATGTGAGGGAGGATGCTGAAACAGATTTTTCCTTGTTCAATTTTAGTTCTTTGAGCCTCCAAGATGCTGAGCAAACTCGCTACAAGTTCAGCATGATCTCTCCAACCTAATAGCCAACTTTGAACTCCAAAACCTGGAAAAATAAAAACTAAAACCGCAAAGATCAAACAAGAGCAGTCTATTCAAAACTAACTAAGAAATGGAAAGAAAACTTATTGAGCTTAGGGGAGCCTCCTAAGAAGCTACTCCTTTTTTTAGAATCACAGCTTGGCTCTATCAACTACGGATTGGATGGTGATTCTTGTGAATGAGAGAAGAAAAGAATATTTTTTTTTATTGAATGGATGAATTACATAGTATAGAGACACCTATATATACATCAAGATGGCATAAAAAGGAAATAAATAAACTACAAAAAGGGAAATAATGTACAAGAAAGGAAGGAGATAAGCTAGAGAATATCTTATGATTCTTAACACCCTCAAGCTTTGGAAAGATATAAGGGCCGTAAATAATGTACAAGAAAAGAAATGGCATGTTTAGAGAATCATTCCATGATTCTTAACACTTCAAGTCGTGGAGCATATAGTCATATGCACCAAGCCATACAAATGTACTCAACTGGACTTCTGGAGAGACTTGCTGAAAATATCTCATACACACTGAGTCGACTAAACGCTTTCTAAAAGCAAAGGTGTTCGGGGGTTAGGTCTTAGTTCCAAAACGAGGGGTGGCTTGAAAATAGAAGAATATATGGAATTATGTGAGGGAGGATGGCTGGAAACAGATTTTCCGCCCCCGTTCCGAGGAATTTTAGTTCTTTGAGCCTCCAAGATGCTATAACTTACATGTTTCAAGATTTTCCAACTCAATAGCCAACTTTGAACTCCAAAAACCTGAAAAATAAAACTAAAAACCGCAAGATCAAACAAGAAAATTTATTCAAAAACTAACTAAGAAATGGAAAGAAAACTTATTGAGCTTAGGGGAGCCTCCTAAGAAGCTACTCCTTTTTTTAGAATCACAGCTTGGCTCTATCAACTACGGATTGGATGGTGATTCTTGTGAATGAGAGAAGAAAGAATATTTTTATTGAATGGATGGGTATATTATAGAGACACCTATATATACATCAAGATGGCATAAAAAGGAAATAAATAAACTACAAAAAGGGAAATAATGTACAAGAAAGGAAGGAGATAAGCTAGAGAATATCTTATGATTCTTAACACCCTCAAGTTGGAGCATATAGGTCAGAAATAATGTACAAGAAAGAAAGGAGATAAGCTAGAGAATATCTTATGATTCTTAACACCCTCAAGTTGGAGCATATAGGTCATATGCACCAAGCTTGTTACAAATGTACTGAATCCTTGGACCTCGGAGAGACTTAGTGAAAATATCTGCTAGTTGGTCACTCGAGTTGACGAAACTAGTAGTCATGCATCTGAGGCAATCTTCTCTCGAATGAAGTGATAGTCCACTTCAATATGTTTGGTCCTCTCATGAAAGACTGGGTTGGAGGCAATGTGTAGGGTTGCTTAGTTATCACACATAAGCGTCATTTGTTCGTCCTTCGAATCTTGGCTCTGAGAAAGTTGTTTGAGCCATATGAGTTCACAAGTTGCCAAAGACATAGCCTTGATACTCAACTTCAACACTAGACCTAGCCACTATATCCTGTTTCTTACTCTTCCAGGATATTAAGTTGCCTTCAACAAATACATAATATCGTGAAGTGGAGCGTTTGTCTGCGGGCGAACCTACTTAGTTTGTGTTGAAGCATGATATTCATATTAAACCCAAATCCTACAAGCTTGAACTTTTAGGAGAGTTGGTCATTTAACATGGTATCAGAGCTTGGTTTGGCAGGAGGTCCTGGGTTGAATCTCTCCTTGCGATTTAATCCCATGTTTGTTGAAAGTCCATAATGGATACGGCTCTCCGTGGGTATGGGAGCCCGTATGCGTGAGGAGGGTGTTGAAGCATGATATTCATATTAAACCCAAATCCTACAAGCTTGAGCTTTTAGGAGAGTTGGTCATTTAACAGTTTGCATCACAATATTCAACAATCTAGGTATGACCTCTGTTTTTATATAACACCCCATGGCTTGGTGTTCCTTTGATATAATGGAGGATACGGATTACGACATCTGTGGCACACATGGTGATTGCGAGGCCCGGCTAACTGTGCAGCTCCACGGGGAAGGAAATGTCCGATTCGAGATTTGATGGTGAGGTGGTTCAGCCTCCCAGTAGTCATTGATATCTCTACGGATCGTGAAGGGCTCCCTTGTCAGTCTGAGAAGCTGACATTTGGATCCATAGGGTGTTGGGAGACGGCAGAGCTGGAGCATGCGTGGAGGAGGGCCATAGGAGATGAGTCGTAGGAGCCCGATGTCGGCACGCGGAGACAAGTATAAACCTGCTTGATGATTCGAGGTGGAGTAAATTTGAAGATATAGATGATATCGGGACGGGATAAAAAAAGGGGTAGAGATATAACATTAGAATTGCGAAGGTGGGTGATAGGGAACATAAAGGAGTTCTCAAAAAATGTGACATCAGCAGAGACAAAATATTGATGTGTTATCGAAAAATTGCTTGATGATATCCTTGTTGAAATTAGGAATAACCAAGGAAGACACACTTCGTGACTTTGGCTGAGAGCTTGTCTTATCCAGGAGTAAGAATATGGACAAAACAAACACAACCAAAGACATGAGGGAAAAGAGAGGTTGGTTTGGAAAAAGAATGGAATGAGGGATTTTATCATGTAAGACAAATGATGACATACGATTGATCAAATAACAAGCGATTAAGGTAGCATCCCCCTAAACACACTAAGGAACCTTATGATGGAGTAGGAGAGTGCGAGCGGTTTCAACCAAATGACGATTCTTGCGCTCAGCTACTCCATTCTGTTGACGAGTTTAAGCGCAAGAGGATTGATGAAGAATCCCATGTGAGGACAAAAAAAGGGAGAATGGTCCAGAAAGATATTCCTTAGCATTATCACTTCTTAGGATACGAATTGAAGTATTAAATTGAGTTCGAACTTCAACATGAAACTTCTAGAAAATAGAGAATAAATCAGCTCGAGTTTTCATTAAAATAACCAACTACAACGAGAATAATCATCTATTAAAGTAACAAAATATCGAAACCCCAGTGGGCTCGATCAGGAAGGACCCCGAATATCGATGTGGACAAGCTCGAGAAAGGAAACATGCATTTTCTAGGCACTTAGGAAATGAGACATGAGTATGTTTCCTAGTGACATAATCATACTCGATTGAGGACAAGCTAGAAAACAAGGAACCATCACTTTCGAAACTATGGTTGCAGCGTATGAATAAGGAGAGGAGTATCCATGGAAGTACAATGATGGAAGATGAAGAGCGAGCTAAGATGAAAGAGGCCACACAAACTCACGTCCCATGCGAATGTCCTCCACGTACTCAGGTCTGCAATGTAGTGAATTACATTGAAAGGAGTAATCAAACAATTAAGGTCACGAGTCAACTTATTGATAGAAATCAGATTAAAAGGAGAATCCGAAACATAAAGGACAGAAGTAAGGGGTATGGAAGGAAGATATCTGCTAGTTGGTCATTAGAGTTGACAAAACTAGTAGTCATGCATCCTAATGCAATCTTCTCTATGATAAAGTGACAATCCACTTTGATGTGCTTGGTCATCTCATGGAAAACTGGTTAGATGAAATATGCAAGACGACTTGATTATCACATATAAGCTTCATCTGTTCATCCTTCCCAAATCTTAGCTCTTGGAGGAGATGCTTCAACCATATGAGTTCACATGTTGCTAAGGCCATAGCTCGATACTCGACTTTCTTGCGATCGACCTACTACATCTTGTTTCTTACTCATCCAGGATATTAAGTTACCTCGATGAACACACCTGATACGTGCAGAGCGTCTATCTATAAGTGAGCACACTTGATCTGCTCATTGTAACCAACAATTTGGGTATGATCTCTATTCTCATACAACACCCCTTGACCTGGTGTACCTTTAACATAACGGAGAATACAAATTGCAGCATCCCAATGGCTATCAAAGAACTGACTAACTACGCTCACAGGAAAACAAATGTCGAGCCAGTGATAGTGGGAATGGATTCGATTCTAAGTCTTTTGTGCGAGAAGTGGTGAAGGCGTTGTTTGAGTTTAAAGATACTATCTTGCTCATTGCACCATGTGTGATGTCATCCACATAAACAATCAAGTAAATACCTTTATCTAGTAAGTATGATGATAAAAAAGCAGAGAATGATACGGTATTGCTTGAATCATGCCAAACTCTTGGGCTCATTGAATTTCATGAAGTAAACCCGGCTTGAAGGGAGATTGTTTTACAGACCATATAAAGACGGCGTGAATTTGCGTCTGACCAGATTCCCCTTGAGTAACAAAACCAAGCAACTGCTCCATATAAACCTCCTCGGTGAGATCACCATGAAAGAAGACATTCTTGATAACTAACTGAAAAAGGGTCTATGAGCGCATGGCAACCATAGAAAGAAGCAAGTGAACAAAGGCAATCTTGACCACCAGAGAAAAATAATCATAATAGTTCGAGTCATATTGCTAAATTGTGCCCCTTAGCGGCAAAGGGCCTTGGCGGATCCAGCACGCCATTAGAGTCCCACCTTCATTATAAACCCAGCTGACACCCAGCGGGAGACTTGTCGGGGAGGAAGAACGACAAGCTCACATGTGCCACATTGGAGTAAGAGCATCCTATTTCCTCGGCCGTTCTTTGTTCGGCTGATGAGGAGAGAGCCTCACTAGTGCTTTTAGGGTAGAGGCAAAACAAGAGTGCAAACAAAATGACAGGGTAAAGATAAACGATGAAAGCTGAGAAAATTATAAACAGGATGTGGGTTAGAAGTAGAGCGGGTACTTTTCCGAATGGCAATAGGTAGATCATCAAACGGTTGCGGAACCGGAGAAAGAGATGACTATGGCATAGAAGATGCTTCAACAAGAGGCCCTGGAGGAGGACGAGGACGATGAGTATAAACTTGAAGGGGTCGAGTCACGACATCTGTAGGTGGAGAAGGGAAATGCGGGATGGTAAGGAACAAGAGAATAGATAAGACATTCGAAGCAGGGAGGACGTGTTAGGAGGAGAAGGAGAAAATCCTCGAAAAGAATGTGACGCTCGAAACAAAGATAAAGTAGCGATTCACGTAATAGATTAATAAGCGATTGCGGGCGAGAATAACCCGAAGACACACTTGTGACTATGGGTGAGTTTGTCTTGCCTGGAGTGAGAATATGAACAAAGCGGACACAGCGAAGACACGAGGAGGGAGGCGAAAGGGGTTGATTAGGTAGTAAGATGTGATTAGGGATTTGATCATCTGAAACAAAGGATGGCATCTGATTAATCCAAATAACATGCGGCTAAGATAGCATCCCCAGCGTTGAGAACCCATGATGCGGGAGGAGAGTGCGGCGTAAGGCTAAATGACGAGTTCTTACAACTCGCCACTTCATTAAAGTTGAGTGTAAACCTGAGATGATTGGTGATGAATTCCATGGGAAGACATAAAAGAAGAAAATGACATAGAGAAATATTTCTTGGTGTTCTCACTTCTTAAAATACGAATAGAAGTATTGAATTGAGTGCAAATTTCAGCATGAAATTTTTGAAAGATAGAAAATAACTCAGCTCGAGTTTTCATTAAAAATAATCAAGTACTACATAAAAGATAATTGTTTATAAAACTAACAAAATGCGAAATCCCCAAAGTAGGCATTAGACTTAGAAGGACCCCCAGCATGCGTGTGAAACTGACTCAGCGGAGACTTTGTCAGGGATCTAAGCAGCTTTGGGGCAGGACCTGCAATTATGTTTCAATGACGCAATGACTTACACTCGTGAAATAAGCCCCAGAAAATGAGGGACGATTTAGGAAACTGGAAGAAACTTGGATGATCGAGATGATTGTGGAGGAGGAGGGGAGCTTTCATGGAAGTGTAAGCGAGTGGAGCAATGTTTGAGGTCTGAGAGGCCTTGTGGCTCATGTTCTATGTGATACGTCTTCCCAGTACTCTTGTTGAGGTTATAGAGTTGTGTGAAAAGTAAATTACCTGATGGTAGCAGAGTTAACTTACTAATGGAAATAAGATTAAAGAAAAATCATGAACATAAAAATACGAAGTAAAAGGGAAGGAAAGGGAGTAAAGTCGTGCGATGCCCTTCTATTTATGGGTTTAGAACCGTTAGCCCCAAGGAGTAATAGTAGAGGAAAGAAGGCGAAGGTAAAAGAAGAAAAAAAGGTCTTTATTACGGAGATATGATAAAAGGCACCGGTCATCGAGGATCGAGGTGCGAGATTGATGTCATAAGTGATAGAGCTGTCAGTGCGGGCGAAATGCAAGCGATGGAGGAAGGTGGTTGCTTGAGTGAGATGAAGGTACTCCTCATATTTTCCAAGCGTAAGAATGACCCCCCTGAGGTGTGGATGAGCTCCTTGAGACATAACTCAAACTCTTTGAATGATTAGAAGACTGAATCAAATGAGCAATACGAGGAGGTTGGCCATGTAACTAATAGGATCAATCACGGGTGTGTCCAAATCTATGATAGTATGTGCATTTAGGATGTTAATCTTTGTGGATACATGTGTCTGTAGTAGTAAGATGATCCTCACAACCATGACCATAAACCATAGGTCCATAGAATCTTTCGCAGCCATAGAGACATCTTTCTCGGCCATAGAGACGTCTTGTTCAACCATAGAGATGAGAAACCAGTAAAGAGTCACAGAAGCAACGAAATCAGTACTTTCAGAAGGAACAAAACAACTTCAGATGGTGAGAGGGGCTTCAGTGATGTCGGACTTTGATGAAAATTCAAAAATAATCTAAAAGTATATGCCGTCGGAGAGAAAAATGGACAAAAGAGGGTGATGCAGGTGTTGGATAAAAAAACCAAGGACATAGGCTTGTAGATCGGCGGTAGGCGACTCAGGTGGTGAAGTCGGAGCAAGCGGGAGGAAGTGCCACGCTCCTGTGCGAGGCTGTGGTGGGGATGGGATGACACATGGAGCGTGTGAGGGACTCTTCTGGATTTTTGCCGGTGGGGCTCGAGGCTGCAGCGATCTAAGAGGAGTGTCCCTGAGGCGGAGTGGGGTTGCTAGAAAAAATCTTGCTAGAAAAATTTTTTGGCGACGGGTTGTTCCAACAGTGGTTGTGGCTCCCAAGAGGCTTTGTGACGGCGCATCACGGCCCAGGTGGGGCCTGAGCCGTTGGATGGGTACTTGAATTGACCACACGGCGACCAATCTGTGTTTCTGAACTCTTATGACCACGATCTACAGTGTTGAGAAAAGGAATTTTGTAAATTTTTCATTAATTTACAAGGAGGAAACATACATATTTATACTTTAGTGTTAGAGAGCGAAAAAAGGAAACAAAGTTAGAGTCGATTAAGAGACTAAAGAGAAGAAAAAGAATCTGAAATAGATTAAGAGACTAGAAGCCTTAACAAGATCCACTTCTTCAGCATATGGGTGAGTGATGTAATAGTAAGAGAAAAAAAATCCCCTTATTACACCATAAATATGATCAGGCTCCCGGAATCAAGAATCCGAGGTCGGATGAATGTGAAAGGCAAGAAGAGCGATCTTGAGTCTGAATGACAGGCAAAAATGGATCTGATTTGGTTGCTGAGTGGGAATGGAGACATAAGGATAACCCTTAGAGGTGTGGATGAGCTCCCTTTGACAACTATATAAGTGAAAAAAAAACCCAACTAAAACAGCAAAACTCAGTTACTAGTAGGATTTATGGAGTGTCCGCAAAGGTGAAGGTTTATTCTGAGTGTAGGACCTCCCGAAAAAACGGAGAAAAAAAATGTCTGAAACAAAGTACAGTGAAGACCAAAAGGCTTGAAAACCACTCTTGTAGGGGTCGGATGGGAGAAGCAAGGGCCTAGGTTTGTAGATCGGCGGTAGGCGAGTCAGTAGTGAATTAATGACTGAAAAGTGAGCCATGTGCGGTGCATGAGACGGCGGTGCGTGGAGGCACCCCAGGGCTCTGCTTGGAGATTCTTCCACGAGGTGGAAGCGAGCTCTGGTAATCTGGTGGGAGTAGTCACCTGCTGGTTGGATCATCGAAGATTCTTTGGGAAATTTAGCCGAGGGCGAAGAATAGATCTGACAGCGTCAAGAGCCTTCGAGATGATTTATGACGGGATTGATGTGATCGGAGGGAGACTAGAGCCATGGGTTCTGCGGGAATTTGATTGCCGCATTTAATACCTCCCCGAATCTTTCATGGCTCGATACCATGTGAAATGAAAAGAAGAAAAAGAAATACTTTTATTTATTAAGATAGGATGAATCACATAGTATAAAGACACTGTATTACATCGGGAAGGCATAAAAGAAGTAAATAAAGTCTGAGAGGAAATAATTTACAAGGAAGGAAGGAGATAAATCAGAGAATATCCTATGATTCTCAACAATTCTTTCCTCCATCCTTCCCTAAGAAGCGGAAATTGTGCCCATGTAGCTAGCTATCAAAGCTCATAATCTTTTTGGCTTGTCATTTCCGGATTTTTCGAACTTCTCCTGCACCTCTCCCCAAAGGATCATCTCTGGAAATGTCTTCTCAACTACTTTTCTCATCTCATTCAGTTCTGCAGAAGTTGATCCCTCTTCTTTTACAACTAACTCATGTAGCTCTATGGCATCAACCTCTTCTCTTTTTGGCTCCTCAAATTTAGGCAAACTCTCTTATTGTTCTTCTGAAAGTAATTTTAGCCACTTGCCCTACTTCAGTGAGGGAGGATGCTAAAACATATTTTTCCTTGTTCAATTTTAGTTCTTTGAGTCTCCAAGATGCTATAACTTACATGTTTCAAGATTTTCCACCTCCATAGCCAACTTTAAAGTTCAAAAACCTGAAAAACAAAACTAAAAAACACAAGATCAAGCTTGGAAATTTATTCAGCTCAGACTGGCTTCGTAACTTAGAAATGGAAAGAAAACTTGTGGAAACAGGTGCCTCCCAGTTTGCTCAGTTCTCGGATTCCAACTTGACTGCTCTACCCGACCTCACGGATTGGATGGTGATTCTTTCCTCCATCCTTCCCTAAAAAGCGGGAATTGTGCCCATGTAGCTACCTGTCTGAGCACATAATCTTTTTGGCTTGTATGCTTTCTTAGGTACTTAGGAACTTTCTCAACCACGTTTGAAATGGGAGTCATTTTCTGATTTTTCGAACTTCTCCTGCACCTCTCCTCAAAGGATCATCTCTGGAAATGTCTTCTCAGCTACTTTTCTCATCTCATTCGGTTCTGCAGAAGTTGATCCCTCTTCTTTTACAACTAACTCATGTAGCTCGGTGGCATCAACCTCTTCTCTTTTTGGCTCCTCAAATTTAGGCAAACTCTTTTGTTGTTCTTATGAAAATAATTTTAGCCATTTGCCCCACTTGCACCTCCAAGACTGAATTTGAAGACTTGCTTTTGTCTCATTCATAAATTGAGCTTGAGACTTAGCAAATTCAACCATTGAATTGGCTAATTCAGTCATGTTGTCTTCAAGGTTCGGCTCCTTCTCTTGTGGATGAGAATTTTCTACTTCAGCTATTGCATTAGCTAATTCAGCCATTGCATTTTCAAGGTTCGACCTCTTCTCTTTTGGAGGTCGGGGGAACATGTTGATTTGTCTCCCATGAGAGGTTTGGGTGATGTTGCCATCCTAGAGGTTTCGAATTCAACCAATGTTTCGCCTTGTCTTTTAGTGAGAAAGGGAACAACTGGAGACGAATGACATCATCACTAGCCCCATTGTATTTGACGGTGTCACATACTTCCAAGAAGTTGGAAATGTGGGCGTTAGGATCCTCATGCGGCAACCCTATAAACTAAATACTTTGAATACACTACAGAGTAATAGGCTTTATCTCAAAATTATTTGTTTCGATTGTCGGCCTCCTTATAATCGATGGAATACCAACTGATGGTAAAGCATAATCTCTTAAAGCTCTTGGTGATTGTGCCATGGGAGAGGTACTTGGATGTGAACTTCCCTCACTACTAGATTCGACATCTTCCTCATTTCCATTTTCTTGAAGATTTTCCATAGGTTTACGCTCTAATTCAACAGTTTCTCTCTTTTCTTTTCTGATTCTTCTCAAGGTACTTACCAATTCCGTATCAAGAGAGATGAAAGTATTACTACCCGATCTTCGCATAAATAGGAATCACCTAGCCATAAGGAATGAAGAGAGACAAGATGTCAAAACTTGTAATAACAAAGAAAACAAAATATTTAAAGTAAAGAAGGGCTAATTTGGAATCAATATTAGTAAAAGTATCAATCCTCGGCAACGACGTTAAAAACTTGTTGGTTGAAAAATGCCTCTAATATTGTGCCTATGTGCGCAAGTGCACGCGTCTCCTCAAATAATAAAATGTAAGTACGAGTATCATCCCACGAGGATTAAGGTTTACTAATTACTAAAATTAAACTAACCCTAACTTTATCTAGATGAGCATGAGGTGGATTTAAATTGAAAAACAAACTAATTTAAAGAAAACTAAAGCTAAGAGATCTAAAAGACAATTTAGTAAAAGATTAAGGATAATGAGGACCTAGGGTTTTGACTTCATCTAACAATTCCCTATAGATAGGTTCTACTTGATCTCTTTGATGCTTAAACTATATATTGATGGCGGATTTCATACAACACATGCTATTCTTTCTCAATGAATAACAATCAATCTTTAGAAAAGACTCTAATATATCTCTACCTTAAACCATCATAACTAAAGATGCATTAAGCAATTGAAATCCATGAAATCCACATGTAACCCATAAATATCTCTATTCTATGGTGAGATATGATGTCCTATTCATGGTGTTGAGAATTATAGGATATTCTTAGAATATCTTCTAATTTATTCCCTAGGATATTCTTGGAATCTCCTATCCTCTGGTTTATTCCTTAGGATGTTCTTAGAATATCCTTTGGTTTATTCCCTACCTTTATGTCATCCTGATGTATATGAGTAGATAGGACATGTATTGTTTAATTTATTCAATAAACAAAAGGATTATTTTCTTCTCTCATTTCACGTAATGTTATTGGGCAAGCCTGGAAGAGGCTTAGGTTGGGAGTTTCTTTATGGTTCCATACATGGCTTTCAATCGTGTTATGTAGCACCAAACACACATCTCATCTACGAATCCTCTACCGCCGTGAAATCACCTGGTTGTGGGAAAATTTTCAGTGACTTCTGCATCTCGTCGGCGACCACCGAGGTGCGTTGAGACTGAACAACCCATCGGGAAGACCCACATCGACCCCGGTGATCGGCGGCGCCTCGGCGCGTGAGTCTTCTCTGCAGCATCACTCAGCGGTCTTTGACCGTGTGTGGGCGCGTGGGCCACTTATCGGCGATGCGCTTCCACCTGTAGACTCGCTAGTTGCCCAACAAGGCCTTCTATGCCCCTGGTTCTTCCATTCGACACCTGTAGATAAGTTTATTTGATTGCTTTCTCCTTTATGGTTGTTAAAGGGAGCACATCCCCACCTTCGGGAATTGTGAAGAGAGAAAGAAGGAATTCTTTTCTTTTTGTATTGAATGAATAAAATACAGCATAGGTTACTATAATTGCTATGAGTTAGGAAGGCCGCAAAAAAAGGAAAAAATAAAAATAAAGTACAAAAAAGGAAAATAATGCATAAGAAGGTAGGGAATACACACAGTGGAGACCTTGGAAATATCATATGATCTTCAAACACTCCTCACCAGAAATTTGGGCATATAGTATATGCACCCGACTTATTACAAACCTCAAGCTGAATCATGGACCTCGGAGGGACTTAAGTATCATCTTGCTAGTTGGTCACTCGAGTTAATGAAATTAGTAGTCGCCACATCCACAAGGAGCATTCTTTCTCGAATGAAGTGTGATTATGAGTGTTTGGATTCTCGTAGAAGACTACGTTGGAAGCAATGTGTAGAGCCACTTGGTTATCACAGTCAGCTTCATTTGGCGATCCTTCCCAAAACTTAGCTCCTGAAGAAGTTGTTTGAGCCATATAAGTTCACAAGTTGCCAAAGTCATAGCTCGATGCTCGGCTTGATAGCAGGCAGCCCTTTACATCTGTTTCTTACTTTTCCAAGATATTAAGTTGCCTCGATAAATACGATATCGTGAGTGGAATTAATGCGTGCAGCCAGGCCCTGCACTCAACATGTTTTATTCATTCAATAAAAAAAGAAAAGGATTCCTTCCTTCTCTCTTCACATGGTATCAGAGCCATGGAAGGTTAGGGTTAGGGGTTTGTTATTGTGTACCCAGTTAAACCAATGCGTCCCAATAGTCGAATCTCTTTAGGCCTCGCGCTTCCATGTGAAAGTATTGCAGGATTCATTCTCATTATCGAGCCTAAATCACCCAGCGGCATGCTTTTCGTGACTTCTCTGACTTGGCTTGACCGCGCTGCGAGATATCACCACCATTCGACTCATGTGTGATCTACCTGGCGACGAGAACTCCGACAGCCCAGAACTCCCACGTGCGGTCGACACATGTCTTCCTTTGCGGTTATCAATCCTTGCATGTGCATGGGTGGTGCATGGTAGCGTGGGCGATCATGATCCTTTGGATATGACTTGGCTCTACGTCACGAAGTGAAGAGAAAATGAAGAATCCTTTTAACTTTTTTATTGAATGAATAAAAAATACAAAATCACAGTCTACCCTATTTATATAGGTTAGGAAAACCTGAGGAAAAATAAAGTAAAGTACAAAAAAAAAGGAAAATAATGTACAAGAAGGATAGGGAATAAATTAGAGGATATTCTAAGAGTATCCTATGATTTTCAACAGGAATTATTCTTACGCCCAATGAGTATAAGGAGTACATTTACCTCGTTTAAACGCTTTAAATCTGTTGTTGCCCGGTAGTATCTGCTTTCTTGCACTTACTTTCCCGCGTTCATTAGGACCTGGATTCTTGATTATGGAGCCTCTGATCATATTTCTGGTAATAAAGATCTTTTTTCTTCCCTTCTATTACATCACCTTTACCCATGATTACTTTAGCTAATGGATCTCAAACCATGGGTAAAGGAATTGGTTCGATTTGTCCGCTTCCTTCCATACGCCTTACCTTTGTCCTTTATGTTTATGATTCTTCTTTTAATCTGATTTCTATCAGTAAGTTGACTCGTGACCTGAATTGTTTGATTACCTTTTCCGATAATTCTGTCACATTGTAGGATCGGAGTACAAGGAGGACGATTGGCATAGGACATGAGTTTTAGGGCCTCTTTCATCTCATTTCGCGCCCATGCCCCGAATTCTTTATGACTTTCGTATCTTTTCCTCTCGCTGTATTTATAGTCGCCTTGGTCATCCGAATATTTCCAAGTTACAGGTAATGGTTCCTCGTTTTTCTAGTTTGTCCTCAATTGAGTGTGAATCATGTCATCTTGAGAAACATACTCATTAATCGTTCCACTAGCGCTAGATCGGTATGATCTCATTTCGAGCTTGTCCTGATGATGTTTGGGGTCTTTCGGATTGAGTCTTTCTTGGGTTAGATACTTGCACTTGAATTTATAGATGATTATTCCTAGTTGTACTTGGTATTGCAATGAAAACTTAATTGAGTTATTCTCTATTTTCTAGAAGTTCCATGCTAAAGTTCGAACTCAATTTAATACTTGAATTTGTATCCTACGAAGTGATAATGTCATGGAATATCTTTTTGGACAATTCTCCTCCTTTATGTCCTCACATGGGATTCTTCGCCCGGTCTTGGGGCTTCACGCTCAATAGGGCGGAGTGGCTAAGCCTTGAAGCTGTCATTTAGTTGAAGCATTTCGCTCTTCTACTCAAATCCATAAGGTTTCGATGTTTTTAGGGATGTTATCTTAAGCGGCTTGTTTATTTGATTGTCATTATGCCGTAAATCGTCTTATGATCAAATCCCGCATTCCATCCTTTGTCCATATCAACCCCCCTCCATCGCTTTTCCCTCTCGCACTGGTCAGGTCCGCTTTCTAATCTATTCTTACTCCTGGACAAGACAACTCTCAGCCAAAGCCATGAAATTTGTCTTCCTCGGTTATTTCCGACTTCAACGAGGATATCGTTGCTACTCTCCTGATACACATCGATACTTTATCTTTATTGGATGCCGATTTTGGGTAACTTTCTATGCCTCTACCACCCACCCTCCCGCTCGATGTCATTCTAAATTCTCTTATCGTGGTCCGATATCTCATCTATACTCCTACTACCCACACGACCATCATAGTATATACTGCCGCTTGCATGCCGACAATGGGCCCGACCGACTCCTCCTCCTACGGTACTCTCCTCCGATGTCATTTTACAACCACGATCTTCCCATTGCCATTCGAAAAGGTACTCGTTCATCTCGTAACTCCCATCCTATTTATAATTTCCTTACTTATCACCGCTTATCTTCACCATATTTTGCTTTTATTTTCACCTTGTCTTTTGTTTCTCTTCCTAGCATCAGACTGAGGCCCTTTCATCCGAGCTAGAAATGCAAATGGTTGGAAGAAATTGTTGTTTCAGGATTCTACAAAGACAATGGATCTAGTCCCCATTTGGCCGGTAACCCCGTTGGTTTCCGCTGGTTTATATGGTTAAGATCGGGTCCCACGCGTGGAAGACCATCTAAGTCTCAGCCAGTTGCCAAGGGGTATACTCAGATATATAACTCCGATTATTATGACACTTTCCTCTCACGCAAAGACTTTTGTTCGCCTTCATATATAGTCTTATGAGCCTTCGCCCCTCGTATGTTTGACATCGTGAATGCCCTTTCTCCATGTCGGTAAATTTCGCAAGGAGGTATATATGGAGTAAATCACTGACTGCCGCTTCAAGGAGAGTCCTGATGAATGCAGGCTACGCTGCTCTGCATGCCCAAAGTAGTCCCCTCTGCTTAGTTTACTACTTAGCTCGTACAAGAGTTCAATATGACTCTAGAGTACATCGACTAATTTTGTCTTCTATCATCATACATCATCACAGACAAGGCATCTATCCGATTGTTTACGGACAATATTGTTATAACAGTAAATGATTGTGGATGATATCGAAACTTAACAACATCTCTTTAGCCACTCAGACAAAAGACTCGAAACTCAAGCACTTTGGGATCGAGATAGCTCACCTAATTCCTAAGGTGGTTAAGTCTCAGAGGAAGTATGTCTTGGATATATTAGAGGAAACTGGTATGCTAGAATGTAAATCTGTAGACACTCCTATGGATTCAAATGTCAAGCTTGTATATGGACAAGAGGAGCCTCTACGAGATCCAGGGAGATATCGACGACTAGTAGGAAGACTAAACTACCTTACCACGACCAGACTAGACATTTCTTTTCCTGTGAATGTAGTTAGTCAGTTCCTGTAGTCGCCATGTGATAGCCACTGGGATGCTGTGATCCGTATTGTAAATCAAAGGAACACCGAGCTAGGGGGTGTTATATAAAATCATAAGTCACACACGGATTGTTGGATATTGTGATGCAAATTGGGCAAGCTCGCCTGTAAACAGACGCCCCACTTCAGAATATTGTATATTTATTGGAAGCAACTTAATATCCTGGAAAAGTAAGAAACATGATGTAGTGGCCAGGTCTAGTGCTGGAGCTAAGTATTGAGCTATGATTTTGGCAACATGTGAACTTATTGATTCAAACAACTTCTTTAAGAGTTAAGATTTGGGAAGGATGGTCAAATGACGCTTGTGTGTGATAACCAAGCGGCCTTACACATTGCTTCAAACCCAGTCTTTCATGAGAGGACCAAACATATTGAAGTGGACTGTCACTTCATTCGCGAGAAGATTGCCTTAGGATGTAATTTACTACTAGTTTCACAACCTGGCACCAACTAACATATTTACCTAAATCTCTCCGAGGTCCAAGGATTCAATACATTTGTAACAAGCTCGTACATAAAACTATACGCCCAAATAAGTGAGCAAGGCTGAGAATCATAGGATATTCTGGGAATATCCTAATTTATTTCTAGATATTCGAATATTCTATTTTATGGTTTATTCCTTGTGATATTTTTAATATCCCTCCTCAAGCTTATTCCTACCTTATGTCATCTCGATTTATATAAAAGAGATAGATATGTATTGTTTAATTCATTTAATAAAGAAAGACATTCTTTTTTTCTCTCATTTCACACATGGTCTAACCCAAAAATAATTTCTCAACCTCAAATTAGGTCAAATCATTAAATGCATCTGCAAACAAGCAGAAGAATTAAATAATACATTCAACATAATGAAATCCAAACATCAAAGTGAGACAAAATAAAACTCATCATGCTTCATTAACTACATCAAAACCCTAGATTAATAAGTTAGAACATCCTAAAGGGGTTTACCATCCACAAGACAAATGAAAACATAGAAAGATAGAAGAGGAAACTTGAATGTGATGAAGAAATGTTAAGCTCCTCCTTTCTCTCTTGCCTTCTTCACCAAGCTTCAAGCTTTTCTCCCCTCCAAAAAGTCTCCCTTTTGAAGCCCTAAACGTCCCCTTTTATAAGCCTCCTTCAATTTGAGCTTGAAATGGGCCTCTCAAAGTGCTGGGCCCGACATCCATGCCCCGGTGTGATTTTGATGGCGTTGTGGCATGACAAAACTGGGCACTTTCTGCATCTTTGAAGAACAAATGGCGCTACAGCGTGGAGACTTTTGCTGCAGCATTGAGACACCTACACCGCAGCGTGAGAAACCTCATGTCACAGTGTGAAGCATGTCTCACATTGCTCTTCATATTTTGCATCTTGTTCACCTGCAAGCTCCACTTTTGATCCATGTTTGCCCAATTTTTACCCAAAGGATGACTTGCATACAAGAACACCCGAAACTAATATTAGACCACTTAACTAACTTAAAAACCTAAGAAGCACGGACACGGAGATACAACACGGCGGGACACGGGGACACGACAAATTTCAAAAAATCAGGATATGGATACGGCAAGGACACGGCATAATACGATAAAATAAAAATAATTATCCCATACAAATATCCTTAAAAGCAATTTTGATAAATAAACAAATGCTCAAAAGATCGTTTACAAATATTCAAACACAAACATAAGTAATACTAAACTAAAGACTAGCATTTCCTTCCGAATCAAATAAATTGCTTCCAAACAAAGTTCATCAAGAGAAAGATCCGCAATCTCAAGAATTCCAAAGATTCTATATCCATTGAGTCAAAACCATCTCTCCAATGTCCTGTATTATTTTAGATTTGCCTTCATTATAGTTCGAGATCTCCGACAAAGATGAAGATTGTTATGGATATAAACCAAGTCCTCAGCTCTTTGTGGTGTCAACTTGTTTCTCTTCATGGAGTGAATGAAATTATGTGCTCTAATTTCTTTATAGTTTTGATGCAAGGAGTTGGAATCTCATTGAAATGCATCAACTTGCTAATCACCCAAGAGGCAATAGCTATTAGCTGTTCCCAACCAAGTGGTGAAGAAGCACTCCAGCAGCAACACTGACATTCAAACTCTCAACAACCAAGAAGGATTGGAAGTCTTCAGTCAAACACTTGTGATCCATCTCTGAGGTATCCACATCTTCAACTTCTCCTGAAGTTACATGTACCGTCATGTTTCCAGGGATCCTAATTAACTGAGTACATGACCTCTCCACCAAAGGTCTCAATCCGGTGCCCTCACTGCCCAAAACAAGAATTGTGGGTGCAAAAGGTGAAACCTCACTCAAAGGAGTTGCCTTTGAAGATACTGAGCCTCCAAGAACCCGCCAACCATTTTCAGCAGATAATGCTAAGAACTGGCATCAGGCCTTGCAAACCCGACGATCAACTCAAGGGGAGCCTCAGACTTGCTTTGCTCACGACGCACTAATGGCACCAGTTCTTGCACACAATACTCACCCTCAAACTCCAAAAAGTAAGGATCGAATAATCGCCTCAAATTCGAGGATCAGAACTCATCCAAAGGTTACCCAAATAGGTTTCCCTTTGGTTAAAACAGTATTCACTCCTTTATTTTTACCATCTCCAATGGTGAAGAATCTAGCACCAGTCCCTGGTGGGGTCGGTTATCAGCAATCATATTGAGATCATGCTTTGACACGTCTTTAATGCTTAAACCATTTTTTTCTGCTAGCTTCAAAACCTTCTCAAACCCTTTCTTATCCTTCTTCTTCCTATTATTACCACTCAAATTCAATCCTTCTTGAACATACAATGCATAAAATTCTCTTCTTCCACCACACATTGTAGCGAGAACAGGACCAACCCCATAAATTCCTTCACCAACAATCTTAGGTATTGTTGACTCAGTAGCTTCTTTCCATGTCTTTCTACCCCAATTTTCCTGCTTATGGTGGAACACGATCATGAGACTCATCAAGCCATTGTTGAATATAATACCTACAAGTTGAGTTATGCCATAATTTCTTAAAAGTTAAACATTATAGAATATCATTTATATTTAAATTATGAAGGCCTACAATTTAAACTCTTATGATTACCTTGGATTTAAGGAATGAGCTAAGGAATGTAAAGGTATGTGGCTTTTAGTCCATCTTTCCACCAAGATTCCATTCACAATATCAAAAAACCTACAAGTATAATTACAAAACGATTCATATAAGTTCAAATATAATTAAAACTTTCAATTAAAACTCAAATATTTAACTAATAAATCTTAATTATACCTTGAATTTTCTGTGAAACTTTTATTTTATTTCTTATAGATGGCTTACTTCACTTTTTCGATCATCGAATCCCACCACTCATAAATATCAGGAAGGCAAGATTTGTTATGTCGCCTAATCAAGCATCTCATACATGGAGTCAGAAGCTAAGGATATAATCCATCCATCCAAAAGTTCTCATTTAGGATTTATCCTTTACTTTAGCTATAACATCATCTTCTTTATACATCTCCCATTCTTCACTTATCACTAATTGCTCCAAGCCTCTTTTTATTGTCTTAAATCGTTTAAGCATAACAATAGTTGAAGCAAAATGTGTATCAGCCACTGAAGTAACTTCAACTTGCAATGATTATTAAACATTGACAATCTCATTGCATGATTTATAATGAAAGAGGCATCACTTGAAACCTAAGAGATCCAACCACATTGTTCTATCACATCATCATATCTTGGTGTGTTGATGGTGCACATATGTTCTTCAAAGCAAGATTGAGAGTGTGAACCACACACGGGGTCCAAAAGATATGCTGAAACTTTGCTTCCATAATGTGTCCCATTGCAAGATTATCAGCTTATAACTTGAACTACTTTTGAGGACCAATCTCCTTGTATAGTGTTAATCAACAAATCAGCTATAAATGTTTGTCCTTAGTCTCTCACAGCTTTATTGCTTTAAAAACATCGCCCACTTTCCGAACCGCTAAGGATGTTAATAAGTGGTCTTCTTTGAGCATCCGACTATTCATCACCGCAATGCCTACCTTCATTCCAGCCTTCTTTGATTGGTTCCACAGATTCTCACATTACTCTTCTTCGCACAATGTAATTTTAATGCATTATAATTGGTGGGACATAACTTGGAAGTTGACTTGCACTTAAAGGCATGAGCATAATAAGATTTCAGCAAAGTGAAAGACAACCCCCAGTTGTAAAAGACAACCCCCAAAGTGTAAAACATTCCTAGCTATCTCTCTAATTGGTCGACTATTTCACGCACCCATATTGGAATGCCTTCTAATTGATCTAATAGACCCTTTCTCCTTTTCGATCAATAAGACTAGCACTAGAAGAGAATTTCAAAATTAGACGTTTCAACAGCTTGATGGGTATAGGAACTTGCTTAAGATTAGATTGTTTCACCTTGTTCGCCTTCTCTTAATTACCCTTCGTATCTCAACTAAATCTTCTTTCATTCAGCATTTTAGTACAAGACTTAATCCCGACCCTTTAATTTTCAACAGTGAGTTCTTGAATTCTATAATAAGGACTTTTATATATTTGTTTGCAAAATTGCATTGAAAAGCAACATTTCTTCCCATTTACCTAATTTGCTTCTCCTCGTGATTTACTCCATAATGGAGCATCACATCTAGATTATTCGTTGATCACTTGAAGGCCTTAATTACTAATTATCAGATAATTTTGCATCATAAAAAATAATAATCATGCATTTAAATTAATCTAAATTATTTCAAGCTCAACCAATCTAATTTTAACCATCCATAAACCCTAATCGAATTAGGCTAATTCCATAAAATTTGCACGTTTGGTATCTATTGAAGTTCAAAATGAATTAAAAACAATCTAATCTAATTGTTCTCCACTTCTTAATAAACTATAAAAAGCAAGAACATAACATAAAAAGTAATTAGGCAAATAGAATTTAATTTAGTTTTTTTTTTTTAAAGAGTTAACAATTGTACTAATAAATTAATAAGTCAGATGAATTTTTATGTCATTATTTAACAAATAGTTTATCTTTTGTAATTAAGCATAATATCAGTGGACATTATTGACTGGTAATTCCAATTACCCAAACACCCTCTCAGGTTTGGAACCAACCGTAGCCCCCAACTCACCCACTGCCCACCCCTAAGTTTAAACCACGCACTCCCCCCGTTCTACCTCCCATCTCTCGCTTGGAACCGAACAACCCACACACACTTTGCCGCCCTCACGACAATCAATCGGTGGATTTCCACCTCCCCTGCCCTAAGCCCTAAGGTAGGTACGCATCCCCTCTCTTATTCCCTTCACTTTTTTTCTTTATTCTTCCTTCTTCTTCGTGTGAGACAATGAGACACTAAGACTTTTTTCGTTTTCGAAAAAAATGCAATCTTTGTTGGTGAAAGAAAAACCCTAGAAATTGATCTTCCATTGATTGATCCCTTGCCTCGAAAAAAGTAAGAAAATAACTGGCATACCTTTCCCTGAGTTCCGGTCATCTTCAAGGCTTGGACTCACTCTCACTTCACGACCAACTAGCTTTGCGTGTGGTTTTTGTGTTTTTGAGAAAAATTGTGTTTCAGGAAGAAGAGTAAAAGTCGGGTTTTTTAAGCCCAAAGAAAAAAATGGTCCAAGCCGTGTCGTCGCACAAGTCAGATCCAAGTCTCGACCTACTATATGGTCAACGATACGCCACGCATGACGGACATCGATCCGACGCAGGTCCACGCATCTGACACACCTGAAGACTCTACAAGGTCAGCCAGACTGCTTCGTAGTTAAAACAACTCTAAAACGCGACACATAGGGATGAATTGAGTATATTGACTAACGTGCTCTAACGTCTTGCAAAAGGAATTGCATCCGTTGGTAGAAGGATCACGTTCTCAAGAAGGATTTGGCAGTTCGGTCTTCATCATGTTTAAATTTTTGGCTTCCAATTTGCTAGTTTACTATGGAGCATCCAACTTGTCTCCTTCATATGCCATGGTTTTCTACAATGATCACACCATGGCTTTTTCGCCCATCATTTTCTGAATCTACACCGCTTGACTCTAGGGCAAAGCTTTCAGATTCAATGTTGAAAACCAGGTTCGGAGTTGTTCAACATGAATTTTCTCCTTGATTCCTCACCTTTAACTTCAGAAAAAACCTACCAAATAGAAGACAATGATCTCCTGCCAAGAATGTGGCCTTAAACTTCATCCAAACTTTGATTAAGTCCGGCTAAACACATACAAAATCTATCATTTTCTTCTCTCTTCTTGTGGCGAGTTCTCCCAAACATCATCGTAACATAGGTCAAGTTCCTGCCATAATGTTTACCAATTCATTTTAATAAGTGGTAACATCACGATCATTTTGTTTTGATTTCCAGAGATGAGTTTTGAACTCAAAAATCTGTGAAGAATTCTCCAAGTATGAATAAAGGTCTCGAATAGCCTCCCAAAAATCTTGAGTAGTAGGAAGAAATAGGTGAGGCTTTCCAATAGCAAGTTCCAGGAATTTATGAGCCAAGCAATAATAAGAGAATTTTCAGAATGCCACTTTTTTAGATTTAGATCACTAGTAGCAGCTTTTGAAATTTCTCTAGTCAAATGCCCGACTTTTCCTCTACCATCAATAGCTAATTTTATGGACCGGGCCCATTCGAGATAGTTACGCCCATTGAGTCTTATACCTGAGTCAAGCTAATGCATGTGGTTGAAACAAAGAGGAGAGATTGGTCGAATAGGTTCTAAGAGAACCAAAAGTGGGTAGTAGATTTTGAGCGTCAATCATCATCGACTGTATGACCTCATTATCGGGTAAGAGGAAAAGAGAAAGAATGCTCTCGCTTCCGATACCATGGTGGTTTTTCTGCTGTTGGTCTCATTCATATTTTTCTTATTTTTTATTAGTAACTGGTACAAATAAATAGTACGGAAAGGCCCCATATCAGGAAAATCACTGTTAAACGATCAACTCTCCTAAAAGCTTAAGCTTATAGGATTTGGGTTTAATATGAATATTATGCTTCTTAACACTCTTCCTCACGTGCGGCCCCATACCCACATGTGGAGAGTCAAACAAATCAAACAGAGTCCTTCATGGACTTCCAAATTGTAGAAAGCAAGAAGAAAGAATTTGAGGAAAGAATTCCTTGTATTTTTCATTAATCCATTGTGAATATATATATATATATATATATATAAATATATATATGTACAAAAGTCAATGTAACATTCCTAATAGATTACAACTCTATATGTAAAGTAGATATATGCTATAACACTCCCCCTCAAGTTGGAGTGTGGATATTAATTATGCCTAACTTATTACATAGATAACTAACCCTGTCCCCATTTAGAGCCTTTGTGAAGATATCACCCGATTGTTCTCTGGTCTTCACATATCCTGTAGAAATCAAGCCGAGTTGTATTTTCTCACAAACGAAACAATAGTTTATCTCAATATGCTTAGTTTGTTCATGGAATATCGAATTAGAAACAATATGAAGGGCAGCATGGTTGTCACACCAGAGTTTGGTTGGGACTGGTGTCTTAATGGCAACTTCCATCAAGAGTTGATGAAGCCACATAATTCACATATTTAACTCTGGCATCGTTTCATATCTTAATTTACACTAGATCGAGAGACAACACTTTGTTTCTTACTCTTCCATGAGACTAGATTCTCTCCAACAAAGACACAGTAACCTGTAGTGGACCTCCTATCCTCCTTAGATCTTTCCCAATCAGCATTTGTGAAACACTCTAAGCCCTATTAAGGCTCAGTGATTACCAGATAAAATACCATCCTTGGCTCTTTCTGGCAACATAGAATTTGTTCTTGCCAATGATCAATTGTCGAGAAGATATGTACCGCTACAACACTAACTAAGGGTACATCGTGTCGAATGAATGTGGGGCAGTAATTCAACTTCCTAACTAGTCTTCTATCTCAGATCCTTAAATGTTTCGCTTCTAGTACAAGGTGTACGCTCAAACCATAAGAGGACCGCATTGGCTCCTACCCTCAACTCTTCCGGCCAGAATAGATCCGAAGACATATTTCAGATAAGAAGATTCCATGTTCACATGGTATAACTCTTTACTGCCCAAGAAGTATTCAGCATCCCTAAGTCCTTTCAGGGAGAATCACTTCAAGTAAGGACTTAAGATATGAGATACCTTTAGAGTCACTCTCAGTGATAACAATATCATCCACATACATTACCAACAGAATGATACTTGAATTGAAGTTCTTGTAGAAGACGGATTGGTGAGATTTACTCTTCTGCATGCCAAATTTCTCAACGGCTTGGCTAAATTTACCAAATCACGCACGTGGACTTTGTTTCAAACCATATAAAGACTTCCGAAGACGACAAACCCTTCCTATCTCCCCCTGAGCAATAAATCCTAAAGGTTGCTTCATATACACCTCCTCCTGAAGGTTGCTATGAAGAAAGACATTCTTAATATCAAGCTAGCGAAGATCCTAACTATAAGTGGCAGCCAGGGAAATAAAAAGCCGAACAAATATTTCTTGGCATTATCACTTCTCAATGTTTGCACAGAGACATTAATTGTGTTTGAATTTTAGTACAAAAGGTACTAAAATGAGAAAAAAAGCTCAGAACGACTTTTCATTAGATAAAGCCAAATGACACGAGAGAAATCATCCGCAAAGGTAACAAAATATTTAAACCCAGTCAAAGACAAAACTGGACAAGGACCCCAAACATCAGAATGAACTAACTGAAAAGGAGCGGAAGCTCGTTTATTGACTCTAGGACTTAAATGCACTCGATGAAGCTTAGCATATTGTCACGACTCACAATTCAATGAGGATAGGCTTGAAATTTGAGAATATAGCTTCTTCAACAAAGGAAGAGAAGGATGACCCAGACAACAATGTAATTCGAATGAGGTAACAATTTCAGAACAAGCAATAGACTTTGTGAAAGGACCCAACCCGGATTTCCTCTTCCTAACCCGAGGGGCCCTCCTGGCACTCCTACGGATTTGAGAAAACATTTATTTTAAACCCTTTTTAAAAGTAAATCCGTGGAGCGAACCCATTTATATAGTTATGCTTTCCATTAAAACCTTATTAAACATGGTGGGAATTTTTTTTTTTCTTTTCTTTTAAACATTAAACCCTTTTTATACGATTAAATATTTTTGCGAATCGAGGCGAGTTTCCTCTTGTTTTTCGGACATTCCCAATTATCTGACACATATGATAAAACATTCCACACTCCCGATAATGTTCATTTACTCCACATCGACTACGGTATGAGTCCCACCACTGGCAAATTTCAAATCAAATTTAAAATCATTTTTAGACACCATAGAAATATAAACAATATTTTATAAGCTGTTGGGCTCAAGTCGGAATACATGACCGCTACGTGCCTCTGCCACCTGAAAAGAGTTAGAGGCTCTCGTAGTTCATTCTTTAAAACATATATACATTACAAAATAAAGATACTGCAGTAGTTATTTCTGAGTCATGCATTTTCAAAAAGTGGTCGTCGCGTGAGGCGGAAGTGTCCTTTGATAGCAGGGATGCTCGACGCTCATTAGACTTTGCCTAAGCGTTTATAAAGCGTTTGGAAAGAGGTGAAATTTAAAGGAACCGATTGAGGCAGTTCTAGAATAATGTTTCCGGATATAGTTGAATCTGATGTAAAACAATTGTATAAATATCTCATTTCAATAAACATTTACTTTACTTTCTTTTCCTTTTAGATCATCATATCGATACTGTTAACCCTTTGTTGGCCCATGAAAGAACCTCTGATGAAGCAGTCTTACATTACTTGATGACCCAAAGGAACCTCAGATAAATTATGTCTTTCTTTTAGATACCATTTGCTACATGGAATAAATCACATCATCGTTGGTAACTTTTCGTACTTTTCATGTGGCGGTGTATCACTCTTCCCTTTCCTCTATAAAAAAAATCCTATCCCTTTCGCATGTACCATGCACGCTGAAAGCAATTTAGTCGACTTTCGTTTAAACTTTATCTTTGTAACATAGGATAACCATGGATTCAATCATAAACATTTTCATATAAACATATATAGATAGAATATATATTCATAAACATTTCATTTAATATGGAAACCATAAATCATGCTTTATAAAACTATGGATAGCATAATCATTTCATATTTTCTCAACATAATTAAAGTCAAGAAAACCACATTTCCTTTTTCATTTAAACATTTATAACATACATATGAAGAAACATATATTAACATTAATATATATATATATATATATATATATATATATATATATATATATATATATATATATATTATTATAAACATTACATTTTCCTTCACCTTAGTTATTTGCAGCCATTTTCCTCATTTAAAACCTTCCACCTTTGTGCTTAATCACTTTCCTCTCTGAGTCACATTATCCATAAAATCCATTAACATTCATACCTTAACAATATTCAATTAAATCATTAACTATAATATACTTTCTATTAAATTAGAAAGCAACCCTTAAGCATTTTCTTATTCAACTTAATCTCAACTTAACAAATTCACTTCCAATTAAATCAAAGCTCATGACAACATCATTACAAGCCTTAAATCAAGCCATTAGCATGCTTAAAGTGAAAAACCCATAATGCCCTTCACCTTAGTAAAAATTACATTTATACCTTAATCAATTCTTTTTCTTAAAACTTTAATTCTAATACATTCCATTAGGCAATTACTCACTTCCAATTGATTAAAATCAATTGAAACTAAACTTTTTCATACTTTTCCTAGAGTGGTCGAATCCTATATGTCACACAGTCCTCATTATTTCTTCAATTTCTTCCTTTTTCTTTCAACAATTACATTTAACAATTCATCCAATGCCATTGATTCAATTAAACTAAATCAAACCAATGCATTTCCAATTAAACCCTCTCTTGGCCGAAATTTACAACCCTTATAATCTCCTTCTTTCTTTTCAATTTCTTTGCAAAATCCACATAGAGTCATGTCAATATAATAACTAAAGCCTTAACATAACTTAATTGAAGGTTTAGATAAATAAATCCATAAAACCTTAATTGCTTACCTTAATAGTTTTGGGGTCTTGGTGTTAACTTGAATTCAAATGAAATCTCTTGTTCAAATCTACATAAAGACATGCCAAGAAACTCATTTACACCATCACATAACCATTTCCTCCATTAACCTTAAATTTCACATAAACTATCAAGTGATCTCACCTTAAAAACAAGATTTTTCACTTAGGATTTGATCTAGGGCACTTTATGGACATGATGAACACTTGAAATAGACTTGAAATGGCATGAGAATTGCTTGAATGGCTTGGAAAGGGCTGCTGAAATTGTCTCCCTTGCATGGACGTGAATGTCAAAATACTAGATAACAGAAAAATACGAAGAGAAGTTTCTCTGGAAAAGTTGCCTTTGATTCCATCAGTCTGCCATACATATAGTCTCTCAAATTCCTAGGCTTGAGCATCTATACATAAATTCCTAGTCTTAAGTCTTTAGCATCTATACATGGTAGATTCCTAGTCTTTAGCATCAATACATGGTAAATAATATATCTGACTAATAATAGAGTCTAGAATTTATAAACTCTAAAATTGTATATGGTAACATCCCCCTCAAATTGATCTTTGGTAAGTCGATCAGCCAACCGATTTGCGACAAGAAATTGATACTGCCAGTTAGAGCTTTAGCGAAGACATTAGCCACTTGGAATCGAGAAGAGATATGAGGAAGAGATATCACCACGACTTTCCAAAGTGTCTCGAATAGAATGACGATCAACTTCAATGTGTGGTGCATCCATGGAAACGAAGTTGGTGTATCTGAATAGCACTAATTGCTCGGCGCTGAAGAAGGAGTAAGTAGTGCGAAACGAAGCTCCTCAAGGAGACCAACGTAACCATAATTTCAGAGCAAGCGGTAGACATAGCGCGATACTTAGCCTCGATAAGAGGATTTAGAAACACGATCTTGTTTCTTACATCTCGAAATTAATGCATCACCTAAAAACATACACACTAACTGCGTGAAGTAGATCGCGTGTCAGGACACCCGGTAGTCGGCATCACTATGACCTTGAGTTGAAGAGAGAGGTGTCGGTAGGAAAAAACAACCCACGAGAAGGTGATCCTCGAAGATAGCGAATGATCTGCGTGACTGCGATAGATGGAAGATGCCGAGAGGTGAAGACATAAATTGACTAACGATGAAACGACATAGGAGATATCTGGTTCGTAGATAAGACTCGACGGCTGTCGATAGAGAGTAGGTTCTTCCAGAAGGTCCCCTTCATCTTTCTTGTATTTGACATTTACCTCCATAGGAGTATCAACAGAAGAAGTGTCCTCCAAACCAGCTAAAGTGATAAGATCTTGAATATACTTATCTTCCAGTTCGCGAAAAACCATGGGATCGACTATGAACTTCCAATCCCAAGAAGTATGTGGTAGCGAAGATCTTTCATATGGAAAGTTATGTAACATTTGTTGAAGCTTAGTAATCAAACCCGCAATCGGTGCGATGTATTAATATCATCCACATGAAGCGAAGATAATAACTATACCCGGCGTGGGTGTGAAGGAAGAGAGAAGAATCATATTGACTTTGTGTAAAACTAAAGGAAAGAAGTGTACTGCGAAACTTCTCAAACCAAGCGTGGGGTGCTTATTTGAGCCCATACAGAGAACGTCTGAGCTTACAAACATCATGAGGAGAAGAAGTAGTCATACCAGAGGAAGCTTCATGTAAATCTCCTCCTGGAGATCACCATGAAGAAAGACATTCTTCACATCCATTTGATGTAGTCGCCATGACTGTGAAGCAGCAATAGCTAAGATGGTTTGAACCGTGGTCATTTTGGCAACAGGGGCAAATGTCTCCTCATAATCAACCTCATATTCCTGCTTGTTACCCCGAATTTCTGAGGCTGAGCTTTGTGCGATCGAAGAACCATCAGACGAAGTTTCTGAGAAAAAACCCATTTACTCCCCCGATAAATTTTAGCGCTAGGAGAATGAGGAACAATATCCCAAGTGTGGTTCTCTTAGTGCTTGAAGTTCTGCTTGCATTGCAATTTTCCTTTGTGTTCCATGACCTGTTTGTAACAAGAGGAATGGAAATAGTGGATAAAGTAGCGGCAGAGACGGGAGAGAAGAAACCATACCCGATTAGGGGTCGCGAGAAGGGCGAGTAGACCGACGAAGAGTGGTGGAAGCAGGAGCAGGATCAGGCGCCAAGTCAAGATCGGAAGGAGGCACAAAGGAAGTGGAACCAGACTCATGTCGACTACGTCTCTCATACATAAAACCAGGTTTGAACCGTTCCACAATTAGGGAGATTCAGAAAAAATAGGCGAGGAAAGAGATACGAGATGCGAGATGTGATTGAACATGAGATGGGGAAAGAAATATTGATTTTCAAAGAAGATCACATTCGGGAAACCCAGTATCACGAGAAGCATGGGGATCATAACAAACACATAACCGCGCGGGGATAGCAACCAGGAAAACACACTTAACGGTGACGGTAAGTTTATGTCGTTCGTGAGGTGGGAGATGCCTGAAAACAAACCATGACCCAATTAATACAGATCAGAATATAAAGGAATGACCAAACAGCAGAAAGGAGAAACATGATTTGTCGTAGGAAGTGGCGATTGATCGAATGAGCTACACGGTAGAAGAGGCTTCACACCCAGCGAGGAGGAACGGATGATTGAGTAAAGAGTTCTTCACATTGTCGAGAAGGTGGCGATTTTCCTCGACAACACCGTTTTGTTGTGGTGTCGAGAAGGACAAGAACTCGAGAGATGATCCCTTTGCTTTGAAGAAAAACACGGAACTACATTAGACATGTATTCACCGCAGATGACTGTGAACCTTGATCTTTGGTAGAGAAATTGAGTCTGAGGTGCGAGCGCTGAAAAAGTGAAAAAACTTCACCCTTGCTTGGGAGGAAGTAAACCTAAGTAAGCGACTAAAGTCATCAATAGAGAGTAACAAAGTACTTGTAATGCGCATATGAGAAACAGGTGCAATCCCGACATCCTTTATAAATAACAGAAACATTGTGAGGCACGAGATGCGTGATGAGGGAAAAGGTAGAACTTTACTTTTGCGAGTTTGCATGATGTACTGATCAAAGAAAGATCAATAGAAGAACATGCTTTGTTCTGATAATCCAGAAGATTAAACAAAGTACGAAGGACATCAGGTTTGGGTGGCTGGGCGTCATGCCACATCTTATTGCGGAACCCTGACAACATTACATGCAAATGAAAGTAAAGGAAACTAGGAATAAAAGTGGAAGGAGAAACATGAAGAGGAAAGAGAGTGGGTCCACTTTGGGCCTTCGCGATCATACGCCTTGACACTTGATCATGCCTGACACAACGAGCGGGAGAAATGGACATTACAATTGTTATCGATGATTGATGACATAAATAAGATTTGTGGAGAGGTTGGGAACCGCAAAAACATTAGTTAGGAAGAGGAAAGATCACCCGACAATACTGAGTTGGCGAAGGCATATCAAGCGGTGTTAATTTTTAGATTTCCATCATAATTTTGATATTGGAAGAGGAACAACGGTCATTAAATCGTATGGTTAGAGGCTCAGGAGTGAAAATACCATGGCTTAGAAGAAACTTTATGGTGCGAGCCCAAGCGATGCATGGAATGGATCATACGTTGTACCATTTCGGAGTGAGTATTGGTCCCACGGGTTTGCTAAGGAACGTAGGGGAGGAGGAGCAGCGGCGAGCGTGAAATGACGTGCGTGAGACTAGAGCGAAGGTGGAGGCATGATAAGTAGTACCCTGCTTCCTTTCAGGGCGAATAGGATAAGAAGAGATGATATGACCCCGTTTCTTGTGGTAGTGCAGACTGCTTGTGACTGATCACGAGGCAATATGGCCCAAGCTTCTGATTAAAGCACGACGGCCACGCGTGTCTTTGCATTATGTCTCACGTGCGCAAGCCGGAGAAGCAGTGCCTTAACATTAGCCCGATGTTCTATGGCGGCGAAATCAGCGATCACGTTATTCCGCCGAAGAAGTTCACTCAAGGCATCGAGGAGATGGGACGGATGGCGGTTCATTAGATTAGAGCGTCTGATTTCAAAGTCGGGTGCGTAATTTCATGAAATTGATCACAAGCTGATGGCATGCACTTCTCGGACAGAGAGAGGCATGAGTAGAACAATTAGCCCTGATAATGTCGCGATAGTCAGCCCGAAGAGTTTGAAAACCAGAAAAATATTCTCGATAGAGGCGCCTTGTGTGAAATTAGCCGTCTCATACTCCCGAATGAAATCGTTTGCGAGTTGTGTGATTGTAAACCGTGTTAAGATAAGTCCACATAGTAGCAGCAGTTTTATAAGGCCTTAGATTGAGAACAAGAGTGAGACTCAGAAAAGCCCAGAGCTAAAGGCAGTCATAACTTGACATCATGAATTTCCCACTTAGAAATAGCCTCGACACCTTGAGGTGCGGAACACTCCATCAAATATGACCATGATTCTTTTCCTTTGACAAATAATTTGAATTGGAACTCTAAGATTTGAATAATTTTGCAGTGGCAAGATAGGGAATGCTTCAGCTTATCCGATGACATGATGGATAACAACGCGAAAATTATAAATTGCGAAAGCCACAATCAAAAAGGCAATGGAAATAAAAGCGAGAACCGAACACCGCGAGACGACGGCGAGAACAAGAGAACACCGCGAGATGGAACCTAGAGTGTAATGACGAAACCCATGAAAGCGAGAAAAAAATTATTGAGCAGTAGAAATCAAGAACACGAAATACGATACCGTAATCGAAATGCTGAATGCGAAAAATGCGAAGATTCTACGGAAAAGTTGCCTTTGATTCCATCGATCTGCCATTACATATAATCTCACGGAATTCCTAGTCTTTAGCATCTATACATGATGATTCTAGTCTTTAGCATCTATATAGATTCCTAGTCTTTAGCATCTATACATGGTAGATTCTGGTCTTTAGCATCTATACATGGTGGATTCCTAGTCTTTAGCATCTATACATGGTAAATAATATATACAGCTAATAATAGAGTCCCAAATTGCATAAACTCCTAAAATTGTATATGGTAATAGTAAAGTGCTCCCTTTTGCTTTTAAATGGTGTTTCACAGTAAGCACACCTAGACGAAACCCGATTGCATAAATGATCCTTTTTCCCATGCACAATTTCTTGCTCGATTGTGTACAGTATAGCATCTTGATTAGTTTGGCATCCTTGAATTCTAATTGATCAGGATGTATTATATAATCCAAAAGCAACCAAATTCACTTTGTTCATAAATCCACTACTTGAACCACGTTGGAAACAACTAACTCGTGGTTAGCTAACGTAATATCCCACTTTAACTTTGAGTTAATGTAGGAAAGAGAGAAAAAATAAGAATCCACCCCAATTTTATTATTTCCACAGAAAATAAGTCTAGTCTCTACATTACATATTGGACTTATATATATACACACTCATAGGACTCCTGTCTGTTAAAATGATAAAGGAAAAACATCTGATATCTAACACTCTCCTAATTTGGAGGCATATATGTCATACCCAGGCTTATTCTGAATGTATTTAATTACAGGACCTGCGAGAGATTTAGTAAAGATGTACGCTAGTTGATCATTGAATTGAAGCAAAACTATAGCCATACATCCTGATCTGATCTTCTCTAATGAGTGGCGATCGACTGATGTGTTTGGTCCTTTCATGGAAGGCTGGATTGGATCGCGATATGCCGCGGCTGGATTTATCGCGGATGAGCTTCATGCTTCGTCTTCAAATCTGACTCTTGGAGAAGGTGTCACCGACCCATATGAGTTCCGCATGTTGTCGGGGCCGCATGGCTCGATGCACAAACCCGGCCCCAGATCATGCTTACATGTTGTTTCTTACTCTTCCCGGGATATTAGGTTACCACAGTAGAAACCTGATGCCGGAAGTGGAACGTCTGCATCTATAGGTGAAGCCGGCCAATCTACATCACAATGTAACCAATAACTTTTAGGTGTGACCTCTATTCTGCGTCACAACACACCTTGGCTGGTGTACTTTTAATATCGAAGAATCTGGATTACAACATCCCAATGGCTATCCGCATGGTAGTTGCGGCCAAGATTGACTAACAACACTTACGAAAGGAAATGTACGGCGGAGTAATGGTAGAGATAATTCAGCTTACCTACGGTCGTCGATATCTCGGGATCTCAGAAAGACTCCCTTTCTGTCTGAGTTTGACATTAGGATCCATAGGTGTGTCGGCAGGTTTGATCTAACATGCGGTTTCTTCAAGATGTCGAAAGCATACTTAGTTGGGAGAGGACTACACGAGGAAGCTGGTTGAAGCATCACCGATTCCGAGAAAGTACTTGAGTTTCCCCGAGTCTTTAGTTTGAAAGTGGGTGAAAAGATGTTGCTTTAGTTTTACGAGATACCATCACGATCAACGCGTAATGACGATGTCATCGCGCAAACAACGGATAAATACAACGCCCAGAAGAGTTATGATGATAAAAAAGCGAATGATGCATTTGTGCTGCGGCGTACGAATTCTTGAACAACGAAGCCATGGTCAAACCATGCTTTCGAGGGTGTTTCGAAGCCATATGAGGAAGCGGCGTAACACGCACACTAAACCGGACTCCCTACGAGCATGAAACCCGGTGGTTGCTCCATATAAACTTCCTCGCGAGATCACCATGAAGGCATTTAATATCCAGCGAAAAAGCGGCGAGACACACCGCGGCCGTGGAAAGCGAGACGGGGCCGAAGCAATCTTAGCGGCGGGGAGAAGGTGTCACCATGTCGAACCATAGCTGAGTATCGCTATCAAGCAGCGGGCCTTAAGGCGTCGGCGACCATCAGGACCAACCTTAGCTGTGTGAGCCCGAAGCGGCAACCAGTGAAACTTACCTTTAGCGAAACAGCAGATCCGAGTGCGGTGGAGTCTTGGCCGGCCATTTCATCTACCATTGCCTGTCGCCAGCCCGGATGGGAAAGTGCCTCATTAGTGTTCTTAGGAAGAGAAACGGTGGAAATAGTAGAAACAAATGCAGAGTAGGTGGAAGATAATCGATGGTAACTCAAAAAATTGTAAATAGGATGAGGATTGCTAGTAGAGCGATTACCTTTCGAGAAGCGTGGAAATGAGTCATCGGCAGCGGCGGGCCGGGGTAGGAGAAGGCGAAGGAGAGGAAGTGAGTCGACAAGGGCCTGTGAAGGAAAGGAACAACTGACCGCGGTGGCGATGATAAACTGAGAAGGGACGAAGATACATCATGAATCTAGTGAGGAGATGATAGGAAGGGGTAAGACTTCAGTAACGGGAAGAGACTCGGAGGAGGAGAAGAAAGGGGAATCCTCGAAGAAGGTGACGTCAGCGGAGAGAAAGTATCGATGAGTCTGAGGGGAATAACAACGATAACCCTTCTGAAGTCGCGAGTAGCCTAGGAAGATGCATTTCGTGGCCTTGGCTGAAAGCTTGTCTTGTCCTGGAGTGAGAATATGAACAAATGAGTGACGAAAAACACGGAGGAAGGAAATAAAGAGGTTGGTCGGGAAAAGAAGGGAATGAGGAATGAGTATAATACAGATGAGGCATATGATTAATCAAATAACAAGGTTGCAGAGCAGCGTCCCCAGCGAAAGGAACATGATAGTGGAGGAGGAGAAATGCGAAATTTGTCTCAGTGATGGCATTCTTCGTTCAGCTACCCCGTTTATTGAGAGTATGAGCCGCAAGAGGCGATGAAGGATCCCACATGTTGGGACATAAATGAAAATAAAGGGTGCGAAAAATATTCTCGGAGCATTATCAGCTACGTAACACACGAATAGAAATATTGAGCTGAGTAGGAGAATTTGACATAAAATTTCGGAAAATGAAAATAACTCAGCTCGAGTTTTTTCATTAAAAATAACGAGTACATCGAGAATAGTCATCAATGAAAGTGACAAAATCACGAAGCACAAAGTAGACGCGGTCAAATGAGGACCCGAACATCGGTGTGGACCGAGTCGAGGAGATGTTGATTATTCAGCGGCGGGACGAGACAGAGTGTTTGGTGACGGGACTCACCGTAGTGGCGTGAAGTGGAAAAGCGAGGACCATCTTGGAACTTAGAAAGACTAGGGTGACGGGCGGTGTGGATAAGGGAGTGGAACCTCGGAGGAAGCATAAGCTGCGGAGATGATTGCGAGGTGAGGGTGATGAAGGCCACTGAGACTCACGTCGATGCCGTCGTCTTCCCAGTACTAGGTCTGCAAGATCCTGGAATTTATCGAAAAATATTGGAGCGATTCGTCACAGTGATTTTGCGATTGGAAATAAGATTAAAGGGACACTCCGAGGGTATAAAGGACGAAGTGAGAGGTAGGGAAGGGAGAGAATGAGCGAATAATGCAACTGGCCACGGTATGTGAACCTGTTAGCTAAGGTAACAGTAGGTAAAGTAGGGGTAGTAGTAAGAGAAGAGAAAGATCTTTATTACGGAAATGTGATCGGAAGCACGAGTCACAGAATCCGGGAGTCGAAGAAGATGTATGAGTAAGGCGACGGAGGCATTGCGGTCACGGGCAGCAGAGGCAGCCGAAGGCTGACTTGGGTACGCTGATGGCGAAGATAGACATCATACTCAGCGTCGGTGGGGAAAACCACGAGATGTGCGGGGCTCGGAGTGCAGGCGGTTGGAGTCGAGTCGGCGGGCCACGTGTGCGGTGCGGGGAGGCGAATCCATTACAGGCGATAACAGCGATCACGGGTGTGACTAAACATTAAATAGGTCTGATGGGGATCAGCGTCCTCGACCTCGGATACCAACTAGCGTCCTCCCGAAGGTTAGTATGAGAAACCTGAAGAATCTAAAGAGGGCTATCGGATGGCAAAGTGCGTGTGGAGGAGATACGGAGGAGCGAGCAAACACATCATCGAGGGACGGAATTGATGGAATTGCGAATCGATCTCACAGGGTCTCGAGATGGGACGGAGGCGATGAGTAAGGACCATGTGAAGAACTTATTGACTGTGTTTGTTGAGCTGGCGTCACTAGTAGGCATTAATGTCTGAGAACTCCTCCTTAAGAGAGAGGCAATCGCTGATATAATTAGATAAATCCATGTCTTGTTGGCGGATATTAACAATAGTAAGCCGCGCCAAGGCGTTGGATATCGACCGTGTATAGAGCTTTTGCACAGTTCGAAACTTAGAACATGTCTTGTAAGCCCGAAGATGAAGCAAAATTTTTGGATCGGCCAAGTTTGCCATAATCTGACACATAGTTATTGCATCTTATTTTCTTCAGTGCACCTTGTCGACAGGTATAGCATCCTCCGGTGTAATAAGATGATCCTCGTAACCACATCCCGTAGACGAGTTCCACGGAAGGCGACCCGGGAGAGATAATTCTCCTTTACCAATCAATTTTTCGATGTGATAGTAGGAGATTCGAGATATAGTAAAAATAAATTTTAGTTGCCATATCATAGCGGAGATTGAACCCGATTTGGATTGAAGAGCCTAATAGGAGGCGAATCACGATTTAATGGAGCTTGAAATCACCCAGTACATGGAACTTGAAAATCACGTAATGGAGCTGAGAGATGAAGAAAAGAAGACCCGAAGCCCAGTAGAAAGAGGCCGCGGAGTCGGCCCGGGTAAAATGGGCCCAGGTGGATAAGGAGGGCTCGGGGTGGACATGGGAGGGATCGCCTGGGCGGCGTCGGACTGACCCTATGTGTGGAGTCCGAGTCACCGGAGGAGCCCACGTGCCCACCGCGCGCACTCCGCGCGCCGGCTCGTGGACGACGAGCCTGCCGGAGGAAGGCGCGCGTATTGGCGGCGTGTGCTACTGGTTGCCGGTGGTGTTGCCACCGGCGTGTAGATCGGCCTCTTGCGCCTCGAAATCTGTGGTTTCCGGCCGGAGAAGAGCTTCCTGGAAAGTCGTCGGCGGCGGTGACGGCGGCGGTGACGGCGGCGGCGGCCGGCGGCGGCGAGAAGGAGATCCAGCGGCGGAGAAGGAGATCGGAATGAAACACGATCACTGAAAAAGTAAATTAGGTTTTCCCCTTTGGCTCTGATACCATGTGAAGAGAGAAAAATAGAGAATCCCTAATTTTATTATTTCCACAGAAAATAAGTCTAGTCTCTACATTACATATATATACACACTCATAGGACTCTGTCTGGTAAAATTGATAAAGGAAGAGCATCTGATATCTATGATTAACTTTAACTCATCAAGCCAACGAAGTTAGTTAACTATCAAAATTTATGGCAAGCTCTCATAGGTCCATTCTTAATCACATAGATCACCAAGCTTACATGGCACCATTATATTGGTTCTTGCTTTGCTTACTCATTAAATGACTTAAATGCCATCCTTGAAAATAATACCCCTATACCGATAAAACTCCGAAAATATTCCATGATCGTCCAATCATAAAATTGACCATGGAATCTACAATTAAAGCTTATTCCTCTGTGAGCAGGCTTTAGAAAAAAAAAAAAAAAAACTAGAAGTCTGAGGAATATTTTAAAACTATTTTGTAAAAAGGGCATTTTCGTCATAAATAGTCGGACGTTTGAAAACCCTTTAAACAAATTCGTTTAATCAGTTTGATTTCTTTAGACTCATTACATTGTCTGAACATTTTGATTTTGGGGCTCGTTTTTGAAAGATTATTATTCATTTAATTTGTTTCGGTCGAATACATAACTTATTGAAAAGCAGAATTTACTATTCATGGAAGCTTGATAAATTTGGGTCTTACACTTTGCTTTTTCTTTAGTAACCGAGGATGTTGAATCGAACTCGCGTCTTCGCAATAATCCTTATTTGAAAGATCTGAATCAAGCATGATAACCAAAAAAGAATGAGATACTGCATTTAAGTGTATGAGTGAGTTTACTCACAAAAATTAAATTAAAAGAGAACTATGGTCAACACAGAACAGATGTCAAAGTGATTAGAAGAATTGGATGAATTGTCCTTGACTCAAGGGTAACAGTAGAGGTAGAAGGGTGAGACTGAAAATTAGTAAATAAACTAGAGTTACCTGTCATGTGGTCGGTGGCTCCAAAGACAATGACAAGAGGAAATAAAACATGTGTTGGTTTTACTTGACTCAACGAGTGTAGTGATAAAAGTAGATGCAGACTTAAGTGATTTCGATGCAAGGATAGTGAAATCTTCGATTTTATCTTCATGACCTCACTTAGACTTAGAGTACATGACTTGGATTATAGCAATATGTACCTGACTCATCAGGGTTTCTTGTTAGGTATAGAAGCGGTCTAAAGCGAAAGCGAGGTGATTGAAAATCCGAAAAATACCATAAAATTTGGATCTTGCAGGGAAAAGGACCACCTTTCCATGAAAAACACAGCACTTGAATAGAACTTGACCCTACAATCCACGAAACACCTTTGGACTTTGAAGAAATCAAGGAAAAGAAGCAAAAAACCATAGACAGGTAGGCTATCAGACATAAAAGTGTTTGAAAAACACTGTTGTAGGCCTCGAAGTAGGTAGATGAGCTTGTCGGTGGCCGGCAATGTCGAAGGAGGAGGCGTGTCGCTAGAGGATAGCCCACGTGCCGGCGCATGGGAAACAAAGCTGATTTGTGCAGTTGGTGCATGTGACTCACACGCGCCTTTTTCGGCCATTGGACTTGGTGGCTAGGGTCTTTGGAGGCCCGCGCACCTTCCTAGGGGGGCAGTGTTGGCCTACGCTCTTCCAAACTCTGTGTTTCAAAAAACACACCTTTTGCCCCTAGGGTTCCTCCGAAATTCCTTAAAAAAACTTTGCCTTTTTCTAGCAAATTCATGCCCTAAGCTTTAAAACCATGTTGAAAGTAATAAGAAAGAATTTTAGGAAAGAATTCCTTGTATTTTCATATATCCATTGTGAATATATCTATATATATATATATATAATCTAACCTTCCTAATAGATTACAACTCTATATGTAAAGTAGATATCTGCTATAACATAAATAAACAAATAGGGATTCAAATTACATAGAGGTGGCTCAAACCCAGGACCTCTTACCAAACTAAGCTCTAATACCATGTTAAACGACCAACTCTCCTAAAAGCTTAAGCTTGTAGGATTTAGGTTTAATATGAATGTCATGCTTCTTAACAATCACCAAGAAGGAAAAAACCCTCAATCAATCAATCAATCTCCAAGCTAGAAATTTGGAAACTGATTGCTAATCAAATCTGAAATAGTAATAAGCCAATCTCCAAGCTAGAAATCTGGAAATTGATTGATAATCAAATCTGAAACAGTTATTTCAGATTTTATTATATTTTTCAACATAATATTCTAATTTATTTCCTCGAAATCTAACAATGTATGTACTTGTTCAGATTTAGATTAATTCATAAGATTAATATTATCAAGCATAAACTTTTTAAAATAATGACCAGGCTCATTCAAATTAACATGTCATCCATTGGCTGGACAAGTATAGCGTGAGGATGGCATTATCTTGAGTGGCTTTGGTTTGTTTTGACAAAACCTATTTGAGCTTGGGACTATGTTAGAATTTAGTTGAAAATCAAATTACTTTTGCTCTATCATTTGACGTTTTTACGTTCTAGAAAACCTAGCTTGACACACTATTACAAGTTCTCAAGGGTCATCGTATTTTGGTCTTGAGACTGTTTGTCCATGCCTATGCATAATTTTTCAAAAATTAAGAATATTATTCTTGGTATGATTTTCATTTTTTACTTTCCTTGTCCTCCCTGATCTAAAAAACTTCATGGTTATAATGCAAATTGGAATTAATCAGTTCACTTCTAACATGGACAACCATAATTATACAGGACATATGCATGTTGCAGAGGCACTGAAAGTACCAATTCATATATTTTTCACAATGCCATGGACGTAAGTCTTTTTTGGTTGATGCAATTTTAACATGAAAAAATGTTTACTTAACAATTATATTTCTTTTGATCAGCAACTTCCCTCTTATTTTGCACACCATTCATTTTATTGTCGTACATTTCACGCATTCTGATACTTGAGATGCTTATCCTGCTGCATTGCATGCTGCCTTACAAGATAAAATTAGGTGTCTTGAATTTAGTTTTGTGGTGATATTTGGTTCCCTTTTGTCAGGCCTACTAGTGAATTCCCACATCCTTTGTCTCGTATCAAACAGCCAATTGGATTTAGAGTGAGCCATTTTTTAATATCTTCCATTGATTGTTCTTGATTTATACCCAAGCAATATTATTCACTCATTTCTATTGCTTATTTAAAGTCTTACTCTTTTGTCAGATTTCGTATCAAATTGTTGATGCAATGATTTGGCTTGGAATACGAGATATTATTAATGATTTTAGGAAGAAAGAGCTGAAGCTTAGACCTGTGACATATCTAAAAGGATCATATTGTTCTCCTCATGATGTGCCTTATGGATATCTCTGGAGTCCTCAACTTGTTCCTAAACCAAAAGGTCACCTTTACATATTTCCTTTATGTTATGATGCCATTTTTAATTAAATTGATATCCAAGGTTTAATTGTCAACCCTGCACTTATTTATTGTATTGACATTTAAAAAATCACAATAAAACCAAAAACATGCAGGAGTTTTGGTTGTAGGTTAAGGAATCTTATTTTGGGATGTTTGTTGCTGTTGCTCCAATGATAGGCTGTCTAATCCTTTCCTTTTAACAAACTGTTGTTTTGTTGTGTGTGCGTGTTTTTCCCCTTATTGTTACTAAAATACTTCCTTCAGATGCTCTGCTTATAGTTTTATAATATTAAAGAACACAATCAATGTTTAGTGATTTACAAGATATTGGCACCTTGAAATGTTGTTAGATTGCAATGAAAATACAACACCATATGATCTTAGGAGGTGTTTTTTGGAATCCAAGGATGGTGATATGGTGATGACTTGTATAGGACCTGACCTTTTTCCTAAAGGTGCATATTAGAACCTACATTCCAAGAATGCTGGTCTACACAAGATTATGATAAAAAAATCAGTGCTAATGCTTATGTTCTTGAGCTGCCTGGGGATATTAGTAATGTGTTTAATGTGGAGACTTGACATCATATAAAGGTAATTATGATGGTTTCCATCAATATGAAATAATTATTTGATTTCCATAGCAACTGGCTTAAAGGAAGAGATTGAAGATGTGCTTGATGATTGAATTGTATCCACAAGAGGAGGCTTCCAAAATACTTGGTCAAGTGAAAAAATTGTTCTTTCTGATTGCTTTTGGATTACACTTGATAAAAGCTTCAGCATCTATTATGCTCCTTTTAAGAGTGTGAATTGTGATTGCTTTCTTCCCAAGTGTGATTGCTTAGGGAACCTTGGGTGTAATTGCCAAAGGTATTTTATTTTTTTATTTTTTTATTTTTATTCCAGTCATCTTTTAGTTTCCTCTCCTTATCTCGTAACACCAAAAGGTTGTGCAGTGTAAGCAATTTTTAAGATTATGTAACAGTTTTATAGGTCTCCCTTTCCTTGTAGAAATATGGTTTCTTTTTCTACCTAACTTAGAATGAATAGAAATAGAGTATTCCTTTTCTCTCAACAGTCTTGAAGGCCTTTCCATTTGATTAATACCTCTGGAGCAGCAGTTCTGAAAGCAAAATTGGGCAGTCTGCCTAAGACAGTTTCAGGCTCCAGCTGCCATTCACAAGAATCATCAAGCTGTGAGGGCAAACGAGGCAAGGAAGAAAATGAACCTTGGGTGCATTTAAGTTGGGAAACATGAAATATGAGATGGATTTTGGCATCAACTGGAAGTTGTAGGCGATAAGCAACCGGCCTAACTTTGGCTAAGATCTTGAAAGGGCCATAAAAATGGGGAGGGAGTTTCCCATTTGGTCTGTGAGCTAGAGACTGATGTCAGTAAGGTATGAATTTTAAAAGGACCATGTCATCCACTTCAAAGGAGACATCACCACTCTTTTTATCTGAGTGGGCTTTCATGCGTTGTTGTGCCCCGTGGAGATGTTGACAGAGTTCAGCCAAGCCTTATCTCTTTTGAGGAGCTGCTGGTCTACTTCAAGAAAAACAAAAGACCCTGCCTCATAGCTAAGGAGAAGAGGGGGTCCCGACCATAAACAATCCAAAAAGGAGTGATTTGGGCTGTTGTGTGAAATGATGTGTTATACCAATATTCAACCAAAGGAAGAAAGCGAGCCCAAGAAGTGGGTTTGTGAGTGGCAAAGCAGCGCAACTAGGTTTCAAGAAATCTATTTAGTACCTCGGTTTGGCCATTGGACTGAGGGTGATAGGTTGTGTTGAACTTAAGGGTTGTCCCATGTCGGCAAAAAAATTCTTTCTAGAAATGACTAAGGAAGAGCTTGTCACAGTATGAAACAATGGAATGGGGAACTCCATGGAGACGTACCACTACTTGTACAAAAAATGTCGTCACAGTTACTGCTGTAAAAGAGTGTTTGAGGGGGATAAAATGAGCGTATTTACTGAGGTGGTCTACTACTATCAGAATGGTGTCCCAGCCCTCTGATTTTGGTAACCCTTCAATGAAGTCCAAGGAGAGATCCTCCCAAACTTGTTGTGGTATAGGTAGGGGCTTGAGTAGCTCACTTGGTGATAAGGTGGAGTATTTATTTTGTGGAGATACCGAGCAGTCGGCTGCATAGGACTGAATTTGATGCTTCATTCCAAGCCAATACAAGGATGCTAATGCTCTTTTAAGAGTTTTCAGAACTCTAGAATGTCCCCCCATAGGGCTGTCGTGGCACTAACCTATTGTTGTAGTACAGTTTGTCTTGGATGAGAGAATACCCTTAGTGAGCTACCCTTGTGACATATTCTGTTGGAGTTGTGAGAGAACAGAATCACTGGCTAACTCCTTATCCAGTTTAATCAATTGCAAAACGCACGGAAGAGAGAGGGACAGAAGTGTGGATTGAGCAGGTACCCGAGACAAAGCATCAACCGCCTTTTTAGCTAAGCCAGGTTTATATTCTATATCAAAATCATACCCCAACAGCTTGCACAACCATTGCTGATAATTAGGGCTGACCATTTGTTGGAGTAGAAGAAACTTGACTGCGTTGGTCCGTGCGGACAATAAAACTTATGCCCAAGGAGGTAGTGCCATAGTGGCGCCATTTCTAGATAGCTCGGACCATTGCCATCAGTTCATGTTCATATACTGATTTAAGTATGGTAGTTGGTGGTAACGCTTGGTTGAGCCAAAGGTCGCTCATTCTACAATAGCACTGCCCCATGCCATACCCTGAGGGATCAGTCTCCAATATGAAGGGTTTGGAGAAGTCATGAAGAGCTTGCGTTGGAATGTTGGTTACAGCCGTCTTTAAAGTTTGGAATGCATGCTCTGCTTCAGGCCCCCATCTGAAGTTATCCTTTTTTAGTAGTTTTATTAATGGCTGGGAAATGGTACCATATTGTGCTACAAAACGCAAATAATAGCCTATTAAACCTAAAAATGCCTGTAATTCTTTCAAGGAAGTAGGAATAGGCCAAGTTAACATCACCTGGATTTTGGCGGGGTCTGCTGCTACACCTTGGTGGAAGTTAATATGGCCTAGGTATTCTAGGCTAAGCTGTCCGAACTTGCATTTTTTTGCATTGGCATATAGTTAGTGAGTCTGAAGAATTTGTAGCACTTGACAAAGATAAAGTTGACGATTTTCAAAGGTACGGTTGTAGACTAAAATATCATCAAAAAATATCAAAACAAATTTTCTCAAGCAATCCTTAAACACCTCATTCATTGGCGATTGGAATGTAGTTGGGGCGTTGGTCAGCCCAAACGGCAATGACCGGGAATTCGTAGTGGCCTTCGTGCGTTCTGAAGACTATTTTTGGGATGTTAGCTGGCTACACTCTGATTTGGTGATATCCGGAGCGAAGATCAAGCTTGGAGAAAATGGAGACCCTGTGTAATTCGTCCAACAATTCGTCTATCAACAGAACTAGGAACTTATCTGGGACTGTGGCTTTGTTGAGGACTTGATAGTCAACACGAAATCACCAACTCCCATCTTTTTTTTGAACCAAAAGCATTGAGCTTGAAAATGGGCTGGTGCTTGGTTGGATGATGCCTTTTCCCAAAATTTCCCTCACTAAACGTTCAATTTATTTATTTATTTATTTATTTTGATATGAGGATAGCAATAGGGCCAGACATTGCTGGGAGAAGTCCCAGGGTGCAATGTAATGGCATGGTAGCGGGATCGTGAAGGAGGGAGTTTTGAAAGAGGCTAATAGACAGAGGCAAAGCGGTCGAGTACTTGTTGCAAGGAGGTAGGGATGTTGGGGTCAAAGGCATGCTCTACAACACCGATGTGGCCAAACTCAACTAGGACACCTCCTTGTTCTCGTAGGGTTTTTCACATTGCTTTAAGTAAGATCAAGGAGGCGCTGAGGGATGGGTTGCCTTGCAGAATCATCGTCACTTCCCTAATTGTAAACCTCATAGTCAGTGACTTCCAACTCACTTGCATTCCTCCAAACGATTCTAGCCATTTCATATACAGAATAACATCTACACTACCTAAATCAAGGAGCAAGAAATCTTCTACAATTTCTATATTTTTCAAAGTGAGAACGACTCCCTTGCAGATCCCTTCCCCTTTGATAGCTTGACTCGAGCCCATCATCACACCGTACCTAAAACTAGCTTCCCATGCCACCCCAAATTTTGAACCACTCTATTGGAGATGAAATTGTGAGTCGTGCCACAATCAATCAAGGTGATCACTTCTTGCTATGCTATTTTCCCTCACCTTCATGGTCCTTGGGTTAGACACTCCACCCATAGAATGTGAGGACAAATCAACTACCTCTTCTACTTCACCTTCAAGCAGGTCGAGAGAGTTTATTGATTCCATCGCATCCTGTTTGAAGGGTTCTTTGTGAAACAACAACACTTGAAGCCGCTTGTCTTTGCATCGGTGTCCTGACGAAAATTTAGCATCGCATCAGAAGCATAAACCCTTGTCGATTTTCTCCTTCAACTCTGCATCGGTAAGTCTCTTGTGGAAGGAAGAAGTCCGCTACCCTAAGGGACGATTTGACGAAGGGGGTTGGTTATTAAGGATTGAAGGGAGCTGTGGGTCGGGTCAGGGGTTGGATCGTGGGTTAGAAGGTCCACTGGAGTATGAGCTTTTCTCTGTTGTAGGCCGACATCCATTAAATGCAATTTATTTCTCTTCTTTGCTTCTTTTGATTGGGACTTGCATCAACTTGATATCAAGAATGTATTTCTACATGGAGATCTTTAGGAAGAAGTTTACATGGAGCAGCCTCCGAGGTTTGTTGGTCAGGGGGAGACATGGAAGGTGTGTCGTCTTCGGAAATCTCTATATGGTTTGAAACAAAGTCCCTGTGCTTGATTCAGTCAGACAGTTACACGCAAAGGATTTAGGAATGTTGAAGTATTTCTTAGGTGTTGAAGTCATGAGAAGTAAGTAGGAAATTTTGTTATCTCAATGGAAATATGTGCTCGATTTGTTATCCGAGACAAGGAAGTGGGTGCATCAACAATGTGTAACATTAACTCCTGCTGAGCTCTGTGTGCATATAGCTGGGAAGGAGACCTGTTGAATACCACAGGGAGATACGGAAGCGGTTGAGAAATTGAATTACTTACAGTAACTTGATTAGATATTGCTTATTCAATAGAGTGTTTGGTCGAGTATATGTCATCTCCTTTTTCGATCATTAGTAAGCTATGACATATCCTATCTTATTTGAAAGAGCTCTGACAATGATAAACTGCCTTACCGAATTGAGAGTGCTTTTCTAACCTTGAGACTAGGCAGGATCTAAGGTAGATAGGAGATCCAACTCCGGATATTGTGTCTTTTTTTTGGAGGAAATCTGATCTCATGGAAAAGTAAAAAGAAAAGTTTGTCTTGGTTATCAATCCTGAAGCTATAGAGCCGGCCTGATATCCTTTGGTACAGCTCACGTGTGCGATACAAGATCTTATTAGAGTCGACCTTCGATGCCCGCATCCACAAAGACAAAGCGACGGACTCTCCACCCAACTCATATTTTATTAACTCCTTAAAATCTGAGACTCTCATCTGAAAACCCATGGTCGGGATGCTGAATGCTCTCAGTGAATCCCGACTCGATTATCTAGCCAAGTGGGCATGCGGGCCAACTATATAGGTTGCCACGAGGATAGTCTTATGGAAATCTAACTAAGAGTCACATTATAACTCCTAAGCCTTGTTTTCTTGACAGCGTGAATCCTTCACGGACTAGAGGAGTCTTGCTGGTGGATCACTAAAAAAAAACAGCCTGTTTGATGCCTCTTCAGTGACCAGGAGTCACATTGCCCATACGACTCCTTGTTGCACTCGGTTAGGAGACTTGCCTGAGCCGCCTGCCCAGCGCCTGACAGTACCTTAGCGCCCAGCCGAGTGCGCCAACTCCTAAGCCATACCTATACTAAAATGGGCTTCCCCAGCTCTGATCTTAGCTTGAGTGCCTCCTGGCCCCTCTAACTCTGATCTGTGTGCCCTCTTTGTGCCTTGGCTAAGCTGTGAGGCTTGCCTTTCCTCTTGTCTCGTGCTTGGCTCACATACTTCATATCTTATTAGAATCTTCACAGAATATTCTCTAGATATTCTTTGATTTATCTCCTACCTTTGTATACATTATCATATTCCTTTTACACACTTTATTTTGTTTTCTTTTTTGTTTCCCATTTCTTTTGTATATATATATATATATATATATATATATATATATATATATAAATATCTCTATACTATGTAATACTAAAAATAATTCAATAAAAGAAAATATTCTTTTTTCTCTCATTTCACATGGTATCGAGCCATGGAAGATTAGGGTTAGGTCTACGTCACAGAAGTTCCCGTATGGGATCGAGATCGCTCTTGTAGTAGGCTAAATTTCTGGTGACTTCCGTGACCTCGACTCGAAATGATGATCCTTTCCTCCCCAAGATTGATAGAGCTTGCTCTCCTTGTACGATGGAAGAATCTCGACGACAAACTCTGCTATCACCTCCGAGCGCATGCTCTACCATTCTTTGTAATGAGGGTGCATGATACCGCACCGATGAAGCGTTCCTGAAGAAGGTACTTGACACTGCATCACTTCTATGCCCCTGCATCTCTCATTTGACACCTGCATCACTGACTTTTGGACCTTTTTCTCCCCAACACCGGCAAACAACCTCTATTCCTTTCTTTTTCTTCCAACTTTGACACATCTGGAGACTCTTCTCACAATTTGGGACTTCGAAGAGACCCTGTGGCCCCCTTGGTAATCATATTTTGTTGATTTAGTGGACTTTGTTTCCTTTCCCACTTCTATGGTCAGCAAAGGGAGCTCATCCATACCTATGGGAGTTATTCTTACTCCCAACCAATATAAGGAGTGCCTCCACCTCACTCAGGTAATCAAATCTTCATCCATTTCGTCCGTTGCACAGACCGATAATGCCTCTGATTGCCTTTCACATTCATCTAGTACATGGATTCTTGATTCTTGAGCCTCTAATCATCTCTCTAGTAATAAGGACATTTTTTCTTCCCTTACTATTATATCATCTTTACCCATGATTACTTTAACTAATGGATCTCAAACCATGGCTAAAGGCATCTGTTCTGCATGTCCTCTTCCTTAGGTACCTTACTTGTCGCTAACGTGACTCTGTTCTCTTACTAAATCGTTCTATCAACGGGATGGATTGTGTGACTGATTGTTGTTCGCGCTACGATAATTTTGTCGCATTGCGGAATGCAGATGGGGAGGCGATTGTCATAGGGCGTGAGTTTGAGGCTATTTCATCTCAGCTCGCCTTCATCTTCCACAGCTTGCACTTCCATGGATACTCCTCATCTTCCATTGCTTGCACTTCCATGGATACTCCTCTCCTTATTCATAATCACCTTGGTCATTCGAATATTTTCAAGTTTCAGATAATGGTTTCTCGTTTTTCTAGTTTGTTCGATTGGTGAGAGTCGTATCGAAACGGTCGAACTCACCCAGACACGGAATAAGCCGGCTAAACTGAAAGCAGGTGGTGCCCCGGGGCCATATATTAAAGCGGCGTGGCACGTATGCGATCCGGACTCTAAGCAACAAACCAGTGGTTTCTCCTGTTACTCTTTTCACATACTTCCTCTCTCCATAGTCTTTAGTTGTTTGTTTTGTCCATTCTAACTCTGGGCCCAGAGCCAGGCTCTCGACGAAGCCACGAGAAAGTGTGTCTTCCTCGGTTGTTCTCGACCCGACAAGGTTATCGTTTGCTACTCTTTTGATGCACATGATGCTTTGTCTCTCTTGATGTCACATTTTAGAACTCTTCTATGTTCTATCACCCACCCTCAATTAATAACTGTATCTCTACCCTTATTTATCTCGTCTCGAGATACCTCATATTCACTTGGCGCTCCGTCTCTTGACCATTCTGCGGGTTTATGCTAGGTCGTCTGGCATTGCTGATGTTTACAATTGCTGAGAGCCACGGGTGGTACTCTGGTATCTAGTTAAAAGTCAGATGTTGATCCCACGGGAAGGTGTGTGGTTTAGTGAGGAATTCGATTGCCTGGAGCTACTAAGAGTCGAACACTTCTTCGAGCGACTCAATGATTTGGTGATGAAAATGTAAAAGTAATAAAAACTAAACTAAACAAAGCAGAGTGATTTTGGCAATGACTAAATGAACCTAAAATGTGACTATGAAGGAAGTAGGGTTAGTTATCTTCATTGATGCTTAAGGATTTATCTAGATAAGGCTTGGGTTGAATGAATTATAACTTGAGTTGGTTCGAGGACTTCGTACAAGGATCCCACTTTTTTGTTTCCCCTTGTATTTTGTCGCACTATCCACCTATTCATAGTTACGTCCATTTATGTCAATAGAGTGATACTTTTCAAAGGCATTTTATTCCTCGAGGCTACGGTGATCTGATTTTGATCATACCCAGTAGAGCTACGAGAACTGGTTCTGGGATTGTCCTGATTCGTTCTTACAAGTCTGTTTTATATCCATTTGGTTTCCCTCCTAGTGAAATCCGCCAATCACCCAACCTTTCTCTAATTCCACAGCATCTTTAACCTGTTGGTCGAATCCAGATTAATTGACTCCTACCTTAAGAGACTCGGGTTCAGATTTTAGGGCTTAATCCAAGCGTCACCAAGGATACCCTAGTAAAAGGATTGAAAACAGGATTTTCAGCACAAATTAATTAACCAAGATCTTAATATTCCAAAGATTAACTACGATACAACAATCAAATTATCATTAAACAAGCAACTTCTGTTAGACATCGACTTCCGTCGTCTTGACCCTATAAAATGCTTAGCCTCACATTCGACCATGAGAGCCGCGAATTCATGTTGTAAAATAAAGATAAAACATTGAAGAAGAATAGAATAAAAATCACAAAGAAAACAAAGATTAAGTTGCAAATGACTTCAATCCCGAGCTCTAAGCTGAAATCCACACTCTATAAGGTTGTATTTCAGCAATATTCGATTACAAACCAAATTCTTCACAAATAAAACCTAAATCTAAGAAATCTAAACCTAAAAATGGAACAAATTTTGAAGAGGGAAAACCCTAGGAGAGGCACCCGCTCACCAGTTTGAACCTAATTAGTCTTGAAGTTACACTTATATGTACAGCTGATGACGACGATGATGGGCTAAAATGGAAGTTTCTTTGCTCAGCCTTCATTACGACTTTACGCAGCGGCGAGCTTCTTCGATCATAGCAAACACACGTATCATATTTTGCTTATCTCTTCTCTTACGCCCGCGATTGAAACGATTACCTTCTTAGTGGCGAACCTCTTCGTTGCGACAAACGACATCTTCGTCATGGCAAACCCGAGGCTAGTCTTTTAAATCATCTTCTCTCTTGCGGTGTGAAGAGCCTTAGGCACTATGCAACGATGAAGCGATAGCCTTAAGTGTAGCAAACTGATAAGAGCTGCTTATCATTCTTGGCAGGCTTCAGGTAATTTAGAAACACTCTTTGTATTATGGAAACAAACTCTATGAATCAATGACTTCATCCCGAACTTGATTTCTTCCATCATTTGCTTAGTTTTCCTTCTAAACATGCAAAACATAAGCAAATGGGGGATTAAGAGCTTTCCTAAAGAGATAATAAGTTTAGCCAGATCTAGCATTTAAGTTGCATAAAACACATGAAAATCATACTAAAAATGCTAACAAGATTCACATAATGTTGCAGATCAGCAACTTCATCTGAACTTGATTTCTTCCATCATTTTGCTTGGTTTTCCTTCTAAACCTGCAAAACATAAGCAAATGGGGGATTAGAGCTTTCTGAAGATAATGAAGAACATGAATCAGCATTTAAGTTGCATAAAACACATGAAAATCATACTAAAAATGCTAACAAGATTCACACCTATCAACTAACACCGTGCCTCTAGCTAACTCATTTCCTATGGCCTCATCATTCTGCTGGTCATCTACAGTCTCTACAATGCTGATTTCCATTCGAAAGGTAAAGGGTTCCTCTCATTACCTATCCTGTTATAATTTCTAACCTCATCCTTTACATACCACATACTCTTTGTTTCCACTTGTCTGTTCTATTTTTGTTCCTGTTGTGCATGAGACTCATCCCGTCAGGTAAAACAAGCTATGGTTGAGGAAATGACTACTCTACAATCTAGTGGCACTTGGGACTTAGTTACCTTACCTGTTGGCAAAACACCTATTGGATGTTGTTGGATATCTTGTGAAGAGAAATATAAAGAAATGGTATTTTCTTGTATGATTGAATGAGTAGACTTGTCTAAGTCATAACTCTTATAACCAGTATAAAATTTGGGAATGAAGCCAGAGGATATTCTAGAATATCCCCTGGGAATAATGGAAGGGAAGTTTCTTAAAATATCTATGATTCTCAACACTCTCCCCACCATTTGGAGCATATAGGTTATATGCAGAAGCATTACAAATAATTAAAATCCTTGGACACCGGAGACTTAGTGAAAATGTACATTTAGTTTAAGTCACTTTCCCGAGTTAGAAACTAGTAGTCATCCTGAGACGGTCTTCTCTGAAATCAGTGATGATCGGCTAATATGTTTAGTCTTCTCATGAAGAGCTGCGTTGGAGCAGATATGTAGGGCTACTTGAAAGTTTATCCACTAGCGTCGTTTTGGCCATCAGCTTCCCGAATCTTGGCGCTCCACGAAGAGGTTGTTTGGGCCATATAAGTTTACATGTTGCCAAAGCCACATAACTCTATCTTAGCCGACCTTTAGACTTGGCCGCTACATCTGTTTCTTACTATTCGGGATGTCAGTTACCTCGATAAACCTGATATCACGAGTGGGCGCCTGTTTATCGCGGCACGAATCGCATTACAATATCCATGATCTAGGTGTGACCTGTGTTTCATATAACGTCCTGTAATAAGGTGTTCCTTTGTCTAACGAATAAAAGAAATCTGAAGCATCCCGGTCAAACTCATACATGGTATTTGCGGGCCCGACTAACTACACTCACAGGAAAGGAAATGTTTGACCGGGTGATGGTGAGGTAGTTTAGTCTGCCCATTTAGTGGTCGATATCTCTAGGCTCGTAGAGGCTCCTTTGTCAGTCTGAAACGACGTTCGAATCCATAGGGTTTCTACGGGGTTTACTCTATCATCTAGTTTCCTCCAGTATATCAGAGACATACTTATAAAACCTCTATGAATCTAATTGAACTATCTCGATCATAGAAAGTACTTGAGTTTTCCCAAGTCTGTTGTCTGAAAGTGGGTGAAGAAATGTTTAAGTTTCCGAATACCATGTTGATCACTGCCCGTTATAACAATATCGTCCACATAAACAATCGGATAGATGCACTATCCTGATGATGTATGATGATAGAAGGCAGAGTGGTCTGATGTACTTTGAGTCATACCCATTTGTTGTCTGCTTTATATTTAAAGCAGCCCGAACCGAGCTCGAGGACTACTTTAGGCCGTATAAGGAACTGGCGTGGTTTGCGTACTAAACCGGACTCCCCCTGACGAAAAAATCAGACCGATTGCTCCATATATACCTCCTCGGCCCGAGAGTTGCCATAGAAAGGCAATTCTTGATGTTATTTCGATATGAGGCCCGAAGAGACACTTCGCAATCTGTCAGAAAATGACAGAGTATCTTAACGCTGATGAGAGAAAGTGTATTAAGTCCTTATATCTAGGAAATACCCCTTAGCGACAAGCGTGCATAAGACGTTCCATGACCATCAGTTGATGCGGTGCCTTAAACTGATGGCAACCAGCAGAGATTTTGAGTGAGGCTAGGTCTGTGTCTTGGTAAAGATCTGAAAGTAGCCATTTCTTCAACCATTGCTTGTTTCCAGCCCGGATGAGAGAGGGCCTCATGTACCATGTTAGGAGGAGGAATAGAAGACAAGGTGGAAATAAAAGTAGAATATGATGAAGATAAACGATGATAAGACGTGAAAGTATAAATAGAATGGGGATTACGAGGAACAAATTGCCTTTGAATGGCCAGACGTGGGAGATGTCGGAGCGGCAAGGCCGTTGTGGAGGAGGCGCATGGGAGAGTAACAAGAGTCATTAGGAGGCTGGTGTGGGTATCTTGGATAGCTAAAGTATAAACCTTATAGCAGTGAGTGGAGTAATTTGGGACTCAGGATGATAAAAATTTGGAATGAGAAAGATGAGAGGTAGAGATAAGACCTCGGAATTGGAATGAGGTGGGTTAGAGAAAATAGAAGAATGTTAAAAAAATGTGACATCAGTGGAAACGAAGTATCGATGTGTATTGGGAGAATAGCAATGGTACTCTTGTTGAAGGCGGGAATAACCAAGGAATATGCACTTCACGGCCTTAGTAGAAAATTTATCTTAGCCAAGAGTAAGTATGTGGACAAAACAAGTGCATTCGAAAACATGCAGAGAGAGACAAAACAAAAAAGGGGTTGATTTGGAAAGATAAGAGAATGAGGAACTTGATCAACTAGGACAAAAGAGGGCATGTGATTGATCAAATAGCAAGCGGTTAAGATAACGTCCCCCCAAAAACGTTGAGGTGCTGTATGGTGGAGGAGAAGAGTGCGAGCTGTCTTAACTAAATAACGATTCTTGTGCTGAGCCACCCCATTTTGTTGTAGAGTGTAAGCACAAGAAGGATCATTTAAGAATCCCACCGAGGATAAAAGTTGGGAGAAGGCGTAAAGGTATTCCAGAAGGCATTATCACTAATGTAAGATAAAATAGACGTATGAAATCATCAAGGAATCACAGCGAAAGAATTTTTGAAATAATCAATAACTCTGGTTTAATTATTCACAAAACAGCAGTACAACAGAAAAATCATCACAAATGTGACAAAATACCTTAAACCTAAAGGCACGTATAGTCGATGAACCCAAACATCACTGAAGACCTCAAAAGGAGACTCGTCTCGGGACTCTGTTACTAAGTGAACTGAAGATAAATATGTTTCCTGTTTCGAAACGACTATTAATTTCAAGGAAGATAGGCTTAGCGAGAAACCATCTTTCTGAGTTTCGAAATGTTCAATGATCGAGACGACGATGGATCTAGAATCATGCAAACAAGGAAGATGAGTTCGAACTAAGGTGATAAGGCCTGGTGACTCCATGTCCTATGCCAATCGTCCTCCCTGCATCTTGCATTCCGCAAGGACAAGAAACAGAAAAAGTAATCGAACAATTGAGGTCACATTAATTCTCCTGACTATATAAGATTAAATGGAGAATCAGTGGACAAGAACGTATAAGAGGTAAAGATGAGGACATGAACTGATGCTTTGCCCGCTGGTTTGAGTCCCATTAGCCAAAGTAATCATTGGTAAGGGTGAAGTAATAGTAAGGGAAGATAAGAGATCTTTATTACCAGACAGATGATCGGATGCACCAGAATTGAGAATCCATGGGCCAAGAGAGTGTGTAAAATAGGCGTAGGCACACGCCCAGTAAATGTATAATGGAGGTAGATTTGGTGGCATGAGTGAGGCGAAGGAACTCCTCATATTCACCAAAGTGCAGAGCACCTTGAGACGGAGGCGAAGGCCGATCCTCAAATACAGGTGGGAGGCGCTGTAAGACTCAATTACACAGAGAAGGCGGTAAGACGACCAGTAACTGGAGCAACACCGGTCTCAAAGGTGACCTGGACACACAGCAATAGGTACAATAAGGTCATGTTAAATTTCACTCTGCGGGCTACTTAAGAATATTCCAGGAATCACCACGAAGGTTAGATGGAGCAAGCATCATCGAGGTGTCTAAGGAAGCCTCGGAGTGTCGAGACCAAGTCATAGTGGATGGATGGCGCAATAACCAAGCAAAAATGTCATCAAAGGCCTGGACGGCGGTTTACCGAGGATCTACCCTAATATCAATAAACTCAGGCTGTATTAAGATTAAGGATCATAAAGATTCGATCCATGTTGACTAGTAGTCCCGAATCGTGACTTTAGTATAGACATATATGAGCCATTTTTCAATGCAACATTCACCCAATAAAAGGAAGATAATTCCATACCAGTCATTTTCCTAGACTACTTCAACTAAGAGACGACATAAGAGAGGCGTTGAACATCAATGATATATAAATTTTCAGCTATCCAAAGATAATGACAAATCCAGATAATCCCTGGCCGGTCACAAAGGTCCTGGGCCTCTATGTGATCTGAGAATATTACAAAAAGTATAAGGCCTACTGTCAGCCGATCGAGGCATTTGACCAACATTAGATCAGAAGGTCGGACGGTCTCACACCATTTCCACAAACCAATGGTCAGAAGTCGCCCAAGACCTGATAAGGCTATCACTCCCTTGAGTCGACGACAATATCATGGAGTTCCAGATAGAAACGAAGAAAAGTTCAAAGCTTTGTTAGCCATAGGAAGAAAATCAACAAAATCAGCTAGAAAACAAGAGTACCAAACTGCCAAGGTCGAGGTCATGGAGGGTGTTGGGCCGACCTAAAAGCTAAGACATATCATAAAAGTCTGCAGAAAGTATCGGGCGTGAGAGCACACACGCATGACGCATGCGGAGCTTCGTCAGCGAGTTCTCGCGCTTCTCCGGCGGATTTGATCCACCGCCGACAGTCACCGCCAGGATATCTCGCCGCGCGGTCATTGCCGTAAAAGTCCATTGCAGGATGCGGGTTCCACCCAGAGAAAGAATTCATGCTTTCTGGGTGGATGAAGGTGGAGTGTATTTCAGAAGAGATCCAACTATTGCATTGGTCATTGATATCACATACAACAAAACCCTAACTTAAATCTTCCATGCGGTCATGCCATGTGAAGAAACAAGGAAATGATGTTTTTCTTATCGACAATGAATTGAATATTACAAGTCCCATCTACTTATTTACATAAGGACGGTTACAAAGGCAGCGAATAAAACTGCAGTGATATTCTGCAAGAATATCAGTTTAATAAACCATAAAATAGGATATTCTAAGAATATCCTAGGGAATAAACCATAGGATATTCTAAGAATATCCTAGGCAATAAATCAGAGGATATTCTTAGAATATCCTAGGCAATAAATCAGAGGATATTCTTAGAATATCCTAGTACAAATCGGGAGGATATTCTTTTTTTTTTTTTAGAATATCCTATGATTCCCAAGATATACCGTGAAGATCGTCCCAATGGTCGAGTGGCTCACTAAGGCTCGATTAGCCTGCAGCGGGTACACTCAAAGTCTATGGTTCCAGTTCACTATGATACATTTTCCTCGTCACTAAGATTACTGCTCATCTCTCCTCGTATAATGGGCCATATGCACCCACCAGATCAATCGGGACATCAAAATGCCTCTACATAACAACACTTGTCGAGGAGGTCTATAATGAGCAACCACCTGGCCTGCTGCTTGTGGAGCTCCTGATTGGTAATGAAGGTTACGCCGCCATTATAATGCTCAAGTAGTCACCCCAAGCTTAGTTTGGTTTGGCTGAATTCCTGTAGTTCAAGAGTTTAAGATGACTCGGAAAGTACAAACAGAATTCTCGCTTTCTTTCTTCATTATACGAAGTTCGTATGCTGCATTTAGTCAGATTTGTTTACGGGATGGTAATGTTATCATGAGTACAATCGATTTTGGTATTCAAAGACCAAAACATCTCTTCATACTTTCAACCAAGGACTCGTTGGGGAAACCTAAGTATTTTCTCGGGATCTGTAGATAGCCCAATCTAAATCCGCTGTGGTTATGAATCGTAGAAAGTATGCATCGAAATATTGTAAGAGATGTACGGCAAGACTTAAACCTCGTAGACATTCCTATTAATCCAAATGTCAACTTCGTATTGGGATACTCGTGAGCCTCTCTACGTGATCTGGTGGGAGATATCAACGACTACAAAAACTAAACTATCTCAACATTTTTCCGACCGTACATTTCCTTCCAATGAGGTCGTTAACTAGCTCCTCGCAAATCACCATGTGATAACCACTGGATGTCGTGGACTGCATCCTCCGTTATATTATGAACACCAAGCCAAGGTGTTATAAGAAAACAAAGGGTCACAATTTCCAAATTGGTCAAGATATCGTGATGCAACCGGCGTTCACCTATGATGACGCTCCACTTCTAGGTAGTGTTTTTATTGGTGGAAACCTAGTATCCTGAAGAGTAAGAAACATTTGATACAGCCAAATCAAGTGTCAAGATAATATCGAGCTACGCTGGGCGACATGTGAGCTCATACGCCAAGACATCTCCCTTCAGAGCCAAGATTCGTGGGAAGAATGAACAAATGAAACCACATGGTAATAATCAAGTCGCCTCCACATCGCATCCAACCTTGGCCTTTCATGAGAAGACCAAACATATCAGTTGTGATTGTCACTTCTTTTGTATAAGATCACATCGATGCATGATTACTATTATTAACTCGAGGACCAACTAGGTAAACGTGTTCACCAAATCTCTCAGAGTCCTAGAATACACATTTGTACAAGCCTGGTGCATTCGACTATATCCTCCAACTTATGATACAGAATCAGAATATTCTCTGTGATATTCGATTTATCTCCTACCAGATACATTATCCCTTTCTTTTTACATTTTATTGCTTTTCTTGCTCCATTCATTCGATATATATATAAAGTGTCTCTATACTATGTAATTCAGTTACTCATTCAATAAAGAAAAGCATTATTTTCTTCTCTCATTTCACACTAACGAGCTTCTCATCTCGTGCCAAAGACTTGCCTCAGATCTCGCGATCTCCTTCTCAAGGGGCGACAGGCCAATGCAAGGTCTCATGCCACATTGATCTCGTCATCTGGGCCGAGGTTAACAAACCTCCCCTACTGGGGTAGGCCAAGGTCCTCGTGGACTTCGCCATGCTCATTGATCACCTTCAAATCGCTATAAGATGGCGCCTTCTCCCAAATTCTTTACTTCACCGATCACGCCCTTCCAATGAATCAAGTACTTAGCCCACTTTGCTCTTCCGCCGCCCATCTTCCTGGCACCGCAGATGCCTCACAATCTCCTGTTTCGAACTCGACCGGAACATAGCGGGTTCCGCTGGCCAGACGAACCATAGATCATGATGATACGGCTTCAAGAAGTTTACATGGAAATTGCCCAGATGGAAGCCAATCTCACTCAGTAGCTTCAACCTCAGAGGTCACATTCCCAATGCGCTTCACAATTTCAAAGGGGCCATCATACTTCGGGATCAAGCCTCTTTGAAACTATTCATTTCGAATTTTCTTCCATATTTGGGGAGTTAGCTTGAGCAACACCTTCTCTCCTTCCTCAAATTCCAAAGGCCTCCTCCCTTTGTCAACATATTTCTTCATGTGTCTACTTGCCTTCTCAAGGCCGTCCCGAGCTCTACTCAAGTAACCTCGCCGGTCTTTGCAAACCAGATGCGTAGGCTCACGTTATGTCTGTGCTACTCATAAACCACATCCATAAAAGGTGTCAGGCTGTCCTCAATTGCTACCCCAAAATGGCTCATTCCGTATATGAACTTCTGTAAATTATAAGATAAATCAAGGCGCACTCCGCATAGAAGTTCCAACCATTTGTTTTGGGATCGCACATAGTGTCTGGTGACTACACTTGCTCACTCGGGCCGCCCACCCGTCATTCCCAGGGTGATAAGTCAGAGAGAACTTCAGACTCTATGGTCACATCTTGAAACAAATAACCCAAATCTGCCTGTGAACTGTGTGTCTCGATCACTCACTATGTCCTCTGTATCCCAAAGTTCTTGACAATGTTGTTGAAGAAGATGTGCGCTGCTTCTTGAACTAGACACTTACTCGGGGCCAGTATGAAGACAGCGTACTTAAAGAACCTGTCTACCACTACCAAAACAGATTCGAAGCCTTCAACCTTCGGGAACCCACTGATGAAGACCATAGATAAGCACTGCCATGGTCTCTCCGAAATGGGCAGGGGCTGCAACAAGCCCGCTTCCTTCTTCCGCTCTGTCTTATCAACTTTACAAACATAGCACATCTTGACATAAGCTTGCACGTCTTCCTTCATCTTAGGCCAATGAAAAGATCGTGCGATCAATGCCAATGTTCTTTCTTCTCTTGGTTGACCAGCCCATTTTTTATCGTGTGTCTCCTTCAGCAATTCTCGTCTCAAGTTGCTTGAAGGCACGTAAAGCTTTCCTCCTGTGAAGTAAAGCAACTCATTCTCTAGCCAGTATCGCCTCATGGTTCCCTCTTTCACTTACTCAACCAGCTTTTGATATGTCAAGTCTTGTGGAGCTTCTCGTCTTACTCACTCTATGAAGTCTGCCACAACTCGACTCAATGATCCCACGTAGCTCGCAACCTCCTTCCTACTCAACTCATTTTGCTACCGGGTCAGGTTTGATCAAAGCCAGGCACCCACACGCCAAAGCCCGCCAAGAACTCTCGCCATCGAGCTCGCTTTCAATAAGCTTTTCCGAGTTTCAAGAAGGTGTTGGCTACATTGTCACACCACCGTGGAATCGAGTCCCCATCAAGTAAAGGCTCCACGTCTCTAGGCAATGGATGACCATACTATCTCTTTCTCGCGGTGTCAGACTCGTCTAATCGCGCATCCAACTCCCGACTCTAGCACACTACCTAGGGCCCTATCCAATGCATACGTGTATACTTCAAACGGAAATTCTAAGTTGAACAGTCTCAAAACCAGCTCTGAGGTGATCGCATCCTTGAGCTTTTGGAAGGCAACTTAGCACTCTGCATCCCATTCCCACTTCCTCTCTTTGACTTGGAACACTAGTAAAACAACTCCTACTTTGACTTGGAAAACAAGACTTTCTAATTTAATTAAAGCAACTCCTAAAGGCAAATCTTTCTATAAAGAAATAGCAACTCCTAAAAGGAAATCTTTCTAAAAAGAATTAGCAACTCCTATTTCACTAGCAAAACAAACTTTCTAAATTAAATAAAGCAACTACTTTGACTCGAGAACAAATCTTCAAATAAACAACTCCAAATCAAAATAGTAACAAGACTCACAAAAATACTTGGAAATAGAAATATATTTGTGTCTCCAAGGTTTCACAAACTCTTGAATCTGAATTTTCCATCATTAAGATCAATTTCAAGGTTTGTCAGAGAAGCTCCCGTATCAACTTTTGAACTTTCAAGGCTCAACTCCATAAAGGCTTGATTTGACTCGCTCTTCAAGCTGGGATGGCCCAAATAAACCCTTCACGCCCATTGAAAGCCTTCAAGCATTTCACCTTTGCTTTTGATCGACCTAACGGCATTTGAAGGATCCTTTCAGGCTTTGATTCTTTATCATAAATAATCGAAAAATCACGAACCCTAGGGAACAAAGGGTCAGTTGAATTCACAAAAATGGTCAAAATGCATTGTTGCAAGCCTCGGACAAGGAGGACAGATAGCTAAGGAGATTCGTCAATGGTTGGCGACGCCAGAGGAAGAAGCTCGTTGCCGAAGAAGGTCCCATGTGTTCCCACGCGCCCGCACGTGGAAAATAGGCCAAGATTGCAGATCTGCACATGTAGCTCACGCGCACACTTTTCCGGCCACCGAATTTGATGGCTCTACTCATTGGTGGCCGGTGGTCACTCCTATGGGGACAGAATCACCCCACTCTCTCTCTAGATGGGTATTTCAAAAAAACACCCCCATGGCCCTCTTTCTTCTTCGTGAAATTCCTCTCTAATTTCCCTAAAATCTGAGCCTTGGGTTCTAATACCATGTAGAAACAAGAAAGGAAGAATTGGAGGAATGAATTCCTTGTGTTTTTCCATTGATCTAAACATGTATAAATACAAGAGCTAGATATATACAATTGGTAACTCAATCTAACATTCCTAATTAGTTTCACAACCTACAAGTAAAGTATATATTTACATTCTATAATATCACTCAAGTTAAACTTTACAAGGTTTATTCCCGTTAATTCAATTCAGGCATGTACATGCATTGAAAAGTAATAATGAGGATGGACATGAAATCCTAGGTCTTTTTCATAGAAGAACAGAGCCTATATGTCGAATTGTAGGTCCTCACTACAGCTGATAGAGTTTTTTTTCTTTCAAGTATTCTTATTTGTCAGAATTAAATTCATGATTTAGTTTACAGATGATTCAAAATCAATGGTAGCTTAAATCTATTGAAGTGGTTTGATTCTTTCTGTAAACTACTTTATGGAGTCTATCTCCAAATGTTGAAATTTCAATATTATCCTCTATTCCAAGTTCTTTTAGCACATATCAGTCAATATTAGGTTGGAGAGCATTTTAGCTGGTCCAGGGTTGAATAAGTTAGTCCATTCTTAAATACAATTTTCTTGCTCAGACGAAATGGTTTCTTTATGCTTTGGTTTTTCTCACTCTTTTATAGGAGGGCTATCTTCATCTGAAAATTGGGAAGTGCCTGAACTTTCTAATCATATCTGTTGCTTTGATTATGCCTAAAAAATTTCCTTCTGTTTTTGTATGTAATTTAGAATATTTCAAAATCATTGTTGCTTCATATGTGTGTCTATGTATATAAGTTTTATATATTGGTCAGCAGCAAGCATGCTGATGCTATGGTGCTTACTCGAGGGATTTTATGCTTATCACTCTGGTTTTTTTCCACCTGATTTGCAGATTGGGGAGCTAATATTGATGTAGTTGGTTTTTGTTTTCTTGACCTCGCATCAAATTATGTACCCCCAGAGTCACTTGTGCAATGGCTTGACCGTGACAAAGAAAAGAAGCCTGTCTATATTGGATTTGGTAGTCTTGTGAGTTTCTTTTCACTATTCATTCTCTTAGATATTCTATTAATATTTTGATAAGAAAAATGGCATCAGATACAATTAAAATTCTGTTAAAATATATTTAATTTTAAGAAATTGTTTTCCAGAGAAGGAAATTTCTGACTGTTCTTATCTGCAAAATTTTGTGGGTAAATTTCAAAAGCTTCAGAACTACTTATTGGTCTGGTTCTTTTAGGTTTCTAAGCCTAATTACCAAATTATGTTTCTTTTTCACTTCTTACTTGAGGGATGGGTAACAACAGTGCTTGAATTGAAGGACTAAAATATAAATGTAATATTTTCTACGTGAAACAGACATTTTCTTGTTTTGTGCTTGTCTAGATTACAGACTGAATTATTGGGCGCTTCTAACTGTTAAAGTTCCTTATAGTGAATCTGCCGTATTTCACTCTGATAGTGAGATGAAGGAAGGAAGTATCCTATGACTTCCCCCAAACTGGTAAATATGAAAGTTTGTGTGATTAAAAATATCATTGAAGACAGGTAATCATCCACTAACACTGGTATTGGTGATTATTCCCTTCACCATGGTATTAAAGCTTTACTTGCGGAGGAAATTTAATGGGTTGAAATTACTTGCATGCTATTAATAATTGTTAAGAAATATAAGAAAATGATGCTTTTCTTATTGAAAATGAATGAGTGAGTTGAAAAAATAGTACAAATCCTATCTACTTATATACATCAAGATGATATAAAGGTAAAGAATAAACCAAAAGATATTCTAAGAATATCCTAGGGAATAAATTAGAGGATATTCTAAAAATATCCTATGATTCTCAACAATAATTATCTGATGTTGTACACCTATAACACCCATAATGGAACAAAAAAGAAAAAAAAAAAGTGATTTTTGATTTTGTACCTGGCTCTACGGCTACTTATCCATGTCTATTTTTCTTGTAAACATCATCTTGACTCCTGAGTTTCCAACAGCCCTTGCCAGAACCAAAGAAAATGATGAATGTAATTGTTCAAGCTCTGCACAAAACAGGACAAAGAGGCATCATTAACAAAGGCTGGGGTGGTCTCGGGGACTGTAAGTCTGTGGTTCCTGTTTTGATCCATTTCATAGCTTGTAAAAGCACTAAATATCTTCCATTATTTAGAATTAACTATTTTAGGTTATGACAGTGGAAGGCTTAGACTTGGATTTGTCAGCACGGCAGCTGGAGGACCTCGTATATGTACTGGACAATTGCCCTCATGACTGGCTATTCTTACGATGCAGTGCTGTGGTAAATTTTCAATATCTTCTTGATTGATTCAAGTTCAGTTGAAATAGGTCAGCATTAGATTTGAAATATTGTGTTTCCCCGTGTTAACATCAGGTCATGTTTACATTAATATGATAAATTATGATTACCATGGGCATGAGTTTGACAATAAAATCAATTGCTTCAATCCACTAATGGCAACTGTTCAATTTTAAATATTGTTGCTTATTCTTGTAATGATGAAGGATAGGGAACATATGCTTTTTCTCAAGGTTGGCACTCTTTGGTAACAATGCTCCTAGAAACCTGCTAGCTTGGTCCAGTCCTATCTCATCTCTGCTGCACAAGCCATGCTTTATTGATGGCTACACCTATGTCTGATAATGTCTTGGACTCTATTTTAAAGCAGGGAGAGTTCTCTTAACAACACTGTTGGACTTTGCCACTTAAAGTGAGTTGCATTAAGTTTTTTTTTTTCCTGAAGAGTCCCCTTTGCATGTGGTGCAGCCTAGATAACAAGCAATTCCTAAGAGATAAGGAAGCATATCCATAAAACATATATATATATATATATATATATATATATATATATATATATATATTATCCTTCCGGGTGTAGAACATTGAATTACTCAAACTAATGATTATTGGTAAGATGGTAATTGTGCAGTCTTTTTGCAAGTGCCGTTCCTAATTCTTCCTTAAGATGTTCCGTGAAGGCAACAGAACAGCTGGAGCAATGATATTTTCTTTATAATAAAAGCTATTTTTTTTTATACCTATTCACTTATGCATAACATTGTAGTATTCATCTTGACTTTAACTTGGTCCCTTTCCTATGCTCCGTCTGTTAAACTTTAAACATTGAGCTGTTTCATTGGCAAATGAAAACTTTTTTGCATGCATATGTATATATTTTCATGTTTCTCACATTCTTGGTAAATTTTTGTGGTTTCCCACTGGTATATGAACTGTGAGTTGGTGTTTCTTTTGAGCAATTTCAGGTGCATCATGGGGGTGCTGGAACAACTGCTGCTGGTCTCAGAGCTGCGGTAACCACTAGCACTGCATTTTAACAGATTCTTGATTTCCGTGATTTTGTTCATTGGCTTGGTGAGGCTTATGTCGTTTCTTTGTAATGTAGTGTCCGACAACTATTGTCCCTTTCTTTGGCGACCAGCCATTCTGGGGAGAGCAGGTGCATGTCAGAGGCATTGGTCCACATCCCATCCCAGTTGATGAGTTCAAGCTTGAGAAGTTAGTCAATGCAATATACTTTATGCTAGATACCGAGGTATTTTCAATCTCAATATTGTGTAAATGTTAGGTTTAGGGTATTCCCAAGCAGTTAATCAGGGCATTATATTTTATGTCCAAAAACTACGACGCGGATACTGCTTGAAGGGACCATGTAGTGCTTTGAACCATCTTGTTGCCATTATTATTAATTTTCCTATCACCATGCAAATTGTTTGTACTTGTCCTTGTCCAACACCTAACCTGTCCCATTAAGATGGCGCATGCCATATAGCGCTTAACCTGTTAAGATGTGAGCTGACAATGTATATTATATCTGGCATTTTAAGCTCAAGCCATTAAGGCTGACACTAAACCCACAACATTTTTCGTAGTCTAATATCTCCCTTTCCTACTGCCTTACTCAAGAGGCTGGGCTGGACCCGCAATTTACATTATGCTCCAACTGGGAATATATATATTGTACTCCAGTATCTCAATCTAGCACCACCCTACACCTTAGGCTGCACTGGACTATATTATGCTCCAACTCCCTCTCACATGCAACCTCATGTCCAAGGCTGCACTTGCCTGCAATGTATATTGTGTTCTAATTCAGAAAATACATTTGATTAAGTTTTTGGAAAATTTATTCTTAAAAAAGGTTTATCTTTTTTAAACATGATATAGGTGTTTTCAGTTGTGTTCTGAACAACAATCGAAAATATTAAGAACAAACTTTATATTGTACAGAAGAAGCATGTACTACTTTCTTGGACAATAAGCTGAAAGAACTATGTTTCTCATGAGTTCCTGATTGAGAACTATTCTTTTTTACTGTCTTTTGAGAATTGTTGTTTATCATCTCTCAGAATTGCTAAGAAAACATATAAGCTAATTATGGATTGAAATACAGGTGAAAAATCGTGTATCTGCTCTAGCAGCAGCCATGAAAAACGAGGATGGGGTGACAGGCGCAGTGAACGCCTTCCACAAGCATTTTTCTCGCAAAAAACCCAAGGATGAGGTGGCTGCTCCGTCAGGATTATGTTCTCTAAAAGGGTGTTTTGGTGGCCATTGATCTTTCAATCTGTTGTTTCATCCATCTTAATTTTCTACCATAAATACTACTGTTCAAGAATCATATTCTATACCTCTGATGCTGTGCCATTGCCTGGTTTTTGCATTTAACCCTGGATTCCACTGACTTCGTTCTGCAGAAATGGCCTTGTTTTGGGAAAATGCAAAGAATCTTATAATTTGTGGCCATGAGGGATAAATGACATAATATCTTGAGCATACAAATTCACACTCAATATGTGAATACTAAAGTTGTGTTTGGTTTCTAGAAAATACTAAGGAAAGAAAAAAAAATACTAAGGAACATTATGCCTTGTTGTCTAAAGAAAAATAATACTCTCTCTCTCTCTCTCTCTCTCTCTATATATATATATATATATACTATTACTTGGAAATTTACATATTTTTGAATTTTTAAATATTTATATTGATGTCTTAAAATATATAAATTAGTCTAAAGTTGCAAATATAGAATGTATCATATTTAACTCTATTTTTATTTTCCTTTATTTTTTCCTCTACTTTTCCTTCCTTTGAATTTCTCCTCAAATTTTCCAGAAACCAAACATAGCCTAAGAGATCGATCTTGGAGCCGTAACAAACGGCAGGCTATGCATATGATGAATTGGACTCCATGAATGTTCTCTAATAAATGTCCTCTCCCCTAACAGATATCTGCAAGGGGCTCCCACTCTTGTTCATGTAAACCATTGGAAGATTAGTGTGGAAACAAGCTCAAGTTTTAATCAATTTGGTTATATTCCTAAGGAGGGGGGTAAATTAGGTGTCGTTCCTTTTTTGGAAAATCAGTTAAGGGCAGGTTGTGAATGAGAAAATGATCAGTTCAAAAGAATTCATTTGAAGCATAATCCAATTGTATAACTTATAACTTAAGATTGAAAATCTTGTTAGCAGATTTTTCACTTAATTATGAGCTTAAAGAGATTGGATATAAGTCGAATTAAGCTAAATCACTATAAATTTTTTATTTTGAATTTCTGTTACCTTCTTTCTTTATTTATTTTTAATTTGTTCTTATATTGATTTTTAATATAGTCTTACTTATATTGTCTCTTACATTATCTCAGTTTAAATTTACTAATGTGATCACCCTAGTCAACCTCTCCTTCCTTTTTCTTCTAAAGTAATTACTTCAAAGCAAGTTTGGGTAGAGTTGTAACACTCATAAAACCCTTTAAAGCAAGTTTAGGAATAATTAGGGTCATGGTTTGTCAAAAATATAAATGCATCCATTTTTTTAATGCAAAAAAAAAAAAAAATTCAAGTTAAAAGAAGGATGACTTAAAGTGTATGAAATTTTTTTGAGTCATTAACACCTTAAAGTGATCATCTTACAAGAAGCCCATGATCAATTTAAGTCTCTAAGGTAGGTATTGATCTTCTTCTATGCTTGCATAAGGAAAATTTTGAGCCAACTTTGTTAGCTCAATGATTCTCATGATCACAAATTTTAGTGAATATACTTATATTTTAAATCAAGATGAGTTTTACTAATACACCTCAAAGTGACAATCTTACAAGCCCATGATCAATATAAGTCTTTTAAGGTAGGTATTGATCTTTTATGGTTGCATAAGTAAAAATTTTGGTTAATAATTTTAGCTCACGATTCTCATAATCAAATTATAAAAATATACTACAGAATACTTTAATCAAAATGAGTTTTAAGTTAAATTTGGAAGCAAATCAAGATACTCATCAAAGATCAAAGATACTCGAGATAATCATTAAGGGATCAAAGAAAGGCAAAATTGAGTTTGCACAAACATTATTCAAGCTTTTTTTTTATTATACTTTAATTCCAAGGTAGTAAACTATCCCTATTGAGACTCAAACCTGAGACCTCTCCTCACTATGCCCTATGCATGTTTGAAATAATAAACGTTTTACTATTTGAGATAGGCATGATGAACACATTATTCAAGCTTATAAATCCTTATAAGATGTTCATTTGAATGCACTTAGGTTTTTAAAATTAATCCATACATGATTTTCATGCTCGGTCTTTAATTTTAAAATGCATATTTTTTTAGATTTGATTTTTAATTCAAAAGCTTTGGGCAAAAATTGTGTGTTTCAGAGTCATATATGTAAAATAGCTATTTGGTAAAGGATAGGGCTCAACTAGCTCAATTGGTTGGGAATTGGTTGAACTGATTAACTTTCCCTATCAGATCTCTTCCTAGTCTCCTAGTCCTCCGATGGTCATTTGTAGCACAGTTAATACCCAACTAGTAGTTAATTGATCAATCAGATCTCAATTGGGAAGAGACCTATTTCATTTTTTCTTTTTCTTTTTTTTTTTTATAATGAGTAAATCAAGAAACCTTGAAATTGAGAGTTTCACTTCATTTATAATATGGAGAACACTTGCTCTCTTAACTCCTTATCTACAAGTTTTATACTTTCAAAGTTTTCATTTCTTTTTTTAGTGTATTAAAATTCCATTTTCTAATCATCTTAGTGCACCTTAGTTGTTCATCCAAGCCATTCATCACACATGTTCATTTATTACTTAGGTTGAATGCGCTTCTATTCATTATTGAAGAAAGGTTTCTATTCATTAACGAAGAAAGGTTTCGAGAGATTAAAACTTCAAGTTAAGGGTATAGTTGAAGAGAGTTTGTAGATGTCTATTGGAGTTGGAAATCAAAGTATAAATATATTAGAAACTTGATTAAAGCTTCAAGTTAGAGAAACCCTCACACTTTTCAAACTTGAAGAGAGTAAACGTAGGTAATGAAAGTCAAACCACTATGAAATGTAGTGTTTGCTTTCTTTATCTCTATCTCTTTATTTATTGCTCTTTAATTTGCTCTAATTTGTTTCCTTTATTCATCTTTCTTCTTTAAAATAATAATAATAATAATTACTCTAATTTATTGAGATTGCAAAAGCCTCTAATGCACCACCCCTACCCATCGCCCTAGTCTCCTTCCTCCTCCCTCTTAGATGATTTTTCTTTTTCTTTTTGAATTAATTGACCTTTAAATTAATAAAATTTAAGTCTTTAACTTAAATTTTTAAGCTGTTGATGATATACGCAAGCCCAATAAAAAAGTTCAACCTAAAAATTCGATTTGATAAGTAAAAGAATCTCTCAAGTTTAAGTACCATTCCACCATTTCTTATAGAATCAATCCAGAATCATATCAATTGATCTTTTATGATTTCATGAGCTTTCTTTTTCTTCTTTCAAAGAGAACCTAACAGAAAGTAAGCGATAAAGATTATATAAGACATTTAAATTCTTAAGGGTAAAATAATTATTTTTAGCTATTTATACTGTTTCATGGGATGAATGAATTATAATTTATACGTGAATTTCAATCCCACTCATATGTTGGATTTAATTTCTACTAAAATTATTTGTTAGGAAGAATTAATCAAACATGTAACAAAGGGAAATAAATAATATTTATGAAGCACAAAAGATGGTTGTAGGATTACGTGCCTCTAGGAAAAATAATTGTCATTGAATGCACCATAACAATACCTTTTGTATATCTTTTAATATTTTTTGTATAGCTAAACACTTTATAGTTTAGTTACAATATACTAAACTATCCCCACTATAACTCGAACTCATGACCCTTCCCCTTCCTATGTCTGTCTTTTCGAAACGTTGAGTGCTCTACCACATGAGATGGACATGATGGACATATATCTTTTACATTATTACTCTTTACTTCATCATATTAACATCATGTCTCTTCTTATTTTACTTCCTCTCTCTTTAATCCTGTAAAAATGATTATCCTCTATCCTTCTTATTTTCAAAATTTTATTTAATCAATTTGTTAAAGTATAATGTTTAATTTATTTGGCAATGGGGTTAGAGTTAGTGGTTAAAGAGTTGAGCGGGACATAGGGAAGGGACCAGGATCGTGTCTTCATGAAAACAAAATACTACAATGATGTAATGCAAAGTGAATGGATGTCAAAAAAATCATTAATGTTTTTTTTGTTAGAGCCAAATTAAGTTTTGGTGAGGCCCACTTTTACAAAGCCAAATTCAATAGGCCTAGGCAATTTCTAAGATGTCAAATTAAATGAGCTCAAAACTATTTTTTGTGAAATAAACTTTTTAAAGCCCAAGCCTATGAAGTTAAGAGAGGAGGATTTCTTTGGAAACAAAGTCAGACTATAGTTGGATAAGTGGACAACAAGTTTTTCTAGAAATGGAGTTAAGCAAAAAATGGTACATGTACGTAGGCAGTTGGAGAAAATGGGAGCATGGGTGGATGGAGAAATTATGAACAAAGTCCCCATGATGGAGAATATAGACAGTTATTCATAGGAAACTGCTATAACAAGAGAGGGAAGACATAAGAGGACGGACCGACAAGGAATCAATCATCATCAACAATAATGAATCAATTATAGCAATTTAGCATTTCATCAAGTTCAAGCATTATAGGATTTTTAGCAATTTCAACCTTCTTATTTGCAAGCTCTAGTCAAGTTTTTTTTTTCTTTCTTCTATTTCTTCGGTATTGTATCGTTTCAATTTTCCTAGTAAATACAGTAATTCCTTCAACCTTTAATTCATTCTCATTAGTCTATTTATTGTGGCCTTTTTAACTTAGATTTAGGGGAACTATCAACGAAACCAAGGAATATAATTTTCGTTTGATCAAAAGTTTGATTTTTAGTACAATTTCAGTTTGGAAACACTTTAATTTCCTAGCACACCCACACAATTTTCAAATTATTTCTATGTACGTTGAAGTGAAATTCACAAAAATCACCAACATATTTTTGGCATGCCCGATAGGACCTATGTTTGCTAAAGATGCCACTAAATTTTCGGAGTAAGATATTTGTAGTCTCAGAACTCAGGATCTAATGCTACAGAAGCAGCACATGAAAGAATTGTTCCACCCATGGTTGACCTATCCATTTTGCTAACGTTGATGGTAAATCCTCAACCAATTGATGTACCTATCCATTTTGCTAACATTATTGGTGATTTTCAAGCTTTGATAGAGGATTTGAAGAATTAGAGCCTGATTGTCTCACAACAACTAGAAGCACCAATGGTCAAGCAGGTTCACCAAGCCAAGGCTATTGTGGAAGGGCTAAAACAACACTCTCATTCCCAAGTAAAGCTCTTGGAGGCAGTCTCAAGATTTATGGGAGGAGTGAAACAACACAAATAGGAAGTTGCTTCTAAACCTACAAGGAAACTATCTGATGATTTCGAGGGGTTGTTGCTACTTTTTCTATGCGCAAGTGCACACGTCGCTCACAAGTAATAAAGAGTAAGTAAAGTGTCGAACCCATGAGGGCTACGTCTATTGATTAATAGCCTAATTTAATCCTAGTTTTGTTTGGATGACAATTGAGAGTGAATTTATACTTAACCTAATTATCAAGATAATCAAATTATGGGAAAATCTAGGGTTTCTGATTTCACCTAAAGTAATCCTAATGGCTAGGGTTTGATAGAATCCTATAACATCATAATCATATGTTGAAGGTTGATTAATCATATTTTATTGTTGGTCTCTCTTGAGCAACAACCTATTCAAAAGACTAGGTTATTGCATCTTTGCCTTAAACCCCAAATCTAATGAAAGCATTAAGATTGGTTAATCCTTAAACCACGTGTGAGTCATAGATATCTCTATCCTATGATCATCACACGATACTCCATTCCTAATCTCATCCTTCCACCTCTTCTCAATCTCACGTCAAATGATAAAATCATACAAACAGTGGTCAATTGCCCATAAGCATTATGAACATAATGAAATACTCAATATATATATTGAAATATTATGCTACAAGATTACAATCAAAACCCTAAACCATTGTTCATAACATGGCTACATCATAGCTCTAGATAAAGAAAACTAAAACATCCTAAATATTAAAAAGCAAAAATAAAGAGAAGACCTTAGAAGAAAGAAGAACAATTCTCGAGATTCAGGTGAACTCCTCAATCGTCCTTCAATTTCTAGTGTTGCTCCTCACTTTTCTACATCTTCTTCTTCTCGCCTTTCTCTCCATATATATAACAAGCCCAGAAGAGAGTCCTCCTTATGTGTGTCTTTCCCTTCCAGATCATCAAAGGAATCACCCCCACCAATCTTCATAGATTTCTTTCCACCTTTGTCGCCACAGGATTAGAATTTCTGCAATGACTTTTAAGGATCATAAACCAACTCGAGATCCATCCTAACTCAGCTCTTCTCAGAATTCGCAATGGATCATAATAATGAAATCTAACTGTAGGCTGCCCAACTGCATTGAAAAATTTTGCAATCACCAAGGGCAATTGAGAAATCCAACAAAGAAGAATATACTGCATTGTGAAACGTTCTCAATGGATTAGGGCCTGATGAGTATATAAAATACTCATCTTTTACTCTATGTTTTAATTAGTTTTTAGTATTTTTATGTTAAATAAGTGTCCTAATTCTATAAATGTTCATCTTTGTGATTAGGTCAACAATTTGATAGAATTCCAAGTAAATATGTTAAAAAAAGGAGGAAAATCTCAACAATTTCCTCTACACAACATACAGCTAAACTTTGTATTCAACTTTTCGGGGCCAGGTGATAAGATCAAGTGGAACTAAGCTTCACATGAACGGATTTCACACTTCAAGAGTTGTCCAATGATACAAAGAACACCAAATTTGGAGTCTGAATGAAGAAGTTATGCAAGTTGCAATCCATGAAGATGTTTGCCGCTGCAGAAGGAATTTTAGCTTGCTACAAAGGGTTACAACCCACTGCAACGTCCAGAGAAGGAGTTTTTGGCATGTCAAAGTGACCACTACAGTGGGAAACGCGCTCGCTATAGCGGGACATGGAAAGCCCAACCAATTTCATGTGATTATGGGTGGAACTTTAAGAGTGGTTATAAATAGAAGATCTTCGTAAGGCACTTACAGAGGTTGTGAAGGGTTAGTTAAAGGCGACAGACAAGGGGTCAAGAGCAAGAGGTTGTGGACTTGAGATGGAGATGATGAGTGCTTCGATCAGGTGAACAAAGAACTTAGTTTCACTCCCTTCTCTAAACACTTAGCTGATTTTGAATTCTTTAAGAAAATCCAATTCCATTATATTCCTTAGTTGGATGAGGGTGATGATGTAGCCTTAAGTACGCTTCGAATGGATTGATTTGTTAATCATGTTTTCTGCTCCACATATACATTTATTTCATTTGCTGCTTCATTTCTCGACCTTATTTATACGGCTAACCGCCAAATACGGGCGTGTCTGCTCGGGAGTTCGAGATCGAGAGATGACTTACCCTAGAGATATGATTATGCACCTGGTCAATAATAAGAAGAGAGATATCCCGGTTCCCAGTTTGATATTTAAGCTGCTTTGAGTCTATGGTCAAGGTGAGAGACGCAATAAACTTAACAAGAGATTGTGCGCTTATCGCTGAAAGAATTTCTTATAGGCATGATTAACCCACTAGCATGAGTTTATTGATATACTGAATGAATAATCTATCTAGGTTGAAAAATCCATTGAGTGTAGTAGGTGAAGGCGAAACCCTTGTTTTCATTAATTAGTTTATTAAACAATTTAGGAATAGTTTTCCTTTTTCTTATGGTAATTCATTATGATTTTAGGTCCAGATATATTTAAGTCGTTAGTGTAACAATTGACACACTTTTCCTTGTGGGACGACACTTGAATAGCCATTATACTACATGTTCCAATGTATGTCGCGCCCGAGCTCCAACTCCTGGACAAGGAACCCATCCGAGGACACCTTACGCTCAAAACCATTTGTCAAAACACATTTCATATAAACATACTTATATATAAATATATGATATCATTACTAATACATTCATTAATATATAAAGATATGATCATATCATTTCAAGATGGCCCATATCTATTCTTTAGTACAACATATTGATACAAAATGGCATTCCATGCCTTCAGAATATTACATTTACAAGATATTATTGGGTGTTCCACCTTTTTCACCCTTAATAGTAAAATACATTCATGAAGATTTATACATTTTGATTTTCATACAAAGACAATTACAAGGATATCATGAAATGTAGTGGTATGTATGAAACGGAGATTTACTGAGCATCTAACTCGAGTGACGCTTTAACCCCATGCTCTATGGGTCTTTCATTTTTCTACTATCTACACGACACTAATGTGCAGAGAATCAACGCGCTAAGCATTTTCTTGCGCTTAGTGGTTCTTTACGTTTCTATTCTCATTTCATACAATCAATACAACATATATATGCATATATAAACATATAAGAAGACATTTTATATATCAAATTAATCATCTCAATTGACATCCAATATGTCTATTTTCATAACATTTCTACGTTTGTCTGTCATTCATGTGATCCATGCAATATATATATATATATATATAGGTATACATATATATATATATATATATATATATATATATATATATATATATATATATATATATATATATATATATATATAGATTTATAATAGTTTAAATATACATTCATTTTATTCGCATAGAAAACACAATGATTCACACTTTTAATGTTTACTTATATAATTAGTATTTTGTCACTACTCAATCACACAATTTTACACATTTGTTAACCATTTTCAAAACGACCCCAACCAAAATTTCCAAGGCATAGAATAATCTGAACATCGGGCACTGGCCCAAATACTTAGGCCGGGGCCGTCGACACACTTTTAAGAATTAATAGTCCTACTGGTTATGGACTAGTTATTTTTACATTTGAATTTTTTATACACTTTACCACACTGCCCCACTGGGCTTAATCTGTGATGTCACTATCAATCATATCATTTGCAGTACTACTACATTTATCCTTATTGGTATCCCTAACTTGAATATGATGACAAACATTTTCTTAAGGGCATTACTAATTTATCATAGTAGTTACAAGATTTTATTCTCTATTCCCCTATATTAACATTTTCACAATACGATTCACATATTCGACAAATTGCCAGACTCACATGCATCCTTATTTTTGCCACTGATAGATCATTTATCAATGATCTTTTACACACACATTTAAGAGGAATTAAACACATGTCCACACAACAAGTTGATACTCAATTATAACACTAAACTAATTTATTTATGGTTCAAAACTCCACACATGCGGATTTCATGGTAATCCACTTGAATTCAATTAACTAAACCCAAACCAATTCATACATGGTTCAAAACAGAGCGCATATGCATATTTTATATAAAACCTTTTAGTTTTGATGACATAGCAAACACAAAATTTAAACAAGAAGAGAAATGTGAAGAATAAACTAAAAGGGTTGTCGATTCTTGACTCCTATTCCTTGAATCCCTATCTTAGCTCAGGTTTTATTATCACCAATTTCTTAATCCATCACAACACATTAACATTAGAGAACAAACAAAGAAAATTACTGTGTATTAAGTTTCATATTGTGGTTGATTTTTAAATTCAATACACCTTCACTTGCAAAATTTTCTGGTAACAATTAAGCCATATTTTACCCAAATTTCCTTCAAAAAAAAATAATAGCTCTATGAGTATATTTTTAGTAGAAATTGGAATCATCTCATTTGGATCATTACAACTTAACTTATGGCCAAACACCAAATCGTATTGAACAGAGATAACCTGAAGAGTTTTTACCCAGATTTTCACTTCAATCTCAAAAACAGGGGACTTAGGGTTAGGTTTGCTTCTTGGTACCTTCTATAATTTTTTAGGTCTACTTTGATGTTCTTTCCCAACTGGAATCACTCAATTTTGATGACGAATGACCAAGTTATGGCCAAAACAAAAACATGACATAACCTAGAAATTTTCCTGTTTCTAGACTCTATTTTGGTCCATCTCGAAAACACCAACATGGCTGCTATTTATTAACACTCGCTGAACTGCTTTTAGCCTCAGCCATGAGTCTTATGCACCATCTCCATTTAGAATCATCAAATTGAGGTCAGAGGCTAAGAGTGGCCAAAACAAAATACGGGTTTTTAGAAAAAACTTTGACAATACCCTTCAAAACCTATATTATCTCTTTTTTGTACATTTTCGTCTTTGAGAACCCACAAGCCAACAAACCAACCCAAAGCAATAAAAATCCATTTCAAAAACAAATTACCCAAAGATGGAAGAGTTGGTGTTCCCCCTCCTAAGCTTCTCAATAGGCCCCTCAAATCAAGCCTAAACATACACTCTCTACAACCAATTGGAGCTTATTTTCAAGGGGCGGGAAATTGGTTATAAATTTCATACCAAGTCATTCCATGAGGTGATGGAGTCTGAGAATATCAAACAATCCAGAGCTATCTGATCGTTGCTTCTATTAAATAGGAATAGCCGTTAGCCCGAGAGCCTGCTACTCCCATTACACTCACTTTATGTCACATCTAATGTGCTTCCACAAATGTGCATTCTGATTCTCTTACCAGTAGCCCATGAACATATTGTGGAGCATTTGCAACGTCACTCTTTTCAACTCAAAGTTGTTCGCTTGTACAGTGGTCAAGGCATAACCGACCGAACAACCGTAGTGGCAAGGCAAACTCTCAAGTAGCATATGCGACATCGTGCTATGCCTAAGGGTGTGGCCGGATTTTTATAGTTTGTGTGGTATTGGATTTTTTATAGATTTGTCCATTGTTCACCGTGGTTCATACATCATAGACCTGTCCTACATCTGCCCGATCTTTTGTGATTGGAGCTAGAGATTATGTGGGTCTCTCTACGTAATTGATGCAGTGTCCGTTCTGGTTCAGAATCGAATGGAAGCAGTTCCCTTTGCCCTTGTCTTTGCATGCACTCTAAATACTTTCCTGAAATCACAGGATAAGAACAAAACCAAATCACAGCACAGATGCAATAAAGAAGAACACGTAAACTAGGAATAAAGTAAAAAGAAATGATCGAAGTGAGAATCTTAGAAAGTAAATTTATCAAAGTACTATCTGGCAGTTATTGATATCAACGCTAAACTTATCCTAACCATGACGCCAAAACTTGAGGGGCTGAAAGTGAGTGTGCAAAATTAGGTAGGAAACACAAACCTGTGTGCGCAAGTATACGCGTCGAGTTGACGTAGTGTTGGTTAGTCAGGTGTCATTCCCTTAAAGAGAAGCGTGTTGACTACTGATTTAATGAGTTCGACAATATTTGGATCTAATCTTAAAGCGAATCATGACTAAATTACTAGAATTAACAAAAACTTAAAATTAGGTGTATTTAATTATATCAATGATGAGAAACCTAGGGTTTTATCGTCTCCTACCACACTTGATAGATGTCAATTCAATTAAGGACTTATTGAAGTATTCATATGAGTTATGTTAGCGGGTTGATCTTTCCTATAAGATATTCTCTCTCGAGATATATTTGCCTATCTCGCCAGTGGGATGTATTGCATCTCTGCCTTAACCCCTCGACTCCGAAACGCCTAAATGTGCAAGCCCTGAGTACCCGCAGCACGATGCGGAATATCACCATTCTTGACTGCAGTGTTGCTTTAACCATGTCCTAAGTTATCTTCTCGATCTGGAAACTCGACTTTAGCATGTCACGGTTGGCCAGACAATAACATGTAATTAAACCAAGAATTAAAGCAAACATATGAACTCATATTAACATTCAAATAAGCCAAAACTGAAAATCGATCCATCAAACTGTGGTTAGGGTTGGCAAAACCCTAGATAAAAGAATTAGTTCATCATATTATTCATTACAGATTAAAAGATGTGAATCATGAGGTAAGTTAGGGGAAGAGCTACAAAGGAATTCGTCTTCACAATCTCTCCCCAATCCGTCTCTGTTGATCTCCCTCTGCGTGTATCTCCTTTTTCTTGTCTATCCAATCCCCTTTCTAGTTCGAAATTACTCCCTTTTTAGACCTCGAGATGCGGGCCCATCAGTGGCCTAGAAAGCTAGGGTTTTTTCGAGTTCTCGTAATGGAAAGGGAACCTCGCTTCGCTGCGACGAAGGTGGCTTCACAGCAGCGGACCCAAGGCCTTTGATTTTAGGGTTTCTGGTTCGCTGCGGCGAAGGGACCCTTTGTTGTGGCGAAGGGACCCTTCGCTGTGGCGAAGTGCTTTGCTGTGGCAAACCCATAGCCCTTTGTTGGTCCACCTTTTTGTCGTTTCTGCTTCCGTTTTGTTTTCCTGTCTTTTAGCTGCCCGTTTGATTCCATTATCGCCATATTCTATAGAACAAGTTAATATGAGGGATTAGCGTAATATTACTAAAAATGTTTGTGAATCATGCATTTAAGCTATAATGAACATCGAGAATTCAACTGAAATGCATGCATGATTCACCCCGATCAATAAACCATACATTTCACTAATTAAAGATCCACGTTCCTTTCGAAAACATGAGTCTAATCAGTTACTTGTAGAATAGAAACCTCTTTCTAAGATCTGAGTATTTTCCTTTCGATTACTTCACACGAAATCTTAGAATTTGAAAGAATTCTTTATAGACGAATATGCAAGCCTTCTCTAATCTAATTGGTATCTCATCCTTCAAATCTAATAAAATTTTCTATCTCCTTGATTAGATCTTTGCTAACATGGGATCAAGATCCTTTCATCATATTAAGGAGAAACCTCTAATCAACTAAATTGATACATCATCCACCAATCCTCATACCATGAGTAAGTTAGTGATCTATCAAAGTGATCTTTCAGAGTTCATTAGTTCCATGATAATTCTTATACCCCAGTAACTGCTCCCACTACTCTCAGGAATCTCCATCTTTGTGTCACTCAGAGGGCTTCCTAGAAATCAGAGTAAGATACAGTCCTTTTTCTGGGTACAAGCTACTAATATTTCGAACAAGTAGTTTCAAGAACAATACCAATCAAATAAATCAGGATTTCTAACTATAACGTTCGTTCAAGTTGAGCTAATATCAATAATGAACAGAGATCCAATCCCAGATGGAGCTTAGTCTTCCAAAACCGGTTTACAAATAACAGTGACTAAATGATTAGGAAAATTCACTTAAATTGCAAGCGAACTGAAATAAATGAATTCCAAAAAATTTCCAAATTCCATTCAATTCAAACAGTAATGAAAACTGTATTTTTACAATGAATCAGCACGAAACTTCTCACTAGATCACTGTTCAATCCCAAAAAGAACTAACTGAAATTCTAATCTAAAACCACCTGAAAGAAAAGAAAATTAATATAAAAAGGAGTTCTAGCTACCCAGAAGTTCCTGGTTTGAGGGAACCTGCGCACAATGCTCTAGATTCATCTATTTATAGATTTTCAGATGGGCAGCACTTCTAGGCACAAATTGTGGATCCCCAAAAATTCTGGCCCCATTAGTAGCTTTGTCGTGACATAGAAAATCCTGTCACGACATAGTTTTCATCTCTATTCCCCAGCTCTTGTCGTGGCCTCCCGTTTTTTATCGTGACATGATTTTGGTATTTCTTCTTAGATGTTGTCATGATAAACTTTGATAGTGTTGCGACATAATTCTGCTGAAGTTGTCTAGTTTGTGTCGCGACATAAAAACCTGGTTGCAACATGACTTGTCATTTTCTGCTGTTCTGAATTCTGTCACGACATAAATTTCTTTGTCGCGATAATCTTTTGTTCTCTCTTCTTCTTCTTTTGTCGCGACATAGTTTTCTTTTTTCGTGAAAAAAGTTTCTTCCTCCAGCTCTTCAACTTTGTTGCAACATCCTTTGCTATGTTGCGACATTCTTTTATGGTTCTTCTCAACCTTTGTCACTAGCTGGACTATATGTTGCAACATTGAAATCTTTGTCGCAACAAACTTATCTTGGCTGGTCTCATGTCTCTTCCATTTTCTATTGCGACATAAAATTTCTCTGTCGCCATAAAAATCTCTTACTTTCGATAACTTTTGTATGGCGACCTGTAATCTTCTTTGTCTGACAGAGACCTGCCTTGAGTTCTTTCTTGTGGCATTTGCCTTATTCTTCTTGTAATTCGCCTCCCAATGAGTACGAGTTCACTTCAACCTCATGTTGTGTTTGTCACGGCATAAAAATTCTTTATCGCGACAAAGTCTTCTTATCCTTCATTGATGACTCTTAATGTTGTGTTGCGACATAGTTTTCTTCTGTCGCGACATATAGTCTGCCTTGGTCTTGTCATAAGATGAAATGTCTATCGCAACATAGAAAACTTTGTCGCAGGCTCATTGTCTTGATATGTCTCATTGTTTTTCCATTTTCTGTCACGACAGAGATTTCTTTTGTCGCGACAAAATTCATCTTATATCTTCAATTCTTTACGTCGAGACAGAGTTATGAGATGTCGCGACAAAATTCCACTGTCGTTTTCTTGATTAGTGTCTCGACAGAGTAAGGAATGTTGCGACATTCTTCTTCATGAACTTCTCCAGCTTTGTCATGACATAAAATCCATTGTCGCGACAAAAATCAGTCAGTCTATCTAAAATTATGTCGCGACAGTCTTCATTTCTGGCTTGAGTTCAACTTGTTCCTTGTTGCAACATAACTACTGCTGGTTCTATTGGGATTTTGTCACGACATTATGAAACTATATCGTGACAGAGAATTCTGCACTGACCATTTTTTCTGCTTTTCTTGCTAGAATTATCTCTTTTTCCCTTAAAACCTATAAAATAAAAAGTTGGTGAATATTCCATAATTCAACATTAAAATGAATCATAAACTTCTAAAAATATGCTAAAAAAATAGATTAAAAGTAGATGAGTTTAGGACTTATCAACAACCATGAACTCTTTAGGATTCTTTTCCATATCACTTGGAAAAGACCTTGAAGAACTTTCTTTCATTGAGTAGGCCAGTTACCCCATTTGACTTTCCAAATTCTTCATCAACGCATTCATATTGGTTTTAAGATTGGCCATTTTAGATTCAAGGTTAGATATTCAATGATCTTAAGCCTTACTCTTCTTTTTTTAGAATCAGTCAGCAAAGCAATAATAGTGTCTTCAAATGAAGATGATCTTTTTTGTCCTTTAAACTTGAAGTTAGAAACTCCATGTCCCTGAAGGGTAGATATTCAATGGTGCATATTGTGAACTAGAATTCTATGGGGCTTGTTGGAAATTTTCTTGATTTCCATATGATAAATTCTCATGATTTCTAAGTCTAGGATATAATGCAAAGGTAGGTTGTTATTATGCTTGAACACAGAGCTTTTGTTAGCCCCAACAAACTGAGCATCTTCTAAGAACAAGGCTCTAAGTTCGAATAAGAGCTTATTCTCCCATGGTAGGGCTTTTAGGTCTCTATTGACTCAACTGCTTTGATATGGCTATCAATTGTGCTTGTAGAGCTGAAAACTAATCAAGTTCTAGCACTCCTTGTTTTCTTCCCACTGATCTCTCTAATGGAGCCTAACAGTTGTTCTTTTCTAATTCTTCTAACAACTCATGTGTCTCATGTGTTGTCTTTCTTATGATCGATCCTCTTGCGTTTAAACAATAAATACATTAGTAGTCTGGAATGCATATTGTTACCCAATGAGTAGGAAAATTTTGAACTCAGACGATATAATTCAGTTGTCAGTATCTTCCTCTCAATAGTTCCTTGAATATTTCCCAACCATCAAATAGTGTCTCAGATTCTCCTTACCTAAAATGACTAATTTCAGCCTTTATTTATGGTTATGCAGTGGAAAATTAAGCAGTAAATGCCCCCATCAAGTTGCTTCCATGTCTCAACAATGGACCCTTAAGGTAGGCATTGATAGCAAGATCTTGCCTTGTCCTTCATCGAAAAAGGAAATAAACTCATTTTGATCACATCATAGGGTACTCCATTAACTTTGATTGTATGAGCAAGTTCCAAAAAGTAGACTAAATGTCCATTTTGATCTTCAAAAGAATGACCACCAAATTGATGTTGTTGAACCATAGAAATAATAGTGGCCTTCAACTTAAAGTTATTGGCATCAACAAAGCTGTAATCTCAATCTGCACACTATCATTCAGCAGTCAAACTTCAGCGAGCCAATGTTCTCATTGTGGACTCTCCTCATTTCTATCAATATGATTTTCAGCCATGATTGTCTCTTCTACTCTCTTTGTTTTCCTCAAGCTTCCCAAAGTTCTCTCAATTTCAGTATCAAGAAGTATAAGCTCAAAATCAGGCTTTCTATGCATAAAACCAAGAACCTTAAATCACAAAACAAAATAAACAAACTGGATTCAAAGAAAAACACAAATAAAATAAATATGCACAAATGTGTGAAATTTACCAAAGTAGCAAATCCTTCAAACAAACACTAACCAAACAACAAACCATACTACTGATAATAATACTAGAAAACTGGTCACCCGCGCATGTCGGTTAAAAATAGTCGCCTAAAAATAACGGCGTAATGTGCCATAAGTAATAGCGTTTTCTGCACTTAAACCGAACACGATCCCACATGAAAGTATTTGTGGGGATTGGCACCGCCACGTGATATTTTCACTATTTGAGCTAAACAATGATTTGGAATAAGATTTTCAAAACAAAAATATAAAATAAAAAAGAGGAAAACTGGGAATAATTAATGTTCACTCACTCAAAATGGTCGATTTTCAAAGAAAAATACTCAAGGATAAGGTACTAGGGTTGATTGTCTCAATTGATGCGTTTCGATCTATATTCATTAAGTACAAGAGTATACTTGTGCTTGTCTTAGGGAAATAGTATGAGGTTCCCACTCTCGTGGCTCCCATTAATTTCTCACACCAATTCCCTATTCACTGCTAAGTCCATCTAGGTCATTAAATGGTACTTTTCTACAGCAACTTTTCCCTTATGCGTCTTATTGGTCACCGCTAAGTCCATGCAATCCCCACATAATGTCAAATTGATGTTTTACCCTAATAAAATCCATTCAGTACTAGACATTTATAATTTCCTAAACTTATTTGATTAGGTTAAATTGATTACCATGATGAGTCCAAAAACTCATTTGATTTTTAATCCATTTTTCTGAAGTATTTTTTAAAGAGGGCATGACGTATAGAAGTGGCAGAAACATGGATATTCTGCCCAAATTCACTGCAGAACACACGCGAATCATCAAGGTCCCAAAGAAACTGTAAGAAAGCAAATAAAGTGAATGAGGTTGCAAACTGAAATTGGGGAATGACGAGTTCACGCTTCAAGCATTTCCGTCATTTATTATCACTGGGCACTTACTCAGAGAGTCAGGCTTTATCAAACTAGGTCGCGGATCGAAATTCGAGGTTACGACTCGTAAGTACAAGGCATTTAGTGTTGAGTCACACCAACAACAGCATGGCTGGGTAATGCTGAATCAAATATTCAAGGTAGAATCTTGGAGTGGCGACACCCTGCAGGTCGCGATGCCCAGTGAACAAATGAGGTCGTGACGCCAATCGAGGTTAAGGCGATTGATCCGTGAAGCCTGTGAAGTCCACGCAAGAAAATTGAAGTTGCGACTACTTTATTAGTCAAGGACCTCAAAGAAGGTCGCGACTAATCATTCAAGTCGTGACCTGAAGAAACACTGAGAAGTAAAAATCCAGGTCACAACTACGTTTGAACAACTGGGACCAAATGCAACCAGAAACAGAGTAACCATGAGGTCGATATTGAATACATTAAAGGGCAACATTTATATCGGATTTTAATTCCCTCAGCTCATATTTTGCTCTCATTCTGTGTAAGAATAGGTGCCTTTGATCGTTCTCATGTTTTTGTGCTTGCGAGGTTTTGAGTTCAGGTGCACACTTTTTTTATGGGGTTCGTGTCCGGACGAGATGTAGATCATTGCGGTTGATGGCGTGCATTGTCGAAGCCTCGGGAAGTGCTACGGTGAGGGGTAGCAATTGCAGAGGCAGTGGTACCGGTACCACATGCAATGGTACCGGTACCCACATGTAATGCCTATTGGGTATCGGTGCCAAACAGCGGTCAGGTACCCTAAAGCATCCAGGCACCGGTGGCCTTTTGATGCAGGGTGCCACATGCGTCTTGGTACCAACATGTAATTTTTGCGGGATTTGAGCAGAATTCCAATCTTGGTGCAAGGGTACTCTTGTCTTTCGACCACCACTTCGAGATCACTAAGAAGAAGGGTATTTAAGCAAAAGGAAGGGTGGAGAGGAGCAATTTGGATTCTAGGGTTTGGTTCTAGAGAGTGAGAGTGTTTTCTCATATTTTTGCTAGGGTTCATAGAGTAGAGCAGAGTATTTAGTTTCTCTCGGATTCTGGATTTCAATTACGTGTAATCTTTCAGTGGATTCATATAACTCGGTATTTCCTTACGGGATTTTGTGCTTTTGATACCCCAATCTTGCAATTGAAGTTTTATTTCTCAAGTCTCATTTATGAGTAGTTTCTTATCAAATATGAATCGATTTCTAGTTTCAATGAAGTTCTAAACTCCCATGATGGGGTTCTAATGGTGGAAACTCACCTCCGTCAAGGTAATAACCCTAAATTCCTCTTTTGTGCTTCAACGGGATTGTACGATGCTTTCGGCCTTGTAGAAATCTTATAAAACCTTGGTTGGCATCCTCTTGAAAACATGTGAGCGAGACCGTTACCGCGTTGTGCTTGATCATGAATCTGGCTGGTCAAGCAAATTGTATGAACAAGTGCTTGTCATCGCTGAATCGTTCTTCGTTTAAAGCTTTTAATGTAAAATTTTCCGTCGAAGACCATTCATCAATGGCTCCTAGATGAGATTGTGAATAAGAGGTGGGAAATACTTGATCGGCAGTGAGTGGAAACCTAAGAACCCTATCAATCACCTTTTTGCTTTAAAATAGTTAACTTAATCGATTACTCAATCAATCAATCATAACCCCCAGATTTTACTTTTAAACGCACATTGTTTGGAGAATACTCCCTAAGGATCACCTAGGAAACCACTCCCTGTGGAAATGACATGGACTTCCACAGTAGTATAATGCTTGACGACCTTAGTTCCCTACGCTTGGGAATGAATTTCAGCATATGAAGCAGGCAGAGAAGCAATTTTAGCGTCGTTCTTTTGGGAGTGGCTGGCGATCTAGTTGATCTAAAGAAGAGAGCTAGAGTAATTTGCAATTGCATTACCGTCACAGTACGTTCTGCTCACCTTTTCTTTTTAATTTGTTTTCGTGAAGAATCTAAGTGGAAATCTGTCTAGTAGGAGTAAGACTGGTGCATGTCGGTTTGGGCTCGCAACGAGCAACGCCGACTTGTAAGAATTATACCTCGAGAGTGCGAAGGAGTCCACGATCAAGACAATTGTTTCAAGAGAACCCTACATCTCAAATGGACCATCCTGAGAGTCAGCAAACTCTCTTCAATCCAAATGCCCAAGGGTTACCTGTTAACCCACAAAGACTCCATGAACCTCCACAATAAGGAGATGGTGTGGCACCAGGAAACCCGGCCCGATAAGAGGAAATGTGAATTTCATTGAAACCAATATTAGACCCCCTTGGCCCTTTACCTAATGTGGAAGAACTCTCGAGAGATTCTGCTGACCTCGAAGAACCACGACAAATTCATGTATTCGCCAACACGAAGGAGCTAACCAATTCCTCATGAAATTAGAGATGATTCGCCTTCTCCTGTGTATCAAGGGAGTCGATTACGAGAACCCCTACTCATTCATGAGAGACTTGAGTTTGCGGTCGTTCCTCTCTATGGATCACCCCTCCATATAATTTGCAAGTGTTTTTCCTGTTCTCTCTCTAAAGGAAAAGGTAAAATATGGTTTTCATTAGCTTGCACCCAATTGATCTTTACAGGAGGATATGTGAAATGAATTCCTTAACAAATTCTTCCCTCCTGCACGTACCAATGCCCTCATGCGAGCAATCCACAACTTTTCTGAAAAACCGGGTGAACCTTTTGCTGTGGTATGGGAAAGATACAAGGACCTCCTCCATGCTATCCCTCATCATGGGTTGGATGTTGGGCAAATTTGTGCGTATTTTCACCAAGGACTATCCTTGAATAACAAACAATACATCGATTGGTGTGTGCGGGAGAGTTTTATGAGAAAAGTCACGAGGAGAGGCAATTAATTCTTTGATACCATAGCAGAAAATGCTCAGGCATTGGGAGACTAATACCTCCTTAGATACTTGCTAAAGCGCATAGTACACCTCACAGGAGGAATCCATCATAAGAATGATGACCTCTGACAAAAATAAGCTAACTTATGCAAAGAGTTGGAGGCTATAGAATTGAAAGAAATTGAATGAGGTAACTAATTATTGCCTCAAGTACCCTCGATGCCTATGGGATCTTAGAGTGGAGGAGCCATGCATCATTTGCGATGTGCCCGCTCAAGCTAATGCTTGCTCTAACCTTCCTCAAGTTAAGGGAGCAATCCGAATAAATGACTAATGCTCTTAACTGCAAAGCAAGTTGCCTTCAATTCTCCATATAAAAGCGTGCCAATCCGGGGGTGGGGTAAGCGCAATTTTAGTTGGAGAAATGAGGAGGCCCACACAACTTGCCAAACCAATCAAGGCTGACTACCCCAGGCCAAAGCTTTCAAGCTAAGCCCTACTGTTCCAAAATCAAGGTCCTGAAGTTCCTTGTGAACCACAACCGAGGTTTCCATCCACAAATCTCGAGGAATTCAAACCCGCGACCTTATCAACCTGCATAAGAAGTTTGGAGGATATTGTGACCATGGTCGTCCGGACAACAATCCACCAACGCTGAGATTTGTTGCTTGGATAGTGAGATCCCAAATCACTAAGCTGACCTCTTCTATAGGAAATTTTCAACAAGAAAAGGGCCCACTTTCAGGCCATCGAAACCCCCGAGGCGAAATAGTGTTGGAGTCTCGAGGTCAGTGATGGCACCTTCGAGACATTGCGAAATTTGTCACCACTCTTCGAAGTGGAAAAGTAATTGACAAAACCATTCAACCTAAGGAACCGATACAAGATTTGAAAAATAAACCAGTTGGGGATGATGAGGTGTCTGACAAGCCTTGTGTTCCTAGGGCAGATGTTCTTGATGGTGAGCCAGAAAAAGACACGGCCCTCCATGTCCCTCCTGCTCCATACCCTCATAGGTTGCTTGGTGAGGCCCCAGAAAGAAGTGAACAATCATTAAAATTTATGAGTTGGCAAGCAATTGAAGTTAGACATTCCTTTATTAAGATGCCATTAAAGCGAATCCAGGCATATGCGAGTTCACGAAAGATTTGTACCTTATAAAAGAAAACTAGAGTGTCGACAAGGCATTGTGGTGAGCAATCCACCTCATTGTTAGAAACAATTTCCTTTTTAAAATACAAAGACCCAGGAAGCCCTACTATTTCCATAGTGGTAGGGAATTCAAAGTTAGGACATGCTCTAGTGGATTTGGGGGCAAGTGTGAACTTGTTGCCTTACTCGGTATATGTTGAGCTAGGGTTAGGAGAGTTAGAACCAACCAATATCACCCTCCAGCTAGCTGACCATAGTGTGAAAATTCCTAGAGGGATAGTGAAGGATGTATTGGTGCAAGTGGACAAGTTCTACTTCCCTGTAGACTTTGTTATGCTTGACACTCAACCTGTGGTGAGACAGGAACTCGGTTCAGGTGATTCTTAGTAGACCATTCTTGGCTCTTTGCTAATGCTATTATACCTTTGTAGGGAGGACTAATGACCTTATCGTTTAGTAACATATTTGTTAATTTGAATGTCTTCAAAATGTTATCAGGGAATGGGGATGAGGAGGACGTTTGTGAGGTAAATATGATAGACTCTTTGGTGCAGAAATACGTAGATAATGTTTCATACGATGATCCTCTCATGTCTTGTCTAGTAAACCCAAGTTGGGTTGAGGAGTTGACCACATCTAAGTCAGAGTTTCTACACTCCATAATTGCACACAATGAGGTATTAGAAGCACATGGGTGGGCACCTAAATTTGAAACATTGCCACCAATGGAGGATAGGGTGTTACCTTCGGGGGAGAGACCACCTAAACTTGAGTTGAAACCCTTACCATCACATCTCAAATATGCATTCTTAGGGGTAGAAGAAACTTTCCCGGTAATCATATCTTCCTCTTTAGAGTCAGATCAAGAAAATAAGCTTTTGGAGATATTGAGAACCCACAAAACCGCCATAGGATGGACAATTGCAGATATTAAAGGAATTAGCCCCTTGATCTGCACACACAGGATTCACTTGGAAGAGGATGTTAAACCCTCTGAAATGACCACGTGACAGGCGGACTTGATCATGAAAGAAGTGGTCGAAAGAGGTTCAACTCTTTGGATGTAGGTGTTATTTTACCCCCATTGCGAGATATGAGTGGTCGATAACCAATTAGTCCCTAAAGTCTGGAGTCACTATGGTAGCGAATGAAAATAATGAGCTAATTCCCACTCGTGTCACCTTAGGTTGGAGGGTGTGCATAGATTATAGGAAACTCAATGCGGGTACTAGGAAAGATCACTTCCCTCTACCTTTTGTCGATCAAATGTTGGAGAGAGTTGCAGGGCATGAATTCTATTGTTTTCTCGATGGGTACTCGGGGTACAATCAAATTGAAATAGCTTTAGAAGATCAAGAGAAAACCATGTTTGTAACGCCCCAAAAATACCCTAGAATTTTTATAATAATTTTATTATATATTCTGGGTATGAATTGAATCAAACTTGAGCTTTCGGGTAATTTGATAAATTGATAAATTGTGAAATGTAAATTTAAAGTGTGAGCATATAATTGAGATATTATATATACTAAATTGAAATTGATTGAACCCGGAAATAACCCAAGTGAAAAAGGGCAAATGTGGAAATTTGTAAAAATGGGGACCTAATGGTCAATTGTTATAAAGAATAAATGTCTAGGTGAAATTATGATAAATGAATGGCAAAAGTGAAAGAATAGGAGACCTAAATGAAATAGTGGGTTTTGAGCCAAACATGGCTTAAAGAGAATAAATGATTTAAGACGAAAAGATAAAAAATGAAATGATAAAGTGTGTAGGCGAGCAAGGCCTTACACTTAAGTGGGTTTATAAAGACCAAACATGTGGTCTTAGGGCTCATTGGAGAGCAAATCTCGTTTTTAAGGAAGAAGAGAGGAGAAAAAGGGAGAAAATCTAGGGTTCGCAAGGAGGAGTGGCTTGGGTTAGCTTTGCTTCTCATTTCTTGCTCCTAAGAGACCAAACACCATACAAGAAGAGAATTGAAGAGGTTCAAGGTAAGAAAAATCAAAACCCTAACCTCATATTTTGATTTAGATTTTGGGGAAAAGCCCTAACTTGAGAGAAAAGAGTTTTGCACAGTGATTCTAAACCACTTTAGGTTGTTTTGAAGGATTCCATAATTGGATTTTGATATGGGGCCGAATTGGAGAATATTGGTAGATGAAAAATGAGTGAGAAATGTAAAATCCCGCATTTTCAGTCAAAAAACAAGTAGAATTATCTGAGTCTGGAATGAAATTTCATAGATGCAGGGATACAATGGAGCAATCGATGCAGGGTACCGCTCAAACTGTGTCGATGGGCGCGTGGATAACTTTTAATGCGAGCAGTCAATCACGTGCTATGTCCAATGACCCCGTTTTTGCTTATTTTGCCGTTAAGTCTGTATTCATAGATTGTTTAGGACCTAAGGAAATGATTAATGGGGGTTCAAATAAGGTTAGAGCTAAGTGAAAAATGTATCGTACCTCGTCGCCTCGCGAGTTAGGTCTTCAGTGGAGACTTAGTGTCATAACTTTCAAGAGGCCAGTTAAAGGGAAATAAACTAAGTAATTCACTAAAATTACCCCAGAATTGATTATCCACTAAGAGTGGCGTGATTATTATTGACTAGGGACGGGTGATGATCGCATAACCTAGGACCGAGATCAAAGAAGGAGAAATTTCGTCAGAAATGACTTCGGTTGTTCTACGACTCTATTCTTATTTCAAGTATTCTGGTAGTTTACCAAGTAACTATGAAATGAGTACATGAATGAGTATATGAAACGAGTACATGAATGAGTATTTGAAATGAGTACATAAATGAGTATATGAAATAAGTACATAGATTGAGTATATCTTTGAAAATATAATACGAAAGTGAATATGGAATTGAAATGTGATATTTGAAAACCGAATGAATGTGAATGATGATAAAGACGGGATTCATTAAGCGAATCGAATCATAAATGTGAATCGATTGATATATCAAATAGACACGGCGGGATGCAAATCGGCATCCGTCCGCGAAGAGCACCCGAAATTGTCCAATGTCACTTGGCGGGATGCACCAATCGGCATCCGTCATGATGGCGTATGGCGTTTAATTGATACCACATGTCGGGGTGCACCAAACGACATCCGTCATGATGGGAGGCCAGAGATAGTGATACCACATGTCTGGGTGCACCAAACGGCATCCGTCATGATGGGAGACCGAATTGTTAAATGTGTAAGCATATTACCGAATGATAATAAGGGCGGGATTCATCAAACAGAATCCATCGAAAATGTAAATTGATTAGTCAAGGTGAAAGAACCAACATTGACAAGTGTAAATGGGATTCTTATGTATATGCCTAAATATCATAATTGAATTGTGAAATGAATTGTTGCATTGAAAATGCATGTTATGATATGGTAAATGATTTGTATATTGAAAGCATCTGCGGGAAATGGTCGCATGAGTATATGTTGATATATTAAGCATGGTTTAATGTTAATACATCTTAGAGTTAAATTGAATATTGGAATGGCGTATAGAACCACTAAGCATGAAAATGCTTAGGCGTGTAGTTTATCTATGCGCGGTATCGAGTAAGCAAAGAAAAGAAGGCCAAGATCACGCTTGGCGATTCATAGAGAGAGTACGATGTATAGTATATACTCCGTAATTTGCATATCATCTCTTTTGAACAAGTGGTATTTTCTAAACAAAAGAGTTAAACTCCGAACCTTGATTTTGTATATCATTTTGAAAAGGCATGAATGCCTTCTTGTAAATGTATTTTGTTAAATGTTGATGGGCCTACCGAATTGCATTGAATTTGTAAAGGATTGTGGAAACACTTAAAGCGAAACCGCTTCATAGCGAATGACGTAATAAAATGTTTTGATAAGATAAATGAAAACGTCGGAGTAAACCGGGCTCCTGTTCGGATCCGCCATTCGAGTCGGGCCGGGGATTCGGGTTGAGAAACTTTTGGAAAAGAAAATTTAATAACACGAAAAATAAAAAGAATTAAACGGGCATCCCCGGGGTTTCGGTTCGGAATCGCCATTCGGGTCGGACCGGGCTCGGGGGTCGCTACAACATTCACTTGTCCTTTTGACACATTTGCCTTTAGGAAAACGCCCTTTGGATTATGTAATGCACCAGGAACCTTCCAGCGATGCATGATGGGGATTTTCAGTGATATGATAGAACTCATTTTGGAAATTTTCATGGATGACTTCTGAGTTTTTGGAGATTCATATGAGGGATAATACAGAATCGTAAGGTATGGAGAGATGTCGAAGAACCTCGTGTTAAATTGGGGAAGTGTCACTTCATGGTGACCGCGAGAGTTGCCTTAGGCCACATAGTATCGAAAAGGAATCGAGGTGGATGGGCTAAAGTCGAGTTGATCTCATTACCTGCCTTAAGTGTGTTAGAGATATAAGTAGTTCTTAGGACGTCTTTTGGATTATGGGAGATTCGCCAAGATTCCAGTGCCATGGCCGAGTCCATATGCAATTTTCTTGCCAAAGACGTCCCCTTTACGTGGTCATAGGCTTGCGAGGCCGCCTTTGATAAACTCAACACTATGTTAGTGTCTCCTCCTATCATGCGATCTCCTAATTGGGACCTCCCTTTTGAGATCATGTGTGACGCTAATGATTACGCTATAGGGGTTGTTTTAAGACAAAGGGAAGATAAAAAGGCTTTTATGATCTACTATGCCAGCAAGACTCTAGATTCCACTTAAGCCAACTACATAACTACGGAAAAAGAGTTTTTGTCCGTCGTCTTTGCCCTAGAAAAGTTCAGGTCATACATCGTAGAGTCTCTCGTAACCATTTTCACGGACCATGCAGCGCTGAAGTATTTGCTATCGAAGCAGGATACTAAGCCTCGTTTGATTAGGTGGATCCTACTGTGCCAAGAATTTAACCTGACTATTAAGGATAAGAAGGGAGTTGAGAATGTGGTAGTTGACCACTTGTCTCGGTTAGTTAGAATCCGGCTACTCATAGCTGTCCATAGGCGACAGTTTCCACTGATGAAAACTGACTTTGCTCTTGTTCACTGCCCATGGTATGCGAACAAAGTAAATTATCTCGTGATTGGTCAAATTCCACCCCAATGGACCTCTCAACAAAAGAAGAAATTTTTGGCGGACATTAAGAAATATTATTTTGATGATCCATATTTGTTTAAACTCTTTGTCAGGACAGTGTGCGGAGAGTGTGGCTGATAGCGATCAAATTGGGGTGCTCACCTTTTGCCACTCGGAAGCTTGTGGAGGGCATTTCTCTGCAAGGAAAACAGCGGACAAAATCTTGCAAGCTGGTTTTTACTGGCCCACTCTTTTTAAAGATTGCTTTGAATTTTGCAAAACTTGTGCTCGATGCCAACAATTAGGAGGGGTCACAAAAAGGAACATGATGCCTCTTACTCCTATTTTAATCATTGAAATTTTCGCTTGTTGGGGTATAGACTTCATGGGGCCTTTTCCCCCTTCTTGTGGGTACCTTTACATTTTGTTGGCAATTGACTATGTGTCGAAGTGGGTGGAGGCCATTCCAACAAGAACTAATGATCACAAAGGTGTTTGGAAATTTGTAAAAGAACCGCATTTCTCTCGATTTGGAGTGCCTCGTGCAATCATGGTGATGGTGGGCTCCATTTTTGTAATCGATCTTTTGAGAATTTGTTGAAAAAGTATGGAGTCACCCACAAAGTTTCCACGGCGTACCACCCACAAACCAATGGTCAGGCCGAATTTTCCAATAGGGAGATCAAACATATTTTGGAAAAAACGGTAGCCCCAAATCGCAAGGATTGGTCGCTTCGACTTACCGATGCTCTTTGGGCTTACCGTACTGATTTTAAGACCATTCATGGTATGTCCCCTTATAGGCTTGTTTATGGCAAGGCCTGTCATCTGCCGGTAGAAATGGAACACAGGGCATACTGGGCCATTAAAACTCTTAATTTTGATTTGGCTCGAGGTAGTGCTTGACAAGCTGCTACAGGATGAGAGCGAGCTTGATGAATTGCGGCGTGAATCATATGAGAGCTACCGAATTTACAAAGAGAGGCTCCAGCTGTTCCATGACAAGACCATTGTTAGGAGGACCTTTGAACCTCACCAAAAGGTATTACTGTATAGCTCTCTTTTGCACATGTTTCTAGGAAAACTCCGTTCTAGGTGGACTGGCCTGTTCGTTGTCAAGGTAGTTTACCCATATGGTGCAGTGGAGATTGAGAATCCAGAAAACGGGAAATCCTTTAAAGTCGATAATGGCAAAAGCCATTTCTCGAGAACTTTGACCATCGGGAGAATAGTGAGGAATGGTAGATGGCTCTACGGGATATTCCTTCAGGGTAATTTCTATCCTACCTTATTGTATATAGTTTTTGTTTTCTTTCTTGCATTTCTTCCTGCTTTCTTTATTTAGTCTGCTTTTATTTTTAAAAAAAACCAACACCATTATAACATGCAAACTATAAATATATTTGGGGGTGTCCTATGTGCATTGAGGGTAATGCCTCCTTCTGTAGTGGGGGTGGGGCATACACTATTTGGAACCAATTATGTGCATGTTACATGTAAGCACCTGGCAAAATTTGGGTATAGTACTTGACTTGTGATGTATGCAGCTGCATGACCTTATGTATGCACTCCACGTAGTCTCAATGAATTTACACAATAACAAGCATGCACAAAATTTTTGTTCATATTTGGGACCCTATCACCCCAAGTCTGTTCTAGTCTTAGTATCACTTTCTTTAATTTACTACCGCAAGCGGTTGATTTATGCCTTGAAGCTCATCTGTTTTGGCTGCTATTGCCCGGCTATTACTTTGTTTTAGCATTCCTTGTTAACTGTATGCATCATATTCTCAGGAACACCCATGCATAACTGGAAGATGATTTGAGGCCATTATTTATGTGTTACATTTTGAAATCATATTGAGTTACCCTTTGCACCCATCTTGAGCCTTGAATTGCCAATTCAGTTCGAACCTTAGGAATCGTGATCACGAAGTCTGATGGACCCCAGGCAATGTGAAAGTGTCGAGAGTGTAATTGCAATTTCAAGTTTGTGAACACAAGTCAGGTTGGGCGAGGTATGAGCAAGGAAAGAAATGAGCATCCAGTGGAATTCGAGATGGAGGACATTCGAAGAATTTCTATATATTGGCACACTGCTTTCTCAAAAAAAAAAAAAAAAAGAAACGATGGTCTCTTGGTACCACACTTCTTTGTCTGGTACCACCCCAGCAAAGGCGGAGTAGCCTTTTAGTGCCCAGTACCACACTTATAGGTACCGGTACCATTTGGGGCGTAAATGGAGCGGAGTGGGTTTTTCTTCCCAATTTTAACCCCTTTTCATATCCCTACTCCCCCATCTCCATATAAGATAAACCCTACCCTACTTTTCCCTCTCATACGAGCAAACCCAAGATCAAGCATCCCCGCCAGTGTTTCCATATCTCTGATCCGGATTCCCCTCAGTTCGTCGCACAGACGTGGTAAGCACCCCTCAATTCTTTGAGAGCATTTTTTTCTGTGGTATTTCATTGTGTCCACATAGATTTGTTTTGGTGGCCCTGTGTTCTTGGTTGCTTAGGGCATCCGCAGCGGATGGTATGGGGAGGAAGATGCTGACTAAATTGCACGGGGCAAGCCCGATACTTTTGGAGATGGGTTGGTGGGATATCATTTTGTGTATTTGGGCCATATTCGCTATATTCTCTATTCTTGCCATGTCTATGGCAAGATCAAAAAACATTGAAGGGTCCTCCCTGCTCTTCTATGGAGTGATCAGGTGAAAAGAAACGGAAGTAGATACCTCGCGGTGATAAAGAGGAAAGGGAAAACGAAAAGATTCCTCATCTGAGAGCGAGGAGGCATCTGAGAGCAAAGATGAAGAGATTGAAGCCATGTTTGCCAAGTCTTCAGAATCAGAATGGGAAAAGTGGGGCCAATCAATTGCAAAGCGGGGTTTTCATTGTGAGTAGGGTGTGAAAGTGGACACGTTCTTGTTCACCCATCCTATCCGGGCTGTTATTCAAGAGCAAAATTTGCACTTTGTTTGTGAAGAGGTAAAAGGGTATTTCCCAACCATGGTCAGGGAATTTTATTCCAATTTGAGAGAAAATCGAGAATGTAAGATACCTGTTAGAGACTACTGTTATGGGGAAAAAGTTAAAGGTCAGTCCTGACTCGATAGCTCACTTGTTGCATTATGTCGCGGGCCACATGGCCCGGCCACGAGGCCATCCACGAGTTTGGCCTTCGAGGTTGTTGTTTTACGATGTCATGTGCCTCAATCAGGTCACCATGGGAGGTTTATGCACAAAGGAGTTCGTTCGGGAAGCTAAAGCTGAGTATGCATTAATGGAGCAAAATCATTCACAATATGATCGAGACCCGAAGGGAAAGAGAAGTTGCAACGGAAGAAATCTAGTTTTACGTATGGTGATATTTGGAAAATCATTGATTATACCTTGCATTGGTATGGTGTGTTATGAGGGACTTTGCGGTCCTGGCGAAAACGGGCATATCCATTCCGACTCTAGTTACCGTCACGGTGGGCGGGGATAAAGGGAATTAGTTAGAAAATGAATTCTTCTAAGTTGGGGCCCACGTCACGAGACCAAACATAAGCGAGTCATTTTGCTTCCTGAGGCCTCGATCTTCACATTCTCCTTGGCTATTTGCGGGGCTTCTTCATCATCGGCTCTTAGATTCGATGAGTACATCTCCCCTTTGAAAGGATGGAGCGTAAAATCAGGGTTGGATTTAGTGCATATTAGACGAAACAAATGGACCCACGGAGCTCTCGGGATTAGAGTCACATCTCAGAGAGGAGCACAACGTGGGAGATGATCCTCCTCTGACTGGAAGGGGATTCTGATGTGAGCTCGGCGTGTTGATGAGGGCCCGCATTCTATTTGGTCGATGATGGGGGAGGATGTAGAGTAGTAGCATGGTGAGTTAGAATAGGGTGGTGTTGGCAATTGGGCAGAGACCTCGGCCACGTCAATACTGACACCCATTTTGTTCATATAAGCCCTATTTGTGTAGCCCATGGTCATTACAAGCTGGAAAGACCTGTTTGATTTTAGTTATGTTGGATGTTCCTCTTTGACTCTTATGCATATTAGTTTGCTTGGTTATGTTAAAATGTTCGTCGTGATAATATAATTCATTTCAGTTTGGTGATCTCATTGCAGCCTTTCTTTTCTCTAAATCCATGGTCCTTTATATGAGTATTTCTATTTTGTAATAGTTTGTTATTATGACCATTACTTTGAGATTGTGGTTTCATTTGAGTTCAGACGGTTGCATACTTTGTCAGGTTAAAGCTCTATGCTCAATTTTTACTCTTTGGGAGACTTGCAAAGCTTAACTGCACCTAGCGCATTTTATTGAAAATCATAATCGGCAGGGGTTACTAGTTCAAATCTTGCTAGGGACTAGCAAGATGTAGGTTGGGGGATATGTTGAATACATTAAAGGGCAACATTTATATCGAATTTTAATACCCTCAGCTCATATTTTGCTCTCATTTTGTGTAGAATAGGTGCCTTTGATCGTTCTCGTGTTTTTGTGCTTGTCCAGGTTTTTCGAGTTTCGTGCACACTTTTTATAGGGGTTCGTGTCCAGAGAACAAATGTAGATCATTGCGGTTGATGGCAGCCGCTGTCGAGAAGCCCCGGGAAGTGCTACGGTGAGGGGAAGCAATTGCAAAGGTAATGGTACCGATACCACATACAATGGTACCGGAACCCACATGCAATAGCCTATTGGTACCAGTACCAAGCAAACCGGTACCGGTACCCTAAAGCATCGAGGAGGACCCCGGTGGCCTTTGGTGCCGTTATCACACTTCTTGGTGAGTGCCAACATGTAATTTTTGCGGGTTGGGCAAAATTCCAGTATCTTAGTGCAAGAATTACGCTTGTCTTTCGACCATAGCCGAGGATCATTAAGAGAGAATTATTTAAGAGTGAAGGAAGGGTGGAGATGAGCAGTTTGGATTCTAGGGTTTTGGTTTTAGAGAGTGAGAGTGTTTTCTCATATTTTTGCTAGGGTTCATAGAGTAGAGCAGAGTATTTAGTTTCTCTCGGATTCTGGATTTCAATTACGTGTAATCTTTCAGTGAATTCATATAACTCGGTATTTTCTTACTGGATTTTGTGCTTTTGATACCCCAATCTTGAAATTGAAGTTTTATTTCTCAAGTCTCATTTATGAGTAGTTTCTTATCAAATATGAATTGATTTCTAGTTTCAATGAAGTTCTAAACTCCCATGATGGGGTTCTAATGGTGGAAACTCACCTCCGTCAAGGTAATAACCCTCAATTCCTCTTTTGTGCTTCAACGGGATTGTACGATGCTCAACACTTGTAGAAAATCTTATAAAACCTTAGTTTGGCATCCTCTTCTAGCAGCGTGTGAACGAGACCGGTACCGCGTTGTGCTTGATCGCAAATGCAAGCTAAGAGTCCAAGCAAATCGTATGAACAAGTGCTTGTCATCGCTCAATCGTTCTTCGTTTTAAAAGAGCTTTTAATGTAAAATTTTCCGTCGAAGACCATTCATCAATGGCTCCTAGATGAGATTGTGAATAAGAGGTGGGAAATACTTGATCGACAGTGAGTGGAAACCTAAGAACCTATCAATCACCTTCAGCTTTAAAATAGTTATGTCGATTACTCAATCAATCAATCACAACCCCAGTTTTGCTTTTAAACATTGTTTGGAGAATACACCCTAAGGATCACCTGAAACCACTCCCTGTGGAAATGACACATGGACTTCCCTTTGGCAAGTATAATGTATTTGACGACTATTAGTTCCTACGGCTTAGGAATAATTTCGGCTATCTGAAATAGACGAAGCAGTCACGACATCATCTTGAGGTCGTGACCTGGAATAGAAGGTGGAATGAAGAAACTGGTTGCAACTAAGAGTTGAGGTTGCGACTAGAAGAAAGGCAAGGAATATCAAAAGCGGTCGCGACCAAGTATTAAGGTCGCAACTTAAATTCGGAACATGTGAAGGCAAAAAACAAAAAAGAATTCGCGACTGAAGAAATCTTGGCTTGGAGTCAAAAATCTAGGTCACAACCAGAAAAAGGAAGTCACGACCTAGAGTTAAGGCAGTAGAACCAGAAATGTGGTCGCGACCTAAAACTGAGGTCGCGACATACAATGCAACAAGGAAAGAAGTCTAACTCGGAACAAAGTGGTAATGACAAAATAGGGTCCTTGACCTAAAGCTGAGGTTGTGATATAGGAGATGCGTGAAAGGAAGGAGGAGCAAGGTTGCGACATGGAACTATAATTCGCGACATCAATTTTGAAAACAAGCTGGCCAACAAGGTGTGACTATAATTGATGAAAGCCATGACCACTAATCAAACGACTCTGAGAGACGAGTCTGGCCAGAAAGTTATTAGATTCATGGCTGAAAGGGTGCGAATAAGAGAAATCTGGTCGCGACATGAGGCCGATGGTAGGCTTGTTTCTTTAGTGACATCCACTTGGAGTTTTGGAATTGAGGCCCATTTTCTTTTGTGGGTTATAAATAGACTATTCGAGAATAGTAGTAAAAACTACGTCTTCGATACCCCGAGCGGGGAGAGGAGAAGGACTCATTAGTATATATTTAAGTAGATTTTCTTTTCTTTTTCTTTTAACTACGGATGCGAACCAGTGAGCCGGGTAGAAATCTTTGAAGAATTTGGATTTAATTCTGATTTTCTTTATACAAATGCTGCTTGAAATTAATTGATTCTAGACAAATTTCTGGAATTCGTTTTTCTCAATCTATTACAATTACAATGGGTGTATCTGATCAATGATCTATTGTTAATTGTAATGCAGTATTTAGAACGCAGCTTCGCTAGATTGGATTTACCGTTAGTTACAGTCTTTTCTGCGTAATTTAGAGAGAAATACTTGGATTGGGATTTATTTGATTGATGTTGTTCTTAAAGCGGAACGAGTTCCAGTGATAGTACCGAATACCGGTTCAAGGGAGTGTTTCTTGCTCTACGATTTCAAGAGGCCCTCTGCGTGACCACGAGTTAGGTACTGAGAGCTTGGAGCATTCACTTGTGGGTATGTTAGACTACCATTGATGAACTACTAAGCTCTGAGGGTTCATTTCGATAAATTCCCTTTTCACTCATAATTGATGTTAGAGGGGAGCATTTATCAATATAAATAATCAGAGATTTCACCTTAATCTAAAGGGGAATTCCCAATCTCATGTTAGTTGAGATCTGATCAAGGGAAGGGAAGAACCATTAGATTTAAAGGATGAGTCATCAATTAGATGGTGGAAGTTTTGCAGTAACCCTGAGAAGGAAAGCAAAAGATCTGCAGTCTCAGGAAATGGGTATGAAGTATTGAGAAATAAAAATACCAAGATCTTGTAAGAAGCTCAAAAATACAAGTAAATTTGGTTAAATCTTGTCCTGAGAAGCGGGGAGGCCCATAGCAGTGAACATGGAGAAATCAATTGCATTGTTAGGCAATATTGGACAAATCCAGGCCCATCGGAGTAGAACGAGGCTTGTCATTTAATGCGAGGTGGGTATTTCGCGATTATTTTCTTTGATAGTGTCCATTTCTCACGAGAGCGAGTTTAGATCGGTAATTTTGTTCTTATTTTTAGTCGTTATCATTTATTTCCAGTTTACATAATAGTTTACAGTCGATGATTATTAGTTTCTAGATTAAACTCTCACTATCCATTTTAAGTTCAAATAGTAAGGACCTTAAGTAGTTGGGGTAGTTGATTTCCAATTTCATGTCAATCTTAATAGAATTATATCACGGACTTACATCAATTTTACTACTTGTATGACCTGTGCACTTGCAGTGTCATAGACTAAACCAAAAATTTGAATCGTGAACCTAAGGAACTTTTATTCCGTTAAAGCAAGTCCATCAATTTTAACATAGATCTGAGAAAGATTGTAAGGCTCTACGTAATTATATTACAATTTTGAGAGTTTTATTCTATATAATCAAAAAAGCCCAGACAAGTTTTATGGTGTCATTGCAGGGTTGAAAAGATTGAATAGATCGATATTAAATGAAAGAGGGAAATGCTACTTTGGACATTTTTCTTAAAATTTTGTAAAGAAAAGACCAAAAAGCAGTTGGCCTGGCGATGGCGTACAAATGCGATCTTTAAGCCATATTGAAAATATTTCTGGTTAATTTGGTTTCATTAAGCTAAGTGTATTTAAATTTCGGGAGGAGTTTCTTTAATGCACGGGAGGCGGGGACTCGGACACATTTGCCGGCGAATGCGAATTAGAGCGAGCAATGTAAGGAGCTTAAGGAAGACTAAAAGAGCAGAGAAAGCAACCATGGCAGATGAAAGAAATGACCAGACAGTTGAACAAAGGCGCGTGGGAGGCTCATTACGAGATACAATGTAGGATTTAAGGCTATCATTTTTTAAGAAGAATACTCTGCAATCAGACAACCCATTGTAGATGCCAATAACTTTGAACTGAAACCAGCCTTAATCACAATGGTGCAGCAAAATCAGTTTACTGGCCATCCCACTGAAGACCCCAATGAGCACCTGGGTAGATTCCTCATGATGGTAAATACGAGTGAAATTTGAATGGTGTGGTAGGAGGTGATAAAATTTGCTTCTCTTTCCTTTTCCTTAAGGATATTCTGGCCAAATGGTATGAGTCATTATGGTTCAGTTGATACAGGATGGTGGAAGCGTATTTAGGCAAGTTCTTTCCCCATCCACTCATACGAAGAAGAAGGAAATCATAGTATTCCAATAAGGGGAGATGAGCTTATCACGTTGCACAGGAAAGAGTCGAGAAATTTGTTGAAGAGATGTCCAATGCATGGGATGCGAAGACTCAAATGGACATAGTCTATCATTCTGAATGATACTTCAAGAGTATCATTGATGCTTCTTATTTGTGGAGCATTCAAGAGAAAAAGCCTTGCGAGAGAAGGCAAGAGATGATCGAAGATCCTATGAAATGCAACATGAAGGCTCCTGCGGGAAACTTCGGGAGGCGGTAAACAAGAGGAAGTGGGGTCATTGAGCTAAATAAAATGAGCGCCATGGAAGAGCAAAGCTAGATGCAATCATGCACAGGATGGACAAACAGGAAAGAAAATTGCACTCTGCTCATGAAATTAGAGCAGTGGAAAGAGAGGGAATGGGAAGAAGTGCTGAGGTGCCAATTGAGGAGGATTCCTATGGGGTTGAGGAGGCTAAGTACATGAATGAGCCAAGAAGCTACCATTTCAAGGCCAAATCCCAATTTGCCCACACACTACAATCCGGCCTTTGAGGAACCATGAGAACTTCTCATATGGTGGAGGGACTACCTGGTCGAAACGAGGCGGAATCTGACAAGGATATCCCTGCCTAGGTTCGGCAAATGACAACATCAAGGAGAAAGCGGGAATATTTCTCGAGGTCGAAGAAGGACCCAACCCTTTGAAGATCAAATGCTACAGTTCATGGGGGACAAAAAGAGGCTGCTACACCTCTATGAATAGAAATTATCTGATTTAGAAGTTTTCAAATCTGATACTCAGATTTTTCAGAAGAATACAAGTGCCTGTTTGAAGAACACGGAAACCGCAAGTAGGAATGGTTGGCCCTTTATATACGAGACCCGGAAACGAGGTGCATTCCCAGTCTTTTGAAACAAAGGACTGTATGGCATTCGGTTGAGAGGTGGGAAAAGTGGGGAGCGACCTTGAAAGAAAGGAAGGAAGGGAGCGAGGAAGAGCAAGAAGAAGCTGGAAAGGAAGAAAGAAGAACATGCTAGAGAGAGAAGATTACGAAGCAGAAACAAAGCCTGGTGAGCAGCTGAGAGAAGGCGTGACGAAGCAGAAGGAGAAAGCACAAGCACACACTGCGGTACCATTTCCTCGGAAGGCCTCGAGAGCGAGTGGGAAGAAGCGATTTTCTAAATTCTTGAACATCTTCAAGAAAATGAAATCAATATCCCTTTCTGCAGGAGGCAATCAATCCAAATGCCAAATTATGTAAAATTTACGAAGGAGATGCGAGGCGAGAAAAGGAAGATTGCTGAGGAAGGTGTGAACTGGCCCTTACATGCAGTGCAGTTATCAGCCAAAAGCTCGAGAAAAATGAGAGGACCCAGCGGCTTCAGATTTCCTGCTCTATAGGGAAATATGAATTCAAGAAGGCCTTATGTGACTGCGGTGCGGTATAAACTTGATGCCTCTGTCAGTGGTGTAGAGATTGAGTTTGGGGAACTCACGAAGCCCCGGCCAATCCCGCATTGCGAGATGTTTGTGAGATCCATGCCTGACGGAGAATGTTCTAGAAGATGTGCTTGTCAAAGTGGGGAAATTTATCTTTCCTGTGGATTTTGTGATCATGAAGATGGAAGAGGATACCCAAGTTCCTTTGCTGCTAGGAAGACCCTTCTTAGCAAGCTGAGCTACTTATGATAGAATGTGCAAAAGGGTGGTGGGGAGTAGGGAGGAAGCGGTGCACTTTAACCTTAACAGGTTTGGAGCAATGATGTTGATGCGAGGAAGTTGTATGGCTATAGAAAGGCAGTAGTCATATCGGTGTTGAATTGAGTGCAGTTGTAATCTTCAACGTATCAATGAGTGAGATGAATTTCAAATCTTGAGAGTATTGACTATAAATTGTTGCCGCTAGTTTGAAACAAAGAAACAGTCTTGAGCTTGAATGAAAATAGTCAAGAGCCTGTATGCAGTAAGGAACAAAAAGCTACTGAACAAGAGACTAGTGCAGAAGGGTTAATATTGAAAGAATTGCCCAGTCATTTGAAATATGCTTTCTTAGCACCAGAAAAAGGAAAACCAGTAATCATATCAAGCGCATTGGTAAAAATTGAAGAACAAAAATGCAAATTAGAAATACGAGGAAATATTTAGCGTCCAGTCAAAGATCTTAAATATCATTCCCACCCGTTTGCATGCAAGAATATTGAATAGATCTGAAACATTGAACACGAAAGGAAATTTGAATCGTGATGAAAGATGTTGTCGAGAAAAGAGTCTTTGAAATGGTTAAATACGAGGTTTATATATCTGATATCGAGATAACTCTTGGGTGAGCCCAGTCCATGTGGTTCCCGAAGGTGGATTCAACGTGATCGAGAAATGAAAAGAATGAATTGATTCCTCTCTGAAGCTATGCAGGGGATGGAGGGTGTGCATAGGCTTCTGAGGAAGCCCAGTGCAGCTGAGGGATCTGTTCCCATGCCTGTTGATGGATGTTGGATATGTTAGTAGGGCACCCAAATTGTCATTGCACTTGAGGACCAGGAGAAAACCACTTTTACATGCCCATTCAATACTTTTGAATTTAGAAGAATGCCATTTGGTTTGTGTAATGCTCCTGCTACATTCCAAAGGTGCATGATGTCCATATTCTCATATTTGGCAGAAGAAGTTATGGAGATCTTCATGGATGATTTCACGGTGTATGGATCCAGTTTTGAAAATTGCACACTCAATTTAGGGCCGATTACTTCCACAGTGCCGGAATGAGAATCTAGCTCGAATTGGAAAAATGCCTTTTATGGTAACAGAAGGAATTGTCCTAAGGCACATGATTTACTGCGAAGAATTTGGGAAGTAAACCAGAGCAAGAGTTTCAATTATAAGAATCTTATACCCTGACAGTCAAAGGGAATAAGAAGTTTTATGGGACATGCTGGGTTTTATAGAAGATTTATCAGAGACTTCTCCAAAGTTGCTAGACCATTATGTAGATTCTTTGAAAAGGATGCAGTTCAAATTTGATGAGTCCTGTCAGAGATCTTTTGAAGAGATCAAATCAAGATTGGTTGGAGCTCCCATCATGGCAAAACCAGATTGGAATAAAGAATTTGAAATCATGTGTGATGCTAGTGATTATGCAATGGGAGCTGTATTGGGACAGAGAACTGATAAGGTGTTCAGGGCCATATACTATGCCAACAAAACTTTCAATGAAGCTCAAGAAAATTACTCTACTCTTGAAAGAATGCGGCAATAGTGTTGCATGTGAAAATTTAGGCCATATATTGGGGTCCCTTATCATTATCCACACTAATCATCTTTTGCAATTAAATATCTGATGGCAAGAAGAAGCAAGGCGATTAGGTGGTATTGTTGTGGGAATTTGATGCAGGGTCGAGAGCAGAGGGTTGTGACAATGTGATAGATGATCAGCGTCGGAGTTGAAAACCTGCGTACAAAGGAAGAGAAGGAAATAGCCAGAACATTTTCCGGATGACGGTTATTCAAGCGTCACTCAATCCACCTTGGTATCAGCGATATTGTGAGCACTGTATGTGGAATTATGCCACCATAACTCGGCCTATGAAAAGAAAAAAATTAGGGTAATGATGGGTTTACATGCAGGATGACCCTTTATTGTTTAACGAGGAGCTAATATGATGTCGAAGGTGTGTACCGAAGGTAGAGCGAAGCGAGATCTTACATGAATGTCATGCATCACCATATGGAGGACACTTTGTAGGAGACAAAAACGACCTGAAAATCCTCTGTCGGGATTTTATTGGCTACTATTTTCAAGGATTGTTTTGAATGGGTGAAACTGTGTGATCAATGCCAACAAATGGGAAATATCAGGAAAAGGCATGAAATGCCCCTGCAAGGTATCCTGGTGGTGCAATTGTTTGATGTATGGGGGATAGATTTTATGGGGCCTTTTCCATCTTCATTTGGAAATTTATACATACTAAATTTGTGGATTATGTATCAAATGGAGTTGAAAGCGGCTTGTCCCAAATGATGCTAATCTGATTTATTGGGATTTTCTGAGAATACGACGAGATTTGGGGCTGGGAACTATCATCAGTGATGGGAGAGGGAAGCCACACCACTTAAATAAAGTGTTTGATAAACTTATGGGTAGATTTGGAATCAAACACATTATGAGCTTGGCTTATCATCCTCAAACAAATGGGGAAGCTGAGATTTCCAACAGGGAGATAAAGAAAATCCTTGAAAAGACAGTAAGCTCTAACAGAAGAGACTGGTCTCTGAAACTTGATAATGCACTATGGGCATACAGGACTACTTATAAAACTCCCATTGGAATGTCCCCATACAGGATTGTCTTTGGTAAACCTTGCCACCTTCCTCTTGAACTAGAATATAAAGCTATGTGGGCAATCAAGAAGTTGAATTTTGACTTCAAGTGCTAAAGAAAGGCTACTCCAGCTAAATGAATTGGAAGAGTTGAGGAATGAAGCCTATGATAATGCCAGAATCTACAAAGATAAAACGAATAAATGGCATGATCAAAAGATTTTGAGGAGAGAATTTAAAGCAAGAGATCAAGTCTTGTTATTCAACTCCAGACTAAAACTCTTTCCAGGGAAGCTTAAATCAAAATGGAGTGGACCATATACAATAGTATCAAGTACAACTTTTGGGGCAGTGACACTGAGAACCAGTAATCAAGAGGAATTCAAAGTCAATGGTCAAAGATTGAAGCATTACTTGGGAGGAATTCAGATTGCAAACTGACTCCTAGTTCTGAGTGAGAAAAATATGGAGAAACAAAAACCTCATAGCAGCAAGTCCAACTAAAGACTCAAAATTGAGCAGCTTTGTGGAAGGCAATCCACATCACAGTTTGTTTTAAGTTTTTATTCTTTTTGTACTAGAGTTGTTCAATAGTTTTGTGTGATTTTATTACTATTGCTTTAAATTACGAATGTTTTTTTTTTTTGCGGGGCCAATAAGTGTACACAAGGAATCTCTACATTCAAACTTCCAATGCGCACGAGGCAAAGGGGCGGTATACTTTCGTCTACGATTTGGTGAATTTTGTCTCAGATATAGCATGATTGAGGATTTGAGAACCCACCCAATTTTGCTTCAATTTTGAATATGATGCATAGTTGAATGGATTTGTTGAATATTTGAATATGAATATGAATTAGTGTACTTGTTTGATTGGATTTGAGTGAATTGAACTTCTTTGGAAATTGAATTGTTCAAGGAGACACGGAAATTTTCTTGGTCACAATAAACATCTGTCGCAACGAATAGGAATGGATAAAATTATGATGAAAATTTCAAGTCATAACCTGATTTTAGGGCTTTATACAATTCCCGAGTGCATACTTGTCGGTCATAGGGCGCGACGAAAGTGAACATTGAAGCAATGGATTGGAGGAGCAGTCGTGACATCAATTCCTGCATTGTGACCACATCTCGAATTAAAGCGACAAATGACTAAAGTCGCCACGAATTGTCCAAATCTTAATAAAATTAGGTTTTAAACCTTTCATTTAGGCATCGCAACATTAAAGACAGCATTTAGTGAAAATCATTAATTAGGAGACTCGAAATTTAATGTCGCGACTCCCCATGTAGCAATCATGACATTGAGCCCAACTTCCATTCATCTTCAATTCATTCCAACTTTTCCACTTATGCGTCCATCGTTTTGAATCTCAAAACCACTAAACCGAGAGAAGCGAGCAGTACCCTCGAAAAATCTTCCTCGAGGCGGCAAATCAAGACGACATCTCAGATCTTAATAAAATGATTGATGAAATTATGCGTGAAAGTGTCGAGGCAGTGGAAGAGGTTCATTTGGAACCTCAACCTGGGGAAGGAATCAATGTCGAACAAGGAACCCAGCCAGAGGAAGAAGTGCAGGCGGTTGCACAAGGGGCTACAAAGAGACAAAGGACAAATGAGCACGCAGAGGAAGAAGCAACATAAGACAACAAGGATTTCATTTCAAAAAAGCTCATGAGTTGTGGAATAAGATACTGTTTGACAAGAATTTCGTGGTTGAAAGGGGTTTTAGGACACTGATTCCCCCTTTTTCGGAGGTAATAGAAAAAAGAGGTTGGGGATTCTTCTGTGAACACAAGGCGCCAGGATTTTTTGCTCTTGCCAGGGAGTTTTATGCAAATATGGTGGGCAAGAAGGAGGATTCAGTCTACGTGAGGGGTGTTTGGGTGCCTTTCGGGCATAGACGGATCAATGAAATGTTTAAATTGAGGAAGCTCGAAGCACGGGTGATATAAGAAGATGGTAGAAAATCCCGACTATGAAGAATGCGAACTGTTGACGACGGGAAAGAAAATGGGTCCGACTAAGCATCTTTGCTTAGTTAGGGAACAAGAGGCCATCATTTTATATGCCTTTTTGAAGGGATATAAAATGAACATAGGAATCCTGATTGAAGAGTCCATCAAGGGCTACCACTACAGTAACAAGAGAGGGTTGATCCCTCTTTACCCATCACGGACTTTGTCTCTTAGCGAGGGAGTGAAGGGAATGTGGGAGGAAGAAGAAAAATGCCCTCGGGTCCCCTCGTACAACTAGAGTGACAAGGGGGCCCCGAAGGAAAGAGCAAAAGGAATAGTGGGGTGGATGCGAGAGCGAAGCAGTGCCGGGTTGAGGAGGAATGAGGTAGAATATGGGGGCAATACCGAAGAATCCATCCCGGTAGTGGCGAGGCCGAGAGCACGGTCGGGATGGGCGGAGTCATTCCTGCCAGTCTGAGAGCACTTGCTTGAGACGAGCGGAAAGTGCATGGGGAGAGAGAGAATGCAGAGATCATAGAGATGCTTAGATCAATGAAAAAGGACATGGAAGAAAGAGAGCAGAAATGGGAGAGACAATAAAAAGATTAGGGAAAATTTTTTGGAAATATTTGGAAGCTAGAAGAAAACGGTCATGGGACGAAGCTGGAAATGAAAAGAAGAAAAGATGATGGAAAAATGAAAGCAAATTTGGGAAGCATTCTACAATAATCGGTTCAAACGGGATGCGAGCTTTAAATATTCTCGAGAGAAAAGAGGTAGAGAGATGGAGGGCAATATGATGAAGAAAATTTAAGCCTTTAAATATCTGTATAAAGAGCAGTTCAAAGAGTTTGAGAGGCTAATGAAGGAGAGGGATAAACAACTAGAAGATAACGATGTATATCGAAGAAAGATCTGGTTGGAAAGCTTAGATTTAATCAACCAGAATGCATCCAAAAAGGCTCTTGAGTGCATCTCGAGAGTTGGAAGGCGGTCATCGGGTGGGAAAAAGCGGGAGCATGCTGATCGATGCAATACAGGTTGACAAGCGATATATATGTAAAGGAAAGGAAATACCCCTTGCTTATGAGAGACAAAGATCAGAGATGGCTTCTCCAAAGTTTGACCCTCAGCTAGCTAGCTTTGATATAGACCCTCCCAATGTCATACCTCCCAAAGCATATAAAAGAAGAAAATGAACTTGAAAATTTTCCTTGCAGCTCCCAATCTGTATATTCTCTCCATTATTAATAGAAGTCCATTGTGTCTCATTTAGATTATCCTGAGTTATAACATTTTCATTTGATAATTGGTTCCCTTGCCATTTTGTGTGTGAATTGCTGAATTATAAATAGATTTGTGAATAATTGGTTGTTTCTTGATAGATGGATATGACTGGATGAATTGTGTTGTTTGATACTTATTTATATACAATGCAAATATGCAAGCCTTGTCTGTACAATGACCAAATGATCAATTCTGTTTTTATCCCAAGAACAACAATGAAAGAAAAATAAGGCGCGTACATCGCAAATGAATTTGGGAGTCGGGCAGCATAATTGAAATCAAGTTTAAACTGTGAGAAATAGAAGAGGTATACATCGGGCGGAACAAATGATTGAAGATGTGTATATAAACAGTGAATCAATACAAGTCTTGAAAGAACAGTACACATGGTCCATAAAATTCTTGAAACCTTGAAAAGAATTAGTAACATCTTCTGGGGATTCACCCTAGGATACAGGTCCTAGAACTCGTGAGATTATCAAGTTGAGGCGAAATCCTAGGTAAAAACAACTGACAAGAAGTGATAGAGGCCATCTTTGGAAGTTTGAGCCTTTACAAGCCTACCCTCACTATATGCTAAGACATACACTCTAGTCCTTGATTTGAGCTAAAAAAAAGCGTTATTTCTTCAATTAGCAGCAATTAGAAAGCTGAGTCCCCTCCCTTGAAGTAATCTTGCAGTAAAGAACCCCAAATTATCCAGTTTCCATAACAAAAAGGTTTGCTGTAAGGAAAGAAACAAGTTTAGGGGAATATATTTCCTCACATTACAAGGAAGGAGGAGAAGAAACAACTTGAAGAACTAGAGAAAAAGAAACACAGATTGAAAAGAGGAATAAGTTTTGTCTTGTGGCCTATCTCCCTTGAACAATTAAGCTAATAGGGGTGTTTCAACATCTAGTACCCTAATGCCAACTAGTATGGGAGTTGCTAGCCCAAAGTTCTCTAAGAGTGATAGAAAGCCTAAAAAGACAAAACATTACACTATTCCCATTCTTAAAAAAAAAAAAAAAGTCCCAAAAAAAGGGAACTGTCCTGATAAGGTGCAGGTGGCAAATCAAAATGCCATTAAAAAGATGTACCAGACCAAGATTGAGGAGAATCTATATTATAAGGAAGGAAAAGGATGAAAGCTGAAGGCAATTAGATAGAAAGGAAGAGTGGAATCTGGGTAACTTGCAACAAAAATTTTCTAATTATCTACCTAATTACCTAACCTAACATTACAAGCCTAAAAGACCTCTTTGATCTTGAAGGTTGAATTTACCTACATTAGTGGGAGGATTCACATGAAAACAAGCCTATGGGACCTTGACTAGTTTTCTAAGGAGATTCCTGCATGATTAACTAATTCAACAAGAAGATGAAAAGGGATTGAAGCACTCACACACTCACGTAACAAGATCCGTTGATCAACCGTTAATGTAATTCATCGCTGTATTTTGATAGAAATTGAAACCATTCCTTCTCAATTGAAATTGGAAGTTTAAAAATGATGTCGCTATCTCCTTTTCAAGTTACAAGGTGGAATAAAGTTGTGGTTTGAATCGAAAAAAATGTCCTTAGTAAAGCTGATTGTTCGGTGACAAACACCTCTTTCTTCTCTTTGCATGGGACAAGCAAAATTTTAAGTTTGGGGGAATTTGATGAGTCCAAAAACTCATTTGATTTTTAATCCATTTTTCTGAAGTATTTTGCAAGATAAGTATTGATTTATATGCAGAAACATGGATATCTTAATCAAATTCAATTTTGTAGAAAATTACAGCATAATCGAAGGTCCCAGCAAAACCAGAAGAAAGTAGTCTCAAAGTAGAAATGAGGTCGCAACTTAAAATTGGAGTCGCGACAAGAAGCTCGTCAGTTCAGTTATTTCCAAGTCACGACATCACCAAGACTAGTCTTGAGAAAGAAATAGAAGGCTTTATCAAACTAGTCGTGGACTGAAATCAGGTTACGACCTAAGTACAAGGCACAAGACAGAAGGCGACCAAGAAATAATGGCTAAGACGACGAAAATATTCAAGGTAGAATCTTAGGTCGCAACACCACTCTGAGGTCGCGACGCCAATTGAAGATAAATGAGGTCGTGACGCCAATCTGAGGTCGCGACGTTGATCCGTTGACGAAGACACAAATGAAGTCCCTGCAAGAAAATTGAAGTTGCGACCACTTTATTAGTCAAGGACCTCAAAGGAGGTCGCGACCAATCATTCAAGTCGCGACCTGAAGAAACACTGAGAAGTAAAAATCCAGGTCACAACTACGTTTGAGCAACTGGGACCAAATGCAACCAGAGAACCATGAGGTCGCTGAGACATCTTGAGGTCGCGGACCGGAATAGAAGGTGAAGGAAGCAAACCGCGTAACCCAGAGCCAGGTCGCACCGTGGCGAAAGGCAAGGAATATCAAAGCGGTCGCCAATCAAGTATTAAGGTCGCAAACTTAAATTCAAACATGTGAAGCGCGTAAAACAAAAAGGAGGTCGCGATTAATATTCAAAGTCGCGACTGGCTAAAGTACCGAAAGCGCCAAAATCCAGGTCACAACTTAAAAGGAAGTTACGACCTAAGTTAAGGCAAGAGGGAACTTAAATGTGGTCGTGACCTAAAACTGAGGTCGCAACATACAATGCAACAAGGAAAAGAAGTCCTAACTCAGAACTGAAGTGGCGACAACAAAAACAGGGTCGCAACCTAAAAACTCGAGGTTGTGACAATGTATCGCAAGAGAGAAAGGAAGGAGGAACGAGGTCGCGACATGGAACTATGGTCGCGACATCAATTTTTGAAAACAACTGAGCCAACAAGGTCGCGACTATAATTGATGTCCCGACCACTAATCAAAGCAGCTACAAGGAACCAAGTCACAACTAAAAGTTATCAGGTCGCAACTGAACGAGTGCAAATGAGAGAAATCCAGGTCGCGACATCAATTTGAGGTTGCGACATGAGACAGTAGACTGGGCTTTTTCTTTAGTGACATCCACCTGGAGTTTTTGGAATTAGGCCCATTTTCTTTTGAAAGTTATAAATAGACTTTTGAGAATAGTAAAGTAGCTTCTGTCTTCGATACCCAGAACAGGGAGAGGAGAAGGACTTATTGTATATTTTAGAGTAGATTTTCTTTCTTTCTTTCTTTTTCGATTCAACCAATAACCATGTGTAAACGCCAAGCCGGATTTAATTCCGATTTTCTTTATACAAATGCTGCCTAAAATTAATGGATTCTAGACAAATTTTTGGAATTTGTTTTTCTCAGTCTATTACAATTATAGTGGGTGTATCTGATCAATGATCTATTATTGGTTGTAATGCAGTATTTAGAACGCAATAGCTTAGATTGGATTTCACTGCTAGTTACAAATTTTTCGCATAATTCTGTAGAAATACTTGATTGGGATTTATTTTATTGGATGTTAATTTTAAACCGATCAAGATCTAATGATAGTAATCGAATACCGGTTCAAGGAGTGTTTTTGCCTGATTTCCCAGTGAGGTCTTCATGGATCAGATTAGTACCTGCAAGTGTTATTTTCTGAGTCCCATTCCAGATAGTTTTGGCAAGCCACGTACTAATCATGTGAATTGAGCCAATTGACATGTGCAGATCCACTTAGTACCACTGATTTCGTTTCGAGTTTGTTTTTAGTAATTTTGCAGGTTTTGCGAGCCTCGCTCCATAATTCCCCCAAGTTTGGTCGTATTGCGTTTAATGTCGAATTTCTGATTTCATCGTCGGAATGAAGAAATGTCATGGAACCGATGAAAATGGAAGGATGCAGAAGCAAATGCAGGATTACGTGATTTTCGCTATGCATTGAGAAAATTTCGCAAGGATTGCGAAAATTTCGCAACCATAGCGAAAATTTCGCAACCATAACGAAAATTTCGCAATCCTTGCGAAAATTTCGCCATGTACGCCGCTGCCATTTAAAGTCATCGGTGCATAGCTAAAATTTGAATTTTCACTATGTCTTGTATTCGCCATGATAGCTAAATTCACTACATAGCTTAAAACTTCCCTTGTGTTTTTGGTTCCAAACGACCTCGTTTTGCATAATTCCCATTTTGTCCCTATTATAATCATGTATTTTAGGTATTTTTGGTATTTCACACATTTTTGGTTGGCTATATAAGCCACCTTATAGCTTTTGTAACCCTAACTTTTTGATCAAGCTTTTAGCCCGCAACTTTGTTTTAGGTTACAGTTTTTCTCTCTTCTCTCTCTTTCATTTTCTGTCAAACACACTTCTGAGGACACAACTCAAGGGATGCCGCTGCCTCAAAGCCTGGAAGAGGAGGGTTGATAGCTCGTTACGGTGGCTGTCCCATGTTTTAAAATGGAACAGCACGATTTATTGTTCCATACGCTCCAAACTAGGGTTTAATGCTATTTAATGTCTTTCCCCGGTCAATACTTGTCATGCCAGTGGCTCAATGCATTCTAATGGTAGATGCACCGACATTCATTAGATACACTGACAGAGCCATTGAAATATGTTGTTCTATGTTTTCTAAACCGATTGGAATTACTAAATGCTCAAGATTTGTTTTAACTCAAATAGAATCGTTTTAAGGGTTAGTTTTTAAAAGCAAACAAAGATCCGTTTCGTTATGACTATATGTCATTTACCTGAACAATCAGTCTCTCTGCTTTTACCCAACCAAAATCCAAATGAAAGCCTCACCATTTTGAATCATGATGTCGAACTTCTGTGGGCTGAAAATCATCCTCTGTGAACAATCTTTCTAGACCACTATACCGGGCAAAGAGTTTCACTACGGTGAAGGAGGAATATAGATACAAATTCTTGTTGACTTCGATCACCGCATCGTGGGTACTAACACTGACACGTAGTTGGACATTGAGAGCTCGAGCATTCACTTGTGGGTATGTTAGACTACCATTGATGAACTACTAAGCTCGAGGCTCATTTCGATAAATTCCTTTTCACTCATAATTGATGTTGTAGAGCATTTATCAATATAAATAATCAAAGATTTCACCTTAATCTAAAGGGAAATTCCCAACCTCGTGTTAGATGAGATCCATCGGCTGCTGAAGAACCATTAGATTTAAAGGATGAGTCAGCAATTAGATGGTGGAAGTTTTGCAGTAACCCTGAGAAGGAAAGCAAAAGATCTACAGTCTCAGGAAATGGGTATAAAGTATTGAGAAAGAAAAATACCCAGATCTTGTAAGAAGCTCAAAAATACAAGTAGCTGGTTAAATCCTTGTCTTTGAGAAAAGCAAAGGAGGCCCCAACCAAAGGAATACGAGAATCCATCGCATTGCTAAAGAATCTCGACAAATCCAAACCCATCAATAGAACAGAGCAATGCATTTTAATGTAGGAATTGGCTGTTTCACAGTATTTCTTTGATAGTGTCCATTTCTCACAGGAAACTGATTCAGTCCAGTAATTTTGTTCTTATTTTTAGTCGTTATCATTTATTTCCAGTTTACATAATAGTTTACAGTCGATGATTATTAGTTTCTAGATTAAACTCTCACTATCCATTTTAAGTTCAAATAGTAAGGACCTTAAGTAGTTAGTAGTTGGATTTCCAATTTCACACCTATGTGGGAATGATATCCGGACTTACATCCACTTTACTATCAGAGGACCTCAGGCACTTGCAAAGGTTTACAGACTAAACCCAAAATTTTGAATCCTCGATAATAAGGGAACTTTTATTCCATTAAAGCAAGTATCCACTTTAACATAGATGCAAGAAGAGTGTAAGGCTCCTGTAATTATGTTAATTTTGAGGGGTTTTAGTCTATATAATCAAAGGCAAACATACCACAATTGTGTCATGATAGAGTGAAATGCTTAAGGCCCCATGCTAAATTCCAGTTGTCACCATGGAAACCATAGGTAATTCTTTTGCAAAATGGGTCTTAAGCGCATTCCCCAACATAAATCAATTAGAAGAAACCATAATAATCTAGGATCTATATCAACACAAGCATATATTCACGAAACTATTCTAAAAATTATATAAATAAGCATTAACTTCAACAATCAACCCTAGAGAATGTCTAGCCACTCACTCATTACAACCATCAAATCCAACAAAATCATGTTTATTACAACAATTATAATGAAAGATACGAGAAAAAAGAAAAAGTTAAAGATACAAAACATATGCTGGTTGAAAAACCCTCAAAACTTTCCTCTGGTCTGTAAGGTGCATCTAGCATGTTGAATCTTCAAAATATGCTCCAAATCCAAAGTGAAATTCTCAAAAATCGAAACCCCAATGTGTTTCTAGATGAAGAGAGGAGAAAGCCTTAAAATAGTTTTCCTTCAAAATCCGAACCTTCAATCATTAGAAAAAAGTGCTTATATTCAACTTTGAGAAATATGCCTCAAAATGGCCTAAAATATAAAGTTTGTGCTGCAGGCCCGACATTGGTTGTCACGGCAACAGGAAGGTTACCCTAACAACAATGACGCATCGCTTGTTGGAAAAAAATATGGTTGTCACGACATATCAGTGTTGCTGCTTTAGAATCCTCATTAGTTGTCTCAACAATTGATTGGTTGTCGCGACATAATAGTGTTGTACTTCTTGGATCCTCAATTCATTATCTCGACAACGACTCTACATCAATAACTTATATCCAATTTGGTTGTTTCTTGCTCCTTTTGAATGGTTTTTGTTTCATAACTATAAAATGTGAGTATAGTGGGGATTTACCATATTATTGAACAATTGAGGTGTGAATTTAGCATCGAAAGCTTAATATATGCATGAAAAAATATGCTTCATATGCTAAATAAATTCACACCTAACACTCTCCCCTGCTTCATTCATTGTCCTAACGGGTCCCATGCCAGCACCATCCCTAACACTCACCACGGTTTCACCTTTGCATTGAAACTTTCCAGCTATAGCCATTATGGCCTTGCTGAACACTTGCTCCTATTGCCATATCGTTGACTCTTAGACTTCGGGTAAGCTAGACAGAAGGGGCTTCTAGAGCAACTTTACCCAAACATTAGTTTCCAACTAATGACCTTGAGCTCATAGCCAACCCTCATACATGTACTCCCTCGGAGATCCCTCCAAATCGAAGGCTTTTTCACATAACCCCTCTAAATGACCGATGATATCATAGAAGTAACAAAAGATGGGGAATCTCTCATACTTGAATTGGATCCATAGCCACTACGCACCATATTTTGTAATTTTCATCATCCTCTTCAGTGGCTTACGAACACCCAATGAAACCTAAACACGCATAAAATTCCTCCATATGTTGTCGATATTCTTAGCATCCGCTTCAATGAACTCCCCTAAGAAGTTACCAAAATCTTGGAGAACTCTCTTTTACTAAAAATCTCCTGGTAAATAAAATATTTGGATCCAAAATTATGTTAGACAAATTTTCACTACTTCTGCATCAATATGGTTAGCCTGAATAAAACTAATAAATAAAATGACAAAAAAAAAAAAAATAGAATGAAGGAGAAATAAATCCAAAGAGAAAACAACCGAGTCCTGTGAATTCACAATTTCCTTAAGACAGATTCACCTTCTCCACTAGTGCTTTGAGAGTTCTAAGGTGTATGTCTCCCAGGATAAAACAATTGTCAAATGGTTGGCAAAAGCACTTTACAGCCATTCCGACGAACTAAGGATGTGTTCGCTCTATCACCAATTGAAGGAGAAAGGTAGACGAAAAACACGAGACTCAATAACTTTGAGTTTCATATATTCTAAAAGACTCCGACACCCTTACATAGAAGGGAAACCCAAATGATGACCTTCTTGAATGCTAAAGGATTTGGCTTTCCAAATACTCTTGGAAATCTAAACCAACTCCTAGAATTCTGAACCAATTATTGGTTCAAGGAATATATCAATTTCATTCATACTTTCCAACAATTCCTCACATGAATGAAATTAATGACCAAAGACATGACAGACTTGGTGATAGAGCTAACGATTGAAGCCTTCATAGGAGAGATAGGTGCTACCATTTGAACTTTCCCTTGTAAAAATATGTTTACTCTACTAGCTAAACAGTAGACATGTTGTCCTTGAACTGTTCTACCATTTGTGTAGACAATGACATATCTCACACATAAATCTTCCTAACACATTTCAGTTCTCACATTTATGTCCATTTTGGCCTTGGACATGCGCTTGGTTCTACAAGAGTTTAATAGGAATTGTGCCATATTCAATTCCATTTGAAGCAGCCCCATTTCACTTTTATATAGGTGATCCCCTAATTCAAGAGCAACTCATATTGCTCTTGTTCTACTTGCCATTGCATAGGGATCATTAAAAGCACACCTTAACCTTCCTTTTGCCCACCTTATTTTTTTTCTAGGCTTTAGTCCCATTCCCTTCGATGACTTTTAAACTAACCCTCTGTTTAACCCTTTAGTTAACAAATCTGTAATGTTATCTTTTAGACCTTAAATTGTCCAACGAGATAACCCCAATTAAGAGTAGTTATACAATGGTATTATGTCTATGATGAATATGTCTAGACTTACCATTGTCCATACAACTTTATACTATATCAATGGTTGATTAACTATCATAATGGTTGATTAACTATAAGCATCAATTTCAGACTACTACTATGCAAACTTTAAGGGCCCAAGGATGATACTTGATCATTATCTCACTGTCAAAGAATGGCACCACAAGTTCGACCCACTGGCGGATACCACAAAAAACCTTCTTGTCTGGGTGAGATTTCCATGTCTCTCGATCAAACTATGACCTAGAATTCCTTATGTGAATTGGAGAAGGAATTGAAAGGCCCGTTAAGGTTGACCAAGCCAGTGATCAAGTTTTTAAGGGAAAATATGCTTGAATATGTGTAGAAGTGGACATCACTAAATCTCCTCTTGAAAGATTCAAGTTAAGAAGAAGAATCCGACAGAGAATATGAAGGAATCCACTTACTATATTTCCAATGTGAAATCTATGGCCATAGAAAGGAGGGGTGCCCTACAACCCAAAACCTAGAAGTTGACGAAGACAAAGAAGTGGAGGTTGACTAACAAGAAGAAACGACAAGAATGAAGAAATCTGTTCAAAAAGGAAAGAGTGAGTTGGAGGTCAACATGGAGGTAATGGATAACTACGACCCTTGGATGCTAGTAGGAAGGAAACCACTGCGGATGGACAAAAGACATTATAGGAAGGAAACCAAAAATATGGAGAACGAAAAAAGGAATGTTGTCGTACCAACTCATGACCAAATCAAAGGTGGATCCTTTGTAATAATGGAAAAGCTAGATAAAGATAGTAATGTGGCTCCGAATAAAGAGCAAGTGGAAAAGGTGGCAATCATAAATCATGTGGAAGTATTACTAAGGCATACCCCTTTGAGAAGCAAAGCAAAAAGACCAATAGTCCAGACAAATTAGAAAGATAATGCTCCCATCAACAAAAACACATTACGTAGCGTGACCACTCATCGAGCAGAGGGAGATCAAGATAGCCAAACAAAGGTGAAAATTGCAAGTATTTCTAGACAAGTAGCGGTGGAGAATGAACATGTGGTAATATAGAGTTCTGATGGGGGCCAAGCCATTACATAGAAGATAGTTTTTCCTATGTAATTGAATATAGGTAGTGAACACCACCATGACCCACCTTGGAGTAATCAAACCAGTGTAACCAACAATACAATGGAGATAGATAGAGAGCAGGTGCCAAAGAAAAAGAGGTTTAGTTAGAAGTGCAACTGAATAGTGAGACCCCACCTCACATTGTCAAGTGCACCCTCTTCCTCTAACCTCAATCATATCCTCATGAACTATATAATATGGAATTGCTAAGAGGTTGTCTCCAAGGGCTTCCTACGTGCTTTGAAAGACATGATAAAAAGAAATAAAATTGATATGTTGGGCTTACTAGAAACCAAAGTCTCAGGGACAACATGTGGATGAGATATGTAAGAAAATTGGCTTCAAAAATTGGATTAAAGTGGAATCAGTTGGCTATAATGGAGGCATATGGGTTTTTTGGTCTGGTGTAATTTATCTTATTGAAGATCAAACAAGGAATCGTACCATCTTGGCTATGTTCCATAGTTTATGCAAGCCCTTCCCCCTTGTGGACAAAAAGATCATGGAACAACCTGTGCTAGCAAAGACTATAATTCTCAAGATCTTAGTTATCTATAAAAGACTACAATGTAACCACCTCTAGAGATAAAACTACCTCTCAAGCTAGCAGCATCCATGGAGGTAATACAGACTTCACAAACTGAATTTTTAATCAAGGGCTTCTAGACTTGGGATTTGCAGGCCCTAGATTCACGGATGAGAGGCAAGTTTAGTGAAATCTTCAGAGGGGCTCACCTAGATCAAGCCTTGGGTAACTTCCAATGGTAGAATCTCTTTCCCATAATGAAGATATTTCATTTGCCACAAGTGCAATTTGATCACATGCCCATCCTCATTAAAATCAATGAAGATGAACATGGCACCAAAGACCCCACTTTCTACCTACAAGCAACATGGTGTTAGAGAAGCGCTCTAAAGGCAATCACTCATAGCACTTTTTGTACACATTACATATTGTTTAATATGTAAGGCTTCTTCATTATTTTGATATTCATATTTTGAAATGATATAGATCTTTAATCGAATTAATGAAGTTCATGATACATAACATAACATGAAGGGAATCAGGATGGGATCATGATAATAAGATTCCTATCATGTACAACTATGTTAGTATCAAAATTATCCCTAGCCATAGGATCAACGAGACTGGACATTGTTCATCCGGACATACCAGCACATGTCATATTCCTTGATTAGATTAAGCTATGGATCTTATAAATTGTGTTCATGAGATGATTAAAATTGACATGTTGATGCTTGCTAAGAGTAGCAGGAGACCTACTATGAGACAATCATATGGATTATCTATTTAAATGTAGATGATCGTCTCATCATAGCAATGGTGCAAGTATCCTTAGACTTAAGGTGCTCAAGGATATCTTGGATGTTGATTCTGTACTTTGACCTCGATCCATGTTGACTCTTAGAGGTCGCTCTTTTGATGAAAGTCGGGTATATTTGAGGTGTTCGAAGGTAATTGAGTAGCCAACAAAGGATTCGCCACTCCCAAATAGAGGGAGAGTATACCTATGGCCTTTTGTCAGGATTATTACTCGAAAATTCCATTAAAAGTGTCTTCAAGAGCATAACTGATGTGTAATGAGTTCGAGGACAAGATCTAATATCACTTAGGTTAGATGTGGCATAGCCAGTCTATTGGGAGCTACACTCTGTCCATGCTCTAAACCGAGTGGGGTATAGATTGGTGAAAGGACGAATTGTGAGGTATTTGTCTATGGAAGGGTTTGCAATCAAACCACTGACTCTCCAGTCAATTGGGGGTCATGATGTGTTGCTAGATACCGCTTATTACTTGCTTGATTCAATAGTTGAATCAAGTGGCCAACATAATTGGAAACCTAATGGGTCACATACTTAAAAGAGTGTAGAGCTTATATGAAACGATTTTGGATGTGATCTAAATATGAGGGAGATCAATCTCAAGAATAGAATGCCACAGGATTAATGGAATCTAAGGTTTGAAGGCCATCACTAAGAGATATAGAGGGCTTGGGCTTGTTCTTCGGCTTGAGGCCCGTGAAGGAACACGCCATAGCGCATAGGGATGTGTGTAGCTTATCATCCCTTAAAGTGAGGGGCACTTTAGACATTTCATGAGTTGGGATTTTCCTATAAAATGACCTTTATGGAAAACCCTAACAAGACCAAGCCATTTGTTCACTTCTCACTTGAAAGTGTTCAAGAGAGTTGGAGAGGGTGTTCTTCAAGAACTCCTCTTAGTGAGACCTGGTTTTTTCTCCCTCTTTGGACCAAGACTTGGCTAGCATCGAGACTTCTTCCAAGACCATGGCCTTAGAGGTTGTCGGCTCCACTCTTCGTGCGGATACTATTACAGGCTAACCTAGGACTTTGTTTACTTCGATCTTCATTGCCCCGACCAATAGATCAATTTTTGAAACTGACATAAGGTAATCCCGCACCCTTCTCTATGGTTTTGAACTGGATTTGATGCCCCAAGGGTTCCTTTGGAGGGTTTTGTTGAGATTTTTTTGTTTTCCACTGCTTTTGGCATGAAATGCCACCCTCAAAACCCTACAGTGGTATCAAAGCACACTTGTGTGCATTAAAATCATTTCTTTGTTGAGAGTTTTCATTTTTTGGTACCCATGTTTTCATAAGGTTAGAAAATGAGATTTTGGTTTGAAAAGTGTAGATCTAGTGTTGTTCTTAATGTAATCTAGTCATGACATGATCACGGATGGTTATTATGAAGGAGAAACAAGTTGGATGAGATTAAAAGTCCTAAAGGTGAGATTTTTACGAGTTTCCCGTAGCTGAAGAACACAACAACGTTACGACGTTCGTTCCCAATGTCGTGACGTTGTTCATCCGAACCTAGAAACATCGCAACGTTTGTTTCCAACTTCGCGACATTATTCATCCAAGCCCAAAAAACGTCGTGACTTGAGGACTTGCAGCGGGTTTTGAACCTCTCTCAAACTTCACAAATTAGAATGAGAATAATGAATTGATTCCAACAAGAACTGTGATAGGATGGAGGGTATGCATAGATTAGTGAAAATTGAATATTGCCACTAGAAATTATCATTATCCTTTTCCTTTTATTGATCAAATGTTGGATAGGTTGGCAAGACACTCCCATTTTTATTTTCTTGATGGGTATTCAAGATATAATCAGATTGTCATAGCCCCTGAAGACCAGGAGAAAACTACCTTCACATGTCCTTATGGCACCTTTGCTTTTAAAAGGATTCCATTTGGACTGTGTAATGCTCCTACAACTTTTCAAAGATATATGATGTCCATATTTTTAGATTTGATTGAGGAAGCTATGGAAATCTTCATGGATGACTTTTCAGTGCATGGATCCAGTTTTGAGCACTGCCTGCACAACTTGGAAACTGTACTTCAGAGGTGCCAAGACGAGAATTTAGCTTTGAATTGGAAAAAATGTCATTTTATGGTAAATGGAGGCATTGTCTTGGGGAACAAAATTTCTGCAGCTAAACTTGAAGTTAACCAAGCTAAAGATTCTGTTATAGAAACTCTAATGCCACCTGCTACATTTAAAGGGATTATAAGTTTTTTGGGACATGTAGGATTTTACAGAGATTTATAAAAGACTCCTCAAAAATTTCAAGACCATTATGCAGACTACTGGAGAAGGATGCCAAATTTTACTTTGATGAATCATGCAGGTTTGCATTTGAAGAAAAAAAAATCCAGATTGGTTATAGCTTCCATCATGGCAACACCAGTCTGGAACAAGGATTTTGAATCATGTGTGATGCTAGTGACTATGCAATGGGAGCAGTTTTGGGACAAAGAACAGAGAAAATTTTCATAGCAATATAATATGTCAGGAAAACCTTTAATGAGGCACAAGAGAACTACTCAACAACATAAAAGAAGATGCTGGCAATGGTTTTTGCTTGTGAAAAATTTAGACCATATATTTTTGGGTCCCACATCATCATACACACTGATCATGCAACAATCAAATATCTTATGGTTGTTTGACTAATTTTTCCATAGACCATAAACAGACTAATAGTTGAAGACCAAATTAACTAAATATGATGGAGTCAGTAGATGCCAAACTTCTGGTACCACCACCAAGAAATAATCAGTTCTTGTATCAACGATGCCAAAAACTTGATTGACTACTGACCAAAATTATAAAATACGTTATTTGCCTTGGATGAGAAGGTTTCCATTGAAAAATGTGTTTTGGGTCTAGATCACTGCAAGTGCATAGGCTATTCAAGTAATAAAAGTGGATTTTAAGTCCGCTATCGCTCCCACGAGGACGAAGATAAATCTAAACATCAATTACCCCATCTGCTCAAGATCCTTGTTGTTTGAACTCCAAAGTTAAAAATGGTTTGGTTCTAACTAACAAAAAAGTAAAAACTAAATAAAGTTCCATAACTGTTTGTAAAAAATTTAAAATAATTCGATTGGAAAGTTCATTAGGTAAGTTAACACTGGGAATTAGATTAGTGTACAATTATCAATTTTTGAATCAATTTTTTTATAACATAGCTAAGCCATTAGTTTGAAATCTGAACTTGTCAAAGATGCAAGATAGTATAGTTTGGATTTCTCCATTAACCATACATTTTGCTAATTAGAGATCCATATTCCTTTCAGATACATGAATCTAATCAATTACTTGTAGAATAGAAACCTCTTTCTAAATCTGGGTATTTTTCCTTTTCAGTACTTCACACCCAAAACTTAGGACTTAAGAATTCTTGTCCCTATAGACAGGATATTACAGGCTTCCTCCTATCTAATTGATAACTCATCCATCGAATCTAATAAAATTCTCTATCTCCTTGATTAGATCTCTGCTAACACGGGATCAAGATCCTTCCATTAGATTGAGGAGAAACCTCTCATCAATTAAATTGATACATCATCCAACTATCCTCACACCATGAGTAAGTTAGTGATCTACCGAAGTAATCTTTAAGAGTTCATTAGTTCCATAATATTATTCTAACATACCCCTAAGTAACTGCTCCATACTCTTAGGAATCTCCGTCTTTGTGTTACTCAAAGGGCTCCTTGGAAATCAGAGCAAGATACAGTCATTTTCTGAGTACACACTACTAATATTCTGAACAGGTAACTTCCAAATCATCACCAATTAAATAAATTCAATTAAATAAATTCAAGATTTCGAACTATGACATTCTTTTAAGTTGAGAATAAAACAATAATGAACATCGATTCCAATCCCAGAGGAAGCTCAGTCTTTCAAAACTGGATTACAACTATCAATGACTAGCTGATTAGAAAAATTCACTGAAATTGCAAGTGAACTGAATTAAATGAACTCTAAAAAATTTCCAAATTCATTCAAGTTAGACAATAATGAAAACTAAAATTTTAATAGTGAACCCAGCTCAAAACTTCACACTAGATCACTGTTCACTCCTAGTGAAATTCTAATCTAAAACTACCTGAAATAAAAGAAAATTAATATACAAAGGAGTTCCAGCTACACAAAAGTTCCTGGTTTGGCGGAAGCTGGGCATAGTGCCCTAGATGCATCTATTTATATATTTTCAAATGATGGAACGCACTTCTAGGCTGAAACTGTGGATCCCAAAAATTCTAGCCCAAATGTTTGCTTTGTTGCAACAAAGAAAATTGTGTCGCGACATAGTTGGCATCTTTGTTCCCCAGCTCTTGTCGTGGCTTGCAGTTTCTATCGTGACATAATTTTGTGCCTTTTCTTTGAACTATGTCGCGACAGAGTTGCGCTGAAGCAGTCTTGTTTTTGTCACAACAAGGGTGTCTTGTGTCGCGACAATTCTTAGATGCCTTTCAGCTTGAATTCTTGAATAGTATGTCGCAACAGCAACTTCTTTGTCGCGACTGAGTTTCCTTCTGCTTTGCCCTTTGTGTCGCAACATAGAATTTTTGTGTCGCGACAAAGTTTCTCAGTCTTCTGCTTGTTTTATGTCATGATAGAGTTTTGGAATGTCGAGACATAATTTAACTCCTTCTTGTTTCGACTGTGTCACGACACTCTTCTGTTCACTTCCAAACGTCTCTCTTCAATTTATGTCTCGACCTCGCTTCCAAGACAAAGAATTATGTCTTGAGTTCTTCATTCATTGTCGCGACATAGTAAGGAATGTTGTGACATTCTTCTTGTGGGTCTTTTCAACCTTTGTCGTGACAAAGAAAACTTTTGTCGCGATAGAGTTTGTTGTCTTGCACTACTGAAGCTGAACTTTGTGTCGTGACAGACTTTTTCTTTGATGCGACAATATTTTCTTCTTTGATCCTTATCGCTGGCTGGATTGTTTATTGCAACATTGAAATCCTTGTCACAACAAACTTGTCTTGGCTAGTTTCATTCTTCTCGTCACGCATATTGTTTTCTTTTAATGCGAATGTAGTTTACTTACGCTTATCAATAATGCATAAACTTCGCTACGCAATAGATGTCCATTCGTTTCTTTATTATTTCGCAACATAAGTTTCTGTGTCGCAACATTCTTATTGTAATTCTTCTCAACTTTTGTTGCGACAATAGCCATCTGTCGCACAGAAGCCACCTCTCAACCTCAAGCTGCGCTTGTCACGAAAGAAACTTCCTCGCCACAATAAAGCCTTCTTTATCTTTCGCATTGTCGACTTTGAATGTTGTGTCGCTACGCATAGTTTTCTTCGTCACGACATATAATCCGCCTTTGGTCTTGTCATATTGAAATGTCTATCGCAACATAGAAAATATCAAGGTGCACATTGTCTTAACTTCGCCTCATTGTTTTCGCCGTCGCGGATAGAGCCAGTTCGTCAGCGACAAAATTCCACTGCCATTTGTTGTATCAATGTCGCGATAGAGTAAGGAATGTCGCGATATTCTTCTTCATAAACTTCTCTATATTTTTCGCGACATAAAAATCCATTATCGCGACAAAAATCAATCAGTCTATCTAAAACTATGTCTACGCCTGAAGTTCAAATTTCGATCCTTGTTACGACATAACCGCTAGTTCTATTGATTCCGTCGCAACATTCGAAACTATGCTGCGACAGAGAATTCGATTTACTGGCCAATTTTCTCGCTTTCATGCCTGAATTGCCCCTTTTCTTTAAAACCTGCAAAACACAAAGTTGGTTAATATTCCATAATTCAGCATAAAAAAGAATAATAAACTTCTAAAATATGCCAAAATAATGAATTAAAAATGGATGAGTTTAGGACTCATCAAATTCTCCTAAACTTAAAGTTTTGCTTGTCCCTGAGCAAAGAAAAGAAATTTTGTTTGTCCTTAAACAATTTAGCTTTTATTTTTAAGGACATTTTTCTGTTGAATCAACAATTTGGCAGGAACATAGGTTAGTTGTAAAATTATTTCTAAATATGTTTCTAATCTAGAATTAGGAAGATTTTCAATTAAGTTTACTAAATAGCGAAATAATTTCTATAGTGTAAACAATTCAATTATTCAACCTTGATTTGTTAATGTGTGATGGTCTTCTTTCTTCTTCTATGGAAAATTAGTTAATCTTCTGGGATATTACTCAGATAGGATACTTCTCTTTCATTCTTTAAAGTCTCATATGCTTGTTTGTCATATTAATCTCCACTAATGTAAGCATACACCACCTTCAAAATCAATTAGGTCTTTTAGGCTTATAATGTGTGGCTTAGGTAATTGGGTAGATAATTAGACAATCTAGGCTCAATTTTACCTAGATTTCACTTACAACTTGACACACTTGCCTTCATTATGCATCCTTGATTTTTCCATTGATGTCAACTCTCTAACATCCACATTTGGTTTGGTGCATCTTTTTGCATACTCTCTCTTGTGGTATTTTTCTTGGCCACATTCAGACTGTAAACTCTCTTCCTTATCTTAGAGGCCTCTTTTTTTTTTTTTTTTTCCTTTTCATCTTTTATCAAGGTTTCTGGAATAGGGTAACGTTTTGCCCTTTTAAGCTTTCTACCACCCTTAACGAACTTTAGGTCGCAACCTACCAGTTGCATAGTGGTATTAGGTGTCAACACATCTAAGGACTTAATTCCTCAAGGGAGGAAGGCTACAAGGCCAAACTCATTCCACCTTGATATTTTTCTTTTTATAGCTTCTTTTCTTCATTCTTTTCATCTTTTGTCATCTCAATTGGTTTTCCTTTCTCAACTCTTCTTATCATTTTTTGTAATTTGAAATAATATCCCCCAAACTTGTCATTTTCCATCATTGATGTATTTGTCATGTAATCTAGGAAAATAAGGGTTCTTTACTATAGGATTATGTTCAAGGGAGGATCTAGGCTTTTCATTTGCTGGTTGATGAAATAGGCTATTGGCTCAAATAAGGAACTAATGTGTATGCTTATGCATATTATAAGGGTATGCTTTGAAAGGCTCAATCTTCCAAGAATGGCCTATATCATTTCCTCAAGAAAGGCTATTGCTAGGATTTTGCCTTGACTAATAATCTAACAAGTTCTAGGACATTTGGAGATTTAACTGTGATAGATCCCAGAAGATGTCCCTAACCTTATCACAATCTGTTTCAAAGATACTTTTGACCATGTGCAGTGTTTATTGGGATTCATAATAACTAAACTGTTTACCAATATAGAATTATAGGTCTTATTTGTTCCATTAATTGGTTAAAATCTTCCTTATTCTTGAAGTTCAACATATTCATCAATATCTTTACAACTTTCTTTTTCAGTTCATCTCATCCTACCTCAATTCATCTATCCAATTACTATTTGGTTCCTAGATATGTTGCTATACTATTTTACAAGTTGAAAGCTTATTCAAATCAACCATTCAATACAGAGAAGTTTAACACAACAATAGTTCAATTCCACAATCTTTCCAATTCTACCAAACAATTCACAACAATTAAGTAATTCAACCTAGGAAATCTGGTTTCTCCATTATTCAACAAAGTTATTCACTAAAGGTCATCAATCTCTACTTATTTAACACAATGGAAAGAAAATATAAACAAAACATAAAAGAAATGCAAAATGAGAGTGGACACCAATTTTTGCAAAGGATTTTTCATTTAAGTTTTCAGGTATAAGAGATCTTGTTACAAAGAGGGAAAAGGGGAAGAAACTACAGCGCAAGCTATTTTCTTCTTCTTATGCCTATGGGAGGGGTGCGATTCACTAGTTCAAACTTGTAACCAACTATAGAAGGAGAGAACTCATAAATATGGACTTGTGGCTGCTTAAACCTATTGCCTTCTTCAGTTCTGTTGAATGCAGACCACTCCATGGAAATGGCCATTTGTTTGATGAGATCATTTTATCTCTGCCCAATAGAGTTCAGGGTTCCCTCAAACTTACCCTAGGTAGAGTACATTTTTATCAAATTGTTGTTGATCATATCTAAGCTTTATGTCTAACATTTCTCCCTATTGTTTAGGGTGGCTTCCATTTCCTTGTCCCTTTTCTCTATGAGGAGCCTTATCTCCTTCTAATGTTCTTTGTAAAGGTAACCGAAGGCATCTACCATCTGTAGCAAATTCTGCTCCATAGCATCTTCTCTCTCCTCCATGATCTTTATTAAATCACTATCCCTTCAGAGCTGATCTGACAAGAAGGTATCTTCTCTTGCCCTAAGCTATTCATTGAGTTCTCTTTCTCTGGTTTCCCATCTGCTCTTCCACTCTTCATCTCTCACTCTAAGTGCTTCCTCAAGATTTTAGTCTCTTCTTTTCAGCTCAGCATCCATGTACTCATCCCTGAGTTGGAGTTGGATTTTCAGCTGGTTGTCCCTCTCCCGCATCTCTTGTCTCATAGCCTTTAACATTTCCATCAATTCAATATTGATACCCTAATGCTGTGAGCTTCCAGCTTGCTCCTGATGGACTTGTCTCAGATATGGGGAAAGGGTCAGAATTGGGCTCAAACTGTTCTACATCTGTTCTTGCTATTGAGCTACACTATCAATCTATATCTGATTGATTTCTATGTTCTCTTCTTCCTTCTCTTGGAATTTCAGCTTCTCTTTCCCTACCTTTGTTCTTAGCCCCCTTGGTGATTCCTGTCAATGTTAGAGGTGAAGTCTTAGGGCAGGTTTCTTCTTCCTCCCAATCTCCTTCTACACCACCCAAGATATAAGAAAGCCTAGTGATCGCGCCGATAAGGTACCAAATTCCCCACTCACCTCTATAATAACTCAAAATTGGGAGTTTTCTATTATCTTTCCAACATCGAACTGTACTTTTCAATATGGCATACAAATGCTATCGCTCCTTCTCCCTTACGGTACTCAAATGCTTGGACGATAATATAACTGAACAAATAAAATAAAACCAAACCTTTGCTTGTTCATTCAATGCTCCTCTTGCAATGCACTCTGGGTTTTTTTATGAGTGTAAAACTCATCTATGTTTTGAGTTCATTTCACATGCTATTTTGAGCATTTTATATTCATATGCATGTAAAAATCATAACATTTTCGCTAAACTTGGTTTTGTAGGATTCTTGATGAAAAGCAAGTGATTTGGCAAGAAATGAGCAATATATTTCAAAAGAATAGTCGACTAAGTGTCTCACAGCATGCCACTAGGAAGATGAATTTTTATGTACCATCTAGAACATCAAATGGTTCAAATTCCCCTGGTTTCATTCTACATTCAAAGAGCTTTCCAACGATACATCACACGCCCAAATCCGAGTTAAAACAAAGAAGTTATGGCCTTCACAATTTGGAGAAGAAAAACTAGCTGCTGAGCTGAAAAAATGTCATGACAAAGCAAAACAATGTCGCGACAAAGCAAAAAAAATGTCGAGACAAAGAAAAAAACAAAGCTAGAATGCTAATGTCGCGACTCAAAATGCTGATGTCACAACTCAAAATTGCTAATGTTGCGACATAGCAAAAAATGTCACAACAGAGCTAGCAACAAGGCTAGAGTGCTGATATCGTGACTCAAAAATGCTGATGTCACGACTCCAAAATGCTGATGTCACGACTCAAATGCTGGAAAAAAACAAAAAAGCTCGGAAATTGATATTTTGGCCTATTTTCAAGCTCATTTTCACCTAAGGACTATAAATACAAATTTTTTAGATTTTAGATTTTAGCCTATTCTCATGAGGGTTTCTCTCTCTAAAAACCTACCCATTTTTTTAGTTTAGGTTAGGGCTTTGTTTTTTAGTAGATCTTAGAGTAGTTTTAGAGCATATTTTTATTTGTATTGAAGATATTTCAGTGTTGTACTAAGAGATTCAGTTTATTTACTATTAAGGCGAAGATTGAAGCTCAAATTTGGATTTTTCTCTCACTCCTTGTCTCTTGATTTCTTTCTTCATTTTCTTACTTGTTGTTTGATTGGTGATGATTGAATTCAAAAGAATGGAACATTAAAAACACCTCTAGAGGTGGGGATTAATTGTTGAACATTTAGATTTGCAGATTTTCGGGCCATTTTGTGGGTTTGAAGACTCGATTTTATATAATTGGTACCGTTCATAATGAGTTGTTCTTAATATTAGTAGCTTGTACCCTAAAAGGGAGTCAGATCTTGCTCGATTTCCGTGAGTCTCGAGTGAAATGAGATGGAGATTCCTAAGAGTATGGAGCAGTTACTTGGGGGTATGTTAGACTAATATTATGGAACTAATGAACTCTGAAAGATTATTTCGATAGATCACTAATTTTTACTCATGGTGTGAGAATAGTTGGTTGATGTATCAATTGGAGTAATCTTTCTTCTTTGGCAGCTTGAAAGTCACAATTCAGTTTCTTGATGACCCATATAGCTTTGTATTCCAGTTCTAGAGGGAGATGACAAGGTTTTCCAAACATAATTCAGATAGGACATTCCACAGAGTTTTGTAAGCAAGCTCTATAGGGCCCACAATGCACCATCTAGCTTTATAGACCGCCCTGCCGCTTGTATTCATTGTTTTCTCCGTAATTTTCTTTATCTCCCTATTTGAAATTTCTATCATTTACTCGACTGAGGGTGATAAGCCAATCCCATTACATGTCTGATTCCATATCTGCTCATGAGTTTTGCAAAAACTTTATTTTCAAAATGGCTCTCTCATCACTAATGATTGTTCTAGGTGTTCCAAATCTGCTCAAAATATTTCTTTGTACAAACCCAACAACTGTATTGGCATCATTTCTAGGACAAGCTATTGCTTCCACCCACTTGGATACATAATCCACAGCTAGGAGAATGTATAGATTTCCAAATGATGATGGAAAAGGTCCCATGAAGTCCATTCCCCACACATAAAAAATTTGCACCACTAGGATTCCTTGTAGGGGCATTTCATTTCTTCTGCATATGTTGTTTATTCTCTGACATTTATCATAATATTTTACCCATTCAAAATAGTCCTTGAATATAGTAGGCCAATAAAAACCTGATTGGAGAATTTTATGGGTTGTTCTATCTCTTGCAAAATGTCCTCCATATGGTGATGCATGGCATTTATCAATGATTTCACCTTGTTCTATTTCTGGTACACATCTCTTGATAATCATATATGCTCCTCTTCTGAAAAGTAGTGGATCATCCTAAATATAGAATATGCTATCAGTTCTCAACTTTCCTTTCTATTGGCTGCTGAATTCATATGACATAAGTCCACAAGCTAAGTAATTCACAATATCAGCATACCAGGGTGTTTGGACTGATAACAAAAATAGTTGCTCATCAAGAAAGTTTTCTGCTATTTCACCTCCATTTTCTTCTTCAGTAGTTTTTTCCAACCTAGACAAGTGATCAGCTATCACATTGTCACTACCCTTCTTGTCTTTAATTTCTAGATCAAACTCTTGCAGCAATAACACCCATCTGATCAGTCTTGGTTTGGCATCTTTCTTTGCCATCATATTTCTAATTGCAACATGATAAGTGTGTATTATGACATGGGACCCCAATATGTAAGGCCTGATTTTTTCATAAGCAAACACCGTTTCCAAAATCTCTTTTTCAGTTGTAGAGTAATTCTCTTGTGCTTCATTGAAGGTTTTGCTGGCATAGTATATGGCCTTGAATATCTTCTATGTTCTTTGTCCTAATACAGCTCTCATTGCATAATCACTGGCATCACACATAATTTCAAATTCCTCGTCTAACTGGGTGTTACCATGATGGGGTCAGGAATCACCACCCATCAAATGCAACTTGCATAATTCATCAAAATCAAACCTGCATATTTCAAGCAATCGCATAATGGTCTAAAGATTTTGAGAAGTCTTTATGAATATTCTCAGAAAAACTCAAGAGATGTCCTAGGAAACTTCTTATCCCTTTAACAAGTATGTGTAAAGAAGAGTTCTTATGATATAAACCTTTACTTGGTCTACTTCTAATCCAGCTACAAAAATTTTGTGTCCCAAGACAATACCTTCTGTTACCATGAAATGACATTTTTCCCAATTCAGAGCTAGATTTTTGTCTTGACACCTTTGAAGTACTGTTTCCAAATTTTCCAAAAATTTCTCAAAACTAGATCCATATACTGAGAAGTCATCCATGAAGATTTCCATAGCCTCTTCCACCAAGTCTGAAAACATAGACATCATGCATCTTTGGAAGGTGGGAGGAGCATTACATAATCCAAATGGCATCCTTCTAAAAGCAAAGGTGCCACAAGGACATGGAAATGTAGTCTTCTCCTGATCCTTAGCGGCTATAGCAATCTAGTTATAACCAGAATATCCATCAAGAAAACAATACTAGGGATGCCCTACTAACCTGTCCAACATTTGGTCAATTAAAGGTAGATGATAACGATCTTTTCTAGTAGCAATATTTAGTTTTCTGTAGTCTATACACACCCTCCATCCTATCACAGTTCTTGTAGGAATCAATTCATTCTTCTCATTTCTAATCACAGTGACTTCACTCTTCTTGGGAACCACTTGAACTGGGCTCACCCAAGGGTTGTCTGAGATTGCATATATAAAGCCTGCATTCAACCATTTCGCACTTCTTTCGACAATTTCATCGATTCAAATTTTCTTGATGTTCTATAGAGGTCTTTGCATTATCCTCCAGAAGGATGTTGTGCATGCAAATAAAAGGACTGATTCCTTTCAAATCTTTTATTGACCAAGCAATTGCTTCTTTGTATTTTCTCAAAATCTCCAACAGTTTCTGTTCTTCAAGCTCAGTTAATGCAGCTGAAATAATAACAGGTTTAGCTTTTTCTGGCTCTAAGAAAGCATAATTTAATTGTCTAGGTAATTCCTTAAAGGCTAACCCTTATGAACTTGTTTCTGTTTCTTTTGCTTCCTCTTCATTGCTGCATATCTTTTATATACTATTCTCATTCATACTAAAGACTGTTTCCTTTAATTCACAACTGGAATGCAAAAATTCACAATCAAGATCATCAAGATACTGGAAATTCATCTCATTTTCATTGATTGAATATTGACAATTACAACCAAAAATCAGTTTAGAACTGATGGGAACTATAGTTTCTACAGTCTTACAATCTGGACTTTCAAACTCAGATTGTTTTAAACTTGTGTTCAACTTATGTTCAACTTGAAGTGAACTGCTCCATCTACTACTCTTAGAGTAAGTTCTCCCTTTTTCACATCTATCAAGGCAGCTCCAGTGGCCAAGAAATGTCTTCCAAGCAGCAGTGGAACTTATGTCTCTTCTTCCATATTCATGACTACAAAGTGCCTAGGGAAAATGAATTTTCCCACCTTGATGAGCACATCTTCAAGGACTCCTTCTGGTTATGCCATTATCCTATCTTCCATTTGCAAAGTCATAGCTATGGGAGTAAGCTCCCCCAAACTGAGTCTCCTAACCACTAACAAAGGCATCAAGTTAATGCTAGCTCAGCTCACAAACCTTTCAACTCAAAATCTCTAATGGCGCAAGGGAATGGTGAAGCCACAGATCCTCGCATCTCTCCGGGTAAGCTCCTCCGAATCACTACATTGTAGCCGTCAAGTTCACTCACTCCTTTTCAAGAAAGTTTCTTCACTCAAAATGTCCTTAAAACTTAAGATAATCAAGTATCCGAGTCAATGCCTCTACAAAGGGTATGTATCACTCTATCTTCTTGAAGACATCCAAGAATCTAGAGAACTACTCTTCCATTTTAGCTTTTTGAAGCCTTTAAGGAAAGGGAACAACAAGCATGTAGACATGTTTATCTTCTTTCTTCTTCAATTATTCTCTATAATTTGCATCGAGTTCGCACCTCCATTTTCGCCTGGCCAAGTCTAAATTGTTAACTTGTTTTCTTTCCGCTCTTCCTTCAACTTCCTCGCTCTTTTCTTCTCTTTTTATTTTCTGCTTTCTACCTCTCTTCCACTTCTTAGAGTTACCACCATGCAATCCTTTGGATTCTTCCTTGTGTCACTTAGGAAAGCATCCATGGATTGATTCTGCATTGCTAAGGCCAACTACCCTACTTGGGTCTCCAGATTCTTCAGAGAGGCATTCATATTAGACTGAAACACAATTGTGTTTGCTTGAAATGTTGCTAAATCAGCAAATTTCTGCTCATGAATGTGCATCAACCTCTTTTTTTCTCCCATGAAAGTCAGCATTTGTTATTCAAAGGAATAAGATCTCCTTTGTCCCTAATTTTCTGCTCTCTGACCTCCTTCTTGTTGTTGTTGGAACCCAGGTGAAGCATAATTTTGTTGAAAATTCTCACTGTGTCTACCTTGGCCGTGCTCCTCCCCATATGAGAAATTCCTCGTGGTTCCCGAGATTTAGTGAGTGATGGAGTTGACGTTAAGGTTAGCTTAAAATTAAAATCTCTATTAGCAGCAGATATCAGGCTCCTCAACTTACATAGTGGACCCTCACAAGGTTCCTCGTCAGCACTATTCCACTTTTCATTTTCATCAACTATTCCCACTTTAATTGCTGAGTTCATTCTTCTCTCATGGTTCCCCATTTTGATCATCAATGCATCTAATTTTGCTTCTATGGCAGTCATCCGGTTCAGCTCTATCATACCACTTCCTTTAAGTTTGTTGCTGCTCCCTAAAGTCTTAGATGGAGCTCTATAATTGCATTTTGCAAGGTCTTCTATTAATTGCTTTGCCTTTTCAAAGACTTTTCAGCCTACAGATCAAGTCGTGACTAATTATACCTTAGTATAATTCATGTAATGATAAAAATCCATCCGAAAGTGGTCGATCTATTCCATGCATCATCTTTCGCAGTCTTTGTATCTTTCCATGCAATTTTAGAGACTTTCATCCTCTTCTTGTTGAACACTGCGATTTCCCTCCTTTCGGAAGTGAGGGCATGAGGGAAGAATTTGCTCATATAAGCCTCCACCAACTCTTCCCAATTGTTCATTGATCCAACAGGCAGTGACTCAAACCAAGTTACTGCCACATCTCTCAGTGAAAATGGAAACAATTGCAGCTTGATTACTTCGGGTCTAACCTTATTCAACTTCGATCGTATTAGCCATCCCACAATCTTCCCATGTCATAGTGTTCTCACTAGGATGCCTAGGTGAATTAGTGTTGCCAAAAAGATTGTGATCAGAGCTGGTTTCAGCTCAAAATTGTTGGCTTCTATAGTATTGTCTCATAATGTGGTATTTATCTTCAATAATCGGGCTCCAAAGTCCTCCATAGTCATTCGGCCTCTCGAGGCCCTCGCCTCGCTTCTTCGAATAAGTTGCATTCTTTCTCTCTGATCTGCCATAGTTGTTGATTTAACACGTTTAACCTTTCTAAGATTCCTCAATGTTCTTTCCAGTTCTGTATCCAAAGGCAGCAGCTCTGCTTCTAGTTTTCTATGCGTGTAAATCTTCTTGAAATAAAAACACACTTAGATTACATTAAATCTTTGAAAAACAGCTATGTAAATCTAAGCTCATAAATCTTTTTTAGTAGCTTACTCAACTACTGCAATTAAAAACTATTTTTGTGATTTTTTGAAATTTATGATAAAATAAAGAAAAATTGTCCAAATTAGCAATTGTCTTGACTGGTTTCATTTCTCTTCCATTTTTTGTCGCGACATAGTTTTCTTTTGTCGTGACAGAAGTTTCTTACTCTGCAACGTTTATTGTCGCGAAAAACTTCGTTTTGTTGTGACAAAGATGTCTACCTTCAGTTCTTTATTATGTCACAACATAAGTTTTGTGTCGCAACATTCTTCTTGTAATTCTTCTCAACTTCTGTCACGACAATAGCCATCTGTCGCAATGTGAGTCCACCTCAACTCAGCCAGTTTGTCGCGACAAAAATCCTCTGCCGCGAGACAAAGTCTTCTTTATCTTCATTGTTGACTCGAATGCGTTGCGTTCGACATAGTTTTCTTCTATCGCAACATATAATTTGCCTTGGTCTTGGCATAAGCTGAAACGTCTGTCGCAACATAGAAAAATTTATCGTAGGCACATTGTGTTGACTTATCTCATTGTTTTGCCATTTTCTGTCACAATAGAGTTGTCTTTTGTCATGACAAAATTCCACTGCCATTTGCTGGATCAATGTCGCGACAGAGTAAGGAATGTCATGACATTCTTCCTCATGAACTTCTCCAGCTTTGTAGCGATAGAAATCAGTCAGTCTATCTAAAACTATGTCACAATAATCTTCATTTATGGCTTGAGTTCAGCTTGATCCTTGTTGCAACATAACTTTTGCTGGTTCTATTGGGATTCTGTCGTGACATTCTAAAACTATGTTGTGATAGAGAATTCTGCCATTGGTCAATTTTCTGCTTTTCTTGCTAGAATTGTCTCTTTTTCTTTTAAAACCTACAAAACACAAAGTTGGTGAATATTCCATAATTCAGCACAAAAAAAAATCATAAACTTCTAAAATATGCCATAAAAATGGATTAAAAATGGATAAGTTTAGGACTCATCAATGGCAAAGAAAGATACCAAACTAAGACTGATCAGGTGGGTATTGTTGCTACAAGAATTTGATTTGGAAATTAAGGACAAGAAGGGGAGTGACAATGTGATAGCAGATCACTTGTTAAGATTAGAAGAGCCTACTGAAAAAGGAAACAAGGATTAAAATTGAAGAAAATTTCCCTATTGAGTAGCTTTTTCAGGTGTCAGTCAAAATACTCTGGTATGCTGATATTGTGAATTGTTTGGGCTTAGGAATTATGCTAATGCATCTGAAATACCGTTAAAAGAAAATCGAGGACTGAATGCAAGAGTTTATATATGGATAATTCCACTCGCTGCTTAGAAGAGAGGCGCATCGATCATCAAGATGTGTTCCGTAAGCCGAATAAGGTGGAATTTGATAAAATGTCATGCATCACCATATGGAGGACACTTTGTAAAGGATAGAATGTGCCTCTAGAAAATTTCCAATCGTGTTTTTATCACAATCAGATTCAAAGACTGCTCTCGAATACAAGCATTGTGATAGATGTCAAAGAATGGACAACATAAATAGAATAAATTAGATGCCTCTACAAGGGATCCTAGTGGTGCAGATTTTTTATGTATGGGGAATAGATTTCATGGGACCTTTCCCACCCTCATTTTGAAATCTGTACATTCTCCTTGCTGTGGATTATGTATCCAAATGGGTGGAAGCTATATCTTGTCCCAGAAATGATGCCAACATAGTTGTGGGGTTTGTTCAAAGAAATATCTTGAGTAGATTTGGAGCCCCAAGGACAATCATTAGTGATGAGGGAAGCCATTTTGCAAACAAGTTGTTTGCAAAACTAATGAGCAGATATGGAGTCAGGCATATAATGGGATTGGCTTATCACCTCACTGAACAAGGTAAATTTCCAATGTGGGAGAGATTAAGAATGTAATTAAAGAAAGCAATCAACTCGAAGCAGAAGGGATTACCGCTGCTAGATAATGCACTTGGGGCATACCGAATCGCTTACAATCTCTCGATTGAATGTCCCCATACAGAATAGTATTTGGAAAGCCTTGTCACCTTCCTATGGAAATTGAGCCATGTGGGCTATCAAAAAACTGAACTTCAATTTCCAAGCTGCTACAGAGAAAAGGTTACTCCAAATGAATGAGCTTGAAGAATTGAGAAATAAAGCCTATGACAATGCCAAGATCTACAAAGATAAGACCAAGAAATGGCATGACTAGAGGATACTAAGAAGAGAATTCAAATTAGGAGAATCAATCCTCTTGTATAACTAAAGACTGAGACTTTTTCCAAGAAAACTCAAGTCAAGATGAAGTGGTCCTTACACAATAGCTGCAATTACCCCTTTTGGAGCAACAACATGAAAAACCAATTATGGAGATGAGTTTAAAGTGAATGGTCAGAGGCTGAAACATTACCTTGTAGGAAGACCAAATGAAGAACAGTTTCAGATTTGAAGAGATAAAAAGAATTGCTGAAAAGAGAAAGCATTGCAGCAAAGTCTAACTAAAGACAATAAACTGAGCAACTACTTAGGAGGCAACCCAAGCAACTTTTAATTTTACTTTTTAATGTGATTTAATTTAATTCAGTGTGTTTTGAATAGTTTAGTTAGTAAAGTAGTTTGATGAGAATTTATTTACAACTTATGTAATCACAATTTGCTTAATTTCAGGACAAAGGAGCTACAAACTTCTATGAAGCTCAGTGGAAAGCACTGCAATCCAAACTTAAATGATGCAACATGTATAACACATGGAAGTCTTCTTCCCTAACTTGTTCTTTGAGAATAGTGCACATGTTAAGTTTGGGGGAGTGTAAATTTTTCTGATTTGGAATTTGAATAGTAGCTTCATTTTTCATCTATTGAAATTTTTTTTTAGTTAGAATAATAATTTTAAATTTTAATAATTTCTACAGTACAAAGAATAGTTACTGAATATTGATTAGTTGAGAACATGAGCTTTAATTTCCATGCTTGAATTGAGATGCTTAGTTTTAGTTAAATTTAAAGTCATAAGCAGGAAAAGCGTATGCAAAAATGGGAGAGGAACACACTTTCTCAATGTTGTGACATTGACGGCAATGTCACGACATAGGTTCAACTATTTTCCCCAATGTTGCGACATTACCACAACATTGCCCCAATATTGCGACATCGCAATTATAGAAGGGCGACGTAAAGTCAATGCCGCAACATTACAATCCCAATGTCACGACATTAAGATTAGAAATTAGGAATCCTGAGCAATTGATGGCTTAGACACAGGTTTAAACCCAATGATTTATTTTTGACACTACTACTTGAAAGTTAGAATCCCCGAGAGCAGCGTCAAAAACTTGATGATTTATAACCTTTTTCTCTATAATCCAAAATACTGTTGTCACTATTCTTTTCAATGTATAAATTTTTTCTCTATATAAAATTTTTCAGTTTTTAGTTTAAATGAAATTTTCTACAAGTGCACAGGTCATGTAAGTAATAAAGTGGATTAAAAATAAGTCCAAGTATCGTTCTCACAAGAATTGTTGAGAAATCTAAAGATCAATTACCCTAACTACTTAAGATCCTTACTATTTGAACTCAAAAGTAAAAAATTGATTTGTTTAAACTAAAGAAAGAAGGACTAATTAAAATTCTATAACTATAACAAAAAAATAAAAATGAATTGGATTGGAGAGTTCATTGAATAAAGTTAACACTGGGAAATAGATCAATGTATAATTATCAATTTTTTGCATCATTTTATAACATAGTTCAGCCATTAGTTTGAAATCTGAACTTGTCAAAGATGCAAGGTAGTATGTTTGATTCCTCCATACACTATACATTTCACTAATTAGAGAACCATATTCCTTCCAAACACATGGGTCTAATCAGTTACTTGTACGATATAATCCTCTTTCTGAGAACTAGGTATTTTTCCTTTCTAGTACTTCACACCCTATTCCTAGGACTTAAGATTTCTTACCCCCATAGACAGGACAAAACAAGCCTTCTCCAATCTAATTGGTATCTCATCCTTCAAATCTAACCAAACTCTCTATCTCCTTGATTAGATCTATGCTAACATGGGATCAAGATTCTCCATCGCACAGCAGGTGTCCTTTGAATCAATTGTACCATTACATCATCCAACTAATCTTACACTATGAGTAAATTAGTGATCTACCGTGAGTACCCTTCGACCATTAGTTCCATAATATTACTCCCCAACATACCCTCATAATTCCATATGTTCAAGAATTCTATCTTATGTCACTTTAGGAGGGTATCCAGAAATCAGTTAGCAAGATTTTATTTTTCGGTATGCTTACAAATATTAAGAATACTAATTTCAAGAATGCACTAACATAAATTCAAGATTTCTATGATGAGCATTTTATGTTGCAGCAGAAAATAATCCAACACCAAATTCATTCATGAGTCAGCTTTTCAAATCTGGATTGCAATAATAAAGATTAACTGATCAGAGTACCACTAAATTCTACAAACTGAAATAAAAAGAACTCCGTAAAATTTCCAAATCTTCCATTGAAATCAAAAGGATAATGAAATCCAATTTTTATCGAACTCAGCTCAAAACTTCTTAGCCCGCATCACTTAAATCCAAGAAAAACTAACGAAAAATGCTGGGGTTTTAACAAATTCAACTAAAAATAAATAAAAGAAAAATAAAAACAAAAATAAAATATTATACAAAGGAAACTCATATCTAGATAACAGTTATGAAGTCAAGATATAGTGCTCTATGTGTTTCATTGTAGAGCTAAATGATGGTCAAATTGCGGTCGGTCAGGATTTCTAAATCGCCCAGCTGATCTAATTTCTTTCAACATGCAGGAATATGTCGCGACATTGTTATATTTGTCCTCCAAATTTTTAATTGGCTCGCAATGTCATGTCGTGACAATGTTCTCTACCTTTTTCTTAAATTATGTCGCGACATACTTTGAAAATGTCGCAATAGAGCTCAGTTGAATTCTTCTTGTAATTGTCTCGACATAAGTGTCTTCTGTCGCGACATTTCCTTCATGCCTTGAAGTGTTAATACTTGAATGGTATGTTGTGACATAAAAACTTTGGTCGCATCAAATGTTTTTCCCCTCGTTGTAATTTCATTGTAAGTACAATAAATTCGTTTCATATATTTTTTCCTAGTTCTTCTCATCCTTGTCAAGACAATAACTTCTATGCTCATGACAAAATCTATCCCAATATTATATAGATTTGCTCGCTGAATAGAACCTCTTCATTGTCGACAGCTTTCTTACCTTGATGCTACCCTTGAACTCTTATGTCGCGACATCGATTAGAAATGTCGTGATATATCATGCCTGAACTTTATTCTTTCAATGCTGTCGCAACATCAAACCAAGAATCAACTTTAATGATTCCATTCTTTAATCCTGGCTCTTTATGTTGCAACATAATTTTGTTGTGTCACAACATTCTTTCTTCCCTCTTAGGTTTGAAATGTCCGATAAAACCTTTACCGCATTGTTTCTTTATATCTTGGTCCCAAAGAGAAAGCAAAAAAGAAATGTCAACATTCTGTCAGCAATGAGCACTCCTTGAACTTTCAGATCCTCTCAGTAAACATCGTGATAATATAAACCACTGTCGCCAATGTTATAATTTGGTTTATTGTTTTATTGTGTCAATACTTCACTTTTTTGTTGCAACATTTCTATCAACCCTTCAGTATATGTAGCGACAAAGTTTGAAATGTCGCCACACCTTAAACATCCAACTTTAGTTCAGCTTTATCTTGTTACGATATCATCATGAGCATATTACCATCCAGCCAGCTGCCTGAGTTTACTCCCAAACATTATGATACATTATGTCCTCATTCGCTTTAAATAATTTTATTTTTCGTTTATTTGATTTGCTTTCTTTACACTAAAACTCAGAAACATTAAAGGTTATTATTCCATAATTTCGATTAAATGAATCATAAACTTTTTAAAAAGTGCAAGAAAATGATTAAAAATATATGAGCGTAGACATCAAAATTCCCTCTAAACTTAAAAGTTTTGCTTGTCCCAAGTAAGAAGAGAATTTGCTTGTCCTCAAACAATCTAGAAGCTTTTATTTAAGGATTATTTTTCTATTTTGTAATTGCATCTTTTCAAATAGCAAATAATCCCATAGTGCAAGAACAATTATTCTAACCCCATTTTGTATCGTATGTCTTCTTTTTTCACTTAGCAAAATTAGTTAATCTTCGAAGATGTTACCGATAATAAACTTTCCACTTTCTAAGTCTCATATGCTTGTTTGTTTATATTAATCTCCACTAATAGGTAAATACAACTCAAGATCAATCAGTCTTAGGCTTGCAATGTGTTTGGGTGAATCGTAGATAATGACAATCGAGGCTCAAGTTTACCCAGATTCCATTTTACAACTCAACATATTTGCCTTCATCTTCATCCTTTACTTTTTCCAATTAATGTCAACTTCTAAAATAACTCCCAAACTTGGTTTATGAATCATTCAGATACCTTGCTGTGGTGTTTCTCTTAACCACCTTCAATCAGAATTAAAGCCTCATGGCTAGAAGCTTTTACTTTCATTTTCTATCAAGGTTATGGAACAAGGCAAATGTTTTGTCTTTTACTTTTCTACCAATTCCTAGAGAACTTTTTGCTAGCAACTCCCATACCACAATAGGTTTGCTTAGGTGCTGAAACAACTCCTAAGAACTTAATTGTTCAAGGGAGGAAGGCTACAAGACAAAACTCGATTCACCTATACTTGTATTTTCAAGCTTTTTCATATTTTTCCTTTCCACCCCATTGGCTTCCTTTCTTCCATCCTTCTTTTCTATTCCCTCCTTTTAATATTTCAAAACAATACTCAACTATCTATTCTATATTGATGTACTTGTCATGCACTAACATGGTTCTTATCATAGGATTAGATTTAAGGAAGATTTCAGCTCTTCCATTTTCTTAATGATGATAGAAATTGGCTCTTGGGTCTGTAAGGAACTAAGCAAAAGATATGTATATTATTAAGGTAAGCTTTGAAAGGTTCAAACTTCCAAGAATGACTATATCATTTCCTCGTTGTTGCATTGCTCAAGATTTCACTCGACCGATAATCGAATGTTTGTGACTTTGGGGAGATTAAAACCGTATATCTTAGAAGATAAGCTCTAATTCAATACACTGAGTTTCAGAGGGGTAATTTTTTACCATGTTCATTTTTCGATTCACAACAACTAAACTGCTTACAAAAACATAATTATAAGTCTTATTTGTTCCATCATTTTGCTTAATACTTCCCAGTCTTGAATTTCAACTGCCTACTATAACATTACAACTTTCTAATCTATCTCATCCTACCTAATTTCATCTATCACTTTTGGTTGGTTGACATGTTAGCAAAAGCACTCTACAACTCAAAAGCTTTACCAATCTGCCATTCAATCCGTAAAAATCATATACAAGCAACTCCAACTGCCTATCATTCCAAATTCCACTAAACACCAACACCATCATAATATGATTCATGAAACTGATTCACTTATTCAGAAAGCCACACAAACTAAAAAGTCATCATTCTTTATTTATTAAGATTCAAGTTGAATAAAAAACAATAAAGAAGATAAGAAAAACAAGAGAAAAAATGGACACTGATTTTTTTTTGCAACTTATTTTTTCATTTTTGTTTTCATACAATGGATTTAATTATATAAAGATAGAAGAAGGAAAAAGAAAAAATACAAAAGGTCATTTCTTCCCATCATACTTAGAGAATCATTTAGTGGTTCAAACTAGTAACAAATAGAAAGAGATGCAGAACTGCGGATTTTGACTCAACGCTTAGGCCTGCCACTACTTCCTTATTGAAGGCAGACCACCCAGTTTGAGAGGTGTTTGCCTTTCTTCACTAAGATCATTCTGTCTGTCAACAGAGCTGGTAGACTCTCCTCAAATTCCAATTCCTGGGCAAGAGTACACATCTTATCAAATTGTTATCGACCATATCTAAGCTCTCATTCATACTTTTCCCTTGTAGTCAGGGCTGCTTCCATCCTCATCCCTCTTTCTAGTGAGCAGATTTGATTCTTCTCGATGTCTTTATATAAATATCCAAAGGCATCCGCCTTTTGTAACATATTCTTCTCCATTGGCTCATTGTCTCTTTTCAGCTGGTCTAAAATGAAAGCTTTTTCCCTTGCCTTGAGTTCTTCTCTTAATTCTCTTTCTCTTTTATCTAGCTTACCACTTCACTCTTCATCTCTTTGTTTAAGTGCATCCTCCAAATTTTGATTCTTTTTCAAATTTCCTCGCATCCATGTACTCATCTCTCAATTGTAAAGCAATAGATTCTGTTGTTCGTCTCTTTCCCTTTTCTTCTCACTCACATAACTTTCAACATCTTCTGCATATTACATTGTTCGCTGTTCTGTTTCAGCTGGCTCTGATGAATTTCACATCCGGAGATAAATCTTTATTAGGCTCGCTCCTTTCCTCTTCTTACCTCTTAAGCTAGGCTTCAAAGCCGCTTGCTCATTTCTTGTTATCCCTTCCTTTTCAAACATTTCTTCTCTTTCCCTTTATACTGGACCTTGGTTATTCCATTATTTATAGAGGAGAAGCTCTAAACATTTTTCTTCCAAGTTCTTTACACCTTAAGACAGAGTCTAATGATTGTTACTAGTGTGGGATCAGACCTCAGATAGAGCTTAGGGACTCATAATGGAGTTTTCAATTATTTTGCCCACATTAATTTTGTATCCCTTCAACAATACATACAAAAGTTTTGCCTCATTCTTTCTCATTATATTGAGATGTTTGGAGGGCAAGATCGAATCACAAAGTAAATCATACCCAGCCTCCTCTGCACAAGATTCTTATGGGGCTTCTCGTTACCTTCCATTTTTCATGAAGGTTTGATAATTTTTTCGATATTGGTTTTTAATTTTTGAATCTGACCCATTTTTTTGCCCTTCTCATTAAAGTTTCATTTATCTTCTATCGAAGATATACTTCTTCTTCCGATACATTTTTCAGATTCCTACTCATATTTATAAAATTCTCGACTACTACAACTAGGTGCTTTGAAGTTGCATTTTACACCTCTCTTCTCTAAATCACTTTAACAAAGGGTGAGATAAGCTTTATGAACCTTTCAATAATGAAATTTTTTTCTTCGTAGATTCTTCTCCCATAAGACAAAGCAACACTATCTCAAACCAACTCACCTACTTCCTCTTCGTCCTTTACTTTGCATCTCAGCACCCTCTTTTCTTTCTTATCAGGTGGTTGCTCAGTCTCTGTTCTCGCTTGGGTCTATCTTCCTGAACATTCCTCTGCCTAGGCTCCCAACTGGCTCTCCTCCTCACTCCTAAACAGTGGCTCCATGATCTCGTTTTGTGTCTCAATTGATTTGGTGGTCAGACATGGCCGAAATCCGGTCTGGGATTTGAAGGCCTCATGAAGATAGAGATAAATTTTAGTGAATGGCATTTATCAGCTTGGATGGTTTATGAGGAAGTGGCCAGCCCTTCAAATTTATGTCTCTTAGTTTATAGCCACATGATTTGTTGTGTTTCTTTAAATTGTCACAACAAAACAATACCCTAGGGTTTTTTAAACCTATGTGTGACATAGGGTATTATGTCGCTACATAATTATACCCTGATGAAGTAAAGTAATGCCGCGACATAAAGTATAATGTCACAACATAATTTCACAAACACATGGAAAATATTAGAGCAAATCTTATTGCCACAGAAATAATGTCATATTAAAGCAAAAAATAATGATGTAACAAAGAAATTATGTCGTGATAATACAATGCATTTTCTCAAATTGTGACTTAATATTTTCAACTAATTAACACAAATAGTTTGTACGTATTCAAAACCACTCACTGGCACTTTCAGCAAATATGTTCAATGTAAAGAACTCAACTACATGAACAAAAGCACATCTCATTTCCTCTTCATTCAGTCAGTCCAAATTATGATGACAATCAAAATATCTGCTAAGCTAGAATGCAAGTACAACAAAAGTTACTATTCATTTTCTGCCCATAAAAATGACACACACTTCAAACTTCAACTATGCATTATCCCAAAGAAATGTTAGAAAAAAAGACTTCAGTACTTTCTCTATAATGAGTTTAAGACAAAGATGTTTCAAAAAAAATTATTTTAATTTCGCTTATTGTCTGTAAAAATCAAACACAATCACACATAAATTCGTTAATTAAAATGAATTAAACACACAAAATTTAAAATAAAATCAATTTAACTATGAAAATTAAAAATTGTCAAGTTGCCTCCTCAAGTAGTTGTTTGTGTTTTTGTCTTACGCATTTGTTTAAATGCTTTCTCGCCAAAATTCTTCCATATCTCTCAAACGAAAACCATATCGCATTATGTCTCTCCAAGATATCGTTAATCTTCATTGGTCTGTAATTTTAACCGGTTCGTAATTAGTTTTCTGTTATTAATTACCCAAATGGTGTACTTGGCAAATCATGCAGACCACTCCATCTTGACTTTGAAGTTTTCTCGAAACAACTTCGAACTTAACAAAGGCAGACTAGTTTCCTGCTTTGGGAATCTTTCTCTCCCATCTTTCCAACATGCCACTTTTGTTCATCTCTTGTAGATTCGCATTTGCAGCCATTCCTCAACTCTTCCAATATCATTTAATCTTTTTCTTTGATACCTTGAATCATAATCGGGCTTTTCTTGATACTATAACGCTTGAAAATACCCTTACCAAGCTTATAACATGTCTAGGTGTAAAATATATTAAATTGGTATTTTCTGAAAGTTTAAATGCCAAATGAAAAATGTTAAAGACCAATTCTTATATGAGCCAAAATAAATTTGGTAAAATGTCAAATGACAGACCTAAGGGCCATAAGCTATAAATGTGGGTGCCAAAGTATAAATGAGATGAATGAAGAGGAACAGTGAATGAAGTTTTAAAACAGAAAAAATGAGAAATGATGAATAGGGTAGAAGCAACATGACTTAGTCATAATGACAAAGATCAATTTTCCGTAGACTACGATTTAGGGATCAAAAAGAGAAAGAAGAAGACTGGAAAGAGATTTTAGGTAAATCAACCCAACCTCCATTTTCTTTGCTTTGGGGTCAGAAACCCAACTTGAAGTCAAAAAGGCTTTCATTGTCGTTTAAGTTGTTTTTAAGCCATTGGTTGAAATTTTTGTGTATAAATAAATGTTAGCTTTAGGAGATGTTGTCAAAATTTTCCCAAACCCAAGTGTTTTTTTTTGCCATAATTGTCATCACCGGACCAATTGAATGATTCAAATTTTTGAGTAAACTAGATCTTCCAGGAAAACAAATATCTCAAATAAGTTTTATTCAAATTCTAACCCCATTGTAATCCAAGCAACTACCGGTGCGAGGCTCGTTGGTCAATTTGGTCCGCCATGATACGCCAGTACGAGCGCTTTATTTAGTTACACCAGCCATCACCATCCGGTGAGAAGATTAAATTCTACAATAAAATAGACTTCTAGTGATAACAAATATCCTGAAATTATGGGTCCAAATTTGAGACCTCTGGACCCATAAATCATCAAAAGTGAGGCTTTGCTGGGTCAATTATGGTTAAGTTCGATACGTTTTTGTTTGGAGCACTTGGTAGTTAGCTACACTTGTCATCACTACCTGAATTGGGGAGGATCTAAATTTTGTAAACTAGGACTTAGGGAGAACAAATGTTCTTAAATAAGGTATTCAAATTTGAATCTCATTAACTCCATAAAATTAAGCCAAATGAGGTACAACATGCCTAAAGAGTCGATAAGAATGCTCATGATGAGGAAATGGGGAAAAATGAAATGAACAATGTACCGGAAGGAAGTTGGGTAGAAATAAGACCTAAATAGAAACCTTAGAATGGTTTATAAGAAAAATCATATTGATTTTTATTAATTGATTTGAGGCAATTGATTGTGAAATGATTTGCATATGAAAAATTGCATGAGTATTGAAAATGAATTGTTTGTATAAATGTACATACTATATCAGATTTTGCTATGAATGATTCGCCAACGCCCCTTAATAAATGTTAACCATTAAATTGAAGTTGAGGATAGATTGAAAAGGCCCAACAAGGGTCACTGAAAATACTCATGATCCAACGAATGATTTAATCACCCGAATCAGAGTCCAATGGGACAAGATCAGAGGTGTTCATGAATTGATTTTAATAAATTAATGTAATTTCGCCGGACCGCATTATAAAACAAAAATTTATACCGCCTGCAACCTAGCTGCACTCCGCGCTGCGATCTGCTATCCCGTGCAATCGAAAAAGCATAGGCAAATTCAGCATAAAGGTAAATGATAATATTTGGGAAATGGCGCTTTGTGTTTGAATGATTTATTGCATAGGTGCGTATATTTGGAATGACTACGAGCTGTGAATGAAATGTATGCACAAATGAATATATAGATTCTGATTAGATCATTCAAAAAGTTTCTCAAAAGCATGGTTTCGAAAAAATTGCATGATTTGACTTAAACTCGAAATGGAATAGAGAGCACTATATAGAACCACTACATGAAATGCTTAGCACGTTGCTTTTATTATCGCTAAGAAAATTGAGTGAACAGTAATAAAGATAGACCCAGTGAATCAAAGTCATCGTCGAGTTTCACGCAGAGGAGCAAGTAAAGCTCATTACATGGTATTTCGCTACGAAATTATTCGGTTTTATTTTGTAATAAACACTATTATGAAAATCAACTCTATTATGTTTTGTAAATATTCGATATTGAAACGCTTAATAATGCCACATCACAAAGGTGTGAAATGACCAAATGGGCATGAAACACATCTCTATAACTGGCTTCATCTTTTTCGAAGCATTTACTCATTTGCTTCAAATCCCAGATAACTCCAATGGATTTACCGCTCCTTCGTAATCAAATCTCTAACTTCCACCTTAAAGACAAAGCAGAACTCATTTCTACTTTATATCCACCACATTGGTTTTCTCCGGTGGTAGTCACTATAATAACTCGTCATAGTCTCAAACACTCCTAATCCACCTAATGCTACCTCAAGTTCAAACTTTTGGAGTTAAGTAAATATTTCCGCACTCCAAGACTCCAGAAATGCTACATTTTTCCATATAAATAGTGTCGCAAATTTTCAGTTTAACACTATAGCCGTTAACTCCAAATCATGTGTGAGATAGCCTTACTTTATGCAAGCCTCTCAAACTATCTATAGAAGATGTCACCACTTTCCCATCCTCAGAACAACACAATATCTCAAACTCATCTCTACATCATTGTACATAGTATATTCCTCACTTAAGAGGTTAAATCAAACACCCAAAAGTCAACGTGATTTCTTAACCTTCAAAGCCGGGATTGGGCACTATCAGTCCCACTCAAATCTCACCTTCTGAGTAATTCATGAGATGCTATAACTGAAAATCCTTGTACAAATCTCCGAAGACAATCAAACAAACCTAAGAAACTTCTCAATCTTTAATACATTTCGAGGAGGTTCCAATTCACACCGTCTGACCTTACTGTCCACTTAATACTTTCACTGGAGAATAACATAGACTCAGAATGATACTTCTAAGCTGTAAATCACATTTACTAACTTTTGCAAATAACTTATTCTTTCAAAGTTTGTAATACTTATCCTCAAATGGTGTTCATGTTCCTGCTTCATCTTTAGAATACACCAGATGTCATCAATAAATACCACAACAATTGATCCAACAGGGTGAAAACCCTATTCATCAAGTCCCAAATGTGAAGCAGTTACTGGTCAACCCAAATGGCATTACTAAAACTCATAGTGGCCATAACTGCTCAAAAGCTATTTTCGACACATCAACCTCTTTACCCCGGCTGATAGTGATCCCAATTCAAGGTCATCTTCTGGTGACTGTCTTTCAACCATCAAATAACTTATTCTGGCAACGATATTTATTCTAATCGTTACTTGTTTATTTGTCGATAGTCAATGCACATCCGAAGAGTGACATCTTTCTTTAACAACAAACGCACCCCAAGGTGAGACACTAGGTCGGGATGAGAAACCTATATCCAATAGCTCTTTATGGCCAGTCTTCAACTCCTTTAGTTTAGTTGAGCCATAATGGAAAATGCCTCAAATAGGAGTCGCTCCCTGCATTACTCAATAGAGAGATCCACTTCTTTCAAGTGGTACTCCCAAAGAACCCTTAGAAACACATCCGGAACTTCCTAATCAGAATATTTTCTTAAATTCACTCGCTTCTCGGTCAGACCAAAGCCAAAATGGCTTCCACAAATCCCTTTCTCAAAACGCCCGCTTCGCATCTGAATAATCTCGGTATTGGTTCAGACCGATACTATGTATGCTTATAAGGCATTTTTGACAGTCGCACATTTAAGCAAGACTTATTTATCACAATCAATCTAAGACCGGCGGTTACAACCCACCCATTCCCAAAATCAAATCAAACTCATGAAAAGGAAAGCAATCAGATCAACCGGTGCAGCTCCTATCATGTACCATTAGGGGAACAATTTTATACACATGGTTGGTTTTTAACACTATGCTCTCGTAGGGACTTAGAATAAGGTAGGTCATGTTAATGTTCTTCATCACGCAATTTATCACCATTTCGTTCCATGCATATATATGAATGCGAGGAGCCTAATCGACAGTTACGCGTCGATATCAAAGAGAGGAAAATCAAACAATAAACTGGATGTCCATCTTCACAGATCCATAGCATAAGCTCGGGTTGGTTAAGGCAGAAGGTGATTGTATCATCTCCGAAGCACCACCTCTTCCTTGGTGGAGCTAATTTCATTCTTCTACTTACTATGAGTCTCTGTGAGGTACATTTAATCCTCCTCTACCACCTCTCACTGAGGATTTCTAGAACTTCCCAACCTCGCGACGCCTGGCTGGTTATGGTCACACCCCACATCGAAACAACCTCACCACCCGTCCCGCAACAACAAGATGACATTTGCTACAGCAAGGGCATGCATATTCTTTTCCTCTTGTCCGGTTGAGGTGCCTCGACCGGAACCTTGTCTCATGGTAGGTTCTTGTCTCCTACACCTTATAGCTGAACCCTATACTGAATCAACTTGTGACTCTTGTGTCTTTTTCCGTGGTTATTTAAACTCTCTGGAGAAACTCTTCTTTCTTTCTTCCTAACTCTTTATTTCGCATTTCACTTTATAGCCGTCAGTACTCAGTTGATAAAACTTGACAACTTATAGTGAAGTAACAGCCATGAGGTACCTTTTTATGGACTCGTGTGTTCTCCTCACAACCGTTTACATTCAATTTTTCCGTAAGAATGGATTCCACTGATATTACTAGACACCAATCTTCTCATATTCACATCAAGGCTGTTTTAGAGTCAGAATTGTCAGATTAATTTTGTAATCATTAATAAGAGCGCTTTGATGTTAAACTCTGTCACGCAACCCATAATCGGATCTAGCAGTGATTTCTCAAAACCAGCTTTCACCAATCATAAGTCAGACTGTGGTACAATGAAACTACATGTTGTTTTTCTTTCACCATGTGACACTTCACTTCATCTAGAGTCTAGTTTTTTCTGCCAAACCCGCTTATCTAACTCTTCCATAACTTAGCATCATAATTTCACCCATGTGCTTTCTTACTCGAATCACCGATTCGCTCTCAAGTAGGTGTTCTAATCAACAAAATTTATAACTAAGATTCTTTACTACCGACGTGAGCGTGCCACCGCAGCATAGTGCTCAGCTTAACACAAAGATGGCCTTTCTGGTGAGAAGAGTTACAAAGGCATTTTACTGAAAAACAGTGTTTTTCTTCGCCAGATTTATAGGTGTGTGGAAAACAAAGGTGTGAATGGTTGAAACTGGTACAAATCTATAAAAGTTAAGAGAACTCAAGTCTCGCCACTGGGCTTAGGTTCTGATATTAACCACTACGTACCTCGGTTTATCCTCGCTGCTAGATCATGACATAATATTTCCAACCAGATCTCTGCATTTAGCTTTAAATCCTGCACTTAAGAGTTTTCTTTGAAAATGGCATTTGATTGTGTATAATGTCCATACGATCTAGTGAAAGTATCCACTAAACCTGTGAGCTGCAAACATTAAAATACTAGAGAGCATGCTAAGAGATTTTAAACTCAAGGCAGGAACAGGAAGCACAACACCCTTAAATATTATTACAAGAGTAATTAATATGCTGCTTCTAAAAACAACACCCAAGGGCCTTACCCTTCCAAGATCAGTGGGTTTTTTAAAGCCAAGCATCCCTTGATTTATCATCACCAAGGCAGTTTGGCCACAAGAAAAATAAGAAGTGGGGCTGAGAAGAAGAGAAAATCACTCAATGAAGTTAGGAAAGGAAGCTTCGTGCCTAATATCCTTGATTGATCATACAAAAGTTGATTTTGGTCATGCGCACTAAGTTATGAGAAAGCAAGTAGGCGAAATTACAAAAGTAAATAAAGAACCCAAATTACCATAAGGGCAAAACTTGTATAAACCAATTAAACAGTGGATCGTGCTAAATGTGAGTATTGTTCGTTGTGTTGCTTAAAATCGCAACCCACAGTGAATTAACCCAATTTGTTATGCTGCCACCAAACCCTGTGCCTCAACAGCTTGCTTCCTCTTTCTTCTAATAAATTTGTTCAATTTCCTCCGATTTGATCATGATCTTCAAAATACGGTCAGTTCATCAGAGCTTATCAATTGAAGAAATAGAATGCACTTCACCTGAAAACTACCAAATAGCCACAAATGACCAAAGATAAAGTCAGACCCAATATAACAATTGAGTTATTGAAGTCGATTATATAATAAAAAGCTATATAAACTAATTATAAAGGCTAGCTCCATTATTACACTATTTGGTACCAATCACTCCAACTTGTGGTTATGATACAGTCCCTTACCAATGATGCCAAAAGAAGGAAGATCACGCAGGTCCGTTGCAAAAATGGACCGTCTGCTCAAAAAGTGAAGCAAAACCCTACTTTACAAAGACATGTAAATTGGTCATTTAATAATTTAGACCCAAGGTCATAATTTAATAAGAATATATGTTAAATGAAAATAAGACGAGTAAAGATTGCAAATTAGATGGAAGAATAATAATTTAAATGAAAAAAATGGAGTGCATAAAATAAAGGCCAAACACGGGCCTATTTTTGGAATCAAATATCTCATTGGTACATGAAGGAGAGCTCCTATGGTAGGATAAGGAGAAGAGAAGAGTAAGGAGGCCAGCAGAAGAGAATATAGCCAAGGCAATGAGGAGCACAAGAGATCAAACATATTTTTCATGATTAGTAAGAACCAAAGACTAAAGTGCACTTTGTATGGATTTTTTTATGGATTACTTGGTTGAGATCAACAATTTCTGTTTGTGTAGAATCCTGTTGTTTGGTTGTGGTCCTCAATAGAGTAAGATTTATAGAGAAATGTTTGGGGTTAGAGTAAGATGCCTGGCCCAGTTCTTTTCAACCCATGCTTGCCTTTAGCTACACCTCACTATCACTAATCCAACCGAGTGATCTCACAATTTTTGCAAACTAGACTTCTAGAAGATCAAATCTCCGAAATAGATGTAAGCAAATTTGGACCTGTACCTGGGCAATCGGCCAAAAAGAAGTCCACTTCAGTTTCACCCATAATTTGATACGCTTTGATTTTTGAAAGGGGCCATATTTAGGCCATAAGTTGAGTTTCACTCATCCAAATTGAATGATCTAAATTTTTGGGTCAACAGACTTTCAGAGCATCAACCTTCCCAAATAAATATATCCAAATCTCACCTCAATAGACCCAGAAACGTCAAAGTTATGGGAACAATTCGTCCCTAAAATCGTTCTCAAACAAGAATGAACTGAGTAATTTCGTTGTTCAAACTGCAACCTTAGTTATGCACTGTCCAAATGAGATAGATCTCAATTCTTCATAAACTATTATCGGGAGAATAACTTTCTATGAAGAAAGAACCAAATGACTTGAGTCGTGAACTGTTTCAAAATTAACAGAAAACCAAACAAGAAGAATGTTATATAAATGGCTTTGTTGTACAATAATGCATCATAGTAATATGATTACATGTATGTGCTATGAAAGTAAAAGATAAGCCATATATAATTGTGTTGTACAAAAAGTACAGCTAAGTTTAAGATTATTTGAAAATGAATATCCAAGGTTAATATTATTAATAAAGAGGTATTCATATATGATATATTTTAATACCCAAAGACGTTAAGAAACATAATGAAATGATTGTTCATTAAGAATCGGTCAGCTGACAGATAGAAAGGCCACATATGGTTGAATATACAAGATACAGCTGATGTGATTAGCCCCATCGGGGTCAATGACATAGATTCATCATGAATCATTATACTGCCCCGTCAGTCATATAAATAGAGATCACTGCTCGCATGCTGATAGTACTGCACATGCTTTTTCCTCAGATCCGCCTGTTTTTTGTGTATGAAAATAAAAAGAAAATGACAAGTATACAAAGTAAGATAAGATGAGAAGCATACAATCGTTAAAAGTATGAGCAGACATGTTATAAGAATTAAGAAGCAAAGTGAAAGACATTATGAAAAGTATATGAAGACAGATGCAGAAATGTCATGTTATAAAAAGCAGATATATAGTTGATAAATATATAAATGTTAATCATATATATGCAATAATGAGTGAGAAAGATGATCCACTACAACATCACATATGATTTTTTTATCTTCAATTAGTTGCAAAGCTGCATACGTGTTTTCATCCTGGTGCGTAAGAGGAAACCGTATCGTGATAACCACATTAGCAAACAAAGGTCACGCATCACTAGGTGCTCATTGAAGACCTTTCGTCTATTTTGTATATGTAATTTTGTTTATTTTGTAAACAATGTAAATTTTGTAAATGTTAAACACTTCCATATGTGGACCATTACCCAATCCACCTGCCCATGAGACTCAAGAAATGAAGGAAAATGTGGATTGATTGAATTTAGAAAATCACCGAGGAGGACAGTTTTGGAGCGCCACTTACTTTTTTGTTGTTATTTTACAAAGGAAACCAAGTAAGAACAAACCTTCAATGACTCAAGATGGAAAGCGGTTCATGAAACTAGATTTCTGTCCTGGTCGACACGATCGGAAGGTACCTCATATGAGGTAGCACCTCTAGGCCCCTGAACCTCGGTCTCTACTAGTGAATTGGGTATGTAGAGCACATGGTCACAGATCGATAGTCTCCTGTGGCTAAACATACAACTTGATCGTAACAACCTAATCGGTATCTAGCATGCTTAAAACATCAACTGCAATGGCGCGCACTGCATCCCCGGCCACGAGCCACTCCAAAGGTTAGCTTAAAAAACATAGCAAGCATGCATGACACCCAAACATAAGGCATCTATGTGAAATTCATTACTCCAACATTAAAGCACATACCAGGTCTCAGCCAAGCGCCGCACAAGAGGTCACCAAAACCCAAATGCATCACAAATAAACTAAACACCATGTAATGATGAGTAATACAAATACCAACTTCAAAGCATGTACCCGAGGTCCCTAGCCATGCAATAACAGGAATATAGGGTAACAATACATCATACATCTTGCATTTAAAATCAAATATTGATCCCATACTAAAGAAAGCTGGAAGCAGTTTCGAAAGGAGGTAAGTGGTTTGCTTACTCTAGCACATATCTCCTTTAAAATCCTAATAAACCAAACCATACTTACAAATCCCACATTGCCCACTACCCCACTTTGTTCGGGCCAAACCGAATCCTAGACCCTGAAGTCAGCCTCGCAGATTCTCTTGGGGCAACTAAGACCACACCATCAGATGCTGGATCAAACATGCTAAAATATGGGGCCGTCATGAGTTTGTTTTGCACAACCTATGAATCGTTTTCAACAAATCCAAACGATTGAGAAAATTCTCAAACTTTGTCAAACATCCTTCAGACTCAGGAATCTAATAAAATAGACGGAGTGCACCCAACTCCGAATGAGCAAAACAATACAAACAGCAGTACTAAACCATTGCCCGGAAAATCCCAACCTAATGAACCTGCTGTTCGGCTTCCCAACCAGTCCAGATGGTTGGGAGAAAGATTTCAAAATCCAACTTCCTGAAAGTCAGAATTCAAAAGATAAACTGAGGTACAATTCCAACTCCAATGACCAAGAAACCACACAATGAAGTAAACTACCTAAACTACCATTCAAAGAACTAATTCAAATGAATCAAGCATCTGCTCTCAAACTGCCGCACTTAAGTTATAGAGGCTCAAAATGATGACCCTTCCGTTATAATAAACTCAAAAAACAAAACCAAGTATAAAACCAACTCCGAATGACTGAGAACTGACACAAATGTCAGCCACTAAGACTCAAATACTGTTAAATGAATCGACCATAATCACACTGTTTCAACCCAAGCTCACTTGCTGAGAGGCTGTGGGATTTTCATAACCTTCCTATAGAGCCAGAGAAAAACAAAAACAAACAAGTGAAAAACCAACTCAATGATCGAGAACTGACACAACGGCGCCAAAGACCCGAACTATCGTTTTCAAATAATCGAATTAAGTTGAACTGATTAACTGCTTCAACCAGTCACGCCGGTTATGGAGGTTTCTCAAAATTTCAGAACCCTCCCAAAAGAACAGAATCTAAAACAACGGGTGATCGATTTCGCTCTGATGAGGAGAACCCAACCAAAACAAAGCCAAACTACCCAACGCTGCTCAGAACCTAACTCTAAATGAACTGATCGACGGGTTTTCAAACCAGTCCATCCTGCCGAGAGAGGCTCTGCAAAATCTGGCCGCCAAACTCTCAAAGAGTCAGGAACCCAATAAGATAAACGGTGATTGATTCTCAGCTCGATGAGTGAGAACCAACCAAACAAACCAAACTCCCCAAACCCGCCATTCCCGCAAACCTAACCTAATGAATCACTAATCTGAGCCCCAACCAGCCCATACCATTGAGAGGCTCCTCAAAATCTGTCACAAACTCCTAAAAAAAGAGCTATAACTAATGTGTGAGGAAGGGAGATTGATTCTCAGCTCTGATGAGTGAGAACCAACCAAACAAACCAAACTCCCAAACCCGCCATTCCCGTAAACCCAACCTAATGAACTCGACTAACTGTTTTCCAACCAGTCCATACCACGAGAGGCCTCAAAATTTCCAGTCGGCACCAAAGAATAAGGTGAAACTAAAATAACTTGATTGATTCTCAGCTCTAACATGGAGAAACCAAACCAAAATAAAACCATGCCCACCCAAACTCCGCCCGGTAGGAATCATCTGAACCGGCTTTCAATGAGGAGCTGTGAAAACCGGCTCAGCGGTTAAGGAGAAACCCTGAAATTGATTCAGAATGTCTATTAAAGAATATAGTGGAGCCAGGTATATCTTACCTCTTCCAATGTGCTGTAAGTGAAACCAAGCTACATCCAAGCCGAATCAAGAAACGCGTTGGTTTTAAATGTCCTTCAAGATCCCCTCCACTTTGATCTTTTCTCCTTTATACTGATTCTCACCTCAGCATTCAACCTACCTGGTGTTTTCTTCCACCTTCACATGCCTTTGGAAAGCAAATGTCTAACTCGGGCCTTTAAACACTTTCCCCACAATTCCTCTCCTGATCTCTGCAGTTTAACTTCTAAGATCATTATCACCACCTCGGGCATCCATGTGATCATGGTATGCATGTAATCTCAACCCAAGGCCCAAATGACCTACATTCTATGGTCGAGCTTGGAGCCGATGGCCCACCGCAGGCGATTTGGGGCTTCCAAAATCACAAAAACAGCACTCCACACAAGCAGTCTGGATTAACTGCTGAACCAGATGCCAACCAGTCCATCAGTTGAGTGAAAATTATGAAACTTGATATAATGTTTCCTGAAGAATAAGAGACTAACAAAAACGGTGCACCATCTCCAAGTCCGACATGAGTGGAGATATGATCGAAATAAGGAGTGTCACCAAAATCACCCGTGAAAAACAAGAGTCAGATATACGTATCGCTCGATGAACTAAAGCTTTCAACTGATATTTAGCCGGAATTGTTATAAAAATTGCGAAATTTTTTAACAAACTTCGGCAAATAAGGGAATTCACTGAACAAATAAAGGAACAGTTTTGAAGTCTGGATAAGGGAGATATATCCAAATAAGCCTGGGTGCTCAATTTGACATACTTAATAAACTTTGACCAGTTAAACCTCGAGGGGGCCCCATCGGCTTCCTGCGTTACCCACGCCAAGACCAAAAAATAAGCCATGATGACACTTGGGGTGACCACACGACTCTCAACGGACTAACATGTCGCCTACCTGTGCTCAGAGACGTACTCAAACCCAAGCTTCTAACTGTTATATGAGAACGATGGGTGAGCGTGGACAACTAGCAGATAAATCGAGGCAAACAGAGTTCGCTGTCAATTTGGCAAAACTTCGTACCCCTAAACGGCTCGCTTCTCCTTTCAATGGGCCTCGTTCACTCTCCTCGACGATCATGCATCTTCAAATAACAGGTTCATCATGAGCCTGAGTTTAAAATTGAAGAAATAGAAGATTCACCCAAAGTAAAATCACTTTAAAATAGCTACAAAATGTGATTCGAGTGTTTATCCCAATATACAATCGGAAGTTATTGAAGCCCATTAGCATATACACAAAAAAGGAGCAACTCGTTATACAGCAATTGAAGACAAATTATTGGGGTACTAATCACTCCCCCAACCGGCATTGTTAACCTTAGCAATGATAAAAGAAGAAGATCGCAGCAGCCCTGCTTGCAAAATGACCACTGCTCAAAAAAGTATAAGTAAAACTCGAATTTCATAAAGACAAAGGTAATTAATATTATCACCAGACCCAAGGTCATAATTAATAAGAACAGAAAGCAGCGGCATGCATTTAGTAAGATTGCAACATGTAGACATTTAATGACCTAAATGAAAAATGGAGGAAGGTAAAATGTGTACAACATGGCCTTTATTTGAATCAAAATATCTCATTTGTATATGAAGGAGAGTCTATAGATAAGGGAGGCATAGTAATGAGGAGTTACAAAGTGAAGAGGTAGAAGAAGGAAGAATGAAGAGCACAAGATATCAAAGGTATATTTTTCATGATTTATAGTATGAACTTGTATGATTTGTATGATTTGTGTATGGATTTTTTTATGATATTTATTGGAGATTGGAATACCTCTTGTTTGTGTAGAATCCTTGTTATTTGGCTGTGGTCCTTAATAGAGGAAAGATTTGTATAGAGAAAATGTTAGTTTAAGAGATGCCGTCTGCTTTTTTCAACCCATGTTTTTTGAGCTTCTTAGCCATAATCACATCACTAATCCAAATTGAGTGATTCAAATTTTAAATTCAGATCAGAAGATCAAATCTCCTTAAATAGAGGTAAAATTCTGACCCCAGGCAATTTAGAAAATTTGCCAAAGTGCGGAAGCTTCTGCTGTCAATTATAATTGACATGTTTGATTGAGCGCGGTATTTAGCATAGTTATTTCACTCATCCAAATCGAATGATTCAAATTTTTAATAACTAGACTTAGAGAACAAATCTTCTTGAAATAAGTATATCCAAATTTAGACCCCATTAGACCTAGAAAATTACAAAGTAAGGGAACACCCGTCCCTAAAATCTGCCTCAAAATAACAGCACAATTAGTCTGAGAATTGCTAAGTTGAATCAGGTTCATAGTTGTATCATCCAAATGAGATTTACAAAAATTGGAGTGATTTGAGATAATTATGCGAGTCCAAAATGAATCAACAGCTTGAACTCGCCTGCGCAAATGGAGAGCAGAATCGTGCCCATAACTGTTATATAACACTATAATGTAAACAATTTACATCATAATATGATTATGATAACATGTGTTATGAAAGTTAAAGATAATACATATATAATTGTGTTATATAAAAGTATAAATGTAATGTTTATAGAGATTATTTGAATGACATCTCATGTTATACATTATTACTGCAGAGGTATTCATGCATACAGACATATTTTCTAATATTTTCATATTTGTTAAGAAAAACATAATAGAAAATGAGATTGTTTGCTATGATCTAATAGTTGACAGATAGGTATAGTCATATAGGGGATATAGTTACAAAGATACGCTTTACGAGATCGAGGTCCCGCTTAAACAAAGCTCTATCATAGATCCCATCTTCGAATCATTAAGTTTCCCGTCGGTCATATAACAGATCATCGTCTTCGGTACGCCGATAAAATTTTGTACACACGCTTTTTTTCTTCCTGATCCGCTCTGTTTTTATATGAAAATAAAAGAAAATGATAAGTATATGTAAAGTAAGGATATGATATGAGAAGCATAGCACTGTTGAGGCATGAGATAGCACATGCCATACAGAACAAGAAGTAAAGATATATTATGAAAAGTATATGAAATATGATAAGAATGAAACATGTTATGAAAAGTAGACAGAAGAAATGACAAATATAAGGTAATGTTAAATTTGCCATAAGTATATGTATGAGATGCACAGATCCTGCATGGGTCATCCATATGATTATTCCCCACTCAAGCCTTAAAGCCAGCACTGCAAAGTTTCAGTCCCAGTAGGTACAGAAGAGGAAACCAGAGGACAGGACAATCTACATTAGCAGTCAAAGGCCACGCATTACTAGGTGCCCATTGGAAGACCTTTTGGTCTATTTTGTATATGTAATTTTGTTTTTTTTGTAAACAATGTAAATTTTGTAAAATGCAACACTTTTCCTGATATATGGCTTGTATATATTTTTGTAATTGTCAGCATATATACATGATGTTAAATGTTTAACTTCATGGAATGAATCGTTGAGTGCCTGCAAGCTATAGCAACAGAAAAATGACACTCAAGCAACACCTGTGGTGTTGGTTAGTGCATCACACACAGGTCCAGGGTTCCTATACTGAATCAAAATATCATATACAATATACAATAAACTACCACCGTAGTGGTGTTGAGTGGTCAAGGCCATGGCCCTCGTAGTCCTGCCTATATTGCTGCCACATACAAAAATTGTACATTATATTTTATATAACTGAAAGGTAAATTTGGTCACGATGCACCCTACCAGTCTCATAAGCTCAAATGTATGGAAGATCGCAGACGTCCTCTCAGACTTACACCGACAACCTGCGAACGCTACTGGGAAACATATGACTTATTTGCTGGCATGCAATTAATACTCATTGCTGCGCAATATACACCAAAGAATGATATACACGAACAACATCAATCTGACCGCAACGTATAACAAAACTTATACACATACTTGTACTCATAACAGACTTATACTTGTTCGATCTCCCATAGAGCACAAGAGCTTATATTTGTTTGAGTACCAGGGTATCACAGAACTTATACTTGTACGTAGGTACCCATAGGTGTCATCTCGCATGAAACAATGTATTACTTTGCTTTTAACATTATTCATTTCTGACATACTTATCATATAATCCAATAATTACTTCAGACTAAAATAAGAAATGGATAGAAGAAGCACAATAAGTACCAATGTGACGGTGATAAAGATCAGTGTGTTGTAGCACAGCTAAGATGCCGGGCATCACGCAGAGTGTCGCTGACATCCGTGAGAGTACTGAAAATAATAAAAATGGGGCTAATAAAGAAAAGAGGTTTATTGTACTAACGTATACTAAGTACTTATACATGCTCCCACGTAAATGAAATGTGTTTAATCAATGATCTGTCAGGCAGCTTTATAATTATATGTGTGTTCAAGAACTTACTATCTTATCGTGAGGGCACAAGTTTGCCAATATCAAACTCGCTGAAGCAGGTACTGGGCCTACTTTTTTTCCTTTACTTACAAAACATTATGTATGAACCTTCATACACTTATAGAAGTCCTCATGAACTAATAGACAAGTCCTCGAATAATAAATAACAAAACAAAAGCCAAACACAAAATTTCCATGTTGTGAACAAGAGCTCACGCCGCCGAGTGAGACCGCGAGGTTGATGCGTAACAGGCTTCAAGTCCTAGCCTCTCAACATGGTACCTCGCGTGACCACCGCTACACCCCGATTCCCGATCCGACTCGAATGGCAAAGATCCATCTAGTCCGGGGCGAGACTATATACTAGACTCTCACGGATCTGCTCTTTCTCAAAGCTTCAACTTCAGCCTGTGGTTATGCAGTAACACTTCATAATAAAACATTTTATTTTATACAGAACACCACCTGAGTGAAACCTTCCAAAACTATACATTATATACTGAGTCCATTTACTTAAACATGTACATTTTTTTCTAATACACACATCAGAGGATCGAAGTAGCTGTGGTGAGCACCCATCTCCGAGTCGGTTCAAGCTCCTGATGGGATGTCATATCCTCTATCCTTGTCTTAGCTTCACTCTTTGTTTCCTACCGGATTGGTTACACAGTGTGCTTACAACTTTAAACAGTGAGACATAAACATGGACCACCCATGGTGACCAGTCATATGAAGCATACATATGCATTTCTGTATCATTTATTCATATCATACTTTTAAATACTTATCTGTCTTGTCCTATTGCATGTCATCTTTTAAGTTATATGTTTATGTCTTTGGCATCATCTCTATCTATACTTTTTTGTATTCTGTTTCTATACTTTGCATATTCCATATTATTCATTACATAACTTATTGTTTTTCTATGTTCTATTACATCTTCTTTCATATGCTTTTGATACTTTTATGTACTTTCTATACTTTCATGTGTTCATCTTTCCCTTTTATCATATCTATATACACATTGCTTTCAGCGTTATATACTATAACGTTTGTTATATTCTATTTTCGTATCTTATTATCGTATGCGTGTTCCATATCTTTGTTTTCTACATTTATACTTTTCATATTACTTTCTCTTTTATCTGATGTACTTGTTCATATACTTTTCATGTCATTATTCACTTTGCTGTGCCTTCGCCTTATCATCACATCGGCCCGCATGCGGTCTTATCCTTCGTATAGTGTCATATGTCTCTACATTTTTTCATTTACAGTCTTGTCATTTTCTTTTATGTTTCATGCTCCCACTCTACAGCATAAGCGAATCTGGCTTGTTTGTGCAGAATGTATATACCAGAGGTATAAATCTTCATCTGAACAATATTGGCCCTTATGCAGGATTAATATTATACGAAGGTATCATTTGTCTGAGATGACGACCCTATACAACAATATTTAACTACGAAAATTATCATCCTTTATCTGAGAAAGTGATGAGCGCATCTTGTAATATGTGGTGACCCTTTCGGAGATGCAGGTGATCCAACGGTCATGTAAGCCGACGAACGGGACCTCGATATTTGTAAGCGTATCTTCATATTATTTGTGTGTCCACATCGCGTCACCTATCTATCACTCTACCGGGTCCCCAGAAGATAATCCATGTGTATTTTATGTTGATTACATATCTCATGTTTCGCAAATCATTATTGTCATTCTAGGTAATCTTATGTGGATATATACAATCATTTATTCTTATCTTTGCATTTTCTATCTCATATACCACTTACATTAATATACATTATTAACGGATCGATCTTTATGTAAATGATACATCTTTGTCATACCCATGCCTATATGTTTCCATACACTTTGTTTACATTATATACTGTATATATATTGTATATTACTTTAATACATTAGTTCCTCATATCTACATGGCAAGCTTCATATTCTGGGTTCTATTTCTTCTCTATAGCCATATATTCTATATTTTTCTCATGCGTATTTACTGTTCCTTATATTCATGTCTTTTACAGTTGATGTTCACGTGTATAATTCAAATGCTGTCTTATGTCTTTGTTAAGCTTATATTTTACATTCTTTTGTGATGCATCATTTATGTCCATGTATGACGCCTCTCTGTATCTGTTACATCTGCATCTTTTATAGAGTATTGTCACATCTCCTTAGGGTGGGAAACGCTCTGAACTGTACAATCTCAGCCCAGGTCTGGCCATTATCCGTATTTTACGCTTTATCGTTTCTTGATGTCATAAATACACCGCATTATAAACGTCGCTTGCTTGATAGATAAGAATGAATGAGACGTTGCAATATCGAAGGTCTGATGCGGTCTGAAGCATGGCGTGCCTCAACGTAATAGAGTGAAACAGCGAGTCTTGGAAACCTGCCGGATCGCATTATACGTGCACGCCCACATTAATAGAAGGCGTCGTGGCACTAACGGGTGCGCGATGTCATATGTCTCGTCTTACTTTCTACGTATTAGAGCGCCATAACACTTTGCGGTCTTGGCGAAACTTGATCATATATGTCTTTGTCATTCAATGGAAATCATACAATTATCGTGTTCTGAAACATCATTCTATTCTTTTCTTCTTATGATAAGCTACATATCGAATCTATTTTATGTTCTTTATTTTTGCCGTATCATTCTTTTCTTATCATGTATTCGATTAACTTTACTGGCGATTAGTACACTTGGCATAATATCATATTTTCGGATGCGGATACGAATGCCCATTAAATAGAATATGGTTAGATTCTAGACTCAATGAGCTTTCCATAGAGTCTAGAACACGAATCGGAGTTGGTTGAAGGTTATGACCTTAAAGGTTAAAGTCATACGTAGTCTTCAGACATTTGGAGCCTAAGCGTAAAACTGGCGACCTCGTGAGCTCGGTGCCTTACCTTGGTCTAACACCTAATATCCTCCTCAGGCATGGATAGTTCTTGACTCAATGGGCTTTCCAGAGTCCAAGAACATATAGAATCGAGTTCGGACCGAAGGTTATGACCTTCGAAGTTAGGTATACGTGATCCACACTATCGTGATGTGGCTTTGAAGCGGCCAGGTGGCGACCTCGATAGCAGTATTGCCGCCACCTCGATTTGTTTCTATCACTCACCAGGCATATGAATGGATTCTTGGCTCAATGGGCTCCATAGGAGGTCCAAGAGCACCCAAAACGGAGTTTAGACAGAAAGGAGTTGCGCCTTCGAAGTTGGAGAATTAAATACGTGGTCACCTATGGCCCGACGCAGCGACCCCACGTGTGACTTTGGCATATGTGCAAAGGACCATAACTTATTCTAAAAGGGGTCGAATCAATTCAAAATCCTAACATCAAGTTCATTGATGTGGCTACAATTTTACCAGAAGGACTTACCTGCTAAATTCCCTTTGAATTCTGACCTAAACAGTTCTAGTAGATTTCTGCCTTGATCATAAATGGGAAATTTTATTTGGATTAGACTTACTGTGGGCAGCACCAAAACATACTGCAGGCCTTATGACTCTTACCAGCTCAAACACTGTGAAATGAGTTTGGGAGTTTACAATAACTAATCGTGAAATAGAGGGTTGGAAGCCATGTATCTTATCTTTCTAGACCAAATTAGACTTCCATACCCTGCGTATGGTTTTCTATTACTAATAGTGTACCATAATCTGATCTTTTCATCTGGAACTTAAAACAAGTTCCAAACTTTCTATACAAAATCCCCTGGCATTCCATACACCCATAGTTTTCTCTCTGAATATTGTGAGTTATCGTGAGTCTACTTTTCCTTTCCTTCTTTCTTAACTTTCTTTGTCTTCTCCTGGCAGACCCTCTTCTTCTGCTCTCTTATAACTATAACCTCTAACACATCAGTTTCTTTCTCCTCTTTACTGAATGAGAATGGGGATATTTAACAGTCTTTATCTTTGTTTGATCTTTATCACCATTTTCTTCGGCTTTTTCTCTTTTTGGGCGTGTGACAGTGTCTAGTCAGAGAGCTTATCGCTGCCTCTTTCCTATTGATGACTATATATTTGATTGTCTTCCTTGTTTGTTTTGTAATATCTTCTTTTATTCTCTTTTTGGTCCATGATTCATTTTATTCTCAATTCAATTTAACTCAAATCTACTTTATTAGCACTAGTTAACTTAACTGCATGTCCCTCTCTTTGGCGTATGACTTTGTAACTCCATAATTATGAGTGCGAATTGTTAAATTATTGTTACCCTTCATTGTTAATATTAATTATGAAAGTTCTTTTTATTTTATTTTTATCATTATTTTATTAATCTGAAAAAATATATTTTACTTTACATTATACCCAAACATGTTCCCAAACTATTGGTATATTTGATTATTTTCTGACTAGCTGCGTGGGATCTATATATGCGTGGGACCAGTGAATTTCAGTTTTGCTAATTGATCTTTCTACAGAGCCAACCAAAATCACAAGAAAACCTCTATATATACTCTCAAAGAAAAACATCTTTCTCAAGTGTGTTCACAACCCAGCAAAACCAAACATAAGATTAAATGGGTTTCCAAACCCGAACTCAAATCTTGTAGTTAGGTTATAATATATAGCACAACAAATTTTATATATCAAACAAGAATCCCTCACAAGTTCACAAATCCATACCTTTATGTAACTGCCTTATCTTAGCTTTCTCTCTTCCACGTATTACCTAAGCACTCCCCAAATGAGAGACCAAGAACCACAAAAGTCACTTAATCTCTTACATGAACCTTTGTTGTCTTGCAAAAAATGCATTCTTTGAGCTTATGATTTTTTAAAATCTTTGTAATATACTTTCTCTATTTGCATACAAGCTCTCATTAATCACACTTAGACATTTTATTCTTTATAACTTATGACCCTTAGGTCCTATTGCACCACAAATTTCTGACTTTGCTCTTTTCACTTAGGTTAATTCCAGGGTTTGAAATTTTCTCCTTGGCAAAATAATAGCAAATGAAAAATTAATTTCACATATGAAATCATAATAACTTTGAAAGCATTTAGGGTGCGTTTAGGGGTCTGAGTTGGTTTGTGAAGAATCCTTCCTTTTCAGTGAATCTCTCTTTTTAGGAACGAAATCTCTCTTTCCTTATCAAATTAATTATTAATATCTAGGGAATTAATCTTTAGGAAAGTAAGGGAAGCTTGAATTTGAAATCGGGATAAATACCTTTGGGTATTCCTGCGCTATCGTCATGTAGTGAACTGCCATAGCGGGAAGGCTGGTCGTAGAGAAACGGCTCAGGTGGATGTGAAGTGACCTGCGGAATCTTACTACGGATGGGTGTTCGGTTCCCCAGCGTCACAGATAATCTTATACGGTTTGATGATATAGAAGATGGATTTGACAGCACTTTGTTAATGGGCAGGTGGGGAATGGTAATTTTGATCAGTAGGGCAAAACTTTGCTCCAGTGAGTGGGTTTTAAAACCCGTGGTACTCATAGACTCCAATCAAATAATGAGCTGGCTTAACTCGCCAAAACTCCCTGCCCTCAACCTCAAGAACGTGATAACTGAGATCCAAAGAATGATAGTTCGTGATTGGGAGGTGATTATATAGCACGTGTTCCGGGAAGCCAACAAAGCTGCAGACTTCTTACTACGGAAGCTGCCACTCAAGATAGAGGGCGTCATATCCTTGGTTTGCATAATATGCACTCCTTCAGATTCTTTGGGAAGGTCATCTCTCCTATTATCCCATGAGCGCAAAAAAAAAAACAAACAGATGCTCTGACCCAGATTTACAGCACTTTCCTTTGTGACCACCTTAGTTTTAGGGTCCCCCTCTTGTTGATAAAAAAAAAATTAATAACTAAAAAAAAATAATGAACAAATGAATTATAATTTTAGGAAATAAATTGTGCCTTTTAAATTAAGTTGATTTTCAAAATTGGGAAAAAAAAAAAAAGGTAAGACTCTTTTTGGTAAAAGAAAAAAACATTTTTCGATATATAGAAAATAGTGATGTGGAATGAGGACTCCTTGTTGAGGAGAATAGTGAGTGGATAGGGAAAGAAATGAGGTAAGAAAAGGGTAAAATTGGTAATATATAAAGAACACTATTTTGGTACATTAAACGAACATTATTTTCTCTAAAAAAGTATGTAATCCTCAGGCTATTTTTTTTTACTTCTTAAATGTTATTTTATTTGTCCTTGACACATGTTTTGCTAATTCTACTTTTTTTTTTTTTTTAATTCCACTAATACTTTATTAAAATTTATTTTAACATGAAAAGAAAGGAGAGAAGGAATGAGAGGCTATTTGGTTCTTATTTTTAAGAACAATTTTTTTTTTATACGGAGACACTAAAAACTTGTTTGATTCCTATTTTTCGTGTTTTTAAAAGTCTTATTTTCAAAGAACTAATGCGTTTCATATTTAATGTTTACTTGATGGATGACTCATTTTATTCAAATTTTAGAAATTTTAAAAATAACACTTGAGGCGTCGTTCAAATGATAAATAGATGAGATAAACATAAAAGAACTATGATGAATCTTTGTAAGAATTAAATACTAAAACCTAATATGCAAAAGTGAATAGAAATAAGGAGTAAAACTTTTATTTAAGTTTTCTATAAGAATTTTCATTTTGGAAATGAAAACCAGAAACCAAAAGTTAAGCAGAGATGTGGGATGGAGTTTTAGACTGAAATACTTTGTATGGAAAAAAATATTACAAAAATTGGTTTAAAGATGAATTAAGCGAAAGAAATGAGTGCGTATTATAGTTTGTAAGTAAGCAATTAGGCGATACATGCAATTGCCAATCTCATTTGTCAACTGACAATGACTTTTATCGGTTTAATATAATAGGTTTTGATATTTATGAGCAGTGTATCATTTGTCTCTGTAATGAGAAACACTGGTGTTATGCATGTGTGTGAGCACAGTAGTTTTTAATTCGATTGTTGTTGTAAATGATGTGATATTTAATTACGTATTTAATTCACGACTGTGACGGCCAGTGTGAAATCTTAATAATTAGTTTAGTTTCCCAGAACTATTAATAATTAAAAAAATTATTTATGTCTAAAACTCTAAGGGATGACCTATCCCTAACCTATACAAACTTGACGGGTTAACGAACGTCTTAAACCCTAACCGGGGTAAAAAAAACCCCTTTGTTTCCATCACATAAATACTCTTGTTTCGGACAAAAATTTATGTCACGAGCAGACAACACATCCCGAAAAGTGCACATGCGCCCGGCATCCCATGGGGGCCACGGCTTATTGGACCTGCGTGTAAGCAATGACCACCTAAAACGACGCCGTGCTGAGAGACGCATCGTTGTAGTGAATCAAAGAGTGCCACCCACCAAAGATTCCACCACTAACGCATTTGGTGTTTTTCTTGCTCATGTGGCATTATCACCAAGCCTCCTCCCTCTCCTTCATCTTCCTTCTGCCTACTTTTCAGTTGAATTGCATTTGATATGGCTGTCAATGCCGGCTTTTTTCTGCCCACCGTCTGTTCGCCATATTCATCGTCGAAGCTCCCCGCGATTAGACAGAGGCAGAATGGTAGGGAGGAAAAAATTCTGACTTCTTCTTGCGTTTTACCTTGCGGGTGAGCCTTATTTTGTTGTTTTGGGTGTAGGGAAGCTGGTAACTGTGTGTGTGGATTTTTCAAATGGGTAGGGCTGATCCACAGCAACTAAGGCAGAAGAGATCAGTTTTTTCCCTCATTTTCCCTCTAATGTTTGTAGTCTTTTCTGTTTTTAGTATGTGGGTGTCTCTAAATTGGTGGTCTTGGGTGTAGGGAAGTTGGTAATTGTTTATGCATCTGCAAATGGGCGGGGGCCGGAGTCCCAAGAGGATGCTGTCAAGAAGGTTGAGTGCATTCTCGAGGAGAAGCGCCGAGCTGAGTTGTCAGCTCGTATTGCTTCTGGGGAGTTCACGGTGGATAAACCTGGGTAATGTTCAATTTGGGACGTAATCACCTCAGAACTATGATCCATGATTCTCTATGGTTCTTTGCTTCTGTTATTCTGGCGCCTACAACTTCAAAAATTGATTCTATAATGTCCGCTAAAACTGAAAATTCGGTGTAAGGAAATATTAATACTGATTTATTCCAGAAAAAAAATTGTTGACAAATGTTTGATATGGTGTTAAGTTTGGCATTGAAATATTTGAACCATTCTCATAAAGCTTTTGATTAATTTCATGGTCATTTTCTTTAAAAATGGATATTCCATTATTTCTATGGCAAGTTGTTAAATGCATTGAAATGTGGGCGAGATTCATGTGTTTCGCATTAAGGTATTATGTGAAATGGCCTTAATATAGTTGTTGTGGCACAGGAGATAATTGTCTTATAGATGATGCTTAATTTTGTTAAACCATTAGCGTGAGGAACCAAGATGCAAGATCCTATTTGTTTGTTTGCTTGTTTCAGTTATTATGGTTTTATATGACATGATGAAACTGAAAATTTAGTGCTGCGAAATTTTTTATGTAGCATTGGGATTTCTCAGAGATGTCATTGGAAGATTCAGTGTTTGGCCATAGCTTAATTTTTAAGACTAATTTTGGGTAAAACTGGAAATATTAGTGAATCAATTGGTGTAGGGAAATTTCATTGTTTAGGATTCTGTTCTTATTATATAGTCATTTTAAGCTTTGATAAGAATATAGTGGTGCCTAATTTTGCTCGAAAAAGATGTTTGCATTATGCAGACTACATAAACCCATTTTTCTTCCTTCACATGATATAGTTAAAAATAAAAAATCATTTGGGTTGACGTAGAAAGAAATGATGCTAATTTTGCTTAAAAAAGGACCATCAATTTTGTTTCACTTAGCAGTATGAATATTTATCTGTGCGTCTTTGCACTTTGATTAAGGAATACCTGCGAATTCAATCGCTTATTGGAAGTAAAAAATCATTTGGGTTTTCTTCATCTATTAAAAATATCATCGAGTCTACTGAAAGAATAGCATAAGCAGCATTAAGGATAAAGCTCATGATTTTTAAATCAACTCATTAAAATAATGACATGAGAATATGCTTAGATATTCAAAATTTCCCTTCTGTATTTACTGCAAAAATTAAAGTTTCTTTAAGAGATTGTGGTTTAAATTTGATCTCTAAATTTGATTATTTTTTATTTATCTCTGTTTTTGATTTGAAACCAGCTTTCCTTCTTTGCTGAGAAATAATTTACAGAAAGTGGGAATCCCTAGTGAGATTTTGGACTTTTTGTTTAAATGGGGGGAAGCATCTGAGGATTATCCAAAGATTCCTGAGGCAAAAGGGTCAATTAAAGCTGTTCGGAGTGAGGCTTTTTTCATCCCCCTGTATGAGCTGTACCTAACTTATGGCAAAATTTTCAGATTGACTTTTGGTCCAAAGGTTTAGTTTACTATTCACTACATTATTGGCCAAAATCTTTATAATAGAGCATTTGATCAATCAATCTCTTGTTTCTTGCTGCAGTCCTTTCTGATCGTTTCTGATCCTTCCATTGCTAAACATATATTGAAGGACAACTCAAAGGCCTATTCAAAAGTAAAATAATTGGCCTATTATTTGCTCTCTTTTTTTTAATTTTATTTTGGAATCATAAGCTTGCATTTGCTTGTAATTAAAAGAAAAAAAGATTCTTTTTACTCCTTGCAGGGTATCTTGGCTGAGATTCTAGAATTTGTCATGGGTAAGGGCCTTATCCCAGCTGATGGAGAGATATGGCGTGTTAGACGACGTGCCATAGTACCAGCATTGCATCAGAAGGTAAAATAATTATCTCTTCTGTTTCTATACTTTATGTTATTCACATTCTTTGTCATATTATTGTGAGTTTGTCTCGAGCGAGTGAAAATTTTGGTATCTTATTAACTTAATGTACCTATGAATTCAACCTGGTTTTGCTCTAGCTTCTGCATAAAACTGAGATCCTTCTCTATTTTGCAAATGCCTTTCTATTCCTTTCTTCCAATCAAATGATAGTGAAGAACATGATTTGTTTACTACTGCATGATAGGGGCTCAAATAGCTTATGCTCATCTGATAGATGATGAGATGAACTGTTTTCTTCCCATTTATACTGATATCAACAGTTGTATTGACTCATGATTTTGATCATTGAAAACATGTTGGGATATTTATATCCTTTTCCAATAGTCTGTTACTTCATTATTTTTCTGAACATATTGGTTTAGCTGGCAATTTATTAGAAGAATGAAAGTCAGTATACAATTATAGTTTTAAGATCATGAACACCCATTCTACTCTGAGATTCATCTGTTGATTTTCACCACTATATGTACACTAATTGCTGATGTTATACACTTGATGATCCGATTTCTCAATATATGGTAAAGAAGTCCTCTCGAATAATGTTCTTCAATCTTTCTTTCTATAATGTGTATTGGTGTGATTTTCTTGATGGATATTGTATACAAGTATTTCATATATATAAATGATATCAGCATTAACTGAAGAAAAACAAACCCAGCTGTCTTAATAGTTTAGTGATAGATACATATTTATAATATAAACAATGCAAACATAAACAACTTCAGATAATCCTGTTTCAACTATATTGAAGCTGATTTGTTCTCAGTTAAGATAAACAGTTAAACCAGTTCCTGCAATTGTTATTGCTTTATTTCAATGACAAGTATTATTTAATATCATAACATGGTATTTAGATTTTATTTGACTTGTTTTGTTTTCTTATATTTTTTGACTACACACATATAAAGTTTATGTGATAGAGAGAAAAGAAGGAATAAGGCTCTGTAATATTAGACTAACGCATGTAAAAGATTCAAAGTCAACTCCCTGTGCCTTTCCCTTCCTTCCAGCCTTGAGAGTTTCATCTATATCACGATCAACTTCGTCATCACACACTCGTATATATGCCTCATCTATACATATGACAGAGCTGGTATTGTACATAGTTATGGGCTAGCTAAATTCTATTTAAAAGAGTGTACATGTCATCCTATTATTTGGCACGCCAACCAAGATTTTGATGTGGCAATCTTTGACAAACTTAATAGAATAAGATCAGCGACTTTTGTTCTGTCAATTTATATTTGTTATATTGTCATCTGCTAGCTATGGCGCTGAGCAATAATTTAGCCTTCTACTCATAATTTTGTGTTGATCGCCCTTCGTGAAATATCGAAGTGAACCGAGATATTTCAACTTATCAAACTCGCAGTGTCATGAGGGACTTAAATGTGGAAGTGGTGAGGCTAACCTCGTGTACCCCAAACTACCTTACTCGAGCCTCGTCGCTTTTGATGAATTTGCTCAGATTGACAGAAATGATTACCTTTAATGTTTGTCTATTGATTGTTCATAGTCTAAAGATACATATAATCTTGAGAAAGATATTTAGAAATAAGGTGAAGTGGAGTGCTATTCTACCGTGAGGGTGAAGGGAGAATGTAGACCATTATTAGTCAACAATAGAGTCGGGTCCCTCCCCTCCACTCACCTGTGCTCCTTCCGCTCTAAGACCAACAGAGTCTCATTAGTGTCTGGGGAAGGATCGAGGAAAATCTAGAAAACTAGTTGTCAGAGTTTAATAAATATCCAAAGGGGGTGGGGAACTCTTTAGTAAAAAAAATTCACATTGTAAATTGGAGTCAGCCAAGGAAAAGAAAAGGGTGGTTTGGGGATTAGAAGACTTGATCTCCTAAACAAGGCCGATTAAAGTGGGCTTCCAGAGGTTTGTGTTCGAGGAAAAACTCGTTTGGAAATCTCAGATGATACATATGGCACCGAGGATGTGGGTGGCTTTTACCTCTTCCAAGAGGAGTTATGGTGTTATCTCTGAAATCATCACTAAAGAATCTAAAACAAAAGAGTCATATGCTTTCAATGTGATCAAAGAAAATAAGATTTCAAAGAAACACTTGGTGAAGATTTTATGCAAACTTTCCTAGATCTCATAGAATTGTTGGTACAAAAAGGGTTATGTCGTTGATGTTCGACTGCCTAAGGTGAATTTAGCCATTGGGATCCCAAGTTCTTGAGGCCTTTCAATGATTGGGAGTTGGATGCCATTCGGGCCTTCATTGACTTAACTACTAACAAAGTCATTACTCCTTCTGGGCAGCATATTCGATTCGAAGGCAGGATGCTTCGTGTCATTTACCACCCAGAAAGGCCTACCCAATAAGTCTGAAGGTGTCTCCCGCATCCCTACCAAAATGTCATGGGAACACCCATGCACCCCCTCAAAATTGGGTTTCTCTGCCTTCTTATCACAAGGCGTCTCACTTCTTCTCAACTGTATATCGAGGCTCATTTTAGCTGCAAATGTCCCTCTCAGGAAGAAGGAAGAAGAGCTGGAGCATATTCCTAACCGCCTTCGTATCGGATATGGACCCGACCTTTTCGCATTTGGTGCGCTTCCTTTGGCTTGCCCCCAGTTAAAGATCTCCTTCAAAGCTTCAGCCGCATTTCCAAAGTTAGGAAAAAGTTAAGCTATTTGGAGAGTATTCCCATTCTCATTCGCTATATGGAAAGAGAAAGGAGAGAATTATCTTCTTTGAAGTCACCACTTTTCAACACAAGATTGAAATTCTCATATCTACCCTTTTTTACTGGGTCGTCAGATTCCAAATTCGGGAGACACGCTTTGAAAGCCAGTTGCTTGTGCAGAATCTTCATGGCTATGCCTGGGGATGTCGGTTCTTCGTTGGTTTTGTATGTTTCTTCTTCTTTCTAGCCTTTCTCAAATTCTAGTGGCATCTCATGTATACGTCTTGTATACCCCGTTTTTGGTCAATATGCTTCTCTTCATCGATAACAAAAAAGATATTTAGAAATAAGGATTTTACATGAAAAAGAGTCAAGTTTAAAAACCAATTTGGTTTTGGTTGTCATATAACTGTTAGCATAATCATGTTTGTATGGATATATGCATGAAATTTATATAAATCAAGCTTGGGTTGGGTTAATTCTCAGGGAATGACATGATCCCAGTCTTATGTTTTAAAACTTCATTTCTTGCTTGTTCATTGGTTTTCTTAGATTCTATTTGGGTGGATTTGGCAATTATCACATAGCTCCTGATCTAGGTAACCTACACATCAGAGGAAAAAGTGGGAAACTATCAACCTGTGTGATATATGATTTTACAGTTTGTTCGCTGTGGGAATAATTCGCTCAATCTTTGTTTCGTTTTTTCCATTTTTATTTCCACTTGAAGGTCACTGGTTTTTTGGTGGCTTTCTGTAAAGGAGTCGGGTTAGAAGTGAGCGGATGGGGGTGGCCTGGCCTGGGGGGTGTCAGTGGTGTGTGTGAAGGCACTTTCGGATGTGGAGGACTGAGGGGAGGGTGGGCAAACAGTTTCGCCTCCTAGTCAGATCGTTGAGAATTTCTTTTCTCAGAATACTAATGTCTTTCTTCCTACGAACAATTATCAAACCGAATTCACTATTTTTGCTTACTTAATGGAAAACTTTAAGTATCCATTAGTGGTATCAGAGCACGTCCTTTCTCGGACCATGGTTACGTTGAAAGACATGGCATCCCAAGTGGATGGAATGGAAGCTCGGATAGTTTGGCCAGAATTCCGGGAATGCGACAGAATTGTAATTTAATACACTCCACAAACAGAGCAATTAATCCTCGAAGGAAATCAAGAAGTGGGAATGGTTAAGTTAACTCACTCGAGTACAATCAACGCCTCGACGCATGGGATTCGAGATCAAGCACTCGTTGATAACGACGGGTAAGACACCCACGCCTTCATCACTCCTCAATGAATCAAGCCCCTCACGGGGGCAACCTCGACGCGGCTGGGTGAGCAAGGGAAACCCTACCATGCCGCATCACAACCCATGGAACTAGTGATAGAAAACCTTTCGCGGCGCTTGAACTCCCCACCTTCGATGGCGACGACCCCGACGGGTGGATCTATCGAGCCGAACGCTATTTCGAGATCAATGGTCTACGTGCTGAGGAGAGATTGCGAGCCGCCATGATCTGTATGGAGGGCGAAGCCCTAGCTGGCATACTGGGAAGACGGGACACCACAAGTTTCACGGACGGAGGAGTTTAAGGAGCTCGCTGCTGCCCCCGATTCGGGCTGAAGTTGGCCGAAACTCCATGAACGTCGTTGATTCAAATCTCCATCGTACATGAACATAAAGCGCTTCGAGGTCTTACCGCTCCTCTCCACGCTCCTCCTCATCAAGCCGAGGTTGCGCTTTGTTAATGGCTTAAGGCCCGATGTTCAGCCGAAGCCACAATCTCCGAACCAATGGGACTCAGGAGAAGATAAGGGCAACACAAAAATTTGAGGAGAAACAACTCCAGCCGCAGCGCATTCAGTCTCGATTGCTACCGAGGTGGCCAGTTAATTTCAAGAAGATCGCCATGGGCAAAAGATGCGCAGTATGTGACCGCCGTGAATCAAGTAGTGATCTCGAAAGCCTCTGCGCTTTTGTCTACGACAACCCATCGCTCACCGCCCACAACCACATCGACCCATCCCACACGCCTCCTACGTCCACTTCTTCAAAAAACTCACGATCGCTAAATGCAACAAAAAAAGGGAAAAGCGGGTTGTGTTTTGCTAGACGAGCGATTCGCCAAACCACCGTCGTGAAATTGTAAGGTTTCGTGCCCTTAGTCACGTAAGATGAGGTAGAGACGAGGAGGACCTTCCCCTACTGTAACTAACCGCTGGTGAGGACCCACTGGCACACCAGACTTTGTGTTTCATCCTCGGGTAGGTTTCGCCTCACTCCGATGAAAGTTCTATGTTGATTGATTCAGGTGCATCCCATAACTTCATCGCCGAAAGCCTTGTGACGAAGCTACAACTAAACTGCGATCCAACACACGATTTGGTGCCCGATGGAAATGGATGAAATAAGGGCCTCAGGTATGCCACAGACTCCGACTATAGTTTGCAGAAATGAATGTGGTCGCAGATTTTTTTCCCCTGAAATTGGGAGCCTTTGATGTGGTCCTAAGGTTCTAGTGGCTAGCCACCTTGGGGGATTCAATGATGAACCGGGGGAACCTTTGCTTACAGATCACAATGGGAAGAACTCAGGTTAAAATACAAGGGGACCCGACTCTATTTAAGTCCCAAGTTTCTTTGCACAGTTTAGTTCGAGCTCTAAAAAGGGGAAAACAAGGCATTCTTCTGGAACTAAAAACGATGACGGTAGCAGACAAGGAGGAGATGACCACAAGTACCTCTCATTCCCTCCCTTCTTCCGCATGCGTATGCTACTTGGACTTCCAAGATACTCGAGGCACCCACTGTCTTCTCCCCCATCCGTATCCAAGGAACACGCCTACACGGAACAACCCCATATTACATGCCTGGCTGTATCCTCAACTCCAAAAAAATGAAATTGAAAGATTAGTGACTGACATGTTGCAGGTAGGAATTATCCAACCAAGCATTAGTCCTTATTCAAGTCCTGTACTATTGGTCAAGAAAAAAGATGGAAGTTGGAGGTTTTATGTGGATTATCGCGTGCTCAACAAAGCTACAGTAGCAGATAAATTTCCCATTCCTGTCATTAAGGAGTTGCTCGAAGAACTACAGGGGGCCAGCTGCAAGAAGATTGACGGAAATCGTGGTACCACTCCGATTTGGGTCATGATCAACGATGTGCCTAAGATAGCGTTCCGGACTCACGATGGCCATTATGAAGCCCCTCACATGCCCTTTATCTCACCAATGCCCTGACGACATTCTAGTCTCTCATGAATGACATCTTCCGGGGCCATCTTCGTCGTTTTGTCATGGTATTCTTTGACGACATCCTTGTTTATAGCCCTTCAGAGACAGAGCACCGTTCTTACTTGCAGACAGTCTTTCAAATTCTCCGAAAACATCAATTGTTTGCTAATGCCAAGAAATGCGTCTTTGCTCAGCCAAGGATTGAATATTTGAGCCACATAATAACTATCGAAGGAGTTTCTACGGACCATAGCAAGGTGCAGGCGATGCTAGACTAGCCCCTTCCTAAATCTTAGCTCTCGAGGGTTTGGACTCACTGTGGTACTATCAGCCGATTTGTTGCTATTATACGATTGGCTTCGCCATGAACCCAACAATTAAAGAAGGATGCTTTTCTATGGAACGAGGAGGCTACCGCCGCTTTCAAAGAATCAAGGATGCCATGATCGCTCTTCCGCGCTTCGCCTCCTACCACATTTTTCTAAACCTTTTGTGGTGGAGACAGATGCCTCAAGGGTTGGATTGGGTGCTGTGTTAATGCAGGATGAAAGGCTAATTGCGTATTTCAGCCATAGGCTCAACCCATGAGCGCAAGGGAAATTTGTGTATGAAAGGGAGCTGATGGCCATGGTTTTTGAAATCAAGAAGCAATATAACCTACCTCTGGGATGTGAGTTTTAAAGACCGACCAGCAAATTTCAAGTACCTCTTGAATACGCTAGAGGCGAAGGCAGAGCACCATAAGTGGTCGAACTTCACACAACTTTGATATTCGCATAAACCCGGTAACAAAAACACTAGCCTAATCCCCATCTAGCTTCCTAACGAGATGACTCCTGGGTCAGAATTTCACCCCTTGCTCGGATTTCGGCGAGCCAGACAAACAAGTAACAGAGGACCCATTTCTAGCCAATATTATTAAGGTAATTGCCACAAATCCTACTGCTTATCCCCATTTCAGCAAAACTGGAGCCACCTTGCACTACAAGGGGCGAGTGGTTTTGCTAGCGACTTCCTTATACATTCCACACCTACTGTGGGAATTCCACTCTAGTCTTATGGGTGGTCATGGAGGATTTCACGCACTTACAATTGCATATCTTCAAAATTCTATTGGAAAGGCATCAAGCAAATGGTCCACCAATTTGTCTCCAACAGGAAGCAAATACATAAGTATGAGTCTATTTCCTCGTAGGATCGGGCAGAATCTATACTATTCCCACCGTATCTCGGACGACGTTTCTATGGATTTTATCGAAGGATTACCTAAATCTAAAGGCCGTGATACCATTTTGGTTGTGGTGGATAGGCTGTCCAACTATGCTCATTTTTTACCACTGTCCCACCCCTTCACTGCCCTGCAAGTAGCTCAGCGTTTTTAACAAAGATTGTAAAACTACACCTGCAGATTCCCGAGCATCATATCCGATTGAGACAAGGTGTTCAGGGGCAGCTTTCTGTCCGAACCGCTTAGGACTACCTCGCATTCAGTATTGCTCGCCACCATCCCAAACCTGATGGCCAAAACAGAGGTGGTCAATCGATGGCCGAGACTCCCACCCGATGTTTCTCTGCAGATAAACCTTCTCGATGGTCAGAATGGTTAGCTTAGGCTGAATACAACTATAATACATCTCTCCATACTGCTGCAGGTGTCACTCCATTTAAAGTGGTTTATGGTTGTGATCCACCCCCTATAGTTCGCTTTGAATGGGGATCCATTACTAACCAAGAGGTGGAGTCTCATTTACGCCAATGAGATGCTATCCTGGATGAGTTCAAATGTCATTTGTAGCGAGCACAACAAAAGATGAAAGAGCAGACAGACTATAAATGTCGAGAAGTACAATGGTCAGTTGGGGATTTTGTGTATGTTAAGTTGCACCCATATCACCAAACATCCCTAGCGTGAAGGGTGAATGAGAAACTTGGCCCACGCTTCTATGGTCCATTCAAGATTTTGCAGAAAATAGGACCAGTGACCTATAAATTGGAGCTGCACGCCACAGCGCACATCCATCCAGTTTTCCATGTGTCACTCCTCAAAAAGGCGGTGGGTCCTCAAGCTGCTTCACCCTCCATTCCCACCTCATTATCATCAGATATGGAACTGCTAGTGCAACCAGTTGATGTCCTTGGCATCTGCCCTTCCATAGTTCCAAGTGCAGCTAGTAGTGAAGTCCTTATACATTGGCAAGACCTACTAGCTTATGAGGAAGCATGGGAACCCTTCGATGTAATCCAGTCCCAATTTCCTCGTTTCAACCTTGAGGACAAGGTTGATGCTTGGGAGGTGGGTAATGATAGGCCTCGGATCCAGTTAACCTACACTAGGAAGGAAAAAGGGAAATCATCAACCATAGGTGATATCTGATTTTTGCTAGATTGTTTGCTTTTGGGAATAATTTGGGTTTGAATCCTTGTTTATGTTTCTCCTGCCTTGGGCTCTTGCTGGAAGGTTAGTTTTGTCATTTGGTGGCTTTCTAGAAGGAGTTGGTTAGGAAGTGAGGGAGGGCGGGTGTCAGGGGTGTGTGTGAAGGCACTTTTGGGGATAGGGAGTGACTGAGGGAGGGTGGGGCAGCTCTGTTTCTGCTCCCCAGCTTGTACTGCTGAGAATTTCTTTTCTTGCAATACGAATGTCTTTCTTCTCATGAACAATTATCAAAACTGAATTGCCATTTTTGCTTACTTGGTTGGGAAAACTTTGAGTATCCATCATACTGATGCAGCATTATGCCTTCAAATGTATTGTGTTAGTCATGTACCTTTTTGTGTGCTTATGCATCATGCTGAAGAATGATGTTCAAGGACTTTGATGGTTAAAAGTCTTCTAGCTTTGTCCTCAAAAAGAAGTTCAACCGTATCGTATCCTATAGTCTCTTTACCAATTTATGTAAGGTCATTGTAGGGGTTTTATCACTGAGGCTTTTTCCAGAGGCATTCAAGAAATATTATCAGTGCTTGAGCAGCCTATGTGAAGAATAAACCTTAGATGTGGTCTTAGTGGCTAATGTAATCGTGAACAAAAATAAATTTCCATGGAACGGCTGGTTTCTGAACTTTTAAGGTCCTATATCCACATGAATTGGGATTTTTTTGGACCATGTTCTAGGCAAGGAGTCTGAAGCTGGATGGACAATTTTGTTGAGGTATACCTTAGCTATAGATAGTCAACTTAAAATTTTGTTTTTCTACATGGAGAAGCAAAAAGTTGGACCATGGATATTAGATGTCTGAAGAAATGGGTCCCTCTCTTCATTCACTTAGATGATATGTATGTCTTAAATAGGATTATCAACAAAGTGGAGAATTTATTTTTGGTTTTTGGCTTTGACATTGAGAGAGAAAGATCATGTATCTGTTATTGGCAGATGCTTTCAGTCTTTTCTTTAGGGAATAGATGAATTTAATCAATTAAAGCCTATTTTTTAGAGTCTTTGGCTACATTTCTGATCTGTCTCTGGGCAAGGGGCTTTCAGCAGATGGGGATGCCTCCATCTTTGTCTTCTTCTTCATCAATTCTTTCTAGAACATTTCTTCTTGGACATTTACCTTCCTCTTAGATCTAAATGAATCTGAAATTAATGATCTCTTTCTTCTCTGGTTTTGTCTTCGGAAAATGTCTATTTATCTCATTCAGTCCCCAATAAGAGGTGTTGATATTTTTACTTACATCTAATTGTCTAAATTCGCTTTTTTGGTCCTAAGGGTGAAAATGCTGGTTCTCAGGGGAATTTGTGGGAGAACTGGCTGCTTCATGTCTCTCTGGGTTTTGGCAAATAAATAGCTTGTCCATTTGATATGGATTAGGGGCCTGTTTGCTTATTGAATTAAAGGTAACTGAGTATTATGAGACAGCGGCTTTCCCCTTCCATCTGGAAATTGAAATTGAATGTTTCTATTAATGGAAGTCTCTGGTTGAATGAGCATTGTGGCTGGAATATTAGAGACCATTGGAAGATCCCAATTATGCTTTTTATATGTGGATGGGGATCACCATGGCTATTGAAGTGAGGATTCTTCCCTTACTTCAAGGACTTAAAAAGGTGCTTTGTCTGGGGAACAGGAACCTCATCATGGAAGGGCACCCTCAGTTTTTTTGGGCTATCATAAAGAGTAACATACACAAATTTATGTAATTGGATGATGGGCCTTTTGTTTCTCTGGGGACATGGAAGACTTTTTCTTGTGAAAGACAGTTCAAATGTTGGCCAACATTGATCCAGATTCATTGAGTTTCTTAGGGTGCTCTTCAACCTCCCCCTTCTCCATCATTTATTCTTGGGTGGCGATCTTTGTATTCTTACCTTTTCCTATTGTTGGAGGATTCCTGCTCCTTGTATATGTATTTTCTAGCTAGTAAAACTCTGTATTCTATTAAGAAAACAAAAGATGGAATGTGAAAATATTTCTTGTAGTCTGCTTCAGTTGTATAGTTGCTGACTTGCTGCAAGCCTGCAACTTCATATATTGAATTGAAAATCAACGTTTGTTAACATTGAATATATACTTAGAACAGGGAGAAATTACTTTGCACTCACAAACTTTTTGCTAGAATGTTAGCCTGCTGTCAACTTATTATTTACTACGTATCTGCCTTTACTGGTTTTAAGGCTTTTAAGATGGTTCATGACTGCCAAATTTGAGATAGATCTTTTCTTTTTACGCATTTGCAGAGGATGGTAGAAGAGGAAGAACTACAGTTTCATGAGGAATATATGAATGAAAAGGATCCTAGTATTCTTCACTTTCTTTTGGCATCAGGAGATGATGTATGGCATCATGTGTTATCAAAGAAGGATCTATTAAAAACTTAAATGGTTCGATATTTTCTTACATTCCTGTTTTCAGGTTTCTAGCAAGCAACTTCGAGACGACTTGATGACACTACTCATAGCTGGGCATGAAACTTCTGCTGCAGTGTTAACGTGGGCCTTTTATCTTCTCTCCAAGGTATAGTTTGTATGTTAAGACCTAGTAAATTAGGAGCAGCAAAATTTCCATCTACATACAATGATTTGGACCATTTTGGCTTGGCCACTTCTCTAGTTTTCTTGAAAAAGTTCTACCATGAGAAACTTCTCTCAGTGATTACTGAGGGGGAAAAAGAAAAAAATTTCTTTGCGCCTGGTTCTAATGGTACCAAAATTTAAGAACTAGACCAAACATCTAATCTGGTTCAGTGTCATCTATTGGATTTCTGTTGTTGGAAAAAAGGAGCCTCGTAACACTAATGGGCCACTCACATACTGCACACCATTGCCCTAAATCCAATTATCCTATTGTGGTGAATGAGGCTTATTAACCTCATATTATCCCCATGAATTTTCAGTGTGGGAAAAGTAGAGTAGCTTATTTAAATAAAATTGTAAAGAGAGAAGGAATTCTTGTATTTCATTGATTTACAACACAAATCTATACACATATATACATGATAGAAGAAGATAAGAAAGGAAACTAAATAAGAATAGAATAAGGATAGAAAAGGAAAAGAATAAAAAAAAGGATAATTACAGAATAACTGTAAGATACTCAACACCCTCCCTTAAGCTGTAGCATACTAGTCATATGCACCAAGCTTTTCACAGATGTACTTAATCCTAAGACCTCTAAGAGACTTAGTAAAGATATTCGTTAGTTGGTCATTTGAATTGACGAAATTAGTAGCCACACATCCTAATGCAATCTTCTCTCTAATGAAGTGGCAGTCCACTTCAATGTGCTTGGTCTTCTCATGGAAGGGAGGATGGGGTTGATGCAATACGTAGGAGGGCTTGATTATCACGAATGAACTTCATCTGTTCATCCTTCCCAAATCTCAACTCCTGGAAAAGATGTTTTAGCCATATGAGTTCACATGTTGCTAGAGCCATAGTTTGATACCTAACTTCGAAACTAGATTTGACCACCTCTTGTTTCTTACTCTTCTAGGATATTAGGTTACCTCTGATAAAAGCACAATACCTCGAAGTGGAGCGTTTGTTTGTGAGTGAACATGTCCAATTTGCATCATTGTAGCCAACAATTTGAGTACGACCTCTATTCTCATACAACTCACCTTGGTTTGGTGTTCCTTTAACATAACAGAGAATACGGATATTGCATCCTATTGGCTATCATTGGGTGATTGTAGGAATTGACTAACAACACTCATAGGAAAGGAAATGTTTGGCCGAGTGATGGTGATTTAGTTCAATTTGCCTACAAGTTGTTGATATCTCATTGGGTCTCGTTGAGGCACTCCTTGTCATAGTACAAGTTTGACATTCAGATCCCTAAGAGTTTCCATGAGCTTATAGTCCAACATACCTATTTCTTTCAAGATATCCAAGGTATACTTCCTCTAAGAAGTAACCATGCCGAAATCATATTGAACGACCTCAATGCCTAGAAAGTACTTGAGTTTCTCCAAGTATTTTGTCTAAAAGTGGCTAAAGAGGTGTTGTTTTGGTTTCCAAATGTCATATTGATCACTACTTGTACACAATTTTCGCTGGCGCACATAAACATCTAAGTAAAATACACCGCCTCGGCTAGTGGCTTTTGGTCGAAAAAGTTGCCATACCGTGGGAGGATCCGGCATCACTGATCTCCAGTTAACTGTAGTGAGAATGATGTGATTGGAATCAAACACGGTCAACGACCTTAACCTTAATTCCCCTAGTCTCTTTCTGGCTTTGATACCATGTAAAGTGAGAAGGAATCACACACACACACACACACACACACACACACACACACACACACACATAGAGTCACTTGAGGGGTCATCGAAATTGACTACATGGCTAAACCCTAACCTTAATCTCCCTAGTCTCTTTTTGGCTCTGATACCATGTAAAGTGAGAAGGAATTCTCATATTTCATTGATTTACAACACACACACACACACACACAATAATATTAACACACAGAGTCACTTCATACGCTGGGACTGACTACACTATTATACCCAACCTTAATCTCCTCGCTCTTTTTTCTCGGGGTTCCGTATACCATGTAAAGTGAGAAGGAATTCTTGTATTTCATTGACTTATGTGAAGAAATATAAGAAAATGATGATTTTCTTATTGATTGAATGAATTAAACAATACAAGTCCTACCTACTTATATACATCAGGAAGACATAAAAAAGGAAACAAATCAAGTACAAACTAGTTGACGTTTTCACTAAGTCTCTTTGAGGTCCAAGGATTTAATTCATTTATAACAAGCTTGGTGCATATAACCTATATGTCTAAATTTTTGAGGGGAGTTGAGAATCATAGGATATTCTTAGAATATCCTCTGATTTATTCCCTACCTTTCTTGTACGATATTTTTCCTTTCTTTTTGTACTTGATTTGTTTCTTTTTTTATGTCTTCCTGATGTATATAAGTAAGTAAGACCTGTATTGTTTAATTCATTCAATCAATAAGAAAAGGATAACCATACCGGAATTAGATTGAGTTATCTCAATCCTGCAGTACTTGAGTTTTTCCAAGTCTGTTGAAGTGGTCAAGAGATGCTTGCTTCAGTAAGCTCCCGAATACCATCCCGATCACTGCTTGTTATAATAATATCTGTCCATAAAATAATCGTATTAGACGACCGTTCCGTATGATGTATGATGATAGAAGACAGAGTGGTCTGATGTACTCCGAGTCATACTGAACTCCTGTACCACAGAGCTAAAGTTGCCAAATCAAGCTCGAGGGGATTGCTTTAGACCGTGTAAGGAACGATGTAGCCTGCATACTAAACCAGACTCCCCCTGAGCAACAAATCTAGGTGGTTGCTCCATATATACCTCCTCGGCTAGGTCACCATGGAGCAGTTATTACATTTCGACGCCCAATCGATACATACAAGAGCTTATATGCTATAGATAAGAGAAGACGAACTAAGTCATCTTGGTACGTAGAGAGGTGTCAGTAATCTGAGCCATCCGAGTATACCCTTGAAACCAAACAAGCCTTGAGACAAATCCATCGGGCTATCTCTGACCAATTCATTAGCATAAACCCAACGGCAATCAATAGGGGACTTGCCAGCAGGTAAGGGGACTAGGTTCCATGTGCCAGTAGAATGCAAAGCATCAATTTCTTCAACCATTGCCTGTTTTTAGCCCGGATGAGAGAGGGCCTCATGTACAATGTTAGGAAAAGAAACAGAAGACAAAGTGGAAATAAAAGCAGAATGTGGTGAAGATAATTGATGATAAGACAGGAAAGTATAAATAGGATGGGCATTATGAGGAACGACATCTTCAAATTGGTGATGGGAGGACAGAGGAGACGCAAGACCGGTGTCATGTGCAGAGGCTCATAGAGATGAGTCATCGGGAGGCTCGAAGGTCACGGACAACGGTATAAACTGTAACGATGAGGTGGAATAGCCGGGAGTTAGATGATATACCGGAAATGGGAAAGATGAGAGAGATAGGACTCGATCGGAAGATCTGTGGCAGAGAAGATAGAAGAATGTTAAAAAAGACATCGAAACGGCATCGATGTGTGTCGAGAATAGCAAACGATAACCCTGCTGAAGACTGAACTAAAGAAGACACCGTTTTAGTAGAAAGCTTTCTATTCCTGCTAGGGAGTAAGTATGTGGACAAACAAGGCATTCGAAACATCACTAAGGAGACCAAAAAGGGTTGATTACGAAAAAGAAGAGAATGAGGAGCTGGATCACCTAGGACATAAGAGGGCATGCGATTGATCAAATAGCAAGTGATTAAGATATTGTCCCCCCAAAAACGTTGAGGAATTGTGGGCGGTGGAGGAAGAGGCGAAATGCCTCAACTAAGTGATGTGATTTCAAGGCTAGGCCACCGCATTTGTTATGGAGTGTAAGCACAAAAAGATCAAGAAGAATCCTACGGAGGATAAAAAGAAAGGGGCAGAGAGGTATTCCAAGGGATTATCACTACATAAGATGCGAATAGAAGTATGAAATTGATTATAATCTCAAGAAAGAATTTTGAACATCAAATAGCTCGCCCAACTCTTCATTAAAAATAGCATCAGAAGAACAGAAAATCATCAATAAATGTAACAAAATACCTAAACCTAGCAGCTCGGGATGTACTAAACATCGCGGTGGACGAGCTCAAAGGAGACTTGGCGGACTTGCCGCTTTAGGAACAAACACAAGTATATTTGCCAAGTCGACGACTACGAAGGAAGATGTCGGAAAAGCGAGAAACCATCTTCCGGAGCTTGGAAATGTTCTACGACCGATGATGATGGGCCTAGAAGAGTGTCATCTATTATGTACACTATGGAAGATGGTCGAATCGATGATAAAGGCCTGGACTCATGTCCTATGTTAATCATCCCCGTGACTCGTCCCGCACAGATAGAAGAAAGGTAGGTAATCGAACAATTAAGGTCATGGATTAATTTGCTGATGAGATAAGATTAAAGATGGGAGAGGACATGCGGACCCGATGCCTTTGGCCATGGTTTGAGTCCCATTAGCCAAAGTAATCATAGGTGTGAAGATAAAAATAACTCTTTGATTTTCATTAATTAATAAAGTGAGGGAACATACATATTTATACTCTAAGTGTTAGAGCAAAGGAAGGAAACAAAATTAGAGTCTAATTAGGAGATTGAAAAGAAAAGGAAAGAAAGAAAGGATTCCTAAATGGATTAGGAAACTAATCCTTAACACTCCCCCTTAAACTGGAGAATATAGGTCAAATGGGTTACATATGTACTTAATCCTAATACATCAAGATTGTTAGACATGTACTTAATCCATGGGTATATCTAAGGTCGTTTGAAAAGTTGTCGGAATTGACTACATGGCGAGTTGATGTGACCGGAGTGAGACACGGCCATAAGATGTGATGTCGGAATTGATTGCACGATGAGTTGATGTGACCGAAAGAGGGCCTGTAAGTAGACTGCTGGAAAAAGTAGAGCCGAAAAAGTATGCCTGAAAAAGGTTTACTTATGTCCACTGGGGCAAGCTGCCCGATGAGGCGCCAAGATGTCCCAGGAGATGGGCCGTCGGATAATGTCCGTCGAAGAAGGTCTACAGGAGAAGGTCCGTTGGAGAAGGTTTATGAGATGTACTGCCTTCGCTGGTGGCTGGGTTCATGGAGTAAAGGTCTCGCTGGAGTATTGTCTCAGAGGAGAAGGTCTATCGGAAAATGTTCTGCTGGAGAAGGTCTGAATGAGAAGGTCCGCTTAAAAGGTTTGTTTAGAGAAGGTCCGATGGAGAAGGTTCCTAGGAGAAAGTTAGCGGAGAAGGTTCGTCGGAAAAGGTCTTCCTGCAGGAAGTTTCACGAGAAGGTCCACCTGAGAAGGTCCATGGGGAGGGTTCCGACGGGTAAGTGGATGTTTCTATGGAAGAGGGTCATACAGAAAAGGAACATTGATTCTCACACTCTACAAAAGCGAGAAACATATATTTATACTTCTAGTGTTAGAGAAAAGGAAGCAAAGTTAGAGTTTAATTAGAGACCAAAGAGAAGGAAAAATCTCAAATGATTAGAGACTAAACCTTAATTACTCCCTCGCCAGCATTCTAGGACCTCAAGAGACTTAGTAAGATATCTCGCTAGCTTGCCATTAGAGTTGACAAATTCAGAATGCATCCCGACGCAATCTTTTCTCTCGATAAAGTGCAATCCACTTGGGCTGTGTTTCCGTCCTCTCATGGAAAATCAAGTATGAATATGCAAGGCACTTGATTATCACATATAAGCTTTCATTTGTCATCCTTCCCAAATCTTAAATTTCTCGAGTAAAGATGCTTCAACCATATGAGTTTACATGTTGCTAAGGCCATAGCTCTGCATCACTTTCCAGACAGATCCGGCTACTACATCTTGTTTCTTATTCTTCAGGATATTGCCACTCCAATGAACACACACACCGATGTAGAACATCTGATTCCAGGTGAGCCACCCGGGCTCGCATCATCAGATCCAACAACCTCGGTATGACCTGCTCTCATACAAATGCACCCTTGACCTGTGTCTGATATAACGGAGAATACGAACTACAACATCCCAATGGCTATCACAAGGTGATTGTAGGAACTGGCTAACTACGGTAACCGGAAACGAGATGTCAGACCGAGTGATAGTGAGATAGTTCAGTTTACTTACAAGTTGTCGATATCTCCCTGGATCTCGTAGAAGCTCCCCCTTGACTTGGTACAAGTTTACCATGTTAAAAGAAAATGAATACATTGATTCTCATTAATTTACAAAGGTGGAAACATACATATTTATACTCTAGTGTTAGGGGAAAAGGAAACAGAGTTAGAGTCTAATAAGGAGACTAAAGAGAGAAAGGAAAGAATCCTAAATGGATTAGGAGACTTAACTCAACAAAAATAACGAAAGAGGGTTGTAGAGGAAAAGTGGCTCTGTGGCAACACATGTGAAGAGAAAATAACACTTTGATTTTCATTAATTGTCAAAGTGAGGAACATACATATTTATACTCTAAGTGTTGTGAGCAAAGGAAGGAAACAAAATAAAGTCTAATTAGGAGACTAAAGAGAAAAAGAAAGAAAGAAAGGATTCCTAAATGGATTAGGAAACTAACCCAACAGTAAGGGTATGGATAGTAAAGGAAGAGAAGAGATCCTACAAACTGTATGATCGTATGCATCTAATCGAGAATCCATGGCCAAGAGAGGTAAAAGATGAGGCATTGGCCGCTGGACAAATGTACTAATGGAGGGCGTGATTTTGGCGGCATGAGTGAATAAGAAACTTTTCATATTCACTAGCGTAAAGAGTCACTTTGAGACGGAAAGTGAGGTCGATCCTCAACCTCCGGAGGTGGGAGGAGGTTTGAAGATCGGGCTACATGAGCAGTGCAAGCGCGGTCTAATCATGACCGATAGCACCTGCTCTAAGGTGACCCATTAGACATAATAGGTACAATCAGTTAAGCCGGCCTCACGGTGGCCACCACACCCAGAATCACCACAGGGTTACGGAGCAAGCATCATCGAGGTCCGGGAAGCCTCGTATGCCGAGACCGAGTCATAGCGGATGAACAGCAAAGAACCGAGCAAAAATGTCATCTAAGGCTCCAGATGGTGGAGCCTATGAGGATATAATCTTCGATATTGTCAAACTTTGTGCCAAGTTTAATAAGAAGGATCATAAAGATTTGATCCATGTTGGACAAGTAGGTCTTGGAATCAATGACTTTGGGCAGGACAAATATGAGCTCATTTTTCAATGCAAACATTCGCCTAACAAAGGAAGATAATTCCAAACCTGGCTGCTCTAGACTATCAACGGAGGGATGACACTAGAGAGGCAAAGAAAACATCTATTGGTATATAAATTCTTTGCTTAGGTCCAAAGAGGCTGACATGTCTGATAATCCCCAAGGTTTCGAGAGTGTGTTGGGCTCTACTAGAAATGGTGTTGAAGACCATCTGACCTCTACGGAGTCTAGAGTTGCTACAAATAAACGCCCTCAATGGCGGAAACATGACGCTTTAACCAGTAAACCATAACGTAACAGAATTGGCCCAGGACTGATAGTTATCACTTCTCTTGAGTTGGTGGACAGTTATGAGTTTTATAAAGAAACGAAGAAAAGTTCGGAGCTTTGTTAGCCATAGTAAGAAAATCAACAAAATCAGTATGAAAACAAGAGTACCACGATTGTTGAAGGTGAGAGAAGCTTGTGGAGGGTGTTGGGCTGCCGAAAAAAGCCAAGATAGATCAGAAAAGTCCAAAGAAAAATACCGTCGGAGACAAAAATGGGCAAAACACAAAGATGGAGTTTTTGATAAAGATCCAGTGGAGCTAGTGAAGCCTGCTGGCAGGAGACGGTTGCGTGGGAGAATCCGTGGCCGAGGGTCACCACGCGCCTCATTCAGCTACCCACGCTTGGCTGGGTGAGGACAATCTCTTCGAGAAAGACATACGCGTGACGGCGGCGATGGGTAGCTTGGTTGTCGGAGTTCTTTGCTCTAGGATAGGACGGCCATTGACAAGTCGACCGGTGGATATTCGCCTAGCGCTGTCACCGTAAAAGTACGCCGACGATGATGTGGTCCGGATCATGCATCAAGAACCCAATGCTTTCTAACAGCGAAGGTGGAGTGGCTAGAAAGAGATTCGACTATTAGATGGGTTGTTGGAATTGAAGACATGGCAAAACCCTAACCCGAATCTTCCATGGCTCTGATACCATGTGAAGAAATATAAGAGAATGATGCTTTTTTTATTGATTGAATGAATTAAATAGTACAGGTCCTACCTACTTATATATATTAGGAAGACATAAAAAGGGAAACATATCAAGTACAAAAAGGAAGGACAAATATTGTGTAAGAAAGGTAGGGAATATATCAGAGGATATTCTAAGAATATCCTATGATTCTCAACAATTTACAACACAAGTCCACACACACGCACACATAGTGACTACACGAAGCAAACCTAACTCACTTCATTCCTCTTCGCTTTGAGCAATTTATGTAAAGTGAGAAGGAATTCTTGTATTACATTGACACACACACACTGATAACTTTTCTGAACATCCAATGAATCGTGATAACTTTTTTGATTCAATAACTAGTCCGGGTTTTAAAACATTGAATGATACGTGTCTCTTAGGGTCCATTTATTTTTCATCTTGATCTTCTATTTGTTAATTTTGTCCAAGAATGAAAATTTTATTGTTCTTAGTCATCCCACTTATTACTTTTTTCTTTTTTAATGGCTGCAGGAACCCAGTGTCATGTCCAAGCTCCAAAATGAGGCAACTTACTGAAACTATTTTTACATTCTTATATCAGCCTAAATTTTATATTTATAGTTTAGGTGATTGTATACATTATTTTTTCTAAATTGTTGTCGCTTTCAGGTGGACTCTGTTTTAGGAGATCGGTTTCCAACTATTGAAGACATGAAGAAACTTAAGTACACGACTCGAGTGATCAATGAAGTAAGCAGACATGTAGTTTCATTTTTTGCATATCTTAAGTGGGTTCTTTGTGCTCTATGCCTTCAATGTTGACAACTTTTTCCTCGTGGTTCTTTGAAGTGAATCCTCTGAGGTTTTCAGTCATCTCTTTATTTGTTTGCCCCTCCATTGTGCAGGCATTGAGACTCTATCCACAACCGACCTGTCTTGATCCGTCGTTCTCTTAAGAATGATATGCTTGGAGGTTACCCAATAAAAAGGTCACATCTAATAGAACCCTATAAAAATTGTTTCTGGTGGCTTGCTACTTCATTATATTTTTTTCATTGATCTTCCTTTTATGATTCTTTAATGTTTCCATTTTATATTTGAAGTGTACATGGATGTCCTAATTGTGGTGAACTCGTTAAGGTTTATTCATGCAAAGGAAGAAAAGGGAATAAAGAAATCTTAAGCTGGCTCAGTAGTTTTCTTTTGTTTTACCATGTAATGAAATAATTTTTGTTTCTGTACTGTAATTTTTCAGATTTAAGTTGTCTGAAGCCAAAGTTAATTGTAATTGGTTATCTTGTTGCCCTGAAATTTATTGTTTTATAAGTTGCTATGCTTTTAAATACTTGTTTTTATTTATTTATTTATAAATTTGATTCAATTGGACTTATTGTTTATCCAAAGGTTTAGGAGCCCTAGGAAAAGAGTTCGTCTTAATAGGCTACTCTATAGGTTAGGTCTCTTTCTTTTTATTTTTTTCCTTAATTGGTTGTTGTCGAGTTAACTGAATGATTATTTGATGGGACTTTTACAGTGATGATTTTTGGGGACTTTCCAGCGAACTAATTGTTTTCTTGCCTGGTGTTTTTCCTGGAATATCTATCTCTCTTCTTATCTTCTTGATTTTACTCTTTGGTGAGAGCTATTGAGATATAAGATTGATGAAGAAAGATCATATATTGCATTTCATTCTGAGTATTCTTTACATATCTATATTGAGGGAATCCGACTGCTTTACCGTTTAACATGACTGACTATACTAACCAAAAGTTGTTAAGAGCTGGTAGATTGTTACTGACAGTCTTGAAGTCTCTGTTGCTGGGTATTGCTTTGGTTTTCATTTTGTCGCTGTCTTAAAATTTAATTCCCCTCATTCTCCTGAAGTTTACACTTGCTCTTTGTAGTATTGGTATCTGAGTTCCTCTAATTAGGTTTGTATCTGTTTGATGCTGCATGGCATGGCTTAGCATTTTATTGGTTATTGATTTTGATGACAGTTTCAATGAAATTTACATAAAAATGCTTAGTTATGTTTCTGCTTCATGTATAATTGCTATCTATATTTGGAGCCTATAAGTAGCTATCACGAGTGCACTGTTTGAAGATGTTACACTGGCTTTCTGTTCATTGTTCTGATGTTTTAAGAAAGATGATATATTCAATGCAAAATATATTTTTTTCTTTTTCTATAGCGGTGAAGATATCTTTATTTCTGTGTGGAACCTACACCGGAGCCCAAAATATTGGGAGGACGCAGATAAGTTTAATCCTGAAAGATGGCCTTTAGATGGACCAAATCCAAATGAGACAAATCAAAATTTCAGGTATATTATCCAAATATTTGATAGTTGCTTTTCTGTAAGTTATTATAGGCCCAGCATGAGGGTAAATTCCTATTTTCTTTGTTATAGCTGGTCCATAGAGTTGTAGAAGCCATAAATGTTATATTTCTTGTATATTATTTTCAATAAGTTTAGAAAACCTGGGAAATACTTCGTTAAGATCTTTCCTTGAACTGACTCTATTACACTAATTTTATTCCAACCTTTACTCACCTTAAACGTCATCCCTTATCAATACTCTGTAGATGTTATGATCAGAAACCCTATGTAATTCTCAGCACTCACTTCTGTAGCCTAGTTTTGCATTTTACTTGGAATTTTGTATTCATATGGTTCAATGTCTAAAATTGTTTGCCTTCCACGGTTAAGAAGAAACCACAGATTGTTATTGCACTTAAATTCACCTGCATAACCACTCTTGTTGAGAATTTCAACCCTAGACAAGACTACTCAAGGTTAAGCATTAATCTTGTGGAACATTGAAGCAATGACTAGAGATGAGTGGTAGTTATCTTGCATAATATTGATGCATTGAAGGAGATGGATAAACTTATCTTTTTGTAGATCAGTAGCTCACAGCATGGTCATTCAGGTATTAGATTGTGCTCTTCTGTCTGTATAAGAGTCTTTGGGAATATATTCAAGGGAGAATATGGTTTTAAGGCTATTAAGTCATTTATGGGGGAGGATTGGAAGATGGTATTCTTCTTGCTCTGTCTTTGGGCTTTGGTGTCCAAAGGATTTTGGTGAAGTTTCTCTTAGTCATTGTTAAACTACCAATGTAGTCTAAAAGCTAAAGCTATTAGGTAGTGGGCCAAAAATGCATATTAACGTTTAGCTGTGCTATAATCCTAACCCACCTCACTGATCAGCTTTCCTCTGATGTTACACATGAGCTCAATAAATGGGAGAATAAACAAATGGTGCAGCTCAACTCTTGACCTGCCATAGATTTTCACTTTGCTACCGCTTATTAATTTAACCTTAAAGCTTAAGCTATACTATGGACTAATACACCAAGCTTACTTGATTTACTGCCCTAACAGTCACATCAATGTTAAAACGTAAACAATAAAATGTGCTCTGATGCACAGCTATCAGTTTCACCTAAAAGCATAAGCTATATATATATATATATATTATACTTGTAATCCTAACAGTTTCATATGTAAATCCAAAATCTGTATGCTGCCATCATTAGAATAAAGCCTTGATTTCTTGACTTAAGTAAGTCTGCAGGTAATTAATATATGCGTGTTGACATAAATACACATACATGTTTCTCCACATCTTCTTGTCTTGGTTTTTTGTTGTTAACTGCGGTACTGAATAGGTATGGTGTTATGCAATCAATTTTGGCAACATAAAAATAATTTCAAACCAGTGCTATCCCTTTCTGTTTTACTTGATGGTTAAGTTACCATGTCAATGATGCTGACATTCAACAGGGAGTAACATTTCACTCACTATTTCAGCTACCTGCCATTTGGTGGAGGACCTCGGAAATGTGTAGGTGATATGTTTGCTTCATTTGAGGTAATTATACTAAGACCACTTATAAAATGTTTGCAGTAAATACTAATACTAGGTAGTGGTTTTAATATCATGATACCAGATTAGTAAGTTTTTGAATGGAAATCTGGTGATAAATATGCCAGCTTCTCCTGGTAGCGATTTATGAGTTTCTTTGTTTAACTTCAAATTCGATCTTGCAAATTTGCAGACTGTTGTGGCAGTTGCAATGCTTGTTCAACGGTTTAACTTTCAGATGGCTATTGGAGCACCCCCAGTAAGTAATCTGTTCATCTATTTATTTCTCTTGCTCTCTGAACTGAGATAAATTAGAACAATGATCGCGGAACTTGATAGTTTGAAAGTGAGAATTGGGTAAACAAACTTAAACTTGAAAGCTCAACCCAACTTAGAAATTCTTTTTTGCATTTATCACACTCATGTTTATGTGATTGAAATGTAAATTAAAGCTACAAAAAGTGTTCACAAATTGGCCCGACCTAAGACAGCTTTGGTAATGCTAATCTAGCCAATATAAGCAGGTGTGGATTTATTTCTTTGTTCACCTGGTCCTGAGCAAGCTTTGATGAATAATTTGACTCATTTTGATGTCTGATGTCTGTTTGGAAAATTTCAAGGAGAATGTGAGTAAAAGAAAACAGAGAAAAAAATTAAACAAAATACATTTAAAGTTGGTAAATTATATTTATTCGTTTTCTTTGAACTCATTTTACTTATATTCCCTCATTAATGTAAAGATTACATAATTTGAAATTACATAACTTTTTCACTGATATAATTATATTGATTTTGTTTTATATTTCATTATATGCCAATGATAAGAAAATAATTGTTCCTAAGCATTCTTTTTTCTTATTCCTTGGTTCTTTTTAAGGAACCAAACATAGCCTTAGGAAAAAGGAAAACATTGATGCTCAAGCTTATGAAGAATTCATCTGTATCCAGGTCAATATGACTACTGGCGCAACAATCCATACAACAGAAGGGTTGAACATGACGGTTACAGGGAGGATAAAACCTCCCATAGTACCCACGTTAGAGACAGCAATGCTGAAAGTGGATGAAACTGGTGGCGTTTCGAAAGAGAACCCAGTAATTGGTCAGAAAGGTGAAGTTTCTCCTGCTCCTTCATAGCTACTATACACTCAGCCAGTTGCCATATTCTACCAACACAGCCTCATATTCATCTCACTTGGGGAACATAGATGAGAGCGAAATGGAATGGTCCAACATAGGGTTCTCTATTTTCAAATTTCAGTGCACCTTCCCCTTCATCCCATCCTGGAAGGATTTGTCGTTCTTCTCTGTGTTTTACCAATCGATTTAGTGAATATGCTCTGTTTCACTTTTGTTTGAGGTCTAAATAGTGCTGATAATGATATAAGTAATGAGTTCATTTCTCATGCATCCATCCATCTCCATAGTTGTATATGCTATTTTGTGGTTTCATATGACTTAATATTTTTTGAACATCTTTGGTTCAAACTTCTCCAATACATATTGAACCCAAGTATGATAATAAAGAACCTTACATACAAATATTTAGTAATTCTAGTTGATGAGAAGATAGGGTTTTAAGAAACAAAAATATGGATGCATACCTTATTAGAAGAGGCTGTCTTGTATTATTAGATCATTTCTTCAATGGATTGGGTTGGATATCTGGTGAACTTAAGTTCAATCCAAATTAAGAAATGCTTAAGTTCCTAGTTTTAGAAGGCACACTTTAAGCGCCTAGGTTTATTGTGCAACCATTCCCTGGATTTCATAACATTATATATTGAGATTTATATAATTTCATTACTTTTTTTTTTGTGAACATTTCTTTCAGATCTAAAAATTCTTAATTTTTTTTTTATTAATTCAAGTAAATTTGGAGTTTTTAGTTTATAAAATTGATATGTATTCAAAATCACATTTCACTTGAATCAAGTGCGCACCTTACACACAACTAGCTGCATTTAGCACTTTTTAACATAAGTTATGCTTCTAAGTCCCAACTAATCTTACTTTAGTCCAAATGCTCAATATAACATTATTTTTTCAAGCACAGTTTAGGTCAAAATTATTATATGTGAATCAAGGTTTGTTGACAAATATAATAATAAATAAGATTAATAATAACTATCGTAAATCATGAAATCCTTTAAGTGTATATAAGTAATTGTCAATTTAAGTCTGATTTATTTTCTGCTTTTGAAATGAGAAACAATGGATGACACCAAAAAAATTATCCTTGGTTCATGGAGTTTGGCATATCTTGATATATCTTGGATTAGGAACAAAGTAATGCTGAAGATTATTAACACTGGTGTTTGTATTCCTTCCCATTTTGTGGGACATGTCTTTCCTTTCCAATGCAATGTAATGTAGTATTGGCAAAGTTGATTCATTCTTCATGTTAGTCTATCCTTTTCACACCTGGCCTCCATGAAACTTGTGTATGTGAATCAAAATAAGCCATCTTATTGCATAAATAACTCAAAGCAGTAAAGCATATTTGTTGTAAAACATTATCACTTCCACTTCTACTGGCATGATATGATTTGATATGAGCTTCTATGTTCCAACTTTTCAAGATACAGGTTTATGGGATACCCTTCCAAATGCTTAATTTTAATCACACTAATCGAATTTGAACATGAGATTCCATCATCTTAAACTTCAGATATTAGCGATGCATTCGTGGATATTAAGAATAATTATGTACTTTCCAAGTAAAATTTGAATATTTGAACTTAGAAAATGTGTATGATACTCCTCATACACAACCATTCCCACTACAAAGAATGATGTTGTGTTGAAAAAAAGATTCTGTTGAAGGCCACTCAAGTTTTGTTGCAAGAGTTAGCGAAAAATAATATGTATCAAACTTCATTTTTATCTTATAAATTTTGTCGAATTTATGCAAGTGCTTTTATCATAATTGGTGAAAGAAAAACTAAATTTCTTTAGGTTACCTTATAGATGCCTAGGAGGATTCATTGTTTCACTGGCCAACGTTCTCGCCTCAAGTCATGAATGGAGCTAAAATTACGATACAAGAGAACTATTTATTTCTCATAGCATAAGAGCCTTGACCCTCATGTTTTCATGAAGATAACCAAGATTCAAGGAGAGGAATTCTGATTCTTTTTCTACGATGAAACAAAAGTGGAAGAGGGAGGGACCCCTTTTTATCACACGTTGCTTATTGATAGTTTTTGGGTGGTTTTTGGAACTCCCAAAACTACCCCTTTTAATTCTCCCATATAGTAGATCGAGTTAGGTTAGTATACTTTGGCACTCAATCTAACTCCAACATTCTCCCACTTACACAAGATGGGCTAAACTCGGTCGATCGCTCATCCATGTCTTTGTATTCCAATTTTAAAGGTCATTCATATAGACTAATTGACAATGTGATTGTGTGAGCATACTTATAATTTGGGATCTAATTCTCCCACTTACACAAGATGGGCTAAACTCGGTCGATCACTCATCCATGTCTTTGTATTCCAATTTTAAAGGTCATTCATAGAGACTAATTGACAATGTGATTATGTGAGCATACTCATAATTTGGGATATAAACTTATGCACTTGTTAGCTATACACAATAGTTTAATCATAGAAAAAATATGAGTAATCTAATAATCATGTCTCGATAAATCATAGATTTACTTACATTTAATATATAAACTTACTCCCTTGAAGTTGTATATTATTCAACAAAATAAATGTATTCATAATTTTTTTGACAACTGAACACTTTAGTTATAATGTAGTAAACTGTCTCAATTAAGAATCCAACTCGGGACCCCTTCTCTCCCTATGTCTTGCCTATTTAAACGTTGAATGCTCTACCATATGAGTTAAACATGATGGGTAAATGTATTCATAATTATATTAGTCAACTATGAATACATTTTTATCAATGTAACTAAAAAGAAAGTCTTCCTTTAAGTTCATGTCTTTTAGATCCAATTAATTGCTTGTCCAATATATTCTATAAAGATAAATTATTCTATCTTCATTAGAAACATACTAAGTAGTAACAATAATTTGTCACCTAAAAACATATTCAAAAGTATAAAGGATATAATGATAGGCTATTGTAGTTGTAGTAAGCCTTAAAGATCTCACACAGTAAAGACACAAGAATTAATCAACCACTTTCCTTATTTGTAACATTTAAACACATATAACATAAAATTCTTGCTATAGTGGTTTCTCTTCACTTGGAGAGTGTATGTCAAACTACCCCACCATACAACCTAGGAATCCTCATTTACCACATATCTCTTAATGTTAGTCTTGACTTGTAATGAATTATAAATGGTATCATTTTGTAAGCATATGCAATAAAGACCATCACAGAAAATACCATTCCCAACACAATCAGATTTACAAGTTAATTTGAAAGATATTTTTGAAAAGTGAAAGAAATATCCAAAAGGCACAAGTCTAGAAACTAAAATCAATTTTCTTGAGAAACTTGGTACATAAAAGGTCATTTTCAATTCTTAAATAGATGCATTATCTAAAGTTAAATAACATGTCCCTATTGCTTCAACATGCAACCTCATCTTGTTTTTGGATAATATGCTTTGCTCACTTCCCACTGGCTTCCTCAGGTTTTGCATACCTTGTATGAAATTGGAATTGTGGATTGTAGATCCAGAATCAATCCACCATGTGTTATTGTTTATATTAACTATATTAGATTCATAACAAATGAAAAAGGTAGTTATACCTTTCGTTTCAAGCCATTTATGAAATTTCAAACATTTCTTCTTCACGTGTCCCTTCATTTCACAAAAGAAGCACATTTCCTCTTTCTCGATGCCAGCTTTTGGAGGAATTTGAAGCTTCATTTTTTGATTGACTTGGGATTTTCCTTACTTTTACGTTATCAACATTGCACTTTGTCTTTGCTCCATCAATAACCTCCTTTTTCTTGAACACCCATGGTCATCAATTCATTGATAGACCGATTATCCTTATGTGTGTTATAAGATAATTTGCACCACGAAATATTTAGACATTTCTACATGGAGTTTCTTTAGTTATGTCACTATGTCCCTTATTTCCATAATGTGTCCACATACACCTTTTCCAAGACCTCATGTGAAGTGATGAATTGCTTGTCAATAACCTTTAGCAATTTGCGAACATTCTCATGATACTCGATCAAATAATGTATATCAGCACTAATCTTAATATACATCTCGTTAAGGCGATTAGATATCTCCTTGTAACACCTTGAAATATACCATAATCGTTTTCAATGTGTTTAGTGTATTTTATAGGTATAATTTGAATTTTCGTAATTTAAATTCAAAACGCGAAAATTAGAAACCCGGAATTTGTACAAGATGGTAAATTAGTAATTTGTCAAATTGGGACACAAAAGTCATAAGATAAGAAGATGTGAGGCTATTATAGAAATATCATAACTTGTGGTGCAAATAGAAGGGAGTTGAAGGACCAAAGTGCAATAAAAAGGAAATTAAAAGTCAAAAGGGGATAAGACCAAGTTGGTCTCTCATTTTGGAGAGCCAAAAACGTGAAGAAGAAGAGAAGAGAAGAGAAGTAGAGGAAGAAGAAAAAGCAAAGAAGGTATGGAAATCAGTGATTTTGTATGGAATACTATGGGTTTGTATGGATTACTATGGATTAGTATGAATTTTTGGACTTTGTATGGAGAATAGTTTGTTCCATTTCTAGGGTAAAAATTAGTTAGGAATTCATTCTAACCCTAGATTTGTTGAGAGTTGGGTTGGTAAAAGCCTAGTTTGTATAAGATGAGTATGGATTTAGAAATTCTTGGTTTATAAGAAGTGGCTACATGTTCGGGTGTTAGGAAGTTAACCTAACTTACAAATATTTGAGTTAGTGGTTTGGAAAACCCTAATTAATCTCTAGGCTTGGTTTTGGTTGCTAATACCCACTTGGGAGATGTTTTATGGGAGAATAATAAAGTTTTTTGTTTTTGGATGGTTTTCTATAAAAGGGAAGAAATCATCAAAATCTCAAGTAATGTCTGGTTCTACGTCAAGGGCGCAGGGGATCCCTATGCAATAGCGCAGCCCAAGCCAAGGTATGTCCACGCTGGGCGTGGCCGAGAGGAGAGGATTTGGCCACCGCTACGTTAGCCGGTACTACGCCAGAAGGTGAAAGGTTATGTCACGCGTGATACCGTCACTATGGAGATTTTTGCGGTTTCTTTGTTTGTTTTTTGTCGTTCGCTGTTTCAAGGACTTGTCTATTGATTAATGAGAACCCTATATGTATGAAAGGGTCCATTCATGTTTGTAATAAAGGAAAATTATACCACTCTGTTTAGTTCGATGTTGGCAAACGAAATGCTCCTATGAGAAGATAGTAAGTCTCGAACACATATAATCAGATCGCCTAAGACTGCACAACGGGCGATATGGCAGCTTCGTTACATGGGGAAGACACGCCGGGACGCGCTTCGACACCCTACCAGTGCCACGGTACTTTTGTTACGGGCGACACGCTCGATTAGCGCTTCGACACTCGCTACATACCGGCACTTCGCTACGCGGGTAGGCACCGCCTTTTTGATCGCTGCTTCGACACTCCCCGCTAGTGCTACAACACTTCATACGTAAGCGTGCACGCCTTTGATCACTTCGCACTTCGCCAGGCTACACCTTAGCACCCGCATTTTTGGCATCTTCCGGGTACTTTATTGTGTCGCAGCCCTACTCATTTCTATTATCGGTCTAGGTATTCCAAACTTATAATAGATAAGAGTCTCAATAATCTAATAAGGTTAAAGCATAAGCTCTATAGTACCTATTTCGTACCTCCGTATAGTATAAGCTTTGTAACTCATAACGGAAATCCGATAAGTATAAGTCCGGCTATAAGTACAAGCATATGTATTAGCTTGCCAAGGGCGAATTCATGTAAGTTCGATATTCATATCAGATATCTGCGCATCGTTATATGCTTACCGTAGTGCGAGTATTAATGCATGTGTATACATATAAGTCATATCGCTTCCACTAAGCCGTGAAAGCTTGAAGCAATGTGCTTTAACTGCGGTAGGTACAAAGGAGGATGTCCGCGATCTTCTGCATACTGCTGGCCACACACTTGTAGGGGTTCATCATTGTAGGTTTCGTGCTCTGATTATGCAAATGTAAATGTACAATTTTTGTATATGTATATGTAAATGGGACTTAGAACTGTATGTATTGACACTGTAAACACCACTACGGTGGTAGTTTTATTTTGTATCTCTGTATATGATATTTTGATTAAGTTATAAGACTTGGGCCCACCAATGTCTGAAAAAGCAGGTAAAGAGTCTCAGTATAGTCTCGCGCCTTCGCTCACCTAGCAAGCCGTGGGCGTGACACTCCCAATGTTCGTACAAGATAATTTGACTAAGTTTTCTAGTATTAATTGTCTTAGGTGGTTCAATATTTCTAATGGAATAATCTATATCCAAGCACCCTAACCGGAGGATAACCCTCTCTTTCTAGATCTTGAAGTTATCTCCCTTAAGTTTGGGAACCTCACAATGACCATTTATCTCCCTTAAGTTTGGGAACCTCACAATGACCATTTGAAGGGAAAACTGCATAAAAAAAAATGACAAACTTATTAACATTTGAGGCTTTAGATAAATTCATGCTTTACTAATCTAAAACATGCTTCAAAATTTCAATCTAATTTTATTAAAAATTGCTTATGGGCTAAATCTTTAATTAAATCAAATTTGTCATTTTTATGATAGATATTATCAAACTATTTTTACCAAATTCATGATTTATTATGATTATAGTTTGATATTTCTATCCATAAACTTTATGATACATGTTAGTCAAGAATATGAAAACTAAGTTTGCACAAGTATACATGATGAGTATATAAAATACTCATTTTAACCCTATGTTTTACTTAGTTTTTAGTACTTTTTATGTTAAATAAGTGTCCTAATGCTCTAAATATTCATTTTTATGATCAGGACAACCATTTTGTGGAATTGCACGAAAATGAGCGAAAAAGAAAGGAAAATCAACAAATTACACATGTAGCAGCAACTAGTGTGTTTTGATGTTTTCAGCTGCAAAATGATCCCAAATGACTACAATATTTATATGGATGGATAGGAGACTTCCCAGGATTTCTAAAGAGACCTTATTCACTCAATTTGGACTTCAAATGATCAAGTTATGACTCTGGTAGTTGAAGGAAGAAGAGAAGAGAGCTCGCAAGTGACCAGTTTGGAGCATTTTATGTACTTTTAGTATTTATCATTATTTCAAAGTGTCTTTTCTAGCATATCTAGATTTTAAACTCTCTAATATTTTCAATGAGTCCAAGATCACCCAAATCAAGTTTGACGACAGCAGGCCTGCGGCAAGTTAGCAAACAGAAGCTACAACAACATTGCGACTCGAACCAACCCTCGACATTGCAGAGCGAGAACGCAGGCCCGACGTCGCTGACAGCCTAAACGACGTCGGATATCTGGGTTGGTTCGTTCGATTTGCCCATAATTGAGGGTTTTAAAGCTCAAACCATAGAAACACGAGAGAGGATGAAGGAGAGAGGACCAAATCGGCCCTTTGGGATTGGAGATCGGACCTTTTGAGGGAGAAAACTCTTCCTAGGGTTCCTCCCCTCTTGTTCTTCACTTTGGGACCAGAGAAGAGGATTGAGTCTTCAAGATCAAAGAATAACTAGGGCTTTTGGGAGGAAGATCGAAGACTCAACATTTTGCCATCCAATAGAGTTTCTTCTTCCGCTTCATGTTCTATCTTAGATTTATGATGTACAAAACCTCTATTATGCTTTAATTTTGTAGTCTAGGGTTTTGGTTGTATTTTAGACATGAAACTTATATTTAAATGTTAATTTTTCTTTTTCTATTATTTTCGTGTGATTGCATATCTATTAATTCATGCTTGAGTGTTATTTGCATGTTGATTTCTAGCTAATCTCAACATGGTAAGTGGTTCCTTGCGAGATATGAGAAGGGAGTGAGGAATTTGACATTAACCTAGTTAGCCTGGTAGTGTAGAAATTATCGATACTGAAAGGTGTGAGATTCTCAGTCTTAAACATCTCTAATGCTTCGGGTTGAGCTACAGCTTTTTGATAGGCAAGAATCATACTAGCATTTATAAACAGGTTTTATGTGTTTAGGTAACCTAATGCTGTATTCACACCCATATTCTTAAGATTTACCCATCCCATTTGCTTATGTTATGCAGGATCAGAAAGAAAATCAAGCAAAATGATGGAGAAATCAAGTGAAGAGAAAAGTGTTGAGTTGTAGCAGTTTGCAACGCTTTCCCTCAACGAGGAGGTTCGCCAAGGCGAAGAGAAGGCTTCTTCCTAGTGAAGCCTAAGCGAGCAAAGAAGAGGCCTTGGGTTTGCCAAGGTGAAGAAGCCTTCGCCGTAGAGAAGAGGTTCATTAAGGTGAAGCTATCCTTTGTCATACTGACAGAGGCATTGATACCAAGATAACCTTTTGGGTTTGTCATACGGCAGTTTCATCGAGGCTTATGACGTACTAATGACCAGAACTTTTGAGTTTTTGAGCCCATCATTGGCCCATTTTCAATGCATATAACAGAGTCTTTTTAGACTTGCTTAGTGGTTTGGATTTTAAGGGAGAATAATTCTCCTTAGGGTTTTTCCTCTTCTTCTTGAACCAACAGTTTTTAGGTTTGAGATTTGTCTATTTCTTACTTTTGGATTTGGTGTAATATTGAAGATTCAGCTCATTAGAGGAGCTCTTGTAGCTGTGGTGTAGAGCTTGAGCTAATTTCCATATCTAATATGTTTTGTATGTAACGCCCTGAAATACCCTAACAGTTTTATAATATGTTCAGGGTGTAAAATAAATTAGATTATATTTTTCGAGTGTTTAAATGGTTAAAAACGAAAAATGATAAAAACTAGGAAATTTTACAGGAGCCAAATAAATTTGGTAAAAATGTTAAATGAGAACCTAAGGATCATAAATCAGTAATCTAATGTGATATCTGCCACTACTGCTAGAATGATGGTTCGAAAGGGGTGTGAATCCTACTTGGCGTATGTTATTGATACGAAAAAGGTAGAGCCTAGCTTATCAGACATCCCTATAGTTAGTGATTATCCGAACGTGTTTCCGAAGGAGTTGCCAGGATTGCCTCCACAGAGAGAGATTGAGTTCGCAATCAACGTTGTTCAAAGTTACCGCATCCATTACATCAGATCGAATTTGCCCGTGGAGTTAAAAGAATTGAAGCTAAGTTTGCAAGAATTAAGGAGAAAGGGTTTATCTGCCTATGTATCACCATGGGAGCTCCAAGGCTCTTGTTAAAAGAAAGATGGTACGCACTGTTGTGTGTTGATTATAGGCACCTGCAACAAAATGACATGAAGACAACAAATATCCGGTTATCTATGATTGATGACTTGTTCGACAAACAGATTGTGAAAGTGTCTTTCAAGATTGGCTTGCTATATGGTACCATCAATTGATGATTAAGGATGCGATGCATAAGACGTATGTTGGTAACTGCAAATGGATATCTATTCTTTGTAATGTTGTTTGGGTTGACAAATGCATCGGTGGCTTTCATGGACTTAATGAATCGTGTTTTCCACCGTATGTAGATCAATTTGTCGTGGTGTTTATAGGTGACATCCTTGTGTATTCAAAGGATTGGGAAGATCATGATACACACCTTCGAGTAGTGCTAGAAACCTTGAGAAAGGAACAATTATATGCCAAATGGAGCAAATGCGAATTTTAGTTGAGAGAAGTGTCCTTTCTTGGACACATTGTATCGGAAGAAGGAATTCGAGTGGATCCAAGGAAGATAGAGGTGATTATCGAATGGAAACCACCGAGAAATGTCACTAAGTGCGAGTTTCCTAGAATTGGGTGTTAATACAGAAGTCTGCTATGTTTTCAATGAGTGCGGCCTCGATGACAAGATTGCTCCAAAATCATGTGAGATTTGAGTGGAGTGAAAAGTGTCAAGCTAGCTTTGAAAAGTTGAAAGCATTCTTAACTGAGGCATATGTTCTTACTTAGCCGACCTATGGTAAAGAATACGTGATTTTAGTGATGCTTCATTAAATGGACTTAGATGTGTCCTTATGCAAGAGGGTAAAGTGGTAGCTTATGCTTCAAGACAATTGAAGCCGCATGAAAAGAACTACCCTACGCATGATTTGGAATTGGCCGCCATTGTGTTTGCATTGAAAATTAGGAGACACTATATTTATGGAGAAAAAGTGTTTCATCTACACTGATCACAAAAGTCTTAAGTATTTGCCCTCGCAAAGAGAGCTTAACTTGAGACAACGTAGATGGATGAAATTGATAAAGGATTATGATTGTGTGATCAATTATCATCCCGAGAAGGCCAATGTAGTAGTAGATGCTCTGAGTAGAAAGTCAGTACAAACGATTTGAGCATTGAATGCTCATTTGTCATTGCTAGATGATGGTGCAATAGTAGTGGAATTGATAGCAAAATCGAATTTGTTGAATTGAGTGCTAGAGGCACAAAAGAATGATGAGAAAATTTCTGCAATTGTAAATCAGAGTAGAGAGGGGAAAGAAACCGAATTTACAATGAACGAGGATGGATTTGTGTATTATATAGATCGAGTTTGTGTACTCAATGATGATGAATTGAAGAAATCCATACTTAAAGAGGCACACAGTGGATCTTTTGCAATGCATCCCGGTAGCACAAAAATGTATAAGGATTTAAAGACTTCATACTGGTTGTCCGGAATGAAAAGATATGTATTGGAATTTGTGACCATGTGTATGGTATGTCAAAAAGTGAAGGTAGAACATCAAGTTCCTTCAAGATTATTGCAGCTTATTAAAATACCCGGATGGAAATGGGACCGAATCACAATGGATTTTGTGGTCGGGTTACCATTGATAAGAAGGAAGCATGACTCAGTTTGGGTCGTGGTAGACCGATTGACTAAGTCAGCTCACTTCCTACCATTGAGAACCGACTATTTACTTGACAAGCTAGCAGAGCTTTACATAAGGGAAATAATGCCACGGGATCTCAGAGTGACCTTCGAGCCTCATCAATTTCAAGTAGTCATCCGAATCGAAACCTGGGGATGCCCAAATGGCCATCAATCAAATTCATTTATAACCGTACCATTTCATAATGTTTTTCATTTCACTTTTCAATCATGCTTTTCAATTCCAATATGCTTCAACAATTCAAAGTCACCCGCTTTATGCCCCTTAACGAATTTAACTCTTATGTTTTCAGTGATACAGATATCTAATTACCAAAGATTCGCCTCCGCCAAAGTCGCAAGCTCAGATAAAAGTATTTGTTTTATAACACAAGCCAACTCATTGGCCGCCGATCGAAAGAAGAAAATCCGAATCTACGAACACTACCGTATACTGCCTCCGCAGGCCACTGATCTGAGCACACATAAATACATTTTGCTCACACATCGTTAATTTGACCCTCTATTTGTGATAAAATTAATCTATCCTAATGCGAATTAAATGTATTAACATTCTATTAAGGGCGTTCAAATACTTTATAGAAAAATATAGTACAATATGTACATTTGTATAAACAGTTCATTTTCAATAATCATGCAATTTCATATGAAAACATTTCGCCATAATTTTTCCTCAAATCAATTAAACAAATCGATATGCTTTTCTTATGTATCTAGAACAAACATTTCAAATCTTGAAACGAGAATAGGAGAAGATAGAACAAACCAATCTATCTCTTTCTTTTTGCCTTGCCGTCAATCTCGATCCTAGGTTAGGTGATCCTCACCGGTCCCTAGTAAATCACACACATCACATTTTAGTGAACTAGCATTAATCACACTTAATGTTAGCTTCGCCGAGGCGGTGAGGTACGATACATTTTGAATTTAGTTTTATCCTTATTCGGAACTCCTATTAATCAGTTTGTTAGGTTCCTGGCACAGATGTATCGAATACGAGACTTTCTAACAAAATCCAAAATTTGCTCTGAACGATGTTTACACTGCATGCAAAGGCAACGCCACGCTTTGAGCTGAATCTCGAGGTGGCACCTCTACCACAAGCAACGAGGGCACCCCACGCGGGCGAGGCTACACGGGCGTGGCCTCTACGCACTTTAACCTGAACCGCCTGCACTTTCCACTTTTCATCTTTTTTTTTTGCGATTTTCTCTCTAAAATCACTCAAAATCTAAAACAAATCATGGGAAACACTCTAATAACATTCTAAAGTCATTCCTAAACCAACCATGAGTAAAACCCATGCGATGGATTATTAGGTTTTTCTAACCCAAACATCATTTAAAGAAACTGTGGCTTTGCCTTTACCCCTAAATCCTCAGACTGGGGCCTTAGCCTTTTTCCTTCTTCATTTTTTCAAAATCTTGCACAAACATGGAGAGATTCACACCAATCTCCAACTATTTCCAAACTCTAGCTCTTCTCTTTCTCTCTTGTCTCCAAAACATTTTTGGCTCCAATGAGCATTCTAAGACCAAAAATGCCTTAAGTAATGTTTTCACCCTAAGGCCATGTTTGGCTTGTTCATTAAATCCATTTGGGATTTGGGTTCCTCTATTTGCTTCTAGCACATATATCACTTCTATTCGCACTAAAACACATAAACATTTTCTCAAATGACCTTTTGGTCCTCATTTTATATTTTTTCCAAATTTGCCCTTTTTCACTTGGGTTTATTTTTGGGTTCAATCAATTTCTCATTTTATCATATAATGTTTAATCATATGCTGACATATTCATTTCACGTCACTCATACTTAATCATCATTTTCCTTTAAAACCCAAGTTTGGTTCACTTATACCCTATAATATATAATAAAATTATTATAAAATTTAGTATTTAGAGCGTAATAATTCCAATATCATCATTTCAGAGAGAGATATGAGGTCACCTCAAAGATTTTGGGAAAATTAAAAGAGGCTTTGTGGGCACTCGATCAATTTCAGCATAGCTGCTCCACCTACTGCATCACGGACAACCCTGAAAAGAGTGATTGAAGTGTTAGAAGATATGCTAAGAAGTTGTGTGATCGACTATGAGAGTAGTTAGGATAGACACATCCCTCTAGTCGAATTTGTGTATAATAATGGCTTCTAGTCGAGTATTGGAATGGCGCCTTACGGGGCTCTCTATTGAAGAAAATGTAGAACACCATTGTGTTGGACCGAGTTAAGCGAGAACAAGATAATTGGCCCCGATTTGATTCAAGAAACTGTGGAAAAACTGAAAATGATTAGAGAAAGATTGAAAGTGACCATGGATAGACAAAAATCATACGCCTACATGATAAGAAAGGATATTTGATATGAGATCGGCGAGAAAGTATTTTTGAAAGTATCACCTTGGAAGAAGGTAATGAGATTTTGGAAAAAGGGCAAGTTGAGCCCTAGGTTCATTGGGCCATATGAAGTGATTGAGAAAGTGAGTCCAGTAGCATACAGATTAGCCTTACCTAGCGCTTGAAAATATCCATAATGTTTTCCATATGTGTCAATGCTACTGATACAAGCCAGCGACTATCACATGTAGTCTCTTCATGTAATACTGAGCTTAAATGATTTGACGATGAAGAAGAGCCCTCAGAGATCTTGCTCAAGAAGTCAGTACAAGTGAGAAACCACAAGACCGAGGAAGCCATGGAGAAAGCCGAAGAAGTTATGCGCAACAATAATTCAATTGTTCAATGAAGGTACTTCGAGGACGAAATTCTTTAAGGAGGAGAGTTAATGCTCTTGAAATACCCTAATGCTTTATAACATGTTCGGGGTCTAAAATAAATTAAATTATATTTTTCCGGTTTTTAAATGGCTAAAAACTCGAAAATGATAAAAACTCGAAAATTTACAAAGAGCCAAATAAATTTGGTAAAATGTCAAATGAGGACCTAAGGGTTATAAATGAGCAATGTGGGCAAGCAAAGTATAAAAAGAAATGAAATGAGGCTTTAAAATGAGAAAATTAAGAAAAGACCACACGTTAGCCAAACATGGCATTATTACGACATGAGAATAAAGACCAAAGAATATGGAATGCCCATTCAGCATTCACGTTTTTTGAGGAGAAGCAAGGGGAGAAGGAGCTAGGGCTTAGGAGAAGAAGGTATTTTTGGTGTGTTTCTCTCCATTCTTGGTCTATCTTTGTTCAAGTAAGAAGTAAATATAGTTAAGGTAAGAAAATCTAACCCTAACTCCCTCTTTGATGATTTTATTTTAGGAAAACCCTAACCTTATGTAAAGGTGATTTTGATTGGTTGGGTGATCAATTTGGAGTTGTTTTGGGTTAATTTTCAAATGGGTTAGGATTGGTTTTGGAGGAATTTTTGTATATAAAGGAAATGATGAAGTTTCAAAGGAGTTATCACAAAAAAATTTTCAAAACCTATTTTTGTTTCACATAAGTTGCTTATAATCATCCATAGTTGGAGTGATCTCCACTGGTAAAGAACCATAAGAGCTAGAGCTACAAAATGTATAGAAGGGACTAGATCAAATTGTAGCTCTAAGGCCCTTAATATGGGCTTAAAGGTGAGCTTGGGGTAGTTGATGGGTATGCCTGCTGGGTGTAGTCATGGGTGTTTTTTGCCAGAAGTTGAGTTTCTTCGTCACATCCAAATTGAGTGATTCAAAATTATGGGTAACCTATAATTCTAGGGAAATAATTTATTTGAAGGAAGTGTATGCAATTTGTAACCCCAAAGTGCCCATAAATCTGTCAAAGTGGAGCTATGTGCAAGAACAATATGATTCTGTTTTGCAAATTAGAGTAGTCTGGATGTAAAATGCAATAACTCGAAGCAGGATTCAAACTGGCTATTCCAATTGAAGAGGAAACCTTAGAACCATAGCTTCAAATGAGTAGAAGGAAACATTACCAATTTATGGAGTTAAGACCCCTGAAATTGAGAATAACAGTAGGTAATCGAGTGAGTGTCTATCATTTCAGATAGAGATCCGAGGTTTACCTCGAGATTTTGGGGAAAATTGCAAGAGGCTTTAGGCACTTGATTGAATTTCAGCACAACTTTCCACCTACAAACAGATAGACAATCACAGAAAGTGATTCAAATTTTAGAAGATATGTTGAAATGTTGTGTGATCTACTATGAGGGTAGTTGGGATAGCCACATTCCTCTAGTTGAATCAGTATAATAATAGCTCTGATTCAGCATTGGAATTAAGTACACCCTTATGAGGCTCTCTACGGAAGAAAGTGTAGAACACCACTATGCTGGAAAAAGCTAAGTGAGAAGAAACACTTGGCCCCGATTTGTTCAAGAGATCAAGAAAGGTGAAATGACAGAGAAAGATTGGTGCAGCCGGATAGACAAAAGTCTTATGCCGACTCAAAGAGAAAGGACATTCGATATGAGATCGGCGAAAAAGTGTTTTTGAAAGTATCGCCTTGTAAGAAAGTCATGAGATTCGGGAAGAAGGGCAAGTTGAGCCTTAGGTTCATTGGGCCGTATGAAGTGATAGAAAAAGTGGGTCTAGTGGCATACCGATTAGCCTTACCTTCAGAGTTGGAAAAAATCCATAATGTCTTCCATGTGTCAATGCTAAGGAGGTATAGGTTAGACCCATCGCATTTAGTCTCTTCAGAGACAATTGGGCTTAGACTGGATTTGACGTACGAAGAAGAGCCTGTAGAGATCTTGGCTTGAAAAGTGAGAGAATTACGGAACAAGTGGATTCCATTAGTCAAAGTGCTATGGAGAAACCACAAGACAGAGGAACCCACGTGGGAAAGTGAAAGCTGGCAGTACAACAATACCCAGAATCGTTCAATGATGTACTCTGCTGACAAAATTCTTTTAAGGAGGGAGTTGTAACGCCCGAAATACTCTTAATACGCTTTTATACAGCTTAGGGTATAAAATAAATTAATTTGTATTTTTTCGGTGTTTAAATTGCTAAAAATGAAAAAAAATGATAAAAAAAAAACCCGAAAATTTTACATAAGTTAAATAAATTTGGTAAAAATGTCAAATGAGGACCCAATGGTCATAAATGAAAAATAGTAAATGCCAAAGTGAGAATATTGAGAAGTGGAATGTCAAATAGGGAGAATATGAGGTCTTTAATGCAAAAACAGAGAAAATATAGACAAAATGTGCTAGCCAAACATAAGCCTTACACATATCATGGGATAAGACCAAAATTGAAGTCTTAAGGAGCTCATTTTGGCATCACAAGATTTGAGAGCTAGGGCTCTCAATGCTTGAGTAATGAGAAGCCTTTGTCGGGTTACTGTCCCTGGCCTGGGTCTCAAAGTTTTGCAACAAAGAAGGGAAGAAGAGAAGGAAGGAAGAAGAGAAGGCAAAAGGGGAGCTAGGTAAGAGAATCAAGGTTAAACCCTTTCCTAATCATATATTTGCTTGTTTTGGGGTTGTATTAGTTAGCTACAAAGCTGTTGTTTGATCGTGTTGATGAATTTTTACAAAAGGAAATGTTAGGTTTTCGGGGATGTCAAATTTTTCCAAACTCATAGCTTTTCTTTAATATAACTTGGCCACTCATCTAAATTGATGATTCAAATTCGGGTAAAACTATACTTCAGAATAATAAATTAAATAAGTGTATCCAAATTGGACCTCAATGGACCTAGAAAATTCACAAAGTGAGGCCTGCTTTCTAACACCTGTTCATTTCGATATAGTTTATGTTTCGGAACAAGCTTTTGGAGTATTTAGGCCATAAGCTGCATTTCACTTATCCAAATTGATTATCCAATTGCAAACTAAACTTCTAGAGAACAAATTTTCCTTTAAATAAATGTATTCAAATTTGGATCCCATTAGAATTTAAATTGGCTCTAAAGGGACCGTTTTGGGAAAATTCTGCCTGTGTTGAAAATAGAATAGTCTCAATGTTTAGACATATCCGAACTTCAAGTGTTCGAATTGGATGATTCCACTTCTAATAAAATATTTTACAGAGTGAACAATAATAATTTGAAGGAATTTGGATAAAATATGTCATTTGTTCCCATAAATTTTTACATGAAGGCGTAAGGTGTAGAAAACAACTAAACTAGAAACCCAAATAAAGCCCAAACTGTTAGTTGTTGTCAATCGTGGATGATTGTGGGGTTACGTTGGAGGAAAACACGAACTGAAGCTTCCGGATTCAAGGATAGAATCGGCAAGGACAACCTTTGGGTTCGTTTCTATTCTTCTTAAGCTGCTGTTAATTGTTTTTGCGCACTATTGAATTAATTTTCAATAAATCGCATATTATTATATTTTTAAGTGATTCAGAAAAATTGATTGTGAAATGATTGTCATGAAAAAAAAATTAAGCTGAGTATTGGTAAATGTAAGATTTGAGTATAAATGTATATACCTTATTGTAAATTTCCATGACTGATTTTTAATCCCTTAATAGAATGTTATCCGTCATATTCAAGTTAAGGATAGATTGGTATACTAATAAGGGTCAAACTAGCAGTACTGTGAACAAATGTAATGTAGTGTCACTCCGATCCGTAGCCCAGCGGGACAGTATCGGTAGTGTTCACAAAATTATTATTTTTTATAATCAGTGAGCAGCCCAGCGAGACCGTACTGTGTTATAAAACCTTTTTATCTTAGGCACTGCAACCTAGTGAGACCGTCTGTGACTCAGTTATCCTCATACCAAAACATTGGCTAAATTCGTTTAAGGGCAAAATGGTAAGAATATTTGTGAAATGCATGATTTTAGTTTTGAATGAGTTATTGCATTTGAAAGTGCATATTTTTAATGATCAATGAATTGTAAATGAAGGTATATGAAATGAATATATATACATATTGTATTGCATTGATCATTCAATAAGGTTAAAAAACATTGCTTTAGAAAAGTCGCAAGATTTGTGTTAAAATAAAATGAAAAGAGAATTGTATATAACTACTAAGCATGAAAATGCTTAGCGTGTTGTTTTTATCATCGTGCAAGTATTGAGTGAACAGGTTCAAAAGCAAAGATTGTACAGCCTTGATCATGTAATCAAAAGCCGCCTGGAGTAAAGTAAAGCTTGATTATAATACATGAAACCCCGTGATCGCTTTTGATACTTTTTGTATTAAAACTATGTTGTGAAAATTGAACTCTGATAAATGTTTGTAAATGTTTTTGATATTTAAAACGGCTTATAATGCTGTAATGTATAAAGGTGGGAAATGGAGCAAATAGGCATATAATGCCATATTGAATGAAAATGTATATTGAGAACAAAATGATGGGCCCCCTTTAAGTTAACGATATATACGTATATAATTTCATAAGGATAATTATCCTTTACAAATGAGTATTTGAAATATGTTTTATTGTGAAAAATGAATTGTAGCGAGTTACCGTAGAGAGAATTTGCGTCTGATCGAGTTCATACTGCAGGTCAGACCAGATTTGAGTCTTGATCGAGCTCCTCGCCTGACCAGCTGAGCGGTTGGGAACCGGTTCGACATGTTCTGCAAAAGGACTATAGGGAGCCCTCAATTTGGCTTTTTTTTTTTGAGCCCGAATCCATTAAGGCTCAAACCCATTTGCTATGGGGAACTTGGGGGCCATCTTAAAGGTTTGAGTTTATTTTAGTTTGAGTTAGTGTGGGCCCATTTTGGAGTTATGGGCGTTAAGGTCTAGGTAAGTCTAGTTTGATTTGTATGACCTTTGGGGAGTCACTTACCTCGTTTCAACCAGCTTTCCTTCTCTTTGGTGCAAACGTTAATACTTGATTTTGAATACATGTTGTATGGTTGACTCACCCTTTGCTGTAGTGCATGGCTAGGTTAAGAGATATTGGTTTGAATCTAGCAGTTAAGTTACATAAAACACATGAAAATCATACTAAAAATGTTAACAAGATTCACACCTATCAAATACCCCTAAACTTAACATTTTTCTTGTCCTCAAGCAAAGAAACAACTCATTTTCCTTATTCAAAACTACAAAAATGTTGAGCAACAATTTTGGATATTGAATGATAATTTGCCTCAAGGGTCTAACCTTCATATAACACAAAGAAAACTTTGAGATAACCTTTTTCAAATATAATAAATTGACTATAAGTTGAACAACCTAAACCAAAGTTCTCAAGTGCGTGTATGTAGTCTTTCCCCTCTAGCCAATTACAATTCAGATGGAATTAGATGAGCTTAAGTGGAATGGCGATCTCTAACTCACATGGTGAGTGTGCAAGACACCATAGGCTTGTTTGGCAGATCACTCTTCACTAATGTAGGCAATACACAACTCTTCGAATCAACTAGGTCTTTATATAGCTTGTAATGTATGGTTAATTTAAAGGTAGTTAAATAGGTCATTTAGGCTTCAGTTTACCCAAAACATACATATTCTTCTTTTTCTCCGCTTATTTGTTCATCCTTTAGAATATTTCATTCTTTTTCAATTGAACCTCTTAAGCTTCCCCCAAAACTTAACTTATTCCATATTTTTCATCACAAAGCTCCCCCAAACTTGCATGATTTTCACCATCTTCACAAGAACACCAAGGGCTTTATTTTTCATGGATTACAAGGCACAGAGTAGTGCAATGTTCAACCTCTTTAAGCTTTCTACCTACCCCATGTAACAAGCTTTAGGTTAGTAACTCCTAGACTAGTTGGCCTTAAGGTACAAGGTGTAGAACACCCCTAAGAACTTACTTGCTCAAGGTAGGAAGGCTACAAGGTCAAACATACTCCTCCTTGCTTTATTCTTTCTTTTTGGTTCTTTTTCTTTCTTTTTTCATTATTATTATTATTATTATTATTATTGTTTTTACTTTTTTCTTCATTTTTGTACCCAAACCTCCCTTTATTTTCATTCAAGGCACACCCACTTCAACCAAACTCTCAATTTGCACTACATGTATTCACAAGATATAACATTGAAGTCAACATGCTAGGGTAAAGAAGGGCTTTGATTGTAGGGTATTCAACAAAAAAGGGATGAGGGGCTCATTCTTGGCTTTTCTAGAAATAAAATGACTAATATGGCTTAAATTTGGTGATTATGAATATATGCATAAAAAGGTTAGCTAGAAAGGCTCAATCTGTCCAAGGATGGCCTACATCATTTCCTAATTGTTGTGTTGCCTAGGATTTCACCTCAACTGATAATTGAACAAGTTCTAGAGTCTCAAGAGATCCAAATATGAAATGATCACCTAATTCTTCTCTAAACCAAGCAAAATTGACCAACAGGGTAATGACTTGTGCTCAAAGTGATAAGAACTTTTGGCTAAATATGCTACTAAATGGTCAAAACCTTATGCTTTAAGTTCAAATATATCTCATTTTATTCATGTGAACGAAAAGTTCAATCAATATTCATCATAGGCATCACAATTATCCCAAAACAAGCTCAAAAAAAAAAAAAAACCCTAAAAAATGAAAAAAAAAAACCTAAAAACTGAAGACATAAAAATAAATAAAAATAGGATAATTGAAGCTGGAAGCTTTAAAAACAAAGGGAAACCCCCAACACCCCTAAACTTAAAACATGCATTGTCCTTAATGTATGAGATATGAAAGTTAAGAACAGAGGACTGCCCTAGATGATCGCATGTGATCATTGAGCTCAGGTTGAGGTGGGTCTTGATGAAATTCCCTCACTAAGAATCAGCTCCAATGTCTTGAAAAACATAAATAAACACTTAAGATAAAATCAAAATGCAACACAAATTAACATAACTAAAAACTGAAAAAACTAAAGTACTAAATGAATAAATATTCTTATTTTTGCTTAGGTTGCCTCCTATGAAGTTGCTTCGTTTTTAGAGTCTAGCTAGACTCATTGGGGAAGTCCGAGAGCTTTACTTTGGCTCTTTATTCATCATGGCCAATACTCTCTCTTCATCCTCATCGCTCGTGAGGATGAGTTTCTCCACCTTCGTATTGTGCAATGTAAGCTCAAAATCCAACTCTTTGGTGGGGAAAAAGTTGGTATTTAATTTATATCATTCAAGAGTTTCCTCTTGAAGGATTGTAGGTGCAAGCTCATCAAAAGGTAGAAGTGAGCTCTCTATCCACATGCAATAGTTCTTTTTATCATCCGTAAGTTGTATGTTTTGGTGAAGTTTGAACTTCAATTTTTCCTTACCAACAAGCAAGGTAATCTCCCCATGTTCCACATCAATCCATGCTTGACTTGTGGCATTGGAAGGTATTCCTATAGATGACACTTGTTGGTCCTCTTCCATGCCCAAATTCACAAAGTCAATGGGGAAATTAAACTTGTCAATCCCAACCAAAAAATTTTCAATTGTTTTCTACGGATGTTGCTTTTCAACTTGCCTCTCTTCCACTAATAGCTCTTCTTCATTATCAAGTTCATTCTTTTTCTCCTCAACCAATGTTAGGTCTTGGATTTCCTCCTCAAAACTCAAATGCACAAATTTACATTCTATTTTGTCCTCATCCTTTATGTCGATTGGGGGTGGCCTTGAATATTGCTCCTCTAATGCATGGGCTAGTTGCCCAATTGGATTTTTTAAGTATTGTCTTTCTTCATCTCATTCAATAAGGCATAAAATTGCTCTTCAGCAGAAGGTTGTAGGATTTGTTCTTGATAATTGTAACTTGAGCCTCCTTGACTTTGAAAATTTGGTCTTCCGTAGGAGAAATCCTGATATGTCCTCCAACCAGAATGATAGTAGCTCGGTATAATGTTGTGGGGTTGAAAGTAATGACCTCCATTGTAGTTGAGATAATGAGGTGCTCTTTGAGTTTGTTGGTCAATGAGGTTTGGAAGAGCGTCAATCTTTTTCTCAAGTGCGGATAGGAACTCATCTATCGATTCATTGCTCATTTATGTTAAGCACCTAAACGAAAAATACAAAATAGAAGAAAAATGAAGTATACAAAATACAAATTAGAGCAAAAGAAAATAAGAAAAGTAAATTTTTGCTCAAATTAGCAAACTTCACTTTTTCCAAAATATCAATCTAAACACGAAATCGTCCCCAACAACAACGCCAAAAACGTTTTAAGTCGTTGGCAACATCACTGAAGACTTGTCAGTCTTTGGTAACAACACCAAAAACTTATTAAGTTGTTGGCAACATCATCAAAGACTTATCAGTCCTTGGCAACGACTCCAAAAACTTGTCCGCAAGTGCACGGGTCGCACAAGTAATAAAATGGTTTTCAATTATGAACCAAGATTGTTCCCATGAGGAAGGTGTGGTTTTCATGCGGATTGAGTACCCCGACTACTAAAGTCGTTCACTATTTGAGCAACTCAATGATTTGAGGTAAATTATGAAAATAATAAAAAAAAACAAAACAAAACAAAAACAGAATGCTTTGTGAAAATTGGAATCATCGACTAAAAACGGGAGAAAATGACTTCAAGAGGAACTAGGGTTGGTTTTTGTCATTGATGTCTTCTGATTCATCTAGATAAGGCCAGAGTTGAATGAATTACAACTTGAGTTGGTCTAAGGATATGGTACAAGGATCCCACTTTCATGTTCCCCTTTGTATTTTCTCACACTAACCACCTATTCATAGTTACGTTCTTCTAGGTCGTAAGGGTAATGATTTTCTATGGCATTTTTCCTTGGAGACTCCATTGGTCATAGTTACGTCCTTGCAATAGAGCTACCCGGACTAAGCTCAGATTGCTCATAGTTACGTTTTTGCAATCCTTACTTAACACATTTGGTTTCCCTTCTAGTGAAATCCACTTAGTACTAGACCTTTTTAATTCCCTAAGCCTCTTTAACTAGGTTAATTAGCATTCCAATTAATTAATCCACACCTTAAGAGAACCGAAACTGGATTTTAGGGCTTAATCCAATCATCACCAAGGATACCCTAGTAAAAGGATCAATGATTCGATTCTCAACATGTATTAATTAACCAAAACCTTAGTATTCCAAGTATTAACACCAAATACAACAAAGCAAGCATCATCCGACTAGCGAACTACTGATTAGATGAATCGAGTACCGTCGATACTGACCTTATAAGTACTTAACTATCATTTCATCCAAAGTAAAACCACAAATTCATGTTGTCAAACAAACATAAAGCTACTTGAGAAGTGAAAGGAAGAGATACAAATACAAGCTGGGTTTAAGCGCAAATAGCTTGATTGAGCTCAGTTTGAAATCCACACTCCACAAAGTCGTGCTTCCTAGCAATAGTTAATTACAAACCAAAGAATTCACAAAACAAACCTAAATCTAAGAAATTTATAGAAAACCTAATCTAGAAATGGAACAAAGCTTGAAGAGGGAAAACCCTAGGAGAGAGCCTTCCTCTCTCAAAGTTCGAACCCTAATAATGTCTAAAAAAATGTATATCTAGTGTTTAGGGAAATGGGCCTTTACAATGGCTAAAAATGGTAAAAAAAGGCTAATTTTTACAAGGCCCAACACCTTTCGCCGCAACGAAGGCGCTAAAAACTTGTTAGACTGTCGACTTACGTTATAAACTTCTAATGTTTGTAATATCTTCTATAAAAATTGAAACAGTCTAAGCCTAGAAGAGCATGAGTCACAACTAATAAAATGGTTTTCAATTACGAACCAAGATCGTTCAAATCAGGAAAGTGTGGCTTTAGTGAGGATTGAGTACCCTGGCTACTAAAGTCATTCACTATTTGAGCGACTCAATGATTTGAGTCAAAATACTAAAAACAAAACTGAACAAAAAAAATATTGATTTGTGAAAATTGGAGTAATTGAATAAAAACGGGAGAAAATTACTTAAGGAGGAACTAGGGTTGGTTATCTTCAATGATGTCTAAGGATTCATCTAGATAAGGCCCGAGTTGAATGATTATAACTTCAATTGGTCCGAGGGCTACGGTACAAGGATCCCACTTTCGTGTTCCCCCTTATATTTTCTCACACTATCCACCTATTCACAATTACATCCGTCTAGGTCAATAGGGCTATACTTTTCAAATGTAATTTACATCAGGAGCTCTATTGGTCACCATTAAGTCCTTGCAATAGAGCTACCCAAACTAAACTCGGATTAGTCACAATTATGTCTTTACAATCCTCACTTGATACATTTTATGTCCCCTCCTAGTGAAATCCGCTTAGTACTAGACCTTTCTAATTCCCTAAGCCTCTTTAACTAGGATTCTTCGAATCAGGTGGGTGATTCACGCAAGAGAATCAAAGCCGAGATCTTAGGGCTTAATCCAGTGACACCAAGCATACCTAGTAAAGAAAGTCGAAGATCGGATTCTACCGGCATGTATCAGTGTAAAACCTTAGTATTTCTAAGTATTAACACCAAATACAACAAATCAAGCATAAACATCAGCAAACTAAAAGATTAGAGGAATCAAACACGAATCATTAATAACCCTATGAAATACTTAGCTAACATTTCAGCCATTAAACCCCCCACAAATTCATGTTATGGACAAACATAAAACTGCAAAAATTGAAGAAGGATTAGAGATAGAAATACAAAACAAAGATTAAGCTAAAAATGACTTCAATCTTCAATTCCAAGCTGAAATCCACAATCCATAAGGTCGTGCTTCCTAACAATAGTTAATTACAAACCAAAGAATTCACAAAACAAATCTAAGAAATCTAACCCTATAAAATGGAACAAAGCTTCAAGGAGAGGAGAAACCCTAGGAGAGAGCTTCCCTCTCTCAAAGTTCGACCCTAATCATTAGAACAATTATATTATTTATAGGTCTTGGAAAATGGGCCCAAGATTGGCTAAAAATGGAAATGTTAGTGCTGCAGCCCGCTGTCCTTCGCCGCGACGAAGGCTTCTTCATCGTGGAGAACACACGTGGCATTTTCTACTTGTCACCTCTCTTTACAGCGACGAGCAATGGCTTTGCCGTGGTGAACCTCTTCAACACAACTAACAATGTTTTCGCCATGGCGAACCTGAAGCTATAATTATAAATCATCTTGCTCTTCGCCGTAGTGGGCCTTTTCCTTTGTCATGGAGAACCTCTTCGTCGTAGTGAACTCGAGGCTACTATTATCTTTGGCTTAAGCTTCGTCGTGGAGAATGACTCATTTGTAGTGGCGATCCAGTATGTATCAGCAAATCAGAAACTTCATTTAAAATGGACTTCTTCCATTACTTTACTTGATTTTCCTTCTAAACCTGCAAAACATAAGCAAATGGGGGGATTAGAGATTTCTTAAATGAAATATTGGTGTGAATCTAGCATTTAAGCTACATAAAACACGTGAAAATCATATTAAAAATGCTAACAAGATTCACACCTATCAGTAGCTATGGGGGAAGTGTGGATAGAAGAATTTAATGTCTATAGGAGTACTTTAAACATATTGCATGATGAGAACAAAAAAATTACAGCCGCGGCTGCTGCTATAGCCCCAAGCGAGAGATGCGGTAAGGCGGATGGGCTTCAAACCCGATTATCACATCGGTGAGGCAATATGGTCGAGCTCCTCCCACCTCCATGACCACCACCTCTACCTCCACGTTAGGTTTCTGCATATTTCTGACACCACCGCAAGAGACATGCTTTCAGTTCGATTGTTGAGTTGGAGAGATTTTGAGACCTTCTACATACGAGGAGAAGGGAGTTTCATCCCCTATTTTTATTTATTTAGCATCGAGGACACTGCTCATTTTAAGTTTGGGGGCATGTTTGACCCTATTTGTTATTTTTTTTCTCCTTTATCTGTGTTTCTTGCAATACTTATGAACCCTTTTATTACTTTGTTGTTAGTTTGATTTGTTTTAAGTGTGTTTGGTTTGTTATTTAGATAATTGTAGTTTGTTTTTATGAGTTAGTTTTTGCTTCAAGACAGAATGTCTTATATGCATGCTTATGGTTAGATAGTGTGAATGATTATTATCATAAATCTTTGTTTTGAGCACTATTGAACTACCATATAGTATGTCTTAGGACATAATTGATGAGTATCTAAAATTCTCATTTTATCCCTATTTTTTACTTAGATTTTAGTATTTTTTTTTATGTTAAATAAGTTTCCTAATGTTATAAATATTTAGCTTTATGATTAGGTCAACCATTTGGTGGAATTGCGAGAAAATGAACGAAAAAGGAAGGAAAATCAGCAAATTACACATGCAGCAGTTGCTACTATGTTTTGATGTTTTCGGCTATAAGATGATCCCAAATGGCGATCTTATTCACTCAATTTAGATTTCAAATGATAAAATTATGACTCTTGGAAGTTGAAGGAAGAAGAGAAGAGAGCTCAAAAGTGACCAGTTAGAGAATTTAATAAATTTAGTCTATGTAATCATTTCTAAAGTACTCTTGATTGAAATATCTAGATTCGACACTTTAAGATCTTTCCAATAGTTCAAAGAACACCAAATTTGGAGTCTGAACGAAGAACTTATGCAAGTTGCAATCTATGGTCGCGACTACAATCTTTTTAGGAACGACTGTTTTTTTATCTCTCGGTGTGGTCGTGTTAAGTGTGCTTTAGGTAAGCATTATTTAGTGCAAAATATAGCATAAATCATGGTTTTGATGCTAACCAAGCACTATTTTTAGTTATTTTCATGTCTAACCCCCTATAGCTGTGTATTTTGAAGAAACAAAGAAAACGAGACGAAAAGCAAGCAATTCAGGTGAGAAATAAGAAATTTATGAAGTGAAGAGACCCACGGTCATGATTGTAAAAGATCAAGTTGTCACTGCAAACAACCCAGTATGAAATCATCTTTGCGAGGAAGATTTCTCTGTGCAGAAAAGCTCTGTAAGATTAAGGCCATGAAGCCTATTTTGAATTGATCTTTTGGTAAGGTCGCAACCCAAGTCACAATCGTGAAGCCTAATGCTGCATATTGTGAACTCCATCTCTCAGTGTGGTCACGACCATAAGTCACCATAGTCGCGATCGTGAAGATTTCCTTCTGTGATTGTGGGGCCATTTTTTTCAATGAGAATTCATATTATAATCACTTAAGTCCACGACCATGTGTGTATAGCCCATTATCTTTCCATTTTAGGCTCTTGGATGTTTTGCAGGCTGGTAATTGGGTGATTTTCTTTGTGATTGGGGTTGAAAAATAGAGGAGGCTCTCCTCTAGGGTTATCTCTCTTGAAGTTTTGTTCCATTCTTTAGGTTAGATTCTTTAGATTTCTTAGTTTTAGGTCTGTATTTGTGAATTTTCTGGTTTGTAATCGAATATTGTTGGAAGAACAACCTTATAGAGTGTGGATTTCAACTTGGAACTTGGGATTGAAGCCATTTGTAGTTTAACCACTGTTTTGTATTTCTATCTTTTGTCCTTCTTTAATTTCTATAACTTTAATGATTGAAATGTTAGGCTAATCATTCTATAGGGTTTGTTATCATATTTGATGATTAGGGTTGTCTAATCTTTAGTTGGTTGCTTGATTTATACTTGATTTGTTGTGTTTGGTGTTAGATCTTTGGAATATTAAGTTCTTGGTTAATTAATATGTGCCGAGAATTGGATCTTCAATCCTTTTACAAGGGTATTCTTTGTGACCCAAGAACTAAGCCCTTAAATCTGGCTCTAATTCTCTTAAGGCATAGATTAATTAATTGAGGGGCTCATTAACCTAGTAAAGAGACCTTGGGAATTAGAAAAGTCTAGTACTAGGTGGATTTCACTAGGAGGGGACATCAAACCCATTAAGTGCGGATTACATGTACGTAACAGTGACTAATTTGAGCTTAGTCCGGGTAGCTCTATTGCAAGGATGTAATTGTGACCAATAGAGCTCCAGAGGAAAAATGCCTTAGAAAAGTATCATATTAGCAACCTAGAAGGACATAACTATGAATAGGAAGCTAATACAAGAAAACACAAGGGGGAACACGAAAGTAGGATCCTTGTACCATATCCTCGGACCAACCCAAGTTGCAATTCATTCAACTTGAGCCTTACCTAGACGAATCCTTAGGCATTAATGACGATAACCAACCCTAATTTCTCTATAAGTAGTTTTCCCTTGTTTTATTCAATTACTCCAATTTTCATAAAACATTCTTGTTTTAGTTTAGTTTAGTTTTTATTAGTTTTATAATTTCACCTCAACTCACTTAGATACTTAGATAGGGAACTAAGAAAGTAGCCGAGGTACTCAATCTACCATATAACCTATAGTCCTCATGAGAACGATCTCGGTTCATAATTGAAAACCATTTTATTACTTGTGCGACTCGTGCACTTGTGGTAAGCAATAAGCTTTTGGCACTGTGCTAACAACTTAATGAGTTTTTGGCTAACAATTGCCTAACAATTGTTACTTGTGCGACTCATGTCAATTGCCTAACAACCCCGGAAACCATTTTATTACTTGTGCAACTCATGTCAATTGCCTAACAATTTTTTGGCATCGTAGCCGAGGACTTAACAAAAGTCTTTTGTAACTACGCCAACGACTCAACAAGTTTTTGGTGTCGTTTCCGGGGACATAAAGCTACGCCAACGACTCAACAAGTTTGTGGCACCGTTGTCTAGGATTGTTTTTCAGTTTTTAGTGTTTGGGTTGATATTCTATAAAAAATGAAGTTTGCTAATTTGAGAACTAACAATATATATATATTTTTTTGTTTGAGGCTATTTCTTTTATTTTTTTGTTTCTTATTTATAGCTAGTTTACTTCAATTTTTTTTATTTTTATGGAAGGTACTGAATAGAATGTCTAATGAAGAGATGGATGAGCTCTTCTACACCCTCCAGAGAGAATTTGCTTCTCGAGTGACCTAAAGAACACCAACATGGGAAGAATTGTTGAAAAGCAAGCACAATCCTCAATGAGCCAACAAAAGTATAATTTTGAAGGGGAAAATTATTTCAACAATAATTCGGGTTACTTCTCCTAACCCCACAACTATATGCCAAGCTACCACCATTCAGGTTGGGGGACATATGGCAATATCTCCTATGGACATCAAATTATGCGAAGTCAAGAAAGTTCAAGTTCCTATTATCAAGAACGATTCCAGCAACCATATGATGAGGAGCTATTTTGTGCCTTGAAGGAAGAAATTAAGAAGGATAAAGAAGCTCTAGAAATGCGGTGGCCAAACATGGAAACCAAGATGGACGCCAACATAATAGTAGACATTGACATAAATCATACAAATCTTAATAGAGAAATGAGTGCTATCAAGGATAGATTGGCAATACAAGTTGAGGAATTATAAAAAGTTCTAAGAGAACAGTCTTCAAGGCAACTCCCGAGCGACACAAAGAATGATGACAAATGGGTGTGTGAAAGGGTAACTTTGAGCCCCATGGAATGAACTAGGCCATTGGATAAGGCAGGACATATTAGAATAAGCAAAATGCTGAGCCTTGAAATTTAAGTCTGTCATTTTATTTAAGATCAATGAGAGCTTACTCTTCTGAAGAGCCATTGCGAAACGATTCAAGTTAAGGTGCAACATCCTTGGATAAGAATTAAAAACGTTTTGGTTGAGGTTGAAGACTTCAATTTCCCTATAGAATCTTTAACTTTTGGCATAGAAGAGAATCGACAAGTATCATTTGTAGAAAAACCTTCCATTGCTAGTCAGAGTGTGGATTGATCTTAGAGATATGGGAAATGAGCGTACCGGTTGGTGAAAGAAAATGAAGTTGTTTTCACCAAAGCCAGGCCATTAACGGATGAAGAAAGAAGGACATGCATGAAGATCGAGAGTTCATTTTCGCTCATTAAGGATCAAGCACCTATAATCCTTTAAGAGGACACTCTTGAAGGATATAAAATTGAGGCTAACTCTTTTCCCACCAAAGAGTTGTCATTTGAGCTTTTATCGCCTATTCTAGAGGTAGAGGAAGTCCTCCTCACGAGCGATAGGATGAAGAGGGAGTATTGACCATGATGGATAAAGGGGCAAAGTGAAAATCTCGGACTTCCACAATGAATCTAGCTGGACTCTAAAAACGAAGCAACACTTAGGAGGCACCCCAAGCAAAAATAAGGAATTTTATCCATTTAGTATAATTTAGTTGTTTGTTTTAGTTATTTTTAGTATGTGTTACATGTTGATTTTATTTTAAGTGTTCATTTGATTTTTTCTTTTCAAGGCATTGAAGTTGATCCTTAGTGAGGGAGTTTTATCAAGATCCACGCACCCAAGCTCAATGATCAACACTTGATCAAGTAGGGGAGTCCTCTGTTCTAAACTTACATATCTCATACATTGATGATAATGCATATTTTAAGTTTGGGGGTGTTGGGGGGTAAATTTCCCTTTGTTTTTAAAATCTTCTAGCTTCAATTATCCTATTTTTAATGTTTTCTTTTAGTTGATTTTTTATGTTTCAGTTTTTAGGTTAATTTTTTTCAATTTTTAGGTTGTTTTTGTTTTGGGATTAATTGTGATGCCTATGATAAATAATGATTAAACTTTCATTCACATGAAGAAAATGAGAGATATTTGAACTTAAAGCATAATGGTTTGACCTTGTAGTTGACTATTTAGACAAAAGTTCTTAATATCTCGAGCACAAGTCATCTACCCTTGATAGTCAATTTTTCTTGGTTTAGAGAAGAATTAAGTGAATATCATTCTAATTGATCTCTAAAGACTCCAGAACTTGTTCAATTATCACTTAAGGCGAAATCCTAGGCAACACGACAATTAGGGAATGATTTAGGCCATCCTTGGACCGGTTAACTCTTTCTAGATAAACTTTTTGTGCATATATCCATAGTCACCAAATTTGAGCCATATTAGCCATTTTCTTTCAAGAAAAGCAAAGAATGAGCCCCTTTTCTCATTTTGTTGAATGCCCTTCCGTAAAAACCTATGTTTACCCTAACATATGAGTGTCAAAGTGATATCTTGTGAATACATATAGTGTGAATTGAGAGTTTGGTTGAAGTGGGTGTGCTTTGAATCTGAACAAAGGAGGTTTGGAGTAGAACAAGGAAGAAAAAAGTAGAAAAAGAGAGAAAAATAAAGAATAAAGCAAGGAGTAGTAAGTTTGGCCTTGTAACCTTCCTACCTTGAGCAAGTAAATTCTTAGGGGTGTTCTACCTAGTACCACTAAAGACCCGGTGGTGCATGAGTTACTAACCTAAAGCTCGCTACATGGGGTAGGTAGAAAGCTTAAAGGGTTTGAACATTGCAGTACTCCATGCCTTGTAATTCTGAAAAATAAAGCTCTTGGTGCTCTTGTGAAGATGATGAAAATCATGTAAGTTTGGGGGAGCTATGTGATGAAAAAAGATGCAATAAGCTAAGTTTGGGGGGAAGCTTAATAGGTTCAATTGAAAAAGAAGGCAATATGCTAAAGGATGGACTTAAGAGTGGAGAAAAAGAAAAATGTGTATGTTTTGGGAAAACTTGAGCCTAATTGACCTATTTAACTACCCTTACCTAAGCCATACACTACAAGCTTTTAAAGACCTAAATGATCCTAAGAGTTGTGTATAGCCTACATTAGTGGAGACTGATATGCCCAACAAGTCTATGGAGTCTTACACACTTACCATGTGAGTTGGAGATCCCATATCACTCATATTCAGCTAATTCCATTAGAACTGCATTTGGCTAAAGGGGAGGACTTCACACACACACTTCGGAACTTTGGTTTAGATTGTTCAACTTATGGTTATTCTATTATTTTTTTGAAAACGTTATCTCAAAGTTTTCTTTGTGTTGTATGAAGGTTAGATCCTTGAGGCAACTTATCATATATTATCCCAATTTCATGCTCAACATGTAACGCCCTAAATATACCCTAGAATTTCTATAATAATTTTATTATATATTTTGGGTATAAATTGAACCAAACTTGGGTTTTTCCAGGAAAACTGATAAATTGTTAAATTGTGAAAAGTGAAATGAATATGTGAGCATATGATTAAATATTATATGCTAAAATGAGAAATTGATTGAACCCGGAAATAAACCTAAGTGAAAAAGGGTAAATTTGGAAATTTGTAAAATGAGGACCTAAGGGTCAAAAATAGAATAAGCTTAAATGCTAAAGTGAATTAAATGATAAATGAAAGTAAAATGAAGACCAAAAAGGAGAAAAATGGGAAATGGGATTTGGGTGTAAGCCAAACATGGCCTTACACTTGAAATGAGGAAAGAGCACATTTGTGCATTTGTGCTAAAAACGTTTTTGAGAGCAAGTGTGGGAGAAAAGCTAGGGTTTTGCAAGAAGAAGTGATTTTGGTGGGATGCCTCGCGGCGAGCAGAGGAATGCCAAAATGTGGTACCCCTCAGTGCATACAACACTTGGTGCTAATCTGCGGCGAAGGCCTACGCCGCGGTGTAGCTACTGTTCACAGAGGGCAAAATTTTGGATTTTGTTTTGAAAGTCTAGTTTTTGTACACCGATAGTATAGGAACCCTAATAAATGACTAATGGGTGCTCAAATAAGTATGAAACTAAATGAAAAATGTATCGTACCTCACCGCCTCGGCGAAGCGAATAGTACTAGTTTACTAAATGTGATGTGTGATTTGCTAGGGGCCGATGATGATCATTGATTAGTGCTTAAAAAGTGCTATTTTGAGCCCTGTTTATTGCAGGTTTTGAGTACTTTTTGTGTACTAATCAGTGTAATTAACCCAATTGGCACATTAAGGTCCCGGCGATACTACTGATCGTGTTTTGTGGCTATTTTTTGTAGTTCTTAGGATTAATCAAGCAAAATTATCAGAGAGTCAATCCAACTAAGAATCAAGCCGAACTCAAAGCTCACATTTGAAGTCGGAAGAATTAGGCATGGCCCGAAGAAAAATGGCTACTCTGAAATCTTGTAGGGTTGTGAATGAATAAGCTTGGAGCAATAATGAACAAGCTGAGTATCAATGAGAGGAGGATGCACACTGCACATGAAGTTGGAGCAGTGAAAGAAGGAAGGAGAAACATTCTTTGAGGGTATGAGGAAGAAAGGCCTTACGAGTTGAGGGAAACAAAGTATATGAATGGCGGAGAAGTTACCACTTCAAACTGCTTGATTTGCCTACACTACGATCCGACACTAAGAAACCATGAAATTTTTTCATATGGTGGAAAAGCACAACAGGGAACCAGATATGAACAAAACTACCATCAGGCTTATACTCAGCCTGGGTTTTAGCAGCAGCAACAACAACAGCAGCAAAATAGGGATAATAGAGGAGAGTATTAAGGGCAGAAAATAACTCAAAATTTTGAAGATCAAGTGTTGCAAATTCTGGTGAAAAACAAAGAAGTTACGAATGTGCATGAGAAAAGTTTCTTTGAGGGAAGAATTTCGACTAACACATTGTATTTTAAACAAATATTAATGCTACATTGAGAAACTTAGAGACTCAAGTAGGGCAGTTGGCCCTAACCTTTTAAAGCCAAACCAGAAATACATTTCCCAGTTAATCCTAAAGGTCTCACACCAACTGCAATGAGAGGCAGTAATGAAATGCAAGGAAGCAAGAAAATGTAGGACAAAGCATGCATGGAGACTAAACTAATGAAGAAAAGCTCAGACTAAAGGTGTAAGCAAAAAGAATGCTGAAGAAAAGACAAAATACAACAAATGTCTAGCTAAGGACAGTAAACTGAGCAGCTTCTTGGGAGGCAACCCAAGCAGGATTTTTCTTAATCTTTTTAATAGTTTTAATAGTTTGAGTAGTTCAATTGAATTTTGTGTTTGAGGTTGTAGTTTAAATATCGATGGTTTATTTTCGGTTTGTTCATTTTCGAGGATAGTGAAGCAAAATTCAAGAAGAATTTCATTAGATATGATTATCAAATTAAAATATCACATTAATTAACTACAAGGGAGTATTTCTCATTCCTAAACTTATTTTGAATGATAATGCATATCTTAAGTTTGGGGAATTTGATGCCAGTGGCAGATGCTATGTTGATGTGTTGAGATAGTTGTTCATGATTGAATTGATGATTTTCTGTTACTAAATATGTCTTCATAATGCTTGAATTGAAAATTTTGACTGCGTTGTGAGTTATTAATTGAGTTGTAGGGCAGTTTTAAGTAAGGAAAAAGGGTTGTCGCAACAAGAAATTTAATCGTAAAGACAATTTATAAGAAAATTAGGTTGTGACATTAAAAGTTCGGTCGCGACAAAACTAACTGAGTTATGTTGTCATGACATTGTTTTTCTTGTTGCGACATGAATTTTTGAAACTAAAGTAAATGGCAACAACAACGATGTGACCTTTCACACAGTGTCATGACTCACTTTCACATTGAGAAACAAATCTACAATCACTGACAGGGAATTTTCTTGTCGCGACCCAGATTGTAACCAGAAGGCAATTGTGAGTCCAATAAAATGTGTCGTGAAAAAAATTTCTAATGTCAGGACTGGTCATTGTTGCGACAAGCCTAAAGTATGTCTCGACATGAGGTTTTAAATAATAAAGATGGGAGAGAAAATATTAATGTTGAGGGTCACAAAATAAATTCCGTAGTTAAAATTAAAATTGTGGCTAATCATTTATTGTCGCGACCAAAGAAGAGAGACATTCATTTATTGAGCCATAAACTGAAGAAGCTCCCCAAAACTGAAAAGCCATCCCTTCTCATTGTTCATATCACTCACACTCTCACCAAAAATCTCAGTTTCTCTCATCTCACTACCTGAAAAGCCTAGACTTCAGAGGACCTTCAACCCCCAATTCGGATCACTTGATGGCGGGAACCCCTAGCTTAGTCCCAAACCTCAGCGAGATGATGGAAGAATACAGTTGGTGAAGAAGGGTTTATTTGGAACCTACATTTGAGACAACCAAAAGTAACATACTTAGGAAGTGCGAAGAGGCACAAAACCTTGCTCGAAGAAGAAAGAAGAAAGAGTGAAAAAGTAGAGTGAGTAGCGAGAGGAAGCTAGGAACAAAGGCTTTCATTTCGGATGAAACACTCCTTGAAGAGAATCGGCGATAAAGGTTTGTGGAATGAGGGTTCAATACTTTCATCTCACCTTTTGTAGAGATCATCGAAAAGAGAGGTACGGAACTGATGCGTAGCCTGAAGCCACGGATTTATCTTTGTAGTAGTTAGGAGTTCTACTCGATATGATCGACATGAAGGAAGAGATTCGAGTGTATGTCGGAGTCTGTGAGGTCCACAACGAGTCACGAAAGGATTAACGAGGTTCTGCAGATTAGGGATCCTAAAAATGGGTCTAAATTCAAGAAGCTGATTAGAGAACCCAACCATAAAAAAAAAATAGTGGATTTCCTGACTGGTGGAAAAGGGAAATGGAACTCAACGAAGAAAAATCTTCATGAATCCATCCCCGGGGGTTCCCTAATAGAAGAAGCCAAGGTTTGGTTTTACTTTATAGCTTTTGTTATCATTTCTACAAAGCATCTTTCTACAATAAGGGAGAATGAAGCCATCATCTTATATGCCCTATTGAAGGGTTATAAGTTTGATGTGGGAAAAATAATAGAAACATTTATCAAAACCTTCCCTGGTGGCAAGAAATTTTGATGCTGTCAGCTAACTATCACACAGAGACTCTTTGTATTCTAAATTTGGAGTAAAAGGGGTATGGGTAGAAGAGGAAACCTGCCCTAGGATCTCTCCTTTGACATTGACAGGGGTCATCAAGGGCCCAAAGAGTAGTTAAAGGAAGGAGATGGAGATTGTAGAAGTTGCAGAGGAGCCTCAGGAAGAAGAAGAAGAAGAAGTGGGGATGGAACAATTCCTAGAGGAGGCCTAACTGTCAGTTGAAGATGAGTTTCAAAGAAGAATAAGTCCAGTACTTCAATCTCCTTCTCATGTAAGGGAAAACTTTTCTGAACTAGCAGAGTGCTCAAGGTAACATAGAAATAAAAATCATGGAATGCAGTTTCTATGAAAAGGAAAAGGAGGAGAGAGAGAAATTAGAACAACAACAGAGAATAAGAAAAATTTTGGAGCGAGACTTAGGAAGAGAGAACAAAAATGGAAACAACTACTCGAAGCAGAGGGAAAGAGGAAAGGAGGAAGGAAGAAATGGAAAGGAGAGAAGAGTGCTTATGCAAAGGGTGAGTTAAAAGTAAATTCCTTCTATAATGGCTTGGCTAAAGGATGAAGATGTGTTGACCTTTTTAGATAAAAGAGAGGAAAAGTCGGAAGGAAGTATGCTATAGAAGGCTGAGGGGTTTAAGTATCTCTAGAAGGAACAGTTCAAGGAATTCGGGAAGCTTGTGGAAAAGAGGGACAAGGAGCTAGAGATGGACAACAACTACAGACAGAAGCTATGGAATGAAAGTCTGGATCAAGTGAATTCAAATTTAGTGAACATATACACTATGCTCACTGAACTTGAAGGAACCATGAACAACATAGGTCAGAGGCAGGATGGTGCAAGTCACTCAAGTGGGATTTACCAATTATCATTGCCTCTTCAACGAGGAAGAACCTGCGAGAGAAAGAAGAAGTAAACATCTCAGCTCGTGGAACCATCTGTCTTTGGCTAGCTTGACCTTGAACCTCTAACCTTAGAATTCCCCAAATCTAAAGGAGATGAACCCCTATAGCCTCTTTCTCTCCAAACCAAAAATTGTAATCATCCCTCTTAATAAAAGTTCAACAAAATTTTTTGAAAGAGTCTGTGTCAGATTCTTTTTGTCTGATGTTGATTACTTATTAGAAAATATTTTTGTTTTGAATAAATGAATAGATAAATTATAGAAAAATTAGGTTGAAGTTGGGTTTAATTAGACAGATTACAGTATTGGTGTGTTGTGATGTTTGAGCTGAAAGCATGATCAAATTAACTCTTTTAACTTGATTAAAACAACATAGCAACAAAACCTCATAACCAAACAACTTTTGAATTGAAATTGTGGTAGGCCTCGATAGTGAATGGAAGTTGCGTAATGTAAATTGAGAATGAAGTTTGAGTTTGATTTAGAAAATATATTAGTGACAACACAAATAAGACCTTTGAAACTGTTGTATGATCATCAGTCAGTGAGTCTGAAAAACAATGCACATGGTAAAATGTTCCTTGACAATTTGTGAAGGATTAGGGACATCTGCAGGTTTAGTCATGGTCTCAATGATCAAGTTCATTGAACCACATTTAGATTATTAGTCAAGGCGAAATCCTAGGCAATACCATTAATAGGAAGTGATATAGGTCATCATTGAGTTTGAACACCTGACTACCACAATAATATCATAGCATATACTGTTCAGTTTGAGCCAATTATACAGTTTCTTCATTTGGAACAACAAAATGAAGCCTCAAACCTTCCTTTATTCTAATCTACATTAAAGAACCCTGTTACTTCAGGTTTTGGACAGGAACTTCAAAATACGAGAAAATGACAAGTTTGAGAATATTTTGATTTAAAGGAGTAGATGAAGGATGAAAGAAAAACAAATGAAAAATAGAGAAAATGTAGAGATAAAGTCATTTCATTGTCAAGGGAGAGGAGGGGTAGATTTTGGCAGCTACTCTCTACAACAATTAAGTTCTTAGGGGTGTTTCAACACCTAGTACCCTAATGCCAAATGGTATAGGAGCTCCTAGCCCAAAGTTCTCTAAGAATGGTAGAAAGCCTAAGAAGACAAGACATTGCACTAATCCTAAAAATTGTTGACAAATAAAAGAAAAGCAAAAAGTGACTTCTCTCTAAAAGATGGCAAGCTGAGAATAGGTAGTATGATACATGAAGGACAAGTTTGGGGGAATATATTTTCAGATATTAGTAGAAAAGAAAAGAATGAAGGATAGAGCAAAGATACACACTTAAAGAGTGGAATTTGGGCAAGGACCAAAAAATTGTTTTCGAGCCGATTTTTAGTAAAATCGGTTTTGATTGGGTTAGCTTGATTTTAGGAGAAGAAAAAATCGTTTATGCATCGACGAAAAATCGCCGATTTACACATGATTCGAATCTTTGCAGCAGCCGTGTTCACAGAAAAAGCCGTATTTTCCGAAATTTGCTTTCTGTTTTTCATGGCTCCAAAATATGAAAAAAGTTGCTTCTGAAGGATTCGAACCCATCCAAAATGCACACGAGTGGCACCCTTGACAACCCCGGCCATTGTTTTTTATTATATAGTGCAAATGTTTTATATTCTCTTATTATTTGTTTAATTTCATAATCCCTTTATAATATTTTATTTTATTTTTATTTTATATTATGTTCATAATATTTTTAGATCAAATATTAATTTGAAAGGAAAGAAATAAAATAATATCATTTAAAATTTAAGTATAATATATAATATTTTGAATCTCCTCATTATCTACATAATATTTATAATAATAACAAAAACAAATGAAATAATATATCTTTAACATAATAATATCACGAATAATATATTAAATATAATATATTTAATTTAATAATTACTAATCCATTTGATTTTAATCTATCTTAATTAAGATATGAATCATTTCTCATAATCTCTATATCTAATTAAAATATGAAAAATTTTAATATGAATATTTTGTAAAAATATCATAGATATTTATAGATATTTCCGATATTTCGATATTTACGTGCGATCAGTACGATATATCGTGTTTACCGATATGCAGATCTGAATTGGGTAAAATGTTTAGCTAAATTCTCCCACTTATCACCACAATTACCAAAGCCAAATTCTACAAGCCTAAAAGACCTAATTGATCTTGAAAGTGGAACTTGCCTACATTAGTGGAGATTAATATGAAAAACAAGCATATGGGACCTTAAAGAACCAAAAGAAATTGCATCCACTGTGTGAAATTCCAGAAGATTAGCTAATCTTATAAAGGAGGAAGGGAATGAAAACCAACACACACAAAGATCAGGATTAATTGACTAAATTGTTTACATTTCAGAATTCATTAGTTTGTTTGTGACAATAATTGAAAATTTTCTGTAGTCTGAACTAAAAATTGAATTTGAAATTAAGTTGCAACTAACTAGTTTCAATTCAAGTTGTAGATTTTCAGTGCAAAACAGAAAAATGTCCTTAAAAATAAAGCTAAATTGTTTGAGGACAAACAAATCTTCTTTTCTTTGCTTGGGGACAAGCAAAACTTTAAGTTTGGGGGAATTTGATGATTCTTAAACTCATCTACTTTTAATCCATTTTTCTGGCTTGTTTTTAGTATTTTTAGAGCTATTTTAATGCCAAATTATGGAGTATTTACAAACTTTGTGTTTTGCAGGTATTAACTCAAAAAGGAGATATTTCCAACAAGAAAGAAGAAGAAAACAACAATTTTAGCAGTCCATGCCGCGACTGAAATTTGTGTCACGACAAACTTCCAAGCTATTACCAAAGAAAACGTGTCGTAACAACATTTCTTGTGTTGCAACAGCATTTCCTGATTGTTGACAATTGAGCTAGGTCACGACAAAAGCCAGCAGGTCGCGATAGAGAATGGAAAAGGGCATATATTTAGTGATTGGATTCAAATAGTTTGTGTTGTGACATAATGCTGAACAGAAGGCAGAATATCTGTCTCAGCCGGAACTCTCTTTTATTATGACATATTAGCCATAACATGGAAAAGGATTTGTTCAGGATGAAAGATCTTTGAAGAAGAAGTTTAGGTCATGACAAAGGGTGCTTAATGGATGAACTGAACTGGTTGCAACAAAGAGAGTCAATGTTGTGACATACTTCAAGCTTAAAAGGTGTTTTGATTATCACGACAGAGATCTTTAGGATTGTGTTGAAAATTAAGCTGACAGAGAAATGAGAGGTTGCGACACAGCTCCTAATAGTCGTAATGAGAAGTCTACAAACAAAATGCAAAGAATTCGTGTGCGCGACCACGAAGAACTCTATCATGACAGACTTTTTTACTGGAGTCTGTGGGATGACGACTAAATGTAGTACACAGTGCCTGATAAGAACGAGTCAAAAATATTTGTCATGACATGTTTAGTCGACATCGGTTTGAAGAAATGATCGGTATCACTTTCGTGACATGAAAACTTTCGTTGCGACACCAACGAAGCTGCCCGAAGCGTATTTGCGACAAGGTATGTCGATGTTCGCGACATTCGTATTTGAGGAATGAAACGAGAATATTTGTCATGACAAGAGGCTTCTGTGTGACGAGTTATCATTGCGAGGAAAGAAGAATAATAGTAACAAAGGGTATCTTGTTACCACAGCTCGAAGGCAGAATGAGCACAAGATCTTCTGGGTGTGACGACATTGCTTGTTGCGTGAGAAACCATGGCAAAATTCAAAACTATGTGACATAACTTTAGTGCGCTGCGAAGGAAGACAACACTGGGCACAAGTTGGAGATTCATAAGAAGCATTGGAGATTAAGGGCCCCGGAAGAAAACACTACAGAACTCTATAATGGCAATTTGTGAAGCGAGGCGATGATCGACAAGAGCAGACAAAGTACGGGGAGTGAGAAGCTCATGCTTTTGTATTGTTTTATTTGCCTCTTTATTTTCTTATTTTCCATTTTCTTGGCCAAATTAGCATGACGATGTTTTTGTATTTATCCTTTGGATTAAAACGATGAGATTTGTTGTTTTGAGTTGAAGTGTGTTGAAATTCATTTACAATTACTATTTGAATCGCCAATGAAATCAAACAACGTGAAATTGTTTCTTGATTGATCACACTTACGATGGAATTTTCTTACGTCGATATTTCAGTATTTATCTTGTAATCAGTTTTAGAGAACTCCAGCTTCCTTCAAGGAGAGAAGATGCGAGTATTGAATTATGGTGTTTCATGGAGGTGTGGAAAGAGAAAAATTACACTTCGGTTGGGTGAATTATTTGAATAGTGTGGCTCTTGATATTAATTGTTCCCAATTTTAATGAAACTTATACCCATGAAGGACTATTGTTTAGCTGGATTTCCCGGGAGGCCTCAGGTGACACGAGGATGGAGATTCTTTGAGGCTTGAAGACTGAGTTCAGCCAGGGGTGTGTTGGGCTAATATTGATGAACCTAATGAGCTTTGAAAAGGTTACTTGGAATCATCCTTGAATTTTCTCATGGTTTGAGAATGGGTTACAGTGATATATCAATTTTAATCAATTAGAGATCTCTCCTTGAAGTACGGAAGAATGATTTTGAGTCTTGTGTTAGCACCCAGGATCTAATCAAGGAAAGAAAACTCTTTTAGGAGCGAGACACATCACCTGCCACTCATGTTTGTAGAGATATATTACAGTTGCCACTGTCTTAGGAAACCGAGAAATCTCTTTGATCATAAAAAAGAATGAGTATGTGAAGTATGGAAGAAAGAAAAATACCTTGAGATCTTCTGTTATATTCACAAGTAATTGATTGAGAGATCATGTTTAGAAGGGGCCAGACATGAAGACACTCTGCTCTGTGAAAGAAGAAATTATGGATTTAGGAGAATCCCAGGAAAGCTACTTACTACCTTACACCTCTTGACAAATTCACTACGATTCCACTCCACAGGAAATTAAGAATGAGAATAGGATGGCAAAGGGTGTGATTTCACTGACAATGAAATCCCAAATGTTGCTTCTTTTGTGATGATCTGGATTTAGTCAGTGTACATTTAGTATTTAACTCTTTCTTTATATTAAATGTAGGATTCTAGTTTTAAAATTCTTATTGGGTTACTACAAATTTTTCATCTATGTCTTCACTGAACTAGGCGTTCAAGTAATTATTAGAACTTGGTAGTTAGGGTGATTGATTTAAAATTCCTTTCCAGTACTTTGTGAAGACGATATCGGACTGCATAGGTCCACTTGGCCACTTATGCAGCCTGTGCCTTTCAGTTTTTAAAGACCAAAAATAAATTTTCAATTAGTTTTTATTGACAAAATTATTTTTGTATGAGCATATAACATTTTAGATTACGTATCAAGTTTAAAATTTTTACTATCTAGGGAGTAATTTTACAGTCCTTTTCTAATGAAAATGGTGCTAATAATTTGAATATGCACAACATTTTGGTTAACAAGTTTTTAGTACTTGGATTGGCAGGACCTGATTACTCATTTGGTGATAGTCAAATCTATAAATTTGATATACACACAAATTACACAGTAAAAAAACTATTTTTTTTGGGGCCTGACCCCAGGGCGTTTTCTTTTACATTGATGGGTTGGAAAATCTGTAGAGAGGGAAACTCACTCCTATGCAGGTTCTCTCTCTCTTGAAGTTTTGTTCCATCCTTTAGGTTAGATTCTTTAGATTTCTTAGTTTTAGGTTTGTATTTGTGAATTTTCTAGTTTGTAATCGAATATTGCGGGAAGAACAACCTTATAGAGTGTGGATTTTAACTTGGAGCTTGGGATTGAAGCCATTTGCAGTTTAACCACTGTTTTGTATGTCTATTTCTTCTCTTTCTTTAATTTCTACAACTTTGTGTTTGTCAACGACATGATTTTGTGGGTTTTAATGGCTGAAATGTTAGGCTAATCATTCTGTAGGGTTGGTTATCAGATTTGATGATTAGGGTTGTCTAATCTTTAGTTGGTTGCTTGATTTATACTTGATTTGTTGTGTTTGATGTTAGATCCTGTTAGTGTAGTTAGTGTATGTGTGGTGGTGGATCTTTGATCCTTTTACAAGGGTATTCCTTGTGACTCGGGAACTAAGTCCTTGAATCTGGCTCTAATTCTCTTAAGGCATAGATTGAGTGTCGGAGGCTAGTCAACCTAGTTAAGGGCTAAAAATTGAAAAGTCTAGTACTATGTGGATTTCACTAGAGGGGACATCAAACCCCATTAAATCTGGAATTACATATACATGCTTGTTGACTAATCCGAGCTTAGTCCGGGTAGCTCTATTATAAGGACGTAATTGTGACCAATAGAGCTCCTAAAGAAAGATGCCTTAGAAAAGTATCGCATTAGCGACCTAGAAGGACGTAACTATGAATAGGAATCTAATACGAGAAAACACAAAGGGGAACACAAAAGTGAGATCCTTGTATCATATCCTCAGACCAACCCAAGTCGTAATTCATTAAACACAAGCCTTACCTAGATGAATCCTTAGGCATCAATGATGATAACCAACCCTAATTCATCTATAAGTAGTTTTCCTTGGTTTTATTCAATTACTCCAGTTTTCATAAAGCATTCCTGTTTTAGTTTAGTTTAGTTTTTATTAGTTTTATAATTTCACCTCAACTCTCTTAGATACTTAGATAGTGAACTAAGCGAGTAGCCGAGGTACTCAATCCACCATATAACCTACAGTCCTTGTGGGAATGATCTCGGTTCATAATTGAAAACCATTTTATTACTTGTGCGACCCGTGCACTTATGGTTAGAAATAAACTTTTGGCGTTGTGCCTAAGACTTAACAAGTTTTTGGTGCCATGTCAATTGCCTAGCAAGTCACGACCATGGTGGCAATCACATTGATTTTGGCCTAAAACCTGTTTTTAGCCCATTTTCGACCTATTTTCGAGAAACCTATAAAAGAGAACACAATCTAGGGATTTGGTGAGGATTTTTTGAGTTTGGGAGTTCGAGGTTCCAACTTTGAGGGAGAGAGCCCTCCTTAGGGTTTCTCCCCTCTTGTTCTTGAAGGTGGAAGTTTGGACTTTGGAACCCGAGAGGAGGCTTGGTAGTTGTTCTTCAAGATTTGGGAGAAGAACTTAGGGATTTAGAGGAAGAAGACCAAGGACTCATCAACTTTCATCATTAGAGTTTCTTCTTCCCTTTTTCTTATGTTTTATCCTAATTTTGTGTTGTTCCAAACCTCTAATATGTTTTAATTCCATAGTCTAGGGTTTTGGTTGTATTTTGGACATGAAGCTTATATCTGCTTGTTAATTTTCCCTTTTTCTATTGTCTATTTGTGATTGTCACCTGATTCATGCCACAGTAGGTGTTCCGGAATCAACAAAATTTATAATCTAAATTCCTCCCTACGTAAGTAGCAAAGCTCTTGCCGATATAGTAGCTCTGGTCGAACAGGGGATGGAGTTTTCTTTGTACAAATGACTTACAATGAGCTTAAAGCGGTGAATTCAATTTGGATTTTGAGTTTGGTAAGCGATTGAGGTTTTGAGGTTTAAAGCGAAATAAAATAAGTTAAAATGTAAAATAGAACTCCTTGAAGTATTAGGTCATTGGGGTTGGATTCCTAGGGCAACTGAGGGTTTCCAGGGTCCTTTCCTCGCGTTGGGGAGGATGACCTATAGTCATCTCCCGAACCGGATCTTCATTTAGCTATAAAACCTAACCCTTAATAATTATCCTTTGAAAAATGGTACTCATTGAGCATCAGTGGTCTTCGACAGTGAAAAACAACTCTCCTTGACTCACCTTACAAGGGATCATAAATGATAAACAAACATCAATGGATCTTATTAAACATCCAATGAGCCCAAAGATTATCGAAGTAATAACCATTCAAGGTGAATCTAAGGATTTAAACCTACGAGTTAAAGGGGAAACACAAAAGCGCTGGTAGAGTACTTGTGTGCGAGCCAATTCCCAACCCTGACACGCCTTCGGATCCTACACTGCCTTCCCGCTTGAGGAGGAAGGGTTTCTAGCCAACCATCCCTTGAGTTATCATCCTCAAGGGGTGTTTGGTTGTCGAGAAAGTAAAAGAAAAGGAAAGAAAATGGGAGAAAAGCAAAACAGCAGAAAAAACTCCCGTCCAACGTTTTTATTAATGGAGAAGATATTTAACAGTGCTTGTCTGGGGCTTTTATAGCCAAACCCCCTTACAAATTACCAAAAAAACCAAAACTAAAAGCTATTACAAGGGACAAATTTGGAAGAAAACAAAAAAGGGAACAAAATGAGTCAAAACATCAAAAAAGAGGATGGTGAATAGTGCAGGAGACATGAACAATGCTGTAGGATGGAAATTTCGCAGGATGAAACGATTGCAGCACGCAAAAATTTTGCGACCTTAAATTCTGTATATCAATTTCTTGGCATTTTAAGCTCTTTGCTCCTTCTAGTCTCTAATGCATAATCTTGAGTTTGACTCGAATTCTTCGTGCTTGGATTGACTCAACAATTTTGGCCTAAATAGCTTGTAAAAACTGTAAAATTTGCCACGAAATGCGATCGGTAGCATAGCCGGGACCTTAATGTGCCAATTGGGTTAATTATGCTGATTAGTACACAAAAAGTACTCAAAACCTGCAATAAACATGGTTGAAATAGCGCACTTTTTGAGCAAATAACACCCCCGACCTCGCATTGCTAGTCCTTAGCAATGGAAGAAGAAAGAAAGAGAGAGAGAGCATACAAAACGAATCAAAATTATGTTCTAAAAATGGTATTTCAAAGGTTGTGAATGAGTATCATGCAACCCTCGATGAGAATCATTTGAAATACTTGCCCCGATAACTATCTCAAGAGAATGAATGCCATAGAAAATTGAGTATCAAAAGAGCCTCCTTCTTGGTGAATCAACGAGAGACTTCCACAAAAACCTTAAGTGTTTGTTTGATCAGTTCTCAACAATAAACTTCTGGCGCACTCTCCCCCGACCAAACTCTTGCCTCCACCTAGGACACTAACCAACCTACATAGATCAGGACCCACTCTTATTCCACAACTCTTTTTGTGTTGTAGGAACAAATGCTGATGTGAATCGACCTCACCCAGAAAACTCGTATGGGGATCTACCAATGACTCCCAACCAATTAAGGCTTAGGGCACTAAGTCATAAGGATCTTTTCGACCACTAACTCTTCAGGTTTCACCCCGGACTCCGAATAATTTGAGCTTCAGCGGCTACAACTTGCTAAGCTCCGCATCATATGCTACTTGAGCATAAATTGGTGGCTCCCAGTGAGTTGGTTTAAGGCTTGAGCTTCAAGACTCACCACTATCTACCTCCGGGCTGTACTACGGGTTCAAGGCAAAGTGTTGCAATTTTCTTCTTTTTCTTTTTGCTTTTTCTTTTCTCTTAACATGTTGGAAGACACATTGGCCTTATTCATGGGGTCCTTAACTATTAAAGGTGGTGACATGAAACTAGGATAGGTTTAGCAAAGTTTAGGAGGTTGGCGGTTTTTTCTTATTGTTGAGGCAGTGTGCACAGTGTGTGGTTAGCTAAAGGTGGAAGAAAAAGGTCAAAAGCAGTAAGGATTCAACTAATCATCCACTCAATTAGGCATGGAACCAATCTAACATAAATAAATTGAATGATGGTTATTTTCAAACCCTTGAGCTAGAAAACACAAAAAAAATGGGTGCAATTTTTGAAAAAGTAAGCTGTATAGTATAACAGCTTCATAAAAAGGAAAAACATCAAGCCACTAAACATCACAAATCGGGCTTGCTCAAAATAGTAACAAAAACATAAATAAATGCCACTTCCTTCGCTAACTCTCCCCTCAACCAAATGTCACATTGTTCATAATAGGGCTCGGATTGGAAAGTTAGAGAAGGAAGTGCTACGTCCTTGATGAAATGTACTCATTGTTGGATAGGAGACTTTGCAAGATTTCCATCGACAACTTATTCACTCCGTTTGGGCTTCAAATAAAAAAGTTAGGAGAAGAAAAAAGAGAAAAAAAGTGACCAGTTGGAGAAATTTTAAAATTACACACCTTTGTATTTCAAGGAGTATTTCTTTTCGGCTATGTTGGATTCTAAACTCTCTAAACCAACGGTACCAAAAACGCCTAAGGGTTCGAATGAGAAAAGTTATGTGGCCGAAACAAAATTGGAGTTCTGAAAATTAAGGCAGGCTACTTGAAACCATGCAAAATTTTTTATTTTTTATTTTTATAATAAATTTTTTTAATTTTAAAGTTTTAAATATATATATATATATATATATATATATATATATATATATATATACCCTCTCTATATATATAATTTCTGAAAAAAATTTCGCAGGTTGCGAAAAATTTTTGCAGGCTGTGAAATTTCTGTACTTTGCCTTTTGCTCCAAAAATTAAGCAAAAATCTGAAAAATTAAACACAAGAAAATTTTAAAAATTGCAGAAAATGAAAATTAAATAAACAAGATTAACTAAAGATTAGAAAATCTGAGAAAAGTCTAAAGAAATCAAAAAATAAACAAAATAAAATAACATAAAGTAAGAAAAATGAAAACAAAGAATCTGAAGCCATTTTCCCCCCAGGCCAGTCTCTCGACCTTTGGAGGCTGTACTTGGAATTGTTGGGAGCTTGAAATGCGTGAGTCAGGTGCTCAATATCGAACCAGCACCCAAAAGCCATTAGCTATGATAATACATTAATAGAGCAGCTGCCAATATCTTGATCTTGTTAGCAAATATTTGTATAAATAGCCACTAACATTTCTTGGCTCTTTATAAGCGGTGCAGATACAGGACCTTTCAGCTTTGGGAAGCGGAGTGTAGGTGCGTTATGAAATCTTCATTGAAGTGGATGTCACATTATTAATTGGTTGTTTTTTTTGGTTGGGCAGTGGCACTGAGTTCAGGTATGGGGATTGGTTGAAGGATAAGCTTTTGGTATCCTCCACTACTTCCTTTCCCATTTGCCTCCTCAGATCAGTGTATTATGGGGGAGTTCTTCTCCATGGATAGCGATGGCACAAATATCTAGGATTCTGACAATGGCTGCTGTTTGACGTGCTCCTCCACCATGTGGGTGTCCTTGTTTTCCTCTTGACTCTCTTCCTCTTGATGAACATGTTGATTGTGACCTTGAAGTGATTTACGTTTGTGAGCATGATCATTGCACATATAGTTGTCATTGCATTGTTTCTTTGAGCCCATCTACTTTTTGGACAGAGAGTTCTGTGTGAATTTTGACTCAATTGGGTGAATTTCTTCTGTTCTTCTACTGCGCGTCACCCACCGACTTAGTAAGGTTCAGTGTGCTTTCGATTGGAAGATATTGTGGTGGTTGAAATTTTGAAGGGATTAAACATCTTGTGGATCTGGAAAAGGTGCATATTGTGTAGGTTCTGGATTCCCGCCCAGGAGGGTTTAGGTGGTTCCTCCAACTAGGTTTGTAAGAATTTCCCATATGGTGCGTTTGTCGGAGGCACCATGCATGAGGGCACACCTAGTCCATGGAGGGTTTCATAGTCCCTCATGGACTTATATACGATTTCTCCAAGGGTACTGACCATGCTGTTCTTCCTCTAGATGTTCCATTGGCCTCAAACTAATATTCAATTCAAAATTAGGCTCTTGAAGAATACTGACTTTGATCCACTTGCCTTCTGGATTTCTAATCCACTGGAACATGGATTCCTGCAACAAAAAACAAATGGCAACACAAGCCAGCCTGGCCAAAAAATGTCCCGCAAATATATATATATTTTTTTTTTAGTGAAATGAAACTAAAAAATTGATGCGAAATATAAAAGAAATTCACTCGCATTTCTGTGGGATGAGGATCACAAGTGTTCCATACCGTCAAATGCACTTGTGGCCAATTATCCTTCGACAACGACATTTGATTCATGCCACAATAGGTGTTCCGTAATCAACAAAATTTATATCCTAAATTCCTAACGCTGTAATAAAGTTATCGCAAAGAGGTTTCTCTAGGGTCAAATACAGTGGATGAGTTTTCTTCGCATAAAATGACTTACAAATGAGCTTGCAAACTGTGAATTCAATTTGGATTTAAGGTTTGGTGCAAAAAAACAAGTGAGGTTGAGGGTTTAAAACTGAAAATAAAATAAGTTAAAATGAAAATAGAACTCTGAAGTGTTGGGGTCACTCGGGTTGGATTCCTAGGGCAATCGAGAGGGTTTCGTGGTCCTTTCAAGGCGGAGGACGACCTATAGTCATCTCTCGAATCGGATCTTCATTTAGCTATAAAACCTAACCCTGCCACTGTCCCTGAAAAATGGCAGCTCATCAGCATCGCGGTCTCGATGTTGAAATAATCCTCCTTGACCTTACAAGGGATCATAAATGATAACTAACAAACATCAATGGATCTAACATTAAGCATCCAATGAGCCCAAAAGATTATCAAGTAATAACCATTCAAGGTGAATCTAAGGATTTAAACCTACAGCTAAAGGAAACACAAACCGCCAATGAGTACCAAGTGAAACCACATGGAACCCCTCAACCTTCCTTCCCGATCCCGCACTCCAACAAATCCCTCTCCCCTTCAAGGAGGAAGGGTTTCTAGCCAACCATCCCTTAAGTTGTCATCCTCCAGGGGTGTTTGGCAGCTGAGAAAGTAAAAGAAAAGGAAAGAAAATGGGAGAAGAAAACACGGAAAACCCGCCAATGCTTTTATTAATGGAGAAGATATTTAATGTTGCTTGCCCTGGGGCTTTTTATAGCCAAACCCCTTTACAACACTAAAAACCAAAACTAAAAGCTATTATAAGGACAAATTTAAAGTGAAAACAAAAAAGGGAACAAATGAGTCAAAACGCAAAAAGCGTGATGGTGAATAATGTAGGACATGAATGCTGTCATAGGATGGAAATTTCGCGAAGATGAACAAAATAAGAACCGCTGAGCACTCATGAGAAATGGGCCAAATTTCTTGCGCCTAATTTCTTGGCATTTTTGCTTTTCTTTCCTTCGTTCTCGACGGTAATGTCGAGTTTGACTCGAATTCTTCGTGTTTGATCACTCAACAATTTTGGCCTAAATAGCTTGTAAAACTACAAAAATTTGCCATGAAATGTGATCGTAGCATTGGGCTGGACCTTAATGTGCCAATCAAGTTAATTATGCCGGGACAGTACACAAAAGTACTAAACCCGAAATAAATGTGGTTCAAAATAGCACTTTTTGAGCACAAATCATCACCTCTATTGAGTCATAATCGGTTTTGTTTACATATTGATTTCTAGCTAATCTCAATATGGTGAGTGGTTCCTTGCAAGATCTGAGAAAGGAGTAAGGAATTAGACATATGTGAATCAGCCTAATTAGCTAGGTAGTGTAGAAATTATTGGTAATTAGGAGGCGTGTGAGATTCTTGGGTCTTAAAGCATCTCTAATGCTTGGGTTGAGCTGAGAAGCAAGAAACCTAGTATTAGTTTGGTAGATTATCTGACCTCGAGAGAGGCTTTTAATTAAATTAGGCAAGAGTCACCTTTGAGAGTTTTTTCAAGAAACAATAGGATGGAATTTTGACATAGATATAGGAGGATTGTCCAATTGCACCAATTACTCTAGGATCTTCTCATCTCTTGGTATCCCTTAGTTGCACAATTCACTTGTTCGATTAAGCTTTCATTAGTTTAGTTTAGTTTAATTCAGCGCTTTTGAACTAAAATAATCGATCGCTTCGATATAAGAGAGAAGCATTATAATTTTGCATATATGTACCCCATTTCTTAAGGATCGATATCTCGTATTTTTAGGGTACACTTTATTACTTATTAAGGAGTACTTGCTCAGAATAGGCGTTCTTTTTATATTTTTCTGCATATTCTTAATTCAAAACACAAATAAGACTATCAAGTTTTTGGTTCCGTTGTCGAGGATTTGACAAGTCCTTGGTGCTACCCTAAAAATACGCCTGTCAATAATTCTTGAAGTATTGTCAAAAATTTCAAAAATCCCTAAAAACTTGAAAAAGTTTGAACAGTCTAAAAATATTTTAAAGTTTCTATGTTTTAGTTTTGTTGGGTTGTTGTTGAGAAGAAAGGTTGCTTAAGATGAAAAATGATTGAATTTTCTTTCACATAAAAGAAAATGAGAAATAGTTGAATGTAAAGCATAATGGTTTGACCATGTAGTTATAGACCATACCACATGTTCTTAGTATCTTTAGCCATAAGTCATGTACCCTTTTTAGTCAATATTGCTAGGTTTAGAGAAGAATTAGGTGAATATCATTTTAATTATCTCTTAAGACTCTAGAACTTGTTCAATTATCCCTTGAGGTGAAATCATAGACAACACGACCATTAGGAAATGATATAGGTCATTCTTGGATTGGTTGAGCCTTTCTAGCTAACCCTTTTATGCATTAATCTATAATCACCTAATATTGAGCCTTATTAGCCATTTTATGTCTTGAAAGCCAAGAATGAGCCCTTTGAACCTTTGTGTTAAATGTCCTTCAGTCAGAAGCCCATGTTTTCCCTAACGTATAGTTGTCAAAGTTATATCCTATGAAGACATGTAGTTTGAAGTTGGAGTTTGGTTGAAGTGGGTGAATGGTGAATGGAAAGAAAGAGGTTTGGGTAGAAAAAAAAAGAAAAAAAAAAAAAAAGAAAGAAAAAGAAGAAAAAGAAAGAATAAAACAGGGTGGAGTAATTTGACCTTGTAGCCTTCCTACCTTGAGCAAGTAAGTTCTTAGGGGTGTTCTACACCTAGTACCCTAAGGCCAACTGGTTTGAGAGTTACTAACCTAAAGTTTGTTAAGGGTAGGTAGAAAGCTTAAGAAGGTAAAGCATTGCACTACTCCATACCTTGAAGGCTATAAGAAAAAGAAATAAAGACTTGGTTTGCTTGCAAAAATGGTGAAAATAGTGGGAATCAAGCAAGTTTAGGGGAATGACTATGTGTTGAAAAGATGCAATGAGCCAAGTTTAGGGGGAAAGCTTAGGAAGTCAACTATAAAGAATGTGATATGCTAAATAATGGACAAATAAGTGGAGAAAAAGGAAACCATGTATGTTTTGGGTAAACTGAAGCCTAAATGACCTATTTAACCACCTTTACCTAAGCCATACATTACAAGATTTTGAAGACTTAGTTGATCCGAAGTGTTGTGCATTGCCTACATTAGTGGAGAATGATATACACAACAAGCCTAAGGAGTCCTACACACTCACTATGTGACTGAGAGATCCCATTGTTAAGACCAAAATATGTGATCACCCAAATTTTCAACACTGCTACCAAGAACTTATTCAATCCCCGGCAATGACGCTAAAAACTTGTTATGACCAAATCTAAGATACCAAATTTCTAAAACACTGCTACCAAAGACTGTGTTCAATCCCTAACAGTAATGCTAAACACTTTTTGAGACCAAATATGATGTAAAAACTGTTTTTTGTTAAAACTCATTTTGGTCTAAATCATTGCAAGTGCACAGGTCATATAAATAATAAAGTGGATTATAACTCCAGATATCATTCCCACATGGATTAATGAGAAAATCTAAAGATTAACTACTCTTACTACTCAGGAAAATAACTATTTGAACTACTGTTTTCTATGATTTGTGAAATATCTAACAAACTTGTAATGAAAATGCCTTTTGTAAAATTTTCTTCAATTAAATAAAATCTAAACACAAAGAATCAAAGATTTCAATGAGTAGAAATAACACTGGGAATAAAAATTAGTGTTATAATTATCGGTTGGAAGCAAGTTCAAGAACAAGTACTGTGAAGGACATGAATCCTGGATTTGTCTACAGCCACAGGTAGTATAGCTCTGGGCTTTAACAATTCTCCTCGACACTACACATTTGACTGTTTAGCTTACCATATTCCTAAACCAGGTTAATGGGTCTAAATAGCTACTTTTAGGAATTGATCCTCTTTAAGATTTGACTATTTTTCCAAACCAAGATTTCACAAATCTATCTTTAGGATCGAAGACCGCTTCGCCTCACGTGATGTGGTAACACAAGCCTTCTCCAATACAATTGGTACCTCGATCTGCAATTCATTAGAATGCTCTCTATTCTTGATTAGACTCTATGCTAACAAGGGATCAAGATTATTCTGCCACATTGAGATGAAACCTTTAAGAATTAAACTGATAAATCAACAAATGACCCTTGTTCCTCGGGAACATACTTCTGTTGTCACCTAGAAGGGAACCTTGAAGTTAGAGGTTAGAACATCACCTGTGATGCACCAGAGTGACACTCAGAGTTTATTAGTTCAAGGATATTAGTGCAATATACCCCCAAGTCACTGCTCCTTGCTCTAAAGTAGTCTGTGTCACTCAGAGGGATCCTGGAAATCAGAGCACGAATACAACTCTTTCTAGGTACATAACACTGATATTCAGAACAACTCATTACAAGAGTAATACCAATTTAAGAAATCCATTTTTCATACCCAAACATCATTTAATACTATAAACAATCATCAAAACACCAAATTCCTTCCCAGAGGGAGCTCATCCTTCCATAACTGATCACAAATAGCAATGACTAGTTGATCAAACAAATTCATTGAAATTGTCATCAAACTGAATAAATTGCATTTCAGAAAAATTTCCAAATTCCACTTGAATTCAAACAGAAATGAAACTTGATATACTATGATTTCAGCTCATATCTACTATTCTGATCTCAAAAAAAATAAATCTAGAAAAAAAATAAAAATAAAAAGAAAGAAAAATAAAAAAATAAAAAGAAGAAAAACATATATACAAAAGAGACTTCAATTCTTCCTAAAAAGCTCAAGGCTGGCTGAAAGCTCTAAAAAAATGTGCACAATACCCTTGGTGCTTCAATTTATAGGTTATGAAATGTTGGGCTAGAATTCTAAGTCAAATCAGGATTTCAATGCAAAGTTTCAGTTAATGTCTTCTTTGTTTCCGTGGATAAAGTTGGGTTCACGCCGCGACATCGGGCAGCCTTACTTCAGGTGTGTCTTCAGGCTTTGTTGTGGGCTTGGCGCGACATTTCTGACTCTCATCCTCTTGAGTCTTTGTCGCGACAAATGTAGGAAATGTCACGACAAAGTTGGTTTGATTCAATTTCATAGTTATCGTGACATGTATTTCTTTTTTACGACCAACATTGATGACTTACACTTTTATCACTAAAAAGGTTCATCGTGACTGCCGCGGATGTTGGCGGCTGTAAAATAATAACGTTTTTATTATCTTAGAAGTGTTGTCGTGACAAAGTTTTGAAATGTCCCGACATTCCTCATGCATTAAACTTGTCACTCTTTAGAAAGTTTGTCCTGACATCAGAATCTTTGTCATGACAAACTTCTCATGACTTGTATTGTTGATTTCTGGAGAGTTTGTCGCGACATAAGAATCTTTGTCGTGACAAAATTTTCTTGCATTGCATTGAACTCTTGCCAGCTTTTGTCGTGACAAATTAATCCTTGCTGTGACAATCTTCTTGTCTTCTATCCTTGGTTTTGTTGCGATAATCATTTCTATGTCGCGACAGAATTCCAGTGTTTCCTCAGTAGCTCTTCTCATTCTTTATTTCGACAGAGTTTTTGAATGTTGCGACAATATTTCTTCCTTCTAACTTGTATTGTGTCACGACATAATTTTGGAATGTCGCGATAATCTTCGGTTGTCTTCCAAGGGCTATTTTCAGCCTTTTTTCATGACAAAGCTGTGAAATGTCGCGACAAACATTTCTTTGCCTTATGTAGGAGTCTTCTTAATATTTGTCGAGATAGAGTTCTGATTGTTGCGACATTTCTTCTTGTATCTGCTTGAGGTTTTGTCGCAACAAAGATGTAATTGTCGTGACATTTAGCAACTTCCCGACTTAACAATTTTTTTTCTGCTTTTCTTGCTCTTTGTGCTTCTTTTGCATTAAAACCTTGCAAAACACAAATATTAGAGAAGATTCCATAATTCTGCATTAAATTGAACCTTAAACTCTCAAAAAATGCAAGAAAAATGGAGTTAAAAATAGATGAGCTTTGGACTCATCACCCATTCTAGTCATACTCATCTAATTCCATCTTAACTGCAATTGGCTAGAGGGGAGAGAATACACACACAGAGAGTTAAGAACTATGGTTTAGGTAGGTTCAACTATTGGTCAATCTATTATTTTTTGAAAAAGCTATTTTGAAGTTTTCTTTGTGTGATTTGAAGGTAAAATCCCTAAGGTGGTTTATCATTAAATATCTCAATACATGCTCAACATGTCAATCAGTTGTGCATAGGGTCACCTGATAGGCGTTTACGTAATTGTGTTTTTGCGGATAAGCAATAAAAAGTGCAAATTGCCCAATCGCGCAAGTATACGCTTGTCAAGTAAGAAAGTGTACCTAAGTACGGATATTGATCCACAGGGAAAACCTTAATCGAAGTATGCTAAGTACCAAAATTATAATACTTCTTTAATATTCAAACTAGCAATCGTGATGGCTAAGTGGAAATAAAAGCAGATTAAACTACTACTAATGTAACTGTGTGCTTCAAATGTAAGAGTGATCAAAAGGGTGCAAAGAGGTTAGGGTGTTGGAGGTGTTGGACAGTCCTACTATGTAATGCTACGGTTCTATTCCATTATCAAGTATACATGTTCTCTAAGATGGCTCTTATCTATTGTAATTAAAGCCTTTCTCAAGGTCATTTAACCTCCCTTTATCACTAGGTTTCTTGCTCGTTGGCTCAACCCCAAGCATTAAAGGTGCATGGAATGCAAACAAATCTCTAGCCTCCTAATTATTGATAATCCTATATTACCAAGTTTATTAGGTTAACCTAACTATGTCTAATTCTTCATTCACTTCTCATATCTTACAAAGAACCACTAACAAATTAAGATTGATAAAAAATTAATATGTTGATTTCAACCAAGCATGAGTTAATGATAAAACAAATATATATAAGATAATAATTTTATGAAAGATCAACACTTTAACATAGTATTCATATCCAAATCACTACCAACACCCTAAACCACAAAATTAGAACCTCATGATGTTTAGTTCCATTACAAAAGAGAAACAAGTCTTAATAATAAGGATAGAGAAAACTTCAAAGATCAAAGGAATGCCGGTCTCCAGGATTCTTCAAGTCTCTCTCTCTAAGATCGGCCTTCAAGTTCCTTTTCTCTATTCCAGGTCCAAGTTCCTCAAACCCTAGCACTACCAACGTCTTTTCACCCCCCCAAAATTGGATTCCCTCGTTCTTTTTATAGCCTCTTCACAAGATAAGGTTTGTTAAGTCCTTCCCGTTGGCCTGATTTCTACACCAATCTTCTCTAGGACTCCTACAAGGCTCCATTTCCAGCATTTTTCAGTATTTTTCCTATAAAAACCCAAGAAAACTAAATATTAGAATGTAATCAAAACAAGGTCATATATATATGAAACTGATCCCAAATCTCGCTAAATACCGGGCTTGTAATGAGTGTTTTTGGACACTCATCACACCCTCAAACTTAGCTTCTTGCTTGTCCCCAAGCAATAAACAGACTCTGAACTAGACACACAAGAAAATAACATACGAAACTCAACGACACGAGGGTGATGCACATGTTGCCAAAAGGAAGGATCAAAATGAACTGAATTCACAAATCTTGCCCTTTGTTTCTAATTTTGAGGATCCTTAAGGTTGTTCGAATTTCGAAAGAATTCAGCTGAACACGGTTCGGTTGACATATGACTCACCTCCTAGGTTTTCGATGGCCTTTCCCAAGAAGTCTATGTGCATTGGATGCATGATCTCTAGCATATAACTCGGTTCTGGGACCCCCAAACTTGAATTCAACTTGCCTATTTGGGAAAGTCTAACTACGAAAGGATAAGAACGAACCATTTTTATTCATACTAACCTTACTCACCATGAACTAATTCTAGTGCCCCGTAAGTTTTAGTTGAGTGTTCCTGTAGCGGGATTCGTTGGTGACTCCCCACCAGCTGGTTGGCAACTTCGACATTTAGTTCCCTCGAACTTCAATTCCAAACACCTCAACCAAACTCCAAGGGCCCTAGGCCAGGGAAATTTCCATCCCCATCCCATGTAACAGTGAATAATGGCTCCTGGGCCAGTTTGGTCAGTGTGGCATTAGGGCTTTGAAAAGCCCCTCGGAATTTGCTCGAGATTCTGACTAGAAGGTCCCACTTATTCTATTCACACTTTCTTTTTTATTTTTCTCTTTTCTCTTTTTTCTTTATTTATTATTTTTTAATAGATGGGGCTCGATGGCAATCCTCTTTTTCTAAGGTGTCCCATCACTTGGGTGTTTAGAAAAGCCCAAGGTTCGTTGAACATTAGTGAGCCGGGTTCGGAGCCTAGGCATACCCTGGAGATCACATGTTTGAGTGTGGTAGATTAATCTGGAATTGGTTTCTTGAACACCAAGGAGTGACGCACTATGTCATCCCTACCTATCCTAGCAAGTAATTCCCGAACATCTAACAACCTAAGGATCCTTTCTTGTTACGTGGACTGTGTGTTTCAAAAATTTGGAGAGGTAAAAAAGATCCTTGACTGGCAATCATGGCATCACTCACACATACTACCTAACACAACCCTAAACCATGAAATTAAACTGAGACATCCTAACACACAAACCTAAACGGAAACTGTGAAAGTACGAACATAAACATAAATAGAAACAAAATACAAAAACATATCCTAAACAACGAACATAAACATAAACATATCCTAAACAACAAAAGTAAATGATGCCAACCCGACCACCCACAGTCCCCCCCACCCCCTAGAAAAAAAAAAGAATAGACAATGTCCACATTGGCAAGAAAAGAAAAGGAGGATGGGAACTCCCGCCGCATCCCAAGGATAATCACGGTGAATGGAAGGCCGCGTACCGGGTGGGTCGGGCCGCTGGATGACTTCTGTTGGCTGGCGGAGGACTACATAGCGCATGTCGCCTCAGAGTGCAATCCAGGTCTCCGTCATGGTGGCCCGATACTCCTGGGTCTCATCCTAGAACGCATCAAACCTGGAAGTGAGGTCCTTAACGTGGTCCTCTAGGGTAGGAGAAGGACTGGGGACATTCGGATCGCTGAGGTATGGAGGTGGTGGACGTGAGGTCGGTTGGCCACCACCAGGGTCTCTCATGCATGCCAAACAAAGTTTGGTATGCTGTTAATTCCTCCTCGTCCAAAGGTTCATGACCTAAGTCGTGAACCGCTCTGACGTAGGAACGCTTGACTTATCTTCTAATGACGCATGGCCTTAATGGATGGATCCAGTCTCATTATCCTCTACCGCACTTCGCATTCTTGCACAAGCCATAGATGAGAAAGGGTGCACGAGGTTCATTTTGGCGTCCCGGTTATAGAGGATGGTGTCCTCTATGACCTGATCAACATCAAACGGGATGTCCTGAATGATGACGAAATTGAGCAATGCCCGTTTTATTGTCACCTCGCAAACATTCGTCGTTGCAATGAGATGAGAGATGATAAAATAGTGCCACACCTTGGTATGTAAGCCAAGTGTTTGGCCTTGAAGTGCACAGCGTGCCCCTCATTGTTTAATTTCCACTCAACTTGCCCATTTGTCAGCATCCTAAGGACTTCCGAGTAGTTAGGGTTTTTGTAAAGCCGATCATAGGCCTCGGGGTTAATCGGCTTAAGGTTGTAATAGCGGTTGATAGACTTCACACTGAAGTCTACCAACACCCCACAGACTCGGACCTTCTTGAGCACATGAGCTATTAGGTTGGTGTAGAATTCTCGCACAACCATCGTGGCAGCCGGCCTTGGGGGTTGGCACAATGCACCCCACCCCTTCCTAGTGATGGTTTTTCGGAAAAAATCGTCGGGATGTTGGAATCCCTTCTCCTTAATGAAGGTGTGATTGACAGAGATGAGACTGAACTTCTCGACCGCACTCTCATTGACAAATTTATCGTGATCATAGGACGGAGAGGGTTCTTCACTGGCCTGGTTACTTTTCGAGCTCATTTTTTGCTTTTTGCTCGACATTGGGCACGGGCTAGGGTCGCTGTTAGATGATCTTGAAGGCGAAAGTACGTACTAGTAGGCTTCCACACCCCTATTGGGATTGCACTCTACCAAAATACCCAAAGGAATCACCCAAAACTCACTCAGGCCAACTAACAAAAACTTAACGGGCACTAAGTGGGATGGTGGTCTTGATGGAAGACAAATGGGGCTAGAACCCCCAACCAACCCTAGGGTACCTACTTAGACACCAACAGCCTAAAAACAGAGGCAGGAGGATGAGATCGAGACCTGGACTGAGCCAAAAAAATCAACTCGGAAGAGAGGTCTCCAAATGATGGTGGACCTGGGGTTTACGGAGCTAGGATGTGCCTAGGGCTTGGGAGGCTGCTAGGGATGAGCTTTGGTAGAGCTTTGGATGGGATTTAAACGGAGTACCTACAAAAAATCAAGAGCATATTAGGGTTTTCAAAGTGACGGAGTGAGATTATGAACGTTTATGTCCATAAAAACAAGGCAATGTCGCGACGTTCGGGCCAACGTTGTGACATTGTAACCAATGTCACGACATTGCAGAGAGGCTTTCTTTTCAACGTCGTGACGTTGAGTTTGAACGTCAATACATTCTCGAGAGGTATATTTTCAACGTTGAGACATTGAGTCCAACGTCGTGAGATTCCTGAAATGCTTTCTTTTCCACGTCACGACGTTGAGTCCGAACGTCGCGACGTTCCCGAGAGGTATATTTTCAACGTCGTGACGTTGAGCCCAACGTCGTGACATTCCCGAGACCATCAACTTGGAAATTTTTACAAAAATTTTCTAAGTGTAGAAAACTCCCTGCAGATCTCGCCTACTCCTCCTAAGCCCCCGCACAAAGCTTCCATGCTATCTTCTCAGTCATGAAGCAACCTTGAGCCCTCGAAACACTGCAACACAAATACATCAAAATCAAACATGTAAAATCAAACCTAGCAAACTTAAAAACAAGAAAAACTGACGACCAAAATAATTTAAAGACTTGGGTTGCCTCCCAAGTAGCGCTTTTTTTACTATTGTTAGCTCGACCAAGCTATGTCTCCCTAATTGGTGCCCAACCATAGAAAACTTCTAGCCAACAAAAATTTCGTGATCCCAAGCATTGTTTATGTTGGCTTCAAACTTGTGGTAGACTTGTGTTTCTCGAATTGACTACCAAGATAAATCTTCACTAGCTGCCCATTCACCTTAAATTGACCTCTCTCAGGATACATTAGCTCGACACTACCGTATGGGAAAACTTGGGTGATCACAAACGACCTAGACCATCTTGACCTGAGTTTTCCCGGGAACAATTTAATCTTGAACTGAATACAATACTTGTTGTCCTTGCTTCACCATATGCATTAGGTGCTTGTCATGCCACGCCTTGGTCTTCTCCTTATAGATCCTTGAACTGTAATATGCATTATGCCTAAGTTCATCCAGTTCATTCAACTGGAGCATCCTCTTTTTCCCGGCCATTTCGAGATTCATGTTCAGCATTCTAGTTGCCCGCTTTGTTCATGCTCGCTCTATAGGTAGGTGGTACGCCATCGTAGACTCATTTGGTATGGGGACATTCCTAAGGGGGTCTTAAAAGCTGTTCGATAAGCCCATAAACAATCATCAATTTTGTTCGCCCAGTCTTTCCTCGTCACATTAACTCTCTTTTCTAAGATTTTCTTGATCTCCCTATTCAACACCTCATCTTGCCCATTGCTTTGGGGGTGGTATGCAAGTGACACCTGATGCCTCACCTCGTATTTGGCCAGAAGTGATGCAAATAGCTTGTTACAAAAATGGGAGCCTTCATCACAGATTACCGCTCTAGGAGTCCTGAACCTTGAAAAGATGTTACTCCCGATGAAACGTAGTACCACTTTGGCATCACAAGTAATGGTTGGAATGGGTCTTCCTAGAAATAACGCTTCCCTTCTGTAAAGAATCTCTTCTTTTGCTGAAATGTGAGGTCAGGTGGAATAATACCGGTAGAAAGATAATTGACTATGTTGGCAAACCATGGGGATGTTTTAGCATGTGACAAAGTTAGTATCTGCTCATCTGGGAACGTGTCATCAATATGCAAATGATGTTTCTACACTATTTCTGGCGTTTCCAGTCTTGATAGATGATCGGCTACCATATTTTCGGAACCTTTCTTATCTTGAATCTCCACATCAAATTCTTGCAATAGGAGCACCCACCGAATAAGTCTAGGTTTTGCATCTTTCTTAGTCATCTAGTATTTGATTGCGTAATGATATGTGAACACAATAACTTTGTTTCCTATAAGATAAGGTTTGAATTTGTCAAAGGCAAACACAACAGCTAACAATTCTTTCTCTGTTGTGGCATAATTGAGTTGCACATCATTCAACGTTCGACTGGCATAATAGATGATATAGAAGACTTTTTCTTTTCTTTGGCCCAAAAACGGCCCCAACTACAACGTCGCTTGCATCGCACATAAGTTCAAATGGAAGATTCCAATCTGGAGCGACTACTATAGGGGCCGAGGTCAACTTCTTTTTTAGCAACTCAAAAGCATTCATGCATGGCTCATTGAACTCAAATGGAACACCTTGCATAAGAAGATTAGACAAAGGTTTTGAAACTTTGGAGAAATCTTGGATGAATTGTCTATAACAACCCGCTGCGTGGCCAAGGAAAACTACGCACCCTTTACTCGATGTGGAAGAGGCGCTTCTCATGATCTCAATCTCGTTCACAACCTCACTCCTTTCTCGAATACGCTGGATGTCCCAATACTATGCTCTCTCTCACCATAAAGTGGCACGGCCTCCCAATCTTAAAACTATTAAATCGTTTCCATGCAACTTTTCAAGATTAACACGATTGAGGTAGTCATCAAATGTAGACCCAATCACTGAGAAATCATCCATGAAGACTTGAATGAATTTTTTGACTATGTTCGAAAATATTGCCATCATACATCTCTGAAAGGTTCCTAGAGTTGCCATCACCAAATGGCATTCTCCTAGCCAGTACCATAAGGGCATGTGAAGGTGGTCTTCTCCTGATCTTTTGGAGCAATGGTGATCTGATTGTATCTAGAGTATCCATCCAGAAAGCAGAAGTACTCATTCCCCGCAAGTCGATCTAACATCTAATCAATAAATGGAAGTGGAAAATGGTCCTTTATGGTCACTTTGTTCAGTATCTAATAGTTAATACAAATTCTCCATCCTATAACTATTTTGGTCAAAAGCAGTTCATTTTTCTCATTTATTATCACTGTAGTTCCTCCTTCAAGACCTCCGAATGGCTCACCCATGAACTGTTAGGAGTATTTGGCATATCATCCCGCATCTAACCATTTAAGTACTCCAACTACCGCCATCAAGGATTTAAGCACTGGGCATCCACCGTTGGTTTGCATTCTCACAATAATATCCCCGTGCATAAACATAGATGGCTCGATCCCTTATATTAGCTAGGACCATTCAATCGCTTCCTTATGCTCCTAAGGAGTTCAATACCTCTCCTCCATGTTAGAGAGGGAGGATGAAATGATAACTAGTAATGTAGATTCCTCCCCAAGATAAGCGTATCTCAAATGATCGGGGAGTTGCTTCTTTTCCATAATAGGGGGTTTCTCAATAGAGGGAGTCAATAAGCTTGGGCTAGCTTCCAAAGATTTAAAGTACTTTCTTCTATTCGGGCCGAACAAATCTATCCATTTTACATACTCCTGAACTGTCTCATCTTCACAAGAGGAAGGGTCATCATGAGTCAGGCTAGTCTTCAATGGTTCTGAAGGAACCAATTGGTTAGACATTATATCCTCTAGCATGTCCACTCGGAAGCAACTGTCGTTATCATGTGGATGCTTTATGGCATTGAAAACATTGAATGTCACTTCCTCTTCTTGAACTCTCAACCTGAGTTCAACCTTTTGCACATCAATCATTGCCCTTCATGTGGCTAAGAATGGTTGTCCCAGGATGATTGGGACCTCTTTATCTTCTTACATATCTAGAATGATAAAATCAGCAGGAAAGATAAATTTGTCCACTTCATTAACACTTCTATGATACCACGTGGATGAGTTAAAGCGATCGATTCGCTTAATCGAAAAGTGACTATCGTCGGACACGCTTCTCCCAATTTCAGTTTCCTAAAGATCGACCATAGCATAAGATTAATACTCGCAGCTAGATCACACAAGGCTCTTTCAAATACCACATTCCCAATAGCACATGGGATTGTGAAGATACCTGGATCTTTCAACTTAGGGGGCAACTTCTTTTGCAATATAGCACTATATTCTTCTGACAGAGCGATAGTCTCATAGTCTTCCAACTTCATTTTCTTAGAAAAGACGTCCTTCATGAATTTCATGTATCCCGACATTTGCTCAAGTGCTTCTCGTGAAATGGACGTTGATGCAAGCTGGAAGATAAATCAGTGATCCCCACTGAAGTATCCAATATGTTCTTCTCAATCTCACGGATACGGGATAATAGGCTTCTCACTCGCGCCATAGGCTTCCTCGAAGCTCAACTTTCTCTCGTGTGTCCGAGACCGGGTTTCTTGCATTTCAACTTTTCAGCATCATCAGCGACTCCCAGACCGCTTCTCACTTCCCGCTAGTGGTTTTCATCCTCTCGGGGCTTTGAATCAGACTGTTCCAAAGTCTTACCACTCCTAAGGGTTAAGGCTTTGTAGTGCTCCTTTCCTTCTCTCCTTGCTGACTAAGTACTAGGTAGATTTTCGTGTTATTCTCACCAATAATGAAGCCATTGCCCATTCGACTCTCCAAATTTCCGGAAATGAGTTGCTTGATTGTTCAATGACGTCATAGTCTCATTCTCGAACTTATCATGTGACTTCATCATATTCATATGCATATAAGCTAACTGTTCCATTTTCATATCTAGACTGAATTTCCTTCTTAAGGTGGTTGAGAGGTTTGGCTTGTCTGTTAGATTACCCACATTATGATTTTCCCATGAAAAGTTAGGATGGTTCTTCCACCCCAGATTGTAACTTTGACCATATGGGTTGAAGTTATGATTTTGAGGGAACCTCTCCATATATTGAGCCTGTTGAACAGTCGAATCTCCCATGGTATTCATCATTAGGCACTGAGCAGTGGGATGGGGTCCATGACATTGCTCGCATGCAAGTGGGCTTTCTTCAACTTTATGCATAGATAATTGAGAACCTAATTTTTGAGAAGCTTGTAGTTGCTTTGAGAGTGTAGACACTTGAGCAGATAAGTTTATGAACATGTCTAAGTCAAACACCCCAATTGGCTTCTTCGGTACTACTCTCTCAACTGGCCATTGACAATCATTCAAGGCTATGTTCTCAAGAATTTGATAAGCCTCCACTTCATTCTTCCCATAATCGCTCCTCCAGCAAAAGCATTAATAAGAGTCCCAGTGGGACGATTCAAACCATTGTAGAAATGATGGACTTGCATCCATTTTGTGAAACTATGGTGAGGGCATTTTCTCAACAAATCTTTGAACCTCTCCCACGCTTCATAGACTGACTCTCCCTCATATTGATAAAATCTACTGATGTCAATTCTCAACTTTACCGCTTTTGCTAGTGGAAAAAATCTAGCCAGAAATTTGTTCGATAAGTCATCCCTTGATGTTATTGAATCTGGAGGTTCTGAAATTAGCCAATGCTTGGCTTTCTCCTTCAATGAGAATGGGAACAATCTAAGCCGAATAGCATCATCTCTCACCCCATTATATTTCACTGTATCACACACCTCCAAAAAATTTAGAACGAAAGTATCTGATCCTCATGTGCGAGCTCGTGAACTCGAATTCTTTACAAGAATCGGAGAGAGATAGACACTCGAGCCTAAGTTGCTCACTTGTATTGCTAGTTCCCAATCACGCTTGGTAACCGCAGATGGGCAAACCATATAATCTTGATAGGTGGCAACATAGTATCCATATTCACGCATCGACGTATACGACCCCCTCTAGTCGAACCAACATCGTCGTCTCTATTTTCTTCCATCGGTCCCATAGGTAGCTGTTCCATTATGGCTACTTCTCTCTTGTCCCTTAGAATTCTTCTCAAAGTTCTCTCAATTTCAGGATCCAAAGGAATAAGAATTCCAACAGATTCCCGTCGCATACAACCTAATGTACTTGCAAGTTTTTTTCACAAAACAAAGAAAAAATAAAGTATAAAAAATTAAATAAAAAAAATGTCTGAAGTACTAAACAAGTACTTAGTATTGATATTAGCATAAAAACCATGAATAAATAGAAATTTCCTCGAAGAATAGCGCTAAAACTGATGTGCATTTACGTAATCGTGTTTTTGCGGATATGCAATAAGAAGTGAAAATCGCTAATCGCTGCAGCATACGTTTATCAAGTAATAAAGTGTACCCAAGTACGATATTGATCCATAGGGAAACTCCAATCTGAGTATGCTATAATTAAAATTATAATACTTTTAACATTCAAACTAGCAATCATGATGGCTAAGTGGAAATAAAAGCAGATTAAACTACTACTAATGTAACTGTGTGCTTCGTATGTAAGAGTGGATCTCAGTTGTTGACGCCCTACTATGTAAGGTCATCGCCTTATTCCATTATCTAGCATACATGTTCCCCCTCCAAGATGGCCTATCTATTGTAATAAAGCCTTCTCAAGGTCATTTAACCTCCCTTTATCACTAGGTTTCTTGCTCATTGGCTCAACCCCAAGCATTAAAGGTGCATGGAATGCAAAGAATCTCTAGCCTCCTAATTATTGATAATCCTATATTACCAAGTTTATTAAGTTAACCTAACTATGTTTAATTCTTCATTCAATTCTTAGATCTTACAAAGAACCACTCAAACATTAAGATTGATCAGAAATTAATATGTTATTTCAACTAAGCATGAGTTAATGATAAAACAAATATATATAAGATAATAGAAATTATGGAAAGGTTAAATACTTTAAATATAAAGATCTGTGTCCAAATCACTATCAACACCCTAAAACACAAAGAACCCATATGTTCTTCAGTTCCATTATAAAAAAGAGAACAAGTCTTAATAATGCTGATAAACTTCAAAGATCAAAGGAATGTCGGTCTCCAGATTCTCTGCCTCTCTAAGATCTACTTCAAGTTCCTTCTCTTCTCCGTTTTGCATCTAAGCTCTCAAAACCCAGCATCACTAATCGTTTCCATTATTAATATAGAAATCCACTAGTTCTCATTTAGATTTCTGTCCCGAGATAACATTTTCACTGATAATTATTCCCTTGCCATTTTTGTAGTGTGTGGAATTGTCAATTAGAAATAGATTTGGTAAATAATTATTGTTTCGATATGAATGCGACTGATGAATTAGTGGTTTGTTTCATTACTTATTTGCATGAAAATATGAGCCTTGTCTAACAATTAGATGACCAATCTTCATTTATCCAAAGAACAACAACAAAGAAAACATAAACCATCATGAAATAACTTAGGAGTTGTAGCATTACTTGAACCCAAGCTGAACTCAGAGAAATGCAGAGGTATATGTATTTCACCTGGCTAGGAACAAATAAAATGATTTGAAGCTTTGTATATAAATGTTGAGTCACAGAAGTCTTAAAGAATGCGACATGGTCCACAAATTTTGAAACCCTGAAAGGATTAGTAATGATCTTCCGATTCAAATTTAGGATACGGTGGTCCTGGGAACGATTATTGTCGAAAGTGGAATCCTAAAAACAAACCTAAAAAGAAGTGATAGAGGCCATCTTTGAGCCTTCTGGTTTCCGCTCTGGGCTCCTCACTATATGCTGTATACACTCTAGTCCCCCGAGTCTGAGCTAAACATGCCTTGATTTCTTCACTAGTGCTGAATTAGAAAACCCAGTCCCTCCTCATGGTCCTCAAGAACCCTAAATTATCCAGCCTTAAATAACAAGCAGCCTATAAAGAAAGAACAAGCTGAGGGAAGAGCTTTTACATTACGTGTTACAGTAGGAGGAGAAGAAACAACTTGAAGAACTAGAGAAAGAAGTGTAGATCGATAAGAGGTGGAAGAATAAGTTTTGTCTTCAGGGTCATCTCCCCTCAATAATTAAGCCTGTATAGGTGTTTCAACAATTTGTTCCTAATACGCCAACTCCAAGAAGGGAGTTACAGCCCAAAGTTCTCTAAGAGGATAAGCTCAAGAAGAAACACCGCATCTTATTCCCTTTCCTAGAAAGCAAAACAAAGAGTTTCAAAAGGGAACCGCCCGAGCAAGGCATGGCAAACTAAAAATATTAAAAAAATAAAATTTAAGATTTGAGAGAACTTGTTAGGCCAAGGAAGAAAAAGGATGGTTTTCAAAGGTACTAGATAAAAGAAGAGGAATCCGTAATTTGCAACCAAAATTCTTCCAATTACTTACCTAATTACCGTCACATTACAAGTTTAATTTCCTAATACATTCCATTAGAGATGACCACTCCGAATTGATTAAAATCAATTGGTAACTTCTTCATACTTCCTAGGGGTACCTTAATCCATGTCACCTGTATTCATTATTATTTCTTCCATTTCTTCCATTTTTCCAAATTTTTAGCATTCATCCAAAGGCGATTCAACCACACTAATCAAACCAACGCTCCTAACAACCCCCGGGGCCTAACCCTCTCCACATGCATCTCATTTTCTTTTCAAACTTTTAATTCCATTAATTTTCAAGCAAGCTCATAATGTCATTAAATCAATTAAAACCAATCAAACAGATCACTCCATTAACATCCAAGGTTGACCTAAATTTACAATCCTCGCAATTCCATTTCTTCTTTCATTTCTTAACAAAATCTGTAATCATGTCAATTAATAGCTAAAGCCTAATATAACCCAATTGAAGGTTTAGATAGATAATCACAAAACTCTTAATCCTATTACCTTAAGAGTTTTGTGTTCTGATGTTAATCTTGAATTCCAATGAAATCTCTTGTTCAAATTTACATGTGCTATTATGCCAAGAATTACTTTACACCATCATATAACCATCGATTAACCTTCAATTACATAGACTAGTAAGGAGATCTCACCTTAAAACTTATTCTTCAAATTTAGGATTTGAACTAGGTTACCTATGACATGGATGCATTTGAAATGTGACTTAAAATGGACTGCATCACTTGAATGGCTTGTGAGGGGCTGAAATTTTCTCCCTTTGCTTCCCTTTTTGCTTCCTTTTGCCTTTCAATTCTTGTTCCAACCATATAAGACCACAAGCCAATTCAAATGCCCTTTAATGATCCTTTTTTCATGCCTAATTTGCCCTCCAATTGTCCTTAGATTAACAACATGCCATTGGTTAGGATCCCCAGACATAATTATCTATAAGTGTAACCACATAGTCCTAAAAGCAGTTCAAGATCACTTATGCTCCATAGAATCCCACTAACTTTGTCCCATAAGAAGCCAACCACTATGTGGTTTGCTAACACAACATCTCTTTTACTAACCTTAGTTAACTTTTAACTAACCAGTTAAAGTTTGACTTTAGTTAACTTTAACTCATCCATTAACCATAGTTGTTAATTCAATTTATGATAAATATCAAAATTTATGGGAAAGCCTCATAGGTCCATTTTTAATCACATGACTCTAAGCTATACATGTGCAATCATTCTAATTCGTTTTGCTTTGCTTTTACTTAAAATTAGGTTTATCATTAAATGAATTAAAGCCTCCTGAAAATAATACCCCCATACCTGATAAAATCTGGCAATATTCCATGATCATTCAACTATAAAATTGACCATGAATACTTTAATTAAACCCATTTGGGAAAAACTTAGGGGTACATGAAGAGTTTTTAAACTACTCAGAAAATGGCATTTTTGTCATAAATCACATGCTGTAAACCCTTGAACTAATTCATGAACTGCTTTCAGTTTTTAGACTCAATAGCTATTATTCTAAACATTTTCGATGTTTAGCACGTTTTAAATACTATTCATTTGACCGTTTTTACTAAATATAAATTTATCAAAACGAAATTTTACTTATTCATGTAGAAACAAATTCATTTTACCTTATAGCTTATTTTTTGATTTTGTGTCCTGATAATAATGTTATGATATAAATTTTTTTTTTTTTGAATCGCAACTGCTAGCCCATGACAGAGCAAAAAATGTCTACATAAAATGTGATGTTCGTTGTAATTATGTCGCAGAACAAAGAGAAAATTTGTCATACAACAACCTTATGCATTACCCGAGTCTAAGACCAACTTTGTCATGAAAATTGTTGCACAGTTTGTCCGGGCCAGAACATGACATCACACAGAAAAACATTGTCGTGAACATTTTAAAGTCAGTTAAATGTTGTCAACTTAGAAAAAAAATTGTGCCTAATAGACTTTTTGTGCTTTAAAAGGCTAAACTCGGGGTTTTTTTCACTATATAAAAAACAATGTTGTGACTAAAGTTTAATAAATAAATAATGCGACATTGGAACAAAATTTTCCTATAATTTCATGAATTGTTATTTTTCAATCATAAACAGTTTAATAAGGCATTCACTCATGTCACCAAATATGTCTGTGAAAACTCATCTAATCATCAAAGAACCTCAATTCAAGTATGAACAATCATATTTATCGATTCACCAATACACTTCACTGTGATGATATTGTTATATCTAAAAGAATGAAAACAAAGCTACTATTCATTTTTCCGTCAAACAAAATTTTACATTCCCCAAAACTTCAACTTATACATTAATATTAGCACAAAAAGTGAGGGAAATGGTATTCCCCTTGTGGTATTTTCGATATTTCAATAGAAAGTGTATTTAATAATATCTTACTTTATAATTTATCACATACCCTGAAAATCAGTAAAACAACAAATAAAATTTCAACATATAAATTGAACTAAACTTTTGACACAACAATTCTTAATATATTAAATTAACTATGAAAATTAAAATTTGCTTGGGTTGCCTCCCAAGAAGCTGCTTAGTTGAATTTCTCTAGCTAAACATTTGTTGCAAAATGTCTTATTTTTAGCAAAATTCTTCCTTCTCTTTCAAATTTAGTTCACTCTTCATTTATGTTCCCTCCAAGGTAGTGCTTCAATATCTTACCATTCACTTTAAATTCACATATAGAGACAGTTTTCAGTGTCACTACTTCAAAGGGTGCACTCGCTACTACTGTGTAAGGACAACTCCATCTTGACATCAGTTTTCCTAGAAACAGCTTGAGCCTAGAATTATATAATAGGACTTGTTCTTCGACTTTGAATTCCTTCCTCAAAATTTTCTAATCATGCCACTTCTTTGTCTTATCATTATAGATTTTGGATTTATCATAAGCTTCATTCCTCAACTCTTCCAGTTCATTCAATTGGAGTAATCTTTATTCTTTTGCAGCTTGAAAGTCACAATTCAGTTTATTGATGGCTCACATAGCTTTATATTCCGGTTCTAGAAGAATATGACAAGGTTTTCCAAATACAATTTTGGATAGGACACAATGCATCATCTAGCTTTATAGACCAGTCTTGTCTGCTTGTATTCACTTTTTTCTCCAAAATTTTCTTTATCTCCCTATTGGAAATTTCTTCTTGCCCATTTGACTAAGGGTGGTAAGCCAATCCCATTAAATGTTTGATTCCATATCTACTCATGAGTTTTGCAAAAACTTTATTTGCAAAATGGCTTCACTCATCACTAATAATTGTTCTGAGTGCTCTAAATCTGCTTAGAACATCATATTGTGGTCCACAAATTGGCCTAAACAATCCCAAATTTGCTTTGGTCATTTGGAGCTATCTTTTTTACTCTCAAAGATTTAAAAGTTTATTCCTTGGAATTCAATTATGGATTGTTAGAATCCTTTGCTCATGTCTACCTTCTTGTACAGGAACGGTAGCTTATTGATTTAATTTTATGTGCCAGTGGCCTCCATATCACCAAGAAGAAAGTTTTTGGGGTACATGATGTTGACCTCTTAATTTTCTTTTTTGTTTGTAGATGGGCCATCATGAAATGATTTAACACTTACAAACAAGAGGCCTAAAAGTTGGGACCCCTCTAAGAAGTTGGGTCCCCTCATTTCGCTAGTAGATATATGTTTGATGTTTTCTTAAACAATAGGAAGTTTCAGATAAAGGGATCAATTTTCATTCACAAAGTTTGTGGTACCTAAAACTATGGAATTAAATCAGCGGGATTACTTTAATTAATGGCTTGGCTGGGGGCTGTTTAAGGGGGTCCATTATAATGACGAGATCTTGCCTTCTTATTAACTCTAGTATTGGATGTTCTCAGAAGGTTCATTCCTCCCAGCTGCAGTCCCATGCATGATTCAAGATCTTAAAGTGTGGAGAGGATGTCACGATGTCTAATATCCACAATGTGGATGGCACTAAATTGTTCTCCTTGAGTGAGGAAGATAAAGTTGCTTATCAGGTCATCGTTCTAACATATTGTTTGCACCCAAATTAAAATTTTGCCTAACCCAGTATTGGTTTAGGCCTAAACCCAATCTCATATAAAAGTCCATGGATATTTCTGAAAATTTTAAAATTTTTCTGAAGTTAAACAAGATTTTAAAACATGGGGAGCAAGTATCCCTAAAGGAGACATGGATAGTTACTTGAGGAGTGGGACAGTGGAGAAAAGTGAGGAAATGGAGAACTTGTGCAATTATTTGAGGACTCCTATAAAAGGAGGAGATGATGAGAACGTGGGCTAGAATCAAAGTACAAAGGATCTACTTCAAATGTCAATTGACCCAATCACAAGAGCAAGGGCCAAAAAGCCTTAAGAGGCATTAAATGGGTTTGTGAAGGAGTTTATTTGGGCTAGCCCATCCTGTAAAGAAGATCCCAAGTCAAATCAAGCCTTTGAAGGAATTAGAGCCAACAAGGAAGTTCAAAAGTCCATAAATATCATCACGGTTATTGATGGAAATAATTCACGTGATTTTGGCAATTAAAAGGATCATAAAATCAAGAAAATTCATGCTCTTTATTGTGTCCATAATTCATGCACGATCAAAGACCTATTTTGAAAGTTTGTATTGCAATAGAGAAGTTAGACTTACACTCGTGCAAGTCATTAGTTATCCAATTAGTTTATTATGGTCAAAATATCAAGGTTAGGTGTCCAATAAGGAAAAGAATAAATTATCTTCATGTTTCTATTTCTTTTAGCTTTCTTTAAATTAGAAAGTCTTGTTTTCCAAGTCAAAGTATAAGTTGCTTTATTTGATTTAGAAAGTTTTGGTATATATATACCCCCATATTGTAGTCTTTGAGAGACATTGATGAATAAAATTTTTTTTTGAGGTTTTCTTCACTTTATGGTTCTTGTGAGAACTTTCGAGTCTATCAAGGTTAATTCCTTATAGTGTTCAAACTTATGGCTCTTGGTTTTTTTATAATCAAGAGGACGGGATTACTTTCCTTTGTTCTTACATCTTTTGGTTCTATAACCAAGGGGACAGAGACGCAACATCTTTACTTACGGTTCTTGATTCAATATAGTCAAGGGGACAAGGCTATTAGTCTAGATCGTGTTTGAAGATCCTTGGAGTAATCCACAACAATTGGTGGATCTCAAAGTAACAAGTAGCGGGGTTCACATCATTTTGGTATCAGAGCTTCAGATTTCAAACATCAATTCAGTATCTATCTTAATTCTTATTGTTTGAAATTTTATTGAGTGCAAAAAAAAAAAAACAAGATAGTGTATTCTTCCTTTTCAATTTTTTGTCCCCTTTATAATGTTTTGAGCATTGTTTGGATTCCTATTTAGGTTGATCTTTGATTTAGCTTTGTTAGTTCAAATAAGAACCCAAAAAAAGTGAAGTTCAAGAGTGGAAAAAGGCAAAAGTGATTTTTATTATAAAAAAAAATCCAAATATTGAGTGAAAAAATAAAAGTGTGAGTGAAACATGTAAGGGAGCGTTGCGAGGTTTTTTTTTTTTTTTTTAATTTAATCATGTCTTCAAGTAATGATATTGCAAATAGGGAGGTGGGGCAGGACCAATCCTTCATATTACTGTGCCATAAAATAACACTTTCATAAGATCAAGGTTCATGAACGATACGCTGGATCGACTTAACAAACAAGAGATGCTAAGACAAGTACTTCCTCAAACTCAAAGATAAGAAAGGCATGTTCTAGAAACTTTAAATCATGAAGAGCTTGAGGATGAAATTAGAGATGAAGAAGGAGATCCATTTGAGTAAGTGGGCAGATTTTCACCATAAAGGATAAGGCAAGGTCCAGGAGTACAACGGGATCTAATAAGGAACGAAGAAGTTGATCGACATCTTGGAAACATCAAGATGAGGATTCCATCTTTCTAAGGGAAGAATGATCCAAAGGCTTATTTGGAATGGGAAAAGAAGTAGAGATGGTGTTTGATTGTCACCATTATTTCGAAGAAAATAAATTCAAACAAGCAGCAATTGAGTTCACTGATTATGCCATTATATGGATGGACTAGCTTGTGACGATTTGAAGGCGAAACCAAGAACACCCCATCATGACATGGAATGAGATGAAGGTTGTGATGAGGAAAAGATTTATCCCTAACCATTATTATCATGATTTGCATAATAAATTGTAGGGTCTCATTCAAGGATTAAAGAGTGTAAATGAATACTACAAGGAGATGGTGATTGCAATGATTCGGGCAAATGTTGAGGAGGATCGTGAAGCCACCGTGGCGAGATTTCTGAATGGATTAAATCATGACATCACCAACATTATAGAGTTGCAACATTATGTGGAGATGGGGGACTTGTTGCACATGGCGATCAAGGTGGAACATCAATTGCAAAGGAAGGGAAGAAGCGATGAGATCAAATCATGGCTTTTAAGCAGGTGTCTTAACAGAAGTGGTTGGAGGATGTTAGCATGATCCAAAGGTTCTGACAGCAAAGTTAGATCAGAGATGATAGTAATAATCTGAATCAGTGAATGTTCAAAAATGCCTGCTAGGTCGTATTTCTACCTTTGCTTGAACAAGAGAACCATGGTGATGTGTGGAGGAGGAATCATAACTGATAGTAAAGAAGAGGAGGAGTCGATGATACAAGTGATGTTGATTTGGAGTTTCTAGTGGAAGGAGAGGCGTTGGTGACAAGGTGTGTTTTGAGTGCCTAAGTGATGGAGGATGACGTTGAGCAACAACGTGAAAATATTTTCCATACTCACTGCCATGTTAATAATAAAGTTTGTAGCTTGATTATTGATGGTGGAAGTTATACTAATGTTGCTAGTGTTTTGTTAGTTGAGAAGCTACAATTACAAACACTTAAACACCCTAGACCATATAAGTTGCAATGGTTGAATGATAGCAGGGAAGTGAAGGTGCAAAAGCAAGTGCTTGTGTAATTTTCAATTAGGAAGTATCATGATGAGGTTCTTTGTGATGTTGTCCCATGTATGCTTCTCACATCTTATTGTGAAGGCCGGCAATTTGATAGGGGAGCCAACCATGACGGTTTGAAGAATCGTTTTAGTTTCATGAAGGATGAGAAGATTTTAACTCTTATACCCATTGACACGAAACAAGTGTATGAAGATCAGTGAGAGTTAAAACAAGAATTAATTCAAAAAATAGTAGAGAAAAGAAAAGAAAAAAGATAAATGAAGCAAGCGAAAAAAAAAATGAGAGAAGGCTAGAGAGTGAGAAAAGAAAATAGTGTGAAAGAAAAAAGATTGGAAACTGAACAAAGAAAAATGAGAGAGCCCAAAGAAAGAAAACTACGTCACGAAGTGAGGTCAAAGAGTGTTTTATACTAACAAGCCTATGTTTATACTTTTGGCACAAGAGGGGCTTTTGAACGTGTGAACTTGATTCTACTTTGCTAGTTTCTTTTCTTCTTTATTCTGAGGAGTTCGAGGATGTATTTGCTAATGATGGTTCTAGTGGTTTGCCACCCCTTTAGAACTGACATCGGAAATTGACTTAAGTTCTAGAGCTATAATTCCAAATTGACTTCGTATGGACATAATCAGGGAGATGGAAAGACTTTCATGGAGAAGTGGAGGAATTGATGACAAACGGTTATGTGAGAGAAACCGTTCATAACAGTCTGCAGTATTGCCTATACCCATAAAGGATGGTTTATGGAGGATGTGTATTGATTGTCGTGCCATCTACAACATTATGGTAAAGTGTCATCATCCTATTCCTAGGTTAGATGATCTACTTGATGAGCTGCATGGATCTTGTTTGTTTTCAAAAATTGATTTGAAAAGTTACTATCATCAAATTTGAATGAAAGAAGGAGATGAATGGAAAACTAGTTTCAAAACTAAATATGGACTATACGAATGGTTAGTAATGCCATTTGGCTTAACTAATGCACTTAGTACATTCATGAGATTGGTGAATCTTGTTTTGAGAGCTTTCTGAAAATTTGTTATTTATTATTTGATAACATTTGATATATAGAAAAGTATGAAAGAACATGTCGACCATTTAAAATATGTTCTTGAGGTTTTAAGGAAAGAAAAGCTATTTTCCAACTTTAAAAGGTGTTCTTTTTGCAATGAGAAAGTAAAATTTTGGGATATGTTGGTGCAAATGGGATTGAAATGGATGAGGAAAAGGTAAAGGCAATCAACGAATGGGCAACACCAAAGACCATATCCGAGGTAAGAAGTTTTCATGGATGAACTAGTTTTTTTCGTTGCTTCATTAAAGACTTTAGCACAATAGTGGCACCACTCATAGAAGTGATAAAGAAAATTGTTGGTTTTAAATGGGGAGTAGAACAAGATGATGCATTTCAATTGCTTAAAGATAAATTGTGTACTTCTCTTGTGTTTTCTTTGCAAAATTTTTAAAAAACTTTTGAAATTGAGTGCGATGAGTCGGGAATAGGCATTGGTGCTATTTTGATGGAAGAAAAGAAGCTAATTTCATACTTTAGTGTAAAGCTCAATGGTGCCGCCTTGAGGTATCCAACATATGTGAAGGAGCTTTATCCTTTGAATTCAGAGGCTTTCTGAACATGGCAACATTACCTTTAGTGAAGGAGTTAGTCATCCCACCCACGGATCATGAGTCAGCGAAACACTTGAAGGGACAAATGAAATTGAACAAACACTAAGCTAGGTGGATTGAATTTATTGAAACTTTTCCCTTTGTTATCCAATATAAAAAAGGTAAGGACAACATAGTGGTTAATGCTTTGTCTTGAAGGTATGCACTTCTCTCTATCCGTGAGGCAAAGATGCTTGGTTTCGAGTATGTGAAAGGTTTGTATGATATTGATAATGACTTTGCAAATATTTATGGAGCATGTGGAAAATCTGCATTTGGGAAATTTTATAAACTAGATGGATACACTTGTTTAAAGAGAACAAACTTTGTGTATCCAATAGTTCTATGAGGGAGTTATTTGTTCGTGATGCACATAGTGGGGGCTTAATGGGACATTTTGGTGTTAAGAAAACACTCGACACTTTATATGAGCATTTCTTTTGGAAAAAAATGAGATGAGATGTGGAAATAATTTGTTCTAGGTGCATAACATATAGGAAAGCCAAATCTAGGGTTTTGCCTCATGGTTTATATACACCTCTACTTGTTCCAACACCTCGGGTGAATCTTTCTATAGACCGTTTCTGGGTTGCCTATATCAAAGAAGGGTAGTGATTCTATCTTCGTCGTTGTAGATAGGTTTTCCAAAATGGCGCATTTCATTGCTTGTCATAAAACCGATGATGCAACTAATGTGGCTGATTTATTCTTTAAAGAAATTGCTTGCTTGCATGGTGTTCCTAGAACTATTGTTTATGATCGAGATGCTAAGTTCTTAAGCTACTTTTGGAAAGTTTTGTGGGGAAAATTGGGAACTAAACTTTTATTTTCAACATGTCACCTTCAAACTGATGGACAGACTAAAGTAGTAAGGAGCTTTGTCTCTTTTAAGGACAATTATTGAAAAGAATCTTAAAAGTTTGGAAGATTATTTTGTTATTCATTGAATTTGCTTATAATAGGCGTGTTCATTCCTGACTAACATGTCTTGAAATTGTTTATGGTTTTAATCCACTAACTCCTTTAGATTTGTTGCCCTTACCAGTGAATGAAAGGGAAAGTTTAGATGGACATCGAAAGGCAGAGATGGTGAAGAAATTCCATGAGATCGTTAATTTGATAATAAATTGAGAAAAAGAATGAGCACTATGCAACAAAAGCTAACAAAGGGCGTCGAAAGGTCGTTTTCCAACCTGGAGAGTGGGTTTGGGTGCATTTGAGAAAGGAAAGATTTCCATCTTATAGGCATTTTAAGCTAAATCCACAAGAAGATGGTCCATTTCAAGTATTGGAGGGCATCAATGACAATGCTTACAAGATAGACCTCGAGTGAGTGATGTTAGTGTCACCTTCAATGTTTCTCATCTCTCTCATTTTGATGTAGGTTTAGATTTGAGGATGAATCTTTTAGAGGAAGGGGGGAATGATGAGAATGTGGGCTAGAATCAAAGTATAAAGGATACACTTCAAATGCCAATTGGGCTAATCACAAGATTAAGGGCCAAAAAGCTTCAAGAGACATAAAATGGGCTTGTGAAGAAGTTTATTTGGGCCAACCCAACTTGTAAAGATTAACCCAAATAAAGACTTTGAAGGAATTAGAGCCAACAAGGAAGTTCAAAAGTCCATAAATATAATCATGACTATTTATGGAAATAATTCACATGATTTTGGAAATTAAAATAACTAGAAAATCAAGAAAATTTGTGCTCTATATTGAGTCCATAATTCAGGCACAATCAAAGACCTATTTTGGAAAGTTTCAGCATTGCAAGTTTTATGATCAGACTTGCCAATTCTTGTGCAAGTCATTAGTTGTTCAATTAGTTTATTATGGTCAAAATATCAAGGTTAGGTGTCTAGTAAGGAAAAATAAATTATCTTCACATTGCTATTTCTTTTAGAAAGATTTTCTTTTAGGAGTTGTTTTATTTAAATTAGAAAGTCTTGTTTTCCAAGACAAAGTATGAGTTGCTTTATTTGATTAATTAGAACGTTTGAGTATATATATACCCCCTATATTGTAGTCTTTGAGAGACATTGATGAATAAAAATTCTTTTGTGAGGTTTTCTTCACTTTATGGTTCTTGTGAGAACTTTTGAACATATCAAGGTTAATTCCTTTTAGTGTTCAAACTTACGACTCTTGCTTATTTTATAATCAAGGGGACAAGGTTACTTTCCTTTGTTCTTACAGCTTTTGGTTCTATGACCAAGGGGATGAAGACACAACATCTTTTCTTACCATTCTTGATTCAATATAGTCAAGGGGACGGGGCTATTGCTCCAGATTGTGTTTGAAGATCCTTGGAATAATCCGCAACAATTAGTGGATCTCAAAGCAACAATGTGAGGAGTTCAGCATCGAAGAGCTCTCACGAGGAAAGGACCAACAACCAATCATCAACAACAATGAATCACTTCTAGCAGTTTAGTCATTATAGTAGAATTTTTCAAGTTACTTTTATTTTTGTAGTACTTTGTAATTTCAGTTTTCTTAGTGAAATAAAGCAATTTCTACAACAATTCCTTCATTTAAGTTTTCCTAGTGAAATACAACAATTTTTCCACCAATTTCTACAACAATTCCTTCATTTCAATTTTCTTAGTGAACTAAAACAATTCCTTCAGCTTTCAACTTATTCCATTAAATTTACTCACTGTGACATGATTCACTTAGATTTTTGGGAACTATCAAGGGAATCAGGGAACTTATTTACAATACGATCTAAAAGTTTGATTTTTCGTATGATTTTAGTTTAGAAACACTTTAATTTCCTGGCAAGCCTGAGCACCATTCTAATTGTCATTATATATGTTGAAGTCAAATTCCAAAAAATCACCAACATATTTTTGACATGCTAGGTGGAACACATCTTTGTTGAAGATGCCATCAAATTTTTTGGAATAAGATATTTGTAGAATCTCGGGACTCGGGATACGATGTTGACGACAAATGAGGAAATTGTTCCAGCAATGGTGGAGCAAATTGAAAGAAACCAATTTTTTAATGCTTTGATTATTTTCAGGCTTTGATAGAGGAATTGAAGAACCAGAGCCTGAATATCTCACAGAGACTTAAAGCAATGGTTGGGCAAGCCAAGACTATGGCCAAGTAGGTTCAACAAACCAGCCATTGTGGAAGAGTTGGAACAACGATCTCAATCCCAAGTGAAGCTCTTGAAGACAATCTCGGGAGTTGCTTCTAGACCTACAAGGTAATTGTCTGATGAACTTGAGGGTTAGTACCATGGGGATTCTTGTGAAGCTGGTGAATTTTATCGCTCACATGTGCAGATTGAAAATCCGGTGAATGTAATTGGTGGATGTCCTAGTGCTACCAAAATAGTGGCTATCCAAAATGTCTGTTCTCACACCAACCCAACTGCACAACCTGAAGTCTATGATGAGCCACTTTCTTCTACTAAAGGCTCGAGGGCCTTGTCTGTGAGCCCTCCCAAAGGAAGTGTTAATATAAAACAACAAATTTCAATCTCCACTCAAGAAAATTTTTGAAACAGTCAAACGACATCAAAATAATTTTTTCTTTAGTGAATTCAAGATTAATTTTGAGTTATGCACTTAAGAAAAATTTCAAAACAATCGAACGACATCAAAAGAATTTTTTCGAGAGTGCATTTTCGAGTTCTGCACTTAAGAAAAAATTTTAAATAGTCGAACAGCGAAAAAATAATTTTGTTAAGAGTTCATTCAAGACTATTTTTTAGTTCTGCACTCAAGAAAATTTTGAAATAGTTAAATAGCATCAAAGAATTTTCAGAAGTGCATTCAAGATCATTTTTCGAAAATGCGTACTTGTGAAGTTTCGAATGACATCGAAGGTTTTCAATTTCTTTTTTATGTCAGCGAGGAAAGTTTGGAAATTTCCATCAAATATTCTTCTTCAAGAAGAATTACATGTCGAGCCACATTGTCATGAAAATCATAAAAAGTTGTCATCTTTTCACCAATGGAGGTACCTACCAGTGTGAGAGCCGACGAACTTCAAACCTCCAACAACATAGGCTCGAAGAGGAACAACGACGATAACATAGATTGGAAAGGAAGAAGATGAAGAAGAAAGGGTAAAAAAAAAAAAAACCTTTTCCAAACCAAAAGGGGTTGTTTTGGAAAGTGAAAGGCAATTCTTTTTGGGAAAAAAGAGAAATATGGTGACCTTTGGTTGCTTGGAAATGAAGACGTATGATTACTCTTTTGTTGTGCAATATTCTTTCATGGAGGAAGGATGAAGGTTAGAGGTTTGAACTTGAGAATGACGGGAACTTTTCTTGGGGAATTAATAGTTGCTTTCTCATTTTTGTCATTGGAACTCTATATCATGGGCCAAGAACCAAATTTTGGGTCTCATGATTGGAAATAAGCATAAAAGAATATTTTTTGGCGCTTTAATACATACAATATGGCATTCGGGCCTCAATGTATGCGGGAGGCAATTGTTTGCACCTAAATTAAAATTTTCTTGACCTAGTATTGGTTTAGGCCTAAGCCTAAGCCCATATAAAAGTCCATGGATATTTATGAAAATTTTAAAAAATTTCTAAATTCAAACGAGATTTTTTCTCAAAGTAAGAAGATGACAAGAAGATGACAAGAAGATGTGAACAATTATTTTAGGTGGTGGAGAAAACTTGAAGAGCAAGTCTCCCTAAAGGAGACGTAGGCAGTTACTTGAGGAAGTGGGATAATGGAGAAAAAAGGGGAAATGGAGAACTTGGGCAGTTATTCAAGGACTCCTATTAAAGGAGGAGAGCTCTCATGAGAAAATGATCAACAACCAATCAAGTAACAACAGTCAATCACTTATAGCAGTTTAGTCATTCTAGTAGAATTTTTCAAGTTTCTTTTATTTATGTCGTATTTTGTCATTTTAGTTTTCTTGGTGAAATACAACAATTCCTTCATTTCAGTTTTGCTGGTGAATTACAACAAATTTTCCAACAATTTCTACAACAATTCCTTCAGCTTTCAATTTATAACATTCAATTTACTTATTGTGGCATTATTCACTTAAATTATGGGGAACTATTAAGGGAACCTAAGAACCTATTTTTCGTTTGATCAGAAGTTTGATTTTCAGCACGATTTTTAGTTTGGAAACACTTTAATTTCCTAGCACGCCCGCGTACCATTCTAATTGTCATTATATATGTTGAAGTGAAATTCCAAAAAATCACCAACACATGATTAAAGTGGTAAGGATTAGTCAATTAGCGCATGAGATTCAATTAACATATGAGATTCTCCATTGACCCGTTACATACCTGGTTCGTACTAGTGGTGGAAACCTAAGAACTCATGAATTTGGGAACTTTGCCTTGGTGGATAATTTTAAATATCTAGATCGTTGGAGAAAGTGAATTTTATTTTATTTTTTTGTGTTAAGATTCCATATCCAGATTTTTCTTGTTTATTATCTTTAGAATGCTCAAGAATATCATGGACAGAATGAGAGAATCCAAGTGGAAGTCTTATGGACAGACTGGGGAACATTAGTATAGTGTTCAACCAATCGGTGGGACACTAACCTAACTTGGTGGGAAACCATTGGTTCCTCTAAAAGTCATTTATCATGTTTTTCAGGAATCCATTTCCCACAAAAAATTCATTAATGGAATGCTTTTATGCTAATTACTCAATTTAAATCCACAAATGTAGATCACTTACCTTTGTAATCGATAACTTTGCAAAGGGATGCTTTCGTCTTAACGAGACAAACCAAATCCTCAATATGATAAAACGATTTTAAAGATTTTGGAATCTTCTAGATTTAACTCCTCTATGTCCTCAAGCAATCTCAAATTCATGAACAAGAAGATAGAGAGGAAGTCAAACCAGGTGAAGATCAGATTGAGAATCCAACTTACGTCTTGCCATCTTTAGTTTATTAGTTGATTGATTTTTTTTTCATTTTTTTCTTTTTTTGAACTGTTCCAAGTCTCTCAGAGCTAAATTAATCAAGGAGTTGTGTCTTGGATATGTCCAAATAATTGTGTTTTGATCTATTGAATCAAATGTCTTAGCAAATCAAGCATACATTTCTTAGTGTTCTATTCAAGCTTTGAGATAAAGATTCACTTATTAAAATTGAGGAAAAAAAAGTATTACTCATAGCATATACGAGTTCAGGCATCCATGATACAACTTTAACTTCCTTATATTTGTAACAAAATATTTCAAAACTAGAAATTCTTCTTGCCTTAATATCTTTAAGATTAGCTCTTGTTGGATGATCTTTTGCTTCGATAGTCATGAAACATTACCCCTTAAAAGTTATTTTTTTTTTTTTTTGGAATATTACAGATTAAGCCTTTGGGGCTGCATCCGCGGTTGATTCTCTCATTGGGTGTTATGCGGATGGCGGTGAATGAACTAGAAACATAAAGAAAGAATTAACTGTTATAAACATACTTGGTGTGTTGGTTGGTGCGTCGACAATCTCATGGGGTGAATAACTAGGAGGCAGGGTTACAAACCATCTGTGTAAAGTATGCATTTTCACTGAGATAAACATAAGAATATAAATCAACATACATGGCACAAGACATAGGAAGATGTTTACACGGTTCAGCATAGCTACGTTCGCAGGGCAGAGCCCAGATGTAAGAGATTCCACTATTTTTCAATTAGGTTACAGTTGGTCTTATATGAGACAAGACTCCCCCTTTCTCTAACTCTGCCTTCACCTAATTATCTCATAATGAAACATAGAATAAGATCCTTATCTGACCACATCTAGACTATGAGTCTCGATCTTACTTTCGACAAGAGATAAAAATCTACCCAACATTAAGAGAGTTGAGTCATACCTCAAAACAGGTATGCGATATAAAACACTTTCTTCTAGTTGCACCGCATTTTTTAAGTCTCTTCTTGAATGTGATCACCATTTATAATCCTCTAAGGGAATTGAACCAAGAAAATCTATATCACACGTTTCCTTGCTTAGATCAATCAAGCCAACTGTCAATCTGCTTTCCATAGAAAGTCCTTCAATCAAGCTAGTTGATTCCCTTCCCTATTCATTGTTTAGGAATATTTCCCTTTCATAGAAAAATCATTAATTTATGCTCAATCTTCCAGATTTAATCCCCCTAGTATTATTAATTGATCTTCCTAATTTGCAGAAGTGAATCTGACCTCTAGATCTTGAAATTTTCTCACCAAAATCATATTAGACTTAAAATGGTAAGTCTAGATGTCCAGTTTGGTCTACCAACAATAGAATCAACATGTTGTGATTGGAGCTTTGACTGTTGAAAAAGACGTGGAGAGATTTTTACTTTGAGGTCATGCCCGGCACTACCTCAAACGACATCTAAGGTGAAACCTCATTCTTTCTTTCTTCTCTAAATAATAGTGGAATCATGAACTTCATGATTGTGTTTCCAAATTCATTCTTTTTTCTAAATATCAGTAAAAGGAGAACACTTGTAATTCCAGAGTTATGTTGTCTATGGGAAGTTGGGCAACATGATGTCCATCATTGTTGCATAGTTTGTCAATGAAATTTGAAGGGTAGACAAGGATTATGATCCATTTTTATATATGTTGATCCTCCGACTCACTAGAAGTAAGTGATTAACAAGGAACCATTATACTTAACTAGTATAGTTCAAACTGCCAGATTGTTGAAGACCTAGAGGAGCTGGAGTTTAGTAAGTTGCATGGGGTCGTAATACGTATGGAATAGTAATCCGATGAATTGACATGATATTTGCTCCGTGAGGAAGATCCTGCGGAGGCGGGGGGAAAACTCGATGGAGGTTCAAAGCATGCGGTCTCGAGAAGAATCGGTAGATGAGTTGTGGTTAGGGGTGAGTTATCACTTGAACCCAAAGCTAGCTAGCTGGTTCTCCCCAAAACCTGTTGAGGTGTAACGGTTGACTGGACATCTAAGGGTACTTCCTAATCTAGATTTAGTTACCTAATTCATTCTTTCATTCTTGATTCAATTTGTCTTTGTTTGCTCTCAAATTATTCGATGGAAAATATCAAATCAATTGACTGTTTGCAATTTCTACATGGTATCAAAGCCCTGATCAAACCTCTCTCTCTTTTCTCTCTGATGTCGGCTCACTCCCTCACTTGCTCACCATTCCTCGCACATACACCTCCTCTCCCCCATATTTCTACCTATATCATGGCTCGAGAACAACAGCAAATCATCGTCCCTTCTGAAATGCGCTACCTCTCACCCTCATCAACATATCCCTCAAAACATTGTCAAAACTCACATCAGCAAACTACCTCTCTAGAAACTTCCATATTGAAGCTATCCTCATCCTTCTATGACCTCCACGCCATTGTCGATGGCTCTCACCCTTGTCCATCGGCCATGACTCACTCCGCCGACCAAGACACACCAGATCCAGACTTTCTCCCTTGGATTTGATAAGACAAATTGCTCTTTGGTACTCTTGTCGGCTCCATCTCTACTCCGTTGATTCACCTTATTCAATCCTCCACCTCCCTTGATGCCTAGCTCACCCTTGCGAACACATATGCTCATCCATCTTGTGGGCATATTATGCAAATCAGGATCCTTGTCGCCATCAGGGTTCCTAAGACAATCACCGAATACATGCAGTTTATTAAGTGTCGTGCCGATGTGGGTCACTATATCAGTTACCAAATCGAGACAATTCTATGACCTCAAGGTCGAAGTTGACCGGCGAGACGATGGGGATGGGGATACCCCGGAGGGATTATCTGGCTATTTGGATTGGAGCTGGAGTTTCACGAGAATTAGAAGTAACCAATTAGGTTTTTGGTGAAACCTAAAAATCAATGGAGGGAACTGTAGCATGGTAAATGTCTGGTCTTGTTGCTAGGCTCATTTTATGTTGTGGGACATAGGGTGGGCTTAATGACTTAAATCTTTGCATAGATTATGTGTCATTAAATACCAAAGAATTATTAGGGTCAGGATGTCATGTTTTTAGGACATATAACAGTAATTAAATAAGATCTTTCATTATGTTAAAAAAGTATCAGAATGGCATAACAGAAACATGGAAATGAGAAGTCTCACTCTCATGTGTTCTGGATTTGCAGTATGTTGCTAGTTTCTTTCTGTATATTCTGAATTTCCTTCAAAAAAGATATAACTAAGAAATAGCAAGATATTTGGGGGGAAAAGCCATAATATAACTAAAACACATTAACTAATGAAAGAAATTTCACTTGCCTAGGAAATATAATGTAAAGAGGTTGCAAGTAAAGAGATATAAGACTGGTAAATAAGGGAGTTTAAATGATATAAGATGAAGAGATAAAAGGAAAGGAATAAAAAAATCTATTGGAAATCTGAAAAAGGAGTAAGAAAAGATTGTTAATGGCATACTAGCATCAAACTAGTAGAGTTCTAAGACTAAGGAAGTGAAACAATACACCTTGTTGGCTGAGAGAACATAGATGCTGATAGACACTTATAATTTTAATCTCCTAGCAAGATGAACAGTTAACAACAAAAACAAACAAAGGTATAAATCAGAAAGAAGATTTATTGGCAGTAATATAATATCGAATTATGACAATGTGTATGGATCTCATAAAGTTCATTGGGCTTCACCATTTATTTAGCGGTGAAGCATTAGAAACTATGTCTCTATGGAAATCTCATGTCACGACTAAACATGAAAAAAGATCTACTCGTTGAATCAGTGATGTATGAGATGAACACTCCTGTCGAGTTAAGTATTGGAAACGAGTTTGATATCAAGGTTTCAACTTTTTACATGTTGACCACTCCCGGGACCGATGGCACATACGACTTAGTTTGTCATTTAAAAGCTATGAACCATAGAAATACAAGGCATATTAATTTATTCTAACTAAAATAAATTCAATATTAAAATGTAAAAATAATTAAGTAAAATAACACTAACTCGTCAAAAGCAATGACGTAAATTCCGGTGATGTTAGACAGTTCATGGACCTTGTGCACGAAACCTTGCCACATTTCATCAAAAAGTTTTGCCACTTGTTCGTATGTATATGAAGTTATGGTGTTGGGATTAGACAGTCTTATATCCTATACAAAATTTAGAATAAAATCAATTAGTTGTGGTTATAATTAACTCATTAAATTCAAATCGAATTGTTAATCTAACGTCATTTAAATGTGTAATCACATTTCTCATGAACTTTAGGAAACTGGTGGTTTGTTCATCTGCACTGACTTGATATGCTTTTCAGGCCTTATCTTTAACTGGATCCAGGCGAGGGTCATTATACTTCAACAAATATCAAGCCAGCTAGGGGTGGTTAACTTCTTAAAATTCCTTAACATCCTAAAGAAAATGCCAGTCTTCCATGATCCATACTCCAACATGGTTTTAACTTGAACCATGTATAACAATTTCCCTTTATCTCCCAAAAAAATTGGGTGGCTGTCAATATTTAATAATCTTTGTCTCCTACATACAAAGAAAATATTAGGGTCATATAAAACATAAATTAGATTAAAAAAAATTATACTTGACCAATTTTTAATTAATAATCTTCCTTTTGACCTTTCTTATCACTTGGCAGAAAGTCAACGAGTTTTCTAAGATGATGTCCTCTATTATTGATTTGAATGCAGCATTGTCATTGCTATTAGCGGCGAGAGTACCTCCACCGAATGAGTACTTCCTTAATAGCTCTAATATTAACTAGTTTTGATCTTCATTTTATCACAACACTTTTCTTTGCCCGAGAGTGTTTCCTGATATGTCCCATCGTCGATACCTTTCTCTTCCTTGCAAGCGAGATATGAGGCCTCTCAGTATATCTTGCAAAATTTTGATTATATATCAAAAATAAATATTTTTAAATATTTAAACTCAAAAGAAAAGAATATGAAAGTTTTCTCACCTGGAATAATTTGCGGAAAATCGGCGAGGATGATATGTAAAACTGAAAATGCGATTTACGAAAAATGGTAAAATGGTAATTCGATCGAAATCAGGAGACCTTATTTTTGGATCTCGGATGGCCGAAGCGAACTTCAGTTGGAGTTGTCTCGAGGATTTGGTTACTCGTGATTTAGGTCGGTCGAGAACGATCGAGATTTCACATTTTTGAGCCCACCAGGAGTAGTGTGGGACACTTGGCGCGTTGAGTGACTGGATGGTTTGTTGTGGAAGAAAACAATCAACAAGCGACAACTCAGTGGGTTAGAGAGAAGAGGACAGTAACAACATTTTATAATTGGAGGGAGATGAATAGATGGATTGACTGTAGAACAGATAAAGACCTTTTGGATGGACAACATGAGCAGATGACAGACTTCTGCCTCTCTGACTGGTTGGGAGAGAGGAAGGAGGGGCGACAAGTTTGAGAGGAAGAGTTAAAGAGAGAGAGAGAGACTCTACCTTATACAGATTTTCGAGGCTTGATCGGACCATTGCTTTACAGCGAAGCCGAGGGGAAAAGTTCATCCTCGCGATAAGGAGCTGAAAGAGACCAAAATTAGGGAGTTTAATGAGCTGAGGAGGTAGGGGTTTTCTCCTACTTGGTTTAATTCTTATCTAAGGGTCATTCAAATGGCATGGGTTGTGTGAGGCCGTGAGTGGCCGTGTGAACCGTCCCAAGACCTTGGGACAGTGTGTTGGAGATTCCGGGATTGTTTTTTAGGCAGGTCGGATTGACTTAGGCCAAATGTGTCATGTGTCTTGGATTTTTATATGTTAGAGGTAAAATGAATAATGGTGTTGGTTGTCTTGCCCTAAGGGGAATGTTTGTTTGTGTTTTGAACCATGGGAAGCTGCCATATTGTGATAGTACACATTACCCGGACTTTAGAACTGGTTTTTGGGTAGGAAATAAAGGGAATTTTGTAGTGAGTCCTTCAGGTAAATTGTATCCACATCAGTGAACTTGATGTTAGGCTTTTGAATTTCTCAAATCGGACCTCTGTAGCCCAAGTTATAGTCAGTTTACCTTGAATAGTCTAAAGGAAGGGCTGCCTGGATAGGTTCACCTAGGATGGATTCAGCGTTGGGGTATGCATGACCTCGACTTCGGAAGGTCATAGCAGTGATCACGAACTCCAGTTGAGGAGTGTTCTTAGACTCTATGGAAAGCTCATGAATCAGGATTTCAGCCATATGCACGTGGAGGAATTGGAGTCTGCGGGTGGCGGGAAGGGTCAATCGGGCGGGTTGGGTAGAATTTGGCCGGAGTGGGACTACCTATTCATGGGCCTCCCGACTTGGAAGGTCATAACTTCTTCGTCCGAACTCTGATTTGGGTGTTCTTGGACTCTATGGAAAGCTCATTGAGTCAGTATTTCAACCATATGCTTGTGGAGGGCATTGGGTACTAGAGCTTTTCGGCAAGGGTCAATCGGGCAGGTTGGGTAGGTTGGGTAGGTTGGTCGGGTAAGGACTGCCTATTCATGTGTGACCTCCAACTTCGGAAGATCATAACTTCTTCGTCCGAACTCCGATTTGGGTGTTCTTAGACTCTATGGAAATCTCATTGAGTCGGGATTTCATCCATATGCCTATGGAGGGCATTAGATACTGGAGCTGGCTGAAAAGGGTCAATCGGGGCGGGTTGGGTGGAAGGCTGGCAGTGAGCCTTTGATCGTATGTGACCTCCCAACCCCGGAAAGTCTGGCTTCGTCAGAACTTAGGTGTTCTTAGACTCTATATGGAAAGATCATTGGTCGAGGTTCAGCCATATGCTGTGGAGGGCATTGGGTGCTGGGCTTCTTTAGAAAGTGGTCGATCGGAGCGGAGTTGAGGCGAGATTGGGGTCTATTCATGTGTGACCTCTGACTTCAAAGTCATAACTTTTTTCGTCGAGCTAGATTAGGGTGTTCTTGAACTCTATGGAAAGCTCATTGAGTCAGGATTTTAGCCATATGCCTTTGGAGGGCATTGGGTATTGGATCTTGCTGGAAAGGGTCAATCGGGCAGATTGGGTAGGCTAGCCCGGAGTAAGGGTGCTGTTCATGTGTGACCTCGACTTAGAAGGTCGCTAACTTCTTCGTCCGAACTCCGATTCATGTGTTCTTGAACTCTATGGAAATCTCATTGAGTCAAGATTTCAACCATATGCATGTGGAGGGAATTGGGTAATGGAGCTTCCCGAAAAGGGTCAATTGGGTAGGTTGGGTAGGCTGGCAGGGTAAGGACTGCCTATTCATGTGTGACCTCCAACTTCGAAAGATCATAAATTTTTTGTCCGAACTCCGATTAAGGTGTTCTTGGACTCTATGGAAATCCCATTGAGTCAAGATTGCCTCCATGTTCCTATAGAGGACATTGGGCAATTGGGCTGGTTAGTGCTAGCCGGTTAGGTTGTGTGTTATGGTTTGTATGAATAACAAGCGGTGTGAATTTCGTTAATATATATATATATATATATATATATATATATATATATATATGCATGCTTGAATTTGATATGTGGAATGTAGGATATCATGGTTTGGAATTTGTATGCACTTTAATATAAATATTGAATGATGCATGGATGAATATGCATGAGTAATAATATCATATAGTTCTCTACATTTTATATGGCATGGTATAAGTAAGCTGATAAGCATGTGCATTACGATACATGGAAGCATCGCATGACATGGTGTGAGTGCATGGTTGGGATCAGTCTTGTGTTAGGTGTTCAATGGAGTGTCATGTGTACATGATTGTGGATCAACACTGCGTATGGTGTTGATTAGTGGGCTCGGTTAGTGGGACAAAGTCCAAATGAGTCGCATTGGTTAAGGAAATGGTAAAGGATATTTATGTGTCGGGTATTAGTAAGTTGGGATAGATTCCTCCTAGGGTGAAAGACCCATCAATTATGGTCAGACATAGTCCCTAGTAGTGAAAGGCCGTAAAAGTGTCTGGGTTTATGGGCGGATTGTGGTGCGGCACGGAAATCCATTACCCACAAAAGGCGCATGGTTGTATATGAAAATGTTAAAAGATTAAGAAAAATCTTTGGTTGTCATCGGAAAATGACAATAGTTCACCCTTGGCATAGGCATGTGTGAGGGAGTCAGTGAGTGACTCGGGATATGGGCATGATGACATTTCATGCATAACATATGACATTCATGCAGACAATTTACTTGGATGTGTGTTTGTTGTCACGACATTGCATGTGCATAGGTGGGAAATGTAGCGTGAGAGATTATCATTGTGGGTGCCTTTCTTGGGTCGTGGGACCAGCTCGGTACGAGGAGAGAGACGAGGCGCTCATTCGAGGCCGTGAGTACGAAGAAGGCTAGGTTGTGGCCTTGAGAAGCATTTTTGTAAAATATATTAAAATAATCTAGTTTTAATATATTTTGGCATGTAAAAAGTATATAAGAGTTGCACATCAAACTCTTGTGAAATTTTATAAATGGGTTTTTGTAAGAAAATTATACGGGGATTGGAGGTCTCCCATATACGAGACAGTGAGTGTGATGTCGGAGCACCCGGTATCCCACACGGGTTCGTAGGTTGACGGTTGTCAAGCGGGGCCCTCGGGATAGGGTGTCACACCTTTACCACCCTGAAATCTTGAACTTATTGTCCACTTAACCATTGTGTTAGCATGGTGTCGAAATTTTCATATATACCAAGCAAAGATTGTTTTTCTTTAACCATATTACATCTCATCACGCATTATAGGTTTCAGAATGTAGACGTAGTCAAAATCCTTAGCTTGGTTAAATGAAAAAATATAGTCATGATCCCTATCTTCTTGAGCACGGATGGTCAACACAGTTCCAATCTTTTCCATATCCAACTTTTTAAAGTCACCCATCCTTACTTTGTAGCCTCGGGCAAGAGTATAATTCTATGACATGAAAATACAATGTTAGTTTATTTTGAAATATTATCTGTCTGCCAAAATATGTTAATTCCTTTAAGATTTTTTTACTGTAAAAGCAATGCATTGATAAAGATAGTAAATAGGAAATTTTAAAGACGATAAAAAGACAAAAAGAAAGGAAGAGACATACAAACCTTTCCAAAAAGGCCAACACTAGGCATAGCCATAAAAAAAATGAAAAAACTATCTAACAAAAGAGACATCTGCCTTCGGTATGAGACCAGCCCTAGTAAAGAGAGAATGAATAACATAAAGTTTCAATCTCTGGGAATAAAAAGTAATCTATTCATTTCTTTCCATATTTCCCAAAACAAAAGAAGAGGACCTGCCCTCCAAATAGCCTTGACTTTTTTCCTAATTGGGAAGTGCATCCAGCTTTGAATAAGATCCTTAACTAGGAAAGGACAAGTCCAAAAAGCCCCAAAAGCATAAAGAAGATCAGTCCACTGTCCCCAAATTATAGGACAGTGGATTAGATTATGTTCCAGCTCTTCTTCCTCCCTCTCACAGAAAGGACACTTGCTGCTAAATGGAACCCTCTTTTCTCTAGCTGAATTGAGGTGAGAACCTTACCCCACCACACTTCCCAGGCAAAAAAACCTACTTTTGAAGGGATAAGAGAGTTCCACAGCATTTTATGGGGAACATTACAAGGGGAGCCTCCTTCCAACTACTTAAAATACCCCTTTACCGTGAAGCAACTTGAATCATCTCCCTTCCAAAACAGTTTATCCTTTTCTAAAGAAAATATTTTATTGTTACTAATAAAATCTATGAACTCTTGGATTGCATCCAACTCCCAATCATTAAAGGATCTCATAAACTTTGGCTCCTAAACACCTCCAACACCTTGTCTTACCCATAAATCAGCAGCCTTAGCCCCTTTATTGGAAGCAATGCTATAGAGACCAAAGAAAGCAATACAAAGGGGTTGACTACCGCACCAAGAGTCTTCCCAGAATATGATCTTCCTACCATCCCCAAGAATGAACACAGTCTTTCTTTAACTGATCAAATTCTATAGCAATAGTCTTCCAAAGCCCAACACCTTGGCTTCCTCTAGGTGAAGAAGAGAACCACCCCCTTCCTCAGTACCGTACTTTGAATTAATACACGCTTTCCAGATAGAGTTGCCCTCCACTATAAATCTATAGGCACATTTCCCAAGTAAAGCTCTGTTTAAAAGAACAAGCCTTCTTATCCCCAAACCACCATTTTCCTTATCTTGACTCACAATCCTCCAATTCCCAAGGTGGAATTTTCTAGTTGAAGAACTCATTCCCCCTCCCAAGAGAAAGTCTCTTTGGATTTTTTCCAACATGCTTTTGACGCTTTTAGGCATCCTGAATAAGGAAATGAGGTAAATAGGCATATTGGACAACATACTTTTGATGAATGTAAGTCTTCCCCCTTTCGAGATGTACTGTCTCTTCCAAGCGGCGAGTCTTCTTGGCGTAACTTGAAACATTTATAACTTCACCATTGCAACTCCTTATATTATAACCTAAAAGAAAACCTCCCCTTTTTGCTTTATCAATCAAGAGAGAGAATACTTCCATTCCCAATACAAAGAAATAGGGGGATAGAGGGTCCCCTTGGCGTAAACCCCTAGAAGAAACCTATAGGACTACCATTGATAATTACCAAAAAGTAATGTATAAAAATAATTTATTGACTTAAAGCTATTTTTTTCCTTTATATATATTTACTTTTCTTTGCTATTTCCTATACATTGTATTTTTCCTGACATTTGTTGGAAACCAAACTTCAGTGTTTATGTGTGCTCATACCGTAATGGACATGTGGCTAGGTGAGTCCTTGCACAAACTTCATATTCATTTAGTGGCAAATTATAAATAATCGATTTACTTTTTCACAAAGATTGAAACGAGGACTATGGAGGAAATAAAGATGTATTAGAATATGATTCTAAACAAAACTTCTTCGAATTTATAATGTCGATAATATGGTTATCCCTCCGATAATAGCATGCGATGTCTTATGCTTGGCGAAGCCGTGGAACCGATCAATGGGAATGAGGACCAGGTAGCTCCTTATCTTCAAGTGAATTAATTTTTGTTTTTATTTCTAATTAATGCTTGCCATACTAGTAGTAATTTGCAAGATTGTTGTGATCGCTAGTGTTATGATTTCTAATTCTGCTCCTGGTAACACTATGCTTGAATTTGAGGTGTCCCACTAATGTCCATTTGGTCAGCGATGCCCACCAAGATTGTAGTTTATCTCTAGTCGAGATAATTAAATGTATTTTCCGAAATTGCATTGTGATAAGTTAATTACTAGGTGAAACCTTTATTCGAGGAGAGAAGGTCATGGAAGTGGGGTGGCATACATAAAGAATCTCATATTCAAAATCAGAATGTTAAGTTCTCTGCTTTTTATTCATCCAGTTATGCCATCCTGCCATTGTAATTGCTCTCTTGCTACAAGGATTTATAGTTGGATGGTCACCAAAAACACCTACACTTCCTATTGCCACCATGAAAGCCTTTAATTACCGCTTGGATTGGTTTTATCCTTCTTGTTTTTCCTAGAGTCTTATCATGAAACCAAATGATATCAATGCTATCTTGACATTGCTCCGAGGATATCATCTGAGTTGCTAATGGCTATCTATCAATTGCATTCTTTCAATTCCAGTGTTATGTTTTTTTACTTATTCTCGTGTTTTTGGTGATAGGCATCAAGCAATGTGACTCTTGAGACAAGATAATCTAAATTGACAAAGTGAGTGACATACATATCTAGGTAATGATGCAACTCTTCTCGGTTAACTCAAGTAGTGGTTTAGACTCCGGGACCGCCATTTAAACTAGAAAAATTTGTCGATCACGTGAGTTACAAAAAATCGTAATTCAACTTCAATCAAACTGCGAGAGGCATGACATCTCGAATATATGGTATATATCAAACAAACTAAATATAACATGTAAAAATTTTAAAACTTAAATCATACCAAAGATGGAATATAAATATATATTAATATTTCTTATTTTTATTAAACAAAAGATAGGTAAAACATTTTTATTGCTAAGAAGAAAGGATACATATTCACGAAAGGGAAGGTCCACCCTCTTGGCACTCTTTAATGAACACCCCTCAAGAGCTACAAAAAAATTAACAAGATTTTATCATCATTTAATTTTTGCGCTATTTCAACAACTATGTATTTTATTAGCTTATCATCTAATTTCGATCGACAAACTATTTTATTTATTTAAAAGTTTTAAACCTCTTTATTTATAATGTTATATCAGAAGTTGTGTATTTGATAATATTATTTGATAAATGGGGCTGCTGGAAATAGCATCTTAGAGTGAGTTTCCCATTTAAATTATGAGAGGATCATAGTTGGTACTTGCTTGGTAGCAATTATATATTATTTTCTTTATTTGTTCTTCTTACTAGAACTAAACCTCTCTAATTACTGACAAGGATGAATTTGTAACTTTTTTTCTAATGAATCTTTTCCTTTTTTTCTTTCCTTTTTTGTAAAATAAATACAAATCGGGCTGTACTACTTTAATACAAATTTATTAAAGGTCTCAGATACTTTTATGGTAAAAATCTCATCGGAAATCACATTCCTTTTTTTATGAACTCTTTCTTTTAAAAATGCAACTATAGGAGGGCAATGAGAAATTGCTTTCGAGCCCTCAAACTAATGGGGGATTATGGGGGCTGGGGAAAGGTGGGTTTAACTTTATAATGGCATTGATTGAAGAGGGAAAAAAAAGGCATATTTAAGGGGGAGATGGTGGAACCTCTGTCAGATGCATAGAAAGGAGACTCAAGTAAAGGAAGCTTGTATCAAAGTGGTTGGCCACCCTCTACACTTGTGGACAAGAGGAATCCTAAAAAAGGTAGGAGACAACTACATTGGTTTTGTAGCCATGGATAAAGGAACAACTCTCCTATAGGCAAGAATATTGGTAAAGATGTAAGGTAAGGAGAAGCCTTCATCTATAAATTTACTTGTGAGGCTAGAAGTTACGAGCTTCAAATATGGTGGGAGATCCAACCAAAGGTAGCGGAGGTGTTCGCCTGAAGAATCAAAGCAATGGGAGTTTTTGTAGAATCCATGGAGGAAAAAGAAAATAAGAGACGCATTGTAGGGCGCATGAGTGCTAAGAAAGAAGAAACAAACCACAATTTTTGAGAGGAGTTGTCCAATGTGGCTATGTAGGAGCAAAAAAAATTATATATGAAATGCTTTTTCAATTAAAAAAAAATTAAAAAACATGAAGAGGGAAGAGTGTTAATCAATCAAGTCTACAAATCCAAATAATTGCATTCAATTCCTAGTTACAAATTCATCCTTGTCAGTAATTAGAGAGGTTTAGTTCCAGTAAGAAGAACAAATAAAGAAAATAATATATAATTGCTACCAAGCAAGTACCAACTATGATCCTCTCATAATTTAAATGGAAACTCACTCTAAGATGCTTATTTCAAGCAACCCCCATTATCAAATAATATTATCAAATACACCGCTGCAATATAACAATTATAAATAAAGAGGCTTGAAAACTTTAAATAAATAAAATACACAAGACGTAAATTAGATGATAAGCTAATAAAATACATAGTTTTTTGAAATATGCATAAAGCTAAATGGATATCAAAATCTATTTAATTTTTTTCATAGCTAAATGGTGGTCATTTATTAAAAGAGTGCCAAAAGAGGGGGTGGACTTTCACCTCATGGATATGTATCTTTCTTCTTAGCAATAAAAATATTTTTACTCTATAATCGTTTAATAAAATAAGAAAGATTAATATATATTTATATTCCATCTTTGGTATGATTTAAGTTTTAAATTTTTTACATGTTATATTTAGTTTTAACACTATATATACCTATATATTACGATGGCATGCCCATATAACTATTTACTGAAGTCAATTACCAATTTTTGTAACTCGTGATCCAACAAATTCTTCCAATTTAAATGACTGGGTCCCGGGGCCTAAACCACTACTCGTAGTTAACCAGAAGAGTCACACGGCCACCAGATATGTATGTCACCCACTTTGTCCAATTTCGTACCGTCTCAAGAGTCCATTGCCCGATGTCTGGCCACCAAAACACGAACAAGTAAAAACATAACACCGGGAATTGAAAGAATGCAACTGATAGATAGCCATTAGCAACTCAGATGATATCCTTGGAGCAATGTCAAGATAGCATTGATATCATTTGGTTTCATGATAAGATTCTAGGAAAAACAAAGAAGGATAAAATCAATCCAAACATCAAGGTAAAGGCTTTCACGAAAGTGGCAAATAGAAGTGTGTTTTTTGGTGACCATCCAACTATAAATCCTTAATAGCAAGAGAGCAATTACAATATGGCAAGGATGGCATAACTACAGATGAATAAAAATCGAGCACTAACAGTATTATGATTTTGAATATGAGATTCTTTATGTATGCCGCCTCACTTCCACAACCTTCTACTCCTCCAATTAAAGGTTTCACCTAGTAGTTAACTTATCACAATGCAATTTCAGAGAAAATACCTTCCTAATTATCCTCAACTAGAGATAAACTACAATCTTAGGCATCATGGGAAAATGGACACATACACCTCAAATTCAATCATAGTGTTACCAGGAGTGCACTAGAAATCATAACACTAGCGATCACAAAGAATCTTGCAAATTACTACTGGGTATGGCAAGCATTAATTAGAAATAAAAACAAAATTAATTCACTTGAAGATAAGGAGCTACCTCGGGCCTCAAATTATTGGATCGCCCATACCTTCCTACATGTGACATCAACATCACTATTATCCATAGGGATAGCCATATTATCCAACATTATCCGAGTCAAAGAAGTTTTTGTTTTAGAATCATATTCTAATACATCCTTTATTTCCTCCATAGTCCTCGTTTCAATCTGTGAAAAAGTAAATCTGATTACATTTATAATTTTCCACGCAGTCCGTACACAAGGGCTGGGGGGCAACTGATGGGGGTATAGAATTGGACCAAGTATCCCACTCGCCACCGACAGCACTGGGTCCTCAAGGCGCCCATGTTCCATAAAGAAATTTCAAATGGGAGGCCGGCCATTAGCCCAAACATGGATTTGAAAATAGGGAGGCCCATACTGGCCAAGCCAACCCATATCCTTCCAATAATGTAAGATAGAATATTCCCTAAAAGATATCCTACTGTCCAATCAAGTCCTATTATAAAGGGAAGAAAAGCAATAAGACCATCGCCTGACATTCTCCACAAAGAAGGAGGATTATTCAAATAAACCTTTGACTAATCCATTGCTAAATCTAAGGCTAACTATATGAGGAAACATACCCTCCAAGGGGAAGGACTCCTAGTCATCATCCAACTGGATGAATATCCACTATAAATACAAGGCCGCTCCACCACTGAAAGGTACGCCAAGACGAAGCAATCTAAGCATTCTTCTCGCAGTAATCCGACTTAGCATCTGAGCTGCCACAAGCCAAGCCCTCGCCGCCCTTCTTCCTTCGTTCTTCTGCATGAGAGATCCGCATCTAGAGCCCCAGATCAACATTGTCGCAATCCTACCCCAAATCCCAAATCCGCTTAGCATCCTCCGCCTGAGCCCCCACCTACCGTCTCGGGTCCAACCCACGACCCCAAGACGCCCGCCGCCCGGCTGGAAAGGCGCCATCACTGGCGCCGTCTGGGTGGGAACTTATTACCTCCTTCATAAACATAACCGACTCCCGGCCATCGATGGTATCAAAAAGGAACACAAGCCGGAGTAACACTAATCCACCGAGGATGTGGGATCCACCAGGCGATATGAATGTTAGGACTCGGGATCTGCGGGAAACGATGCAAGCCAATACAAACGAAGTGGAAGCGCTTCGCCTCGTCAACCAGCGTCTGGTCGAAGAATTGGAGCAGCTTACCAGGCAGATACAACATCAACAGGAGACACGGCAAACCCAGGAAGGCCATAACCTCCTCCCCGCTGAGGAACAACTTGGTCGCGACATTCCCCGAGGCATCGAAGGTATAGAGTCCGACAGCTGGGGCATGGACCACCATTGCCCCACAAGAGGAGGGGGGAAACTGGTTATACCCGTGAGGCGCTAGCGAACGCTCGAATCACCTCAACTAAGCAAGGGAACAATCATGGAGCAGAGGTTCAAACCTTCAACAAGAGCTCATCCGCGTGAAGGAAGCGGTGAAGGGGCGAGCCCTGATACTATGGACACTTGGTGTAGCAAACTAATCTCCTTCACGTTCGAGGTGCTGCACTTTCCCTTCCAACGAAATTCGTAATGCCTCGTGTAGAAACATTCGATGGAATCAATGATCCCGCCGATCACCTCAATACTTACAAAATCAGATGGAGCCGCACGGGTATCGTGACCCTCGCGCGATGCATGGCTGCCACTACGCTCAAAGGGGCCGCCTTGGCCCGGTTCAATAGAATTCCTTCATCCATCTCAATATCTCGGGGAACTACCGCTGGCGTCTGGCCTCCCACTCACCAGCCAGGACGCTACGTAGCCGAGCTACCATCTATCGACCATCAAATAAGGATCACAGAAAGCTTGAAATCATATGTACAAAGATTCAACGCACTGAGTACCAAGATAGACGCACTGACGAAAAATTGGCCATTACAATTTTCATCGCGGGCTGGGCGTACAATCGCTGACCCGATGTTCTATCTCGAAGAACCCTGGCTAGTACGGCCGAGGTCCTCGCCAAAGCAGTGAGATAAACTGGGCGAGGAGGCCTCACAAAGAAAGGAGAGCCCCTCCGCCCAAGAAAGAGAAAGGGACGACAGACAGACGACGCGCTGAGCCCCAAGACCAGACGACTGCAGGAAACTTCAGCCCAGATCGTGAACGATCCCCTAAAAGGCGAGGGAGTCCGAGAGACTCCTGGGCCCACCACAAACCGGCGGACCACGACAGACACGTTCAACGCTTCACTCCACTAACGGCCTCAGTATCACAAGTCCTACATGAAGTGCGAAACAAGCAATTCCTGAGATGGCCGGCCCAGATGAAATCAGACCCCACGACAAGGGATAACACCAAGTATTGCGAGTTCCACAGGGACTATGGACATCGCACGGACAATTGTATACAACTAAGAAGAGAAAAAAGAAAAGAGGGGAGGAGAGGTAGAAAGGAGGAGGAAGAAGATAAAGAGAAAAACAGAGAGTGTGATGCAAAAGATGCACCGCCCTCTCCGAACGCATTCCCTAGCCAAAAGCTAGGGAATAACATGACTCCCATAAAAGGGAGACTAGGGAAAAACACAACTCCCACACATGGAGACCAAGAAAAGCTGGTCCAAAGGCGCGTAGGAGCTCCTGCCAAAGATCACAACATCAAGGTCCATCCTGCAGTAACTCTGTCCACCCACTGTGAAAAGCAGAATCTCCGAAAGCATAGGATACAGAGGTAACAGAACCACCATTTATAAGGAGGCCAAAGCATTGGAAAACTCCCGCAATCGTTTCAAATTCGCCATAAGTCAGCATTAATGACGGTTCGCCCCTTTTCGAGGACATGCGAGGCGGTTCAGTTCACCAAAGCTCTCCACACACTGAAAATCACGCGAGACGATTCAGTTCACCAAAGCCCTTCGCACAATGAAAGTCACGCATAACGTTTCGGCTCACAGGAGCCCAGTTGCTCACTTTGACGAGCTCCTCTACTCTGCACAGGCCACGCTGCCTCAAGAGTCAAACTACCAGCATCGCCATCTCGCATTAACGCCACCAGGCCGCGGCCGTGGAGCCCAATCTCTCACCGCGGACGCAGCCTTCCCATCAATACACATGGACGAGCTCCTACTCAACTGTTCTCCCTGACAAGATTTACCCTACTATTTACATGGACGAGCTCTTACAACAGTCTACCTGACGAGCTCTTCCCAACAGCTCCACCTGACGAGCTCTTCCCAACAACTCCACCTGACGAGCTCCTCCAAACAAATTCTACTGACGAAATCTTATTATTTAAACCGACGAGCTCTTACAACAACACCACGAGCTCTTCCCAATAGCTTCTGACTGACGAGCTCTTCCCAAGAGCTCTACTTGACGAGCCCCTATTATTTACATGGACGAGCCTACAACAATTTCCACCGACTTGTTCTTCCCTTAATACTTCTACCTCGACGAGCTCTTCCCAATACTCTGCCCGACGAGCCTTCCAACCCGTTTCCACTGGACGGTAGCTCTTCCCAATAGCTCTACCCCCACGAGCTCTTCCAAATACCACTGGACGAGCTCTTCCCAAGAGCTCTCGCCTCGCACAGCCTCCAAACGCCTCTACTGACGAGTCTATTATTTACATGGACGAGCTCTTACTAACAATTTACACTGACGAGCCTTCCTTCCCAACAAATTTCCACCCGACGAGCCTCTTCCCAAATCGCTCCACCTGACGAGCTCTTCCCAACAGCTCCACCTAACAAGCTCCTCCGAACAGCTCTACTTGACGAGCTCCTATTATTTACCTGGACGAGCTCTACAACGCTTAATACTCTCGACGAGCTCTTCCCTAATAAATTTCACCCGATGAGCTCTTCCCAATAGCTCTACCCGACGAAAGCCTCCCAACAAATTTACTTAACTTAGCTCCTATTATCTAATTCCGACAAGCTTTGCAGCTTATCAGATGAGCTCTTACCAACCCACTCAACCAAGAGACACTCGACACGAGCCTCCATCAACAGCCTCCAAAGACGAGCTCCACTCGCCTCCTAGGATTAACGACCTCAGCCACAAACACCACACGCAGCTGAAGAACCAGGTCAACACCCGCAAGTCAGACGACGAAGGCCATAGGCCCAATCCGACAAGCTCCAATTTTACCTTAACCACACAATGGGGAACCAAGCCATCAAGCAGACAAGATACAAAATTTCAACGATGCAAATTTAAATCAATAGACCTTCAATTCAGTTATACAACTTTAAAAAAAAAAAAGAATAAGGATGTTCCTAAGAAGGACACAAATTTCCAAAAATGAGTGTTTATCGAAGATGGCTACATTGCATCAGCCCCAGCCCAAGAAAGAAAAGAACAAGTCGACATCAGTAAGGTGGGCGAGCCCCTGAATCTGCATCGTATCGATGAAGAATGAGAAGAGGCCTCGCAGACACTGCACGAAGACTCTCCGCCCCTCATCACTGGGAGGTCAAAGTCAAATCTAGGACTGGCAAGCGTGAACGCCCCTCCGCTGAAAAGCGAGCCACCCGTGGCCCACCGAGCACCGCACGGCCTCGCAATTGTCCGATAACCTCGCCTCCGAGCAAACTATGCCGGATTTCACGATGAAGACTTCATACAAGAAACCACTACATTCCTTGCCTGGCCGCCTTTGATAAATTTACAGCCTCGGCTGATCGACGCACGCAGCTTCCAACAAATACCTTGCCCGCTTCGCGACAGTAATTTCGAAGTTGTTTTTCCTCGCTGCTCAAATCACCAGAATCGCAAGATAGCTCCACCCGAAGATCCCCACGACCGCTCGCCCGGAGGTGATGAGTTCCCTCCCTAACTGCTTGAAGCTCACTGACGTGACCCGCCTCCCGAGCTCTCGAATTAACCATTTGCAGAATAAGAACCTAAAGCCTCCACCCCGAGCCCCGGCCTCCGCCTCACCGCCATTGTCGTCCGACCTCGGTCTCTCTACTTTCAAACCCGAGCACGAGCCGATGAAGTGTGCTTCCGGGGATCGCACTTGCCGCCCATTTCTTCACCATATCGGCGCCTCTACTCGCCTCGAAGTGAGGGAAGCCACCTTCGCCTTGCAAACCCGGCGATCTTCACATGTTCATTTAATTCCGTTTTATCTGGCCAAAGCCCTTCAAATGAGTGAGACTACCGCTGCATCGAACATGAAATCGCTTGCCCTACATTACAACCAACATGGAAGTAAGCACACTATAGACTTACCGAGGCAACCCTCAAAAAATAAAGCCGTAGAGTTTCATCAACCCAAGAACTCCTTTCGACCTCCAACGCCGACTCCGTGAGGATGGACGAGATACTCCCGCCGCGAACTTGGGCTAAGAGAACAAAGAATCCTTAACTGCACCAGCTTTTTATTTCGCTTTCTTTCACAACGGCTCCGCCATCCCTCGAGGAGGTGACTTGGCATCATTAAGGCTGATTCCATACTAAGATAGCATACCACTGGGCCAAGGCGACTACGAGACTAAAGACCCTTGCCTTTACTACGCTAGGGGGAGAGCAAGAAGGTCAAAACCAGTGGGTGGCGACGCTTGCTCCGGCCACAGAGAAGGAGGATGCCAATTCTTAAACCCCGGCCAAGGGCGGTGATGCTCGCCTCCTGGCTTCCTCGAACGTGAGAAAGATGAGACACCCTCACTAACTCCGCCTGAACCTACCGCCCTTCTTAGAGGAGCTCTGCTTTTTCCTTTGCACCGGCTTCCATCACCCCAATGAACTAAAATCTCCCGGGTGGGCAAAGAAGCAGTGAGGGCCCAGCGAAGAAACTCTCAGGGCGAAAGGAGGCGGAGACCTCAAGGCAGAGGGACGTGCAAACATCAAGCCAGATGAACTAGGAATGTCCGACTTATCAACCTCCCGCAGAGGAACGAAAGGTGGCAGCATTCCGCTAACGCTAGAGCTACAGCTGCTATCTTCGCCGCTAAGGTCAAGACGAAAAATCGAAAAAACATGAGAAAAGCCAAAGGTCGGCATTCGATCGCTCTTAGACAAATCAAACCAAAAGTAATGCAACATCACTGAGAACATCAGGGCGCCGCACGCCCCGGGCACACCCAGTGTCGCCCCTATCGAGAATCGTGACTCCCGGGGCTTGGAGCCACCGACGAAGAAGTATCGTCCCTTCCTGTGACCTATGTGAAGTTAAGGAAGGTCCGAGACTGCAGGGCAATCGTGAGCGCCTGGAGAAATAAATAAAACCCTAGCGTGATTAAAGCATGAAGGAGCAGAGCCACGCTAGGGACGCCAAACCCTCTATCCCTAAAAAAGGTTAATAAACCTGCCAAAATACGCCAACCATTGGGAGCCGTACTGAAGGGCGTATGTCAAGTGTTGCGTGAACCCCTTTATGAAGGGACGCAAGGGAAACGAAGGTCGCGATCAAAGGCAACTTCAAAAAACAGACTCATACCAGTAGGAGGCAAAGATAAAAAGTCAAAACATCATGGACCATATTCTGACACTGGGAGCCCGATATCAAGCAAGATAGTGGTAAGTATTCCCACCTGTCACGCGGGTGACCCGGGTTCGATCCCCGGCAACGGCGCCATAAAACTTGTTAGCTCGACCAAAACACATATACAAATTTATGACACTATTACCAAAGACTATTATCCAGTCCCGGGCAATCTTGCCATAAACTTGTTGACATTATACTAAATAAACCAAAAATCTCCTAGAGAAAATCATTTTCGAATTATGGTTTCGTCTCGACATTCTGCTTACTGTGCCGACAAGTAATAAAACGGGATTTAAGTCCGTATATCGATCCCACAGAGATCTCAAGAATTTTAAATCAACTACCCTCGACTACTCAATTTCCATACTATTCGGGACCACTAAATGATAAAGATCCAAAGATTAAGGTGCCGAAAATTAAACGAATCAAAGGAAATGACTCGAAATGAACAATAATAAACTTGAATATAAAGAATAAAGAATAATTAGCGCTAGGAAAATGAATAGAAATTGAATAATTTATCGCTCGTAGAGAACACATTAAAATCAATGCTATCATGAAGTATCAATTCCGCTTGTCAACTTGTAAATTTTTCTGCGGAATACTAGATTTCAAAATCAGTCTGCTAGCTAATAGTTCAAATTTCGATCTCTCCACACTTCACATTTCATTATCTAATTTTATGATCTCATTCCTCTCAATACGTGGAATTAGATAACTACTTTTAATGTGGACCTCCTAATTCGGTATTTTTCGCAATACTTCATACCCATTTTATGGACTCACACCTTAGCCCCAAGTTACTCCACAAGCAAGGATATACAAACTTCCGTGTTACTCTTCTCCAAATTGTACGATCACCCTCTCCTTGATTAGATCTCGCCTAACACTGGTTGGCTTCACTTTATTCGACCAGGTGAACTCTCTGCCATAAAATTGATAACTCATTCAACCTCATAACTTGATTTCAAGTGAGAAGAGGATTTATCAAGTAAACTCCACAAAGCTCATTAGGATTCTAATAGCAGATTCATATACTCTTCAAAGAAAGGTTCATAACTCCCGTGATTGTCATCTCGTGTCACTCGTGAGGACCTCCTTGAAATCGAAAGCAATGAAACACTTCCTCAATACGGGTATAAGAAACCGATATTCAGATCGGAAGATTCTAAACCCCAACCATGCCACCCAAATCCAGAATCAGACTGGTCGGAATGTCAACAATATTATAATCTCACACAGTTATCCCACCATCAGCTCTCGTCCAACCACCAATCATCCGATCCTCGATCAAAGAATAACTGCATTTCGAACCGGATAAGCGTAATTCTGTAAATTTGTCCGAATCTCAACATTCCAGTAAGAATTTGAAAAGAAATGAATTTCGTGATTCCGAAATTAAGCTCGTAATCCATAATATCCTTGGGGCCCCGAAAATAAAAGAAAACTAGAACGATAAATCTAATCTAATCTCTAACTATCGACATTGAAGAAAAAAAATGAAAAGAAAACAAAACAAAACAAAAAATAAAGAAAATGAGCCTTCAGCTATCCAGACCTCTCGTCTGTGGCCGCCAAGCTACTCCTTCCGATAGTCACAGATTTATAGGGTTTTTCAATAAATCTAATCCCAATGTAGCCTCCTGTGGATTTTAGAGTATCCAGGCCCAAGTCACTGTTCAAGTCGCGACCTCAATTCCTTGTCGCGACATCATCCATGTCGCGACCGATCTCACGCCGCGACCTAGCTCGCTCATACAACTAACCGATCGCTAGTGATGTCACGACCTCATTCTCTCGCACTTACATCAACCGCTTCTTCCGCGTGCTTCACATGCTTCTATGATGTCGCGACGTCATTCCCTGGCCGCGGACATCAACTAAATGAAATGCATCTTTCAATCGATATCCGGCCGTCATGACATCGACCTCGGTCGCTAATTTTTTATGGAGCTTCAACCTTCAACTAAGCAAGTCTCGTGGCACGACATCGATATATGGTCGCGACATCAACTACCCAGGCTGCGCTCACTGAGGGCTTTTGGTGTCGCGGACTTCGCCTAAATAAAACTCACCGCCAATGGAATTTTCCTCGATGTCGCGACATCAACTTAGTTTCTAGTGGTCTTCAATCGGTCGCTCTTGTTGTCACGATAACAATCTCTTGTCGACATCTAGTCACGCCCTTGTATATTTAAACTGTCGCTTCGACGTCAGCTGACCTCGATCTCATCGCCGCGACGCCACCTCGCCTTCTCGCATCATTCAACTTGTCTTCGTGATATCACGACTTCAATCTCTCGTCGTGACATCAACTAAAGGATCTCGCGGTGGTCAAATGTTTCGCGATGTCGCCGACTTCAACTGCCAATGCGGACATCAACCGATTCCCGCCGCTTCAATCTGCCCCCACGCGTATCTTTCCTTTGATCGCTTCGCCGTCAGCGACAATCCCTTGTCGCGACATCGGCTTCATGGCTCCACAAGTCTCAATCGCGTTCCCCGATGTCGCGAAGACGCGATCTTGTCGCGACTTCTCGATTCATGACCGCGGCAGCCTTTGAACTGCGGGTTCTGGCGTCACTTACTGGACCACGGGCCGCGACCTCAAATACATAAGCCCCGAGCGCCTCATGTCGCGTTTCTAGCTTGTTATCCATGTCGCGACCGCGATCGTAATTCTTCACTTCCGATAATTCATGACTGATCAGTAAATCTCTAAATCGCATCAATGACTCAACATTCTTTTAATTTCGTCGCTAATCGACCGCACTTTTATTCCACTTATTTCTCGCATTTTTCTAATGCGATTTTCTTCTTTCTTCCATTTACCCGCTAATAAATATGGGTGAGTTTTCCATATTTCGCAAAGTAATTGTCTCTTTTGATATGAAAATTAAGCGTAAAATGACTAAAAATACATGACTTTTAAGCTCATCAAACTCCCAAACTTAAAGTTTTGCTTGTCCTCACAAAGAAAAAGAAAGAATTGTTTATCTCAAACAAAATAAAAGAAGAATTTGTAAGGACATTTTCATCTCATCCAAGTGGCATTTAATTAATTGCAATGCAAGGTATGCATAATTTTCAGACATCTAGCTTCAAGTCCGGGCCTGTAGTCGGGTTCTACTCTTTATACTTATGCAAAACTAAACCGTTGAAATTGTTTTACAAACAACATATCTTATTGGATCCTCGCTGAACAATAGATTATTTTCCTTTCTCATTTTCATACTGTCATTTTAACTCCCTAAAGTCCTTCATTAAATTTGATTATTTCTATTCTTCCAAATTCTATTACAGTTTGTTTTTTTCTATATTGATCTCCACTAATGTAGATGATTTCAGCCTTCAAGATCAATCAAGTCTTTGGCTTTATTGTTAGGCCTGGGTAATGGGTAGGATGGAAGGAATTTTTAGGTTAAGATTACCCTGAACCTTTTCTCTCCTCTTCTGCCCTTTCTTTCTTGTAGTTTCTATAATAAACTCCCCTAAACTTCATGTTCAAAATCTCTTTAATTTCTTCAATCTTAACTCAGAGGCCCCATATTTCTTACTTGTAATCTACTGGGTGTCTTCCTTGTTTGTCAACATTCAGAGATAGTGCAATGTTTTAACTTTTAGGCTTTCTAACACTCTTAGCGAACTTCGGGGTTAGTAGCCCCATACCGTATGGCATTAGGTACTAGGTGCTGAACACCCTAAGGAACTTAATTGTTCAAGAGAGTTAGGCCACAAGATAAAACTTATCCCTATAAACTTTCTTTTCTATTGCATTTTCTACTCTTTGTCTTTTCTTTTCATTCCCTTTTTGAGTTCCTCAAAAATCTATACTCCCCCAAACTTCATTTTTTTCTTTCCTCCTTGAATTCCCTTGCAATCATGGGTTCTTATCAAGGATTGATGTTTTAGGATGAGTCAGTTTCCATTGGTTCTATTTTTGAAAAATAGCTAGCTGGGCTCAATTTCTGAATCATCGATATGCATCAAAGATAAGGAATAGGATGGCTAGAATGGCTCAAACCGGCCCAAGAATGGCTCGCATCATCTCTCACACCAGATCACCTAGGATTTCGCCTCAACCACAATCTAACAAATTCTAGAATTTGGTTTGAACAACTTGTGACTAACCATAGGAGTAATTTTGACCACTATAATGATATTTAAATTAATTTCAGCCCAATAGTTCCTTGACAATGCTCATACCACAAACTCGCAAAATATGTCTTCACCTTCTAATGTATTACCTTCCTCACCCCTGACCCTAACAAATAAACTTAAGTAACTTTTGCACCTTGTGTTTCAATCAAACCGTATTTATTCGGGCCTTTTATTTTATGGCTTCTCACTCTCATTCCTAATCTTAACTCGCTTCATTCATTCTCAATTCATTACATCACAAACGCTTTTATTCGGGAACTAATTTCTTACTTTAATTTCCCTAATCATTCAACCACAAAGCAAAACAATCATGAAAATCAAAACAAATTCAACTTTAGCACACAACAATTCAATGAGTAAATTTTCGCCATTACCGATTAATTGCAAAGAAATTGGATACACAAGATGAGAGAGGTGATGGTAATGAGTTAAGCAGTGGAGAAGGTCTATTTTTTTCTTCAAATATCCAGATAAAGATAAAGGTGGGTTCAGCCCAATGTACCCTTAGATGGGCTGGAAATTCACATTTCTCTTTCCTTTCTCTTCTTAGTTTCCTTCTCCATTTGTTCGCCCGAGGAAAATCTCATTAGAGATCGACCTTTATGTTGAATCATCTGCCTCTTTCCCGAGCCATTCATTGTATTTTCCATTTTGATCCATAACCTCACAGGAATTTAGCGGATTATTTGATATCGGTCTAAGTTTCGACCATTCTTTACGCATAAGTTCTCCATCTTTTCTGCTTCATGTCACCATCATCGATTTCTTCTCAAAATCCTTTTGTAGAGACTTGTATAAAAACTTGCAGATCCTTTGACTTGCTCCCAAATTTGATTTCTTGCTGCAGCCATCTCTTTCCTTTATCATAGTTAGAGTTGAGAATCACGCTCAGTTGGTTGTTGTAAAGCTTCATGGCGAGTTTGAGTTTTCTACTTCAATGATTTGTGATCTTCCCTTCATTTTTAAACTCTTTACTAACATGAAATTCTTCCCATGTGTGCTTTTCTTTTCAACTGCTTCTCTCCTTCTTTGTTCTCTTCTTTGTAGCTCTGCCTCATGTTCCTTCTCCTTTCTATTTAGCTTTTCCTCCCATTGTAGGTCTCTTCTTTTCAATTCTTTTTCATAAATACTTTCCCTGAATTCCTGCTGTAATTTCCAATCCTTTTCTCTTTCATATTCTCTTGCCCGGGGCTGGAGGCTGGATCTGCATTCTCTTTGATGCTTTGGAACTTCTTCGGGTTGGAAGTTCACATTGCCGCAGGAGAGCGGTAGCTAAGGGATGGAGAAATCTATTAGAGCGCTCATCTTGCCTGCGTTATGCACCAAACATGTAATCATCATTGTCGGTGAGTTTTGCAGGTGCTCACATTCCTTGATCAATGACCCTCGAGTCTCGCACTACGCTCTTGGCTTAGGCTTCTTCTCTGTTCTCTACAGCGCTCCCGCTTTTCTTAGGGTTTCTTGGTCCCTTGCTAACTCATCGGAAGAGGTGGTGAGATTCTGAAATACTTCTTCTTCGACTCCCAGATTCCGCTTTGACTGACCTTGAAGCCTGAGAATAGTGATTGTTCTTTGGAGTGAGTATAAGACCTCTTTGTTCCCTTCCTTGATATCATGATAGAATTCTCGATGATAACTCCTATATTGATCTTGTACCCCTTGAGTATGGCATACCTTAGCCTGACTTCTTGTTCTCTCCACGTGCATACATGTTTTGTTGGGACCAAAACGGAAGCCGAGAAAAATAAAATAATACCTTAGCCTCTTGTTAAGGCTTCCTCACATTCCTTGTTCTTGGTCTTCCTTCTTCTTGGTTCAACTGCACCTTATTGTTAGTGAGCTTCTTGGCAATTCTTCCAAACTCTGGTTTTTCCAACAATTTCTTGAATTTGGAACCATGTTTGTGAACTGTCAAACCATAGGCCTCGTTGATGGCTTTGGCTTCGTAAGATACGGACTCCTCCGCTGCATTGCTCCATCCTTCGCCCAGACCATATTTGAATAAAATTGCTTTTACCGTCTTTGTATACCACGATTTTGGTGTGCGCGAGACTCTCCATCCTCTCTGCTCCTATCGTCTCCTTGAAAATTAACGGGGTTTTGGATCTCCTCTCGCAACAAACCCCTTGTTAGCATAATACTTCTTCCTTTGGGAATCACGGCCGTCGGATCACGAAATCTTCTACTTCTTCTTCTTCTCTCCTCTTTCCCTTTCCCTTACGCTTCTTTCTTGAGAAGTTGGCGGGAACCTGGGTGTTTTTTGATGGCCTCTCTCCTGCTTTGCTCTTCTGAGCGAATCTCATGCCCATTCTCCTTGGCGGGGTTTCTTCTTCTTCGATTGTTCGTGTTCCCTCATAATCTCGTCTAGGTTAGGGACCGGGGTGGGAATTTCAGCCATCATGAATTAGAGAAAGCTTTAGAAAGTTTAGATGCGGGGTTTCGGTTGAGATTCGGAAGAAGACGAAGGTGAATGGTTATGTGGGTTGGAGTGAATGAAATAGTTTCCAAGCATTTGCAATTCAATCAATGTTTGTGGGCTAATTATTCTTGATTAAGGGTATGGCGACTTCAATTCGCCTCTTTTTATTTGAGGTCATTAAATTTAGGGCTTTTTGAGTGAGTGGTTGGCACGTAATCGCACTTTATGTCGCGACCTACCTTGTGACAATACAGGGTTCTCCAGGATTTGTTTGATGTGGCGACAATCCTTCTTCTTTTTGAAACTTAATTCACTGTCGCGACATCACTGTGGTGTCGCGACATGTATCTCCCTTCCTCCATACTCACTAATTGTTCTTTCCAAACTGGTCACGACATCAATGTTTTGTAGGACAACAACTTTGTCGCGACATAACCTTGTTGTCGTGACCAAGACCTTAATTCAATGATTTCATAAACTTTGAATTCTCCTATTGTTTACCTAACCGTTTGGGCATCTCTTCGGGCATATTTACATGAGATTTAACAGTGTAATTGAGGTATCTACGGGAGTGGGTTGAGGAGAAAGTTACTCCCCCTTTTTCTCATGTCGACTCCTCGCAAGTTCTTGGAATTACTCCCTTTCTATTCATGTCTTCTTGGATTCGAAGATCAACGCAATATTGAAAATTCTAATTAAACTCTGATCTATTTCTAAAAATTAAATCTATCATGGCTCATCGACCTAATTTATAGTGTAAAAAGAAAAGAAATATTTCAAAATTTAAATTCGAAATTTAAATCCTCATGGGTTGCCCTCCCGTTATTTTACTTTCGATTTGAGTCCTTAATTTGGACTTCTTTGTTGTGGTTCTTCTTCTTTTTCTCGAGAACCAGTTAGATTCTTCCCTTTCCTCTTTCCCTTTGTTGAGATAATGCTTTAACCTTTGTCCGTGACCTTGAATTCTTCCCCATTATCGGTCTTGATTATTCTGCAACCAAATGTAGTGCGAAATACCCTTGTGTATAGATTATCAATTGGTTTTAATTTCCTGGAAACTTGACTGATCTAGAATTAAACGGCTGTTCCTGATGGCAGACTCTTCCTCGAGTTTTACGATCATTACCATTTCTTTGTCTTGTCTTTGTATATTCCTAGCATTATCATGACTTCATTTCTCGAGTTCTTCAATTCAGACAGGTTGGAGCAATCTTTCTTCCTTATGACAGCAAAATCGAAGTTTAACTTCTTAATGGCCCACATTGCCTTGTATTATAATTCAAGAGGTAAAGATGACATGGTTTGCAAAAACAACTACGTATGGGGACATTCCAATGGGGGTCTTGTGCGATCCTGTAAGCCCCGAAGTGCATCATCAAGTTTGGAAGACCCGATCCCTTCTGCTTGAGCTCAGTCTTTCAAGTATTCTTTTGATCTCTCTGTTTGGAAATTTACGCTTGTCCATTAGTGCAGGGATGATAGGCTAAACTCATAACATGCTTGATCCCATACACACTCATGAGTTTTGCAAATATTTTGTTTGCAAAAATGGGTTTCCCAAATCACTAATGATGGTTACGGGGTTCTCGAACCTGCTTTCAAAATATTCTTTACAAAAAGCTCTAAGCATGTGCGCATCATTCCTTAGACGGGCCTTGCTTCCACCCATTTGGAGGCGTAATCACGCTTCTCCGGTATGTATAGGTTTCCAAATGATGGTGGGAAAGAATCCCATAAAATCTATTCCCAAACATCGAATTTGTATCACCCATAATACAGCACTAGGGGCATTTCATTCCTGTATTTTCAATCCCTTTGGCATCGATCACTGGATTTACCAAATCTTTGAATGATGGGCGATAAAACCACGATTGGAGTATCTTGTAGGCTGTTCTTTCTCGAAAAATGTCCCCCGCCTTCTGGTGATGCATGGCGTTCATTTAAATGTTGCCTTGTTCGCCGGCACACATCTCCTTATTATCATCTTCGTACCTCTTTTGAATAAAGTGGGTCATCGAAATATAATATCTGTTTGTCGAGTTAAAGTTTCCTGTACATTGGTAGCTTAATTAAAGGCATTATACAAACGGATAATTCACAATATCGGCATACCATGGGTTGGAGAAACTTTAAACATTAACTCATCTGGGAAGTTCTCTGTGCTTGAACATTTTCTTCTTAAATCCTTCTTCTTTCTACTCTTGATAAGTGGTGGCTATCACATTGTCACATCCCTTTTTTATCACTTGATTTCCCGAATCAAACTCTTGCAACGGCGGCTTCCACGCATAATCTGACCGCTTCCTTTTGACATCAAGTATTTGATTCTTTGCATGATCGGTGTAGTTACTACATGGGATCCCAAATGTATTTAACCTAAATTTTTCACAAGCAAATACTATGGCTAGCATTTCCTTTTCAGTTGTTGAGTAGTTCTCCTGTGCTTCATTGAAATTCTTACTAGCATAGTATATGGCTGAATCTTTTTCTCTTTCTTTGTCCAACCACGACTCCCACTAGCAAAATCAACATCACATTATTTCAAATCCACGATCCCATTAAGTGCGGCAATTATAGGTGCTGTACGATTTGACTTCATTTAGTCAAAGCATTCTTCAAGGAGTCATCGAAATTAGACATGTATCTTTTTTCGATGTCACGCATAGTGGTACGGCTATTTTGAAAAATCTTTGATAAATCTCTGTAAAACCCGGCATGCCAGCTTCTTACTCGGCTGCTTGTATTAGGTGGTGCAAGAGTTTGATAATGGATACCTTGGATTGATCAACTTCTAGCCGATGCTTGAGAAATTTTATGCGAGAACAATTCAGCCATCACCATAAATGGCATTTTCCCAAATTCAATGCTAGTTGTTTGTCTTGCCATCTACGGAAATCTTGTTTCGGATTGTTTAAACATTGATCAAAGGCGGATCCGCACCGCAGTAAAGTCATCCATGAAAATTTCCATCATAACTGGCGGAAATCTGAGAATATAGGACATCATACACCTGCGGAATGTAAATTTTGGGCAACTACATAACGAAAAGGCATCCTTACGTGAAAGGTACCATAAGGGCATGTGAATGGTCTTCTCTTGATCCTCGGGTGCGATAGCAATGATTGTATCACAGTACCCATCAGGCAAAGTGAGGGTGTCACGCTGGCACATCGACATACGGTCGATATGAAAGGCAAAGAAATGATCTTTTCACGGTTCTTTATTATTACCTCTTACGTAATCAATACATACCCTCCATCCTGTCCTTTGTTCTTGTTGAATCAATTCGTTTCTTGTTCCGATCACGGTAAACCCTTTCTTTGGAACCACATGGGTAGGCTACTTGGTATGCGAGATAGCATAGATAAAACCTGACATTTAACGATTTGACACCTCACTTCACGACTACTTCCTTCATCACTTTGGATTGACCTCTACGTTTCTCTGAGATGGTTTTTGAAGTCTCTTTAGCGAGAATCTTGTGCATCTGGAGTGATGGGCGATGCCCTTGACTCTTGATGGACGAGCTAAGCGATTCCTTATGCTTGTAATGTTTCCGACGAAATCTTTTGTTCCTCATTCTCACTTAATCTATTTGAAATGATCTGGTTTTTCTTTGGTAATTCTAAGTAAGCATACTTTGATGACATGGCAACTCTTTGAAAATTAGCCCATGCATGCGGTTTCTTGATGAATTTCTGTTTGTTGACAATTTCCCATTATCGTTTACGTATGCTTTAAACTTCGACCACAGTTTCTATAGAATGGCTAGCGTATGGTCGAATAGACATCTTCGATTATCTTTACAAGAATTCATCTCTTTTCATTGATAAAAGCTGAGTGTTCTGATCATTGTTAAAATCGAGAGGTTGGAAGTATAGACTAAATGTCAGCTACATTGCATCCTTAACTGTCTCTGTCTATATTTTGTATACCTTTAATCAAAATTGAATCTGACCTGCCAACCTCGAGATAAGAACTCCTTTGCATATCAATCGGAGTAGCTCCGGTAGCTAGGAATGGTCTTCCCGATAGCGAGGGTACTTGTGAATCTTGCTGCATGTCGGGATGATGAAGTCTACTTTGGGAAAACAAACTTCAGCAGTGACCGGTACATGTGTGGCTCACTTGGGTTTACCATCGATAATGCGTTTGAAATGCGGTTGTGGGGTAAGCTCCCCCCCGAGCTTAGTTTCTTGGCGGCGAAGAGGCATCAAATTGATCGCAGCTCACGAGTCACAGAGCTTCCTGGGTCAGTTCCTCCACAATACAGGAATTGCGAAATACGGGTCCCTTCATCTTCTTTGGAAGTTCTTTTGATTCTTGCGCAGAGTGGCGGTGAGATTCACTATTCCTTATCTGCTATTTTCTTTTCTTGCTTAGTATGTCCTTGAAATTTGCATAGGTGGCATTTGAGTTACCACTTCGATAAAGGCATACTTATCCGGCTCTGGGTTTGAGAACCTTGCAAGCGCTCTTCCATTCTTGACACAGGTCTTTGTGGAAATGGGACTGCAGGCTTTGATCCTTGGATGTTCCTCCTCTCTATTCTTTCTTTTTCTTTCTCCAGTTCCTCTTCCCTTTCTGATCTTGCTACATCTTTGTTGCTGTCATCTTTCTCTTTCATCTCTTCTAGCTCTTAATCTCTTTTACGGCACTGACCATGCGATCTTTTAGGTTCTTCCTTGTCACTTGGAAGGCGTCTTTCTCAGCTTTCAGAGTTGGACATTGCCCTACTTGTGTCTCCAGGTTCTTCAGGGTTGCATTGGTTGTGTTCTGAAAAATTTGAGAATTGGTGGTAGTTGCTTCCAACTCTGCAAACTTTTGCTCATGGAGATTCAACAGCTTCTTATTATCCCCCATGAAATGCAGCATCCATTCTTCAAAGATTGGAGCCTCCTCGACCTGGTATTCATTCCTTTGCTCATTTCCATCTTCTTCCTTCTTCTTCGGAACCTTGGTGGCTGGCGATACCCTTGTTGAGGTTACGTCACATGGGCCTTGAAGCCCCTCCGCCCATACGAGAAGTTCTCATAGTTTACAGATATTTGGGTGATAATGTCGCTGGAAGGTTAGGATTGGGTTTGAAATGGTAAGCTCTTGGCTCACCAAATAATTAACCTCGTCGGCCAACATAAGTTCTTGGTTACCACTACCGACACTTCCATGTGCTCCCTTTGATTACTCCTATTTCATGAAGCGTTATGCTTTCTTCTTTGCTTGTCAACACGTGCATAATGGCATCCAACTTGGCTTCCATGGCTGTCATCTTGCTCTTCCCAATAGCTCTACGGCCAGGCTCTTTATTAGCTCTACGTGAGCTCTTCGACGGTCTACGACTAAGCTCTTCCCAATGGCTGGCCCAGAGCTCTTTCCAGACGGTACACTTGACGAGCTCTTCCCGGTAGCTCTGCTTTGACGAGCTCCTCCCGAGCGGCTACACTTGTGACTCATATTATTTACATGGATGAGGCTCTTACACGGCTCCACATGACGAGCTCTTCCCAGCGGCTCCACTGTGAGCTCTTCCCAGCCAGCTCCACCCGACCAGGCTCTTCCCAGCTGGCTCCACAACAAGCTCCTCGAGCATTTCCACCCAGTGAGCTCCTATTGGCCTGGACGAGCTCTTGACGGTTTACAGCGAGCTCTTCCCGATAGCTCTACGATGAAACTCAACGATAGCTCTGCACGGCCGAGAGCTCTCCCCGAGCGGCTCTACTTAGCGAGCTCCTATTATCTACGGAATGACTCTTACAGCGGTTTGCGGATGAGCTCGCACCAGCAGCTCTACCGGCTAGCACACTGCGAGCCTCCATCAGCACCTCGAGACGGGCTCTACTCGCCTCACCAGGATTGCGGCCTCGGCCCACAGACACCACCGCCTTGGTTGAGAACCCCGGGTCGACACATGGTCGGGCCCCGGCAGAGGCCGTAGGCCCAATCCAAGCCAAAGCTCCGCCCCTACTCGACCACGGTTGGGGGCGAGCCAGTTCAAGCAGAATAGTATACAAAATTTCAGCGATGCAGTCTAAATTGCTGAGACCTTCAATTCAGGTTATACAGTTCAGAAAAAAAAAAAGAATATGAGGTGTCTCTCGGCGCAGATACAATTTCAAATGTTCACATAGTGCCACAGTTGTGGGCCAGTGCAAGAAACAGCCCAGGCACGGTGTTAAAGCGAGGGCGAGCCACACGGAGTCGGGCATCGAGACGATGAAGAATGAGAAGAGAGGGACCTCGAGCGGAATAATTCGTCTGGGAAGACTCTCAGCCTCCTCGTGCATGGGAGGTGAAGTTGAAATCCGAGATCTGAAGGTAAGCGTGAGCGGCCTCCGGATTAAAGCGAGCCGCGAAGCTGCGAGGCAGAACCGGTCACCATGATTGTCACGATAACCTCATCACTCTGACGACCATGCGACTATGGCGATGAAGATCTGGCCTTGCGAAACCCGCTACATTCCTTTTTCGGTCGTCTTGATAAATTCTGACGAAGGACTCACGTGGCGATCTCAAACAACACCTTGCCCTCTGAAGCCTCGCGTGACGATTCCGAGTTGTTTTCCTTGTCGTTCAATCACGGTAACGTGGCGTAAGCTCCTGAAGATCCATTTTTCATGGGAGGTGATGAGAAGTTCCTCCTAACCGGTGAAGCTCGCTCTGGACGGACTTGACCCCTCAGAGTTTCGACCAAATCATTTAGCGCAACCTAAAGCTCACCCCGAGCCTCCCGAAGCTCGCCCTCAGCCGTTGTCAAGCTGCTCCGGACCTCGTCTTCTCTACTTTCAGCGAGCACGGCTGGAGTAAAGTGTGCTTGAGATCGGACTTAAAGCGCTCATTTCTTCGGTCATATCTTTGCTGCGCTCGCTCCTGCGACTCGGCCCTTCCGAGTGAGGAAGCCACCTTCGCCTTATAAATCCGAGGCGATCTTCACATGTCTTTCATTTTAATTTGGCCTTATCGGCGAATATGAAATAGTGTGACACCTTATCGAACATGGAAATCGGTGCCGGCACATAACCAGCATGGAAGTAAGCCGCGACTATGAAACTCTGAGGCAACCCCACGAAAAGATGAAAGCGGGCTTCATCAGCGGCAACCACTTTACCGACTCCCGGCGTCGGACTCGGGAGGATGGATGAATGGCTCTACTTAGCGAACTTGGGCTTAGAGAACAAATAATCCTTAACTGCACCAGCTTTTTGTTTCGCTTTCTTTCGCAACGGCTCCGCCATCCCTCGAGAGGTGACAGCATTGTCGGCGGATTCCATACGGTTATAGGCATAAGTAGTCGGTGGCGAGACGGCAATTTGCGCTGAAAGACCCTTTGCCTTTACGACAGGCTTAGGGGGAGACAGCAAGGTCAAAACCAGGGGTGGCGACGCCTGCTCCGGCTCTTGGGCAGGAGAAGGAGGGGACGCGCCCGAATTCTAAACCGACGAGGCGGTGATGCTCTTTCAGGTTCTCGAGCAGGGAGAAAGAGGAGACACCCCGATTTGAACCTTGCGGAGCAGGCTGTCCTTCTGGGAGCTCGGGTTTTCCTTTTTGCACTCAGGGGCTTAGGATGTCACCCCCGAATGAACTAAAATCTCTCCCACGGTGGAAGCGGCGGTGATAGGCTGAAAGGAAGAAACTCGGCGGGCGAAAGGAGGCGGAGCCTCGAAATGGAGGGAGGGACGTGCGAGACATCAAGCTAGATGAACTGGAATGTCAGGCTTTGCTTATCAGCCTGGCGTGGAGCAGGCGAGCATTCCGTTAGCAGTAGAACTACAGTACGTTATCTTGATCGCTGGTGAGAGGCGAGCACACGGAAAACATGAGAAAAGCGAAAATTCGGAAGTATTCGATCGTCTTTAGACAAATCAAACCAAAGGTAATGCAAATACTCACGAAGGTTATCAGGGGCTCACGTCTGCAGGCACACCAGTGTCGTCCTATCGGAAAGTCGTACTCCAGTTAGACCGCCCAGCGAAGAAGTATCGTCCGCACCGGGACTATGTGAAGGAAGGTCGAGATCGCTGAAGGGCACGGGCGTGCAGAGAAATAAATAAAACCCTCGGCGGTGACGTTGGATTAAAAGATGTGAAGGGCGGGGCACGCTAGGGCCTTGAGCCACATCCTAAAGGTTAATAAACCTACGAAAATACCACAAACCATTGGGAGCAATTTGGGAAGAGCCGGATGTTGAAGTGTTGCGGAACCCCTTTTTATGAAGGGATCTGAGGAAGCGAGGCGGGTTATCAAAGGCAACTTCAAAAAAAACAGACCATACCAGGCAGGGAGGCAGCATAAAAAGTCAAAACATCAGGGGACCATATTCGGACACGGGGCAGATATACGTTTGTAGTATGGTGGTAAGTATTCGCCTTGTCCGCCTTGGGTGACGAGTTCGATCCGACAGCAGCGCCATAAAACTTGTTAGCTCGACCAAAACACATATACAAATTTATACTGACACTATTGCAAAGACTATTATCCAGGTCAGGGCAATCTTGCCATAAACTTGTTGACATTATCTTAAATAAGCAAAATCTCTAGAAAATCATTTTGAATTATGGTTTTAATTACGTGTGCAAGTGCAGTCGACAAGTAATAAAATGGATTTAAGTCGGTCTCGATCCCACGAGATCTCAAAATTTTTAAATCAACTACCTGACTACTCAATTTCCATACTATTTGGACCGCCCCAAATGATAGTAAGATCCATTAAGGTGTTTGGAAAAATTAAGCAAATCAAAGAAATGGCGAAATGAACAACCAAACTTGAATATAAAGAATAAAAATAATTATGATTGGAAATGAATAGAAATTGAATAATTATCGTTCGAGAGAACACATTAAAATCATGCTATTGTGATATCAATTCCGGTTATCCAACTTGTAAATTTTTCTTGTGATTAGGTTTAAAGGAAATCGGTAAAGAAGATTTAACAGTTGTTTGAATCTCTCCACTTCACATTTCATTATCTAATTTATGATCTGATTCTCTCGAATACGGGGAATTAGATAAGCTAACTTAACAGGGACACTCCCCAGTGCAGGTATTTTAACTGCAGTCTTGTTTTATGGGTACCTTTTAGCTCCAGGTGCTCCCGGTGTGAGATGCCTAACTTCAGATTATCTTCTATAATTAAAATAGATCACCTCTCCTTGATTAGATCTCGGCTAGCGGGGTTGGCTTCACTATTCGGGTGGGGTGAACTCTGCTTGTTTAAATTGATAACTCATTGACTCATAACTTGATTTCAAATTGAGAAGAGGATTTATCAAGTAACTCCATAAGCTCATTAGATCTCTAATATGAGATTCTTATACCTTCAAAGAAAGGTTCATAACCCGGGATTGTCATCTCTGCATTGTCACTCGAAGGGACCTCCTTGATGAGCAATGAAACGCCTGAATCCCGGTGCCAGCGTATTGGATGAACTTTAAACCCATAGCAGAAATAAAGTTATAAGCGAAATTACTTAATTTCTTTGGAAATAACTCTTGGGAAGAGGGTGACAATGGCATTCACTTGTGTTGGGTTCCTCAATTGCTGAATTACACCCTACGACATTCTCTGATCAAAGAATAGCGCATTTGAAGCTGGATAAGGGAATTCGAAATTTATGCGAACTAACATTCAGTGTAATTTGAAAGAAATAGATTATGCATTGACCAAGCCGGAAACGATAACATCCGGTCCAGAAAATAAAAGAAAACTAGAGCGATAAATCCCTAATCCCAATCTCAACTATCGACATTGAAAAAATGAAAGAAAGAAAGAAACAAAGCCAAAAGAAAATGGGCCTTGGTATCAGGACCTCTCGTGTGGCCGCGAAGCTACTTTCCTCTTACGGATATTAGTATTTGCATGGGGTTTTTCGGTTGGGCTAATCCCGATGTAACTCTTTGTGGATTTAGAGTATCGGGCCCAGTCAGCATTCAGTCGCGACCTCAATTCCTTGTCGCGACATCATCCATGTCGACCTCGATCTCACGTCGCGACCTTAGTTTCTTGTCTATACAGTCTTGAACTGATCGTTAGTGATGTCACGACCTCATTCTCTTGTCACGACATCAAGCGCTCTTTAGAACTTCTGCATAATTTCTCCCTTGATGTATGGCGTCATTCTCTTGTCGTGACATCAACTTCGTGAAATGCATCTTTCAATGATAGCCTGGCATCGACGCCGATCTCGCCAGCCATGACTTCTTTTCTGGAGCTTCAACCTTCTTCGACAAATCTGTTATCGCGACATCGATATAATTCGCGACATCAACTAATGGGGTTCGCGGTCTTCGCGAGGAGCTTTTTGGTGTCGTGAGCTTATTAAATAAAACAATTTGTCAATGGGATTTTCACGATGTGAAACGCCGACTTCCTTCTGGGGTCTTCAATATGGTTGTTCTTGTTGTCCGCGACAACGAATCTCTTGTCGTGACATAGTCACGCCATATATTTAGCGGTTGCTCTTGGCGTCGAGCCTGATCTCGCGTCGCGACGTCAGCTCTTATCTTCTGCATCATTCAACTTGTCTTAGAGGGATACCGGCGACTGATCGCGCCGTGACCATCTGACTAAAGATCTGCGGGTTTTGAATGTTTCTCTCATGATGTAGCGACTTGATAACAACCAGTGACATCGGCGATCTGCTTGCTTCAATCTTGTCCCGACTATCTTTCAGCGTTATCTTGCTGTGCGGCATCAATCGCCAATAGCGACATCACTTCATAGCTCCACAAGTCTCAATTTGCTTATTTCACGATAATAGCGACATCGGTATCTTGTCGCGACCGATTCATGGCTGTATGGCGAAGCTGGTTCGATCTTCGACCCGATGCCGGCGTCGCAGCGCCGACTCATTTCTTCTGACTCTCGCGGGCGGTCTCATGTCAACTGCTTGTTATCCGTATCGCGACACGTGAGAATTCTTCAATTTCTGATATGCGACCTCATGATTTGGGCTTGTATGGCTCCATTTGCATCAATGACTCAGCGAGTTCTTTTAATTTCTCTTTCACACCAATTAGTGCACTTTATTCCCACTTATTTGCATTTTTCTCTGCATTTCTTCTTTCTTCCATTTTACACACTAATAACGGATGGGTGAAGTTTCTTTATATTTACCTTAAAAATAATTGTCTCTTGATATGAAGGTGAAAAATGTTTAATCAGATGACTTCCAGCTGTCATTAGTGAAAGTAAACTCGTGAAGGACCAACCTTACTGAGTCCCACATTCAGCATGCGGCAAGCGGACTGAACTAATCAGAATTGCCGGATACTTAAATTGATTTATTTTCTTTTACCTTACGAAAGGAAGGGAGGCGCCTGTGAGGCATTTTGAGGTCAAGCGGGGATCGAGCGAGCAGGAACATCTAACTTTGCGGGTGACGTGAGAAGAGTCATCGCCCGATCACGCCAAGAAAGAGAAGAACGGCTTGGACCCGGCGACATAGAGCAAGCGGTATAAGCGAAATCCAGATGACGAAATACTAGAAACGCCGTCGGTACCCAGAAGAAGTGCGAAAGGCGGGCGCGTGAGCCGGGAATGAGAGGGAAGAAAGGCGCCCGGAAAAGGATGACACTAAGCGAGCGAGGGAAAATCCGGGCGATGCAAGAACACCAAAAATATAAAGACAAAAGGGGGAAGTTATAAGGCGGAGGAATTCAAAACTTGGAAGGTCGACGAAACAAGGGGAAAATAAAAGGGAGTATGAAAAGCAGCGTGAAACTTTCGAAGAGCCATCGTGCTTGCACCGTGGCGGTCGGGGTTAATCAATCCACATCCAAACGAGACACGAGAAATAACAACGTCGAAGTTAATCCATGACCCCTTGCCTTGATCGCATTTACACAAGAAATTTGAGGCGGTGATGGGGGTATAGAATTGGACCAAGTATCCCACTCGCCAGCCCGATAGAGCAATGGGGTCCTTGCCCCGCCCATGTCCTTCCATAGCAGCCCAAACAGAGGCCCGGCTCATTAGGCCCAAAACATGGATTTGGAAAAATAGGGAGGCCCATACTCGGCCAGTCAACCCATATCCTTCCAATAACAGAAGATAGAATATTCCCTAAAAGATATCCTACTCGTCCAATCAAGTCCTATTATAAAGGGAAGAAAAAGCAATAGAAGACCATCAGTTGGACATTCTCCAATAAAGAAGGATGATTATTCCAAATAAACTCCTTTGACTAATCCATTGAACTAAATCTAAGGCTAACTATATGAGGAAACATACCCTCGAGGGGAAGGACTCCTAGTCATCATCGAGTTGGATGAATATCACTTACTCATCTGAGTAGCTCCACGGCTGAAAGTGCAGCGAGGCAAGCAATCTAAGCATTCTCTTTTCTCGGGAAGAATCGACTTAGGCGCCGGGCGGCCGGGCGAGCCCTCGCGTACGCCTAACCGTCTGTTTCTTCTTAGCGGGAGAGATCCGCGTTCGAGATCACGTAGATCGACATTCTTTGCAATCTACCTGTGGCTTGATTGTCTTCGATTCGACCAGCGGCCCCGTCTTGGTCCAACCAGCGACCACGCGCTCGACTGATTCAGATTGAAAAAGGCATCATATATATATATATATATATATATATATATATATATATATATATATACTCTCCTATATATATATATATATATATATATATATATATATTTACCATATATATTAAAAATTAAGATAAATTTTAATATGTGATTATTTAATATTATAACAAAATAAAAATATAAGATATAAAATATCTTTGTTTTTAATTATTTAAAAGGTAGTCATTATGTTACTTTATAAAAATGAATGATAATTTATATATATATATATGAAATTCATTTTAATTCATTAAGGTAAAAATATTTTATTTTACTTCTCATATAAAATATTAATATAAATAGATATATTGATTTATTAATTATTTACAATATATATTATAATATTATTATAGATTAAAACTAAATAATATTTTTACATTATTTCATTTATTGAGGAATAGTAATCAAATAAGACAATTTCCCTATATTTGATATTTCATAACTTGGTATGATAGACACTTGGTTCTTTTCTCTATTCATTCATTGTAAGTGTCTAAACTCTAGCCGTTGTGTTCCATCGGAATTTGGAGACGTCGATCGCAGTGCTAATGGGATTAATGAGATTGTCCGACTATCACCTCCTTGCTGCACCACTTCTTTTTCTTCATTGATCATTTGAAATCCTGGTTTTAGATTCACAGGTTTTTTTTTCCTTTTTCTTTTAGGTAATCTTTGATTCATTTAAAAAGTTTTTATTTTTGGTTGTGAGAGGAAAGATATGATGTAGATTCTCTGTGAAATAACATGTATTTTTAATTTTTATAGAGTTAACTAAAAAACTCGATCGAGATATCTAGTTTTTTCCGATTCACTATCCGATTATTGTATCTAGTATAGTATTCACCACGGTAAGTTTTTAGGGGGATATGACTCGGCCTAATCATATCAAAATTGATCGATTTTTTAACCAAGTTCACGGCTTATCGGGATAAGAAATCGTTGAAGTCCTCCTTAGTCGAGAGCATTTTGAACCCTAAAGTTTTGAATCATACTACTGCTGGAAACTCTACATGTAAGTATTTTAGAATCCTCTCTTTAATTAATAAAAAATAATTGTCATGTGACATTTTTGTTTGATTTATTTAATTACATTTGTTCATAGTGGAAAAGTTTATAAACTTACACTACATATTTTATTTTGTTCTTTAACACTACACAACCTTCTTCTTCAGCAACATCTAAAACATCACTTGTAGAAGGTCAACTATGCAGGATAATTGATGGTTAGACGAAAGAGGTAGAGTACCCCGTGAAGAATTAAACAACTCTCGTTCTGAGTTGAGTAACACATGTGATAATGAGTTGAAAAAGTGGCAAATTGAATTGAAAGAGATACATGTCGGAACTTGAGAAAGAGTCTGAGCATGTGAATAATGAAAAGAAGCGATGAATTGTATTGAGAAAATTTGTTCCCTATTAATTAATGTTAATTATTAGCTATTTGAATTATTTTGTATACTTTATTTTCTTCTATTTAATATCTTTCATTTTATTAATTTTGTATTTCTTTTTATTATTTCAATTATCTAATAATGACTTCTTTATTAGAATTAATTTATTAAAATATTTAATTTTATTAATTTTGTAAATTTCTATTTTATAAATTTTAAATTAAACCAAAAACAACATTTGGCGACCGATACCTTTGTTGCCTATTCATTTAACTTGTTTTAATGGCAAAATGAATTTATTTGCAACTACTTATTCCTCATCAAAAAATAAATAAATAAGCAAAACTTGTGACCACTAAATTTTGTTGTTGAAACTTGTTAATTGCGATCACTCTGTTGTTCTCGTAGAAACATTTAAACTTGTGATCATAACATTTTCTTCGTTAAAACATTTAAAATACGACTACTCATTTTTCATGATGGAAATAATTAACTTGAGACCATTTATTTTTCATTGCAAAAATTGCAATCACTTAATTTCATTCTAGAAAATTTTAAATTGCGTCCAAAAATTTTCATTATGAAAAATTGTAAATCATGACTCATTAATTCTTGTCATAGAAATGCAGTGAGACCATTTAAATTCATCGTAGAAACATTTCAACACGATCAAATCTTTTCATTGCAGAAATTAAAATTGGCGACCAGTTACTAGTGGTTGTAAAAAAATAAAATTAGTGACTAAGATGTTTGACATAAGAAGTATACATTAATGATCAATATCATCCATCGCGTAAACAAATTATCAACGATAAAATCAACGAATGGTTGTAAAGTCACGAGCCCCAACCAGGGGGTCCAGTTGACTACCCAGACATCAACGTGAATTGAAATGGATGTGAGTTGCAGCGCTCATTTGGAAAATGGGCGGAGTCATCTTTGTGGAATCTACGATAAAATACATCTAAAACTTTGTATCTTTGTCTGACAGATAGCTATCGATCATTTGCCTTTCCAGTATGGTACTTTGTTACCTAAACAATACTGATCTGTACAGTACGCCAGATCAACTATATCTATAGTTTTCCAGATTACAATAGCCTTCATCTTCATTTCTTTACACTTTTCATTAAACCAAAGGTTTTAACACATGTAAAACATAAAACCACATGACTCCTTACCGGGCTTCAGACCTCGGACGGTGATGCTATTCACTTGCGCTCCACCTTTGCAGCAAGGGGATCCGGCAGGAATTTCGAACTCAATGCTGAATGGAAGGCTAACACTAAGAATGATTTATACCACTAGTGGTCTGGTGTTACAGATTCAAACTGTTATTCGATATGATCTGTGGATATCATGACCGGAAACTCAGATCTGAGGTCTCCGCGTTTGCTCATGGCAGCCTGTAATAAGGCGACCGACTTTGTTTGTTGTGGATAACATCAGATGTGTATCTCTGCTGATTGGAAGTCGATGGATTGATTATCGTTGTTGTTGCTGTTTACCTCGATGGCGTGTTGGGCTTTTTGCTCGGAAGCGGATGATGTTTTAGACGTTTGAACCACCACTGCGATCGATAATATTGTTGAACACAACTTTTCTGAACCGCACTCTGAACTCAATCTCGTACGCTAACTTTCATATAGTCTTTGGGATTGTTTCGAATAAAATAATGTGGAATCATATGCTATGACTTTCAAAATCTTGAGTCCTAATCATGATAGTATATGACATGCATCTTAAATAATATCCGACAAGAATCAATAATCGCGGGATTATCCATTTGAGCATCAAAGATTAAAAATAAAGCAGACTAATGATTCAAACTGAACAATTGATTAAAATCTTCGACGAACATATGTTTTCTGAAGCCATATTTTGAGGCTTATAACCCAGGGTGAATGAAACTTACAGTTTATTTATTGGAAAATCACAGAAGCTGTCAGTTCCGCCAAACAGACGGACTCACAGTGCTTCAAACTCTATCAATCCAGCCATGATTCTTTTAACACACAGATTTACGGCGCCGGCAAAGTGAGAGCAGCCACGGCTGCATCTGTTGTTCAGAACATATCATGAGTCTGGTGGGTTGGGACTGCCGCGGTCATTAAACCCTCAGTTTGATGACTCAAACATTAGAAAAATCGCGAAACAGAACAGAAACTCGATGGAGCCACCTGGGGACTGAGGCTCATAAATCAGGTACCATGAAGCCTGCGTGACGACTTTCCCTTCTTGCAGAAGGCTGCAGACGGTTGGATCGCGTGTATTTCTAGAGAGAAATTCTCTCTCTCTCTAAAACTCTCTTAATCTGCTTCTGAACCGTCTGCCACCCCAATTTTCACGTTTTTTGCTTGGTTAAATGGAGAAGATGAGTCATGCGCCTTATTCGTCTTCTAGTGACTTAAAGCTTTAAAATGACGCTTTATGTCCGCCGTTTCAGTTTATATTGACCATTATCGCGGCCGTCGGGTTTCATTATTTCTCTACTCGTACTCTTATGGCACATGATGCGTTATATGTGATTTTAAATCGCATCGAAAATAATTTCTGACACCCGAAACCACGATCTGCTCCGAAAAGCGTGTAAATTAATTTGTCTTGGAATTTCTACGAGGAATTTGCGTGCTAGCTAGTTGTGAGGAACCCGATTCCAACGGTTAAATCCGTTTTGTCATCCTAAGATCTAGAGAATAAATTATGAATTTTAACGAAATTAACAATTTTGTAATCAGAAATCTGAATTCTGCCATTTTTTCAAAATTGGAATTTCTCGGGTCTTACATTCTCCCCTCCTTAAAAGAAATTTCGTCCCGAAATTCAGGACGATCACAATCACTCACATGCATATGTAACGTGCACTCTACCATGCATGTAAACAGTCATTTAAATTTTAAACGACTAAACCACGTACCTTCATCCCTAAACAAGAAGGGATATGTGGCCCGCATCGTGTCCTCGCTCCCACGTGGACTCCTCCACTCCATAATTAATCTCCATGGTACCTTCGCTGTACCTCCACGGTCTTGCGTCGCAAAACGATCCGTATCAACTGATGCACCGCTGGTCCTCTCAGAAAGGATCGACCTCAATCTGTCCCCGATCCACCCGTGAGTTGGATCGGGTATACGCCACCGGGCGTAGGGCGTGAAAATCTATAAGTGGACACGACATGCTTGGCGGTAATGCTGGCCGATGCATATGAGTGCTGCCCTCTGGGTATCTCGAAAGGCCAATGAACCTCGTGATAACTTCCCTCGCTTTTTTCGAACTGACCACTCCCTATAGGCATCACCTTCAAAGAAGGCGTGATCCCCAACCTCGAACTCAAGGGTTCTTGGTCGAACATACATAAGCTCTTCTCTGAAGCTGGCGGGCAAGAGGAAAGGCAATGTAAATATTAAACCCACCTTCGAGGAGGTGTCTCTAATGTCGGTCGAGGGCCGTTGATGGAACTCTCTCCGCTCATGACATAATGGTGACCTGCATGGCCTCCCATACAGTGCCTCATACGGTGCCATTTGTATACTCGCCTGATAATTGTTGTTGTAGGCGAATTCCACTAAGGGCAATTGCTCCTCTACCCTTATGACCCGAGGGACACATGCTGCGACGTGTCTCAACACATGTATATAATCAAGCCTGACGTATAACCTACCTGACCCTTACTTGGTGTGTATGACCTTCGAGGTCACTATCGTGACAATCAATGGACCGTCAACCTAGTCCATGTCATGAATGACATCCTATAATAGAGCCACTACAGGCTTAACAGCACCCGATGTAATTGACAAGGGGTATCGAATCTACCAGAGTCACTCCAGGCTCCACATCCTTCAAACTCTAAGTCTACGTGATGCGGCCAGGTGTGTTTCATATCGATTACGCAACTCTTCGACACTTCGAGGCCTCTTACATTTCCCCGATTCAGGCCTTGAGGTGTGAGCCCCCGAAACCCCGGGGTCAGGTTGACACTGCCGTCGACCGCGGAATACTAGTGAATGTTAGGTGGCCCAGGCCTTTTCCGCAATCGGGGCGAGTCTCAGCTGTACGGGGGCTCCTGCAAATGCAAAACTTGTCTGAGCCTGCATATCCTGTCCCAAAACTGATTACAATATAGTCAGTATATATATCAATCTACGACATGGGCCCGTAAACAATACTTCGATATTCATACCAACTATGAATCCAGCTATATCCTATGGTTACAAGAGTTACAATATTTTCCTCTTAAACAATACATAGTAAACTTAAAAGAGTTTCAGCACATGTAAAACCACCAAAACACATTCCGGCTTTCTTTAGAACTTCGACCTGGGACTGAGCCGTCTCCTCGCTTGAGGCTCTGTACTGTAAAGGGTCCCCACGGTAAGGCGACCTAATGCTCGGTGGGAGAATGCGCCCTGGTGGGCTGCCTCATACGCACACAGAGTCGTCTGATATTCCGATGGCACGCATTCAAGCCAGTCGTGATCACTGCTTGAATGTCTACATGACGACTACAGATCACGAGTCCTCACGAACTCCATCACACTCGCTGTGCTCCCGTATGAAAATTATTGTTTTATTAGTTTGTGGACAAAATCTCCGATGTATATATATCAATTGGGCGCTCAGAGCGATTGATATATTATTTGTTTAATGGACTACCCTCAGATGAATATCAATTGGGCCGCTCAAACGATTGATATTTTTAGTTTTGGACTACCTCAGATAATTAATATTTTTTTGAAATGACCACTGAATCGTTTTACCACAGACTCATCTCATGCACTCACTCCTATAGTCCTAGGGTGTTCGGTGCATATGGAATGCATGTATACCGGGTTCCAATACAGTCTAATCACATGCAAGAAATATAAAGCATGGGCTCTCGCATAATTCAAATCACCTGATCATGTTATATGTAATTATACATTTCATCACATCAAGAATTAGCTCGCTTGGGCTAATGATCGAAACCACGAGCAATTTACTTGAATTACTGACCAGAAGCACATATTCACACAAAAATATATTTTAAATTGTCACTATTCGAAACGATCAAAGCCCTAGGTTTTACGGTTCGAAACCACTCCATTCATCGGTTCACTTTGTGAACCGGATTTCTGACCATTCAGGCCTCAATCCAACAATACATGATTTAACACACAAATACATAATTTCACACCAAAATCAAGTGTGGAAGCGATCCAGATTGCTCATTGATTCAAAATTTTATATCAATTCGATTGAGTTTTGGACCAATCAGCCCCTCATGACTCATTCATTTCGAACATTCGTAAAGCACTTAAAATGGGAATAAAACTCAAGTAGGAAACCCTACCTCTGGAGTTTGAAACTCCACTAAATCCGGTACCGCAGCAGAAGCCCTCTCAGCGTAAACGGTTCTCCTTCTTATGTAGAAACGTAAACCAGTTGGATCGCGATTACAGAAATTTAAGCTTCTCTCTCTAAAAACGAAATGTCGACCCTTTGGAAGTCCTCCCCAAATTCAGTTTTTATTTATTTAAAATGTAGGAAGAACTTATCAAAATTTGTCCTTTGCTTAAATGAGTCGAAAATGACCATTTTAAAGTCGGCTTCATTTCCCAGGGTGATATTAAACTATCTCGGCCGTCCATTTTCATGGCTTCTCTACTCCTTTACCACTTATAATTTTTGTGATGCGATATTTATATGTGACTTCGTAGCATTGAAAATCGATTTACATTTAAAAATGCGATGCCTCGGCGTGTCAGCTTTCAGTATCATAGAATTCAACGAAATTTTCGTGCTAGTTAGATTTACCGTGAGGCGATTCCAACCCGGTGAAATCCGTTTAATCGCATCCGAGATCTAGAGAATAAATTCAGTTACTAGCAAGAGTACAATTTTGTGTCGAAATTATGATTTGCATTTTCGAGAGAAATTGGAATTTCTCGGGGTCTTACAATGAATCTTATTTGGAGTCCCAAAGACAAACTCAACCCACTCACCAAGAGTGGTGAATGATCGTACCGTGCACCCACACTAGGCTCGGCATGATGTTACGTGCACCGCAGGCGCAATAATGTCATCTTGTGACACCCAGATCCGGGGTCCATGGCGAATCTTGAGATCATCACTCTTGTCTCGACCTATCGAATTGAGCTCTACCTACATCATAGGGAAAAACATCTATACTGGCCTCTAAAGGCCTTAACCTCTAAGCCCTGATCCCAGGCCAGTGTCGTTTGTGACAACGTTGGAGTCCCCGATTAATGACAACCCAGGTGGTGTCGACTTCATCCGTATCAAACGACATGAACTAATGGTCTACCACCACAGATTCACCAGCCCATTCTTGCGACTCGGTCGTCACGACTGACCCACACTCGCTCGGCTATTTGTCTTCTTTGGGAGTGCCTTATAGCACCGGCGAAAGCCGGTTTCTCGACCGTACTAGGGTGTGGAGGAATGGTGTATCACTCTCGCGTCCTCTTGGTTCTTCAGGTTACATTGTCCCAGAGTGTTAGGATCCACACTTGTCTGGAACCAAATCCGTCACTCATGCTCAATCCACATTACAGTCACGAAACTAGTGTGACAGTCTTACGCCTCTTCCCGAACTAGAAGAAAGATGATCCTTCCTCTTCGCTGCCAGCTTTTGGTATCTCGGGTGTTCCAAACCTCCTCAATCTCACTCTCACGTGGTGGGCGCCCGACCATAGGTCCATGTCCGTGGCGGAAATCTACAAATCTGCTGAATGGACAACTTGACATTCTGGAATCTCCCTTTGATACCAATAATCCCAGCCATGTCTTGAAGATTGACATTCGGTCTCTCGACTCATATTTGCCTCGACCTTCTCTAGGTTGGTGATACTCTGATCTTGACACCACGTGTCCCAATCTCCTCGATGGCTGAAACTCGCACTTACTTGGAGCTTAAGCCATTACAGTGATGGTCTCTCGGTAGCGTAACACAATCCTCAGTATTACTCATGCTCCCTCGTGGGAGTAGATCCATCATCATCCACGAAGTACGACAAGTGATCTAGATAGGGTTGAAACACCCTATGCATGAGATCCATGAATCTTTGCTAAGCGGCGTTCGTCGATCAAAAGGGCATCAGTAAACTCAAAGTGCCAGCGCCACGTCTAGCAATTGTCTTAGGGATCATCAATCTCACTAAACCTCATTGGTGAAGTAGCAGAGTCAAGGTATCTTGGAGTAGACTCGCTACTCTCTCTTGATCAAACAAATCGTTAATTCTGTTAGTGGTACAATTTTGGATCATAACCATCGTTGTCGGCTGATCCATCGGGATGACCTTCGAACTCGACATGTCCGTAATCCTCGGGTCTCTTGTGAGTAGAGTCCACGAGATCTCGACTCACAACCTCGACATATCATCCCTAGCCTGCGCCCTAGTCACAGGGGAGAACTCACATAAATTGGCTCTCAGGTCTCAAATCTCCCCAACTTTGGCCGAGTACGCTGGCCACGTAATCATCAGCCAATCGGGCTAACTCTGTGAACCTAGTCACATAATCCATCATAGTCATCGCCCACCGCCCCCGACTACAGGAACCCGGGCATACCCAATCCACCAGAGAAATCTTTACCCATGAACAACTCCCGAAACTCTGCCCATGTCATAGTCTCTAAGTCTCTAGAGGTCCTTGCCCATTTCCCCATACTTGGGCCTCACCCTCTAGCTAGAACACAGCTAGTCTAATCTGGGTCGCGTCAGAGGTAATCTCCATAGCCTCTAACACTTTCTCGTTCTGCATGAGATTGATGGTGATACCATTGGATCTCCCTTTGAATGTCGGAGGATGATGCACCACAAACCTGCGGGGTTACTGGGATCTTCTGTCCACTCTTTATGACTGTGCGATAGCATTATTTGTAATACCTCTGACCTCGTCAAAAGTTTGATTATCAAACACGGTGGTGTGCGACCGGGTGCCGTGGGCGTCCTCTACGTCCTCGTCCTCTATAGCCATTTTACACGATTGCGTGGCAGATTAAATCTCAATACAATATCTCTAAGGCATCAACACAGTCACGAGACACTAATCGTACATAAACCGGAACATATGTAGGGTTCTGCGTTATTAGCGATGTAGAACCCTTTTTCTACAATTTAGAATCATTTGATCCACAAAAATTTTATTTTTGAAAATTTTATTTTCGAAAATTTTGTTTTTAAAAATTTTGTCAAATTTTGTTTGATTTTGCTTTTTTAATTATTTAATTTAAAAATTTCAAAAATTTTGTGATGAGCAGTGTTCATGAGCAGGGTTCACGAAGACAATGTCCAATCGACTCGGGAAAAATCTGAGTCAAAGTAGGACCCAAAAAACGGACCGAGTGCAGGAGTGCCGACCTTTGGCCGGCTTCAGCGCCGCCCGGCCAGGCCGCGCGCGGCGCGCCTGGCGCGCCTGCCCGGGTGCTGCCGCGCCGTGCGCCCTGCTTGCATTGTAGGCGCGCCGCCCTGCCCAGATCGAGCTCCGCGCGCCCTGCCCACGCTGCGCTTGTTGCGCGCCCGGTGCGCCCGGCGCCCCTGGCGCCTGCGATCCTCTGGCCGTATCGTGGCTTGGTAGGCCTTGTATTCCTGTCTGATCCAGTGCCACCCTTGCTGCCCCACCGGTCGCATCTGGCCGAGGTGTATTGCGATACAGTAACCTTCAGCCTTCTCTACTTGTCTGATGGCTTGTATTGCAATACGATCTCGACCCGTGAGCCTCTTCTTGATACAAACCACCACAATTGCAACCTAGCCTACCTGACCTCGGTCACAATACAAAATGTTGTATTGCAATACAATCGACCCTCGAATCTCTTAACTACGGCTACAATTGGACCGCTGTCCCTGATTTTCACAATATAATTTTGGGCGTAGCCCAACGATTTACCAATTTTTCATTATTATTATTATTATTATTTTCATTTATTTCAGCGGTGGAAATCATAAAAAAAATTACACACCTATTTTTTCTTTCATTTTCCATAATACTCAAATAAATTTCTAAAAATTTATTTTCTTCATTTTTCTTTTCCAAAATACACAAATAAATTTCTAAAAATTTATTTTCTCCACTTTTCTTCGAGTTTACACCATATAAGACCTTGAAAATTATTTTCTCACCTCGCCAGCAAATAAATTTGTAAAATTTTCTTAACTTTCGATTTTTCCTTTGAAAAAAAAAAAAATTTCCACCTTATATATATATATATATACATCTTTCATTTCCATCAGTAAATCAAATAACTTCATAAAAATTTATTTTATTCCATTTTCTTTAGTTTTAACCACTGTAAAACCAAAATTTTCTTCTCATTATCCAGCAACCCAAATAAATTTGTGTAAAATTTATTTTTATTTGAAAACCCTTCGTTTTCGGTTTACCTTTAATAAAACTCCCCAACAAAATTTTCAATACACCTATGTGCTAATCACTTAAGCACCTGACATTTGCACAACACACATACAGCATGGCATACCGTCATCTGATAATTCATCAAATCACCTGAAAACATGACACACGTGCATGTAGTGTACTAGTTTTGTCTATTGATTTCTAGGTAATCTGTACTAAAGCCCGACTGTCGAACCACACCTAGTGGTGATGTTCTTACTACGACTATGGCCTAAGCCCGATTTCTCGATCTCTAGGTTTCCATATGCATGCTCCACATCAGACCACAGTGGTGATGGATGACCGAACTCTAGGTATTCGCATGCCTGAAAGCTGATACCAAGTTGGCGCCCAGGCCCCGTGGGTCCGTTGACTACCACTCAGCCGCGGGCTCCTAAGTGAATCATCTAGTGCAGAAGCGTATTTAGAGAAAATCGAGGCTGAGTCTCCCTTTGTATAGGGAGCTCTACCCCAGATAAAACACATCTAAAACTGCATATCTGTCCCCAAGCGATTGCAATATAGTCAAATATATATCCAATACGGCCACTTGAAGCGCAAGCATACTCAATCTGCATACCAACTATGAATCAACTATATATCCTATGTAGTTAAAGAGTTACAATATTTTCACTCTTAAGCAATGCATATATTAAACTTAAGAGTTTAATACATGTAAAACCACCAAAGCTACATTCCGGCTTTCTTCTAGAACTCGACCTCTAGGGCAGGCATCATACCATACACTCCTGTACTGTAAAAGGGGTCCCACGGCGGGGTGTGAAATTTGTCACTTGTGGGAGAATCGCACAAGTGGGCACACTCACCACCCCCAAGTGGGTGCAATGTTTCAATTTAAACACATTCAAGCAAATCGTGATCACTGCTTGAATATACACATGACTAACTTCGGATCGAGTCCTCACGACTCCATCACACTCGCCTAAGCCTCGTGGAAATTTATTATTTTGTTTGTTTGTAGACAACCCTTCGATATATATATACTCAGTTGAGTAGCTCCGACGATTGATATTTTTAATTTGTTTGTGGACTACTCTCCGATGAATATCAATTGGGCTAGCTCAGAGCGATTGATATTTTAATTTGGACTGCGCCGGATAATTAATATTGGGCCTTGCAAGACCATTTTCTCTAGACTCGTCTCATGTGCACTAACTCCTATGGTGCTGGGATGTTTCAGTGCATATGGAATCACATGTATGCGAATTTAAATACGATTCTGTCAGCGTACAAATATGTAAGCGTCGCATATTCGCATAATATCCAATCACCCAATCATGTCATGTAGTTATCATTTAAACGAAATAAAATTAGCTAAAGCGGCTAATGGCAAAGCGATTTAATTTAAATCGGCTCGACGAAACGTGTATTTTTAATGAAATATATTTTGAGGCACTATTTCAAAGAATAGTGAAACCCTCGTTACTATTCTGGAGAAAATCACAAAACATCAGTTCACTTAGTAAACCCGGGTTTCATGGCCATTTACGGCCTCTATCCAATCAATACATGATTAACCTTACAACGCGATTTGCTGGCGTCAATGAAGAAGTGGAGCGACCCGCGAACTGCCATTCGTTCAAAATTTTTTATATTAGTCGGTCCAAGGTTTGGGACCGATCAACGACCGCCGGCGTCGGCTGAGCATTGAATGCGAAAATGGGAATAAAACTTCGAGTAGGGAACCTCGCCGAGGGATTTGAAACTGCAAATCCGGTACTGAAGCCCTCTTCGCGTGAAGCGTTTCCTTCTTCTGCAGAAGGCTGGAGTGGTTGGATCGTGCGTATTTGAGAGAGTGCCACACTTCTGCCGATCTGGCACTCAACTGCGTCTCCTTTCGAATTTTCACGTTTTGCTTGGTTAAATGGAAGATGGTCATGCCACACTATTTCGTCTTCTAGTGACTTGAAGCTTTCAAAAATGACGCTGTATCGCCGTTTCGAGTTTTATATTGTGGCTATCACGGCCGTCCCGTTTTGTTATTTGCACTCATCTGCGCTGGCGTGATGCGTATTATATGTGATTTTACCGTCGCGCCGAAATCATTTTCTGACTGTGAAACCACGATCTTGCTCAGCGGTATGAGTCATTTGTCTTGGGTTTCACGAAATTCGTGTTGGTAGATTTATGAGGCGATTCAGCGGTGAAATTAAGTTTAAATCGTCTGAAGCTAGAGAATAAATTATGGATTTTTAACCGAAATGAACAATTTTGTAATCGAAATTACGATTTTGCCCTTTTTCCAAAAATTGGAATTTCTCGGGTCTTACAAAAAGACATTCCTGCGACGACTTTGTGACCAACATTTTTTGGTTGCGGATTGTTATTTGCAACCAGAATTATTATTTATGGGACAAATAACGTAATCATTGAATAACTAATTTCTAGTAGTAGGTTAAAACACCCAAGAAGTAGTGTACTGACAAAATTAAATGTTCAACAGTGAAACATTAAATATCTAAAATTTCAGAACTGGTGCGGGCAAAAAACTTGCATTGCTTAATTAGGTAGAAATGGTTGGTTAAACTTAAACATGTAGCACTACTTGTAAGCTGGTGTCATAGCCCATCCATGGTCAAGCTAGAGAGAGTAATATCACTGTGAAGATGTAGGTTTGGTTGAAAGCAAAATTTCAAAGTAAATTTGGTATTTGGTGGATGTCTCTGTTTTGGTTTTTTTACTAATCCAGTTCCATCCATCTCTTGCTCATGGGTACTAAATTATTGGTAGGAGTTGCAGTAGGAATTCATTGTGTGTTTGTTGATTTTTGCAGTGGTGCAATGACTCATTCTGTGAAAGTACTTTACATCTCCCTCAAAATAGACATAGAACTTGCGCTTGAAGTTGGAAGGCGGACCAAAAGAGCATAATTGATTATCCTTCTTCATCTGTCTTTTCTTTTCTTCCCACAATAATCAATCAGAAGTGGGAGATCCATCGATCATTTTGCCTTCTTCTGTCCAACAACAAATCACGAGAGAGATGTAAAGCGCTGTCCTCTAAATATCACTTTTTTTATTTGAGCATGATAATCCAGCACTTTGTAATGTCAACACCAATTCTTTAAATTTACGGATGTTTGTTTGTTCATTAATTAATTAAGTCGCTCCTTTAAAAGGTAGGTAGCTTAGAATGAAGAGGCGAGGTGAGTTTCACTCAGCAGCAGTTTTTCTTCTACTTGGCCTTCATTGTGAGGTGTGAACTTTTGATGAATAAATCACTATTGCAGTTTTGTGATTTTCTGGAGAATTTGTTCTCTTAGCCCCTCCCTCTCCTCTCCTCTTTGTTATAGAGAATTGGTTTATTAAAACTGCATGTGAAGCAACCGTTGTTTAAGAAGGTAAGGGGGTAATTAAATGAAAAGGAATGAAGTTAGGAGGAACATAACAGAACCTGTCGATGCCCATATCTCCTACTTTAAAAGAAATGCAGCAAACCCAGAAAGCTCATCTTGTTTTTTTCAATCCACCATGTGCTCACCAGTCACTCCATTTGTGCTGGTTTCATTCATTCATAATATAGCATAAATATGCCTTTTTCCCCTCTTAAATCAATGTCATTATAAAGTCAAACCCACCTTTCCCAACCCCCCATTGGCAATTTCTCATTGCCGTCCTCATGTAGCTGCATTTTTAAAAAAGAAAGAGTTCATTTTGTTTCCTTTTTCTAAAAGCTAAAAAAAGCACCCATGTGAAGAATATTTCAACCCAATTAGTAACCTTCATCTTTGTAAAAGATAAAGGCATCTGCAACTGCAAGGATTTGAGATTTCCCAGCTATAATTCAAATAAAGAATTCAAGATACCCTCTCGTTTCAAATGTTGTGAGAGATTAAACCATTAGCTGTTATGTTAGCATTAACATTACAAAAACTATAAATTCAGAAAACTTGAATGCAATTGTGATTTTTTGGGCGGGGACGGGGGCGGGTTCAAATCTTAGTGCCTGCAATTGTGATTTTTTTTTCCCCAAAAAATTTCAGGGGCATTTGCCTCCCTTAGTTGGTAGTGCTCAAACACGTAGTAGACAATAAGGGTTGTGGTTTTGAAGCAAGGCCATCTTGAATATCTACAACATAAAATTAAAATAGTTTAGTTAAATAACCTGATGAGAAATTCATATGTTGGCCTAGAAGCCAATAATGAAAATTACCGTTATCATGATGAGAAGTTTGGGGGGACGTGTTTGGTGTGAGGAATGTAGTTTCTCGACCCGAAAAGTGGACATATATAGAGCGGAGCAGCATGGAGTAGCGTTTAAGACGCTGTCTCATAGTTGCTCTAATGGTATATTTGGTGCTATTAAGCCAGGTTTTAATTTTTTTAATGATTGAAACCAAAGTCACCACTGTTTTTAGTTTTTTCTTCTGTTTTTTTTCTGAAGGAAAAAAAAAAATTGAAAGCCAAACAAATTTTCCCTGTTTTTCTTTTTCTTATTGTTTTTGAGAACAGAAAATAGTGCTCTAATGGTATATTTGGTGCTATTAAGCCAAGTTTTAATTTTTATAATTATTGAAACCATAGTCCCACTTTTTTTAGTGTTTTTGGCGAAAACCAAACAAGTTTTACTGTTTTCTTTTCTTGTGTTTTGAGGAACGAGAAAATGTAAACCGGAGGAATTCAAATTTCTGAGAAAATTAAAGCGGTAATTTCGGTTGAAGATCTGGAATTTTTCTAGATATTGGATGACGAAACGGACCTCGTCATTGAATTTGTCTCACGGAATCTAGCTACCATATCGAATTTCGTTGAATTCCAAGATAGTCAGAATTTCACGTTTTTCGAGGTACCGAGAGTGGTAGGGGACACTTGGCACACGATGAGTGGCTCACAATGCGCCACGTGTCAAGTGCAAGATCGCCGAACAATGAGCTGAGTGGGGCGTAAAGAGACATGTGACACCATTGGGATTAGATGGAAATCCGAGGAAATAGATGGATAAAGGGATAAGGTAATCGAATGAGCTTGATAATAGGGTGACATGTGGCAAAAGTACCTTCACTTAGCCCCGATTTGGACGAATAGTGGGATGGAGAGGAGGAGAGGAGAAAAAGGAACATAAAAGAAAAGGATGGAAAAAAAAAGAGTTTTAGAGAGACCGCCATGGCCTCTCTACAGATTTCGCCAGCAATCGGACCCGGCGGTTTCAGGCAAAGTAAGAGGAAGAGTTCATCCTCACTGCAAGGGCTTCGCATAGAGACCGGAGTTGTGGAGTTTCAACAAACTCCAAGAGGTAGGGGTGTTCTCCTACTCGGTTATTCTGGTTTAAAATGCCATGAAAAATGGGTTTGGGAGTTATGAGGCCGAGAACGGCCGTGTATTTCAGTCCCAAAGAAATGGGATTGAATGCTTGATGAGGGGACTGTCCTTGGACAATCCACGACTTGATTTGGGACTATTTAAAACAGTCCGGAACTGATTTTGGATTGAAATTGTCCATGTGAAATTGCTTGCATGTTATTGCTTGATATGAATAGCATGTTTGATGTGTGGAGAATGAGATTGTTGATGCATGCTAAATTGATGTGTTAACATGATTGTTTGAATTATATGAAATATAATTGCGTACGGACCATGAGAATTGAATATATGAATTGGCATGATTACATTCATAGGCATGTAACATCGCATCAAGTCGGGTGCAGGAAAAATTATGATGTTGAATTCACCACTTTTGGTGAATGAGTGTGATGGGCTTGGAAATGGGACAACGTCTAGGGTCGAGACCCACGGTCCATAATTGGAAACAAAGAAATAAACAATAATAAAAATTACGTGTGTTGGGCTGAGCAAGTTGAGGTAAGATTCCCTCCACACTGGGGTGAAAGTCCAAAATTCACATGCGGTTAGACATGATCTCTGGCGGTGAAAGTCTGTAAAAATATTGGAAGGCGATACGTGGTCGATCTGCTCGGTGTGACCCCAGGCGTGGCCGTAAATAAATAAATACACGGGATTTGACAATGATTCAAATGTGTATTGGGGTTGGTCCCGATGATGATCCTTGGGTGGAACACGGTGACTATTTTCACACTTTGTATGGCATGTGTGAAATTCGATCGGGACTGGGGTATGTCATGGGAGTCGTCATACATATTATAAATCATTCTATGTATGAAATTTAAAATTTATGGAATGGTATGGTTGTTGTGTACCATTGCATCCCGCATTTTTAGATTGGGAGTAGCCGTAGGAAACTCAAGCTACTTGGGTATTGCTTTCATTGTCGTGGGATCCCCCTTTCGGGTCACGGGGTATTGGACGATGCTCACTTAGAGTCGGCACCCGAGGAAGAAAGTAGACATGTGGCTGATTATATATTTTTATAAAACATGTATGAAACATTCCCGATTTGATACATGTTTGTATGGGAGATGTAGTTAACTCTTGAAACTATTGTAATATAGTTGGTTATATTTTGGTGAGTATGTATGGATGTATGGGCCCGATGTGGCCATTTTACTATATTTGAGTCTCGGGTGAAGACACCCGTTTGGCATTAGGGCACTCAATGGCTACATGTATTCCGCGAGTTGACAGATTGTAAACGAACCCTCGGGTTTGGCGCGTGACAGAAAATAGTTGTAAGACCTGGGAAAAAAAAACCTAGAAATTTGATTTTTTGCTAGGAACGGCAAAATGGTAATTTGTTTGGAATTCTTTCTAGAACTCGGATGATGAAACGAACTTCATCGTTGGAATTGTCTCGTGAAATCTAGTCACCCAGGAGAATTCATTGAATTCCGAGATAGTTGGATTTTCATGAATTTCGAGGCAGCCAGGTTTAGGAGTTCAACCCCAAAAGCGAGATTTTAGAAAATGAAAAATGTAAATATTTAAAGAATGTCAGTTTAAGATAGATGGAACTAAAACCGGACAAATTAAATGGTTTCGACAAAAACAGATCGGGAGCGTGACACGTACGCGATGCGCCACGTGGTCTCATGTATAAATACAAGAAATATCTAAAATAAAAAAAGATCTCAAGTCGGGTCTAGGACTCGAACGCTATAGAGAGAGAGAGAGAGAGAGAGAGAGAGAGAGAGAGAGAGAGAGAGGGAGAAGAAAGCAACTTTTCTCCATTTCTGTGGGGTTTTGCCGGTTTGAATCTCTAAGCCGAGTTAAAGCTGCTCTACGCGACAAGAGTTACGCGTGGGTACCGGAATCACAAGATTTCGCCAAGGTTCGGGTTTTCATGGAAACCGAGAAAAGGCGGTGTCCCGGGAAATCACGCAAATTATAGGGCTTATCCCACGGGTTTAATTTCTATCTAAGGGCATGTGTGTGTGTGTCAAAGTGGAGAATGCTGTCCAGTTTTTTTCCTCCGACCCCATGACTATGTTTTGGCTATAACTTAGCCATCATTCATCGGAATTGAAAATTGAGTGATTCTAATTTCTAGTAAACTATACTTATAGGAGAACATATTTCCTTGAAATAGGTCTATCCAAATTCCAACCCCTTTGGACTCAGAAATGCATTCGAAGGGGAGCTATGTTCAGACAGTTTCTGGTTTTGTTTGAAAATCGAAATCTCCACTGCTTAGACATATCTTGAGTTTCGGTGATCCGATTTGGGTGATTCCAGTTGGAGAAGAACCCTAAGAACCATATCTTCAAATTAGTGCAAAGAATCAGTGTCAAATTATGGATTAAGATCCATGAAATCGGGTATCACAGACTGTTTCCAATGTAAGCTAAGTAAACTGACCAGTTTTGAATGAAAATGTCATAACTTCTTCGTCCGAACTCCATTTCAGGTGTTCTTAGACTCTATGGAAAGCCCATTGAGTCAAGAACCTAGCCATATTCCTGTGGAGGGTAATTGGTATCAACAAACTAGCTGAAATTTTGTGTTTGTACCAAGTGTGTAGGTGGGACACAGGGGTCCATTCCTATTTTGTTTGCCTCAAACTTCGGACGACCATATCTTTCACGTTCGACCTCCGTTTGGGGTGTTCTTAGACTCTATGAAAAGCCCATTGAGTCAAGGTTATTTCAATGTGCCTGTGGAAGGTAGTGGGTGTACACAACCTAGTTGAAAATCTATGTTTTTCACCAAGTGTGCAAGGTTATTGGTTGTGTCGATGTGTATAAGCTATTGTATTGGGTATGAATTACCATGAGTTAGCCTAAGGAATGCTATATGATATTCCTTGTTTATTAATGTATTGATGAATGCTAATATGCATGATGCTACGATATCTATAAAGATTGGAATGAAATGTATGGAACTTATATGCTTGCGATATATGTTACATGGTACTTGACATGAAGTACGATTGATTAGAATGTTCCATGTAGTGTGCATCATGCATGTAACATGAGAATTTGCAACACATTACATTGCATATGCACAGGACATCAATATATTGGGTGTGTGTGCATGATATGGTCATTCATCACTGCTGTTGATGAATGGGTAGTGAGTTTCAGACTCTGACGACGTCTAATAAATGTCTCACGCTTTAAAACATAAAGAAATGTAATTAATAAAAGGGGCTGCATGGAGCAAGAAGGGGTCCGTTAACCCTCTTAGGTGAAAAGCCTGGAACATGGGTGTAAGAGACCTGCGATGTGATTCGAAAAGTTCTATATAGGTGTAAGATACCCACAGCATGAGCCGAAAAGTTCTGTTTCCCAAAGAAGACACACGATCATGTCTGGCGATGTGACTTCTGTCAGGTGATAGGAGCCTGATCGACTTCGATTTTTTGCCCATTAACACTTGCATTTGGGTAATGGAGCCGGTGAGGACTCGATACATAGGTCAATGGTAATACCAATGACGGTTGCCACATTTGATATGCATATGTGAGACGAGTCAGTGAGTGACTCGGGATATATTACTCAATGACATATTGAGTGATGGAGCCGGCAAGGGCTCGGTACATGGGGCATGGTGAGTTAAGTCTCATTCATGGCATGTAGACATTCAAGTAGACATGTGTATGTTGCACTTAGATGTGTGTTTGATTGTGCAACCATTGCATGTGCACTTAGGTGGGAGAGCCATGTAGAGATTATCACTATCGGGCTTCATTTCACTCCCGCATGGGACCATTTCAAAGTGATAGCTTAGTGGATCGCGCTTCCTTAGAGGCCGGGATTGAGAAGAAAGCCGGATTGTGGCTTTGATATATATTTTGTAAATATATATGGGTTGTATTTATTTGTATAAGAGTGATGTTATTTAAACTCTTATGGATTGTGGTTTTATAGACATGTGCTTATATGTTTGAGTATGGATAAACGAATTTACGTGGCCATTTTTTACTGTATGTGAACCCGTGTGGTCGTTGTATAATATCAAATATAAGGCCATGTAATTGTACAGGTTGTATTTTGGGTAGAGCTCCTCGTACAAAGGAGACTTTGCTCGATTTTCGTTAAATCATGGGTCTCGAAAAAGGGGACACGATGGTGTGGTGTTGGGTTACTCGACATCCACGAGTATTTCGAGGGTTGATGGGTTGTCAACGGACCCCCGGATAGGGGTGTCACAATAGTTTTCAAAAACAGTAAACAAATAGGCTCTAAAATATAGATGAATGTTTTTTGTTTTTTTTTTACAACCACACATCTAGATGCTTAACAGTAAAACCAGATCATCGAAATCATCAAAACTCAGTAGTTAATGAGTTAGTTGTCCTTAAGGATTATTTAATACCAAGAATTGCAACAGTAGCATTCTAATTGATACTCCTTAGCATGCATAATGTGGTACCCCACATTGCTTGAAGAAATAAAGACAAAGGTCCATACATGCATGGAGGACTTGAATTCAACATTGTCAAGGCATTTTCTTAAGTGCATAGGCCTAACAAATAAGCAAAACCTAGGCAGGTTAGTGAGAAACCAATTGTGCACCACTAAAACCCAGAACCAAATAATATCAAGTGAAGAGTTTGGTCATTACAAATTGTATCAAAACCTAATCTCCGATCGAAAATGTGCAATTGAGGACGTTGGGGCTCATGTAGTGTAGATTGTGGTGGCTCACATTGCCCAGAGAGTGAAAGGTGAAGATCCACATATGGAGAGCTTAAACTTAACACTATTGAGACCCATTTTTGTAAACTTAACACTATTTGAGGCCTTTTTTTTTAAAGTGTAAGCTTAATAGAGAAGCAAAACCATAGTAGATTGGTAGGAAACCATGTGTGCACCACTGCAGCCCTAAACCGAATAATATCGAGTGAACAGTTGGGTCGTTACATATAAAGTGCAAATTGTAATGGGGAAGTTTTGATTTCCTTGAGCATATAATTTTTCAGCTTTTCTTAAACAAATCATCAAACTATAATTTGATTTAATGAATCCCTAATCACTTTCATGTATCTTTTGGAGTGATTGGTTTTAATAATAACCTACTCATAAAAACACTTATCTTAATATATACATCTTTTTAAATTGCTAAAATATGAGGCTGTATAGATTATCAATACCAAGATAGTCATAATATTTTTTCTTTGTTAATATGGCCAAAATGCCCCATATTAAAAAATACTTAACCTTGAGTTCTCGAATGTTGAAGGATATTGATGACCACCTTGTACACTTGCGTACTTGAATAGTTGATGAAACCATCCAACCTTTTGGTTTTAAGCAACAATAATTATATTTAATATTTATCCTTCCATTAATACCATGAAAACATGCAATTAAAAAAGACTGATATTGATTGGACATATATATATATATATATATATATATATATATATATATATATGGATGTGTGAATAATTTTATGAACTTCAGAAGTTGAAAGGGTGAAGTTACAAATAAAGCATAGGGAAGTTGAAAGGTTGGTCAAATGAGTCTCTTCAAATAGTAAGACGCTATTAAACTGATGCCTCCCCACCATTTTATATATCTCCACTTCTTCACAAAAAACTTTAGGTAAATCTCATGACCGGGCGCAGATTTGGATAGCTGTGTATAAATATGCATATGTTTTGAACTCAGATAAAGAATATTTAAACATTCTTTTCTTTCATTTTCTCAAATGGAAGGAGGAAAATGGGAGGATCTAAGCACAGATCTTTTGGTGGATATCTTTAAAAGAGTCGATGGAGTCATTGGTCATTGATCCCTCGTATAAAGCTACCCGTCCTATGCGGGGCCGGGGAACATTCCATTTTCCAAAAATACATCGTACCTTTGTTATGCTCGGGATTACCAGAATCCCATATCTGGGAAGGATAATAAGTGAATATGGTCACTGTCACTACATCTATGGCTTGACGGAAGTTGGATGTCCTTTCCCTATCCCTACATTCATAAAATTTGTGGTTAACCTAGTCATTGATGTTCTGCTGAGCTTAGCCTCTCAATCTGCTATCATGAAGAGGCATTAATGTATGTTGTCAACGAGTAAGTTACCTAAACCATGACAATTTTTTTTTATTTTTTCCTTCCTTGAGGCAGCTTAATTAGATTAATACTATAGATGACTTCATATAATACAGATAATTCTTATTTTCAGGTCCCCTGGATTGAAGGCTTTGTATATCAATATTGTTGAACCTTGCAATAGATTTTCTCTTCAACCTTATGAAAAGATATTTTTTGTTCCAAAACTACTGAGCAAGTGTAAGAATCTAGAGACATTGGATTTTGGGCACTTCATTACCAGTGTAAGATATGCTTGTCGACAAGACAATTGCTTCAGCCATTGCCACTTCACTACCGAAGCTGAAATATTTGGTTCTAAAAGAAGCTAAATTCTATAAGAGGGAATATCTAGTGATGATGCTGCAAGGCTGCAAAGAGATTGTTCTTATGGACGTCAGTAATTGCATTGGCTTTTATTATTTTGATACCGAGATATTGAAGCTTGCTTCCTACATTCTTGTCTTCATGTGCGAAGGTTCCATTCAAGGCTAGTTAACGATGGAATCTGTTGGGATATAATATCCTAGATTTGTTGTTGCTCCACCAGATCTTGCAAATATTTCACCTTCATATCCTGTAAAGGTACAAAGGGATCATGTTTTACAAATTTGAAGCAATCATAAATTGTAAAAATCACATAACTAAAAGTTATAAACCTAGAGATACACCATCTTGAAAAGTAAAAATTAAATTATAATTCGATTTACTGAATTACTTCAATGTGGCTTGTGGAGTGAGCGGTTAAATAATAACCTACTCATAAAAGTACTTGTTCATTTTTTTTGCTAGCTACACTTTAGTTACAATGTAATAAACTGTATTCACTAGGACTCGAACCCAGGACCCGACTCCTCCCCTGCCCTATGCCCTGTCTTTTTTTAAAGGTTGGACGTTCTGCCACATAAGTCAGACATAATCGGCTAAAAGCACTTATTCATTTTTTATATGGCTAAGCGTAATAATGCTCCTCATATAATGGGAAATACTTAACCTTGAGTTCTCGAGAGTTGGAAGTATATTCATGATCGCCTTGTAGGCTTGCATACTTGGATAGTAGGTGAAACCATCAAACCTTTTTGTTTACATAAACAAGAATTATATTTAGTATTTATCCTTCCATTCAGCTATTTAAGTCAAAGTCTTTTTAAAAAGATAATTTATTCTGATTGATTGAGAACATCATTAGAACTTCTTCCAAAAACTATAGATGTACATGCTCATCATCATCTATTAATTAAGATTTTAGAATGTTAATAATATAAATTTCATTTATATTTGGAATAAAAATATATTTATTTTCCAAAGCTGCATTTCAATCGTATAGTAATGAAATATCCTATTTATTTGAAAAGTTCATATTTCTAGAAGATATAATCATATTAGGAAAGAAATAAGTCTACAATTTTTGTTAATTAATTTAAAAAAATAATTTTTTATTAACACTAATTTAAGTAATAAATTAAATTATTAAAAATATATTGATAATTGGATTATTAAGTCAGATTTGATTAAATTTATGACTGATACTATTCTTTTTTATAGAAAGAAACATTTTATAGATTAAATAAAATTAAAGGGATAAATAGACAAAAATGAGAGTTATAAAATATTTAAAATATGATTAAATGAGATAAGTAAAGAATATTAATCTGTAGAAATTTGTAATTTATCTAATTCAAATGCATTATGTAATTTTCCATATAAGATTTTTTAAATATTAAATTATCTATATAAATTCTATTAAAAGATTACACGTTTAAAATTTAAAATAGGAAATGATTAAAAAGAGCAAAGTTTAATATATTAGTCATATATTATAATAATAATAATAATTATTATTTTGAAAACCCCTATGCTACAAAAATAGGGTGGCTCTATGTTAAAGCCCCAAAATGCCATTTTATATATGAATGTTTGAAAATCTTAATTATTAAACTAGTTATAAAAAAATGACAAAGATTTCGAGTATTCAGGTTCAACCTGGAAAAGCCCACATGGTATGCCAAAGTGATTTCGAACCAATTTGTCTCGTTTTTAGACTTTAAATTTCATAATGACCCTCAGTCGGGCTAAAGTGGTGTGTGTAAGGCAGGGGTCCGACGGCTGAGTCAGAAACCCAATGCCTGCTATTTGTGTCCCATTTATCTGTGATCAGTGTGCTGGCAAAAAAATTGGGTGAGAGTCTCACTTTGTTCGGGGGCTTGTCTGACTCATAACATGTATAACCATATTGTGAAGGTCTCAGCAGTAGTAATGACCACACGAGGGTCATCTATCCATATCTCTATTTTAACTATATCACAATAATCCATAGAGTTTAAGTGGCAAAATACACCAAAACATATCAAAATTAAGCATTCTAATACATATTTTACAAAATATAAATCAAAGCCACAATTCGACTTTCTTCTTAATATCGGCCTCTAGTGAGCCCATCTCCACTGTTAATTCCTTTGTACTGAAGGGTCCACGAAGGTGGTAATGCTATTGAAATATTCTCTGAGTTCTCCCCACCCTAATTGCACATGCGTGGCACAACACATTCAAGTAAAAACAAACTAGTTCTACTCAATGTCTGCATGTCATGGATGAGAGCATGACTCACTGACCAAGTGCACGAGGTCCTCCACTTGGAGCTCCCTCCGCATACATGCCGAGTGCAAAACACATCATTAGTGTTTCTGATGACCCTTTATCTAAAAACAAAAGCTTTTTTGTTTTATAAAACAAACCCATTAGACATACCTCGATGCCCATTTGGGTTTTGTCAAATCCCTGTGTTTATTCATTTGTGACCCGCAGTTTTCGGGTTTACATCGTAGGACACCGAGCACCTTTCCAACATTTTCATGGTCTTTTACCACTGGTGATCATGTCTAACTTAGCGATCTTCAGGTCTTTCACCCATAGGAGGGATCTACTGACTTGCTTTTGTACTGACACCGCGTTTTTTTACATGCTATGCAACCATGAGACTCATTTTGGCGGTTGCGTGCATTATCAGGCTGCACCAATTCACTAAGAATAATGAATGACTATCTTGGGTACTTAGGCTCAATGCAATGTCAGTGCATATGCAATGCGATCATGCGTACTCATTTATACCATGCTACATATATGATGAGTGCTATATGTGCATTTTAAACCATGCATAATACCCATGCATCATTTCGACAATCATATCAATTAACATACAATTTCCAGATAAACCATGCAATACATGTCAACATATTATACACATACATATATTGACATCTACAAGTCATCACCAATCAAGCAATGACTCACATTATACTCTAGGCTTAATTGGGACACCATGTCTAACTGGCTGACCATTAATGGCGACACAATTATACAGCACATCTGACCGAACAGTGGGGCTGTTTGACTTCCTGAGTTTCAACCATTATATCACTCAATTCAAGCAATGATATATTATAATCATATACCAATTGTGGAAAAAATCTGGACACAATTCATTAAACAACCTAAGTTGTTGCAGTCCCGGAAAATGAACCATAACTTGAGTTATAGAGGTCCGATTTGGGTAATTCAAAAGCCTAACATCAAGTTCTCAAAATGGGGTTACAAGTTCGCAAGGATACAAATAAGATTCTCTGCTTTTAACCTAAAATCAGTCTAAAAATCTGGACAATTGGGGCTAACAGGGCAACCTGACAGTCAGAAAATGGACCATAGCAGTTTATAGAGTGTCAATTTGGGTGATTCAAAAGCCTAACATTAAGTTCTTAGATAGGGCTACAATTTCCTTGAAGGATGCTAGTCCAAATTCTCCCTCTTTTTAACCGAAAATCAGCCCCAAAAACTGGACAACATATAGGGTAAAAACAAGGCATTATTCCTATAACCCATTAATTTGTCAAACAGGCCCTTAGGGCATTAAAAATCAATCAAACAGCCCCTAGAATGGAAAATAAACTAAAATAGGAAGAATCCCTACCTCTTGGAGCGTAGAAGAAACTCTAGGAAGTCTTGTGGACACTTCCTAAACTCGAAACCTTTGATTTCCCAAACTCCTCACTTTAATCCTCGGTGAAATCCCGTGTTTTTGGTACCCACGTGTAGCTCTCATCGAGTAGATGAACTTTCGTTCTTAGCTTGACGAATTCCTACCGACGGAACTCCATAGATCGAAGAGAGAAGTCTTGGGAGCTTTTTATTTCTTTTCTCTATTGGTTTTCTTTTTCTTTTTCTTTTTTCTAGCAGAAAAAATCTGCTCCTCCCCTACCCAAAACTGACTTTCTTTCTTTTTATTTAACTTAGCTCTTAAGTTTGGAGACATGGCCCACATCGCGCTATATGTCCATTACTCATTTGGGTCTGTTTATGCCTTGAAACAATTTATTTCGTCCCGGTTCAAGTTCAATTTATTTTAAATGAACTTTACTTAATTTATTTTATTCTTTCGAGAATTTTTTCAAAAAATCCCGTTTTTGGGGTCCACCGGACACCCAACGCCTCTAAAATAATGAATATCTGACTGTCTCAGAATTTAACGAAATTCATTTGGGTAACTGGATTTCACGAGACGAACCCAACGGTGAAGTTCTTTTCGTCATCCGAGATCTAGAAAAATTTATAGGCTTCCTTGAACCATTCTGGCAATTTTATTATTTTTGCCTTTTTTTAGAAAAATTAAATTTTTCTCAGGTTTTACATTCTCTCCCCCTTAAAAGAATTTCGTCCCAAAATTCCCACACACTAGCTGTGACACCCCAAATTCCGAGGGTCCTATTTTTTTTTTTTTTTGTTCATAGGTAACCTTCAACAAGCTATTTAATAGCCTCATTCACTCATATTCACGTGTCACTCAATTATTAAGCAATGACACATAACGGTCATCTCGGTCGAGGATTCTGTGGTGGTGCACTTAGTGCGTAGTCAATTTTTCAGAAACTATGTCTTGAGCCGATGCCATCCTCGGTCATATGGATTCCAGATTTTAGACTCATAGGCTGCCATAGAGTCCAGAGGCATCAGCCGGGACTTGGATGAGAGGGTTATGGTCATTCGAAGTTGGCATTGCCGAGCTCATTCCCTAGACGAGGTCAGCTCGGCCAAAGGATGTCAGCTCGGCCAGAAGAGGTCGGCTCGGCTATATTTGAGAACTAAATGCCATCCACAGGCATGTGGTCAGATTCTAGACTCAAGGAGCTTTCCATAGAGTCTAAGAACACCTGAAACGGACTTCGGATGAGGAAGTTATGGTCATCCAAAGTTGGCGCTTCATATGACGACAAGCTGACGTCGCGAGGCGCCAGGCACCTACTGTCTTTCATCTTTTCGAACACAATATGAGCTCATATTATATTGAGTCATATATATATGGATTCTAGACTCAAAGGAGGGCTTTAGTAGAGTCTGACGCGTAACGGACCGGTCGAAAGTTATAATTATCGAAGTTGCGCAGTGACTCATTCCCTCTCCCGAGGCTAGGCCGGGGAGGCTCGGCACAGGTGGTCGGCTCAGCCTCACACAGCTCATGCAGAAGAGCTCAGCACAAGTGGTCAGCTCATGCAGCTCATGCAGAAGAGCTTAGCACAAGAGGTCAGCTCATGCAGCTCATGCAGAAGAGCTCAACACAAGAGGTCAGCTCATGCAGCTCATGCAGAAGAGCTCAGCACAAGAGGTCAGCTCATGGAGCTCATGCAAGAGCTCAGCACAAGAGGTCAGCTCATGCAGCTCATGCAGGAGAGCTCAACATTGCTCATGCAGGAGAGCTCAGCCGGCTCATGCGCGGAAGGCTGGCCGGCTCATGCGGGAGGCTCAGCGCGGCTCATGCGGGGGGCTCGTAGGCCAAGAGGTCAGTTCGGCTAGATGAGCTCGTCCACAGCTCATCCTCTCAGACCCTTACGAGTAAAAAGGCCATAACTTGGGCTGTAGAGGTCCGATTTGGGTGATTCGAAAAGCCTACATCAAACTGCGATGGGGCTACAATCTACAGAGGAAATAGAGACCAAATTCCCTTTTCTTCCCCAACGAAAAATCAGTCTTAAAGTCGGAGTAATGCAAGGTGAAGAAAACCTTTACCAAATTGTATTAAACATGTGAACTGAGTTTAATTACAATTTATCTCACACTACATTTACAGAAACTGGATAACAGCCGAGACTTTTACAAAATACATAACAAGCCATCCTTGACCTTCTTCTCAACTAAGGCCTCATGAAGTGCCTTCTCTTGAGTACCTCCGATACGAAATGTTTTTCCTGACAGGGAGTGAGTATGCCTAGTAGAAAGTCTCCTACAAGGGCTACTCCGCACCTAAGTGCACATGCAATGACAAAATCCACAAAATCATTCACACAAATTCATTTAAAATATGCATATCTCTATTTGAATGTCCATGTCATGACCCGTTTCCCGAGTCCTCACAGCTCCTCACCACGTCTGAATTGTCATGTATGGCTTGTTTCAAAACAAAGCTTTTGTTTTTAAATCCCGCTGGACCCTTATAGAGTATCAAACCATTGGACCATCTCCGAGAACCCTTTTATTGGACAACCCTCCGATAGAGTTCATTGGACAAACCTCCGATATAATTTATTGGACAACCCTCCGATATAATTTATTGGACAACCCTCTGAACCACTGTTACTGGGGAACCCTCCGAGTACCCATTTTATTCATGCACTCACACCCGATTTACGCGATGTACCCGTGCACATGCGATGATAATGTCATTGCATAATATCTCATGTTATTACATGCATCACGAAACTACATGCAACAGTTATATTCATGCTTCATCCCTCAAGCATCATGTTAATATATCAAGCATGAGTATATCAACATCAATAATATTCACACACAATCATGTTATTCAAACAAACTGTAGCACATAACAAGATCATCAATATCATATTCACGTGCTCGGCAACAAAATCAGTTCAGGCTGTAGTTAACTACACAAACAGGACCCAAAGCGGTCCCCACCAACAACGGTTATGTCAAATGTTCTTTGGGCTCCAGCCGTCACGGGGCTACACCTCATAACCATGTCATGGCTCTGAAATGAATTAACCGGAGTAGGGGAGAAGACCCTACTTCTTGAGCGTGATAGTTCCTTCTTTGCAGCTCCTCTGTTCGTGTCAGGCTGGTTCTCTTTTCTCCTTCATTCTCTTCCCCCTTTTTCCCGCGCATTTCTCTTCCCGTTCCAGAACAAATTTCTCTTAGGTGGAGAAGGCTTCCCCAGGTGTAGAACACCTCATTACTTCCCATGACACTAAACATGCCACGCTGTCACTATATCCACTTCCTTATCACTATCTTTCATGCATGATTTAAACTTGACACTTGGCCTCCACTAATGTGCGAGTGTCACGCCCTCAAGTGCCACATGGCATACGTCCTCATGCCGATGTCGCACCTCGTTCGTCCATTTACCTCGAGAAATCGTGACATTCATTGTTTGGTACTACTTGAAATTTGGCTGTGTACCTAGATTTCGTGAGGGCGAACTCCCAGCGGTACATGATCCGTGTCGTCATCCGAGATCTAGAGAAATTCCTAGGTTTGCAACCTGTATCTATCGTTTTACTTTATCCAGGGTCTCACACTAGCATGCAAACCCATGCATATGCAAATGTACACAATCACATGCATACAAACTAGTCATTTAATCACCAAACGACTAAACCACATACCTTCGTCCTTAAACAAGAAAGGATAAGTGGCATGCATCGTGTCCTCGTGTTCCCATGTTGTCTCCTCCAATCCTCGGTGTTGCCATAACATTTTCATTAGCCTCACAATTTTGCGTCACAAAACCTGATCCTGACTATCCATGATACGCATAGGTCCCTCCTCGAAGATTCCATCTACATCAACTACAAGCTCTCCCTAATCCACCACATGAGTCAGATCTGGGGTGTATTAACTGAGCATGGAGGCATGGAACCTCACATGTACTCTCAACAAGCTTGGCGGTAAAGCCAACCTATATGCAACCATACCCACCCTCTCGAGTATCTCGAAGGGCCCAATATATATCTCGGCGACAGCTTCCCCCACTGGCCTAACCTGACCACTCCTCTCTTAGGCATCACCTTCAAGAAGACATGATCACCCACCTTAAACTCTAGAGGCAATCGTCGCTTGGCCAAAACTCTTACGTGGCTACAAGCGGTGAAGACATTTTACGTATCAGTCCACCTTCCAGTTGTCCTCTAGTAGTTGGGACCACGTGGTGGTTATCTCTCCACCTATATTCAAGCCTTCTTGGAGGTGCTTGTCACGTATGCTCTTTGATAACTGTTGTTGTAGGCAAACTCCACTAAGGGAAAATGCCCTTCCCAACTACCCTTGAGATCTAGGACACATGTCTATAGCATGTCCTCTAACATCTGGATGGTCCTCTTTGATTGACCGTCCATCTAAGGATGAAAAACTATGCTCATCATCAGCGGAGTGTCCACCTTGTTTCATTGGAAACTCTCCCAAAATGAAACGTAAACACAGGGTCCCAATCAGATACTATGGATATGAAATATAATTGTAACCGAATATCTCATTATATACACCTGCGAGAATTCCTCCAGTATGAAGTTCATCCGCATAGCCAAAAAGTGTGCCGACTTAGTGAGTCGGTCCACTATCACCCACATTGCATCATGCTTTTGTGATGTCCGTGGCAAGTGAGTCACAAATTCCATCGTGATGTGTTCCCCTTTCAGCTCTACTACCTCCATTGGTACGGAGTAGCCACAATGCCTATGGTGCTTTCGACCTTTACTGTTGACACGTGAAGTTATCGACCGAACAAATCCTAGCGATGTCTCTTCATTCCGGCTCTAATAATCTTGGCGGCGTGTAGATCGTGATCGTTTCGTGCCGCTGGATGCCGCGAGAAAAGCGAGGAGCAATGGAACTCTGGGATCTCACTCTCTCGAGGATCTTTTGGTGGGAACCTGACCCGTCCAGTATACGAAGACTACCATCTGTGTGAATGGCCCAGCCTTCGTCACCCGTACCTGATTGTATCCGGTCCCTAATGGACACTATCTTTGCGTCCTGTCCCTAGGATTCAATCACTCTACTCAATAGGGATGGCATAGCCACTTGAATCCCCAAAATACCCTAAGCCTGATCATTATACTGCAGCCCAGACTGTCCCACGATCTCGAGCATCTGTCACTCGAGAAGTTCTTCTTGATAATCCTCGTGACTTAGGCGGGTGCATGACCACCACATTCACTACCAAGATGGTAATGCAATGTGAAATCATAATCCTCCAGATACTCCATCCACCTGTGTTGCCTCATCTTGAGATCCTCTCTATGTAAAAATATACTTCAGACTCTCGTGGTCCAAAAATACTTTGAATTGCTCACCGTATAAATAGTGTTGCTAGGCCTTTAAGGTAAAGACAATGGCCACCAACTCCATGTCATGCGTGAGTAATCTTGCTCGTGATTCTTTAACTGTCGAGAACCATAAGCTATTACCCTCTCAGACTGCGTCAAAACGCATCCCAGTTCGTCCTTCGAGGCATCACAGTACACTATGTACCTCTGTCCCCTTTCCGGGACTATCAAAATAGAAGCTGAAGTAAGCCTCCTTTTCAATTCTTGGAATGCCTTCTCACACAGGTCGTTTCACTCGAATTTTGATTGCTTTCCTAGCAAACAGAACTGGAGCGCTCCAAGGTGAAGTGCTCGGTCTAATAAAACCTCTGTCTACTAATTCCTGTAATTGGACCTTGAGCTCCTGCAACTTAGCAGGTGCCATTCTATGCGGAGTCATAGAAATGGGCGACGTACTAGGGTGTAACTCGATCGTGAAGTCTACATCCCTCTACGGAGGTAATCCCGGTAGCTCATCCGAAAAAACACTCTCATACACTGCCAAACTACGAGACGGATCAAATCTGTCTTGCCTCGTCCTCTAAGGAGTAGGCTTGCTAGCCAACCGTTAGCGCTGTGTCATGGAGTCGTACACGGTTGGAATTGAGCGTCATGCTTATCCCTTGAAGCGTAACCTGAAATCACGTCTTATTTGTAGGCGGTAACCCTCTTACAATCACAATTAATGACGACTCGATGTGCCGTCAACTAGTCCATCTCAAGGATGACATCAAAGTCTGACATGTCTATGACCCTCAAGTCCATAGTGAGTAGAATCCTGGAGATCTCTAGCTCACAATCCCAACATAACTTATCAACACTCACCCTAGTTCCCAGGGGATAATTCACATACAACGGCTTTTCCAAGGTCTCAACCTCTAAGCCCAATTCTCTCACACATGATGTAGCGATAAATATGAATATGATGCCTTTAAAAAAAAAAAAAAATTTTTTTTAAAAAATTTACACACACGATTAAGCAGCACTCTTGCGAGAAGTGGAAGAGTAGAAGCGTACCTTGCATATCAAGCGATGCACGCAGGATTCGACCTCTTGATACCATGGCATAAATATGCTCACGGGTCCACGAGTGATTGGCCTGAGTCCTGGCCTCAACCACGACCCGTGCCACGGCCCGTGTGGCAGTTTGCGAAAAAGTAGGTGCTTGTCACGGCTGGGGGTGCGGTTCCCTTGGCCCATCTTTGGGGTAGGAGGAGCAGTGCGTCCAGCATGTCACTTGATGATTGTGACTGTGATGTCCCATAATTATGGGATCTTGCTGTGAGGTAATCTCGTCCCTAACGTGTAAATTTGGTAGCTGATAGAGCATGCTCTTATACTGGCTGGCTGAAGCCACACAAAGTGTCTCCCGCTGGATGATTGACCTTGGCCTTGGACATGGTGGCCATGGCCCTATCCCTAAGATCCATGCGAAGCAGAAGTCTTCTTTTTCTTCTGGGAGCTAGAAGAAGGTTGGCTCTCCTTCCTCTTACCACTAGCACTTGTATCCTTTCCGACTAGTTGGAAACGATGACCCGCCACAATCGAGTCTCCTTCTCCCTCAAGGGCCAGAGGATGATGTGCCTCGAAGCTCTGGAGGTTACTTGACCCCCCTTGGTTCCCAATTGCACTAGTTTGTGCGATGGTATAACACCTGCCTGCATAAGGATAGCAGTCACAGCACTAATAGCCTCCATGAAGGCTTGATGATCAAAGGCCGGTGGTGGTTGGTTGTTGCCCTGTCCACCGCCTCTGCGTCCTCTTCCTCGACTTGCCATCTACACATGTCAAATAGAAAATTAAGATTCCTTATCTAGTCTAACTAGTAGTGCATAAGTAACCCACTAATAGACTTTAACATCATTAACTACACCGTTCATCCCTTTTTCCTTAGCGGTGCATAATGCCAAACACTAATACAAATTAATTCCCGAACTATCATGTTCGTTTTGTTTTCCGAACCCCTAAGGTTATGTTTTTCTAACCCTAGTGTTCCATATACAATCCAACATGTATATTACTCACACAAATCATCACACATATCACACAACATGTTAAACAAAAAACACGCAACACACAACAATCCATGATATAGACCCATGCCTATCAGCCCTCGGTACTCGTGTACCTAGACTCTTGATACCTAGCTGAGATGACCTAGCATCAGGACCACACTTGTGGATACCCACACCCGAGCTCCCTAGGTAATCGTTTACCTAAGCTTCGTACTACAACTGCATGTCCTAGACCCATGCCCATCAAGCCCTAGGTGATAGTACACAGGCTACGTGCAATTTGTGACCTTAATCCAGGGTCGGGTTGTGACCTGTCAAACCGCGGAATTCCTGTGGACACCCAGATGGCTTGTCACCACACTATTGTGTCCCATTTATCAGGATCCGCATTTTCACAAAAATCGGGTAGAGACTCCTTTGTTCGGGGAGCTCTACCCAACATACAACCTATATAATAGTATAACCATAACCCATCAAAGGTCTCAACAGAAGTAGTAATGACCACACAAGGTCCATCTATCCATATCCTCAATACACAACTATATCACAATAGTCCATAAGAATTTAAATTACATCACTCTTATACAAAACATATATCAAAATTAAACATTCTAACACATGTTTTACAAAATATAAATCGTAGCCACAATCCGAGCTTCTTCCCGATATATTTCTGATGAGCCTTTGTCTCCTGAATATTCCTGTGCACGAAGGGTCCCACAGCAGTGAGCAATGCCCAGCACATAAATATTCCTACAAGGGCTACTCCCCATCTAAGTGCACATGCAATGACACAACAAACATTCAAGTAAAAACAAGCACGTTTCAACTCAATGTCTACATGTCATGGATGAGAACATGACTCACCCCAACCTATGTCTCGAGTCCTAACCAATTCCCTCACACATGTACATGCCGAGTGTGAAAACCTTTCATTAGTGTTTCACCCAATGACCCTTTATCCAAAACAAAAGCTTTTTGTTTTATAAAACAAAACCTATTGGACATACCTCCAATGCCCATTTGATTTAATCAAATCCCGTGTGTTTATGCATTTGTGGGCCACGGATTTTAAGGTTTACACCTCAGGACACTGTGTGCCTTTCCAACATTTTTACGGTCTTTCACCGTCAATGATCATGTCTAATCGCAAATGTTGGGTCTTTTACCCTGGGGGGTGGGGATCTACCCCAACTTACTGTGCCCAACACACGTATTTTTTTTGCTATGCTATGCAACCATGAGACTCATTTTCGACGTTGTCCATTCTTGAGCTCACCGCATTCACGAGAATGATGAATGGTATAACTAGTGCACACACACCCGACTCAATCACGATGTCCCCATTGAATATGCAATGCAATCATGCCATTGCTCATTTATACCATGCTACATATATGATGAGTGCTATATGTGCATTTTAAACCATGCATAATACCAATGCATCATTTCGACAATCATATCAATTAACATACAATTTCCAAATAAACCACTCAATACATGCCAACATATACACACACATATATTAACATCTACAAATCATCACCAATCAAGCAATGACTCACATTATACTCTCGGCTTAATTGTGACATGTCCATAAATAGCCTACAACCAAGCCATGCAATGGCCTTGTTCATACACAAACACATCACAAGCCAAACCATTAGAACACTCAATTTGAATTCCACACAATTTCAACCAAGTATATCACTCAATTCAAGCAATGATATACTACAATCATATACCAATTGTGGCAAAAATTTGGACACAATTCATTAAACAACCTAAGCTGTAGCGGTCCTAGAAAATGGACCACAACTTGAGTTATAAAAGTCCAATTTGGGTGATTCAAAAGCCTAACATCAAGTTCTCAGATAGAGATACAAGTTCCTTGAAGGATACTAGTCCAAATTCTCACTTTTTCCTAGCCCAAAATCAGTCCCAAAAATCTGGACAATAGGTTCGGCCAAACAGGGCAGCTTGTGGCAGTCCTGGAAAGCGGACCATAACTTGGGCTATAGATGTCCAATTTGGGTGGTTCAAAGGCCTAACATCAATTTCTCAGATAGGGCTACAATTTCCTTGAAGGATGCTAGTCCAAATTCTCCCTTTTTTTAACCGAAAATCAGCCCCAAAAACTGGACATCATATATGGTAAAAACAAGGCATTATTCCCATAACCCATTATTTTTCCAAACAACCCCTTAGGGCATTAAAACTCAACCAAACAGCCCCTAGAATGGAAAATAAACTAAAATAGGAAGAATCTCTACCTGTTGGAGCGTAGAAGAAACTCTAGGAAGTCCCATGGACTTTTCCACCCCCCAAAATTGGATTCCTCCGTTCCTTTTATAGCTTCTTCACGAGATAAGGTTTGTTAAGTCCTTCTCACAACGTCGCGACGTTGGGTTGATTTATGCACCAATCTTCTCTAGGACTCTTGCAAGGCTTCATTTCCAGCATTTTTCAGTATTTTTCTTACAAAAACTCAAGAAAACTAAATATCAAAAAAGTAATAAAAAAAAGGTCATATATATATATATATATATATATATATATATATATATATATGGCGATCCCAATCTCTCTAAATCCCGAGCTTGTAATGAGTGTTTTTGGACACTCATCATCACCCGAACTACGTAAGAATTGGTCACCGCTAAGTCCATGCAAATTCCCACATAATGCCAAATTGATGTTTTCCCATAATCTAATTCATTTAGTACTACACATTTCAAATTTCCTAAACTTCTTTGATTAGGTTAAGTTGATTACAACAATTGAATTATGATAGAAAGAAATGACCAAGGCCTCGGGTTAAATTCCAGCTGTCATTATGGAAACCTTAGATAATACCTTCATAATTAAGGTTTTAGGCACATTTCCTAAAACAAACAATTAGAAGCAATCATAGTATTCCAAGATTTACATCAACAAAAGTATAAATTCACAAAATTGTTCTAAAATATTACATAAATCAAGCATCATTTTCAACAACCAGCCTAAGATGATGATTAACCACTCATTACAACCCACAAATCCATCAATACCATGTCTATTACAACAATAATAAAGAGAGAGATGATAAAAGAGCTAAAGTTAAGGATAAAAAACATATTAGAGATGAAAAATCCTCCAAACTTTGTGCCAAATTGCAAGAGATCCTCTTAATAAGATGGATCTTCAAAATAAGTTCCAAATCCAAAGTAAAAAAATGCTCAAAATTGAAATCCTAATTTGGTTTTGGAAGAAGAAGTGAGAAACCCTAGTTTGATAGAGTTTCTGGGCTTCTCAACCTTGTCATGTCGCGACATGAAAGGCTTTGATGTCGTGACATGACTGCTTGTTGAAAATACCAATGTTGTCGTAGGAGAGGTAATGTCACAACATGGTTGTTTATGATGTCATGACATCACTGCATGATGTGCTCCAACAGGAAGTGTCCTCATATCACGACATGAGATGTATGATGTCGCGAGATAAGGCTTAATATCCTTAACTGCTTCTTTTCTTCTCGATTTTTCTGCAGTTTAGCATGTCCTTTCTTATCTCTGAGATAAAAGCAATATGAATTTGGCTTTCGATTGGGAATGATAAAGGTGTGAATTTATCATCAAGAGCTTAACATATGCAGGAATTCCATGCTTAAATGCTAACTTAGGGGGAATTCCATGTTTAAATGCTAACTTGGGGGGAGACACGAGAGTCAGAACCTCATACCTTTTCCTTGGACAAGCACAAGTTGTATTTTTACTTAACACAAGCTTATTTAATATAAATCAAAATGAATCAAGAAAAGCAATCAACCCTAATGTTCTACCTTTGCATCTTTTCTTCTTAAGTGATCCTGTTCTTCTGAGTTAAGCATTAATCATTCCCAGTTTCACTTTGTTTTGTTTTTTTTTTTTTTTTGAAAACCTTCATTTCAAATCATTAATTCGCTCAAATAGTAAAAAGCTTTTGTAACCAGGGTCCTTAGTCCCCATTGAGCCCTTCATTCCCCGTGGGAAGATTTTCGGATCTTAAAAAGAAATCCGCTTTTACTACTTGTTGGCTAGTGCACTCATGTAGTTTAGGTTTAAATTTTAGAAACATTTTAAGTGTACCCAAAAAGCCTAACACAAGTCAATCCAAGTTGTCATAATTTTATGAGAATTCAATAATCTATTCAAATCCCTAAGGATTCTCTCCTATATTACGCTCTCTTATTACCAACCTAAAATTTAATAGTCAGTCCAGCTAGTTGTTTTCTTTAACGTTTGATTCTTAGATTCCGGACACGTGTGAAATGAGAATCTCATTCATTTTCTTCTTCATCAGGAATCATTTTTAAGAATTTTATTTAGGATACTTATCAAGAATTAGGATGGTTATCAAGAATTTAGAAGTCATTTTGAAAGTAGAATAGTGGGACTATGTTTGGTTGCCAAAAGGTTTGAGGGAAAATGAAAGAGAAAAAAAAAAGAGACTATTTTTATATTTGTGTGTAATTCCTGGAAAGTGTTAACGAAAATGACATTATTATATTTCACTATCTAATGAAAAAACAAAACTAAGTATAAATAAAAATACTTATAAACTTACATATTTTTAAATTGTTTAATATTTATATTAATTAACTTAAATAATCAAAATAAGTTTGAAGAATCAAATAATAATAATAATAATGATGATAATGATAATAATAATACTAATGATAATAGTGATATGTTATATTTGACTCTATTTTTATTTTTTTTCATTTTTCTATTTCCTCTCTATTTTCATTCCCTTGATTTTTCCTCAATTTTTTTGGGAACCGAACTTAATAAAAGAGTAAAAGAAACGAAAATAAAAATAAAGATGAATCCCACATATTATTTTTATTTGTAACTTTAAACATATTTTATTCATTTTAATGCATCAATGTAAAATTAAAATAATTTAAGAAAATGTAAATATCTAAATAGTTTTGTTATGTTTTTTATTTTCTTCTAATTGGACAAATAAACATAAGAAAATAATTTTTCTTACAATTTTTTTCCTATGCACTTTTTAGAAAGCAAGAACAATCTAAGAGAACTCCATACATGAGGGTTGACACGGTTTAGAATAGAAAAGTAAGGTATGTTATGTTATGTTTGTTGAGGCCTAAAAATCAAATAGTTCATAGTTAGATAAATGAGAGAAATTTATAGGAAGGGAAATTGTAGGATGCTAGTCGTTGATTTTGCTAAATTTCAACAATGAAATTAAGACATAATTACTTTTGAAAATAATTAATAACAACTTATGAAAAGTGAACACTTACCTATATGAATTGAAGCCAATCATCTACTAGTAATGGCGTTGCTTGTCAACCAACATTGATATTAAAGAGGGCGGGAAAGTTTAAATTGGCATCTAAACAAATGAAAAAGAAAACAATATGAAAATTTTGGCTACAATTGACAGCTTGGCATATTTGAAACATTGAAATAAGGAATGAGAATGAGAAAGCTACATATTTCCTCATTAATTACTAAGTTAGGAATATTAGGAGTATAAATGACAATAAGAAAGAAAAAATTCATTATTGTGAAAACAAAATGAACATTTGCAAGAATTTTGATTCTTTTCTTTCATATGGTTTTGTAATTCACTTCATCTCTCATTTTTATCTGATTTGGATTTCTACATCATAATAGGAATTTGATAATTGAAAACCATTCAATTACAAAAGAAAGTTGCTTATTGTGAATGATCATCAGGATTCAAGGCGTGGCAATCCCTTAGGGTTTACATGTGAATTGTTATATTATATTAATTAAGTTAAATATTTTTTAGATATTAGATTTGGTGAGCTTTGTGGAGGATTTGAAATTGGCCAAATTACTTCATTTTATTTAGATTGTTATTATAATTTCAATTACAATTCTAGTTGCTCAAAGTTGTTTTTGCAAGTTAATATTAATTGTAATTATATAATAAAAATGAACTTTGCATTATGAGGATATAAACCATGACTCTAAAAATAAGTGGATAACCATTAAGCTAGTAAATTGTTTATAACAATACGTTAAACATCTATTCATATCATTCTTTGGTATATTTATCATACTTAAAAGTACCAAACATTTAAACAAATATAGGTTTTCATATCTAACATAATTTAAATAATAATAATTATTACTTAAAATTCTAAAACAATAAAAACACAAATATATAACTAACTAAAGTGAATATTATAATTCTTTTGATCCTGAATATATTTTTATATTTAAATATAATAAATTTTTATTCAGTAGAATTTAATGTATTGATATTTTTATATTTTTTTAACTATCAAATATAAAATAATCAAATACTATTAAAATGATAATTAATTAATATATATTATGTATATTTCATTTATTTAATTTGATTTAAATAAAATATAAATTATATATTTTTTATATCACTATTTGACTAGGGATTTGATCGATGAACAATATAACCAATAGCTTTTCTGTTTAATATTGAGTTCAATTTCAAAGCTTTGAGATTCACATCATCTCGCATTGATATTATTTCTTTGTCCTAAACATTTAGATTGTTACTGATGATTTGTATTTATATTCTTTGTTAAATACCGAGGTATAGTATATGTGGATTTCTCTAGCTGGCCATTTAGGTGGGACTCAACTTTGAATGCAACTTCATGGGGGTCCGTTGATACCGTCAAATAGGGAACAACTGTGCCTACGTATCGTGAGACTCATACATGAGTAAAAATGACCATTTGGGCCCATACATAAGTACTCACCAAAATACATCAACCAACTATGTCACAATAGCTCAAGAGTTATTACATTACTCTTAATACAAACACATATTAAAATTAAGAATTCTAATACATGTTATACCAAAAACATCAAAGCCACAACCCGACTTTCTTCTAAAAACGGCCTCTAATGAGTGCCGCCTTCTCGCTCGCTCCCTGTATCTAGAATAATATTCCCTCGACAGGGTGAGCAATTGCCCAATAGTGGAATTACCCTAAATGAGTTACTCCTCACCTAAGTGCACATGCAATGATTCAAGCATAAGCTTACTCAAGCAAATACGTGATTCTACTTGAATGTCTACATGCCCAATCCCATGTCTCGAGTCCTCACCGACTCCTCACACTTGCCTAAGCCATGTATGAGAAAATACCGTTTTCAAAACAAAAGTTTTTGTTCTCGAAAACTCCTCTTAGAATTTCGGTAAATACATTGGACTACCCTCGGCGGGTGTCTTTGGATATTTCTCGAAATAGTCATGGTCCTCATCGTGATGTGGACAACTCTCAGTAATTCTTTGAAAAAATCTTATGAAATTCGCTGCAAAACATTTTTCGTTTTTCTTTCAATTTCATGTCATGCACTCGCTCCTAATATTCTAAGGTGCCCCAGTACATATGGAATGCATGATGTCAATCCCAACAAACTCATGATAATATATAAAACATGTATATAATAATATGATTAATCCACATAATTCAAACCATTCACTTCAAGCACTATCGTAACAACATGGACGTTTTAGTCCGATCAATGCGAACCAGATTTGTTTTTCACAGGTCTTTAAACAAGCAATGGGCTATCCGTGGGCAGCCCACTAACCAAGCATCGATTCCACTTTGTGGAATCGAAATCCACGACCATTTCTGGCCTAAAAGCACCTAATTCATAATTTAATGCATAAATTATCACACAGAGTCGCTTAAGCAGTCCATGGGCACATCGAAAGCAAGGCTCTAAAAATTCCACGGTCGGTCCAGTTTTGGGACCGATCCAGTCAGCACTCACGGCCTCAAATCAACCAAACCATTAACAAAACACTTAAATAAAAAATAAACCAAGTAGGAGAAAACCCCTACCTTCCGGAGTTAACGAAACTCCACAAAACCAGTACCCTCGTGTAGCCCTTGCCGTGGGGAGCAACTTTGCTTCTTGCCTTGCCGGAAACCGACGGTCCGATCGCCAGGAATTCTAGAGATAAGGTAGAGCTTCTCTTTTTAAAAATCCTCCATTTTTTTGAAAACCCCACTCTCCCCTCTCACCACTGCCGGATTCCAGCCAAAATGGAGAAGAAAAGTCTCCTTTTTGTCCCCTCTTTGCCACTTGTCAAGCCATCATTGGCTAAAGTGGATTTCCTTATCCACTTATCCAACCCCTTTGAGATATTCACCCAATGGCATGATGTCATGTGTCTCATGTGAGCCCCACTTGAGCTCAATGTTTGACTTACTCACAGATTGACACGTGGCTCCTCTTAAGTCACTCACAAGGTGCCAAGTGTCTGCACTATCCCTGTTGCCTTGAAAAACGTGAAATTTCGACTATCTCGGAATTCGACATGGTAGCTAGATTTCGTGAGACAATTCCAACGGTGAAATCCGTTTCGTCATCTAAGATCTAGAAAAATTTTGGATTTTTACCGAAATTACCGTTTTACCCTTTTTCAGAGAATTTGAATTTTCCCGGGTTTTACAAATACAAACTATAAGCGCACATTTTTTTAGGTACATATGACCACGACCTAATGTGTCAACATTTAGTCTCAATAATAAGATATAGTTACCCTCTCTTTGGTCACACCTAGCAATGATTGCTTTGGTGTGTAGTCCTTTGTCACTAGGATACCATTGATAATTTAAAGTTGATATTATATTCGAAAAATAATATACTTTTGATAATTTATTTAACTTTTTTAAAGAAATACAATTAGTTTTTAGAGATAGCTTGTTACAGCATACTTGCTAATGATTCTTGCAAAAACTCTTAAATTTATAAAAAAAATCAAAATTAGACATCTTTAAAAAACAAATTTATTGCATCATCTCCAATCATTTGCTTAGTGTCCATCTAACTAAGCCATCTAACTAAAACACAATTGAAATATAACTTTGTAAATTCTAATAAACTTAGATTATTGAATATTTGTTTGGGCTGGATTAGTCATAAAAATCAAACTAGTAGTGACTGGATCAAGTAAAATGCCAATGATTAAATTTATATCTATTTAGGCATTAGATCGGCCTTGTACACACCCTTTTTTATCCATTATATCTTTACTAATGAACTGATAATCTTATAATATTTATAATGTTCAAATCAAAATTGATCGCTAAAGTAAGTTTTGTAAATATTAAAATTAACCTACAAAGCAGTACTCCAAATGCTCATATAAACTTTCAAACTTGTATTGATCCAAGATCAACACAAAAATTTAAAACCACGAAAAGATGGGGGAGAAACAAAGATTGATGAAAGATCCCAATTCTTGATAAGCTTTAGGGAGTTTGTTTTTCCACCAACAGTTGCAACAAAACAAATAAATAAAATATGATCAATTTCTAAAAACAAGCGCAGGGTCTATTAGCAAACCCATAGCTTCAAACTAGGGATAGTAGAGTGAATTCATGCACTTGAAACCACTTTAAGATTTTCTTTTTCATTATTTGAACTTGTTATGAATTAGTTTGTTTGAATCAAAGACACAACATACCTCCAAGCTTGAGTACTACTGTTACGAGTGGATTCCTAACTTCGGCTTTCATGGAATTGAACAAACCAGTTGAATAGATGAAGAGGAGTTAATGGTCTTAGAGGTTGATACTCTAATACCTTTTTCATGGTGAAAAAACAAGGTTAGGAGTGGGATTGATATCTTGAACTCATGAAATGTAGTCCATCCATGTACCTTTTAGGAACATAAAAACATAATTTTCCATACAAATTATCTTTCCTTAGCACCTTTTAGGAAGCAAGAACAACCTAAGAGAACTCCATACCCGAGGGTTTGACACAATTTAGATTAAAAATTATGATATGCTTCAACTTGTTGAGGTATGAAAATCAAATTGTTTGTAGTCAGATAAATGAGACAAATTTATAGGAAGGGAAATTGTAGGATACGAGTTGGTGATTTTGCTAAATTTCAACATTGGAATTAAGACATAATTACTTTTAAAAAATTTAATAAGACCAACCATGAATAGTGAACACTCACCCATATGAATTGAATTCAATCATCTGCTGGTAATGGCGTTGCTAGTTAGCCAACTGTAATACTAAAGAGGGTGGGAAAGTTTCTATTGACATATAAACAAATGAAAAAGAAAAAAAAAGGAAATTTTTTGCTACAGTTGATAGCTTGGAGTATTTGGAATATTGAAATAAGGAATGATAATGAGAAAGCTACATATTTCCCCATTCTTTACTAAATTAGGAATATTAGGAGTATAAATGAAAATAAGAACAAAAGATTCATGCATTGTATGGTTTTTTATTTCATATGGTTTTGAAATTCACTTCATCTCTCATTTTCATGCGATTTACATTTACGCATGGTAATAGGAATTTGATAATTGAAAACCATTCAATTACAAAAGATAGATGCTTAGTGTGAATTATCAAAGCGGGTTTTAGGTGTGGTAGTGAGTGTCCAAAAACACTCATTACATACCCAGGTCTTAGTATATTTTAGATATCTTCTATAAATAATTTAGTAGCATTTTCACTTCATATACTAATATGTATTTTCATTTTGCATTGTAGGTTAAATGATGGCAGTTAGAGGCATATTTAGAGGTCATAATATGGAATAATGCAGATCCTATCCCAACGTTGCGACGCCATTGGGCCTATTCACGAGTCCAACCCAGTTTGGCATTCAGAAGCGATTTCTTTCGGGGTTTATAAGCAATAATGCCCTAATTGAACGGCTTTCGTACTTTGGAGGTTTCGGCTAAAAAGAGAAGGGGTTAGAGATATGAGAAAACGATCATCAACTCATGGAAGATCTTGTGATTCGGAAGAGGAGGACGAAGCTGAAGGATTCAACAATTTTCCTCTTTAGAACTATTTCTCCTCGATTTTAATGTTTTATCTAAGTTTAATGATGTAAAAACTCGGGTAAATTTGAAATGCTTGCAAAACGATAAATTACCGCTATAGCACAGGTTGCAAACTTAGAATTTTTTATAGATCTCAGATGATGAAAAAAACCTCACAGTTGGATTTGTCTCTCGAAATCTAGTTACCAAGAAGAATTTCATTGAATTATGAGATGGTAGGATTTTTCATGATTTTCGGGGCAAAAGTGGGTGACACATGGCATGATGCATGCATGTCATGTGGAGGTGTCTAGCCTATAAAAAGGGGATCAGTGGAGGAAAATAGATGGAGAAAGAGACGAAAGGAAGAGAGAAAGAGAGAGAAGAAGGAAGATCCGATAGCTTCTTCCTTTGATTTCCGGTGTTCCGACGGTTAGAGTTAAAGTTCGTATACTCGACCAGGGCTTCGCTCCAAGAAGTAGGGATTTTCCTACTTTGGTTTATTGCCTTCCTTTTTAGACAAGTGTTCAAAGGGACGGGTTGGGGACTGTCATTCTGGATTAGGTATCAGGATTGTTCCGTGGTCGTGTGAGGCCAGATGTGTAGCCTGAGCATGGCATATATGTGGCCTTGTATTAGCTTGGATTTGAACAGTCTTGGGGCTAGATCCGGGACTGTGGCATGTTTGTGTGGCCTGTGATGGTTGCATATGTGGATTGCTTTTGTGGGCATCTCTTATGCCACAATTAGTCTTGAGAACCAAGTTGTCTTTGCTTGCTTTTGATTGACTTACTTGGTGATAATTGTTGATATATGAACTCTAATATATTGACATTAAGATGAACTGTTTGGAAGTTATATGCTTTTGATATAACTATTCACGATACATGATAAATTATCCAAATGACATGCATTACATATATGACAAGGAATTGACATGTAATGACATAATGCATTGCATATGCACTGAGGCATCGCAGTCATGGGTGTAAGTGCATGGTGCCAACACATACCATTCTTTGTGGTTGATGAGTGGGCTCGATACGTTGAACGAAGTTCAGCGAAGTTCCGCTGTTCACAGAATATGAAATAGTGTCATCACACACCATCCTTGGTGGTTGATGAGTGGGTTGTGTACTGCTTAACGAAGTTCAGCAGAGTTCCACTGTTCCCAGAGCATGAAAACTTGTGTCGAGTCATAGCAAGTAGGGATAGATACCCCCTCGGGTGAAAGACTCGGTATTTTTAGTTATGCATATGTGTCCAACGGTGAAAGCCCATGAAAGTGCAGGAAGGCGTGCGAAGCTTGTAGTAAGACCCTGAAAATTTCCCTACCCACAAAAGACACGTGTTTTGTTATTAAAATGATCCTTAAAGGTTAAACATCCAATCAGTTTTGATTTCTAAAAACTTGATTTTGTTTCAAAGTGATCATTGGATGAAATTCATCGAATATGGATGTTATCACACATTGGCTATGCATTGTGTGATGGGAGTGTGTGATGACTCGGATTTTTAATGCATTGAGTGAGTCTTATCTTGTTTCATTACATAGCATGTAGTATTCAATTAGAGTTGCATCATTCTATTGGAATGTTGATATGTATGTGAATGTGTCCAAGTGAACATTACATGTGCATTTAGGGGGGTAATAGCCTCTATAGGAGTCTCTCTACTAGGCGTGGCTTACCCTTTATGGGAAAACATTTCAGGTGCAAGTATACACTGGTGAACGACTCTCATTCGGGGCCGAGAGGTTGAAGAAAGCCGACTTGTGGTTGGTATAGTTCTTTTTGTAAAAACTTTGGAAAGAACTGGTTTTGGCATATGCCTGTGTATGTAATAGAGTTTGTGATTAAACTCACAATAATATGTTTTGAAAATAACATAAAAAGTTTATTGAGTGAGGCTAAATGGATCCTAGTAAATGGGATTGGATAGTGTGGTGTCGGGAGCCACCACGATATCCCGCGAGGTAGTCGACCCTCACTTCACGATGCGATTGTCGGGCGTAGGTATGTGATCACCTAGGACTCGATGAATGGATCCTAATTAATGGGATTAGAAAGCGTGGGTACTGAGATATACGCTATCCATGCGTATTTTCGCGGGTTGACGGTTGGTAAACGGATCCCCAGGTTTTTGGGGTGTCACAACTTGGTATTAGAGCTTAGGTATATGAATACATAGGGCTTGGTAGGCATGGGTCTAGGACATGTAGTTATGGTACAGTGCCTAGGGTTGTGATTAATTGGTGCTTGATATATCTGATACAAGTGTCACAACGTGGTATCAAAGTTTAGGTATGTAAATACCTAGGGTTTACTGGGTTGAGTCTAACTCAGTACAATGTTGTATTTTGATAGCGCAGTTTGATATCAGAAGGTAGGTATGTGATTTACCTAGGACTTAATGGGAATGGGTTAAGACCATTGCATTCATGGTGCATTTCATGTTTTGTGCTTTACTATGCTACATGACTATGTACTATGTGATTGTGTGATTAATATGCGAACTTTGGGGTATATGGAAAAAGAATGAACGGGATAGTTCAGGTTGTTTACGTCTATTAGTAGCTAGCCTAGGCACTGCTAGTTAGACAGGGAAACGTGATCCATTCTTAGATGTTATGTGAGACTCTATTGCTATCTGACTTGTGTAGATGGTTGGTAGATGAAGAGGATGCCAAGGCGGTGGGCAATATAGCACCCCTTTTGAACCCAATTGGCAGGTCCGAACCGGATCTAGGATGCTCTAATACCACTATATTACTTTATCAAAAACACGCGGAAGCGTTACATTTCATTTGGCATAAAAGCCCTTCCAAATATGCGGAAGTTTTTTTAAAGGTGTAGGCCCATTAACATTACATTTATACAAAAGTACAGTTACTATAAAGGCATATCAAGCCGTTTCAAAATGATTTGTAAAATAGATGTTCAGAGTTCAAATTGTTTTTACAAAATATCCATGTTTAAAAAAAATGGAGGGAATGCATATGTCGGAGCATACTCCGCAAATCTTTCTCTATGACTCGATGCTCCTCGATCTTGCCTTTCATTCCTGTTCAATCGGTACCTACGCATAGATAACACTACACGCTAAGCATTTTCATGCTTAGTGGTTCTATACAATTCTATTCTTCTGTTTCAGTTTAAATCAAATCATGCAATTTTACTAAGCAAAACTTTCAAATCTTCTTGGATCATCAATGTCAATACAATACATATACTTACTTCATATACAATCATTTATGGTTCATTGATCATTCCAAATATACACTTTCATATGCAATAAATCATATATAACCAAATCATGCATTTCACAATGCTCTTTTCATTTCAATTTGCAATCATGCTTTTCAATTCCAATATGTCAACAATCTTAAAGTCAATTCAATTCTTCCCTTAACGAATTTAACCTATGTTTTCGGTATACAGAATATCGAAATCACTGGCACGATCCCGTTGGACTATAGGCCGGTATAAAAACATTTGTTTTATAACACAGTTCGGTCCCGCTGGGCAGCTGGTTGGTTATTAAATCCAATTCGTGAACACTACCGATATTGTCCAGCTAGGCTGCTGATTAGAGTGACACATCAATACGTTTGTTCACAATACTGTTAATTTGACCCTTATTGGTATACCAATAGATCCTTAATGCGAAATAAATAGTTAACATTCTATTAAGGGCGTTCAAATCCTTTATAGCAAAATACAGTACAATATGTACATTTGTATAAACAGTTCATTTTCAACACTCATGCAATTTTCATATGCAAACATTCACAATCAATTGCCTCAAATCAATTAAAACAAATCAATATGTTTTTCTTATACATTTAGAACAAACATTTCAAATCTTGAAATGAGAATAGGAGAAGATAGAACAAACCAATCTATCTCTTCTTTTTGCCTTGCCTTCAATCTCGGTCCTAGGTTAGGTGATCACTTGCAGGCCCTTGTAATCACACACATGCATTTAGTAAACTATTGCACTCACATGAATATCGTCGGCGACCAGTGCAGTACGTTTTCATTTAGTTTTATCCTTAGTTTAACCCCCATTAATAATTTATTAGGGTCCTTAAACTATTGGTGTACGAATACGAGGTGCTCGGAAACAAAAATCCAAAAAAAATTGTTCGCTGTGAACAGTAGCTACGCCGTGGCGTAGCAATTCTACGCAGTGTAGCAATTCTACGCCGTGGCGTACCCGAGGGGTGCCATTTTGGCACCTTGGCCTCGCCGTGGTGAGGGTATCCCACGCCTTGGCGTAGGTCTACGCCACGACGTGGGTTTGCGGTGTAGGAGCCCGATAATGCCCAGATTTTCCAATTTTTGCACTTTTGCGATTTTTCTCCAAAATCACCCCAAAATCATAAAACAAAACATGGGAATCACTCCCAATAACATCCTAATATCATCCTAAGCCAACCATGAGCAAAACCCATCGATGGATTAGGGTTTTTCTAACCCAAACATCAAATACAACTTTCTAGGGTTTAGCTTCATACCTTGAATCTCTTGAAACTCTTTGCCCTACCTTCCTTCTTCCCCCTTGATCACTTGGAAACCAAAAATAGGGATGATCTCCCACCAAAACCTTGATTTCTTCTCAACCCTAGCTCTTCTCTCTCTCTCTTGCCTCCAAAAACGATTTTGCCGAAAATGAGCCATGGCAGACCACGTTTGGTCTTAATTCCCATTCCTTCATTCGCCTTGTTTGGCTTGCTCATTCATCCATTTTCCATTTTTCTCACTTAAAGCTTACTAGTCTCCTTATTTGCACATTCACTTATCATTTATTTCACATTAGCATTTAAGCTTATCATTTGGCCCTTAGGTCCTCATTTTACAAATTTCCATTTTTTTTGCCCTTTTTACACTTGGGTTATTTCCGGGTTCAATCACTTAATCACTTAGTATATCACATTCAATCATATATCATTTGCAATTAACATTTAGTCATACAATCATATATCATTTAACAAATTCCTGGAAAAACCCAAGTTTGGTTCTATTTATACCCAGAATATATAATAGAATTATTATAAAAATTCTAGGGTATTTTTGGGGTGTTACAGGCAAGGTGATAATCAACTACCACTGGCCTTTGACTAACAAGCTTTCATGGAAGCTATTAGTGTGGCGGCTGCTACAATTGCATAGGCTAGTGCAACTGTGAGCCAGGGAGGGTCAAGTAACCTCTAGAGATTCAAAGCACATCATCCTCAAACCTTCAGGGGAGGAGGGGACCCGATGATAGCTAATCATTGGTTTCGACGGGTTGATAAGATCTTAGAGGCTATGGAGATCACCTTCGATGCCACCAAGGTGAAGCTAGCTACATTCCAACTAGAGGGTGAATCCCAGGTATGGTGGGATTGGATCAAAGCCTCAACAGACTTAGAGGCAATGACATGGGAAGAGTTCCGTGGGCTCTTCATGGAAAAGTATTTTCCAGCATCTACTCGACATGCAAAAGCTTAGGAGTTCCTGGAATTGAGACAAGGAACAATGACAGTGCTTGAGTATGTGGCTAAGTTCACAGAGTTAGCCCATTTTGTGGATGATTATGTGGCCACAGATCTGGCTAAGGTGAGAAATTTTGAGGATGGTTTGAAATTGTCCATCTAAGGTAAAATTGTGGGACTTCTCCTATAAGACCTAGACTCGATGGTCAGGACTGCTATGGCCATTGAGAGAGAGGTGGATGAAGCACAAAACATCCGAGATGCGAGTGTTGTGAAAGATAAGAGAAAGGAGAGTCAACCTTCTTCTTCTAGCTCGGGGAAAAAACATAAGACTTCTACTTCGCAAGGGTTTTGGGGACAGGGCCGTGGCTATCAAGGCCAAAGCCAGGGTCTATCATCTCTAAGTAGCAGATATTTCAGGGCTTACAGCCAACCAGGGTAGGGGCCATGTTACCATTGCCATCAACTTGGACACTTGAGGCGAGATTATCCTCAGAGGCAAGAGGCCTAGGGTTATGGAACGTACACAGATGTAGTTTGTTCCTCCTTACCCCTAACATGGGCTAGGAGAGACAATATTAGTCACAAGGCCCTACTACTTCGTAGTCGGGCCATATGGGCCAGGGTAGGGGTCAAGGTCGAGGTCAAGGCCAAGGCTCATAAGCCGAGACTTTAGGGACCCAGGGGCATGTCTACGTCATTACATTGTAGACTGAGATTGCAGATCATTTGGTTATTCAGAGTATGTTTCTACTCTCATGCCTATGGGCAAAAGTATTATTTGTTTCTGGTGCATCTCATTCCTTTGTTGCTACATCATGTGTGAAAGAATTGGGCTTAAAGGTCGAAACATTGGAAGAGTTGTTACATGTGAATTCTCCCCTAGGAACTGGGGTGAGAATTAATCAGATATGTCGGAAATGTGAGTTAGAGATCTTAAGAATTCTACTCACCGTGGACCTTAGGGTCATGGACATGTCGGAGTTTGATGTCATCCTTGGGATGGACTGGTTGACGGCACATCGGGTTGCCATTCGTGGGGTTACAGCCAACACACTGGGTGTCTTTATATTCGGGGTGATAAGCAAGATATTTTACCGGGCCAGGTATGCGATTCTAGATGCTTGGGGTGCATTCTGAGGTTGAGCTGGCGACATACCTGGAGGGCGAGTTGAGATAGAAGTTAGGTCTACCTCCGGTAGTTTGCAGTATGAAGATGTTTTTGGAGGAACTACGAGTTACCTCCGCCTGAGATGTAAAACCGTTATCAAGTTACACCATGGCGCATTGCTTATTTCTATGACTCGCATAGAATGGCACTTTGTTATGTTCTGAGAACTCAGAAGTCGATTGCAGAATTGTTGGGCGGGGGTTTTTATTAGGCCAGGCACTTCACCAGGGAGCTCGTTCTATTTGCCAGGGACAACACCCTTTAGCTTTGCGTAAATTATTTGCAGTTGAATAGGGTTACCATCAAGAATAGGTACCCTTTGCCGAGGGTTGATGATTTATTTGATCAACTCCGAGGGGTGTGGGTCTACTCGAAGATATATCTCCACACTAGTTATCATCAGTTAAGAGTTAAGGAGGCAAACATCCCTAGGGCGGCTTTTAGAACGCGATATGAGTATTGAGTTCAGCGTGATGCCGGTAGTTGTGAATGCTCTAGCGACATTCGCCGTTCCATGCACAAGATATTGAACCACATTTAGATCGGTTTTTTATGGTCGTCGTTGACAACATCCTGATTTACTCCAAGTTGGAGGAGGAGCATGAGGATCATTTAAGGTTTGTTCTCCAAGCATTGAAAAACCATCAGTTGGTATGCCAAATTCAGTATATGTGAATTTTGGCTTACTGAGGTGAGATTCTTGGGTCATGTGGTATCGGCTTTGGATGTCTCAATGGACTCGAAGAAGGTTGAGGTGGTTATGGGTTGGGAGAGACCGAAGTCAGTCTTCTTGATACATAGTTTCTTGGGATTGGCAGGGTGTTACGGAAGTTTATTGGGACTTACTTAGAAAGTGCCTCTTCCTCAAACCAAAATTGACCAGAAAATATCAGGTTTCAAAGTGGAATGACTGAGAAGAGACATTTCCAGAAGTTAAAAAGAAGGCTTACTTCAGCTCCTATTCTGATATAAGTCTAAAGAGAATGAGGTACACTAGTGTATTGTGAGTTCCTGAAGGTTAATTTGAGATGTGTTTGATGCGGAGTTTAGGAGGGTTGCGGCTTATGGTTCTCGGCAGTTAAAGAACCATGAGCAGAGTTACCCATGCATGACATGGAGTTGGCGGCCATTGTCTCCGCCTTAAAGATTTGGTGCCACTATCCATATAGTAGTAGTTGAGGTGTTTTGGACCAGAGTGCGAAATGCGTCTTCTATCAGGACCTCAAACATGAAGACATACAGTGGATGAGTATTTGGAAGTTATGATTCATACATTCTATCAGTAAAGAAAATGTAGCAGCCTGTCTGCTCTTTAGTCATGTGGGTATTGGCTAGTGTAGCTTCGAAGTGGCGGATGCTCGAAGTTTGTAGGTCAGGTTGGTACACCTCTGAGTCAGGCTCGGGATGTTTCGGTGAGTTTATTGCTCATACCTTCCCTGCGTGAGTGATTGAGTCAGAGTGGCTGGACCATGAGATGCGTCCATTAAGGACCGTCTGATGAGTGCGGTGTGAAGGCTAGGCGACCCTTCATGGATGGTAGTCGTGGTGAGGTAGGATTAATAGTTCCTCGGTTGGTAGATTTGAGAGAAGATCTGGGGATCATTACTCGTTTCTTTGTACATCGGTGTACGAGAAGATGTACCATTATCTTCGTCACTAGTATTACTATAGTCAAGATGACCTTAAGTTGGGTTGTTATTCTGAGTGTCCGTGTCCAGTGGGTAAAGATGATGCCACAGTGGTGCGGTTACTCAACAGTTGAAGGTAGTAGTGGAAGTGGGAGCGCATCACGATGGTTGCAATCGCCACCTGGTTCGAGGTACGATCTGGTGTTGGTGATTGTGGGCGGCTCGAGAAAGTCGGCACACTTTTTGGCCGTACGGATGACCTTCCTCTGGAGGAGTGCATATTATACATAAGGGATATTGTTAGTTTACATGGAGACCAAGTCTATAGTATTGAATCGGATCTGGGTTTATAGCTCATTTTTGAGGCTTCCGGCGTTGCAAGTTCATTGTTAAACTAGTACCTCTTTGTCTAGCGGACGTTGATTGAGGACCATCTGATGTTGAAACATAGTGTGAGCGTATCAGAGTCTTAAGTGCATTTAGAAACATTTACATAGTGGAATTCACCTATAACAATAGTTGTCCAGGGCGAGTATCACCGGATGGCACCTATAGGCTCTGTGAGGTGCGTGTGATTTAGGTCTTTAGACGAGGTGGGAGAAACCTCTGCAAATCTAGATTTGGTGAGGACACACATGAAGGTGGACTTGATACGAGCGTCTTCTCGCATTTCGGAGATGATAGAAAAGCTACGTCGGCCAGAGGCGATGGCGACCTCTAGAGTGGTGGGTGATGCGATCTTCTTAAAGGCGTGCCCTAGAGAATGGTCGGGTTATTGAGCGGGGAAGTGTTATCCAGGTGTCATTCAGGCCTTCGGTACTCGAGGGTGGAGTACGATGGCGATCTGTAGTTGGCATTACGCGGGACTGTGGTGTCATGCGGTATTCCATGTCTCCATGCTCTAAATTTTTACTCGAGATCCGACTCATGTAGTGGATAGAGGCGATACTTGTTGTTGATGTGGATGAACCTTTGAGAAGGACGATCACGCGTATCATGAATAGCCCAGAGATTGGGTTTTTGCGTCTCACGAGCCGTGAAATTTGAATGAAGTGTTATGGCAACATCGAGGAATGGAGGAGGCAACATGAGCAGCGGGGACCTGATGTGCCACTTGTTCTTTCTTATTTGGAACAGAGTACGTTGTTTAGTCATTTGAGAATAAAATGACTATTACATATGCATAGATTGGGATGTGTATGTGTGTGTGAATTTCGGGGACGAAATTCTTGTAAGGGGGGAAGAATGTAAAAACCCAGGTAAATTTGAAATGTTTGCAAAACAATAAATTACCGCTATAGTACAGGTTGCAAACCTAGAATTTTTTCTAGATCTCGGATGATGAAATGGACCTCACCATTGGATTTGTCTCACAAAATCAGATTATACCAAATTGTTGAATTAACAGGATGGTGAGATTTTTAACAATTTTGAGGCAAAGTGGGCATATGACATGTTCCTATGCCATGTGGTGACCTAACATGATGCATGTACCTTAGGTGTTTACATGTGATGTATGCATGCCATGTGGAATATCTAGCTATAAAAGAGTTGATGGAAGGAAAATGAATGGAGAAAGAAGAAAGTGAGAAAGAAAGAGGTAGATGAAGGAAGATCCGGCAGCTTCTTCCTCTGATTTTCGACGTTCCGACGGTGAAAGCCGTCGAACGAGTTAAAGTCCTTCTACTCGGCAGGGAGCTGCGCTCCAGAGGTAGGGTTGCTCCTACTTTGATTGGGTGCCTTCCTTTATGGACAGAGTATTGAAGAGGACGAGTTAGGGACATCATCAGTTAAGGTTCGAGTATGTTCTATAGCCCGTGTAGTTTGGATGGCTGTTGTAATAATCTATGGCACAAGTATTAGCCTAGATTTAAAAAGTCTTGGGGCTAGATCCGGGACTTTTCTATGCCCGTGTTGTGGCATGTTTGTGTGGACTACTTTTGTGGGCATCTCTTATGCCACAATTGGTGAACAAAGTTGTCTTTTCTTGCTTTTGATTGACTTACTTGGTGATAATTGTTGATTGAATGTTGATATATGAACTCTAATATATTGACATAGAGATGAACTGTTTGGAAGTTATATGCTTTTGTTATAACTATTCATGATACACGATAAATTGTCGGATGACATTTGCCTATGACGGGAATTGACATTACTGTGCGCGGCCATTACATAGCTACGGAAGGCGCCGCGTGCGTGGGTCTGAAGTGCGGTGCATGCCATGCGGTGGTTGATGGTGGGCTCGATATGTGGCGGTCGATGGAGTTCCATTGTTCGCGGAGATATGAAAATAGTGCCATCACATGGTGGTTGGTAAGGTGGGTTGTGTGCCGTTAGGCAGTGGGAAGTTTCATGTTTGTAGAGCATAAGCTTGTGGCGGGTAGTAGCAAGCAGGGATAAGATACCCCTGGAACAAATACAATCTTTTAGTTATCTTTATATGTATTCGAACGAAAGCCCATGAAAGTCTGAGGAAGAGGCGTGCAAAGCTTGCAGTGAGACCCCGAAAATTCGCCTACCCATAAAAGACACATTTTTGTTAACAAAATGATCCTTGAGTTCAACTTAATGTCGGTTTTGTTCTAAACTTTGTTTTGTTTCAAGTGATCATGGTTAAATCATCGAAGATGGATGTTATGCATGAAACTATGTTACCGTAATGAATCTATGGTAGCTGGATTTTCTCATTGAATGAGTCTAATCATTTCATGGCATAGCATCGTAATCTTCAGTCAGTTATCTTCAATGGAATGTTGATATATGTGAATGAGTCCAGTGAACATTATTTGCATTTGGAGAACAATAACCACAACGAGTCTCTCAGAATTTCTTGAAAACATTTACGTGGTATGCTAGTGGAATGAGGCTCTCATTCGGGAGGTAAAGAGGGTTGAAGAAAACCGACCTATGGTTAGTATAGTTCTTTTGTAGAAACTTTGGAAGAATTGGTTTTGGCATATACTTTTGTGTATGTTATAAGTGTGATTTAACTCATAGTAATATAACAAATAACATAAAATTTATTGAATAATTAAGCAGTCAGTGAAATGGGGATTGGATGGTATGAGTATCGAGACACGTCATCGCCAGTTAATCGACCCTCGCTTCTGACATGGTGTCAAAGGCGTGAGTATGTGATTACGCGGTTTCGATGGATGCGATTAATTAATGGGATTAGACAGCGTGGGTATCGAGATATACGCTATCCGGTGTTCATGAGGTTGACATTTAGTCGACAAACCAGTTTTGAGTTGTCACAATGATGTTATAGGTATTATTGTATCTAAATTACCATGGTTTTAATTTGTATTTTAGACATGAAGCTTAAATCTAGGTATTTAAATTCTTTCTTTATTCTTCATGGGTTCGAACATCATTAGTTCATGCCCAGTTTTGTTTATGTTAATATCATTAATATTAATGTCTTGAGTAGTTCTCTGCAGAAGGGTAGTTCTAAGCTACAGTGATCAACTAATTAGCTGGGTGGTGTAGAAAATCTGTATTGAGAGGTGTGTGAGGGTTCTTGGTACTTAAAGCACCTCAGTGTTTTGGTTGACTGGCTTAGCTAATATTAAATGATGGATTATTCCATGAGAGGATGTATTTTGGTGAAATTACCTTGAAGGCTTTCAATGAAACAATAGTATAGGAGTCTAGTTCAAATGTAAGTGGATTGTCCAATTGCACTAGAACCTCATTATCTTGAGAAACTCTTAACTTGTGTAATCAAATTGCTAGTTTTACAATTTAGAATTTTAATTTAGATTTTTGCTCAAATCATCATAGGTGTCTGTTTGGATAATAGAGAGATAGGTGAATTTTGGTACTTTGCATCTAGTTCGTCCCTATGGATCGATTTTGTACGTTTAGTACATTGTATTATTTGACATGCGTATACTTGTGCAAATAGCCATTAATTGCATACCTTTTCCGCGTAATTTTTAGCCCACCAAATCAAAGATTACACCTATCTACTGAGGCAATCCTTGGGAGCTTACAAGTGAACTGATTATTAGCATTAAGTTAAATGTTTTTTAGATATTGATTGGTGTGCTTTGCGTTGATGACATTCTAAGGTTACAATGTTAATTTATATTATATTAGTACAGTTAAATGTTTTTTTACTTCAAGAAAAAAAAATTCAATGTTTTAAATCATTAGTTAGTTTCTTGAGTTTGTGAAATTGGCCAAATGACTTAATTATATATAGATTGTTATTATAATTTCAATTCTAGTTGCTCAAAGTTATTGTTGCATGTTAATATTAGTTATGATATATATTAAAAATAGACTGCAAATAAATTCCTTGCTGACTCCAAAAATAATTGAATAACCATTAAACTATTTAATTGTTTACAACATTACGATTAAACATTATATCATTCTTTGGTATTTTTATGATATAAAAGTATAAAACATTTAGCCAAATATAATCATTCTATCTATAATAATAAAACAGTATTAATTAAACCTCACAAAATAGCCAAAACCACATAGATATATATCTATAGCTGATATTGTAATTATTTTCATCCTAAATATATTTTTGTATTAATCTTATCAAATTTTTATTCATTAGCATTTATTATTAATCAATTTTATTTTTATTTTTATAATTTAATTTGAGCTATCAAATATAAAAAAAAAATCAAATATTATTAAAAATTTTAATTAATTAATGTGTTATGTATATTTCATTTACTTAATTTAATCTAAATAAAATATAAATTATGTATTTTTGACATCACTAATTTGACTAGCAATTTGATCGATGAACTATAAACCGATTACTTTCCGTTTAATATTGAGTTCAATTTCGAAAACGATTAGATTCTCATTATTTTGCATTGGTATTATTTCGTCCTAAACCTTTTGATTGATATGATATGTTTTCAATATTAACACTTACATGCGTTGAGTATCCTAAAGCAGAGCAATACCATATTTGCTCTTCTCATTACACCACTATTTACTACCTCATCAATTTAAATACCGAGTCCCATGCCTACACATTTTAGTGGGGTTCAACTTCGGATACAATGTGACGCCTCAAAATCCGGAGGTTCGTTGACCAATCGTCAACCCGTGGAATTCCTGTGGATTTCAGGTAACCCGATACCACACTGTTATGTCCCATTTTTCAGGACCCACATTTTCCGCAAAAAAATCGAGCGAGTCTACTTCTCTGGGAGACCTGCCGATCTCTTTTGTAGAGCGGTATATCTATGACCCATTCAGGGTCTCAACAGAAGTAATAATGACCACACAGGCTCCATCTATCTATATCCCAAATATACAACTATATCACAATAGTCCATAAGAGTTTATTACAACACTCTTATACAGAACATATAGATACATATCAAAACAACTACATAAGTCTTGGTACCGGACCGGTACCAATTACTCATGGACACCGAATTACTCGGCACCGCCTCGATCCGTCCCTTCACCGGGACCCATTCATTCATATTTAAGCTGAAAATGTGTACGCCATCTGAGTTTGCCGTCCGATCCACACGTACACCATTCTTCACATGCCGAGCTATATTGTGATAGTCGAAAGAATTTAATTACAATTCTTTTATACAAAATACATGCTAGAAATGGTTGTCTGACATTTTTTTACAAAAGATTTATCAAGGCCACTGTCGACTCTTTTACAATTCCAGATCTTGTGGCGTCATCCATCGATGTAGACCCGACACCTAAAGGGAGTCCCATGTGAGGTGAACAGTACTGTAAGATAATTCTATAAGGCTACTCCCTTTAATTCACATGTGTCTTAATCATCATATAGCATTCCACATAGAATATGCAATCCTACCATGGAATACTATCTGAATGAGATGGGGACTCATCATGCCCATGTCGAGTCTAACCGACTCCCTCACACATGCATATGGCAAATTATGAAAAAATCGTCATTGATGTTTTAATCCAATGTCACCAAACTCATTTTTATAATCAAAACCCATTGGATAAACCTCGATGTTCATTTATTTAGTAAATCCCGTGTGTTCTTCTGCATTTTGTGGGCCACGCAGTTTCAGTTTTTCACCCAGGCGCAAGCCTTCCCAACATTTTAAGTTTCATATTCAATTGATCTCATGTCTAATCGCAACTACGGGTTTTTCACCCGGGTTAGGTATCTATCGCTAACGCTCATGCCAACCGTATTTTCATGCTATGCGACCATGAGACTCATTTTGGGCCGTTGTCCCATTACGAGCGCTCACCACCCATTCACCAAGATTGATGAATGTCGCGACCACAGAACACTGGCGTACCCGGAGATCACCATAGTTAGAAAATAAAACACAATAACGGAGAGAATTATCGATTCGCGTACCTGGTTTGGAATCCATCATGCTAGTGAATTAGCGATGATCGCGAACCAGGCTAAGGTCTTATCCCTATCCTTCGTTAAAACAACGGCCTAATGAGATTGCCACTCACGAGGAGAGTTTCTACAGATTTGGATGCGAACCAAAATGTGTATCATTAGGGTTAGGGAGGACTTCAGACTATTTAGTCTTGATAATTCTCTGGGTGATGTCGATATGTGAAACCCAAATTGGGCTAGTTAGAATCATCTCTGCTGTGGATTGAACTAAATTGATTATTTCAGTGCAAACTCCATGAGTTGTTCTGTAATACCAGGCGTTGTCATTCACGTGCATAAATCGTTATATATTCCATGTGTATACCATATCTATATGATGAGTGTCTATTATGGTGTTTAAACTATCTATAATACCCATGCATCATTTGGACAAATCATATCAATTAACATCTGATTTTCAAATAATACACGTACCATCAGTATATTATACACACATATATTAACATCTACAAGTCATTACCAATGTATTGTTTTACATATATAAACTTAATTGTGACACCATGTCTAGATGCCTATAATCACCATGCGTAACTTTGTTCATACCACGAACACATCACAAGTCAAACCATTTAGAACACCTGATTTGACTTCAACACAATTTCAACCAGAGTATATCACTCGATTCAAAAGCAATGATATACCAATTGTGTAAAAATCACGGACTACAAATCAATAATAACCTAGGTTATAGCGGTCAGCGGACCATAACGGAGTTATAGGGAGCCGATTTGGGCGGTCCAAAAAGTCTAACATCAAGTTCTCGAGATAGAGCTCTGAGTTCCTCGTAGGATGCTAGTGAAATTCTCACTTTCCCGATCGAAAATGGTGCGGTAAAGCAGGCAGCTGTAGCGTCTTGAGACAAACACAGCCGAAATGCATTTCCAAACATTCGGAACCCATAACGGGCGGATCTGCGACCTTCACAACCAGGTCTTGAAGTGTCAACGATCCTAATGTCAAAGACTTAGTCCCATGGTTGGAGGTGCCATACGACGTTTCACGACGCCAGCGAAAGCAGGCAGTGTAGGAAAACCCTATCTTTGGAATGCAGCGAAACCGAAGTTTAATTGCCGCGTAGTTCTCGTCGCGTGGACCAACTTTGTCTCTTGCCTCGATGTGTTTCTACCGTCGGTTCTCCCGAGATTGCGAAAGGAAGTGCCCTTTTCTTTTTTTTTTTCCTCTCACTCTCATGCACTCTCCCTCATTTTTTGTTTTTCCATTTCTTTTCTCTTTCCTTTTCTTTCTCTTTTTCCCTTTTTTTTTTCCTTTTTTTCCTTTTCTTTTCTTTTCTTTTTTTCTTCTTTCCTTTCTTTCTCCCCTTACCTACTGATTTTTATTTTTTTTGATTTCCTTCAATTCCTCTCACTCTACTATTCATTTGCCATGTGTCACCTTTTCCGTGGTCCATGTGTCACATGGACACATGTTCTAGGTTGCACTCTCCACGCCACATGGCTCTCATGCCATGTCTCCTTCTCCCATGGTGCTATGTATAGCGGCCCTGGTCATACCTTGGCGCCACCCCATGTGTCATGACACCCGATGCCTCAAAAAACATGAAATCCCGGCTATCTCATAATTCAACGAAATTCAACTGGGTAACTAGATTTCGCAAGACAAATTCAACGGTGAAGTCTATTTCGTCATCCGAGATCTGGAAAAATTCAAAGGTTTCCACTTGCACTATTGCGGCAAAATACCATTTTGCCATTTTTCAAAAAAATTGAATTTTTCCCGAGTTTTACATACAAACTATAAGCATATATTTTTTTAAGCTATGTATGACTACTGTTAGACCTTTTCTATATGGTTGAGAAATCGAATATTTATAAACACTCAAAAACTTATATGGAAAAGTACCTTAACACTCGTATTCTCTCCACAAGTGCATGGGTCGTACAAGCAACAAAGTGGACTTGAAAGTTTGGATATCGATCCCATAGGGAATGGACTATAGTGCTTGATTAACCAACTACCTTAACTAATTAAATTCCTTGCTATTTAAGCTATAAATTTGAATGATTGATTAAAATCATAACAACTAACAAAAATAAAAAAGAGAAACTTGGATCTTATAGAGGCATGAAAAGCGATTAAGACAAACACCAAGGTTTACTCAATATAAAGGGTCCTAGGCTTGGTCTACTTCATCATGTGCTTTCAATTTCCAAAAATAATATATTTTTGACCATTTATGTAACTTTTTGTAAAGGAATACCATTAGGTTTTAGAGATATCTTGTTAGAGCATACATGTCAATGATTCTTGCAAAAACTCTTAAATTTATAGTTTTAAAAAAATTATACATCTTTAAAAAAACGCATTTATTGTGTCATCTCCGATCACTTGCCTAATGTCTTAGTCAATTTGATGTATAAACTAGGCCATCTAACTCAAACATAATAAAAATATAATTTTCTAAAATTTATTAAACTAAGACTATTAAATATTTGTTTGGGTTGGATTAGTCAAAAAATTCAATTAGTGGTGATTGGATCAGGTAAAAAACAAATGATTAAATTTATATCTATTTAGGCATTCGATTGGCCTTGTATACACCATTTGTTGCCCATTATATCCTTAATAACGAACTGATAAGCATGATATTTCGAATGTATATATTAGAATTGACCTATAAAGTAAGTTCTGTAAATATTAAAATTAACTTAAAAAATATGTCCAAAGGTCACCCATTCATATAAACTTTCTAACTTTTATAGATCCAAGATCAACACAAAAATTAAAAAACAAAGAAAAGATGTGGGATAAACAAAGATTGATCGAAGATCCCAATTATTGATCAGTTTAGGGAGTTTGTTTTGCCACCAACAGCTACAACAACAAAAATAAAAAGATAGAATATTATCAAGTTCCAATAAAAAAAATGGCAGTCATACTAGTAATGTCACGCCCCCAAGCAGGAAGTCGAGTTGATCCACCTTCAACGTGAAATATCTGTGGATGTCTCATGCTTCGACCTGCGCGTTGGAGTCTCATGATAAGGACCCATGATTTAACATACAAGGTTATTATACAATAATCCATAAGTGTTTAATTACAACTCTATTACATCACTTACATGCTTGAACTAGTTTGTTCCAAACATTTAATTTACAAAAATTCTTCTACAAGCCACATGTTCGCTTTCTTCATACTCGTGGTCCTAGATGAGAGCTGCCCATCAGCGCTTGCCCCGCACCTGGAATGTTTTTCCTATATAGGGTGAGCCATGCCCAGTAGAGTAAAATTCCTACAAAGGCTACTCCCCACCTAAGTGCACATGCAATGCCCATAACAATTCATGATACCCGATCTATGGCTGGTATCAAAGACATAAACCTGGGTAATTGTCTACATATGTTCTGATACCAAGCTGTGTTGGTATCAAATCCCATCAAGCCCTAGGTTATCGTATACCTATGCTCTGATGCTAAACTATGCTATGGAATGAGGTAAGACTCATCCATGCATCATACACTGAGTCTTTACCAACTCTCATCACACAATGTATCGCCAATTTTCACCTTTGGCAATTCACATTATCGACAACAATTCCAAGTAGAATGTGCAATTCTAGATTGGAATCCTACGTGCCATGCTATGGAATGAGGTGAGACTCATCCATGCACCATCTGATCTTCACAGGCTCACTACCACCTGATACAGAGCGATGTGTGATCTAAATTCATACCATGAAATGAAATGAAGAGTCACTCATGTACCATGCCCCGAGTCCTTACCGATTCCCTCCACACAATTGGATCCCAATGTCTGAAAAATCCGTCATTGATGAATTACATCTAATGATCATTTTCAAAACAAAAGTCTTTTGCTCATAAACCAAAACTTGTTGGATGTTACACCCTAAACGACATTCCATATACAAAACCATGTATCTATTGTCAGGCAAATTTTTTGAAGTCCCACTTAGCGAGGCTCCATACCTTCCCGACACTTTTGGACTTTCAGGTATGAGTCATGCGAACTAGTCACGGTCTTTCACGGGGAGTATCTAGCCTTGCCTGTGCCCAGGCCTAAAGTTTTCACCATTTTATTCAATTGTGTGACTCTGTTGGACTTCGTCTAATAATACTGAGTCCGCCCAATCAATCATCAAACGCAGTGTTGATTTTCCAACCATGCACTCACACCATGATATGCGATGTCCCCATGCATAATGCAATGTGGTGCACCACTACATGTCAATGCCATGCCTCATATGTGATGAATGTCATATGGACACTTAACTCATACATTAAACCATGTATCATGGATAACTATATTACACGCATATAATTTCCATCAAACAATCATTTCAATGTCAATACATAACACACATATCAACATTCAATTAAGCAACAATAACCAAGCATGCTATTACAAGGGCAAGTAATAACATCCTTCACCTTTAAGACCCATTGTGGCATGTGTAATGCCCACAAATCAGTCCACACAACAGCCCGAAATCAAGCCATATACGTGTAGCGACCCCCGAGCCCGGCCCGACCCAATTGGCAAGTCCGAACCGAAACCCCGGGGACGCTCGGTTTTATTTCTTTTTATTTTCCGTGTTATTAAATTTTCTTTTTCAAAGTTGGCCGACCGAATCACGGCTCGGCGAATGACGGATCAAACGGGCAGGTTTACTCGACGATTTTCATTGTCTTATCAAAACATTTTATTAATTCATTTAGTTGCGGAGGCGGTTTCGATTTTGTTAAGCCATAATCATTTACAAAATTCAAAACAATTCGGTAGGCCCATAAACATTTTAACAAAATACATTTACAAAGGAAAGACATTTCTAGGCCCTTTAAAAATGATATCTGAAAATCAAGTTTCAGAGTTTAACCCTTTTGTTTGCAAACTCATATTAAAGATGATGTTTTAAAATTCTGGAGTATACGCTTATCACGTGGTGCTCTCTCTCTCCATTGCAGCATTTAGCGGCGATCTTGGCCTTCTTCGCGCTTTCCGATGCACAGCGCGTAGTTAAACACTGCGCTAAGCATTTTCGTAGCGGTGACACTATCACGATTCTATTCGATATTCAATTTATGGCATTGTTTAATGTTCAGCCGTACTAATATATCATATATACTCATGCTTTCAATATACGTCATTTTTACCTTATAATGCATTTTCAATGCAACAATTCATTTTAAATCAATTCGCAGAGATTTACTTATATATAAAAATCATTACACTCGTCAATGTTGGCTATTTCACCTTGACTATTCAATTCACAATTTGCGATTAGTTGATGATCATATAATATCATTCAGGTATGTTCTTGCCATTTTAACAATTCTATCTCCCATCATGACGGATGCCGTTTGGTGCATCTCGAAGCCACGTGGTATCACTTATTCGGTCTCCCATCATGCCGGATGTCGTTTGGTACATCAGGCCGTGGTATCAATTAAATGCCATACCATCGCGGCGGATGCCGATTGGTGCATCGCGAGTGGGACATTACTTCAATGCCATAAGCCATCATGGCGAATGCCGTTAGTGCATCGCGAGTGGACATTGGATAATTTTGAGGTGCCTTGGCGTGAATCTTGCGTTGGTGCATCAGTTGACGTTTCACGTGGTATATTATTGATTTCTGAATTGACGGATTAGTTTGATGAATCCGTCCTTATCACATCATTCACTTTTCATTCGGTTTTCAATTATCATTTCATATTCACTTTTAAGTATTATCTTTTCAAAGATATACTCAATCTGCAATTATATCACATACTTTCGTTCATGTACTTTCGATTCATGTACTCATTCATGGTCAATTGGTAAACTACCAAAATACTTGAATTAAGGATAGAGTCGAGAACAAGCAGAAGAATTGTCAAATCTGGCTTCCTTACTCTTGATCTAGGTCCTAGGTTAGAGCGTCGTCACGGAGTCTGAGTGATAACATTCACATCGCTCTTGGTGAATAACAATTTTAAATTAAAATTTTTATTTTGTTAAAAGTGTAGGTTAAAGGCCTGGTGCCCGATGTCGGCTCGCCGACGAGTGTGATACATTTTCACCTAGCTTTAACCTTAATTGAACCCCCATTAATCGTTTCTTAGGGTTCCTAGACATCGGTATACGAATATGGGACTTAACGACGTGAAAATATGTCAAAATGGGGCTGTTGGAACTGCAGTGCAGTGCGGCCTTGACTGTGCAGTCTGGGTTGCTCATTCTTTGGGGTGTGCGATGCGGGTTGACACATGCCGTGCAGACAAGCTTTCTTGCCCTCTTTTTCACCATGTGTGCGTGCAGCTTGACTGTGCAGTGCAGTCTTCGTTCTGCCCGAAAATGTTTGGGGTTTTGCATTTTTACTCATTTTCATCCACCAATCTTCTCGATAAGTCCCGTATAAAAAAATCACCATGGAATCACTTCAAAACAATTCCAAAGTGGTTTTAGAATCAATAAAAACCCTTTTCTCTCAAGTTAGGCTTTTCCCCCAATCCAATCAAAATATGAGGTTAGGGTTTGATTTTTACCTGTGAACCTCTTCAAATCTCATTGTATGTTTGTTTGATCCTTTAGGGCAAGTGAGAGAAGAAATCACACGAAGCCCCATTCTCATACAAACCCTAGCTTTTCTCTCCATTTCTCCTCCTTCTCCAAAAAGCAAGGGTGAAACAAATAAAATAAACCTGGGCCCAGATTTGGTCTTTTGCTCAATCAGCAAGTGTAAGGCCTTGTTGGCCTACACTTTTATCATTTCTCATTTTTCCCCCTTTTTGCTCTTAAGTCACTTAATTCTCATAAAGAGGCCTTGTTTGCTTTAATAAATCAAATTCTCCATTTTTGTCTCTATTATACTTTTGGCCATTCATTTATCACAATTTCTTAAATATCTATTCTTTATAATAATTGACCCTTAAGTCCTCATTTTACAAATTTCACATTTTCCCTTTTCACTTAGGTTTTTATTTAGGGTTGATACATTTTCTCAATTTAGCATATAAAAAATTCAATCCATATGCTCACTCTTTTCAATTACATTTTCCAATTTATCAAATGATCAAATTACCGAAAAAGCGAGTTTATTTCGATTCATACGAGAATATATATTAAAATTGTATAAAAGATTTTAGGGTATTTTTGAGGCGTTACAATGACCTAAAACAGGCCCCAAACGGACCACAAGCAGGCCATGTGGGGCCTCAGCGCTGCCTAGGCAAACCTTTCCTTCCACACAGGTGAGGTGGGAACACAACTTGAAAGGTTGTTGGCCTGCAGTTGCTGGCCAGTATAGCTACCTGGTGACCTCCCTTCACCTAGTGACTTACATGCTAGAAGCGACGTGGGTTTTGGGCATTTTCTGCAAACCAAGCCCTTATCAAGTTCCACCATTTAACTTAGTGTAAGATGGGGGTAAACAGGTGGGAAGGATCCCTACCTCTTGGGCGTGATCTAGCCGTGGGAGGTCCGAGAACCCTCTCAGCAAGAACTTGATTTCCCGAATCTCCTCTTTTGGATCTTTGTCGAAATCCTTTCTTTTTGGTACCCACGCGTAGCCCTCATCGAGTATATGAACTTTCAATCTTGGCTCGACGAATTCCGATCGACGGGATCCCGTAGATCGTAGAGAGAAGTCTTGGTCCCTTTCTCCCCCTCTTTCTCTCTCCTTGGAGCAGAACTGAAAGGCGGGATCATTTCCCTCCTTATGGCCCCTCACTCAGGCTTAGTGAGATAGCCACGATTACGTGTCACTGACGTCAGGGTTCGTTTCTGCCGAAAACGATTTATTTCATCGATTCAAGTTCAAATTAACACAAATAAGAATTACTAAATTATTTCCCAAATCTTTTTGGGTTTTATTATCTTATGTGACCGTGAAAAATCAAACTATCTTACCATTAATGGTCGTTTGGATGACTATGGAATTCGTGAGGATGAATCAACAGCAATGTTGTTCACTCATGAGATCTGAAATTTGAGTCTATAACTACTCGCATCAAACATTACCGTTTTGCCCATTTAAAAATTAAATTTTCCAGTTTTACGACAACACCCTTGAAAAAAATTAATTTATTGTCAATTTGACTCATGCTTGCCAAAACAAGCGCAAATGATGGTCTATTGGAAAATCCAAAATTTCAAACTTGGGATCATACAGTGGTCGTGCATAAATATTAATTTTTCATGCGCTTTATATTATAGATAAAGTTTTTTAAATAAAAGTGTGACATGCCTCCGAGCTTGTTAGTACTATTGAATGGTTCCTGACTTTCATTTCTTGAGATTGAACAAGAAACCAGTTGAATAAATCAAGAGGTGGCGGAGGACGATGCTCAAACACCTTTTTCATGGTGAAAAAAGAAGGTTAAGAGTGGGATTAATATCTTGAACTCATGAAATGAAATCCATCCAAGTTTTCATACTTTTATAAGAGAATTCAATAATCTATTCAGAACCCTCTGCATTCTCTCCTAGATTACACTTTCGTAACACCAACCTAAAATTTAATAGTCAGTACAGTACAACAAGTTGTTTTCTTTAACATTGGATTCTTCAATTTGAAGACACGTGAGTAATCCTCATTCATTTCTCCTTGCCAGGAATGCTTCCAAAGAATGCTTTGTTTTGGATTCTTATCAGATGGGATGGTTATCAAATTTAAAGTGTTTGAAATATGTTTGGTTGCCAAAAGGTTTTGAGGGAAAATAAAAGAGAAAAAAATAGAGAGAAATGTAGTGTTTGATTCTTGGAAAGCGTTAAGTAAAATGACTTTATTATATGTCACTATTTAATTGAAAAACAAAACCTAAGTATAAATAAAAATACTTATAAACTTACATATTTTAAATTATTTAATATTTATATTAAATTATATAATAATCAAATAAGGTTGAAGAAGTAATAATAATACTAATAATAATAATAGTAATATGTTTATGTTGACTCTATTTTTATTTCATTTTTATTTTATTCCTTGATTTTCCTTAATTTTTCAGGAACCAAACTTAATAAAAAAGTAAAAGAATGAAAATAATAAAATAAATCCCACATATTTTTTTTGACTATGCTAACATATTTTATTCATTTTATTGCATCAATGTAAAATTTAAATGATTTAAAAATATATAAGTATCCAAATAATTTTATGATGTGTTTGATTTTCTTTTCATTAGACACACAAAATAAGAAAATAATTTTTCTTACAATTTTTTTCCTTTTCAATTTTAGGAAGCAAGAACCTGGTCTAAGAGCACTCCATATATGAGGGTTTGACATGGTTTTGATTAGAAAATTATGATATGTTTTAACTTGTTGAGGCCTAAAATCAAATAGTTTGTAGTTAGATAAATGAGAGAAATTGCAGGATGCTAGTTGGTGATTTTTCTAAATTTCAACAATAGAATAAAGGCATAATTACTTTTAAAAAAATTTAATAATAACAACTTGTGAATAGTGAACACTTACCCATATGAATTGAAACCAACCATCTACTAGTAATGGCATTGCTTGTCAACCAACATTGATACCAAAGAGGGCCGGAAAGTTTTAATTGGCATCTAAACAGATGAAAAAAAAACAGTATGAAATTTTTTGCTGCAATTGACAGCTTAGCATTATTGGAACATTCAAATAAGGAATTAGAATGAGAAAACTACATATTTCCTCATTCAAATAAGGAATTAAAAGTATGAATGAAAATTAGAAAGAAAAATTCATTATTGTGAAAACCAAATGAACATTTGCAAGAATGTTATTCTTTTCTTTCATATGGTTTTTAATTCATTTCATCTCTCATTTTTATCTCATTTAGATTTCTACATGATAATAATAATTTGATAATTGAAAACCATTCAATCAAAAGAAAGTTAACTTGTGTGAATGATCGTCATGCCCTTAAAACGGGTTTCGAGGCCTTGAAATCCTTTGGGCTTACAAGTGAATTATTATATTATATTAATTAAGTTAAATGTTTTTTTAGATATTTGATTAGGTGCTCTTTGTGAGGATTGGATTAGCCAAATGACTTAATTATATATAGATTGTTATTATAATTTCAATTATAATTCTAGTTGCTCAAATTTGTTTTTGCATGTTAATATTAATTATAATTATATAATAAAAATGAACTTTGCATGATGAGGATATAAGGCATGACTCTAAAAATAAGTGGATAACCATTAAGCTAGTCAATTGTTTACACCATTACGTTAAACATATATTCATATCATTCTTCGGTATTTTTATCATATAAAAGTACAAAATATCTAAACAAATATATATATTCATATCTAGCATAATTAAAATAATAAGAAGTATTACTTAAAATTCTAAAACAACAAAAACACATAGATATAGAACTAACTAAACTGAATATTATAATTATTTTCATCCTAAATATATTTTGTATATTTAAATATAATAAGTTTTTATTCAATAGAATTTAATGTATTGACATATTTATATTTATTCTTATACTCTTTTGACCTATTAAATATAAAAAATCAAAGACTATTAAAAATTATAATTAACAATATCTATTATGTATATTTAATTAATTAATTTAACTAAAATAAAATATAAATTATATATTTTTGACTAGAAATTTGATCAATCAACTTTAAATCGATAACTTTTCTATTTAATATTGAGTTCAATTTAAAAAATATTGAGATTCACATCATCTTCTCATGTCACCATCAGTTACGATCTCATTTAATTGGAGATAAGTACAGAGTCCCATGCCTACATATTTTAGTGTGGTTCAACTTCGGATGCGTATATTATTTTTAGGTACATATAACCACCACCTAATGTCAGCATTTAATCTGATTTTATTTACAACTACAATTATAAGATATAGTTACACTCCCTTTGGTCACACCTAGCGATGATTGCTTTGGTGTGTGGTCATATGTTATTATAGTGATACCATTTATAGTTTTAAAGTTGGTATTATGTTCAATAATAATATCCTTTTGACTATTTATTTAACTTTATAAAAAGATTTTCGTAGTTTTATTGATAGCTTTTTTAAATCCCCGGAAAATTTAAAATTTTCTAAAAGTAAAAAATTAAAAATTAAAAAAATAAAAAAAAAAAAAATAAAATTAATTAAGTATAAATTCTTGAAATGGCTCGAGAAAAAACTTAAATTTCCTAGAGCTTCCCGGATAATGAAAGCGAATTTGCGCCGTTAAGTCCTCTCACAACGAGTAACTTCCCAGAAAAGTTTCTTTGAATTCCACAAATGTGAATTCTTTTATGAATTTTGAAGTTAGGTGCTCGTAAATCAGAAACAAGATTTTCTTAAAAATCTCAAGAGTTAGGAAACGATTTGAGTTAAGTTCAATTAAAATGAATAGAACTGAAAATAAATAAATTGTTTCGGGATAGAAACGAACTCGGATGGGTTGTGGACGCGTGGCACAAAGTGGGCCCCACATCAGCTTATCTTTGAAAGACAAAAAAAGGAGAAATGCTCATTTTGGGAGGAGCAGTGGGTTGAGTTAGAGAAAGGAAACTCTTCCTTCTCTCTACGATCTACGGAGATCGGGTGGTTGGAATCCGTCGAGCCAAGATTTAAAATTCATCGACTCGACGAGGGCTACGCATGGGTACTGACAAAAAGCAAATTCGTCGAAGATTTCGTGTTTGGAGAAGAAAAGTTAGAGAAAGAAGCTCTAACTTCTCTCTAAGATATCTGTGAACAGTTGGTCTCGTGTCGGACAGGAGCTTAAAGTCGAATTATCGTCGAGAACCTTGTGGATGCCGAAATTAAATTTTAAATCGGGTCGGTGGAAGTTCGGGAGGCCCCGTGGGTCTCAATTTTGGAACTCCAAAGTTTGATCTTCGCTCAAAAATTAGGGGAACCTCCTACTTTCGGGTTGTATTTCTTAAATGTTGTCTTGGTCTTAGTTGGGCCTTAAGAGTTTGTTTGGATTGTGTTCGAACACAAAATCGTATTTGTGTTTGGGTTGTTTTTGTTAAGTTGATTTTGAAATTTGAGTTTGGGACGAGTTTTGTGCCATGTTTATGGTTGGTGTGTGGACTCAATGTGGCATGGGTTTGTTGCGGTGAAAGGGTTATTTAGGGATGAGTTTGGGTAAGAAAAATAGCATGGGGCTTTAAAGAAGCCTCGAGCTGCAATTTCGTGGGGTTTCCTTGGCTTCTTTAATCGATCTTTATTCATACGATGCCTCCATCTTAGGATGTGCCAACTTTCACGTCGAGCTCCGTTTTGGGTGTTCTTGGACTACATGGAAATCATTTAGTCTAGAATCTATCGTATATCACAACTTAATGCAACTTGGATCCTTATTGTTCGAAAATGATGAAAAAGCGGTAGGCCCTGCGGGTGCCGTAAGTGCTATTCATATGGGGTCTCAACTTTGGACAATGCCAATACAGTCAAGCTCCGATTCGTGTGTTCTTAGACTCTATGGAAAGCTTTCTTGAGTCTAAAATCTGACCACATGCTTTTTAGTAAATTGATTTCCATCTTGTTGCGCGTTGTTCATTCCCAACAAGTGGTAGCAATTATTGGTTATTATTGGTCATGAGGAGTTCTCTGCCGGTGGCCATTACATGGCGGGTTGTAGAGCTATCTTAAATTGCGCGATATGCATGAATTAAGCCTAGGAAGTAACAGTTGTCGTCATTACTTGCCTAGGTAGTGAGTTGATGAAATGTTAACGTAATGTTTATGTGATTAGATCGATGGCATTTCTTGAACAGAGGTTATCATGTGCGGATCATAATATATTAATATCTAACATATTGGTTTATGAAATATATTTTTTGTATGGACCTTGGCTGTGCGGCTTTTTCTTCAGTTTATTAAGGCATATCATTATGATGCCAACCAAGGTTTGATATAACTGTTGCATAAATAATGATAAGAATCAGTGACAATTATCACCATTGAATATGTGGTGATAAGTGTTGAGCATGGATGTATGCGTTAAATAGATAAGTTTTGTGCATTATATGGTGTCTATATTGATTGTTCTCACGATATAGTCCATAAGTCTTGCTGGTGACGCGTAACGAATTAATAACTGATGCCGCCGGTGCATCTGGGTTCATCGCGCCAGCGTCAGGTGTGGTCGCCGATCGTATCATTCTGCGTCGCCCGACCGATCAGTTGTGGACTCATTACTACGGGTGAAGTCGATGATCCGCCGTTATCGATCTTCTGCAGTTCAAGAAGATGCGATAACGTTTCGTATGTTGGGCAACCTGACGGTGAGTCAGGCGCGGACGGTTCTGGAAGGTTGTTGGAAGACGATAACAACGTATTAACAGATATGCCCGATGACCGCCGCCGGAAGGTACATCCGCAAAATCGTTATGAATAATGTCCGTTGGCGCTCATCGAAGAGTTATGCGGGTAACTTTCAATACTCGTTTGGAAGTTGTTTGTTAACGTCATCATTGAGATTGATGGACTTAATCGTGAACGGGATAGGTGTCGTTCTTGAAGCGGTTCCGTAACCGGTTATATCTTTAGGTTGGTGTATTGATTGTTGATGTTCTTGCATTTGGTGGGAGGCTTCTTGCCGCGAAGTTTACTCTATTTGAATTAGCTCACTGTGTGGATTATAAAATCTGGGGACATATGAGCGGGCAGTTGCTCTAGCAAGATATTGACATCTGACAGTTGATTATGGCCTTGATCTGTTGTCTACTATATAAAACATGTTGGTTTGTATAATGTCTTGTATTAAGAGCGATACGCTAACTCTTGGTGGCTTGATGATATAGATTATATTTATATGGATAAATGGGCCTTTCTGTATTTTACTCGTATGGATTCGATTATTAATTGGATTGTATAATGTGGGATAGTTGCCATGAAATTGCACAATGTTATATTTTAGGTAGAGCTCCCGGAGTACAAAGAGACTCTACCAGTTACAGTCAATCCTAGTCAGGGAAGGGACCGGGACCCAATGGTATGGTCAATCGGGTTACCCGACATCCCCAATCTTCCACAGTTTAATAGTTGTCATGTTCCCAATTTGGTGTCTGCAGCTTGTTAGAACATACATGTCAATGATTCTTGCAAAACTCTTAGAATTATAAGTATTTTCTTTTCAAAATTTCCACATCACAAACACACATTTGTTATCATCTCATATCACCTGCCCTATCCTAGTCAATTTGATGTATAAAATAGGTCATCTAACTCAAACATAATAAAAATATTATTTTCTAAAATTTATTAAACTAAGACTATTAAATATTTGTTTGAGTTGGATTAGTCATAAAATCAAGTAATGAGTGATTGGATCAGTAAAAATAAATGATTAAATTTATATCTATTTAGGCATTCGATTTGGCCGTATATACAATTTTGGCCCATTATGTTCTTAATAATAAATAATAACTATGATATTTCTAGTTTTGTATAGTTAGTCTAAAGTAGTTCTATAAATATTAAAATTAACACAAAATATGTCAGGTCACTGACATATGAACTTGAATCAGATCAACTGAGTAAAAACAAAGAAAAGATGGGAGATAAACAAGATTGATCAAAGATGCAGCATGGTCAGTTTAGAGTCTGTTTTACCAGCAACATATGAAAAAATAAATGATAGAATATTATCAAAGTTCTGCATCAATATTAGTGGTCATACTAGAACACTGCGAAAAATTAGTGTTTTTTTATTCTGCTTGCTAAAAGCAGAACAGTGAAGATTCATTGTAAATACCCATTTCTTCAAACTTGGGATGTGAGTAATTAGCACACCTGAAACCATTTAAAGATTTGTTTTTCATGTTTTGAAATCGTTATAGATAGTTTTTTTAAATGAGCCACAACATACCTCCGAGCTTGAGTGGTACTAGCACAGATAGGATTCTGACTTCCGTTTTCATGGATTTGAGCAAACCAGTTGAAGAGATCAAGAGGAGTTAATGGCCTTGGAGGTTGATACTCAAACACCTTTTTCATGGTGAAAAAAGAAGGTTAAGAGTGGGATTGATATCTTGAACTCATGAAATGAAATCCATCCAAGTTTTCATACTTTTATAAGAGAATTCAATAATCTATTCGGATCCCTCTAGATTTTCTCTAGATTTTTCTTATCCACCTGACCTAAGTGTGTTCAGTCTGAATTTGCTTTCTTTAACGCTGGATTCTCCAATTCCAAGACACGTGTGAAATAGAAGTCTCATTTATTTCTCTTTACATAAATCTTTTAAAAGAAATTTTTATTTAGAGATGCTCGAAATTAGGATAGTTATTGATGATCCGTTTTCAGGCGGGAGTACATGGGCGTGTAGAGGTGTTGGAGCTGGACCCGGATTGTTTGTGGGTTGGGATGCGAGGCTCTTGGAATGCAGGGTGAGTAGGATCATTGCTGTTGTTGATGAGACTGCGGACGTGGCCTCCTAAAAACAAGGAAGAAGGGGGTCGACGGGCTTCTTTTGTGGCGACTCAGATGCCTAGAGTCGGTTTGCTAGGAGAAAAGAGGCGCAGAGGCGAATGTGTTGCATATGGTATGCATCTAAGGTGCGTACCTTCCACGCTTGGGTGTGTGTCATTCATAGTAGATGTTTGACCGGACAATGCTGTAAACTCAGTTTGTTCCCATTGGATGGGATTTTCTTATCAGCCATCGGATTTGGTAATGGTTAGAAAAATTTCATTTATTTGGATCGTCTTGCTGTTGGGGAGATCAGTAGTGATGATTTGTTATTATTTTCTTTCCCTTATTGATAAGATTTGGTTGGATCGGCAGGATGATATCTTTTTAGGGGTTATTCTATTTTCTGTGTGGGTGAAATACAATTTGATTTGCAAGATATGGACCTTCTAATTCATCCAAGATCGTCCTTTGGACCTAGCGGGCCGGGCCTTCGTTTTGGGGGCAGTGGGGGCAGGTATTAGTTAGGCGCCGCTGTGGGAGGCTTGGTTAGTGGGCTGCGAGCCCCATTTTTCAAACCTATCCCGGTTGCCCCGGCCCTTGGAGTACACGGTGTGCGTGGGCGGGGCGTATCTTTTCTTGCATCGGATGCAATTTCCACGTGTCTTGTTTGAGGTTGGGTTAGTTACTAAACGAAATTAAGCGATCATATGTCTGTGATAATGATGACTCTTGGTTTTTCTTTCGTTCCCTACCTCTTCAGTTTCTTCAGTTTCTTTCTACCAGACTTCCTCTATCCACCCCGGTACTTCTCACGGTCCCTCTAACCTGTAAATCATTGCTGTATGTGTTCTCCCATGACCACTTTTGTAAAGTCTTTTACGGCATTTGTAGCTTCTTCCGTCTTATTCCCTGGACCACTGCGTCTCTACCTCTTTGGTTTCTCTTTCTGCCGATTAGTACGGCAGGTAACAGTTAAATTGTGATTTAGTTCTTATTTATCTTATTATAGGTCGGTTATCTGCTTCTTTACGTGTTTAACGTAGCTCTTGTTGTTCTTAGGTTAAAGTTAGGGATGCTTAGGCGGATTACGCGATGGTTGAACCCAGAAGCGTTCTGGGCGCCTCCTCTTCCCTTGGATGGACGAGAATAAACCTAATTAAATATCTGGCTGGTCGGATTACCTTAAATCACGCCGTCCGACATCGCGCGCGGCGCCGGTTCAGCAAGGTCGGTCGCCGTATGGGGTTACACACCTTTGCTGACGTCCTCGACCTCCGCGGCGTGCGGTATGGACACACGGCGTCTTGACCTTTATGTAGCTTCGGAGTGCAGGATGGTATGTTTCTTTGAGGTCGCCTTTGATAGTGGTCGCCCGTTTCCCACGCACCCTTTCATGAAAGGGGTTACCGCGATGTTCATCGCCATCCTTCCCGACTCGCTCCCGATGGTTGGGGGCATTTTGGTGATATTATTTTTGGGGACGGGGGCTCGGCGTCCCTAGTGTAGCTGCGCTCCTCCATCTTGCAGCTGAGAGACTACAGGGGCTTCCTTTATTCTCGGGCGCCTAGAACTCTCACATTAGATCTTGATCACCTTTTCCATAGGTAGTGGAAGGCGTTCTTTACCTGTTAGTGTTGTATTAGTCTATGATCCTTCCGACAAGGATGATATCTGATTGGTGACCAGATACCACTGATAATCTTTATGATTGTTTACTCTGTTTTGATATAGCTTCGTGTGAGGTTGTTGATATTTGTTTGCATTATTCTCATGTTTCCCAAAGTGCTTGACTTGACCTTAGTCTTGAAGAGAATGATGTCGTAGCCACAGTGTTGGCGAATGTCACCTTTCCAGTGTGCGGGTAGTAATCGACATTCTGACGTCGAAATTGAGAATGCAGTTCTCTTGCTTCGAGGCCCTTGCCTCCTTCACAGAAGTCTCTACGTTAGACTACTGTGACCACTCACTAGAGGAGAGATTTTGAGAGGGTGGTGGAGTGTGTGAGCCACACAGTCTGTGGAAAAGTCATTTCTAGAAAAGTCAGTAGTTTGGTCAGAGTTTAAAAACCAGGCGTCTCTCTTTATCTAGCTGGCTTGTGGCGACTTGAATTACTAACAGTGGGGAGCTCACATGGTCACGAGCTCTCACACCTTGGCCATTTGTGAAAATGAAAGATCTCTTGGATGGAGCAGATCGATGACAGTTGGCGGTTATGCCTATGCCGTCTGGAATCGACCTTGGAGAGTGCTAGGCCCTCATAGAAGGTGGAAGGTTGAATGAAATCAGATGAAAGTTGGCGAATGAGGACTCCTTTGCTCTTCAATCGCCCGAACTGTGGCGGTGATCTGTGTCTTGGGACCAGGCCGTGAAGGTCAAGCGTTGCCAGTTGGTGGTTGCGACCAATCCTTCAAAGTTTATAGGTAAGAATCACAGCCATACGATAATTATGCATTTCGGGTTAATCCAGCGTTAGATGTTGACTTCATGTTTGATCTTGCGAGATAGCCACTCATTTGAAGGGTGCGGCGATAGGCCAAATTCATGAAAACATGTAAAAATCGCCCGGTTTATAAAGCGGCGACCTCTCTTTCTTCGGCGACCAGTGACGAGACTGTGTGTGAAGAGGTGGAAGGGCTTAAATCTGATCCTGAAGCATGCGCGTGACTCGTGCGGTAGCGGAAAGTGAAGGATGAGTTCGAGATGGCAGGCGGCCGAGCGAGCTTCAAGGTCGGGGTGGAGCTCGGGTTGCGTGGAGTGTCCCGATCGAGGCCGGGATGTATGGGTCCTCCAGTGGGCCAGGTGGTTGGGGAGAATCGTCTACGTCAGAGTATTATATGGAGTCTCAAGGAGGCTGCGTCGCGACCCGATGGCGATCTGTGTGATAAAGTAAGCGCGACTAACCGTGGCTTGTGGCGAGGCCTCAGAACGGTACGCTAGGCAACTGACTCGTCGTGAAGGCCTCCGAGGCTGTAAATTCGGCCAGATGTTTGAATGAGAAGTGTCGCCCAGTTCTTGGATCTTCCGCGCAAAGCCAATCATCTTAGTTATCGGAAGGGTGATATTGTGTGTTGAGGATGACGGTGCTGATGGGCCTCTGGGTGGCTCGCTTTTTCCCGATGAGCCGTTAGTGCGGACTGGGCTTCAGCTGATCTCCAAGTGGCGGGGAGGCGGAGTCCTTTTTGCCATAGTATTTCTTAAGAGGCGGGATTACTCTAGCCATTATCTCTGTAATTGTCACGTTTATCTCGGCCAGCCTGGTTTCTGTTATAATTTGCACCTCATGATATGACTTTTATATTTTTCTTTTATGTACCTTGCCCATTTTTGTGGACTCAGACTGCAGACATATATAACTCTCCTTTTTAATAAATATTCATTTTTATCGTCTGCGTTCTCCTTTATTAGTATTTTCGCTTTTCTTCATGAATTGCATGGCCGGGTGAGAGATGCAGGTTAGGCAATTAAGCTCATCGGTAGTCGTTGAGGCTTCATGGGTGTGCCATGTCTTTGAAATTTGAATTTTTAGAGGCTGCGGGGCGAGTATTAAACAATGGTGATCTCTTAATTTGATTTGCATGAGTTGGTGATTCCTTAGGGTTGCATGACCTATTTTTAGTAGGGCTTCAGTGTCATGGTTTCCGGGAAGGCACGTTAATGCAGAAAGATTGGCGAGCTTCGTCCATGTGGCTGGTGGGAGAGGCTCGTGGTGTGGTATTGGGCGGGCACGTCCATGTGAACTCGTCAATTGCGAACTGCTGGGTAGTGCTCGTCTATGTGGACTTCTAGGGAGGCTGGGTCAATCAGATGGTTGAGGCCGGCTGGTCATGTGAGCTAGCGGGAAGAGCTCGTCGGTATGACCCGTTGGGGCGGGGCTCGTTCGTGTGAACTTCTAGGGAGGAGGCTGTTGATCTGACGGATCGATGACTGATGAAGTGATTCTTTGGGCTCCGCCCGGTGAGTTTATCTAGCGGAAGACGCAGCTCCTTGAAATAGCGTGACACGTAGGTGACCAATTCTTCGAGTAATTTAGCCGGCTCACGTTTGTTCAGCGCTTGGTGGCGTTCCGGCGGTGGTGATCTTTGGCCGATCGACTCGCGAAGCGTGGCTGTGCGATGGATAAAGTATTATTCATTGTAACCGTAGCGCCGCGTAGCTGTAGTGGTCGTAGTGTGTGTAACTGGTGTCGTCGACTCTTAAGGCGGTGTGGCAATGTAAGTAAACGAACTGCGTCGAAGTGGTGCCCGGCTCATGGCGTTGTGGCGCAGTGGCGTTCGGCCAGTGGCGATGTAGCTGGCGTCGATACGAGCGGCGTGGCACGTGCGAGTGAATGAGCTTCGTCAAAGTGTTCCCTTGGCTCATGGCGATGTGGCCTTGGTAGGCGTTCGGCCAGTAACTGGTGACGACTCTTGAAAGCGGCGTACTTTGTCTGATCGTTGACACCGTCGAGTGGTACGCGGCTCATGGCGTAACGGTGGCGTTCAGTAGGTGGCGATGCGCTGTTGATTTGACTCATGAGCGTAACGTGCGGAAGTGGATGAGCTTCGTCAAAGTGGCTGCTTGGCTCGTAAACGTTGTGGCGCCCAGTGGTGTTCGGCCAGTGGCGTGCTTTGGCGATCGGCTCTGGCGGCGTGGCACGTGCGAGTGGATGAGCTCGTCAGTGGTGCCAGCTCGTGGCGTGATGGCCTTGGTGGCGTTCGGTGATGGCGATGTAACTTTGGTGATCGACTCTGAGCGGCGTGGCTGTCGTGAATATTATCGAAGTGATCACCTTGGCTCGCCCGGCTGACTGTTTACGGTTGAAGGCTGGCGCATCGCGACCATTCGACTTCTGGTTTTCTTGGAAAGGTGCGAACTTCTTTAATCTTTGATTGGTGATTTGGAACTTTGGTGTTTAGTGCTTTGGCCTTCTTATAAGTGGCGACTGTGCGGTAAGGGCTTATACTTTGTATATTTTGCTTTCCTCGATGCGTGGCGAATCGGGTCAGAATGAATCGTGGTCTGGTCGTCTTAAATAGGATCATACGATTTTGGTTCGATCTTTGTTTCTTCTGCATGTGGGATGTGTTTTTCCCTAGTCTCCCCTTTATGGGGTCATGTTATTCCACAGCCGTCTTCAGTGAATGAGTTCGGAAGGCGATCATTTCTTGCGTCGCCTTCTCCATTTTTTGTTCTTCTTTCTCTTCCTTCCTCCTTTCTCCCCCTCCTTCTTTTTCATCTTTTTTTCCACATCTCATTCTCCCCTTTTTTTGTTTCTTCTGCCTAAACTCCTTCCATCCCTTTTCTTCTTCTCCTCTTTTCCACTTCTTTCCTTTCATACTCATGCTTTTCATTCTCTTTCTCCTTTACCTTCTCTTTTTTTTTTAAAGGGAACGCTTATCTTGATTATGTCGATGATATCACTTGATTATGTAGATGATATTACGGTGTAACCGAATGTAATCCGATTGGAATAAAGAGTGGCTATGAACTTTCTCATTATTTATTTCGTTGTGTCTTATATATCTGAACTATTTGAGATGCCTAACTAAATAACCAGCGAATGCTCAACTCGTTACATAAGAGTCGATAAGGCTCTATTTAATATTACAAACCGATGTCTACTGGTAAAAACGCTTAAGATGCTCTGCATTCCATGTATTCTGTAAGATTTTCCTTGCACAATACCAGACTCATAATTGCCGGCACGGCGACTCGAGATATGATGTAAGGAGCTTCCCAGTTGGGGCCCAGTTTTCCATGCGCCGGGTTCTTCCTTTATGGCAGAAGTTTCTTTAAGACTAAATCACCCGGCATGTAGCTTCTAGGTTTGACTTTTTTATTGTAGTACTTCGCCGTCTTCCTTTGATAGTCCTCTGTGCGCTTTAGGACTTGCTTGCGCTTTTCATCTAGGAGTTCTAAGTTTAGACGAAGGGCCTCGTCATTGTGTTCCACCGATGATAACTTCGATCACGGGAGACTTTTATTCCGACCTCAGCGAGAGCTCTTGCCGATTGCGAAAATTTAGAGCAAATGGGGTTTCAGGGTTGCTGACTTTTTGTGTCGTCACAGCGGAGGCCCGCTAATACCCCTCGAGGAGGTATTCTGCCCAATTTCCTTTAAGGTCTTCCAATTTGGTCTTGGTGACTTTAAGAGGGTTACGATAGTGACTTGACTGTCAGTTAGATTCTTGAGAGTCTTGTGGAGATGAGTAATAATTTTAATTAGAGCAGGCACATAAATCTGAATTTAGCGTTGTCGACATTTTCCGTTGTCGATATCGGGGCTCTTAAGATACAAACACACTGATGGCTCGCCACACAAAGTGCGTATCTCACGCTCTATAATTGTGGCTAAAGGCTCGGCCTTGCCAGCCCGGGTGAAGTAATCCCTTTGCGGCGATTATGAATTTGCACTGACCCCTACCAATGGGCAGGGGTCCCAGTATGTCCAAACCCCATTGTTGGAAAGGCCAGGGGCTTGTGATCGACGTTAAGGGTTCTGATGGGAGGCGTGAGATCTTGGAGTGCTCCTGGCAAATTTTGCATTTCTTGACTAGGTTGGTTGCATCTTTGAGTATTGTAGGCCAGTAGTACCCCTGCCTCAAGACTTTTCTTGCTAATGTTCGAGCTCCAATGTGATTCCGGCATATGCCCTCGTGTACTTCTCTTAGCACGTACTCGATGTCTTTTCCTGCGATGCATTTAAGGAAAGGTGTGAAGAATCCTCGCTTGTAGAGGCTTCCCTTGTGATTGATAAGCTGGCGGACCTAAGCCCTTATTTAATTAAACTAACTTCGGGGTGAGGAAAATACGGTAGGCTTAGTCTATAATATAATACCAAATGGGCTCCATCAGAGTCGGTTTGGACGGGCACAGGCGACCACCTCGCCATAGAAGTGGAGTTGGGGGTTCGCGGGTATTCGATAGGTGTCGACTTCTTTGAGGTCTTCTTGAAATTTGCCATTTAGCTTTTTCGAGGCGTCATTTCGGTTCTCCGCTCTAGGGACATGCTTGACCTGTACCAACACGAATTTTTTCAATAAGTCGCGAACCTTTAGGAGGTATAGGATCATCCTCTGCTTTTGGCTCGTAGGTATCTTATTTGCTGACCACCGGTACAGGAGTCCTTTGTAAACCTCTGTTGAGTCGGCTTGACAGATGGCGGGTTGGGAGCTGCTATGGCTGACCTCATATTCGACTTCGTTGTTGAATGTATGGAATCCAAATGCGAGTGCGTACTCAATGTCTATTCCCTGCAGGAAAGTTAGGATAAGACACACTCCGCTCCCGTGCGTGTTCGAGCTCCGTCGACGGAGAGTTTCAAGTGAAATTGGTGGTTGTTTGACATCTTTGGCAGCGGGTTGCGTGGCGTAAACTCCATGACGAAATGACGACTTGCCCTTTTATTGCGAGTTTTTGGCACGTATCGATATCAAACTTGCTCCGACTCTATGGCCCACTTCATCGACCTTAGGAGGTCTGGGTTTATCTGACACTTGTTTGTGGGTTAAGTTGGAACTTCTATGGTATGAGCTACGGAAATACGGCCGGGCTTAAGTGGGGTTGCAGGCCAAAATTAACTTTCCATTCTTGGGTACCTACTCTCTGCTCCCTCTTAGAGGCTCGGGGTTGCGATAATGGCCCCGGGTCTTTGGGCTGCTTTTATCTACACGAGGAATGTTGTGGTTGAAAAATCTGACCACAATAATTATGATGAGAGCTCCCCTTCAGCGGGACTTACTAGAATGGGAGGGGAACTCGGTATGTTTTCAAGGCGAGAATGTAGCTACACTTTGTATCCCCATTGAAAGGCTTTCTTGAACTTGGAAGAGAGTGGCATTTATCGCTGCCACGGATCTACGAACCGGCTTAAAGCTGCAATCCTCCCTGTCAGGCGCTGTACTTCCTTTATACCAGAGGGTGACGGCATGTCAAAACCCATGCTATCTTGTCTAGTTGCCTCAATTCCACTGGTTGTTCACTATAGAGCAAGAATTTTCCAAGCGACAGTGGCACACTTAGCTGGATTTAGCTGTGTTGTAACTTCTTAGGATTTGGGCAACCGGAGAGATGAGTGATGTGAGAGGTCGATTTGTGGTGGATTTACCGACATGTCGTCTATGTATACCTCCATAGTTCTTCTCACAGCCACGGAACATCCGGTTCACCAATATCTGGTAGGTGGCTCTTAGTTCTTGAGTCAGCGGCATCACCCAGATAACAATAGGTTCCACATTGCTATGACGAGAGGTCTTTTCTTGGTCGTGCGGGTCCCATCTTGTCGGTTGTAGTCGGAAGATTATCAATAAAGCGAAGTTCATGGCCAACGGTGGCGTCCACGATGAGGTCGATCCTCGTAAGGAAAGGCGTCACTGGGCATGCTTTGTTTATGTCGGTGAAATGTCGTCTGGTCGCCACTTGCCATTTGCTTTCTTGCCGAGCACGGCGTTTGCCAACCACTGGATACCACCTCCCACGATCGCTCAGCGGAGGGCTTGCCGACCTCCTCCGTTGATGGCTTTGCCTTTGCAGTGCGAAGCTCCTTACGCTTTATGACGGTTTGAAGGATGGGCTAGTGTTAGGCCTATGGTGTTGATTCTTTGTAGGGTCAATTCCTCCATGTTCAAGTGCGCTTCCATCACGACGTCTGCAATTACGTCTCAAAAACTAAGTAAGGAGGCTTTTGAGGTCTTCCACTAGCTTGGAGCCGATATAGGAGAGATGTTAGAGATTCGTCATCCACGTCTTTGGTTCTAGCTCTTAGAAGGCTCGGGTCGGGTGGGCTGCCTGTCACGCATGTCAAGCTCGTCCATATTCATGTAGTCGATCGCTCTTTGCTTCATGGAGGTACGTGTGGCATTCCACGGCTATAGTTGATCTCCTCGAACCATCCTGCCGGTGTATGGTTGGGAACTTGATTATCATGTGGTATGGGGTGGCTTTTATTAACGTTAGGTGAGGTCTTCTAACAACATATTATAAAAATTTGATGAGGCGTCTACAATGAGGAATCACCTGGCATTGTTGTTGCTGTGAAGACTCTCCCAGGGTGAGCACCAGTTGGATTGAACCCAAAGGTAACACCTTTTTCCCAGAAAATCCCAGTAGATGTGTGTTGACGGGCTCTAGTTTTTCTCTCCCATTGCCCATTTTATCGAAGGCTGACGCGAAGATGATGTCAGTTGAGCTCCCGTTATCAACTAGAACTTGATGAACAGTTTTGTTGGCCACAATTGCGCGAACTACCAATGGGTCGTCATGGGGGTGTTGGCATCCCTCCAGATCCGAGTCAGAGAATGTGATGGACGTGTGAGAACCACGGTAGTTTGGATACCGCTTGTATTTCCCCTATTTCCGGCATCACGATCATTGTTGCGTAGATGGGCCTTCGGTGAACTAGACTCTCCTCCTCCTGCCCGAATCCTAGGATCACATGGATTTCTCGAGGGTTCTTGGTCTTTGAGTCGTCGTGCGGCGGTTGTTGAGTTGGGGCCTGGTTTTGGGTTTGATTTTGGGCACGGTCACAGGCTTGACCCTGCACGGAGATATGAAGCGCCGGGCCTCCCGCGCCCCGTATTAAGTACTCTATTTCTCTCTTCGGATGTACTCACGGTTGTCGATCACGATGTCCATAGTCCACATGGAACTCATGATACTTAGTGTTGTCCACTTGTAGGCGAGATCAGATTTCATTTGAGTTGGCCACCTCGGGGCCCACATTCGTTTCGTACTTAATGTGGGACCTGTGACAGGGCTGTCAGGGTGTATTTGGCGAATAACGTCGTCGTCTTTCGGATTGCGGTGGACCCAGATGATTCCTGAGGTTGCCCCGCCTTTTTGGGGATCGTTCTTCATTTTTCTTTGGAGATCCCTCTTGGTCGCTTTGTCTTGGGGCTTAGTGCCTCATCGTTTATGCGTTTCCTCTTCTCTTTATGGGTGGAGGAGCTCTCCTTCTTAGATATGGGGCTTCTTCGTCGTTTATATACTTCTCTGCTTTTGCGAGCACCTCGGCCATGCTTGCTTGAGGGTTCTTTGAGATGGAAAACATCAGATCCTTGTTGCCTCTAACCCGGCAATGAATGGTGATTGCGAATTTTCATGGTATGTCTATCTTTAGGGACACGGCCTTGAATCTTTGCGTGGGACCCGGACCTTCTTCGCGAGCCACAGCGGTCAGCGGATGGTAACTCGGTTTTCTGTACGTCCTGGCCCCGATGAAGTGGGAGACGAACGCAATGGATAGTTCTCTAAATGAAGAGATTGATGAAGGTGGAATTCTATTAAACCAGGCCAAGGCTGGGCCCTTTAGCGTGGTAGCGAAAGCCCTGCATCGCATAGGGTCCTGATACCCATGCAACTCCATTTGATTTTTGTAAGTATTGAGGTGGTCGACGGGATCTTTGATTCCATCGAATGCTTCCACTTGTGGCATTCTGAATTTCGCTGGAAGGGGGTAGCGTAGCACCTCGGCAGTGAAGGGTGATTCAGTTTCTTTGTACCAAAGGTGTCCATAATTAATGGCGCGTCCTTCAACCACCTCCTTCCTTGCGACTAAGTTCTTCTTGAAGACTCTAAACCTACGCTCAGTGATTGCTCTCACGCTCTGAGGATGATGTAGTTCTTCGTTCCCGACATGTCCTCCTAGCATTGCTCCGTTTCCCTCTTCCGCGGGGGCCAATTGTGGTTCGTGCCCAAACTCGTGGGACTACCTTGTTTCAACACGAGATGTCGTGTAGTGTTGCTCCTCCGCAGGGAGAATGTCGCGCTGACCCTCCTGAGCTGTCGTATTTCCGTGGATGTTGTATAATGCAGTAAGTTGTTTTAACTCTTCTCAGTGATTTGATTGGCAAGGCGAAGTGCTTCCACTTCGTTCGTGTTGGCTTGCATTGCTTCTACTGTCCTAGGAGGTCTGCTGTCCGCGTCGCCTGGTGGATCCTGCATCCTTGGCGGATTGGCGTTGCTCCTGCTTGCGTTCCGGGTTGATACCATCAGTAACTGAGAAATCAGTTATATTTATATAGAATTTGTCCTCGTTCCCAGGCGGCCTTGGCCCGATGATGCCTTTTTCAAGCTGGCCCAGGGTGGGCGTGTGGGGGTGTTAGTTTGGACGGATTGTTTGTGAAATTTGGGATCACGGGCTCTTGGAATGTTTGGGCTAAAGGTAGGATGTGCCTTTGTTGATCTGCAGGCTCTGGACGTGGCACTCCTCTGCAAAAACAAAAAAGGGGTCGACGGGGGGCCGCCCGTGGCCGGCGCTCCGTGCCTAAGTCGGTTCTTTACGCGAGAGAAAAGGGGCGCCCAGAGGCGGAATGTGTTGCATATGATTATGCGTCTAAGAGTCATACCTTTCCTTGCATTGGGGTGGCCATGTATTTGCATAGTAGATGTTCGACCGGTTGTGCGTAACTAAGTTTGTTCCCATTGGATGGGATTTTCTTATCAGTATCGGATTTGGTAATGGATTTAGAAAGATTTGTTTTATTTGGGATAATCTTCCTTCCTTATTGGGGGGAGATCCAACTGGTGATGATCTGTTATTATTTTATTTCCCTTACTAATAAGATTTGGTTGGATCGGCAGGATGATATCTTGTTAGGGGTTATTCTATTTTCTGTGTGGGTGAAATACAATTTGATTTGCAGGATATGAACCTTCTAATTCATCCAAGATCGTCCTTTGGACCTAGCGGGCCTTCGTTTTAATTTGCAGTCGCAGGGCTGAGTATTGCGTTGGGCGCGCCACTTCTTTGGGCTTGGTGAGTGGGCCTGCGAGCCCATTTTTCAAACCCTATCAGTTATCAATAATTTAGAAGTCATTTTGAGACTATATTTGGTTGCCAAAATGTTTGAGGGAAAATAAAAGAAAAAAAATAGAAAGAAATGTTGTGTTTGATTCCTGGAAAGAGTTAAGTAAAATGACTTTATTATATTTCACTATCTAATGGAAAAACAAAACCTATGTATAAATAAAAATACTTAGAAACTTAAATATTTTAAAATTATTTAATATTTATATTAATTAATTTAAATAATCAAAATTAGGTTGAAGAAGTAGTAGTAGTAATAATAATAATAATAATAATAATAATAATAATGTTGATAATAATAGTAATATGTTATATTTGACTCTATTTTTATTTTCTTTTATTTTTTTATTTTCATTCCCTTGTTTTTCCTTAATTTTTTCGAGAACCAAACTTAATAAAAGAGTAAAAGGAAAGAAAATAAAAATAAAGATGAATCCCACTTATAATTTTTATTTGTAACTTTAAACATATTTTATTCATTTTAATGCATCAATATAAAATTTAAATAATTTAAAATTTTATAAAAATCTAAATAATTTTATTATGTGTTTTTTCTTTTCATTAAACACATAAACATAAGAAAATAATTTTCTTACAAATTTTTTCTTTGCACTTTTAGAAACAGAGCAAGTCTAAGAGAACTCCATACATAGGGTTTGACATGTTTTGGATTAGAAAATTATGACATGTTTTAACTTGTTAAGCCCTGGAAATCAAATAGTTTGTAGTTAGATAAATAAGAGAAATTGTAGGATGCTAATTGGTGATTTTGCTAAATTTCAACAATGGAATAAAGACATAATTACTTTTAAAAAATTTAATAACAACTTGTGAATAGTGAACACTTACCCATATGTATTGAAACCAACCATCTACTGGTAATGGCATTGCTTGTCAACCAACATTGATGCCAAAGAGGGTGGGGAAGTTTTAATTGGCATCTAAACAAATGAAGAAAAAACAATATGAAAATTTTGGCTGGAATTGATAGCTTGGAATATTTGGAACATTGAAATAAGGAATTAGAATGAAGAAGCTACATATTTTCTCATTCATTACTAGTTATGAATAATGGAGTACTAATGAAAATAAGGAAAAATTGAGTATTGTGAAACCAAATGAACATTTACAAGAATGCTATTCTTTTCTTTCATATGGTTTTGTAATTCATTTCATCTCTCATTTTTATCTCATTTAGATTTCTACATCATAATAGGAATTTGATAATTGAAAACCATTGAATTACAAAAGAAATTTGCTTAGTTTTAATGATTGTCATTCCCTTAAAGCAGGTTTCGGGCCTTGCAATCCTTAGGGTTTACAAGTGAATTATTATATTATATTGAACAAAGTTAAATGCTTTTAGATATTTGATTGGGTGCTCTTCGCGGAGGATTAGAAAATTAGCCGTGGCTTATATATATATATTATAATTTCAATTATAATTCTAGCTAGTTGCTCAAAGTTGTTTTTACATGTTAATATTAATTGTAATTATATAATGAAAATGAACTTTGCATGATGAGGATATAAGGCATGACTCTAAAAATAAATGGATAACCATTAAGCTAGTCATCTTTTAAAATAAAAAAACCCCATTAAGCTAGTCAATTGTTTATAGCATTGTTAATCATCTATTTATATCATTCTTGGAGTATTTTTATCATAAAAGTATAAAACATTTAAACAAATATAGAAAATATTCATGTCACCATCATTTACGATCTAATTTAAATGGGGATAAATACAGAGTCCCATTCCTACACATTTTAGTGTTGTTCAACTTCGGATGCGTATATCTTTTTTAGGTACATATAAGTACCACCTTGTGACACCCCATTCCCGGGGGTCCGTTGACTATCCGTAAACCCGCGGAATACAAGTGGATGTCGGGTTGCAGACGCCCGCCCGAATCGACGTCTCCTTTATGAGGAGCTTTACTCAAATAAAACACACATGAAACACAATCCCCAAACGGAGTCCAATATAATCACAATATGCAGATATGGATAAAAACATTGCTCTTGGGCACATTACTACAATATCCATAAAACATACCAACTATGAATCAACTATATCCAATAGTTCTAAGAGTTCAAGTATTTTACTCTTATACAATACATACATTAAACTTAAAAGTTCCTAATACATGTACATCAAAGCTCTGACAGGCTTTCTTCTAATCCTCGATCTAGGATGGCGAGTCCTCGCACGCTCCTGTGCACATAAAATATATCCCTTGACGGGGTAAGCTAATGCTTTCGAGTAATGGAATCACCACACAAGTGGAGCTCTTTCTCGCTCATAAGTGCGATGTAATCTTTCCAAAATAAACGTACATTGACAGATGCATGATCCTGCCAGATGTCTACATGACTCGGATCAGAGTCCTCACCGACTCTCTCTCACTCGCCTAAGCCTCGTATGAGGAATTATTGTTTTTTGTTAGTTTGCGGACAACCCTCCGATGAATATATATATCAATTGGGCTCCGGTGATTGATATATTGTTGTTTGTGGACTACCCTCAGATGAATATCAATTGGGTCGCTCAGACGATTGATATTTTAATTTGGACTACCCTCAGATAATTAATATGTTTAGACAACCCTACGAACCGTTTTCTCCTAGACTCATCCTCATGCACTCCCACTCCTATAGTCCTAGGGTGTTGAGTGCATATGGAATCTTGTCTTATCTGATTCCATCTGATCCCAAATTCACATGTAAATATGTAAACATGCACATATACATAATATCAATCACACAATCATGTCATGTAGTGTCCTTTAAATCGTATTAAGAATTAGCTTCATGGTAATGATCAACAGCTTGATTCAATTTGAATCATTTCGATCGAACACATTTCACCTGAAATAGATTTCGTGTCACTATTCCTAGGAACAGTAAAACCCTAGGGTTTATGGTTCCATCACTCATCAATTCATTAGTTCACTTTGTGAACCCGCATTTCACGGCCATTTCCGGCCTTATACCAACCACAATGCAATCCATGGCATGAATCACCTTAAGTAAAACCTTTGGCTTGATCAGTGAAACGATGTGGGTTGTAAATTCAAAATTCATCATCCAGCAATTGATCTGAGTTTTGGGACGGATCAACGACCCTCCACGGCCTTATTAAGCTCAAACATTTGCAAAGTATTTAAAAGAGGGAATAAAACCCAAGTAGGGAGAAACCCCTACCTCTCGGAGTTTAAGGAAACTCCCTAAATCTGGTACCCACGTGAAGCCCTCTCCGCGTAGAGCAGTTCTCCTTCTTGTCCCGCAGACTGCCGACGGTCGGATCTCTTGCAAATCTAGAGAGAAGCATGAAGTTCTCTCTCTAAAACACCCAACCCAACTCAGTATCGATTTTCTGGTTTTTCCTTTCACGTTTTTCTCTTTTGCTTTTTGAAGAAGACAAACAACATTTAGTGTTTGTCTTGTATCATTAAAATGATTCAGTGTACCCGTTATGTCCCTCTTTCCCGGTTTGACATTTAGCCCTTTGTCTTGGCCGTCATTTCCTCATTTCTCTACTCCTTACCACTTATGGCACATGGTATGTGTTATATGCACATGGTATGTTATATGTGACTTTAAATGCATATCGAAAATAGTTTCTGACCTTTTTAGAACGCGATGCCTTGAAACGTGCCAACTCATTGTTCGAATTCTATGAAATTTTACGTGCTAGCTAGATTTTGTGGGACGATTCCAACGGTGCAATCCGTTTCATCATCCGATACCTAGAGAATAAATTTTGGATTTTAACCGAAATTACAATTTTGTAACCAAAATTACGATTTTACCCTTTTTTCAGAAATTGGAATTTCTCGGGTCTTACACACCTAATGTGTCAGTATTTAATCTCAATTTTATTTACAACTACAATTATAAGATATAGTTACACTCCCTTTGGTCACACCTAGCGATGATTGCTTTGGTGTGTGGTCATTTGTTATAGTGATACCATTTATAGTTTAAAGTTGGTATTATGTTTAATAATAATATCCTTTTGACTATTTATTTAACTTTTTATAAATGATTACCATTAGTTTTTAGTGATAGCTTTTAAAAGTCCGGAAAATTTAAAATTTCTAAAAGTAAAAAAAATAAAAAAAATTAAAAAATTAATTAAATTATAAATTGCTGAAATGGCTCATAAAAGCTTAGAAAATTTCCTAGACTCGGATAATGGCAATTTTGCATCGTTGAGTCCTCCATAACTTGAGTAACTTTCAAAAAAGTTTAGCTAAATTCCTAGGTAGTGGAAATTATTTATGAATTTTTGTAGTTAGGTATCTAGTAACCCTATAAACGAGATTTTCTTAAAAATATCGAGAGTTAGGAAGCGACTTGAGTTAAGTTCAATTAAAATGAATTGAACTGAAAATAAATAAATTGTTTCAGGATATAAACGAACTCGGATGGGTTGTGGACGCGTGGCGCAAAGTGGGCCCCACGTCCAACTTATGCTTAAAAAGACAAAAAAAAAGGAGAGAAATGCTCATTTTTGGAGGGGAACCGGCTGCAGGTTGAGTTAGAGAGAGAAATGAGAGAAACTCTTCCTTCTCTCTACAATCTACGGAGATCGGGTGGTCGGAATCCGTCGAGCCAAGATTTGAAGTTCATCTACTCGACGAGGGCTACACATGGGTATCGACAACACACAATTTCGTCAAAGATTTCGTGTTTGAAGAAGAAAATTTAGAGAGAGAAACTCTAACTTCTCTCTAAGATCTACGGAGCTCGGGTGGTCATCTCGTGTCGGGCCAAGACTTAAAGTCGGAGTACTCGTCGAGGGCAACCCGTGGACACTTGCAATCGGGAATTTTGGTTGAAGTTCGGTGGAGTTCCGGGGCGGAGTGGGTCTCGGGTTTTCGGGACTCCAAAAGTTTCGTCTTCGCTCCAAGATGTAGGGAACCTCCTACTTAGGTTTATATTTCATCTAAATGTTGTCTTGGTCTTGGTTGGGCCCTAAGGGCTATTTGGATTGTGTTCTCGAACACAAAAATCGTATTTTGCTGATTTGGAGTTGTTTTTGTTAAGTTGATTTTCGGGCTGAGTTCGGGACGAGTTTTATACCATGTTTATGGTTGAATTGTGGACTCAATTGGGATGGGTTTGTTGCCGGGTGAAAGGGTTATTTCCGGGATGAGTTTGGGTAGGAAAAATAGCATGTACGGGAGCTTTAAAGAAAGCCCGGAAGCGATTTCGTGGGTTTCGGTCTTGCTTGATCCTTTGTTCATACGAGGCCTCCAACTTCGGATGGTCATAACTTTCATGTCTGATCTCCGTTTTGGGTGTTCTTGGACTCTATGGAAATCCATTTGAGTCTAGAATCGATCCATATATAACTTAATGCAATTTGGACTCATATTATGTCCGAAAATGATGAAAAACAGTAGGCCCCTATTGGTGCACGTAAATTACTGTTCATACGAGGTCTCCAACTTTGGACGACCATAACTTTCTCGTCTAAACTCCGATTCGTGTGTTCTTAGACTCTATGGAAAGCTCTTGGAGTCTAAAATCAAACCATATGCTTTTCAATGGAAATTGGTGCTCACATCCTTGTTGAAAAATTGATTGTTACAACAAGTGTGCTAATTATTGGTTGTGTGGATGTGAGGAGTTATGCGCTAAAGTGGCCATTACATGGCAGGTTGTAGGCTATCTTAAGTGCATGATATGCCATGAATTAGCCTAGGAAATGAGGTGTGTCATTACTTGCCTAGGTAGTGACTTGATGAAATGTTAACATGTGTTTGTGTGATTGATTGAAATGGCATTTCTTGGTTAAGAGGTGTCATGCTTGGATGTCAATATGTGTGCTCTAACATATTGGGTTTGTGATGTGTTTTTGTGTGGATATGGCTATTGCATGGCATATTGTAGGCTAGTTTATTGGGCATTATGCGCCATGATGTAGCCTAGGGATTTGAGTATGACATTACTTGTCTAAGTAGTAGTCGGAATGATGCATACTTGTTTGATGTGTTGACATGAATGTGATAAATGTTAGTATGACTGTATGTATATTAACGTTTAATGAATGTAAGGACTTTTGTGTGCATTAGACATGAGTGTCCATGGTACACGGTGGAGTGTACAATATAGGGTGTCCATGTAGAGGTCTTTATACATTGGGCATGACTTAGAGTGCAATGGCACAATTGCATTGCCTTGGTGCGGGGACATCGCATGGTGTGGGTGTGAGTGCATAGTCGTTGTCATTCACCATTCTTGGTGAATGGGTTGTGAACTCGTACTTTGGACGAAGTCCAATGGAGATCCACGATTTGCACGGTGTTGCAAGGGTTAAGGAAATGGAAATGGCTCATTGCATTTCACATGCATTGGGGCACCCTAGAACAGTAGAGTGAGTGCATGGTGGTTTCTTGAAATTGTTTCTGAGGTTGACCAGCAATATTATTTATCGATATGCCATTGATATACATCGGTTGTCCACAAAATAGATTATCGGAGTGTGTCCATTATTTATATCGGAGGGTTGTCCATATAATGTCAATCGTTGGTGTATGCTCAATTGATATACATCGGAGGGTTGTCCACAAAATGGATTATCGGAGTGTGTCCATTATTTATATTGGAGGGTTGTCTACGGGTAAACACAAATACCTTTGTTTGGAAATGGTTTTCATTCATGGCAAAATGCATGTTTGAGGGAGTCGGTGAGGACTTGATACGTGGAGCAGGATGAGTCGCGTCTCATTCATGACAAGTAGGATTTTGTGCTAGGATTGCATGTCCTAGGTTGGTGTGTGCTTGGTTGTTTGACCATTCATGTGCATTTAGGTGGGGAATAGCCCCTGTAGGATTTATCTCTACTGGGCGTTAGTTCACCCCGTCGTGAGACCCAGCGATGCAGGGACATGTCTGTGACCGGTGCTCCTTAGAGGCCAACGTCATAGAGCGGGTCGGATTGGCCTTGATCATGTTTGTATATTATAAGAACATGTTAGTTTTAATATAATGTCTTGTATTAAGAGTGATGTAATAACTCTTGGTATTATTATAGATTGTATTTATATGGATAAATGGGCCATACGTGGCCATTTCTTACTCGTATGTGACAACCCGCGTGGTCACATATTGATTCGACCTGGTTACGAAATCAGATGTTAGATTTCGCGTGAGCTCTCACAAAGGAGACCCGTCGATTTTCTGCTAAATCCTAAGTTCTGGAAAAGGATTCACCTATGTGGCCTGCCATTCACATCCATTGAATCTTTCCACTGCCGGAGCAAAACACAACTAACCCCGAGATTCAAAAGTCACATAGCTTGTTAGAAACATAAATGTCAATGATTCTAAAAACTCTTAAATTTATAGGGTTTTCTTTTCAAAATTTCACATCTTTAAAGAAAAAGATTTATTGCATCATCTCCAATCACTTGCCTAATGTCCTAGTCAATTTGATGTATAAAATAGGTCATCTAACTCAAACACAATAAAAATATTATTTTCTAAAATTTTATTAAACTAAGATCATTAATATTTGTTTGGGTTGATTAAATGCAAACAAATTAATGGTGATTGATCAGGTGCAAGCCAAATGATTAAATTTTATATCTATTTAGGTATCGATTGGCCATGATACATCATTTTTAAGCCTAGCTATATTCTTAATAACAAACTTACATGATATTTCACTTTAATAACAATTTGATCTCTAAAGTAAGTTCTATAAATATTAAAATTAACTTACAAAATATGTCCAAAGGTCACCCATTCATATAAACTTTCGAATCCAAGATCAACACAAAAATTAAAAAACAAAGAAAAGATGGGAGATAAACAAAGATTGATCAAAGATCCCAACACTTGGTCAGTTTGGGGAGTCTGTTTTGCCACCAGCAGCTGCAACAAAAAAAAATAAAATGATAGAATATTATCAAGTTCGCATCAATAATGCATATCATAATAGAAACACCATACCTGAAAGAGTTTCTTCCACTGCATCGTTTTTTTATTCATGCTTCTCGCTAAAACAGGCGCAAATGAGGTCTATTGGCAAACCCATTTCTTCAAACTTGGGATCGTAGAGTAATCTGCGCACCTGAAACCATTTAAAGATTTGTTTTTTTCATGTTTTGGAAAATCGTTATGAATTCGTTTTTTTTTTTAAATAAAGACACAACATACCCGAGCTTCTTATAGTGCCTAGTAATGAATGACCTTGACTCTGCTTCATGGAATTCGGAGCAAACCAGTTGAATAGATCAAGAGGAGTTAATGGCCTTGAAAGTTGATACTCAAACACCTTTTTCATGGTGAAAAGTGTTACAAGAGTGGGATTGGATATCCTTGAACTCATGAAATGAATCATCCAAGTTTTCATACTTTTATATGAGAATTCAATAATCTATTATCCTCTGAGCTCTTTCTCCTAGATTACACTTTAACACCAACCTAAAATTTTGGTAAGGTCTAGCAATTTGTTTTTTTAACGCTGGATTCTCCAATTCAAGACACGTGAAATGAGAATCTCATTCATTTTCTACTTCTACCATAAATCTTTTAAAGAAATTTTATTTATTACTTTATCATGAAATAGATAGTTATCAATAATTCTAAAGTCATTTTGAGACTATATTTGGTCAAGCCAAAATGTTTGAGGAAAATAGTGCTTTTTAATAGAAAGAAATGCTTTTCTGTGTTTATCTCTGAAATAATTTCATAAAATGACTTTATTATATTTCACTTATCTAATGGAAAACAAACCTATGTATAAATAAAAATAATTAGAAACTTAATATTTTAAATTATTTATCATTTATATTACTTAATTTAAATCAAAATTGGGGTTTAAGAAGGGTAGTATATGGCATTACACACTACTTACATTACACATTTCACAAATAATACGTAATAGAATGATGCTTGATAATAATAGTAATATGTTATTAATTTTTTTATTTTTATTTATTTATTTTTTTTCATTCCCTGATTTTTCCTTGTTTTTCGAGAACCAAAACTTAATAAAAGAGTGAAAGGAAAGAGCCAAAACAAGATGAATCCCACTTATAATTTTGTATTTGTAATCCTTCTTAAACATATTTTGTATTCTCATTTTGATGCATCAATGTAAAATTTACATAATTTAAAATTTTATAAAATCTAAATAATTTTATTATGTGTTTTTTTTTTCTATTGAACACATAAACATAAGAAAAAAATTCTCTTACAAATTTTTTTTCTTTAAATTTTAAGAAGCAAAGAACAGCTCCAAAGAGAACCCATACATAGGTTTGATTACATGTCTTGATTGAGAAAAATCACACATGTTTCTAATCCTTGAGCAAGCCCCAAGAAATCAAATAGTTTGTAGTTGATAATGAGAGAGAAATTGAGTCTGATGTTAGTTGGTGATCTTGCTAAATTTCAATAATGGAATAAAGATATATCATTTTAAAAAAAATTAATGTAATTAATTCCTCTAGGAATAGGTGAAATCACTTACCATATGTATTGAAACAAACCATCTACTGTTAATGGCATTGCTTTGTCAACTGCATTACTGATGCTAAAGAGGTGGAAAGTTTTAATTGGCATCTAAACAAATGAAGAAACAATATAAAAATTCGCTGCAATTGATAGCTTGAACAGTTTCTGAATATTTGAAATAATGAATTAGAATGAAAAGCTATGATATTTTCTCATTCAGACATTATTATAAATATTAGGAGTAATAATTTGAAACAAGAAAGAAAATAATATTGTGTCTCAATGAATATGGTAAGAATGTTGGCCTTTTCTTTCATATGGGCTTTAAAATTTTATTTCATCTCTCATTTTATCCCATTTAGATTTCACATCGTTGTCAGAATACTTAGATATCGAAAACCATTGAATTACAAAGTGAAATTTTGCATGTTTCTACCATTGTCATTTCCCCAGTAGAGCTTGGCCTCAAAATCCTTTGTAAACATGAAGTGAATGGTTATATTACTATACACTTGTTAATATTTTTTGATATTTGATTGGGTGCCTTTCGTGGAGGATTGAAAAATTAGCCAATGATTCACTATATATAGTTATATATATGAAAGAGTATATATATATATGGTATATATAAGTATATATGTTATATATATAAGTATTATAATTTCAATATAATTTAATAAAGTTGTTCAAAGTTGTTTTTTTACATGCGAATATTAATGTAATTATATAATGAAATGAACTTTGAATGATGAGGATATATATATGTAATATACTTCAAAAAATAAATGGATAACCATTAAGTTAGTCATTCTTTTTAAAAAAACCCCACATTAGTCAATTGTTTTTGGGTAGTATTAGCGCAATCATTCACAGAAATATTCCTTGTATTTTTACTATGTTATAAAACATTAAATAAATAAGAAATATTCATGTCACTGTATTTACTTATCTAATTTAAATGGGATAAACATGAGTCTCCATCTTTTACACATTTTAGTGTTGTTCAATCCTTGGCTATATCTTTTAGTGACATATAAAGTACAATCTAATGTGTCAGTATTTAATCTCAATTTTATTTATTGTACCAAATAATTATAAGATATAGTTACATTCTCGTCACAACTTCCATGGCGCTTTACTGCTTGTGTGTGGTCAATTGTTATAGTGATACTACTTTATAGTTTTCAAAGCTGGTATTATATTCCAATACTGGCTGAACTTTCGATCATTATTTAACTTTTACAAATGATTCATTGTTTAGTGATAGCTTTAAAAACTCATGTACCTAAAATTTTAAAAGTAAAAAAATAAAAAAAATAAAAATAAAAAATAAATAAAAAAATAAAATAAATTAAATTATATTAATTGGTCGAAATGGTTCTGCTTAAAAGCCTAAAAATTTCCTTAGAGTTCTGATGACTAAACTGGACTCGTCGCGATTCCCACTGAGAATCCATAATCTAGAAGCCACTTTAATTCCAGTGTGAGTGGTAATCTTATGAATTTTTTAGTTAGGTATCTAGTGTCCTAGAAACGAGATTTTCTTTTAAAATATCGAGAGTTAAGAACGTACTAGAGCTTAAGTCTGCACTAAAATAAATTGAACTGAAAATAAATAAATTGTTTGCTATAAACTAACTCTGATGGTTGGGATGGTATGAAAAGTGGTCTCACGCCTAACTCAGAGGAGGTCATAAAGAGACAAAAAAAAAGGAGAGAAATGCTCATTTCTTGAGGGGAATCGGTCGCAAAGTTGAGTTAGAGAGAGAAATTAGAGAATCCTCCCTTCTCTCATACCATTTAAGATCAGAGTTCAACTGCTCGAGCCAAAGATTTTAAAAAGTTCATTCACTCAATAGCTACATGCAGATTGGTACCGACAACATGCAATTTCATTCTGGTATTTCATGTATGGAGAAGAAAGTTTTGTGGTGCCTTTAACTTCGATCGGCTTGAGCCTGCAGGTTTATCTGCGGTCGGGCCAAGACTTAAAGCCGAGTACACCGCCAGGGCGACCATGGACACCAAATCAAGAATTTTCGAAGATCCGAGCGGAAGTTCTGGGCAATGGGTCTCTCGCTTCCTTCTCAGATTCAAAAGTTTCATTTTCGCCTCAAGATGTAGGGAACCTCCACTTAGGTTTATATTTCCAATCTTAAATGTTGTCTTGTCTTGGTTGGGCCCTAAGGGTTATTTGGATTACCCGAATACAAAAATCGTATTTTTGCCTGGGATTTGAGTTGTTTCTGTTAAGTCGATTTTCGGGCTGAGTTCTGATTCAGTTTTATACCATGTTTATGGTTGAATTGTGACTAATTGGGATGGGTTTGTTGCCGGGTGAAAGGGTTATTTCGATGAGTTTGCAAAAAGACATATGGTTGTACAAACGTGCGGAGCTTTAAAGAAGCCCTTGAAAGGGCCTCATGGCTTCAATGCTACCGCTCTCTGGGCCACTGTCATGCTGAGGCCCAACTTCTATGGTCATAACTTTCATCTGATCTGCTTGAGTGTTCTCGGGACTCTATGAAATCCATTCAGCCTGTAATCGATCCATATATAAATTTAACAATTGGGACTCATATTATGTCCCAAAAACATAGAAAATAAAGAGGTCTCATTGGTGCAATTTAAATTAGACATCTGCTCATACGGTGTTCCGGCCTTTGGATCGACTTCATAACTTTCTCGTCAAATCTGATTCGTGTTCTTAGATTCCCATGGAAAGCTCTTGAGCCCAAAATCAAACCATATGCTTTCACTGAAAATTGAAAGCTCACATACTGTTGAAAAATTGATTGTTACAACAAGTGTGTTAATTATCGGGGGTTGTGTGGACGTGAGGAGTTATGCGCTAAAGTGGCCATTACATTTATGTGTTGTAGTTATCTTTAAGTGCATGATATGCCATGAATTAGCCTAGGAAATGAGGTGTGTCATTACTTGCCTAGGTAGTGACTCACTTTAATGTTAATAATGTATTCACAGGATTGATTGAAATGGCATTTCGTTAAGAGGTGTTATGTTTGATGTCAATATGTGTGCTCAACATATTGGGTTTGTGATATTTTTACAGGGCGGTTACCACTATTTAAGACGTCAGAAGTATTGTCAGCATTATGCGCCATGATGTAGCATGTAGCCCTAGGAGTTTGAGTATGACATTACTTGTCTAAGTAGTGAGTGAGATGATGCATACTTGTTTGATGTTGACATGAATGTGATAAATGTTATGTGCCAGTGTATGTCAGTTTAATGGTGTGATGTAAGGACTTTAATGCATTAGACATGAGTGTCCATGGTACACGGTGGAGTGTACAATATAGGGTGTCCATGTAGAGGTCTTTATACATTGGGCATGACTTAGAGTGCAATGACACAATTGCATTGCACTGGTGCACGGGGACATAGCATGGTGTGGGTGTGAGTGCATAGTCGTTGTCATTCACCATCCTTGGTGAATGGGTTGTGGACTCGTACTTTGGGCTGAAGTCAGTAGAATCTGATTTGCATGGTGTTGCACGAGTTAAGGAAATGGAAATGGCTCATTGCATTTTCACATGCATTGGGGCACCAAACGATAGAGTGAGTGCATGAGGTGGTTTCTTGAAGGAATTGTTTGAGGGTTGATGACAATATTATTTATCAGAGTATGCCCAATTGATATACATCGGAGGGTTGTCCACAAAATAGATTATCGGAGTGTGTCCATTATTTATATCGGAGGGTTGTCCATATAATGTCAATCGTTGGTGTATGCTCAATTGATATACATCGGAGGGTTGTCCACAAAATGGATTATCGAGTGTCCATTGTTATATTGGAGGGTTGTCCGCGGGTAAACCTGAAAATCGCTTTGTTGGAAATGGTTTTACCGTTCATGGAAAAGTGCGCATGTTTGAGGGAGTCGGTGAGGACTTGATACGTGGAGCGAGGGATGAGTCGCGTCTCATTCATGACAAGTAGATTTATTCGCTGGGATTGCATGTCTAGGTTGGTGTGTGCTTGGTTGTTTGACCATTCATGTGCATTTAGGTGGGGGAATAGCCCCTGTGGGATTTATGCCTGCGGGCGTTAGTTCTATACCGTCGTGGAACCTTTCGAATTACGGGACATGTGTAAGCAGACGGTGCTCCTTAGTGGCCAACATCATGAAGCGGGTCAGATTGTGTCCTTGATCCATGTTTTGTATATTATATAAGAACATGTTAGTTTTAATATAATGTCTTGTATTAAGAGTGATGTAATAACTCTTGGTGGCTTCGGTGATATAGATTGTATTTATATGGATAAATGGGCCCTACGTGGCCATTTTTACTCGAGTAATAATGGACACAGCGTGGTCGTTGTATAATATTAGGGTAGTTTGCCATGAAATTACCTGAGTTGTATTTGGGTAGAACAAAGGTCTGAGGCTACCTTTCGATTTTACCGTTAAATCCTAAGTCTTGGGAAAAGGGGACTCAATGGTGTGGGGTCGGGTTACCCGACATCCACGAATCTTCCACGGGTTGACAGGTTGTCAACGAACCCCCGAGATTTGGGGTGTCACATAGCTTGTTAGAACATAAATGTCAATGATTCTTGCAAAAACTCTTAAATTTATAGTATTTTCTTTTCAAAATTTCACATCTTTAAAGAAACACATTTATTGCATCATCTCCAATCACTTGCCTAATGTCCTAGTCAATTTGATGTATAAAATAGGTCATCTAACTCAAACACAATAAAAATATTATTTTCTAAAATTTATTAAACTAAGACTATTAAATATTTGTTTGGGTTGGATTAGTCATAAAATCAAATTAATGGTGATTGGATCAGGTAAAAATAAATGATTAAATTTACATCTATTTAGGCATTCAGATTGGCCATGTATACACCATTTTGGCCCATTATAGTATAATAACAAACTAATAAGCATGATATTTCTAATTTTAATAACAGAATTGATCTCTAAAGTAAGTTCTATAAATATTAAAATTAACTTACAAAAAAATATGTCCAAAAAAAGGTCACCTTCCTTATAAACTTTCGAATCCAAGATCAACACAAAAATTAAAAAACAAAGAAAAGATGGGAGATAAACAAAGATTGATCAAAGATCCCAACACTTGGTCAGTTTGGGGAGTCTGTTTTGCCACCAGCAGCTGCAACAAAAAAAATAAAATGATAGAATATTATCAAGTTCGCATCAATAATGGCGGTCATACTAGAACACTACCGAAAAGAAATTAATTACCGTTTTTTTTATTCATGCTTGCTAAAAACAGGCGCAAATGAGGGTCTATTGGCAAACCCATTTCTTCAAACTTGGGATCGTAGAGTGAATTCGCGCACCTGAAACCATTTAAAGATTTGTTTTTTCATGTTTTGAAATCGTTATGAATTAGTTTTTTTTTTTTAAATAAAGACACAACATACCTCCGAGCTTGAGTAGTACTAGCACGAATGGATTCCTGACTTCCGTTTTCATGGAATTGAGCAAACCAGTTGAATAGATCAAGAGGAGTTAATGGCCTTGGAGGTTGATACTCAAACACCTTTTTCATGGTGAAAAAAGAAGGTTAAGAGTGGGATTGATATCTTGAACTCATGAAATGAATCCATCCAAGTTTTCATACTTTTATATGAGAATTCAATAATCTATTCGGATCCCTCTAGATTTTCTCCTAGATTACACTTTCTTAACACCAACCTAAAATTTAATAGTTAGTCTAGCAATTTGTTTTCTTTAACGCTGGATTCTCCAATTCAAGACACGTGTGAAATGAGAATCTCATTCATTTTCTACTTTACCATAAATCTTTTAAAGAAATTTTATTTAGGATACTTATCAAGAATTAGGATAGTTATCAATAATTTAGAAGTCATTTTGAGACTATATTTGGTTGCCAAAATGTTTGAGGGAAAATAAAAGAAAAAAAATAGAAAGAAATGTTGTGTTTGATTCCTGGAAAGAATTAAGTAAAATGACTTTATTATATTTCACTATCTAATGGAAAAACAAAACCTATGTATAAATAAAAATAATTAGAAACTTAAATATTTTTAAATTATTTAATATTTATATTAATTAATTTAAATAATCAAAATTAGGTTGAAGAAGTAGTAGTAATAATAATAATAATAATAATAATAATAATGATGCTGATAATAATAGTAATATGTTATATTTGACTCTATTTTTATTTATTTATTTATTTATTTATTTTTCATTCCCTTGATTTTTTCTTAATTTTTTTGAGAACCAAACTTAATAAAAGAGTGAAAGGAAAGAAAATAAAAATAAAGATGAATCCCACTTATAATTTTTATTTGTAACTTTAAACATATTTTATTCATTTTGATGCATCAATGTAAAATTTACATAATTTAAAATTTTATAAAAATCTAAATAATTTTATTATGTGTTTTTTTTTTCTTTTCATTAAACACATAAACATAAGAAAAAAAATTTTCTTACAAATTTTTTTCTTTGCACTTTTAAGAAGCAAGAACAGTCTAAGAGAACTCCATACATAGGGTTTGACATGTTTTGGATTAGAAAATTATGACATGTTTTAACTTGTTAAGCCCTGGAAATCAAATAGTTTGTAGTTAGATAAATGAGAGAAATTGTAGGCCTGATGCTAGTTGGTGATTTTGCTAAATTTCAACAATGGAATAAAGACATAATTACTTTAAAAAAAATTAATAACAACTTGTGAATAGTGAACACTTACCCATATGTATTGAAACAAACCATCTACTGTTAATGGCATTGCTTGTCAACCAACATTGATGCCAAAGAGGGTGGGAAAGTTTTAATTGGCATCTAAACAAATGAAGAAAAACAATGTAAGAAATTTTGGCTGCAATTGATAGCTTGGAATATTTGGAACATTGAAATGAATTAGAATGAAAAGAAGCTACATATTTTTCTCATTCATTACTAAGTTATGAATATTAAGTACTAATGAAAATAAGAAAGAAAAATTAATTGTGAAACCAAATGAACATTGCAAGAATGCTATTCTTTTCTTTCATATGGCTTTGTAATTTATTTCATCTCTCATTTTTATCTCATTTAGATTTCTACATCATAATAGGAATTTGATAATTGAAAACCATTGAATTACAAAAGAAATTTGCTTAGTTTTAATGATTGTCATTTCCTTAAAGCGGGTTTCGGGCCTTGCAATCCTTAGGGCTTACAAGTGAATTATTATATTATATTAATTAAGTTAAATGCTTTTTTGATATTTGATTGGGTGCTCTTCGCGGAGGATTGAAAATTAGCCAAATGACTTAATTATATATATATATATATATATATATATATATATATATATATATTATAATTTCAATTATAATTCTAGCTAGTTGCTCAAAGTTGTTTTTACATGTTAATATTAATTGTAATTATATAATGAAAATGAACTTTGAATGATGAGGATATAAGGCATGACTCTAAAAATAAATGGATAACCATTAAGCTAGTCATCTTTTTTTAAAAAAAAAAAAACCCCATTAAGCTAGTCAATTGTTTATAGCATTACGTTAATCATCTATTTATATCATTCTTTGGTATTTTTATCATATAAAAGTATAAAACATTTAAACAAATATAAATATTCATGTCACCATCATTTACAATCTAATTTAAATGGGGATAAATCTTTGAGTCCATTCTACACATTTAGTGTTGTTGACTGGATGCGTATATCTTTTTTAGGTACATATAAGTACCACCTAATGTGTCAGTATTTAATCTCAATTTTATTTACAACAACAATTATAAGATATAGTTACACTCCCTTTGGTCACACCTAGCGATGATTGCTTTGGTGTGTGGTCATTTGTTATAGTGATACCATTTATAGTTTAAAGTTGGTATTATATTCCAATAATAATATCCTTTTGACTATTTATTTAACTTTTTATAAATGATTACCATTAGTTTTTAGTGATAGCTTTTAAAACCCCATAAAATTTAAAATTTTTTAAAAGTAAAAAAAATAAAAAAAAATAAAAAATAAAAAAAATAAATAAAAAAATAAATTAAATTAAATTATTAATTGCTGAAATGGCTCAGAAAAGCCTAGAAAATTTCCTGGGTTCGGATGTGAAACGAGCCGTCGTTGATTCCTCTCACAAAGCAGGTAACTTCGGAAAGTTCATTTGAATTCCTAGGTAGTAGGAATTCTTTATGAATTTTTGAAGTTAGGTATCTAGTAACCCTAGAAACGAGATTTTCTTAAAAATATCGAGAGTTAAGAAACGACTTGAGTTAAGTTCAATTAAAATAAATTGAACTGAAAATAAATAAATTGTTTCGGGATATAAACGAACTCGGATGGGTTGTGGATGCGTGGCGCAAAGTGGGCCCCACGTCCAACTTATGCTTAAAGAGACAAAAAAAAAGGAGAGAAATGCATATTTTGGAGGAACCGAGCTGAGGTTGAGTTAGAGAGAAATGAGGGCTTCTTCGCTTCTCTGATTCACGAAGATCGGTGTCGGAATCGTCGAGCGAGGTAAGTTAAATCCCTGCTCGGCGAGGGCTACGCAGTAAACTGACATGCAATTTAGGTAGATATTTCATGTTTGGAGAAGAAAAGTTAGAGAGAAAAGCTCTAACTTCTCTCTCAGATCTACGGAGCTCGGGTGGTCTTTTTGTGTTGGGCCAAGACTTAAGAGTCGAATTACTCGGTCGAGGCGACCAGGCGACCGCAGAAATCAAATTTTCATTGAAGATTCGGTGGAAGTCGGGAAGGCCAGATGGGTCTCGGGTTCGGGACCCCAGTTTCATCTTTGCTCGAGAGGTAGGGAACCTCCTACTCGGGTTTATATTTCATCAAATGTTGTCTTGGTCTTGGTTGGGCTAAGAAGTACATTTGGATTGTGTTCCGAACACAAAATCGTATTTTCTTTGATTTGGAGTTGTTTTATTAGTTGATTCGGTGAGTTTGGGACGAGTTTTATGTCATGTTTATGGTTGAATTGTGGACTCAATTAGGATGGGTTTGTTGCTGGGTGAAAGGGTTATTTCCGGATGAGTTTGGGTAGGAAAAATAGCATGTACGGGAGCTTTAAAGCCGGAAAGCGGTTCGTGGGTTTCAACATTCTTTGCCGATCCTTTGTTCATACGGGCCTCGACGGATGACCATAACTTTCACGTCCGAGCTCCGTTTGTGTGTTTCTTGGACTCTATGGAACCCATTTGAGTCTTAGAATCAGTATATATAACAATGCAATTTGGACTCGTATTATGTGAGAAAATGATGAAAAGCAGTGAGGCCCTGGCCGGTGCACGTAGATCGCGTTCATATGGGGTCTCAACTTGGGCGTATAACTTTCTCGTCTAAACTCCGATTTGTGTGTTCTTAGACTCTATGGAAAGCTCTTTGAGTCTACAATCTGACCATATGCTTTTTAATGGTAATTGGTGCTCACATCCTTGTTGAAAAATTGATTGTTACAACAAGTGTGCTAATTATTGGTTGTGTGGATGTGAGGAGTTATGTGCTGAAGTGGCCATTACATGGCAGGTTGTAGGCAATCTTAAGTGCATGATATGCCATGAATTAGCCTAGGAAATGAGGTGTGTCATTACTTGCCTAGTTAGTGATTTGATGAAATGTTAACATGTGTTTGTGTGATTGATTGAAATGGCATTTCTTGGTTAAGAGGTGTCATGCTTGGATGTCAATATGTGTGCTCTAACATATTGGGTTTGTGATGTGGACATGGCTATTGCATGGCATGTTGTAGGCTAGTTTATTGAGCATTATGCGCCATGATGTAGCCTAGGGATTTGAGTATGACATTACTTGTCTAAGTAGTACTCAGAATGATGCATACTTGTTTGATGTGTTGACATGAATGTGATAAATGTTAGTATGAATGTATGTATATTAACGTTTAATGAATGTAAGGACTTTTGTGTGCATTAGACATGAGTGTCCATGGTACACGGTGGAGTGTACAGTATAAGGTGTCCATGTAGAGGTCTTTATACATTGGGCATGACTTACAGTGCAATGGCACAATTGCATTACACTGGTGCATGGGGACATCGCATGGTGTGGGTGTGAGTGCATAGTCATTGTCATTCACCATCCTTGGTGAATGGGTTGTGAATAATACTTTTGGCCCGAAGTCGATGGAGATCCACGGTTTGCATGGTGTTTACTTACGAGTTAAGGAAATGAAATGGCTCATTGCATTTCACATGCATTAGGGCACCACTGAAGCATTAGGAGTGAGTGCATGAGGTGGTTTCTTGAGAGAATTGTTTGGAGGTTGACTTGACAATATTATTTATCGGGTATACTTGATTGATATACATCGGAGGGTTTTCCACAAAATAGATTATCGGAGTGTGTCCATTATTTATATCGAAGGGTTGTCCACGGGGTAAACACAAATACCTTTGTTTGGAAATTGTTTTCATTCATGGAAAAATGCATGTTTGAGGGAGTCGGTGAGGACTTGATACGTGGGGCAGGATGAGTCGCGTCTCATTCATGACAAGTAGGATTCTGTGCTAGGATTGCATGTCCTAGGTTGGTGTGTTCTTGGTTGTTTGACCATTCATGTGCATTTAGGTGGGGAATAGCCCTTGTAAGTTTATCTCTTGGGCGTTAGCTCACCAGTCGATGGGACCCCCCTTTCAAGTACGGGGCGTATGCGGGCGACGGTGCTCCTTAGGGGCGACATCATGAAGCGGGTCGGTTGTGGCATGATCCATTATTTTTGTATATTATATAAGAACATGTTAGTTTTAATATAATGTATTGTATTAAGAGTGATGTAATAACTCTTTGTGGCTTGTTGATATAGATTACTTATTTATATGGATAAACTAGACCCCTCACATTGGCCATTTTACTACGTATGTGGATTCGAATTATTAGTCGTTGTATAATATTGGGACTGGTTGCCATGAAATTGCACATGTTATATTTTGGGTAGAGCTCCTCGTACAAAGGAGACTTTACCCGATTTTCGTTAAATCCTAAGTCTTGGGAAAAGGGACCGGACTTAATGGTATGGTGTCGGGTTACCCGACATCCACGAATCTTTCACGGGTTGACAGGTTGTCAACGGACCCCCGAGATTTGGGGTGTCACATAGCTTGTTAGAACATACATGTCAATGATTCTTGCAAAAACTCTTAAATTTATAGTATTTTCTTTTCAAAATTTCACATCTTTAAAGAAACACATTTATTGCATCATCTCCTATCAGCTACCTAATGTCCTAGTCAATTTGATGTATAAAATAGGTCATCTAACTCAAACATAATAAAAATATTATTTTCTAAAATTTATTAAACTAAGACTATTAAATATTTGTTTGGGTTGGATTAGTCATAAAATCAAATTAATGGTGATTGGATCAGGTAAAAATAAATGATTAAATTTACATCTATTTAGGCATTCGATTGGCCATGTATACACCATTTTTGGCCCATTATATTCTTAATAACAAACTAATAAGCATGATATTTCTAATTTTAATAACAGAATTGATCTCTAAAGTAAGTTCTATAAATATTAAAATTAACTTACAAAATATGTCCAAAGGTCACCCATTCATATAAACTTTCGAATCCAAGATCAACACAAAAATTAAAAAACAAAGAAAAGATGGGAGATAAACAAAGATTGATCAAAGATCCCAACACTTGGTCAGTTTGGGGAGTCTGTTTTGCCACCAGCTGCAAATAAAGTATTGATATTATCAAGTTCGCATCAATAATGGCGGTCATGCTAGAACACTACCGAAAGAAATTAGTACCGGTTTTTATTCCTTAGCACTAAAAACAGCAGGCGCAAATGAAGGAGTCTGATATTGGCAAACCCATTTCTTCAAACTTGGGATCATACAGTGAATTCGTGCACCTTAAACCATTTAAAAATTTGTTTTTTCATGCTTTGAAATTGTTATGAATTAGTTTTTTTTTTTTAAATAAAGACACAACATACCTCCGAGCTTGAGTAGTACTAGCACGAATGGATTCCTGACTTCCGTTTTCATGGATTTGAGCAAACCAGTTGAAGAGATCAAGAGGAGTTAATGGCCTTGGAGGTTGATACTCAAACACCTTCCTATGATGAGTTGATGGGATTGATATCTTGAACTCATGAAATGAATCCATCCAAGTTTTCATACTTTTATATGAGAATTCAATAATCTATTTGGATCCCTCTAGATTTTCTCCTAGATTACACTTTCTTATCACCAACCTAAAATTTAATAGTTAGTCTAGCAATTTGCTTTCTTTAACGCTGGATTCTCCAATTCAAGACACGTGTGAAATGAGAATCTCATTCATTTTCTCCTTTACCATAAATCTTTTAAAGAAATTTTATTTAGGATACTTATCAAGAATTAGGATAGTTATTGATGATGCATTTTTTCAACTGGAACTGGGCTGGAGGCGTGTAGGGTATTTGAGGCTGGACCGGATTGTTTGTGGGTTAGGATCTGGGGCTCTTGGGATGTACGGGAGCTGATGGGATCATTCTTATTTGTTGATCTACTGCGGGCTGCGAACGTGGCCTCCTCTGCCAACAAGGAAGAGGGGTCGGCGGGGACCTTTGTGGTAGCTCAGGTGCAGAGTCGGTTTCTTTACGAGAGAAAGGGCGCAGGGCGAATGTGTTGCATATGAGTATCGTCTAAGGTCACGTGCACTGCCATTGGGGTGACCATGTATTTATAGTAGATGTTCGGCCCGGTTGTACGATGGCTAGGATTTGTTCCCGCTGGATGGGATTTTCTTATCGTGCTCCGGTTGGTAATGGTTAGAAAGAGAATTTGTTTATTTGGGATAATCTTCCTTCCTTATTGGGGGGAGATCCAACTGGTTATGATATGTTATTATTTTCTTTCCCTTACTGATAAGATTTGGTTGGATCGGTAGGATGATATCTTGTTAGGGGTTATTCTATTTTCTGTGTGGGTGAAATACAATTTGATTTGCAGGATATGGACCTTCTAATTCATCCAAGATCGTCCTTTGGACCCTGGGCCGGGCGCCGTTTGAACAGTGCCCAGGGCTGGGTATTGCGTTGGGCGCGCCACTTCTTTGGGCTTGGTTAGTGGGCTGCGGGCCATTTCAAACCATCGGTTGCCCCCGACCCTTGGAGTGCACGATTGTCATTGAGCGAATTTGTATCGTTTCTTGCATCGGATGCAATTTCCACGTGTCTGTTTGAGGTTGGGTTAGTTAAGGCTTAGTCGCCGTCATATGTCTTGTGATAATGATGACTCTTGGGTTTTCGCGCTCGTTTCCCCTACCTCTTCTAGTTTCTTTCAGTTTCTTTCACAGACTTCCTCTGTCCTGTGCTTCTCTGGTCCTCTAACCTCTTCCGCGATCTCGTACTTTATTTGCTCAAAGTTAACCATTACTTTTGTGTAGAGTCTTTTTTAAAGCGTTTTAGCCTTCTTCCGTCTTATTCCCACTGGACCGCTGCGTCTCTGCCTCTTTGGTTTCTCTTGATTAGTGTGACGCTGAGGTTAGATTTATTAGTTTCGTTTCTTTGTTTGCTCCTTATTATGGGTGGGGTCGCTCTTGCTGCTACGTGGTAGTGACTCTTCCGATTGTTGGGTTCACGGACCGGTTAGGGATGCTTTCGGCCGTTCGGCCGTGGTTGAACCCCGAAACGTTCCTGGGGCGCCTCCTCTTCCCTTGGATAAGGATAAAGAAATAAACTGATCAAATATCACAGGGGTCGGATTACCTTAAATGCAGTCCGATATCTTTATGTGTGGGACTGTAAGGTGGGTCCTTCGTATGGGGTTAATGTGGAGGCCTCCCCACAGCGTTTGGGTATGGACACGACGTCTTGACCTTTTATACTTAGCTTCCATATGCAGGATGGTATGTTTCTTTAAGATTAGCCTTTGATAATGATCTTAGTTTTCCACTACACCTTTCATAGAGGTTACGCAACATTCAATGTACGTCCTTCCCTGACTAAACCATTGATTGGGGCATTTTGGTGGGCCTATTGGCCTTTTTTAGGGACAGGGGGCTCGACGTCCCTAGTGTAGCTCTGCTCCTCCCATCTTTTTTAGTCAGAAAGAGGCTAGGGGCTTCCTTTATTTCTCTCGGGCGCCACAGGGCTCCTACGGTGATCAACGATCTTCCTTCTTCCCTGGGTCGTGGAAGGCGTTATTTCTTTGTTAGTGATTACTTAGTGGGAATATGATCCTTCCGACAAGGATGATACTCTGGGTGTTCCGGTGGCTTGGACCACCCCTGATAATCTTTGTGAGTATTTGCTCTGTTTTTTATGTAACTCGTGTGAAGGTTGTTGAATATTTCTGACTTTGCATTATTCTCATGTTTCCCAAGTGCTTGACTTGACCTTAGTCTTTGAAGATAATGCGTAGCCACGGTGTTGGCGGGAATGTCCTGCTCGTCCTTATGCGGGTTGTCGTCGGACATTCTGGCCGCCAAGTGAGTCTTGCCGCGTTCTGCGGCAGGCCTTGCCTCCTTCACCGGGGAGTCTCTCACAGTGGAAACTGCTGAGCCACTCCCTCTTTAGGAGATTTTGGTCAGGTTGGGGAGCCTTTGTCTCGGAAGCCCAGTCGAAACGGAAAAATCCAAGCTCTCTTAGAAATGCGTGGTTCGGTCCAAGAGTTCATAAATTGGGGGCGTCTCAGGCTTCTCTAAGCTCGAGCAGCCGGGCCAGGCGCAATTACTGTGATCCCTGAGGCTCACGTAGTCTGGCTCTCTGCCCCCTTCTAAGCCAATTTGTAGAGGCAAAGATCTCTTAGATGGAGCAGGTCGTGGGTTAGGCGGTTATGCCTGTGCAGTCGGAATCGACCTTCGGAGAGTGCTAGGCCACCTCCTCGAAGGGTGGAAGGGTTGAAGATAATCCGGGATCAAAAGTTGGCGAAGATGAGGACTCTTTGCTCTTGCGAACTCGCGGCGGGTGCGATCTCGTCAGATCATAGGGATTCGACCTTGGGAGGAATTCGAAGCTATTTGCCCGGATTGATGAGGTTCGGCTACATCCGCGAGGGGTTGCCTCGGTGATCCTGTATCGATGAGTGTCTGTTTCGGGTTAATCAGCGTTAGATGTTGACTTCATGTTTGATCTTGTGAGATAGCCACTCATTTGAAGATACGGCCGATAAGGCCAAAATTAAACGAAGCATGTAAATCATTTCGGTTTTTAGGCGAAAGAGTGGCCTCTTTCTTCGACGGCTAGAAGTACGCAGAATCGGCATGATGTATGGCGAAGGGTGGAAGACTTAAATCGATCCTAAAGCATCTGCGTCGGCTCGTGCCGGCGGAAAGTAGAGAGGATGAGTTGAATTAGCAGCGGCGGTTGGGCGAACGAGTCCGAGGTGAGCTCGAGGTTGCGGCCAGTGATCGTCGGGGCAAAGATGGGCTGCGATCCTCCCGATGGAGCTTTGCGACGGTTAGGGAGGAGCTCGTCACATCAAGGTGAGGCTGCTGAAGTCTCAGAAGAGGAGTGCGTGCGACGATAGCGTCGTGTGATAAAGTAAAGCGCGGTAGCAAGTGGCTGATGGCGAGGCCTCTCCAGACCGAGCCCATTTCTTTAGGCCGACTCTCGTCGTGAGGCCTCCCAGGGTACCGCCAAATTCTGGGCCAATTTGAATGAGAAGTGTCGCCCAGTTGCGCGGGATCTTCACCCGGCCGCAAATATCCTTGGTTGCTCGGAGGATGATGTTATTAGCGGAGGCGGGGACGAAGCCGGTCTTTCGATAGGCCTCTGGGTGGCTCGCTTTGTGAGCGTTAACGTCTGCCCGGACTGGACTTCTAACCGATCTCCCAGTGACGAGGGAAGCGAAGAGTCTTTGCAATTATTCTTAAGAGCAGGATACTCCTGGCGGCCCATTCCCCCTGTTCATTATACATTCCTCTCTTGGCCTTTAGGTTTACGTACTCATTTCTGCCCTCGATATGAGCTTTTATATTTTCTTTTATGTACCTGCTTTACTTTTGTCGGGCTGGGCGAAGACATATAAGCTCTCTTTTAATAAATATTCATTTTTATCGTCTGCGTTTCCTTTGTAGTATTTTCGACTTTCTTCGAATTGCACGGCCGAATTGAGGTATGAGTTGGGTGGTAAGCTCATCGGTAGTCATTTCTGAGGGCTTCGTGGGAGTGTCTTGCATGTGCGACGGCTTTTAGGCTACAAGGCGAGTTCGTCGACTTGGCGGGCGATCTCCATCCCGGGTGATTTGCATGAGTTGGCGATTCCTTGGGTTGCCGGCTATTTTTGGCGAAACTCGTCACATGTGGACTTAGGAAGAGCTCGTTAATGCGGAGCAGGTTGGGCGAGCTGTCCCATGTGAACTGCGGGAAGAGATCGTCGGCGAAGCTGATGGGGCGGGGCTTTGCGTCCATGTGAACTCGTCAATTGCGGACTGCTAGGTAGTGCTCGTCTATGTGGACTTCCCCGGGAGGCTCGTCGTGCGAATAGTTGGAGATCGTCCATGTGAGCTGGCTGGGAAGAGCTTCGTCGCGGCTTGGTAGGCGGGGCTCGTTCGTGTGAACTTCTAGGGAGGCTCGTCGTCTGAGCAGGTTGGAGGCTCGTCGAGTGGTGCTAAACTCCAGGTCGGGTGGATTGTACGGGCGGGACGGCTCCTTGGAAAGTAGGCGTGACCTGTCGGAGTAGGCAGACTGGAAAGTGGTACAGCAGCTCTACGTGTTGTGACCTTGGTGGCGTTCAGTAGAGTAGCGATGTAACTTTGGCGTCGGCTCTACGAGCGTGGCACGTGCGAGTGGATGAGCTCGTCAAAGTGAGCTGCTTGGCTCATGGCGCAATGGCCTTGGTGAGCGTTCGGTAGTGGCGATGTAACTGAGTTGATGCGACTCCCCAAGAGAGCGGTGTGGCTTGTGCGAGTAGACGAACGCTTCGTCAAAGTGGCGCCCTGGCTTATGGCGTTGTGGCCTTGGTGGCGTTCAGTAGTAGCGATGTAACTGAGCTAATCGACTCTGACGTGGCACAGTGTAAATTGGATGAGCTCGTAAAGTGTTGCTTGGCTCATGGCGTTTAATGACATGGTAGGCGTTCGGTAGTGGCGATGTAACTGGTGACGACCTCACGGCTGGCGTGGCACGTCTTGAAGTGGATAGACTCGTCGAGTGTACCTTGGCTCATGGCGACGTGGCTTTGTGGTGAGCGTTCTAAGCCCAGAGTCTGGTGATGTAACTTTGGTGATTTGATACGAGCCGGCGTGGCACGTGCGAGTGGATGAGCTTATCAAGTGGTACAGCGGCTCGTGGCGGTGGCATGGTGACGCCGGTCAGTGGCGATGTAAGCGGCGGCGAGCTCATGGCGACAGCACGTCGCGAGTGGATGAACTTCGTCAAAGTGAAGCGCTTGGCTCATGGCGCGTGGCCTTGGTGGCGTTCGGTAGTGGCGTGTAACTGGCGGCGATCGACTCTGAGCGGCGTGGCTGTCACCCAGTGGATGGGCTGCGTCAAAGTGGCTAACGGCTCCTTGTGGCCCGTAATATGGTGGCGTTCGGTAGAAGTGGCAATGTAACTGGTGATCGACCTCTGACGTGGCTGTGCGAGTGGATGAGCTCGTCAAAGTGAGGCTGCCCGGCTCGTGGCGGTGGCCTTGGTGGCGTTCGGTAGAAGTGGCGATGTAACTGGCGTCGACTCTGAGGCGGCGTGGCTGTGCGGAAATGGGCGTCGACTCGTCGAAGTGGTGCCAAGCTCCTTAGTGGCGACTGTTTGGAGTTGAGCTAGCTGCGTCGCGACCGTTCGACTACGGTTTTCTTGGAAAGGTGCAAGCGTCTTTATCTTTGATTAGTGGAAATTTGGAGCGTTCGGGTGACTTTTTGAGTGCTTTGGCCTTCTTATAAATAGGCGGCTTTGTTCTTTGTGGGGCTTATGCTGTATATTTTGCTTTCACAGTGCGTAGCGAGATACGGAGTGAGATGAATCGTCGGATGCAGTCGTCTTCGCTAGAGATCATACGAAGATTTTGGTTCGTCTTCTTGTTCTTCTACATGTGGGGTGTGTTTAGTCTCCCTTTATGGGAGTCATGTTATTCCTGGGTCGGCTGTAGGGAATGCGTTCGAGAGAGGCGATGCATTTCTTGCGTCGCCTTCTCCGGCTCTGTCATGCTCTTCCTTCCTCCTTTTCTTCTTTCCTTTTTTTCATCTTTTTTTCCATCTCATTCTCCCACTTTTTGTTTCTTACATAAACTCTTCCATCCATACTATTCTTTCTCCTCTTTTCACTTCTTTCCTTTTCCTTCTCCTTCTTTTTCATTCTCTCTTTCTCCTTTGCCTTCTTTTTTTTTTTTTTTTTTTTTTTTTTTTTTTTAAAGGAATAGCATGTGAGTTATGTCGATGATGTCAGCCGGTGTGGCAGATGATGTGATTAGCAGAGATGTGTGGGTTGGAATAAGAGCGGCTATGAACTTTCTCATTATGTATTTCGCTGTATCTTATATATCTGAACTGTTTGAGATGCCTAACTAAATAACCCGGTAGTGCTCAACTCGTTACATAAGAAGTCGATAAGGCTACATTTAATGTCTGGCCGTCGCCTCTTGGTAAAAACGCTTAGATATACGCATTCCATGTATTACAATAAGATTTTTCCTTCCTTTAATCTGGAGCTCATAATTGCAGCTGACGACTCGAGATATGATGTAGGACCTTCCCGAGTTGGGGCCCGATTTTCCATGTAGGGTTCTTCCTTTATGGCGAGTTTCTTTAAAGACTAAATCACGGCATGTAGCTTCTAGGTTTGACTTTTTATTGTAGTACTTCGTCTTCCTTTGATAGTCCTGCATTAAACTGGGACTTGCATTTTCATCTAGGAGTTCTAAGTTTAGGCAGAAGGGCCTCGTCATTGTGTTCCATAGATGCTAACTTCGATCTGGGAGACTTTATTCAGGCCTCGGCGGAAATTCTTTGTAGTGCGAAGAGGTAGAGGCGAATGGGGTTTCAGGAGTTGCGACACGTAATGCGATCTGTAGGCCATAATACCTAGGGAGATATTCTGAATTTGCTTTAAAGTCTTCCAATTTTGGTCTTGAGGCGGCTTTAAGGGTTACGATAGTGACTTGGCTGTCAGATTGGATTGCCAGTCTTGTGGAGATGAGTAATAATTTAATTGACTCGCACATAAATCTCACAGGTAGCGTTGTCAAAGCTATTTTCCGTTATCTACGATGCTCAGGCTCTTAGGATACCAAACACGCATATGATGGCTCGCCAGCGCAAAATTGCGTATCTTACCTTTCTATAATTGTGGCTAAGGCTGAACCCAGCCAGCCAGTAAAGTAATCCTTTAAACGATTATGAATTTGCCATGGCCATACCAATGGCGGGGTCCCTGATATGTCAAACCCCACTGTTGAAAAGGCCAGGGGCTTGTGATCGACGTTAAGGGTTTTGATGGGAGGCGTGAGATCTTGGAGTGCTCCTAGCAAATTTTGCATTTCTTGACTAGGTTAGTTGCATCTTTGAGTATTGTAGGCCAGTAGTACCCCGCCTCAAGACTTTTCCTGCTAATGTTCGAGCTCCAATGTGATTCCGGCATATGCCCTCGTGTACTTCTCTTAGCACGTACTTGGTGTCTTTTCCTGCGATGCATTTAAGGAAGGTGTAGAATCCTAAACATGAGAGGCTTCCCTTGTGATTAGTAGAGCACAGCGGACCTCGCCCTTGTGCATGATCGCTTCTTTGAATTCGTCTGGTGGAGAAACTAGTCTATAATATAATACCAAATGGGCTCCATCAGTCGGTTTCAGGATGAGCACAGGCAACCACCTCGCCATAGAGATCGATTGAGGGTTCATTTGGGGTATTCGATGAGTGTCGACTTTGTTGAGGTCTTCTGTGGTGTGCTAGCTTTTCCAAGGCTTGGCTCGAGGATCTAAAGCTGCGGGGACATACTTGACCTTTGTATCAGCCACCAATTTTTCAATAAAGTCTCGCGAACCCTTTGGGTATAGGATCATCCTCTAAGCTTTTGGCCTCGTAGGTATCTTACATTTGCACGACCACCGGTGGGAGTCCTTTGCCAGACCTCTAATTTGGTTGACTAATGAATGGGGCGGGGTTGAGGCACGCTATGGCTGACCTCATATTCGGCTTCGTTGTTGGACGTATGGAATCCAAATCTGAGTGCGTACTCAATGTCTATTCCCTCTAGGGAAGTTAGGATAAGACCTGCTTCACTCCCTTGCGCGTTCGAAGCTCCATCCACGGAGAGTTTCCAAGTGGAGAGGTCAGTCGTTGTTTGGGCATCTTTGGCGGGTTCCGCTGACGTAAACTCCATGTGAAATCGGCGGGCTTGCCCTTTATTGCGGTTTTGGAGCGTATCGATCATGAACTCGCTTCGACTCTATGGCCCTTCGCCGGCCTTGGGAGGTCTCGGGTTTATGCAACACTTGTTTCATCGGGTATTCCGTTGGAACTTCTATGGTATGAGCCTGGAAATACGGGTGGAGCTTCCGAGCTGCGGTTACCAGAGCCAAAATTAACTTTTCCATTCTTAGGTACCTCTCCTCTGCTCCTCTTAGAGCTCGGTTGCAATGTTGGGTCTTGAACTTCGCTCTTTATCTCCCCGAACTGAGGACTGTTATTTTGGTTAAAGTCAGAACCACCGGCTAAGTATGAGTAAGGATCTCACAGCCAGACGGACTTACTAGAATGGGAGGGAACTTCGGGTATGTTTTCGTAGTGAATGCTTCTTCTACTTTGTATCATTGAGAACTCTTGGGGAACTTGGAAGAAAATTTGGCATTCCTCCCCCTTACTGAATGTGACAAACAAAATTTGCCAATCCTCCACATTAGAATTGTGCTTTCCTTTATACAGGAAGGGTGTGGCATATCGAACACACGCCTTTATCTTGTGCGGATTTGCCTCAATTCCCTGGTTTGTTTCTGAAACCGGGGAATTTTCAAGTTGACAATAGAAGGCATGATTGGATTTAGCTTCATGTTGTAACTTCTTAGGATTTGGAACGCTTCGGAGAGGTGAGTGATGTGAAGGTCGGTTGTGGTGGATTTTACAGGCGTAGATCTGTCATCTTTCCCATGGTTGCTTTATGCATACGGAACATCCAGGTTCTGACCTACGGTAGGTGGCTCCTGTGGTCTTAGTCTAGCGGCATCACCCAGATAACAATAGGTTCCTTGTCTTTGTGACGAGCGAGGTCTTTCTTGATGCAGTGCGGGTCCATACTGATCCCGGTTGTAGTCGGAGGAAAAGGCATCCATAAAGGCGAAGTTCTTGGCTGCGGTGGCGTCAGCGATGGGGTCGATCCTCGTGAATTTGTCCTTTGGGCATGCTTTGTTTATGTCGGTGAAGTCGTCTGCAGTCGCCACTGCCATTGCTTTGTGCTTGACGAGCACGGCGTTTGCCAACCACTCGGGATCTCCTTTCACTGATCGCTCCCTCTTCAGAGGAGCTTGCGAGCCTCCGTTGATGGCTTTTTGCCTTTGCAGTGCGAGCTCCTTCGGCTTTGCTTCGGCGGGTTTGAAGGATGGGCCAGTGTTGACCTATGGGTGATTACTGTAAGACAATTCCTCCCATGTTAAGCTTGCTTCCATGCGAAGCGTCTGTTGTCTGGCCCCCAGTAGAGGCTTTTGAGGTCATACGCCCACAGCTTGGAGCCGATATGGGCGAGATGTTCAGTCGTCATCTACGATCTTGGTGTCCATATTCATGGTCGATCGCTCTTTAGCCATGGAAGTTTGTGTAGCATTCCCTAGCTATCAGATTGATCTCCTCGAACCATCCTACTCAGTGTATAAGTTTAGGAACTTGATTATCATGGTATCTCGGAGGGATGGCTTTTATTGCGTTGAGTGAGGTCTTCCTAACAACATATTTAAGGCGATGGCGTCATAATGAGATCTTGCTATTGTTGTTGCTGCGAGGGCTCTCGGGGTGAGCACCAGTTGGATTGAGCCCAAAGGTAACACCTTTTCTCCAGAAAATCCCCGCAGATGTGTGTTGACGGGCTCCAGTCTTTCTCTCCCAATGCCCATTTTATCGAAGGCTGCGAAGATGATGTCAGTTGAGCTCCCGTTATCAACTAGAACTGATGAAGCCCATTTTTGTTAGCCTGATGCGCAAACTACCAATGAGTGCCGTCATGGGGGTGTTGGCATCCCTCCCGATCCGAGTCAGAGAATGTGATGGACGTGTCGAACCTTGTAGTTTGGATGCAGCTTGTATTTCCCACATTTCGTGTCTGATATTGCCGGATGGGCGCCAGAGCTGAACTAGAGTCTCACTCCTCCTGCCCAGATCCTCAGAGATCACATGGATTTCTCAAGGGTTCTTTGGTGCTGATAAATCATCTGGCGCGGTTCTGATAGGATTGGGGCACAGTTTTGGGTTTTGATTTTGGGCTGATTAAGGCTTGACCCTCTGGAGATATGAAGCTTAGCCGGGGTATCCGCCGTGTCGTGTCTATTTCTCTCTTTAGATGTATACAGCTGTCAGTGCGATGTCCATAGTCCCTATGGAACTCGCAATACTTGGTGTTGTCCCTTGTGGCGAGATCAGATTTCATTTGAGTTGGCCACCTCGGGGCTGTTAGTTTCGTGCCGTGTAGGACCTGACAGGGGAATTTGTCGAGGGGTGGGCGTTGGGGCGAATGACGTCGTCGTCTCTCGGACTGCGGTGGACCAGGTGTCACAGGGTTCTGTATTTTTGGGGATCGTTCTTCATTTTCTTTGGAGATCCTTCTTAGTCGCTTTTTGTCTTTTTGAGAAGCCCAAGTCCTCGTCAGTTTGTCTGTTCCGTCTTCTCTTTATGGTGGAGGGCTCTCAGCCTTCTTAGATATGAGGGGCTTCTTCGTCGTTTATATGCTTCTGCTTTTGAGCACCTCGGCCATGCTTGCGCGGGGTTCTTTGAGATGCGGAAAACGCCGGATCCATGTTTGCCTCCTAAGCAGTGTGAATACGATTGATTGCGAATTTTCATCGGGTATGTCTATCTTTAGGGACTTGGCGTTGAATCTGCACGTGGACTTGGACCTTCCTGCGAGCGCGTGGTCGACGGATGGTAGCTTTCGGTTTTAAATCACGTCGGCCTGGGTGAGTGGGAGGCGAGCCTTGATGGATAGTTAAAAATGAAGAGATTGATGAAGGGTAGATTACATTAAGCCCGGGCGAATTTGGGCCCTTTTAGTGTTGTGAAAGCCATAACATAGGGTCACGATACCCATGCAACTCCGTTTGATTTTGTAAGTATTGAGGTGAAATTAAGTGGGATCTTTGATTCATCGAATGCCGCAGCCCAGCATTACGAATTTCGTTGGAAGGGAGTAGGCGTAGCACCTCGATGAAGGGTGATTCGAGTTTGTACCAAGGTGTCCATAGTGTGCAGAGTGTCCTTTAATCACCTCCTTCTGCAGCGGCTAAGTTCTTCTTTGAAGACTCCAAAACCTCTGCTCCTATGATTGCTCTCCTGCTCCTGGGTGAGGATGATGTAGTTCTTTGTTCCCGACATGTCCTCGAGAGCGTGCTCAGTTTTCCCTGTTTCGAGGGGCTAATTGTGGTCAGTGCCCCGTCTCGGCCGGACTGCATACGTTCCAGCACCACGAGAATGTCGTGGCCGTGTTGCTCCTCACGGGGGGGAATGTCATGACCCTCTTGGGCCTGTCGTGTTTCCCGTGGATGTTGTATCTGTCTGGTAAGTTGTTCTAACTCTTCTATCAGGCGTTGATTGACGAGGCGAAGTGCTTCCACTTCGTTCGTGTTGGCTTGCATTGCTTCTATTGTCCTGGGAAGTGCAACTTTGTCGCGTCGCACAGTGGATCACCGTCCTTGGCCAGTTAGGCGTTATACGCTTCTGCGTTAGGGTCGATACCGCCGATGGCGAGAAATGGAGTTATATTTATATAAAGGCATCGTTCCCATGACGGCCTTAATGATGATGCCTTTTTCAAGCTGGGCGAAATTTGGAGCGTGTGGGGACACTAAATTTGGACCGGATTGTTTGTGGTGGGATGCGAGGCTCTTGGAATGTCTGGGCTAAGGTGGGATCATTTGCTGCTGTTGATCTGCCAGGCTCACGGACGTGCGCTCCTCTGAAACAGGAAGAAGGGGTCGACGAGGCCGCGTGGCCGCTCAGTCTAAGTCATTTCACGAGGAAGAAAGGCCTTGGGGGCTAATGTGTTGCATATGGTGTCTACGTCTACAGAGTGCATACCTTTCCTTGGCTCAGAGGGTGGCCATGTATTTATAGTAGATGTTCGACCGGTTAATCTTGTAACTAGGATTTGTTCCCATTGGATGGGATTTTCTTATCAACTCGGTTTGGTAATGGATTTAGAAAAGAGTACATTTTATTTAGGATAATCTTCCTTCCTTATTAGGAGATCAATGGTGATGATACATTATTATTTTATTTCCCATATGATAAGATTTGGTTGGATCGAAGCGGGATGATATCTTGTTAGGGTTATTATTTTACGTATGGGTGAAATCTGATTTGATTTGCGAGGATATGGACCTTCTAATTCATCGAATCGTCCTTTTGACCCTAGCGGGTGGGGCCTTCGTTTTGAAATTTTGAGATAGAGGGCTACAGGTATTACGTTAGGCGCGCCACTTCTTGGGCTTGGTGAGTGGGCTGAGCCCCATTTCAAACCACTATGAGTTCATCGATAATTTAGAAGTCATTTTGAGACTATGTTGGTTGCCAAAATGTTAGAGGAAAATAAAAGAAAAAAAAGAAAGAAATGTTGTGTTTTGATTCCTGGAAGAATTAAGTAAAATGACTTTATTATATTTATTTATCCCAATGGAAAAACAAAACACATGTATAAATAAAAATCTTAGAAGCTTAAATATTTTAAAATTATTTAATATTTATATTAATTAATTTAAATAATCAAAATTAGGTTGAAGAAGTAGTAGTAGTAGTAATAATAATAATAATAATAATAATAATAATAATAATAATAATGTTGATAATAATAGTAATATGTTATATTTGACTCTATTTTTATTTTCTTTTATTTTTTTATTTTCATTCCTTGTTTTTCATAATTTTTTTCGAGAACCAAACTTAATAAAAAAGTAAAAGGAATGAAAATAAAAATAAAGATGAATCCCACATATTTTTTTTATTTGTAACTTTAACATATTTTATTCATTTTATTGCATCAATGTAAAATTTAAATGATTTAAAATTTTATAAAAATCTAAATAATTTTATTATGTGTTTTTTTTTTCTTTTCATTAAACACATAAACATAAGAAAATAATTTTTCTTACAAATTTTTTTCTTTGCACTTTTAAGAAGCAAGAACAGTCTAAGAGAACTCCATACATAGGGTTTGACATGTTTTGGATTAGAAAATTATGACATGTTTTAACTTGTTAAGCCCTGGAAATCAAATAGTTTGTAGTTAGATAAATAAGAGAAATTGTAGGATGCTAATTGGTGATTTTGCTAAATTTCAACAATGGAATAAAGACATAATTACTTTAAAAATTTAATAACAACTTGTGAATAGTGAACCTTACCATATGTATTGAAACAAACCATCTACTGTTAATGGCATTGCTTGTCAACCAACATTGATGCCAAAGAGGGTGGGAAAGTTTTAATTGGCATCTAAACAAATGAAGAAAAAACAATATGAAAATTTTGGCTGCAATTGATAGCTTGGAATATTTGGAACATTGAAATAATGAATTAGAATGAAAAAGCTACATATTTTCTCATTCATTACTAAGTTATGAATATTAGGAGTACTAATGAAAATAAGAAAGAAAAATTAATTATTGTGAAACCAAATGAACATTTGCAAGAATGCTATTCTTTTCTTTCATATGGTTTTGTAATTCATTTCATCTCTCATTTTTATCTCATTTAGATTTCTACATCATAATAGGAATTTGATAATTAAAAACCATTGAATTACAAAAGAAATTTGCTTAGTTTTAATAATTGTCATTCCCTTAAAGCGGGTTTCGGGCCTTGCAATTCTTAGGGCTTACAAGTGAATTATTATATTATATTAATTAAGTTAAATGCTTTTTAGATATTTGATTGGATGCTCTTCACGGAGGATTGGAAATTAGCCAAATGACTTAATTATATATATATTATAATTTCAATTATAATTCTAGCTAGTTGCTCAAAGTTGTTTTTACATGTTAATATTAATTGTAATTATATAATGAAAATGAACTTTGCATGATGAGGATATAAGGCATGACTCTAAAAATAAGTGGATATGTATTGAGTCATCTTTTAAAATAAAAAAACCCCATTAAGCTAGTCAATTGTTTATAGCATTACGTTAATCATCTATTTATATCATTCTTTAGTATTTTTATCATATAAAAGTATAAAACATTTAAACAAATATAAATATTCATGTCACCATCATTTACGATCTAATTTAAATGGGGATAAATACATAGTCCCATTCCTACACATTTTAGTGTTGTTCAACTTTGGATGCGTATATCTTTTTTAGGTACATATAAGTACCACCTAATGTGTCAGTATTTAATCTCAATTTTATTTACAACTACAATTATAAGATATAGTTACACTCCCTTTGGTCACACCTAGCGATGATTGCTTTGGTGTGTGGTCATTTGTTATAGTGATACCATTTATACTTTAAAGTTGGCATTATATTCCAATAATAATATACTTTTGACCATTTATTTAACATTTAATAAAGGAATACCATTAGTTTTTAGTGATAGCTTGTTAGAGCATACATGCAATGATTCTTGCAAAAACTTTTAAATTTATATTTTTTTTTTTTCAAAATTTCACATCTTTAAAGAAACACATTTATTGCGTCATCTCCAATCACTTGTCTAATGTCCTAGTCAATTTGATGTATAAAACAGGTCATCTAACTCAAACACAATAAAAATATAATTTTCTAAAAGTTATTAATCTAAGACTATTAAATATTTGTTTGGGTTGGATTAGTCATAAAATTAAATTAGTGGTGATTGAATCAGGTAAACATAAAATAATTAAATTTATATCTATTTAGGCATTAGATCGGCCTTATATATACCATTTGTTGTCCATTATATCCTTATTAACGAATTGACAAACACAATATTTCTAATGTTAATATCATAATTGATGTAAGACCTGAGAAAATTCTAATTTTCGGAAAAAGGGTAAAACGGTAATTTCAGTCAAAACCCGAAATTTTTCTAGATCTCGGATGACAAAACGGACTTCTGGTGGAATCGTCTGTAATCCTAGCAACCACGTCAAAAATTTCGTTGAATTAGAGACCGGTCGGAATTTCATGTTCCAGGCAGGGTGTCGAGTGCGTAAAAGCGGGTTTGAGAGACATGTGATGTGACAAAGTCACCTATTACACATGTCTTTCTTGTGACACATGTTGCAAGATTAGAGAGATGATGAAACGGACTATTTCATAATTGCCAAGTGTCAAAATCCCCAGAAAAAGGGACGTGAAGGGTAAATGAAAGTTTAATGAATAAGATGAAACTTGGAATAGTTGTCTTTACTCCAAGCAAGGGGATCAAAAACGTGCAGGGGAAGAACAAAGAGGCAGTAGCTGCTGGTTTTCTGTTTTGGAGAGAGAAGGTGTGCCTTCTCTGGGGATCCGGCCGTCGAGCCCAGTTGGTTCTCGGCGAATGAAGTAAAGTTGATCTAAACAGAGGAAATTCTTGGCGTGGTGGATTTGGTGGTTTCAACCTTCCAAGAGGAGGTAGGGATCTTTTCCTACTTGTATTAATCTTTGGCTAAGAGCTATGTAAATGGTTAGGAATGTTACGAGGCTTGTTTTGCGAGTAAATTCGGTCTGGCTTTGAAGGCAGAGTGGAAAATTCCTATTTATTGTGGGGCATGAAACGGTGCCACTTTCGAGGTTCACTTGTTCACATGAATAATGCGTGAATATTTTTGTGAATTTTTATGATGTTGAGTGATTCAAAATGAATTGCTTGTGTTTGCTAATTAGTTCATGTGACTAATTTTGGTGTGTAGTGTGATTAATAACATGGTTGTTTGGATTAATTATGGTAATATATATGCATGTGAATATATTATTTATAAATGTTTTAGGTTGGCGTCATCGTTAAGTATGCGGCTGGGGGCGCAGAACGTGGAGGTGGGTGCATGACATGAAAATGGAAACAAAACGAAAATGTTTGTGAAGAATTTCGACGGAAGATTTTCGGAATTTACTGGGAGGGACATCAATAGATCACTTGGTTAGGACCATGGCCCATTTGGAGAGTTATCCGGCAATTCGCCTGGAGGTAGTCAATGTTTCACAAAAACTTGGTAGTCGTTTTCAGAACAAAAAGCTTTTGTTGTGAAAACTAGATACTCGCATATTGGCTTAGGCATGTGTGAGTGTCACGCCCCATTCCGTCAGGCAGGTGCAGGCGGATCGAGCAGAGTCGGGGCGAGACTATATGCTAGGACTCATTGACCGATTCTTTCTCAAAGATGAACTTGTACCTGTGGTTATACAAACAATTTCTGTAATAACAAAAATCATTTTCATTTCTGAAAGAACTATCACCCAGTGGGTGTCCATGAAATCTATACCACGTATCTTGAGTCATTTACTTATACATGTACATTTTTTTCAATAAAACATCGAGAGATCGCAGGCAGTCACGGTGAGCACCTGCTCTCTAAGGCCCAGCTGCTCTCTTGGTGATATGGGATATCACATCCTCTATCCTTGTCTTACTTTTGTACCTACACCCAGTTGAACACCGTGCAAGCTACGCTTGAGTGGGAACATAAGCATGGACAACCACACCAATAGTGGCCGTCACAAGCTTATACATATGCATTTCATATATCTATACAAATTCATATAACTTTTGTATTTATCATCTTTACATTCATTGCATGTCGGATGTTTCTTGTCTTTGACATATCTCCTATCTATACTTTTCTTGTATTCACAGGTGCTTTGTCATCTTTTACTTATCTCTACATCGTTCTTAGCATATGCATTTTCTAGCATGTGTTCATATCATGTTCCATCTATTGTTTGGTATGTCTATCATATATTTCTTATTCTAGTACTTATCATTTGATCTATTATCTTTCTAATGGTTCATATTACATATCCTATTTTGTGTATGTCATATTCTTATACATATATGACTTTCATGATTATGTACTATACCATTTGTTATGTTCTATTTGCATATCTTTGTTATCATATCTTTGTCATCATGTACTAATTTCATATCTTTGTATTCATATCTTTGTTTCGTAGTACTATTATTTTCATATCTTTGTTTTCATGTCTTGTTATACTTTTCATATTACTTTCTCTTTCATGTCTTTTGTACTTGTTCATATACTAGGTATCATTGACACTTTGCTTCTTAATGCAGTATACTTGTCATACTATCATCGCATAAACGATTGCTATGCTTCTCATATCGTGTCATATATTCTCTACATTCATTTGTTTTATGTTTCATGCCTACATAAACCTTAGAAGTGGATGAAGCCATGAGGGCAGAAGGCGCTATACTCAGCAATACAAAAACGGAGTGGTCCATGAGAGGCCCAGTATACTCCTTTGTATGAAGCAGTGGTCCGAGGAGCGAAGGCGATGTGGTAGCCAGGAATGCAGAGTGATCAAACGGGATCTATGTCATGACTAAACGGGGCCTCGATATCGAGAGACTTATGCTACGAGACTTGTTTTTCCTAATGAATACTATCACATCCTACTATAGGTTCTCTTGAGACCCAGATCCATATGTATTTCGTATTCGGTACATATCTCATATTCTTAGAATCATTATTGTCATTCGGTAATCATATGTGAGATATACAATCATTATTCTTAACTTTGCATTTTCATATCTCATATCTCACTTTACACATTTACATATACATATAACAGATCATATACTTATGTCATATTCTATACTTGTCATATACCTATGCTTCTATATGTTCTATACATATAATTTACACAGGCATATGCCGTATATACTATCATTACTTTAATCTGTATTCGTTCTCATATCTGTAGCTTCATATTATGGTTCTCATATCTCTCTATAATACATATATTCCTATATTTTTATCATACATGCAATTACTCATTCCTATATTCATCTATGCCTACCATTCGTGTACATGTACGCATTCCTCGTAACATCTTATATCTTGTTAACTTATATTTTCATGTACTTTATTAGTCTATCATATCTTATGACATATGCAATCACGTTTCTATACTTATGCGTTTATAACCTTTATCAAGCTGTTCTAACTCCTGGTTTAAAAATTATACCTATCTGGAGGTACTTATACCGCGTATACTTTTATACATCTTATACTTGTATACATCTTATATTATGCATGATATACTATGATTATCCCATATCGCTACTATTTTCCTTATTTCGGACCTAATATGAGTTCCACTTTATCATACTATGTATGGCTGTATTCTTGACTCAATGGGCTTTCCATAGAGTCGAGAACACCCCGAATCGAGTTCGGACGAAGGAGATATGACCTTAGAAGTTGGAGGTCATACGTAGTCAAATCCTGAACTGGACGAGCTGACCTGACCTCGGTGAGCTCGGTCTAACACCTCGGTCTAACATCTAATATCCTCCTCAGGAATATCAATGGATTCTTGACTCAATGGGCTTTCCATAGAGTCTAAGAACACCCGAATCGGAGTTCGGACGAAGGAGATATGACCTTAAGTTCAGGGGTCATCGTGGTCAAATCCTGAAGTTGGACGAGCTGACGACCTCAGTGAGCTCGGTCTAACCACATCGGTCGACACCCTATTATCCTCCTCAGGCATATCAATGGATTCTTGACTCAATGGGCTTTCCATAGTCTAGAACACCGAATCGGGTCGGACGGAAAGTTTGGCCGCCCGAGAGTTGGAGGGTCATACATAGTCACAGACAGGCTGACTGAGCAGACGGCGGCGACCTGACCTTGGTGGCTCGGTCTGACACCTCAGTCAGACACCTAATATCTCTCAGGCATATGAATAGATTCTTGACTCAATGGGCTTTCCACGAGTCAGAGACACAGTCGAGTTCGGGGGCGAAGAAGTTATGACCTTCCGAGTTGGAGGTCATATGTGAACAAAATCCCCAGGCTGGGCTGTTTGGCTCTACGAGGACGAGGTCTCGCGGCCTCTGAGGATGGTATCTTTGACCTCTGGCATGAGGTCTGGCGACCTCTCTTTGCATGAGGTCTGCCGGACCTCTGCATGGTTCTGACCTCTGGCTGCATAAGTCTGCGGACCCCGCCACGCTACATGATCTGTGACCTCTGCGACCTTTCTTTGCATGGTCTGACCTCTCTTTACGTGAGGTCTCTCCGGCCTGTTGGAATGACACCTCTATGGGCTGACCTCTCGCCCGTTTAACTATTCGAGTAAAGACCGCTTGGTCTCTGGGGGTTAATTAGAAATTCAAAAAGCTAACATCATGTTCATTAGTGGCTACCATTTGCAGGGCCAGCTTCTTGCCAAATTCCTTTATTTACGACGGCTTGTTCTAGGTCAGAATTTAGTTGACCGGCTGAATGACCCGACCCGACTAGATCTGCTGAGGCGGCTTGGTAAAGGACCATAAATTGGTCTACAAAGGTCCAAATCAAGAAATTAAAGCCTAACATGAGTTCGTTGATGTGGCTACAATTTACTAGAGGACTCACTTCGGAATTCCCTTTATTTAGTACCCGAAAAGTTCTAGGTCAGGTATCGTAGGATCAATCACGGAAATTTACTTGGTTAATTGCAAAAGCTAGACCCTTCCCAAGAAACACCTATAGAAGACCTTAAAGGCTCTTCTCGACTCAACCACAACAGAAATGAGGTTGGGGTTCCCGAGCCAAACCCATACAGGATGGTTTCCAAACCATGTATCTATGCTACATCTTGAAACTATACAAACCCATACTATTGTACAAACATCGATGCTATACACCCATAGTTTTCATATAAATATACAGTTCCTTACACTCATACTCAAATTCCATGCACCAATTTAGTAGTTCCATACAACCAAGAGACATATCCATACTTTTCTACACAAAATCATAGTTCCATACCTATGATCTTCTCTTTTCTTTTCCTTCTTTATTCTTTTCTCTTCTTCTTCTTCTTCTTCTTCCTTTCTCTTCTCTTCTCTCTTATCCGTTTTTGCTCTCTCTTTCTCCCAAGACCAAAATGAGATATTTTCCTTTTGGTCTTATCCTTATTTGATCTTATCCCCTTTTTATTTCACTTTCCAAGGAGGAAACTTCCTCTTTCCTTCAAGCCACTTGTCTCTTCCATAATTTTCTTCCTTATTTTTATTCTAATATCTTTATTTTATTACTTTTTGGTCCTCATTTTCATTTTTATTCTCAATTCAATTTATCAAAATCCTACTTTGGCATATGAACTTATTATATTATGACCCTTGGGTCATGAATTGGTAATTTGTTAATTTACCCTTAACTGTTGTATTAATTCCAAGTTCTTTCTTATCTTATTTTTATCTTTAATTTATTTCGGATAATATACTTTTACTTTTACTATACCCTAAACATGTTCGAAAACTGTTAGGGTATATTTCAGGGTGTTACAGTGAGGGAGTCGGAGAGGACTCAAGACATGGGATTGGTCATGTAGACATTCGAGTAGGTTCATGAAATTGCTTGAATGTGATTGTTTGTCATGCATGTACACTTAGGTGGGAGTAAACCAAGTGGTGAAACTATCACTATCGGGGCTTTGCTCACCCTGTCGAGGGATCACTATTTCAGGTACAGGGAGTGTGCATGAGGACGGCGCTCACTAGAGACCGTGTTTAGAAGAAAGCAGACTTGTGGCTTTGATATTGTTGTATAACATGTATTAGAAATTGTAAACTTTTAATATATGTTTGTATTAAGAGTAATGTTTTAACTCTTGAACCATGTATATAGTTGATGTACTTGTGAGTATTGATGCAGGGGCCTAAGTGGCCATTATTTTACTCGCATTTAGACCCTGTGTGGTCATTGTTGATTATTGGGACATGTTTGTACCTTAGGTAGAGCTCCTCGTACAAAGGAGACTCTGCCCGATTTTTGTGAGTGGTGTCGGGTTACCCGACATTCACGAGTATTCCGCGAGTTGAAAGGTTGTCAACGGACACCACGCTTTGAGGCGGTCACAGTTTGCACGTAGCCAAGGTAAACGACACTTGGAGCCTTGCATGAGGAGCGAGTAAATGAAACCTAGGACGAGGGATTCAAGCACATGGTCATTGAGGTGTAAGAACATCACAGTATTATAGCTCGATGTTGGATACTAGGGTTATAGCTTAGTATCGATAAGTTAGGTATGTGATTACCTAGGAAATCATAGAACAAGATTAGAACACTGCATGCATGGTGTTTTATGTGTGATTGGTGTGTATAACATGAGTGATGTGTGATCATGTGTTGTATGAATTGTGATTGAATTGTATGCTTGGTGAATAGCATAGGAAAAATGTTAAACACTAGGGTCGAGAAAATGTAACCTTAGGTGTTTGAGAAATCTGGAAATAGTCCGTAATTAAACGAAAAAAATGATGTGAAGAAATTATTTTCTAAGGTTTTACAATACAGGGAACCGGGAAGAAATAACAAAATAAATTCTTAATAAATTTATTTGGTTTATTGAAATGAAAAAAAAGAATATTTTTTTGGGGGTGATTTTCCAAGAAGCTGAGAATGAAAAAAACAGAGCTGTGTGTAGCAAAATGGGCTACTGCCTTTTTTTTTTTTTTTTCTGAGTGTGAGTCACAATACAATAAGTCAGACAGACATAGGCTTGATAGGCGTGGCCCGGAGACGGTCATGCAAGAAAGTGTGATGCAGGGTCAAGATGGTCGGGTTGAAGGATAGCGTCGGCCGCCATGATGCCCCACAACACGGCCAAGGGAGGCCACGACACTGCCGCCGAAGGCGCGCGCGCCGGCCGGGTGGCGTGGCGACACCGCTGTATCGTGGATAGGAGCCGAGGGCCCCGGTCAAGCCGGGATGGGTCGCGATACAATCAATTGTATCGTGACAGGAGAGCGGCCTGGCCGCTGAGGCGTGTCACGATACAATCGCTTGTATCGTGACAGGAGGAAGGCTTGGCCGCTGGGTGTGTCGCGATACAATGCTGCGACACGACCGGGCCTGTGATGAGATACGGCCAAGGAGCTTGCGACACTGCTGGCCAGGCCTACGACACGATGTAGACCCTCAATTTTGTCCCTCAACACTTGCATTTATCCTTTGGGTTTCACACTCACCCATCGTTCTCATATAACACCATTAGGGCCCTTTTATGCTTAGTCCGTTCGAGCCTCTAAAGGGCTTCGTATATGGTCCATCGAAAAGGCGATGAAGTTCACTCTTAGAGTGTCATCGTGGCTTCTTTTTTAGTTATTGGCATCGCTCCACAGGAAGAAAGTGCCCCCCCCCTCCCCCAAGGGGTTTAGCCTAATTCCGAGCTTATCGGGTGTATGTCAATTCTGAGCACTTGGGCTTGTTTAACTATATCTCCTCGTCCGAACTTCTGGAATCGAGCAATCGCTTTTCTGGATTCTTTACTCATTGAGGAAGTAACTGAAAAATTTGAGAATTTTTAGTAACCGGATCAGCTACCAATTGATTTCACCAGTTCATTACTAGAGCAGGTTTGAATTCGAGCACTAAGTCTTGTTTGGCTATATCTCCTCAATTCTGACTCAGAATCAAGCACCGTTTTTTTTCATGGATTCCTTATTCTTCAAGGAATATTCTCTCAAAATTTTAGATTTTGTATCAATCGAATCGACCATTTTGGAACCGTACAGCCGGTGCATCGGGCTAGCTTGCGTGGGGCGCTAATTTTTGTGATTTTGGTGCCCAAATCCTATATGGATCGGGCCCATAAGCCCCAGACCAGTCCTAGGAATGGGTTGGATCCAGTTTTGGACCATGTTATGGGTTTCTTGCAACCCACCTTGGGTCCACTTGGATACTTGGTGGTTAAGCAAAGGAGTAAATGTGGCTAGCGATGGACCTTGGGAATAGAGGAGTGTTTATGAAGGTGGGGAAGTTCGAGACTGAAGGGCGGAGTTCCTGGGACTAAAGGTGTGCAAAATGGAGTGGGCTCAGAGAGAAAGGGAGAGAGAAATAGAAGAGAAAACGTGGAGAGGTGATCAAAAAAGAAAAAGGGAGGAAGAAGAGAGAAAAAAGGGAGAAAAGGAGGAAATGAGAGTTTATCTAAATCCGGAGGGGCGTGGTCTATCTTGTTTTGAAGAGGAGTTAGAATGATTTGAAGAGTGGATGCCTGGTTTGCAGGCGGAAAGAAAGAAGAAAAAAGGGGGAATAGCCGTGAATCTTACAGGTACGACATTTATATTCTTCTCCCATTTCTTTTATGCTTTTCTTTGCCTTTGTTGTTTGTGGACTCGTGTTAAGACACTAGGCACCGTTTGTGTTGGTTCTCAGTCATTCGGAGTTGGATTTGTACTCCGTTTGATTTTTTGGATTCCTGACTCTTTGAATAAGGTTCTGAAAAATTTTGAGATCCTCTCTCAACCGGATGAACTGGTTGGGAAACCAAATAAGCCGATTAACTGAATTCAGTTTGCTAGAACAGTAGTTTGGGTCTTCGGCACCGTTTGTGTTGGTTCTCAGTCATTCAGAGTCGGATTTGTACTCCGTTTACTTTTTTGGATTCCTGACTCTTTGAGGAAGGTTTTGAAAAATTTTGAGAGTCTCTATCAACTGTCTAAACTTGTTGGGAAACCAAATCATCCGTTTCACTGAATTCAGTTTGCTTGAACAGTAGTTTGGGTCTTTGGAACCGTTTGTGTCGGTTCTTAGTCATTTGGAGTCAGGTTTGTACTCCATTTATTTTTTTGGATTCCTGACTCTTTGATGAAGGTTCTGACAAATTTTGAGAGCCTCTCTCAACCGGCTGAACTGGTTGGGAAACCAGATCATACGGTTCACTGAATTCAGTTTGCTGGAACATCAATTTGGGTCTTTTGCACCGTTTGTGTTAGTTCTAAGTCATTCGGAGTTCGTTTTCTACTTGTTTTATTTTTTTGGATTACTAACTCTTTGAGGAAGGTTTTGAAAAAGTTTGAGAGCCTCTCTCAACCAGATGAACTCGTTGGGAAACCAGATCGGCCGGTTCACTGAATTCAGTTTGTTGGAACAACAGTTTGGGTCTTTGGCATCATTTGTGTTGATTCTTAGTCATTCGGAGTTGGTTTTCTACTTGGTTTGTTTTTTTAGATTCCTGACACTTTGAGGAAGGTTCTAAAAAATTTTGAGAGCCTCTCTTAACCGGCTGTGCTGGTTGGGAAACCGGATCAGCCGGTTCATTAGGTTCAGTTTGTTGGAACAATAGTTTGGGTACTTTGTCTTGTTTATATTAGTTCTCAGTCATTCGAAGTCGGATTGGTACTTGGTTTGATTTTTTGGATTCCTAACTCTTAGAGGAAGGTTTTGGTAAATTTTGAGAGCCTCTCTTAACCAGATGAACTGGTTGGGAAACCAGATCAGGGGGTTCATTAGGTTCAGTTTGCTTGAACGGCAGTTTGGGTACTTTGTCTTGTTTGTGTTAGTTCTCATTCATTCGAAGTCAGATTGGTACTTGGTTTGGTTTTTTGGATTCCTGACTCTTAGTGGAAGGTTTTGACAGATTTGAGCCTCTCAACCCATTTGTCTTGGTTGGGAAACCAGATTAACGGATGTGGGTTCAGTTCTTTGGGCAATGGTTGGGTACTTTGTCTTGTTTGTGTTAGTTCTCAGTCATTCGAGTCGGATTTGTACTTGATTTATTTTTTTGGATTCCTGACTCTCAGAGGAAGGTTTGAGTACGAGAGTCTCTCAACCGGCGACTGATTGGGAAACCGTATCGGCCGATTTATTGGAGTTCGAGTTTTTTGAATGGAAGTTTTGGTACTTTGTTTTGTTTGTGTTGGTTCTTAGTCATTCGGTGTCAGAATTGTACACCGTTTGTATTTTTTTGTTTCCTTACTCTGTAAGGATGCTCTGAAAAAATTTCAGAATTGTTCTCAACTAGATGTTGGGTTTGAGACTAGATCGGCCCGAGTTTTGGTTTGTGGTGTCGGTTCGGTTTAATTGAAGCCCGTGACCTTTGTGAGTCGACATTCCTCTAGATTGAGTGTGGGGGCTATGTTTAGGGTCTGAAATGGGGCTTAGTTCAGTTAATGGTTCAATTTTTAGTTCTTAAGAATCGGGATCTATGCGGGTCCAAGGGTGATTAGTTAAGCACCAATAATCCTAGTGTTTTGTTGACCATTTCTTGGGATGAATAGATATGGTTTACTGGAGTGGTAGCATCAATGAGTGGTTGAGATGCCATGTTATGGTTTCTCCTGGCTTCCCTTTGCTTTTTGATATCTAATTTTGAGAATTGTGGGCTTCAAGTAATAGAGCTAACCCTTGCAGCGCTTGGCTAGGGACCACAGGTACGCGCCATTTGCCCTTTTGGTTGAGTGTTTTTTTAAGCATGCTGACCTGTGGTTGAGATCACGTCCAGAAGTTAATGTTTAGCCTGGGAGACCCTCTGATTTGTGACCCGTATGCTCCCACATGCCCAATTCATTAGTAGAGGCAGAGTTTCGGGCTAAGTCTTTACCTCGCCATGGGCACATTCTGATAGATAATCGATCCCAGGACCGAGAAATCTAGTTTTAGTAGGCCGATTACCATACTTGAGTCATTAGGTTTTCGTTTCTTGCGCCGGTTTCCCCTTTGTAAAATAAACGACAAAAAGTAGTGGCGACTCCCAAACTTGTTCCTCCTTTGGACGGATTTTCTAGGCCAATCAACCCCTGTTTCTTTCATTTTAAGCGGGATTCATGGCAATGGATCGGGTGGTCCACAAATTAGCGACTCAGTGGGGATGAACCAGAATCTTGGTTTCATAGGAGATCAAACTTGAACTTGAGTTGTGTATATTTAGACACCTGGTTCTCTAATCCTTCGGAGGCTCTTGGGCTATAAAATCAACTGATGATCATATGATTAGTGTTGGCTTTACATTGTGGTGATGCGTGTGTTCTGTTGGATTACAACATGCTCTCTTTATGGTTGTATCTTATGTTGTTCAGGGTTAAGTTGAGGTCAAAATGTGCCTTTAAATTTTGTGATGACTTGCTCTTTGTGCATGATTGTTTGCTGCATGACTGCTCCTTCCCTTGCATGACTGCTTGCCTTGTGTTTGTGGAGACGCGTGTGTATCCACACTTACGAATCACTAGTCTTGGTCAAGCCCATTCCTCATAGTTGCTTATGTTATTTGGAGTCATTCTACAAACTGTCTACCTTTGACCGGCCAGGTTTAGAATAAGATCTATAAGAACTATATCGATGTATAGAGCATGGAGATGACAAATGTAAGAACAATGAAGACACAACCATAGCTACAGGCTAGATTTCATGGATAGCTAACATGTTTGAGTATGTCCTTTGATTGTTGATTAGGATCTTGGTTGTGTATCACTTGTGGGTGATGTCTTACTTTTAGGACTTGCCTTTTCTCTTTGATAGCTTTGAGCCACACTTACCTAAGGTATTACCATGTCGAAATCTCGCTCACGCATGTGGAGCCATATGGAATTGGTTATTGATGTCACATGTCAGCTCTTTCCCATGGGGATTTCATTATGGGATTGCATTCTTTGGATTGATTTCCAGATTGATAGTCAAGGACTTAATTATCCCTTTCCTTTTATAGGATTGTTGATTAAGAGCGACTTGGGTTCCCGGGCTTGGATCATGATCGGAGGTAGACTTGTTAGAAATTCATATCGACACAGTCAGTTAGAGCAGACATCAAATCATAGAGATATGGACCCTCGATGCAGCTACTATAGACCCATTGGCTGGTGTGTGATGCCGTAGATTTCTCGGGATCAGTGTGGGGCCCGGGGCCGGAGGATTGATGGGCATCGGGCCCGACCATTGCCAATTTCGGGAGCACCTTTGCGTGACTCCTCTTGCACCTCCACCACCATCTGGACCCACTATACAACAGGACTATACAGTTCCACCTCCCACCCTGCAATTAAATCAGCTAATTGAAGCATTTGCCATGGTGGTAGAGACCATACATTACCGTTTGTGGCCCCCACTTTCAATTCTTGATGACACTCAGGTCCATATCGATGGGATTGGCGGGGAGGATGGGATCTCACATATTTGCAGATGGAGTTATTGTGTGTATCCAAGAGCATAACTATTCATGCATGCATGCATGCCTGGTATCTTGCATACAATAGATATGTGTTTGTCATGATTAAGAGAGTTAAAGTGACAAAATTGAAAGTTAAGGGAGTTAAGTGTTAAGTCAAAGCAAATTGAAGGATCATTTGAAAATTTGTCAAAATAACCAGATGATAAAAGCTTTAGAGTTTTCTAGAACATTTAGCTCTCTTATCACTTTATGTTGTCAGATCAAGGTGTGATGGAGAACTGGTTTGAGCAAAGCTCTATCATTTTTGAATTCAAGTGACTTTTTTGGTAAACTCTGTTTTGAATCTGTTTTGCAGCTCTATTTTCAAGGTCGTATTATAAGCTCTGTTTTGAACAAGTTGTGAACATGAAAGTTGTTGGGTTATGTCTCTTCTAGGTTTTACGTAAGGGCTTGGTAGTGGTTGTGTTTATCTCGAGTTATGATCTGTTGAACACCTAAATTTATATTGCTGTCCTGATTATAACAGATTTACTATAATGAAATTTGTAAACATGTTTCTCATATATGTGTATAGTATTTGCCTAATTTTCAGATATCATTATACTTTTATATGTCTAGTTCTTTCTTGAAAAATATTATGGCTTGATCAATTCTCAATCTTGAGTTATGGTGGTTTGTTTAAAGACTGTTCTGTAACAGGGGACCTGATAACAGTTAAAGTTTGAAAATCTGGTATAAATTCTACATATGGAATATGAAGCTGATTTTTACATATGTTAAAGAGGCATGAGTCGAGTTTCTAAAAAAGAATCATGTCTTTTGGATGTATATGTTGAGGATTATAGCTAAAGAATTGAGTGGGTCTCACGCCAAAGCAGGGGGTTAGGCCGACCTAGGTTATATGTTCTCATATATTGAGTTTTTTGAGAGTTTATTCATGATATATGACTTATGTATGATTAATATATGTTTTAGACCACGAGAGCAAGGCGTACAAGGCGTGGCGCGTTAAGGAGTGATACGGGACGTCATTTTTTGTGAGTGGATATGAATGTTTGGTACCTTATATTCTTGTTTGTCATTTTGATCTTGAATGACTTGTTTTTGTAATGAAGTGATTCAATGGTTCATGTATAAATATGTTATGGACTATGCAAAAATGTTGTGTGCAAGAATGTGTTGATAGAACTATATTATGAATTATGAAAATGATTATGTGCAAGAACATGTTGACAAGCTATGTGATAAACTATGAATGTTATTATGCTTTAAGTACATGTTATATGAAGATCCATGATACATGGAAGATAGAGGATAAGGTTATGACGACATGTGATAATTACAATCTAAGTAACAAGGACCCAATGGATTCAAATACAAATATACAAGGCGGCCGACAACACAAGTTTTAAGTTACAAGTTATCAAGTTTCACAAGTTTACAAGTTCGGGCGATACTTAAGTGTGTTTGGAGTCATAACCGATAAAGCGGATATAATACAAGCATTGTGATATAGAGCTTACATATAGACATATAGATGTACTGTGTTTGATGTTATGAATGATTAAATTTATCTCATTTGATAAATATGAATGTATATGAATATGTAGGAGTTATATAAAGTACTTTGCTTTCATAAAGTGGAATGAGCTTATGATGATAATGTGTGAATGTTTGTGGCTTGGTATCATGCTTTATATCTCATTGAGTAGCATCTCTTAAAGTGCAATGTTTTTAGGTTCCACAGAGTCAAGAATAATAAATTTGTGTTTTTCAACTCCTTGCGTCTTGGAGTGATAGGTGGTGGCGACTTCCTATACTCTCTCTCCATCAATAATTATATGTATTCCTAGGAGACTTTTGAATTGTATATGTCAATGTATATATAGTTACTCTAAAATTGTTTTTAGAGGCAATAATTTATGAACAAGAAAAATAGTAATAGCACAAGTGTTTTTGGTTGAGTTTTAATGCTTTTAAAAAAAATAAAATAAAAATCCTAATGTTTCTATTATGAAGTTGTAACTCCCTAAGTGATGTTTTGTGGTTAATTGAATTTTCTATAATGAGGATGACTTAGTTTTTCTTTAGGGTTATAAAGAACAAAGATTTGGACATTACAGTTATAGGTAATTGGGACGGATATGATGACCTTCCAGTGGCAGCCTTGCCAGTTGAGTTTGGCATGCCGGACATTAAGAGGTACAATGGGATAGGGTGCCCCTGTATTCACTTACAGTTGTACAACGTTGTTATTCGCGGGCATAGATTGGATGAGGCCTGAGAGGGATCATGCTTTTTCCTCGTCGGCGAGTGAGGTGCCCTCAGCATTGGTTTGCATCATTAGACCCTTCGAGGCGTAGGACATAGGCTGATTTAGGACAAGAGTTTATCGGGCGGTATTTCTTTATCTTTGTAGTGGAGCGTATCACAGGAGAGAGTTAGAAGGCCCTCGGGGCAGAGACCCGGATGGAGTCGGTCCTTCATTCATCTCCATTTGGAGAGAAGATTGCATAGATTATAGATGAGCCGTCGATGCGATCGGTCGGGCATGATTATCGTAGTTTTCAGCCCCGCTTTGCTAGGCATCTCATGGAGCACACGTGCGGACTTTGGATCATTTGGTTGGGGCCCTCTATGGCATTGGGGAGGGCATATCTAGAGGATTATAAGAGACTCTTCCCTTGGGACTCTGGGGAAAGAAGCTTCCGGGGTGGGGACCGGACCATCAAATGTTGGTGCCATTGGCATGTGAAACCTTGGTCCCCCCACGTCACCTTAGTTTCAAAGGCATTTTTGAACCTCCTTACGGATGATACGGCGAGTTGATGCAGGACCTACTACTCCTTTGGCGGGGGCTGCTATCTACATCATACCGCAGCCGGTATATGCTACACAAGCGCCTCAGAGGCCACATGTACAGTACCATCAGCAGTATAGAGCACCGCCTCCAGGCGCGGGTAGTTTACCTGACTCGGGATGCCAGCGGTGAGCATTTCCGCAGTTGGTTGAAGGGGTTTGATTGTTCCTGCTGCTAGACCACCACCACAACACCACCGGATTCGGGGTGATCTTCATTGTGCCTATCATGGAGCGGGTCATGATACAGGATAGTTGTGCGGCGACCAGAGCATGCTATTCAGGACTTGATTGATCAGGGTTTGGTTGATTTGGGACGCCCTAGAGTGACTGCAGACCCGCTCCCCACTCATGACACTAGAGCTGTACCTCCACCCCCGAGTGGTATACATTCGATTGAGTTTTTGGGAGATGAGATATTCATGATGGGATGGGACGGAGAGGCTCCTCGGCTTGTATCTGTTTGTATCAGGCTCGGGCTTTAGTGGACACCAGCTGAGTTCGCGCCTTTCAAGTCTCCCGGGCCATTTCGTTGATTCGAGATGATGTTCCTCGATAGAGCAAACATTATATTATATACTGCAACATGTCCTCCATGGCACCCTTCATTCTTTTCCCCGGAGGACCTACGGGCGGTGCATAGAGATGTCAGTTAATTCAGAAATTGGGAGGTATTTCGGCTACCTGATAGACCTTTTGCTGGCATTGATGCTAGAGATGAGATTCAAAGGGAAGATGATGAGATTTTGCTCCAGTTGCGCACCACTCAGGCTCGTATTTCCATTTGGAGCTTATTAGCCTCATCCAACACACATAGAGACGCGTGTCGAGCTCACCGGTCGTATTAGAGTTGATCTTGCTGCCGCCCCAGGGGACTAATCCACTTTCTGACAGCGAATAGGGCTACATGCATAGTGTTTTCTGACGATGATTTTCCACCTAAGGGATCAGACCATGTTCGTCCTTTGTTCATCGATGTTGCTTGTTCAGGTCGTAGGGTGTCGTCCGTCCTGCTGGACAACGGCTCCGCCCTTAACGTTTGTCCACTGGTTACTACCATTGCTTTGGGCTTTTTACCATCCGATTTTGGGCCATCCATACAGACTGTCAGAGCTTATGACGGGACTCATAGGACAATTATGGGTACTCTCACTACACATGTCATGATCGGTCTAGTCAGATACTCCATACTCTTTCAGGTTTTGAGGATCCAGTCATCTGCTTTGCTTTTGGGCACTTCCCTTAGATTCATGGCGGAACATACCATCTTCACTTCATCGGAGAAGGTGAAGTTCATACCACCGGGCGCATTATCACGATACGGTCGACAAGATGTTGTTACTGTTTTGAGCGGTGTTACCATCCCGATCCACAATGAGGGCGACTTGCACTTGACCCGGGTTTGTTTGGCGAGTCGAGGTTATCGGTTTAGAGGATGACCAAGCAGAACCGGTACCTATAATGTCTTTTGGTCGACCTGATAGCACTTTGGTGCTTAGCATGATGAGGCATGTCTTATATGCACGGTTTGGGATTGAATTCGCGCCGGGCGAGTTGCGTTACGGATGATCACGGCGTACCATATGGATTAGGTTACACCCCTTCTGAGGATGATGCATGACAAATGGCGATCTTTGCGCCGGGGAATGGGAGTAAGAGCTCACTTGTCAGGGGTTCATTCGATTACCCCCTTAAGCCATACACTTTTCGATTAGTGACTATTTTACCGAGAGGATCGAGGAGACATGCACCACAGCCTGAGGAGTTGACCATGTTTCGAAGATGGCTAAGATTCGAGGCATTCAACAAGCCTTAAGACAGATGTGTTTGAGTTCTAAGACCACCGAGCCACCTGAGGCCATAATAGTTGCACCCCCATCACCGGATCGAGCCAATGTGTTTTCCATGTGCTTTCCTAAGGAGGTCCTTGACTATGATCTACCTATGGATTTGGGGGATGATATTGATGGAGTGACACTTCCTGTTACTTATATGGATGAAATGGAAATGATAGGCAGGCACATCCTTGACCTGACCCGCGTGAATTAATTTTTCTTTTGACATGTTTGGAGTTTCTATGATTAGTATGATCTTTGTGACCTTTGTGACCTTGCAGCCGGCGATGGACATGATCGGCGGCCGCGTGCGGATGCTTCCCCACAGGACCTCGATCCGGCACGATGTGTTTGGGATTTCTATGCTTGGAGTTTGATGGTGATGGACTTGTTGCTGCGATATTACTCATGATACGGTTTACGTTGAGGGCGTCCGACTGCATGGACCCTCTTTCTTTGACTTACTATGTCGGGTTTGTCACCCGCTTTGATGACATTTCTGATGGTAATAATGACATGAGTATTTTCGAGTATTTGCTTGTGTCACAACATTTTCCTTTGATTGCACCACCAACACCCATAGCACATGTATGCGATGTTGATGATGTGGGAGACATATAGATATTGCTTGGGTGGTAAGTCGAGTCTAATTACGTCTGAAGGACGGAAAGTTACACCCGTTCCTGGTAGCACAGAGTTGATAGATTTTGGTGTACTAGATTAGCCCAGAGAGATTAGGATTGGCTCTTCCTTATCTCCTGATGAGAGAAGTGGATTGATTGACCTACTCAGGTCATACTTGGATGTATTTGCATGGTCGTATAAGGGCATGCAGGCTATGACCCAGCTATAGTTCCGGCATCGCACTGTGCATACATGCTAGGCGATTCTGAAATTAAATTGAGAAGGCGCATCCTCGATGGGTCACAAAGGTTAAGAGAGGAGATTCGAAGCTTCGGTGTTGGCTTCTGTCGATGTAGTTAGTATCTTAAGTGGTTTGGCTAATGTCGTCCTGTCCCCAGGATAGCGAAGTTAGAGTTTGTGTTGACTTCGAGATTTGAATAAGGCCCGACCCTAAAGTTGATTTTCCCCTCCCACGCATCGATATGTTAGTTGAAAAGCTGACCAACGCAGGGCACCTATGTTGTCCTTCATTGATGGGTTTTCCGGAATATAATCAGATTTTGATGGCTCAGGAAGGATATGGAAGCTTAACCAACGCGAGTGGGGTACTTCACTAACTGCTCGGGTCATGCCATTTGGGTTGAAGAATCACGGGGAGCCACTTATCGGAAGAAGTGCATACCACTTTATTCCATGATATGATGCATAAAGATGTTGAGGTATATGTGGATGACATGATAGTGAAGTCGAGGCGGGGCGAGATCACGGATCGAGATTGAATCCCGAGTGCACTTTGGGGTAACTGCGGGAGAATTGTGGGAGTCACATTGTTAGTGAGGCGCGGTATAGGGGACGATCGAGGAGAGATCAGGCCATACTTGACATGCCCGCTCTAAGGACTGAGAAAGGAATCAGAGGCTTTTTAGGCAGACTACAATACATCAGTCATTTCATTTGCTAGACCTTGGACATATGAGAGCCTATCTTTTAAGTCTTCGAGGAAGGGCAGCCTCTGGTTTGGATATTGAGTTGTCCTTGTGCTTTTGAAGATTAAGGAATGTTTACTTTCTCCCCCAGTTTTAGTGCCTCCTACACCGGGGCGGCCCCTGCTTCTATATTTGTCAGTTTCGGACATAGCTTTAGGATGCATGTTAGCTCGGCGCTAGATGATTTAGGAAAGGAATGAGCCATTTGATATCCCCGAGTAAGAGGGATCTTTGGAATACGAGTGCAAATACATTATGATTGAGCGCCTCTGTTTAGCGTTGGTTTGGGCTACTAGGAGACTTAGGCACTATCATAGTATTCCATACTTTTAGTCTCTCGATTGGATCCATTGAGATATTTGTTCGGCGACTGTTATTTGGTAGGATCAGCCAAAGAGATGGTTGGTTCTATTGACAGAGTTTGATATTCATTATATGACACAGAAATCGATAAAGGGAAGCATTGTTTTAGATCATTTGGCTTCTTTGCCAGTATCCGATGACAGACCAATTGAAGATGATTTCCTTGATGAGCAATTTGTTTCAATGACCAGCATTACAGGATGGCAGTTGTACTTCGATGGTGCCTCCAATCAGTTGGGGTTTGGTATTGGTATCTTATTGATATCACCACAGGGTGATCACATTCCCAAATCAGTTCGGTTAGTATTTTCCGATCATCACCGGTTGACGAATAATATAGTTGAGTATGAGGCTTGCATTACGGACCTGGAGACCTTGTTGGATCTTGGCATTAGACAACTGGAGATCCATGGGGATTCCAACTTAGTTATACGACGGACCCGAGTATGCAGGACTTCGAGATGAAAAGAAGGCTGAAGCCTTACCACCTTGGATTAGACTCTTGGTTGCAGTTTAGAGTGAGTTGAGATATACATATGCCTAGGCGAGAATCGGTTTGCTAATGCGTTAGCCACCTTGGCTTCTATAGTTGAGATTCACGTAGGGTGATTGTCGCGACCACGCGGTGAGACCGGGTTCTTTTAACTACTGTTTTTAATTGGAATATTGAGAGTCGGGATGAGCTACATGACATCATGATATTTGCTCGATTTACGTCATGTGGCGATTACCTGAGACGGCCACATCCAGGGATAGGAGAGCATTGAGACGGGTTAAGCTGACCCAGTTTGTTATTTGTAGGGATACCCTTTATAGGAGATCACCAGATGGCCTATTATTATGTACGGACACGCCTCTGTCAGTGATGAGAGGTTCATGCCGTGTGGCCCCACACATGGGGAGGCCATGCTATGTAGTAAGATCATGAGGGCCCAGTTACTTTGGTTGACTATAGACGATTGTTGCCCGGTTTGTGCAAGATGTTCAAAGTGTCGAATGTGCAGAACTTGACCACATATACCACCTTTTGAGTTGCATGCACTTACAGCTCCCTTGGCCGTTTTAGTATGCGGTGATATTATTAGGAAGATCCTTTAAAGTCTTCCGGTGGGCATGAGTACATCACGGTGGCTATTGATTATTTCACTAAGTGGGTGGAAAGCTACTTCTTATCTTTGGATTAATTAGCTAGAGTGGCAAAATTCATCGAGATCGCGTATCTGCGATATAGGGTCCCTCATGAGTTGATCTTAGATAGAGGGCGCGCATTTGAGGCGAGTGAATCTGCCCCGGTCCAAGAGTATGGTATTCAGCATCATCGATCATCTACATATAGGCCATAGACCCAATGGGACTGATTGAGGCCATGAATAAGAATATAAAAAGTTTTGAAGATGGTTGAGACTTCTAGGGATTGGTTAGAATCTCCTTTCGCGTGTGGGTTTATCGTACATCTTTTAGCGGTCTTTGCTGGTGAAGTGAGATGGGATCCTTGAAGTTAGCATTAGAGTATCGGATATAAGGGGCGAGTGGACTGGGTCGTTATGATCAGCTCGATAACTTTTTGGAGGAGAGGAGATTGAGGGCAGCAGATCATGTTCAGGCCTATCAGAGGAAAATGACCCATGCATTTAGAAAAAGGGTCAAGCCTAGGAAGTTTAAAAAAGGCGACCTAGTCTTGAAGGTCCTCAGGGATTGATCAATGACCCTAGAGGTAAGTTTGGAGCCCGGGTGGAGCGGGCCTTATGTCATCCGAATCGGCTTCGAGAGGAGCGGCTTTAGTTGTGACGTGGGCGAATCAGTTCGCAGAGCAGTCCAATGTGGATCAGCTATAGAAGTTTATGCGTGAGATCATGGTCGAGGAGGATGGGTGGCCATCACTTTGTTAGCCAAATTCCCCTGTGCACACCCATACATTGATATATATCCTATTGCTAGCCTTTTGGGCCTCCGTGGTTTATTATGGCCTATTCTTTCATTCTGACCTTGCATACTTTTTCTAACACAGGTTGGGGAGCCACCTTGCACAGTGGCTTTGTTATTAATTGGATTTGTGAGCATTATGAGCATTGTGTCATTCTTCGTTTGTTCTTTCTCGCATCATTGCATGTTTCTTTTCTTCTCCATTTTGCATCTTCACACCGTCTGCCTTTAAGTCTAGTTTCTATCATCTCTATTCGTTTCACTTTTATCTCCTTGCATGATGATGACGTGCTCTCATCCAGGCTTCTGATCGAAGGTTTGTCACACCCTTCGTTCCGCCTATAGGTTTTGATCACGGGATTCTTAGGTTGAGGGGACCATTTGGGATTGGAGGTTTGAGGTTCTTTTGGTTGGATTGTGTTAGTATGGCATTCGACCTACTTTGGTGGTTCGACGCAAAAAAAAAACAAAAAAACAAAAAACAAAATTTTTTTGTTTGTTTGGTATTCTTTAATATACTTGGGGTCATCAAAGGTCATTTAGGTTTGAGAGATTTATTATTCCTCTAAAAGTTGGGTGAGAGAATTGTACGATCTTTCTCCATGGATCTGGGTGGCTACATGGGAATAGGTTTGGATTACTTAGCACCTAAGGTCCTGGATCATTACGCATCACCCTCCCATCTTATAGTGACTTGCTTATTACTTGGCGTTCTGGGATGAGATTGTTTGTCATTGTCACACATTGCCACATTGTATCGACTTGTTTCTTCATTTTTTTTTTTTTGCTTTATCCATTCATCATTTTCTTATCCTTCCGGTCTCCTTCTACTCTTATTGATCGATGATCTTAAACTTCTTCGCGTATGTCCTTTGGTGCACTTACTTGTCATTGACATTGTTCATTCGGATGTTGGTTGAGTCACCTTGCTCACATGATTCTTTGATATTTGACATTGCGCGTACAGGGGTTTGGCAGTGTTTATTAGGTATTTGGGCCTTTGTTTCCCATCATGTCATTCACCTTTCACCCCTGGCCTACATTACGGTCCGAGTCGTAAGACCGCCCTGAGACCATGAGATCGATGTTTGCCCGAAGCATTTTATATGGACGAGGTTAAATCTCTGCGTCGAGTATGGGATGTCGACAGGTCTCTATTCTTGGGAAGTATCGAGGGTCACATATTGCTTTCTCATTCGGTTGCTTGCATCAGTCCATGATCAGTCACGGATGTCTGAAGAATTGGGACCGTTGATAGCCCATTAGCTTGATGCTTTGACACGTTCACATTGGGGCATACCCCCATCCTTTCATGTTGGCATTGGCTAAATGCGCATGTACGCGGCAGCCCATTTAAGCCTAGAGATATTTTGGCGTCAAAGTTTGAGTATGCTCCACGTACAGCTAGGTTTCTTCATACAGCGAGTGCTTCTAGGGCTACAGCACGGGGTGGTCCGCATATTCGTCGGCACTCGGTAGGGTGCATATTTGGTGCACTTCCCCATATGTTAATCTTGTTAAAGCTTGTTCGAACTGATTGGATTGAAATTTATTTCAGGTTTTTTAATCGAGGCACTTGCACTTATCAGATGTGCACACTAGAGCGTACCACATATAAGTTTTATGGAATAAAAATAGATGATTTTCATGAATGAATGGTGTGATATTTTTCAGCTCTCGACTTTGACCACATGTGCAATTATGGGATTTTGACATGACGTTGATACCTAGACTGGGGCGCAACCCCTTTCTTTCACGCCAGTACATTTGTGAGATTGTCCTACGAGGGGGCATACCCGCTATTTGTCTTGTTATTAAGTTCTTGGTTTCTCGCTTATCATTTGTGGCATTTTTACATTTGTCATCTTTGGAATCCTTCTTTTGTCATGATTGTGTTTGATTTTGGCTTATTAGTCATTTGTTGGCGAGACGCTGGGCCCAGTTATACTAGGGCCTACCTCTTTTCGAGTTTGTTTACTTAGTTTAACTTGTTTCGGTTCTCCGGTATCTGCGGATCGCATTTCGGTACTAGCCCGGATCCACATTTCCGGTCTCACTTTCAGTTTACCTTCGGTACTTCGCCGGACCCTTCTCTGGTACTCACTCGAATTTTACCTTCCCAGTACTCGCCCGGATCCCACATTTCTGGTACTCGCCCAGATCCTACCTTTTCCGGTACTCACCCGGATCCCACCTTTTCTGTACTCACCCGGATCCCACATTTCCGGTACTCGCTCGGATCCTACCTTTCTGGTACTCACCCGGATCCCACCTTTCCTGCACTTGCCCGGATCCCACCTTTCCGGCACTTGACCGGATCCCACCTTTCCGATACTTACCCGGATCCCACCTTTCCGGTACTCGACTGGATCCCACCTTTTCGGTACCGAGATCCCACCTTCCGTGCTCGCCACGATCCCACCTTTCCTTTTGTGCGCGGGATCCACCTTTCGGTACTCGCCCGGATCCTTTCGATACCTGCCTGGATCCCGCTACCGGTGCCCTTTGGATCCACCATTTTCGGTACTCGCGAGGATCCTACATTCCGTGCTCGCGGATCCTACCTTCCGGTACTCACGGATTTGCTCCACATGCTCGCTCGGATCCACATTTTAATTTTCGCCGGGATCCCACCTTTCCGATACTTGCCCGGATCACCTTTCGGTACCCCGAGATCCACCTTTCGGTGCCGCCGCCAGTTTCTGGTTTCGCTCGCTGGATCCCACATTTTCGGTACTAGCGGGATCCCACATTCTGGTACCGCCCGGATTTCTACTTTTAGGCACTTGCCGGATTCTACCGCTCTGGTACTGCTTCCGGATTCACCTTTGCGACTTCGCGTGATTATACCTTTTCCGGTACTCACCCGGATCCAACCTTTTCCGGTACTTTCCTGGACCCTTCTCTGGAGCTTGCCCGGATTTTCTCACCTTCTCCGGCATCGCCCCCAGATTTCATTATCTTTTCCGGCATTGTGCCCGGATCACTCATCTTCCCAGGCATCGTACCTGGTTTTCTTTAAGTCCTTCAATCGGACGACTACATTAGTTAACCATCGGTGCCGATGGGGCAAATTATTTGGTCATCTGGGTTCTTCACTAGAGTTCATTTCACTTTTGCATCGCTTGCACTTCGGACCCACGATACACTCTTTCATTCACTCTACTGAAGAGGGGCATATTTGTAGACCCTCAATTTTGTCCCTCAACACTTGCATTTATCTTTTGGGTTTCACACTCACCCATCGTTCTCATATAACACCATTAGGGCCCTTTTAGGCTTAGTCTGTCTCCGAGCCTCGGGTGGGCTTGTATATGGTCCATTGAGTGCGTATGTAGTTCACTTTAGAGTGTCATCGTGGCTTCTTTTTTTTTAGTTATTGGCATCGTGCCATAGGAAGAAAGTGGGCCCCCCCAAGGGTTTAGCTAATCGGAGTTTATTAGAGTATGTTGAATTCGGAGCACTTGGGCTTGTTTCGATCATATCTCCCTCGTTCGAACTCAGAATTGAGCACCGTTTCTTTTTATAGATTCCTTACTCATTGAGAAATGTAAATTTGAGAGAATTTTTAGTAACCGGATCCAGCCAGCTCAATTGATTTCAATTGAAGTTCATTACTAAGTGAGTTTGAATTCAGACACTAAGGCTTTGTTTTTAGTCATATCTCCCTCACCCCGGACTTGGAATCAAGCACCGTTTTCATGGACTCCTTATTATTCAAGGAATATTCTCGAAGTTCAGATTTTTATCAATCGAATCGACCAGGTTAAGGGCCCATACAGTAGGTGCATCGGGCTAGCTTTTGTGGGCGCTAATTTTTGTGATTTTGGTGCCCCAAATCCTGGATCGGGCCCATAAAGCTAGACCGGTCTGGGCGTAGGTTGATCAGTTTTTGGACCATGTTATGGGTTTCTTATGACCACCTTAGGTCCACTTGGATACTTGGTGGTTAAGCAAAGGAGTAAATGTAGCCAACGATGGACCTTGGGAATAGAGGAGTGTTTATGAAGGTGGGGAAGTTTGAGACTAAAGGGGGGAGTTCCCGGGACTGAAGGTGTGCAAAATGGAGTGGGCTCAGATAGAAAGGGAGAGAGAAATAGAAGAGAAAACGTGGAGAGGTGATCAAAAAAGAAAAAGGGAGGAAGAAGAGAGAAAAAAGGGAGAAAAGGAGGAAAGGAGGATTTATCTAAATCGGGAGGGCGTGGCGATGCTCTTGTTTTGAAGAGGAGTTCCGATCAGTTTGAAGAGTGGATACCTGGTTTTGAAGAGGAAGAAAGAAGAAAAGGGAGAGGGAATGCAGTGATCTTACAGTCTGACATTTATATGCTTCTCCCATTTCTTTTATGCTTTTCTTTGCTTTTGTTGTTTGAGGACTCGTGTTAGAACATTAGGCACCATTTGTGTTGGTTCTCAGTCATTCAGAGTTGGATTTGTACTTCGTTTGATTTTTTAGATTCCTGACTCTTTGAAGAAGGTTCACAGAAAAATTTTGAAACCTCTCGATCGGTTGAAGCGGTTAGGAAACCGTCATCGGTTCACTTTGAATTGATTCTTTAGACGATAGTTTGGAGTCTTGACACGATTAGTGTCGGTTCTCAGTCATTCAAAGTCGGATTTATACTATGTTTATTTTGGATTTCTGACTCTTTGAGGAAGGTTTTTTAAAATTTTGAGAGCCTCTCTCAACCAGCTGAACTTGTTGGGAAACCAAATCATCCGTTTCACTGAATTCAGTTTGCTTGAATAGTAGTTTGGGTCTTGGGCACCGTTTGTATCGGTTCATAGTCATTCGGAGTCGGGTTTGTACTCCATTTGTTTAGTTGGATTCCTGACTCTTTGATGAAGGTTTTGAAAATTTTTGAGAGCCTCTCTCAACCAGCTGGACTGGTTGGGAAACCAGATCATAAGGTTCACTGAATTCAGTTTGCTGGAACAACAGTTTGAGTCTTTTGCACCTTTTGTGTTAGTTCTTAGTCATTCGGAGTTGGTTTTCTACTTGGTTTATTTTTGGATTACTAACTCTTTGAGAAAGGTTCTGAAAAATTTTGAGAGCCTCTCTCAACCGGATGAACTAGTTGAAACAGATCGGCGGTTCTTGAATTCGGTTCTTGGAGCAGCTTGATTTAGGTGCTGGCACCGTTTGTGTCGGTTCTTAGTCATTCAGAGTTGGTTTTCTTCTTGGTTTGTTATTTTGGATTCCTGACACTTTGAGGAAGGTTCTAAAAAATTTTGAGAGCCTCTCTTAACCAGCTGTGCTGGTTGGGAAACCGGATCAGCCGGTTCATTAGGTTCAGTTTGCTGGAACAGTAGTTTGGGTACTTTGTCTTGTTTATGTTAGTTCTCAGTCATTCAAAGTCGGATTGGTACTTGGTTTGTTTTTTTGGATTCCTAACTCTTAGAGGAAGGTTATGATAAATTTTGAGAGCCTCTTAACCAGATGAACTGGTTGGGTAACCGGATTAGGGGGTTCATTAGGTTCAGTTTGCTGGAACAGCAGTTTGGGTACTTTGTCTTGTTTGTGTTAGTTCTCATTCATTCAGAGTCGGATTGGTACTTGGTTTGTTATTTTGGATTCCTGACTCTTAGTGGAAGATTTTGACAGATTTTGAGAGCCTCTCTCAACTGGTTGTACTAGTTGGGAAACCAGATTAGCAGGATCATTAGGTTCAGTTTGCTGGAACGACGGTTTGGGTACTTTGTCTTGTTTGTGTTAGTTCTCAGTCATTCGAAGTCGGATTTGTACTTGGTTTATTTTTTTTGGATTCCTGACTCTCATAGGAAGGTTTTGAAAATTTTTGAGAGTCTTTCTCAACCGGCTAAACTAGTTGGGAAGCAGAGTATCAACTTGAGTTCATTGGGTTCGGTTTCGGGAATGGAAAGTTTTGAGTACTTTGTTTTTGTTTGTGTCGGTTCTTAGTCATTCGGTGTCGGAATTGTACACCGTTTGTATTTTTGTTTCCTTACTCTGTAAGGAATGTTCTAAAAAAATTTTAGAATTGTTCTCAATCGGATTAATAGGTTAGAGCTGAATCGGCTGGTGAATTTTTGGGTTTTGTAAGGGTCGTCCGATTTTAGTTTAATTAGGCTTGGTGACCTTTGTAGTCAGGCAATTCCTACAGATTAGTGTAGAGCTATGTTTAGGGTCTAAATGGGGTTTAGTTCGGAGTTAATGTGGTTCCGATTTTGGATTCTTAGAATCGGGATCTAAGCGGGTCAAGGGTGATTGTTAGCACGATAATCTAGTGTTTTCGTTGAGCGGATTTCTTCGGGATGAATAGATATGGTTGCCGCAAGAGTGAGTAGCATCAATGAGTGGTTGAGATGCCATGTATGGTTTCTCCTGTTCCTTTGGCTTTTGATATCTAATTTTGAGAAATTATTGTGCCAATGTGCGACTAACACCCATGGCTGACTTGGCTAGGGACCTGGTCGCAGCGCCCGTTTGCCGCTTTTGGTTTGGTGTTTTTAAGCATGCTAGATACAGTCAGGTTTAGTCTGATCCGAGTTGTATGTTTAGCCTAGGAGACTATCTGATATGTGATATATGCTCCCACATGCCAATTCAGCGGTAGAATCGAGTTAGAGACTACAGAGGGTGCTACCTCATGTAAATTACCTTCCCGATAGGTAATCTAATCCACGGACCTAGAAATCTAGTTTCGCGAACCGCTTTTCCATATTGGAGTCATTGGGGTTTTGTTCTTATACGGTTTCCTTTATAAAATACAACAAAAAGTAAGTGGCGACTCCAAAGAAAAAGCTGTTCCTCACGGAATGGATTTTCACAAATTAAATCAACCCACATTTTCTTTTCATTTAAAAGTGAGTTCGTAGGCCGGGTGGATCGGGTAAGGTCCACACATTGCGGTACGGCATGTGACACGGCCGGCGAGGTCACAGGTAAACGGCCTAGGTCGAGTGTGCACAGTGCCTCCGGCTTGATTTTGGACTGTGCATTGTTTGATCCTTTGTTTTGTTACTTGTTCATGAACAACATTCCGCAAGATTTTCAAAAAAATAAAAAATAAAAAAATCAAATCAAATAAAATAAAATCAAATGAAATAAAATCTTTCAAAATGAAATTTTCTAAAAATAAATTTTTGTTAAAAATAGTAATGTTGAATTATTGTCTTGCATTACCTGTGAATGCATGGACATAGAGTATGAAATGTTTTCGGTATGTGAATAGTATCTCGGGGCTGTGTTTACGCCTTAGAGATACTGCATTGAATATTAACTTGCCATTTGACATGTGTAGATGGCTAGTCAAGAGAAATGAGGGCATGAGATGTCGTCCACGAAGTCTTCAGTGGGCACCCTTGAGCCGTTTGACCCGGTCGCCGACACAATCGGTAGGGCTTTCTTGAAATTTTGTAGGTATTGCGGCTCTTTGCTATTGCACGGAGTTGGTCTCAATGACTGACTAGGGAGGAGTAGATTACATACTAGGCATCCAAGATATGGGTCTTTGATGCTTGAAGGAAGGAAAATACATCTTCTTCCAACCGGAAAGAAGCGAAGACTTGCTACGGACCTCAAAACAGGCGAGTTATCGGGACCCGAGCAGGGATGGGTATTGGTCGAGGTGGGACCAGATGATGTGTTATTTTACGCACCGACAACGCACAGGCACTTTGGCTGGGTTGCCCACGGAGGTAGAAATCCCAAGGGTATGGGACACCTCAGTCCCAATCATCAGTGAGCCGAGTTAGGGTTACCCGATCGGGGATGGGCGGTGGTGTGCTACCATTGCGGCGACTCGGACGTATGAGGGGTGATTGCCCCAGGAGACGGGGATCTAAGGTTTGGGCCGGCCTGGTCCCGGTCGAGCGGTAGAGACGAGGGAGAGGACAGTTTGTTCCTCCACCCCCTAGTATGGGTCGGGGAACGATGTCGGTTCTAGGGTCTTGGCGCTGACACCTAGTACTTGAAGGTCACATGGGCTAGGGCCGGAGCGTGGGTGGTCGAGCACGGAGATTTGCGGTGAGTTCGGGTCAAGCTGGGCGGATGAGCGTGTTACCATTGCCTTGACTTGGGCATATGAGGCGAAATTGTCCCTAGGAGGCGAAGCCTCGCTGAGTACGGCGACATACGAGATCGGTCGGACGATGCGAGATCACGTTTATACACATTGTTTTCTAATGCATCATGTTCATTAATGCATCTTGTGTGATGGGTTTGGACTTAGAGGTTGAGGCATTTAGAGAATCCAGGTGTGGATGTTCTTTCCTAGGATGTGGGGTGAGAGTTAACATGATAGGTCGAGATTGTGAGTTAAAGATCTCCGAGATTCTGCTCATGGTGGACCCTCGGAGTTGGGGGTGTCCACTGATATGGCATCGTGGCGTTCATGTGCCACGGTAACATCGGCGTCGAGGAGTCGGGTGTGGGTGGCATGGTCATTCACCACTCTTGGTGAGTGTGGGCTAGGTTTGTCTTTGGGACTAGATCCGATGAAGACTCATAGTTCAGTCGGGAAATGAAGAGTAATTAATGTGTTGAAGCGAAACGAGAAGGGGGTAGTTTAATCCCACAAGGTGAAGCTTTGGAGTTAGGGTGAGAGACCGCGGTAGTACCGAAAGGTCGTGTGGGTGTAAGGGCAGGGAGATATCCCGAATTTTTGTGTGGGTGTAAGAGATTCGGGAGACCATCCCGAGATTTCTATGGAGTGTAAAGACAGGGAGGAAATCAAAAAATTTTACGTGTGGGTGTAAGAGACCCGATGGAGAAATGCAGAAATTTACGTATTGGGTGTAAGAGACCAGGAAATCCGAGGAAACTACATTGGGTGTAAGGGCAGGAGCTATCTCGAATTTACGTGGGTGTAGAGACCCATGGAGAAATCCAAAATTTACGTGTGTGTGTGGGTGTAAGAGACCGGGGGAGAAATCACGAATTTCTATGTGGGTGTAAGAGACGGTGGAGAAATACGAACTACGTATTGGGTGTAAAGAGACATGGGGGTATCTTCGAATTTACGTGTGGTTGTCGGAGACCAGGAGTTATAGAAATTTACGTGTGGGTGTAAGGGCCGAGTGGAGATATCGAAATTTTCGTGTGAGTGTAAGAGACACGTGGAATATCGAAATTTATGTGTGGGGTGTAGAGACTTGTGGAGATATCCGAAACGTATTGAATGTAAGGGCTTGCGAGTGTAGGCCGAAAAAGTTATGTTACCCGAGAGAGAAAACCTGCGGTCAAGTTATCAAATGAGACTTAGAGTTGAGTGATAGGAGTCGGGAGTGACTCGAGATGAAAACACACGGTCAAGTTATCACGTAGACTTAGAGTTGAGTGATAGGAGTCGGGAGTGACTCGAGATTTGGATACCCCTTTGGAAATTGAAATTGGTGTTGTTAAGTCGGCAAGAGCTCGGTATATGGATGTCATTCATGACATGGACTAGGTTGACGGTCCATTGGATTGTCAGTGATTGTGACCTTGGGAGGTCGGTTGCACCTGGCCGGGGGGTTGTGTAGGGTTACACATGTTGTGTGGATTATATAGGTGGTAGGGACATGCTCACAGGCATGTGTCTTGGATCATAAATTGGCGGAAGAGCATTTTCCCTTGAGTGGGTCGCCTACAACCGCGAGTTATCGGTAGTATACAGATGACACCATATGAGGCATTATATGGGAGGCTATGCAGATTACCGATATGTTGGACCGAGGTGGGAGAGAGCTCTATCAATGGTCCCGATCTGATTAAAGACACCTCCGAGAAAGTGAGCTCGATACGATAGCGTTTTCTCACGGCTCAGAGCCGGCAGAAGAGTTATGCAGATGTACGACGTCGACCCTTAGAGTTCGAGGTTGGTGATCACGTCTTCTTGAAGGTGATGCCTAGAGAGGAGTGGTCAGGTTCGGTGGCGTGGGAAGCTATCAGCGAGGTTCATTAGGCCTTCGAAATGCTTGAGGGTAGGCCTTTGTGCGTAGGTTGAGCGTTACCGCTGACATGTCGGTGTCCATGAGGTATTTCACGTCTCCATGCTTTGGAAGTATACTCCAGATCCAACCCATGTAATGGATTGGGGAGAGATTGAGATTGACACTAATGGGACTTTCGAGGAGGGACCAGTGTGCATTGTGGATAGTCGGGATCAGGTTTTGCGACATAAGACCGTGAGGCTAGTGAGGGTGCTATGGTATGCGGGTGGGTGGAGGAGTCAGCGTGGGAGGCGAGACACGATGCGGGCCACCTATCCCCTTCTTGTTTAGGGATGAAGGTCACGTGGTTTAGTCGTTTAATGCTTAAATGACTAGTTTACATACGTGGGGTAGTGCACGTTGCATATCATATGTTTGCGTGATTATGCAATTTCGGGGTGCAAATTCCTTTTAGAGGAGAATGTAGGCAGAAAATTCCAATTTTCGGAAAAATGGCAAAACGGTAATTTCGGTCAAAACCCAAAATTTTTCTAGATCTCGGATGATAAAATGGACTTCACCATTGGAATCGTCTCGCAAAATCTAGCTATCACGTCAAATTTCGTCAAATTTCGAGACAGATGGAATTTCACGTTTTTCAAGGCACCAGGTGTTGAGTCTTGTGCAAAAGCGAGTTTGAGAGATGTGATGTGACAAAGTCACTGGCCCATGTGATCTTGTGACACATGTTGCAAGATTAGAATGTGATGGAAGCAGAAGAAACTGTTAATTTTGATGGTAAAAGTCTGAAGAGGGGACATTAGGAATTAAACCAGAAGTTTAACCAGATAGGGCAAAACTTTGAATGATTGTCTTCCTCAAACAAAGGGGATAAAATGTGGGAAGAACAGAAGCGGTAAGCTCTGGTTTCTGTAGAGAAGGTGTGCCTTCACGATTCAGGCAGTGGGTTGTGGGTTCTCGACGGGCAAGTAAAGTTGCTCTACGCGGCGAGGGCTACTCGTGGGCACCGATTTGGTGGAGTTCCGATAACTACAAGAGGTAGGGATCTTTTCCTACTTGTGTTAATCTTTGGCTAAGAGCCATGTAAATGATTAGGAATGTTCTGAGGCTTGTTTTAGCCGTAAATTCGGTCTCAGCTTTTGAACAGTGGAGAAGAACTCTATTGTGTGGTCTTGAAACGATGCCACGGGGTTTCACTGTTCATGTGAATAGTAACATGAATATTTTTGTGTGAATTTTTATGATGTTGAGTGATTCAAAATGAATTGCTTGTGTTTGCTAATTAGTTCATGTGAGCTAATTTTGGTGTTATTGATGTGAATTTAATAACATGATTTGTTTGGATTAATTATGTTAATATATATGCATGTGAATATATTGGCATAAATGTTTTGGGATTGACATCATGCATTCCATATGCACTGTGGCAGCCTAGAACATTAGGTGTGAGTGCATGACATGAAATGAAACAAAAACGAAAATGTTTGTGAAAGGAATTTCGACGAAAGATTTTCGAAAATTGCACAGGAGGGGCGTCGAAGCGGATCGCGGATGAGGCATTATTTCGGAGAGTTATCAAACAATTCGCCTCGGAGGATAGATCTAATATTTTACGAAGCTTCGGTAGTGCGTTTTCAGAACAAAAGCTTTTGTTGTGAAAACTTGATTTTTTACTCGCATATTGGCTTAGGCATGTGTGAAGTCGGAGGACTCGGGACATGGGATTAGTCGTATGAACTTGTTCAGTAGGTTCATGAAATTGCTTGAATGTGATTGTTTTCCATGCATGTGCACTTAGGTGGGGAGTAACCCATGTAGGAAATTATCACTACTGGGCTTTGTTCACCCTGTCGAGGGATCACTATTTCAGGTATAGGGAGTGTGCACGAGGACGGCTCACTAGAGACCGCGTTTAGAAGAAATCCGACTTGTGGCTTTGATATTGTTGTATAACATGTATTAGAAATTGTAAACTTTTAATATATGTTTGTATTAAAATGTTTAACTCTTAGACATATATAGTTTATGTACTTGTGAGTATTGACGCAGGGGCCCAAGTGGCCATTATTTTACTCACATTTGGACCCTATGTGGTCATCAAGGATTATCGGGACAGGTTTCAGACTGCAGAGCCCCCGTACAAAGGAGACTCTCGCCGATTTTCGTGAGTGGTGCTCAAGTTACCCGACATTCACGAAAGATTCCGTGGGTCGACGGTTGTCAACTGACACTCGACTAGCATCACAATTGATCTCTAAAGTAAGTTTTGCAAATATTAAAATTGACTTACAAAACATGTCTAAAGGTCTCCCATTCATATAGACTTTCAAACTTGTATTGATCAAGATCAACACAAAAATTAAAAACCAAAGAATAGATAGGGGAGAAACCAAGATTGATCAAAGATCCTAATTCTTGATTAGTTTGTGGAGTTTGTTTTTCCACCAACAGTTGCAAAAAGAAAAAGAAAAAGATAGAATATGATCAAGTTCACATCAATAATGGTGGCTATACAAGCAACACTACTAAACAATAAATAAATTAATTTGCCGTTAGTTTGATCCATGCTTGCTAAAAACAAGCACAAATGAGGGTCTACTAGCAAATCCATTTCTTTAAATTTGGGATTATAGAGTGAATTAGTGCACTTGAAACCATTTTAAAATTTGTTTTTTCATGTTTTCAACTTGTTATGAATTAGTTTGTTTGAAACAAAGACACAACATTCTTTTCAAGCCAGTAGTACTAAGATCGTGACACCCCATTTCCTCGGGGTCCTTGCCACCACCGGGTCAACCTCGCGGAAAACCTGTGTGTCTCATATCATGAGACCCATACATGAGTAAAAATGACCACATTGGCTTACACATCATACTCACCAAAATATAATCAACTATATAACCATAATTTCAAGAGTTATTACATCACTCTTAATACGAACATATATTAAAATTAAAATATTATAATACATGTTTTACAAAATATATATCAAAGTCACAATCCGACTTTTTTCTTAAAAGCGGCCTCTGAAGTGAGTCGTCCCCAAACACTCCTCGCATTCGAAAGGGGATCCCACAAAGAAAGGAGCAATGCCTAGTAGTGATAATCTCCTACATGGGTTACTCCCCACCTAAGTACAATGCAATGGCAAACACACACATTCCAGTGAATTTATGATTCCTACTCAAATGTCTACATGCCCAATCGCATGTCTCGAGTCCTCACCGAATCCCTCACACATGTTGTTGCAGAAAATCAAGCCTAAACAAAATATTTGTTTTAATTGTGGACAACCCTCTGATATAAATATGTTGGACAATCCTCTGAGGTGAATTTGTTGGGTAACTCTCCGAAACAATTCATGGGCCCCTCTGACATAAATTGTTGGACAATTTTCCCAACACAATTCTTCGGACAACTTTCCGATAAAATTATTATTTTTAATAATTTTATAAAAGAATTCATCGTTTGGACAACCCTCCAATTTTATTTGTCATGCACTCACACCTACCATTCTAGGGCACCCCGGTGCATATGAAATGCATTATGCCATTTCCACACAATTCATGTTAATATATATATATCAAGCATGCATATATTAACAAAAATTAACACACAACAACATGTTATTCATCGTAAGCAATAACACAAAATTGGCTCACATGGGCTAACAAACAAAATCCTTCAGTTCGACTCGACACTGTCCAAATCATCACAAATCACGCTAGCCTAGGACCACCCGGGCAGCAAATTAAACCCACCCGGGCTCGGGTCCGGGAACTCGCCGTAATTTCTAGGGCCTTCATCCCACTGAGGACCGAAACCACTCATTTCGGCCCCAAACACTCCAACCATTAACAAGGTTCTAAATAAGGATTAAACTGGCAGAGAAAAACCCCTACCCCTGAGTCAAGCCGAACTCCACAAAACCCAAGGCCCACGCATAGATCTTGCAATGGGAGCAACTGGCTCTCGCTCGCCTGTGGATCTCGACTCCGGCTTGAGCAATCGGGCAAATTTTAGAGAGAAGGTGGAGCCTCTCTCTCTAAAATCCCTTCCTTTCTCTCTCTTTCCTTTTCTCTCTCTATTTTTCCCTATCTTTTTCCCCACTCCAACGGTTTGGTCAAGTTGGTCAAGTGGGAGAGTACTCCTCTTGCCACATGTCAGCCTACTATTGGCTCATTTGGATTACATCCCATCCCTTATCCATAATAGTGGATTTCCATCCACTTAGGAGATTCCACATATCCACGTGGGCCCCACTTGGCTCTCCTGGTTTGACTAATTCTGCACATGACACGTGGCACCTCTTGAGCCACTCAAACTGTGCCAAGTGTCCTGCACTACCCTCGTTGCCTCGAAAAACGTGAAATTCCAACTGTCTTGAAATTCGATGAAATTCGATGTGGTAGCTAGATTTCGCGAGAGGATTCTAACGGTGAAGTCCGTTTCGTCATCCGAGATCTAGAAAATCCAAATTTTCTACCGAAATTACCATTTTACCTTTTTTCAGAAAATTAGAATTTTCTCAGGTTTTACAAGTACACTATTAGGGAATTAACCATTTGAATAGTTGAAGAGGAGTTAATGGTCTTAAAGGTTGATAATCAAAGACCATTTTCATGGTGAAAAAACAAGGTTAAGAGTTGTGATGCCCCAAAACCCGAGGGTCAGTATACTTAGATACCATGCTGTGACACTCCAAAATCCGGGGGTCCGGCTGACAACTCGTAAACCCACGAAATATTCGTTGTTTCCTTTCTGTATATTTTTCTTACAAATATACAAATTCTTATAATATTTTACAAGAGTTTGATGTACAACTCCTTTACACTTTCACATGCCAAAATATATTAAAACTAGATTATTCTAATATATTTTACAAAAATACTTCTCAAGGCCACAACCCGGCCTTCTTCATACTCACAGCCTTGAAGGAGCACCGTCTTCTCGTGTACCTAAAAGGGTGGTCCCACGACGGGGTGATCAAAGCCCAGTAGATATATCTCCTACCAAGGCTACTCCCCACTTAAGAGCAACATGCAATGCCAATACATACAATCCCAATCACACGTATCTGCACCCATACCTGCCGCAATTCGAATGTCTACATGTCATGAATGGCATGCCCTCATGATTCAAACTCAGTCCTCACCGACCACACACCTACATATGCCAAGTTTGAAAAACCGTTAAGGACGTCCCGCCCCTAACATTTTTTCCAAAACAAAAGCTTTTTGTTTTGAAATTCTAGACACATTAGATACCCCCAATGCCTACTTATTTCCTTACCAAGTACTGCGGTGTTACGATTTCATACACGGATTGGTTCTTACCGCAGAACGCCGCACTCCTATACAACATTTTTTACGGGCTTTCATCAACTCTTTCATGTCTAAACCATATACCAAGTTTTTCACCTGAGGGGTGTCTATCCCTACTTTCTTCACTCATTTACACATCGCATTTTCTATGCCATGTGCAATCTGAGCCTTAATTGATCGCTCGTCTCCATTTTACTGAGCTCACCATCGAACGCCAAACACAGTGTTGATTAACCATGTCTTCACGACATACATCGAACACCAACACAATGTTGATTTACCATGTCCTCACGACATACATCGAACACTAAACATAGTGTCCATTTACCATGATCGAACACCAAACATAGTGTCGACCCCAACCATGCACTCACACCCGACTCGATGTGATGTCCCGTGCATAAATGCAATGCAAATGTCATTGCATGTCATTTCATGCTTACATGTACGCTATGTGTCACATGCAACATGTCTTTTACACCACATGTCAAGTGTCATGGATAAATTATATTTAATACATATAATTATTTCCATTTTTATCACATATATATCACATAATTTCACATATTTAGCATGTTATTCAATTTACAGTAATAACACACATTAGCCATTCTCGGCCATAAATTCGGCCATGCTTGGCCTCAAAAATAATCTAGACTTAGACCAGAAAGTCTAGCTTTTATCAATACCACACAAAAATCCAACATGCGCTCCCCCCGCTCGTGCCATACGCTGTACCCCCAAGCACTATATAAACCTAGCTCAAAACGTAAGTTCTAAAACCGTAATCCAACCATTCCTCAACTGTCCGTGACCCAGCCTAATGTTCAGCCCATGGATTGTCTAATAACTTCATCTTATTAAATTCTAGACTCAACAAGCTTTCCGTAGAGTCTAAGAACGCGTGAATAAGATTTTGGATGAGAAAGTTATGGTCGTCCGAAGTTGATGTAACCGATTCGCAAGGGTGTGCGGAACTTTGGGCACACCCCCATTTGCCATTTTGCTTGAGATTTCGCTTCTCGTAACACAAGATTCTGCCTCTGACAAATTTCCTAAACCTTAGAACCGGGTCTTTGACCGGCTTTCACAACAACAACCAAAACTAAACCACACACATCTTAAATTTACTCAAATTTGTGGGTGAAACAAAGAAGATTATGTGGCTGATTAGTGCCCAAAAAGTGCTATTTTGAACCCTATTTATTATAGGTTTTGAGTGCTTTTTGTGTACTAATCATTGTAATTAACCCGATTTACACATTAAGGTCCCTACTATTCTACTAATCACATTTTGTGGCTAATTTTGAAAAATTTTGTAGGAATTGGAAGCCAAATCGTCGTGTCAATCCAATCATAACAAAGTCGGGTTAATTTCCATCAATTTCATGGTTTTCATCAATTTCAAAGAAGTCGAGAATGAAGAACATCAAAGCAAGAAGAAATGGAATAGTGCAACATGAATAGTAGAAGCAGGATAATGGAACAAGGATAACAAAGGGTCACTAAAAATTCGCTACGCAATCTTCGTTATATAGCTTAAAATTTCTCTATATATCGAAATTTTCGCTATATAGAGAAATTTCTCTATGTAGCGAAAATTTTGTTTATAGCGAAATTCTCTGCTCTTGCTGTTGTGTATAAACGACCTTGTGTGATTAGTGCCCAAAAAGTGCTATTTTGAACCCTATTTATTATAGGTTTTAAGTACTTTTTGTGTACTAATCATTGTAATTAACCCGATTTACACATTAAGGTCCCTGCTATTCTACTGATCGCATTTTGTGGCTAATTTTTTTGTTTTTACAGGAATTGGAAGCCAAATTGTCATGTCAATCCAATCATAACAAAGTCATCGATTTCCATCAATTTACATGGTTTTTATCAATTTCCTAGTCGAATGAAGAACATCAAAGCAAGAAGAAAATGGAATAGTGCAAAGATGAATAGTGCAATAGGAGCACGGAACAAATATTACAAAATTCTCGTACGTTGAATTTTCTATATAGCTTAGCCTATTATGTAAATGAAAATTTGTTTATAGCTTAAATTTTCCGCTCTGTCGCTTTGGGTGTATAAACGACCCCGCTTTTGGTTAATTTCATTTACCCTTGTAATAACTTTTGTTTTGGCTTGTTTTGTAATTTCGTCTCCGAGCACTATATAAGCTCGCCTGCCTCAAGATCAATCACTTATGTAATAAATTTTTGGGGAGAAGCTTTTAGCTTTCCCGTTTTTTTTCTCTGCTGCTCCCTTTTCTTTCATTTTCTTTTCTATTTTTTGGGCTGCCAAACACCCTCCAAGGATGACAACTCGGAGGATGAGCGGCTAAAACCCTTCCTCCTTGAAGCTATAGGCTGCAGGGTGTAGGATCTGGAGGCTACTGAGGTCCCCTGTTCTTCACGCAGGTATCCACTGTCGTCACTGTGTTCCCTTTCTAACTGTAGGTTTTTATCCCTTCGAATCTCCTTGAATGGCTATTATTTGGTAAGCTTTTAGGGTTTAGTGGATGCTTATTGTTAGATCCACTGAGATTCATTAGTTACCCTCTATGACCCATTGAAAGGGGAGTCCAGGAGACTTATTCTTCACCGGCTTGCGTGACCACGACGGCCAATAGATGCCATTTTTCAAAAGGATAAATATTTTGGGTTAGGTTTTATAGTTAAATGAAGATCTGGTTCGGGAGATGACTATATGTCATCCTCCCAACGCGAGGAAATGAACCCAAGGACCCCTCAGTTGCCCTAGAATTCTAAGCCCAATATCCTGATACTTCAAGGAGACATCTTTTATTATTTTTCTTATTTCACTTCAATTTATTTCCAGTTTTCACCATCAAAACCCCCACTGTTTTTAGCAAATCCCATAATCCAAATCAAATTCACCAATTTTAATATCACTGTAAGTCATTTGTATAAGAAAACCCATCCCTGTGTTCGATCCTATAGCCGTTATACTGCAGTAGTTACGCTACGGCAATAGGAGTAATTTAGGTATAAATTTTGTTGATCCGAAACCCTATTGTGGCACAAATCAAATGGCGTCGTTGCCAGGGATGGTGCTTAAGTGCATTTGACGAGCTAGGAACACTCTGCGGATCCTCATCACAAGTTTTGTGAATTTTCTTATCCTTTACTCCGCTATTTTTTAGTTCATTTGACTCGTAAAGTTGCCGCAGGATTGCTCAGGTTGCCCTGCTCTTGCCGCAGGAGTGCATTTTGTCAATTGTGGTCCAATGGAACACCTGTAGGGAAAGCAACACTGTCAATACCCAATGGAGAGAAATCCCGATGCATACATTTCCATGAGGGACTATAGAAATCCTCCATGGACGCAAAGGCACCCTCCTACATGGTGCTCCACGTATGCACTCCCTCCACACATCCACACCAACCTTCCAATGGAAGAAGCCATACTAAACCTCACCAAGCTAGTGGGTAACTTTGTGGAAGCGCAGAAGACAATCAATGCTCAATTATGTCAGAAAATTGACACTATGGAAAACAATGTAAACAAGAGAATTGATGGACTTCAAAGTGAAATGGAGCATAAATTTGACAACCTGCAGTACTCCATTTCAAAGCTCACCATTCAGCATGGTCATCAAGAGGAGGAGAACCTAGAGGGAGAGTGGCTGACTGACCAGGAGGAATTGATGCAGGAACCAGTGGAAGCTCCTGAGGAATTGCCAACAGGGGAAGCAGGGGAGGTGTATGAAAAAGAAGCAAATGGAAGAGCCCTTAAGAACCTATCCTCAACCAATCCCTATGAATTTGAATCCTAAGTACACCGCCCCAACCCCAAACAGCCCACCGCAGGTTACCGCCCACACCGCAAAGAAACCTGCCAAAACCCGGCAAAGACCTGCTCCCAAAGCTCATGCCGCCCATCACCGCTTGTACAAAATATCGTAGTTAGTGGCCACCGTTGGGAGCTTCGCCACTACATCAAAGACACAGCAAATACCACATCAGATGGCAATGCTGGATGGTTCCTGTGTTTGGTTCTGATTGGGAGCACCGTAACCCCTAAGATTTCTAAGTCTGGGCTGGTTCCAAAGAGAGCCTCCAAAGGCTTAAAGAATTTCAGTTTAGGGAGCTTAGTCTCCCCACTTTTGTTTTAATTTTTCTTGTTTTATTTCGTTTTATTTTATTTTATTTGGATTTCTATAATTTTTCTTCTTAGATTTTCTCTAAATTTTAAATTAATCTTTGTTCTAGTTTGTTTTTCACTTTTCTGCAATTTTTCTTAATTTTTCTTATTAATTTCAGCCAGTGAAAATTTCTAAGGTAAGACTGTAAAGCAGGAGCAAGCAAAGGATATCAGGACAATTTCGCTTATTATAGCTTAAAAAATTCTAATGGTTACGTAAATTTTCACAATTATATGAAGTAGCAATTTCAAGCATAACCGAAATTTCACTATGTAGCAAAATTGTTGTACGAAAGGCTCCTCAAAAGTTTGAATAGTGAAGTAAAAAAAAAAAAATATTTGTTTTTATTATTATTATTATTTTATTTTATTTTATCAAAAAAAAAATTTTTGTCTCTCAAAAAAAAATTATTATTATTATTTTTATTTATTTATTAATTATTTTATTTTATTTATTAAAAAAAAATTGCAATAATAGCGAAATTTTCGCTGATTGAAAATTTCGTTACTCTCCTCGTTTTTTGCCTCTTTTATTTTGCTTCGCCATAACTTTTATCCGAAGTCCGTTTAGGTGTTTTTGGTACCGTTGGAGAGATTAGAGAGTGTAGAATCCAAGTATAGCCAGAAAAAACACTTTTGAAATTATTATGAAGGTGTAATTTTCAAAATTCTCAAACTGGTCACTTTTTTCCTCTCTTTTCTTCTTCTAACTTGTTTATTTGAAGCCCAAACGGAGTGAATAAGGTGTCGATGGAAAGCTTGCGAAGTCTCCTATCCAACAACGATCACATCTCATCAGTGAGGGCACACTCTTCCCTAATCCTCTAATCCGAGCCCCATCATGACAATGAGACATTCGTCGAGGGAGAGTTAGCGAAGGAAGTGGTTTTTTCATTTATGTTTTTGTTACTATTTTGCGCAAGCCCATTTTGTGATGTTCAGTGGCTTGCTGGTTTTCCTTTCGTAGTCGTTATACTATACAGCCTTATTTTTTTCAAAACTCCGCACCCATTTTTTTTTTTTTTGTGGTTTTCGTTTAACCTCGTGGTTTGAAAATTGAAACATTGTCCAATTCTGTTGATGTTAGATTGGTTCCATGCCTAGCTGAAAGTGGATGGTTATTGAACTCTTTGTTGCTTTCGACCATTTTTCTTCCACCTTTAGCTAACCACATACTCGAGTACATTAGGGTTTCAATGGATAGGTTGAAAAACCGCCTAGCCTAAGCCTGCAATAGCTCTTACTCCTAGTTTCGTTGACTACCTTTAATAGGTTAAGGACGCCTATGAAAAGAAGGCCAATGTGTCTTCTAAAATAAAAAGAAGTGAAAAAGAAAAAGAAAAAGAAGAAAATTGCAACGCTGGCTCAAACCCGAGCACCTGGCCCGAGGGGTTTACGGCAAAGCCTTGTGCCCTAAGTGTCTCTAAGCCACCGGGTCAGATCCACCGACTTAGTGCTCGCTACACGTGGATGGGGTAGAGTTTAGCGAGTTGTAGGTGCCGAGTTTCGAAATCATTCAAGTCCTGGTGAAACCTCAAGAGTTTTTGGTCGAAAGATCCTACGACTTGGTGCCATAAGCCTTAATCGTCAGAGTCATCGGTGATCCTCGCTATAATGGACTTTAATGAGGTCGACCGTGTGGAACAGACCTACAACACACAAAGAGAGCTGTGGAATAAGAGTGGGTCCCGATCTATTTGGGCCAAGTAGATGCTTGGTCAGGGCAAGTAGCCTAGTCGTGAGAGGCTGGGCAGCTTTATCACTGAGAGCCGATCAAACAAACACTTAGATTTTCGTGGAAGTTCCCTGGTTGAGTCATCGAGAAGGAAACTCTTTTATACTCAATTTTGTATGGTATCTATTCTCTCAAGATAGTTATCGACAAGGCTTTGATGATTCTACTTGTGGTTAGGCATTACTCATTCACAACCTTTTGAAATATAATAATTCTTTGTGGAACATAATTTTGATTTTGTTTTATATGCTCTCTTTTTCTTCATTGCTAAGGGACTAGCAATGTAGGTCGGGGGTGTGATTAGTGCCAAAAAAGTGCTATTTTGAACCCTATTTATTACATGTTTTGAGTGCTTTTTGTGTACTAATCATTGTAATTAACCCGATTTACACATTAAGGTCCCTGTTATTCTACTGATCGCATTTTGTGGCTAATTTTGTAGTTTTTGCAGGAATTGGAAGCCAAATCGTCGTGTCAATCCAATCATAACAAAGTCGGGTTGATTTCCATCAATTTCATAGGGTTTTCTATCAATTTCAGCGAGCTGGGAATGAAGAACATCAAAGCAAGAGGAAATGGAATAGTGCAGCGTGAATAGTAGCAACAGTTTGCAATGGAACAGTGATGAACAGTGCTGAAGCAAAATTTCACTCACGTTGGAATTTTTTTGTTATATAGTTTAAATTTTCGCTTATATAGCTTAATTCGCTATATAGCTAAATTTCGCTACAAGAATGAAATTTTGCTTATATAATAATTCTTCCGCTTCTTGCCGTTTGTGTATAAACTACCCTGTTTTGGTTAATTTCATTTCTACCCTGGTAATAGCTTTTGTTTTGGTTTGTTTTGTAATTTCCCTTGCTCTAAGTACTATATAAGCTTAGTCATGTTCTTGTAAGATCAATCACTTCGCAATACCCTGGGAGAAGCCACTTCTCCCGCTTTTTTTTTCTCTACTCGCCTCCCTTTCTTCATTTTCTTTTCTATTTTCTGGGTTGCCAAACACCCTCCGAGGATGACAACTCGAGGATGAGTGGCTAAAACCCTTCCTCCTTGAAGCATGTCAAGCAAGTAAGGATATGGAGGCTACCTGAGGTCCCCCGTTTCACGCAGTATCCACCGTCGTCATTGTGTTCCCTAATCAGGTTTTTATCCCTTCGAATCTCCTTGAATGGCTATTATTTGGTAAGTTTTTAGGGTTATGAGGCTTATTGTTAGATCCACTGAGATTCAGCATAATTTCTATGGCCCGTTGGAAAGGAGTCCAGACTTATTCTTCATCACGGTGACTAATTACGGCCAATACATGCCATTTTTCAAAAGGATAAATATTTTGGGTTAGGTTTTATAGCTAAATGAAGATCCGGTTCAGGAGATGACTATATGTCATTCTCCCAACGCGAGAAAATGAACCCGAGGACCCCTTAGTTGCCCTAGAATCCTAAGCCCAGTATCTTGATACTTCAAGGAGACATATTTTATTATTTTTCTTATTTCACTTCAGTTTATTTCCAGTTTTCACCATCAAAACCCCCATTGTTTTTAGTAAATCCCATAATCCAAACCAAATTCACCAATTTTAATATCACTGTAAGTCATTTGTACGAAGAAAACCCATCCCTGTGTTCGATCCTATAGCTCTATATCGTAGTTACGCTACTAAGAAGCAGAGTAATTTAGGCATAAATTTTGTTGATTCAAACCCTATCGTGGCACGAATCGCTGGCCTCGCCCATGCACTTTGCTTGTTGCCTCTACGCAGCCCTGAAACCTGCCACGTGGCAGCCAGTGCCCTACCACTCCAAGGCCACGTGGTCACCGACTCGATTATGCAATTTTTTTCGAAAAACGTGAAATTCCAACAGTCTTAGAATTCGACGAAATTCAACTAGGGTGCTAGATTTGGCGAGACGATTCCAACGATGCAATCTGTTTCGTCATCCGAGATCTAGAAAAATCCTAGCTTTTCCTCCAGTATTATTCCGGTAAATTACCGTTTTACCCTTTTTTTGAAAAATTTAAATTTAAAATTTTCACGGGTTTTACACTCTCCCCTTCTTAAAAGAATTTCGTTTCGAAATTACCAGTGGTAATCATATACCAATTCTATCCTGTGTGTAAGTAATAACTCTCATTCGATCACAATATATGATGACCTAGTGTGCCATCAATTAGTCCATCCTGAGGATGACATCAACCTCGAACCTAATTCATGATCCTTCTGTCCACCATGATTAAAGGCCCAAAGATCTCTAACTCACAATTCCGATGTATCCAATCAACCCTTACCCTAGTTCCTAGGGGAGAATTCCTAAACAATGACTTTTTCAGATGTCTCAACCTTCAAGTTCAAATCTATCACACAAGATGCAACAATAATGAATATGATGCATCTGAATTTAAACACTACTCTAGTCAACAAGTGCAAGAGTAGAACAAGATCTCGCATATTCGGGCCGTATCTACACGCACTTATGGTACAATCCACATACACACGCCCCCGGGTCCCCAAAAGTCTCACTTCATGAGTCCGTCCCCGACCTCGATCCATACTCCGTCCCTCCGAATTCGTCCTCGTGCCGCCAAGGTGCCATGTAGCACTCTGCGACTGAAATTGGTTCCTCTGACCCATACCGGGGTGAGAAGGAACAAACCGTGACGCAGGCTCGTCTAATCGATGCCTGGGACTCACGATGTCCCATATCCTCGGGATTTCCCCGCCTTGTGGCAATCTCGTCCCGTGTCCAGCCGGTGATAAGAAACATATAACCCGGCCGCCGACCGGGATCCTCGGTCTCTTAACCTCGCCCCGATAGCCACGACCCCGCATTGAATGTCCCTCGTGAACATAAGTCCTCCGCTTCTTTCCCGAGCTAGGCTAAGAGTGACTCTACTTCCTTTCTTAATAGCACCCACATCTCTGGAGCAAGCCGCATCATCAATCTCTATCTCTATAGTTATAACTATGCTGACCATAAAGTCCATATCCTACAAGAGAAGTCCCACAATCTTGCCCCGAATGGACAACTTCAGACCATCCTCAAATTTCCTGACCTTAGCCATATGTGTGGCCACATAATCATCCCTGAAACGTGCTAACTCTGTGAACTTAGATACGTATTCGAGTATTGTCATGGATCCCTATCTCAACCCAAGAAACTCCCGAGCCTTGGCATGCCTAGCCGATGCAGGGAAAAACTTGCTCATAGAGAGCTCTCAAAAATCTCCCCATGTCATTGCCTCCAAATTTCTGGAGGTCTTTACCCAGTCCTACCACACTTGGGACTCACCCTCTAGCTGGAATACTCCTAGTTGGATTTGTGTCACATTGGAGGTAATCTCCATAGCCTCTAAAACTCTCTCTACCTGCCGGAACCAATGGTCCACCGCCAGGTCCCTCTACTTTCTGAGCATTAGGAGGATGATCTGGCTATAAACCTGCAGGTCACTCGACCCTCACGACCGCTCTTTGCACTAGTGTGCAAAGGTGGTAAATCTGATGCCATCGCCTCCACAAATGCTGTTGATCAAAGCGAAGGTGGTCGACCCTCTTGCCACAGTGGACGGCACTCGTCCGTGCCCTGAGCTTGCCATCTACCACCAATTAAGATAGCAATTTGAGATTCTCTCTTTTCATTTATCACGGTGGTGCATGTCAAACACTAATAAATAGTATTCCTCGTAATCATGCTTATTCGTTTTCCAAACCCTTAAGGTTATGTTTGTAACCTATTGTTCTTGATTTCTACATATAAATTGGAACATATTAGAGCAGCAAAAAAGCAATCAATGTACACAATTGTCATGTTCTACACCCATGCCCACTAATCCTAGGTATTTGTATACCTAACTCTCGATACTCAGCTATGACAAGCCAATAACCGAAACCACTGGTGGATACCCCCACCCGAGCTCCTAGGTAATCGTTAACTTAAGCTTTGATACCAAGCTGTAACGCCTTAGAAAAACCGGGGGTCCGTATACTTAGATACCATGGTGTGACACTCCAAAATCCGGGGGTCCGGCTGACAACTCGTTAACCCGCGGAATATTCATGGTTGCCTTTGTGTATATTTTTTTTTACAAATATACAAATTCTTATAATATTTTACAGGTTGATGTCTGACTCATTTACACTTTTACATGCCAAATATATTAAAACTAGGTGTCTCAATATATTTCACAAATATACTTCTCAAGGCCACAACCCGGCCTTCTTTGTACTCACAGCCTCGAAGGAGCGTCGTCTTCTCGTGTACTTGAGAGGGGGGTCCCACAACAAGGTGAGCAAAGCCCAGTACATATATCTACCAAAGGCTACTCCCGCTAAGAAGACCGGCTACGTCTACATGTCATGTACCTATGCAATCCTAATACATACAATCTCAATCACACACATTCAAGTACCTATACTCTGTTGTACTTGAATGTCTACATGTCATGAATGAAGTATGCCCCTCATGACTCAAATCCTGAGTCCTCACTGACTCCCTCACACTTGCATATGACAAGTGTGAAAAACCATCAAGGACGTCCAACCCCTGACCTTTTTTCCAAAACAAAAGCTTTTTGTTTTGAAATTCTAGACACATTGGATACCCTCAATGCCTACTTATTTCCTTACCAAGTACTTTGTGTTATGCCTTTGTGGGCCCGCAGTTCCGGAGTTCTCAGTATTAGGGCGCCTCACGCAGCCTATCTAACATTTTTATGGGCTTTCGGCAGTTTCATGTCTAAACTATATACTAGGTTTTTCACACTGAGGAGTGTCTATTCTACTTGCTTTACCCATTTACACACGTAGTTTTTCATGCCATGCAACCGTGAGCCTCAATTTGGATGTTATCCTATTTTCACCCAAGCTCACCGCTGAAACACCAGACAGTCATCGATTAACCATGTCTTCCACGACATACATCGAACACCAACACAGTGTCGATTTACCATGTCCTCTCGACATACATCGAACACTAAACACGGTGTCGATTTACCAGGGTCGAACACCAAACACAGTGTTGACCCCCAACCATGCATTCACACCTGACTCGACGTGATGTCCCGTGCATAAATGCAATGCAAATGTCATTGCATGCCATTTCATGCCTACATGTACGCTACGATGTCACATGCAACATATCTTTTACACTACATGTCAAATGTCATGGATGATATATTTAATACATATAATTATTTCATTTATATCACCACCACGTATCACATAATTTCATCACGTTCAACATATTTATTCAATTTACGGCAATAACACACATTATACATTTTCGTATAAATCCAGATAATGCTTAGCCTCAAAAATAACTGGAGCTTAGTCGGAAAGTCAACTTTTATCAATACCACACAAAACATCCACCACGCAATTCCATGCTCAGGCCATCGCGAGCATTTGAGATACAAAGCTAGGTTCAGCGAAGTTAGGAAACTAGAAACGAACCATTCCTCAATTGCCTGTGACCCAGCCCAATGTTCAGCCCATAGTTTGGCTGAGCACTTCATCTTATTAAATTCTAGATTCAACAAGCTTTTCATAGAGTCAAAGAATGTGCAAATCGGAGTTCGGACGAGAAAGTTATGGTCGTCGGGTTGACCTGGCGGTCGCGGTGTGCGAGAACTTTGGGCACACCCTCGTTTCCATTTTTCGGGTTTTACGTCCCGAACACGGTGCTTGGTCTCGGACAGTCCAAAACCTGTGAGCCGGTCTTTGACCATCACCTGACAACAACAAACCACATCTTAAATTCGCCCTGAAATGGGGTGAAACCGTTAGGCCATTACGTGGCCCCTAGCTATAAAATAACCGGAGTAGGAGGAAACCTACCTCTCGTAGAGCAATTTCTGGTCCTTTGTCATTCGGTTCTGCTCCCTACACGATGTTGGTTCCGATTCCCTTCCTCCTTTCCTTTCTTCCTTCTTTCCTCTCTATTTTCTTCTTCCTTCCTTCCTTTTCTTTCCTTCTTTTCTCTCATTCCTTTCCCTTTCCTTCTTGCTGCACTTCCATGCACCTCCTCTCCCATTTTTTTTTTCCGTTTGGCTTTTCTCCCCTTTCTCTTCATATATAGTATATTTTATTTTATTATTATTTTTATTAGTTTGAATCGTTGGGGGGTGAGGTCCCCCCCCCTTCCCCATGCAGCTTTGCTGACTTCATGCAGCCTGGTAGCCTGTCACGTGGTGCCCTACCACCTGGTGCCACGTGGTCACTCGTACCCCGATTATGTAATTTTTTTTAAAAACGTGAAATTCCGACAATCTTGAAATTTGACTAGGATGCTAGATTTCGCAAGACGATTCCAACGGTGCAATCCGTTTCATCATCAGATATCTAAGAAAATCCCAGCTTTTCCTCAGAGATTATTCCGGCAAATTACTGTTTTACCCTTTTTCTGAAAAATTTAAATTTAAAATTTTAACGGGTTTTACAAGAGTGGGATTGATATCTTGAACTCATGAAATGATGTCCATCCAAGTTTTCATATTTTTATATGAGAATTCAATAATACATTCGGATCCCTCTGGATTCTCTCCTAGATTACACTCTCTTAACACCAACCTAAAATTTATTAGTAGTCCAGCAAGTCGTCTTCTTGAACACTCTGATACGTGTGAAATGAGAATCTCATTCATTTTCTCCTTTACCAGGAATCATTTTTATGAATTTTATTTAGTATACTTATTAAGAATTAGGTTAGTTATCAAGGATTTAGAAGTCATTTTGAAAGTAGAATAGTGGGACTATGTTTGGTTGCCAAATGGTTTGAGGGAAAATGAAAGAAGAAGATGGAAGAAATCTTCTTCAATTGGAAAGTGTTAAGGAAAATGACTTTATTATATTTCACTATCTAATAAAAAAACAAAACTTATGTATAAAAAAATACTAAGAAACTTACATATTTTAAAATTACTTTATATTTATATTAATTAATTTAAATAATCAAAATAAGTTTGAAGAATAAAAAAGTAATAATAATAATAATAATAAGAATACTAATAATTATAGTAATATGTCATATTTGACTCTATTTTTATTTTATTTTTTCATTTTTCTAGTTTCCTCTCTATTTTCCATTCCCTTGATTTTCTCAATTTTTAGAAAACAAACTTAATATTAAAAGAGCAAAAGAAGAAAATAAAAATGAGATGAATCCCATATTATTTTATTTGTAACTTCGACATATTTTATTCATTTTAATGCATCAATTTAAAATTTAAATCGTTTGGAATATGTATGTATCTAAATAGTTTTATTATGTTGATTTTTCTTTTCATTTGACAAATAAACATAAAGAAATAATTTTCTTACAATTTTTCCTTTATGGATATAAACAATCTAAGAACTCTACATAAGAACATAACATTAATAATGATATGTTGTTGCTTGTTGTGGCCTGAAAAATCAAATAGTTTATAATTAGATAAATGAGAAATTTATAGGAAGGGAAATTGTAGGATGCTAGTTGGTGATTTTGCTAAATTTCATAGTGGAATAAAGACATGATTACTTTTAAAAAATTTAATAACAATTTGTGAATAGTTAACACTTACCCATATGAACCGAAGCAAATCATCTATTGGTAATAGCGTTGCTTGTCAACCAACATTGATACCAAAGTGGGCGGGAAAGTTTCAATTGACATCTAAACAAATGAAAAAGAAAACAATATGAAATTTTTTTCTTCAATTAATAGGATAGCCTATTTGGAACATTAGTAAAGGAATAAGATAGAAAGATGCGTATTTCTCATTCATACTAAGTTAGGAATATTAGGAGTATAAATAATAATGAGAAAGAAACATTCATTATTGTGAAATCAAAATGAACATTTGCAAGAATTTTGATTCTTTTCTTTCCTATAGTTTTGTAATTCACTTCATCTCTCATTTTTAGATGATTTAGATTTCTGCATCTTAATAGGAATTTGATAATTGAAAATTATTCAATTACAAAAGAAAGTTGCTTAGTGTGAATGATCATCATGCGTAAAGTGGATTTAAGGCATGACAATCCTTAGGGTTTACAAGTGAATTGTTATATATTAACTAATTTAATTTTTTTTTTTAAATATTGGATTGGGTGTGCTTCGCGGAGAATTGGAAATTGGCCAAATGGCTTAATTATATCTAGATTGTTATTATAATTTCAATTACAGTTCCAGTTGCTCAAAGTTGTTTTTGCTTGTTAATATTAATTGTAATTATATAATAAAAATGAACTTTGAATGATGAGGATATAAACCGTGACTCAAAAAATAAGTGGATAACCATTAAGATAGTCAATTGTTTAAAACATTAAGTTAAACATCTATTTTCTCATTCTTGGCATTTTATGTATAATAGTACAAAAATTTAAACAAATATAAACATTCATATCTAGCATAATTTAAATAATAATAATTATTATTACTTAAAAAATAAAACACATAGATATAACTAACTAAACTAAATATTATAATTCTTTTCTTCTTAAATATATTTTTATTATTTATATATAATAGATTTTTATTCAATAGCAATTAATATAGTAGTATATTTATATTTATTTTATAATTTTTACATATCAAATATAAAAAATCAAATACTATTAAAAATGATAATTAATTAATATCTATTGTATATTTCATTTAATTAATTTAATTTAAATAAAATATAAACTATATATTTTTGACATCACTATTTGTCTAATGATTTGATTGATGAACTATAGACCAATAACCGTAAACGAATAACTTTTCTGATTAATATTGAGTTCAATTTCAAAGCATTGAGATTCCCATCATCCGACATTAGTATTATTTGGTTGTCTTAGACATTTTGTTTCATATGATAGGTTTACAATATTTACAGTTGCTTGCATTGAATATACTAATGTAGAGCAATGCTATATTAGCTCTACTCATGACACCACCATTTATGACCTTATTTAATTGAGGATGATACCGAGTCCCAAGCCAACACATTTTAGTGGGGTTCAACTTCGGATACAAACTATAAGTGTGCATTTTTTTGGTGCTCATGACCACCACCTAATATGTTAACATTTAGTCTCAATTATATTTACAACTACAGTAATAAGATATAGTTACACTCCCTTTGGTCACTCCTAGCGGTGATTGCTTTGGTGTGTGGTCCTTTGTTACAATGAGACCATTTATAATTTAAAGTTGATATTTATATTCCAATAATAGTTTACTTTTGACCATTTATTTAACTTTTGAAAGAATTAGTTTTAGTTATAGCTTGTTAGAGTATACATGCTAATGATTCTTGCAAAAACTCTTAAAGTTATAGTATTTTTTTTTTTCAAAATTAGACATCATTAAAGAAAAAACATTTATTGTGTCATCTCCAATCACTTGCCTAATGGCCTAGTCAATTTGATGTATAAAATAAGTCATCTAGCTGAAACATAATTAAAACATTATTTTCTAAAGTTTATTAAACTAAGAGTATTAAATATTTGTTTGGGTTGGATTAGTCACAAAATCAAACTATTAGTGATTGGATCAAGTAAAAAGCGAATGATTAAATTTATATCTATTTAGGCATTAGATCGGCCTTGTATATACCCTTTTTCATCCATTATATCCTTAATAATGATATGATAAGCTTATAATATTTCTAATGTTCATATCAAATCTGATCGCTAAAGTAAGTTCTGTAAATATTAAAATCAACCTACAAAACACGTTCGAATATCACCCATTCATATAAACTTTCGAATTTGTATTAATCCAAGATCAACACAAAATTTTAAAACAAAGAAAAGATGGGGGAGAAACAAAGATTGATGAAAGATCTCAATTTTTAGGGAGTTTGTTTTGCCCCCAGCAACTGCAACAACAAAAATAAAATGTTAGAATATGATCAAGTTCACATCAATAATGGCTTCCATACCACCAACACTACCGAAAATCAAATTAATTTACGGTTAGTTTGATTCATGCTTGCTAAAAACAAGCGCAAACGAGGGTCTATTGACAAACCCATTTCTTCAAACTTGGGATAGTAGAGTTAATTCGTTCACCTCAAACTATTTTAAGATTTTTTTTTCATGATTTGAACTTGTTATGAATTATTTTGTTTGAAACAAAGACACAGCATACCTCCAGGCTTGAGTAGTACTAGTACGAGTATATTCCTGACTTCAGCTTTCAAGGCATTGAGCAAAGTAGTTGAATAGCTGAAGAGGAGTAAATGATCTTAGAGGTTGATACTCAAATACGTACCTTATTCATGGTGAAAAAGCAAGTTTAAGGCTTGTTGATATCATTGAACTCATTGAATGAAGTCCATCCTAGTTTTTATACTTTTATATGAGAATTCAATAATCTATTCAAATTCCTCTGCATTTTCTCCTTCACTACTCTCTCTAACACCAACCTCAAATGTAATAGTCAGACTAGCAAGTTGCTTTCTCTAATGTTCCATTCTCCAATTCCAGAAACGTGTGAAATGAGAATCGCATTCAAGTCCTCCTTTACAAGGAATTTTTTGTAAGGAATTTGATTTAGGATACTTACCAAGAATTAGGACAGTTATCAAGAATTTAGAAGTCATTTTGAAAGTAGAATAGTGGACTATGTTCGGTGGCTAAAAGGTTTGAGGGAAAATGTAAGAGAAAAAAATTGAGAGAAATGTTGTGTTTGATTCTTGAAAAGTGTTAAAGAAAATGATTTTATTATATTTCATTATTTTAATGGAAAACCAAAACGCAAGTACAAATTAAAATGTAAAACTTACATTTTAAAATTATTTAATATTTATATTAATAATAAAAATAAAGAAAATAAATTTGTAGAATCCTAATAATAATAATAATAATAATAATAATAATAATAATAATCCCACAATAATAATAATAATAATAATAATCCTAATAATAACAATCCTAATAATAACAATAAGAACAACAACAACAATAATAATAATAATAATAGTAATAATAGTAATAATAATAATAATAGTAATAATAATAATAATAATACATTACAAGAAAATTGGGATATGTTAGCATTTTTAAGCGAAATTGAAAAATTTCAGACTAAAAATGTATATAGGCGCCAATTATGTAATTAATACGTGATGGAACATTTTGGATGACTTTAATTGGGTAAATTAATTGGCCAGTGACTATACTTACCGTATGGTCAAAATGCCACTCACATTTCTTTCTTTCTTTAGGCTGTTGACTCCAATTTATATTTCCTTTCCCCTCAGCTCAGCGTGTATGCGTAAGATCAATTTTGATAAGCGTCGACTTGGGAATCAAGCAGGTCTTTGATCATGCCTCATCGTGGCTCAGTTCTCTTTAAAGTGACATGGCAATTTTTAAATACTTTGATGTCCACTTTGTGGGATTCACTTAGATCTAAGGGTTTAGATTAATCCTTCAAGATGACGCGGGAGAATCCTAGTACTCCCTCCCCTTTTTCCCTCTCTCCTTTTGTTTCTTCGTCATTCTGAGTCTCTCACGTGCAGCGGCTGATTCTCTCTCCTCTCTTTCTCTCACAGTGAAGCAATTCATCATTTCTAGGTAGGCGAATGTTTCTTCTATCGAAACACATATTTTACGAAAATTGGTATATATCTTTCGTGTTGATCGGCTCCGTATTCTAGCTGAAGAGTATCCTCATCACTCTCTCTTTCTCTCTCTTGCAACTCTCTTTTGAGATGCGGAAATGTCTGAAGTGATTATGAGGATCTTAAGCCACTAATTTCCTTTTGCATTGATTTCAACTTTGTGGTCACTAATCTCCTCAAAGCCCGAAGCTGCGGATCCGTGACTAGGAGTTTCTTCATCGGTTGTCTAGCGAAACAACTAAGCAACCTTGAGCGCCCGAATTCCGTGAACATCTTCCTTTCATCCGATTCCATTATTCATGAGATTGTATGAAATCGGAACATTGTTGATCCGATCTTTTATTTTTTGTTCTATCAAACTTGCCGACATTGGGAATTTAAGGTACTCTTAGCATATTGGGAAATTAATCATTATATACTTGCAAGGATTTTAAACTGCGTGTTTTTAACATTCGCATTGTTGATTTCTCTATTGTAATTTTACATTCCTACTATCGATTATTTAGATGAGGTTCCAAAGTATGAGATCGAATCATTTATTGCCATCTTATTTTTTATTTTATGTATATTAAGCAATTTCTAAGTAGTTTTGGAAGGAAATCGTGGCTTGATTCTTGATGTGTATATTACCCAATAACCTCATAATTTCTAAGCATCCAATGTGATATTGAGTATTATTCAAAAAGCATAGTTGTTTCAGACGTGGTAGTGTTATTGTTGTTTTCTTGAATGGCTTCTATGATATGTTGTTTGCAGCACTACATCTGAAGTTGTGGGGTTTGAAATCGGTAAACTTTATGATATGATTTGCAAGTTTTAGAGGTGATGAAATTATGCTTTTGGTTATCTCTGTAGCATCCAATCCTAAATCAAGGTAATGCCATTGATGTTTCAATTATCGAACATCACCATCTTTCGGGAAAAGATCTGATCTCTACGGCCGTGAGGCAAAGAACACCCCCACACTTCCTCCCCCGTGACAACCCCTAGGCATACCAGTGCGCCCATCCCAATGAGTTAGTCTCACCTCCCATTTGCCCAGCGGTTCGACGAGTACCTGAACTTAGTCGAATTTCCACTTGATTTTTGTGAACAAATTGGATCCATAAAGACCCAAAACCCCATTCTTTTAAGAGATAATTTTTTTTTTCTTTTTCTTTTTCCCCCCAAGTATTGAATAAGAATCTCTGGTTATATCTAGTATGAGATTTTTGCAGCATCTATTCCATATATCTCTTAGGTCTCAGATACTTTGCAGGTACTTTAGGTTTTGGCCTAGATGCCTAAGTATAACTCATTCCATGTGCATTTCGATTTTAATGATGGAAATCTTGGGTCATAAAGGAATTGGATGCAGGATCTAGGCTTCTTATTCTCTCCTTGACGCAAAGGCTAATCTACGAGAAATGGACTCTAGAACATATCATAACTTCAGTTTCCTTCAAACTTTGAAAATTTTGCACAGAAAGATACATGAATGGGGTTATTTGAGGTTTATTTCAGCAGAATTTTCTTTTATGCTTAAAATTTACACCCTGAGACTTATGTCCCGAAATCCAAACCAATAAATAGCATCCAAACACGTAGCCGCCATCATATTCGAGCCATCAGGACTTGATTTTCATTTCGAATTAATCGTAGGGGCAAGTGGGAAGTTTGACTACTTAAATGTAGATCGAGACTAAAAACCGTGACAAAATCAATATTGGCAAATTCGTTTACCCTTCTCTTGTCTTCTCCTCTTGTAAAGTAACTTTCTTGTTATTAGTCACAATCTAGTCCTTTAATCTTCAACCCACAAGGGTCCTGTAAGTGCTAATGTTGAAGTTGGTTGTTAGATTGACACTGTTGAGCTTTGAATTCACTTAGGCCATTCACTTAGCCTGCTGGAATTTGGATGATCAATTGGTATCTGATCTTACTAATTTTGTTTTGCTTTTGATTGTTGAAAAATTTATTTAGTCAATAGATTGTATGGCAATTGGATTTGGTTCGATTTTGTTTGGGTTTCCAATTCTGTGGAATTTGAGGATTTGGTTTCTGTGGAGTTGGAATTCTATTACGGATTGTTGAAGGTATGGAAGCAAGCTGCCTTTCACGACCTACAATTTAGTTAATTGCTCGATTTAATGGCGGGTTTTGGCTAAGCTGCATTTGTTTTTGTTTTTTGTTTTTATATTTGCCCATTTGATTAGACCTTTTTCCCTGGGGGTTTCCTTAGGAACACCTACGAACTCTTGAGTAATTCACTCTTTGTTTTAAAGGAAGAATAGTGGGAAAATTTGCTTTATGATTTAAGAGGAGAATGAAGGAAAGGGAAGGGGAAAGGTGAAATTAACTCGAAAGGGAAAGTTGTTTCAACATTTTGCTTTCATTTTCAACTCTATAATATGAAGTGCGCTACTCAAAAATGGATGTTTGTTCGAAGGAAATTGTCAAGTTGCCACCATGGATTTGAATTTTTAATATGCCTTGCAAGAAAGGCTTCTATATATATATATATATGGGTTTTTTCATTTTTATGATTGGTGATACAAATCTCTTTGGTATGGTTGTGCATGCATGAAAACTTAGACTTCAGTTCAAGTATCCTTGTGAGATAAATATCTTCTTATCACATACTAAAGACATTTTAAGTTATATGGTAATAGGCTAAGATTTATTTGTCGTAATCGCAGATTGTCAGGTGGACAATATAGGAAAACATAATATCTATAAAGTTACTCTCTTATGTTCAATTCATTTGTAAGTGATTTGAAGTTGTCCTTTGTTCTCTGGAGTACATATTTGGACAAGGTCGAACCAATATGCCTTGTCACCGTGTGCCCGGAGAACTAAGGAAATCTTTGTCGAAATTTTACTAAATGAAATGAAGCATATTAAGTCTAACTCATAGATTGTGTATTTCTATATGGGATAGGAACCACCACCTAAATTAAGAAGTTAGAGATTTTTAGAATGCTCTGACATACATTACCGTGACATGGTGAATTTGTAAGTTGAAGGAAATTAAAGCGAAAATGCCAATAAACAAGTTGGATGCAAAAGTCGGTGAGCCAAGAATACGATAATGGGGTTTGAGTTCTTGGACTTTTTTAGCTCAGTAATGCTCCCTGGAAGTGACAAGCTACCATGTCCTTGTGTTAGATTTACCTTATTTGTCTAATGCGAATAGATATATTTATGCATAATCATTTGCAAAACCATGGGATAGTTAGAAACTATGTCCGTTGGGTGATGCATGGTGAATATAGGTTTAATGAGTCAGCATATGATGATGAGTTTGAAGATTCACCTCATGATGACATCATGGATTGCTACATGATGCATTTCAAATGCAAAAAACTAGTAATGTGTTAGAGAAAATGAAATTTCGCTTATTGAGGTAGCCTTGAAGAACCAAATGATGAAACAGCGAAATTTCTGACTTTTGAGATGCGAGAATTATATCTGGTTGTACTAAATTCCACGAAGTTAGCTTTTGTGATAAGGTTAATTCACATTAAGTGTCTCGATGGATGGAAGCGATAAGTCATTCACATTATTAGAACTTTTGGAAGGGAGTGCTTCTAAATGTGATAATTTTCCAGGAAATTTCTATGAAGCAAAAAAAATACTTCGTGATCTTGGGCTTGATTATAGAAAGATAGATGCATGCCCACAAAATTGCATGTTGTTTACTAAAGAGAATGCAAATGCTGATAAATGTACCATTTGTGGTACCTCTAGATGGAAGAATGTTGAGTTTAACTCAAAAGGCCCGGATTCGGGGGCATGTTTCAAGGAGGAAGAAAATTCACCGCTGAGTTTTCACGACACTTTCCTCTTATACCAAGGCTTCAAAAAGGTTGTTTTATGTCATCAAAAACGGCTTCCTACATGAAGTGGCATGCGAGTCGCCTCTTGTGAAGCGATGGGACATCAGGTTGACTCTTTATCTTGGGAAAGATTTGATTCTTTAAATCCTACATTTGTTGGGCATCGCAATGTTAGGCTAGAGTTAGCTTGTGATGGTTTCAATCCATTTAGCAATATGTCTACTCGCCCGTAAGCGGATAGCCGAGTTGTTCTCATCCAGCTCTGACTTACCGTGGATGTGTAAACAATCATTTTTCATGTTATCGTTGCTCATTCACAGCCCCAGCTTGCTCACAGAAATGACAGTGATATATATTTAACCCTTAATGAAATGATTGCAAAGAATTATGGGAGCATGGAGTTACTACATATGATGTTGCGAGTAAACAAATTTTCTCATGCATCTTTGCTTGTGTAGACCAAATTAGTGACTTTCTGCATATACAAACCTTTGAGGATCGTCTGAAGGACAATTTTCTTGTCCTTCTTGCAATAAAGAAACTTGTTCATCCCGATTAAACATGCTGGGAAAATTTTGTACATAGGCCATAAATCGATTTCTTCCATCAAATCACAAATTTAGATGTGATAAAAGGTCTTTTAATGGTGAAGAGGAATTGAGATTACCACCTACACAATTACTTGGGGTTGATGTGTTTAGACAATTAGAACATCTAGAACCAATTATTCTAGGAAGTCACAAAAGAAAAGCGAGGGGAAAATACTACCTGTCATTACAATTGGAAGAAAAAGAGCATATTTTTTCAATTACCATATTGGAAAACACTCATGTTCACGTCATAATTTAGATATGTCATGCATATTGAGAAAGTGTGTGATAGTATGGTGGGACATTGTTGAACATTGAAGGTAAAACTAAGGACAGCAAAATAGTCGTCTAAGATTTTGAAGCTATGCGTTATTAAGCCAACTTCACCCAAGCCAGACAAAGGAACAAAGTTGATTTGCCTTTAGCGTGCTATTCATTGACTTCGGATGGATGAGAATTTTCTGAAGCTTCGTCGGTCAAGTCCACGATAAATTCTTCAAATATAGCTCGATGTGTGCAACTCAATAGAAAGGAAGATATATGGTCTAAAGTCGCATGAGTGCATGTTCTGATGCAACAACTGCTTCCTCTTACTATTAGGTAAGGGTTTTGCCATAGAATGTATCGGGAGCTATCTGAGGTTGTGAAGCTTTTTCAACAATTGTGCTCAAAGTATTATCCAACCAATCACTTACAGCGGTTGGAGAATGATATCATCGTCACACTATGTAAACTAGAGAGAATATTTCCTCCATCGTTCTTTGACATTATGATGCATCTACCTGTGCATCTAGCAAATGAGGCAAGGTGCTGGACACAATGCAATATAGTTGAATGTACCTTTATTGAGCGGTATTGTTATGATCTCATACTCACTCATTTTTACCCAATTTCATAATATGTTCAATGTATAACATGTTTGTCCCTGAGTATACATTTGGTTGATGTGGGAATTTTCTCGCACTGAGTGTGCATGTCGTAATGAACTTATCGAGGTTCTATTGGGAAGGCTACCTTGGAGAATGTACAGCATTTTGTTCTAGATATTTGAATGATGTGGAAACGAAAATATAATCATTGCCTGATAGAAACTTTGTTGATTTGTGAGCATAAAAGATGAAGGGTTGATAATCTTCAAGTGCCTTCAGACGATCATTGGGAATGCATACATGTCGTGAACTTAGTTCGAGGAAGAGTGGGCACAAGCACATTTTTATATGTACTAACAAGTCATGATGATATCACACATTCCATTCATTAAGTAAATTTATTTAAATTTTAAATAGAAGCTCTAGTTAAAATCCTTAACTGATGTTTCTTTGATTCACAAGGAGCATAAGCAAATCATTAGGTCTAGGCCTCGTATATCTACTCGAGATGTAGATTTGATTCATAATAAGGAATTTATGAAGTGGTTTGAAAGACGTGTAAGTATATTTCTTATTAAGTCAATTGTTTTATACTATGGAAGTATATTGAATTAATCATATTGAAGCTGCATTGTAGAACACTGAAATTACATCATGAGAACATGTCTTAGAACACCTTAGAAGTTATCACGTGGTCCAAATACATGTGTTACATGCTTCAAGAGATACATTATTAATGGATTTAGATTCCACACTGAGACCGTGATAACAAAATAAAGGCATAAAATAATTAGGGTTGTTGTAGTTTGCGAGAAGCGTCAGCTTTTACTAGCTGAGATGAATCAATTACGATGAAGTCCCCTATTATGGTGTCCTTCTTGGGGTGGCCAGATTACACTACCTTTGGTAGAAATAGGGTCATTTATTCAAAGTGTGATTGGTGGGATGTTATAAATGTTGGAAGAGGAATAAAAGAGGATGATATGATTTGCATCTACGGTGGCTTTACCACGAATGTTATACATGATGAGCACTTTTATTTGCTTGCATCTCAAGCCAAACAAGTGTTCTATGTGAAGGACTCAAATAAATCTGATTGGTATGCAAATCGTACGAGACACAACCTTACAGATTTGTATCAAACGAGCGAGGGGAAATATCTAATGATTAGGAACCATTTTCAACAAAATTGAATCATATGATGATCACTTACCTATCTCGGATTTGGTTGATGAAGATATGATTATTGTGGAATAGAAATGATGTCTTGGGAGACATCATCCTAAAAATATTAATTCCTCAAAATGAAAAGAAGAGGAAGAATAGATGATTATTTTTCTCTTATTGGATGGAAGAAAGAATTGTAATTGTCTATTTTTCTTTACTAATAGAGTTTTCTTATTGATACCTCAATTACTGTTTTCCTTACTTCTTCTTTACGATAGTAGTTTTGATTTACCTTTTTTCATCAATTGTTGATATTGTACTTTGTTATTTTGATAATCTTATGGTAATAGACCATGTCTCATCGTCGTGGCAAGCTTAAACAAGTGATTGCACGATATTTTCAACCGTGGGGCAACAACACATACTCATGATTCACATTGCATATTTCTAACTCATTTACCTAGCTGGTAGCCGGAGTCAAGTGTTTCTGGTATAATCGCGACTTTAAAATCCATAACTTTATCTACATGCTCATATAATTTATTTAGTAATATTTTGCAATTTTTATGTTTGAATCAGGGTTATCTTTACGCGAACGAGGAAGAGGTCCACGTAATATTGGTTACTAGCATTGAGGCTGGAGAGAGGATACCAGTTTCATTCAATAGAGTATAGTCAAGTGGTGAATGAAATAAGGCGTCGCCTAAAAAGTTACTTAGGGACTCTTGTCGCATGCATCAACATGTGTTACTCACAAAGTTAATGGTTGAAATCACATTTATAGTTATTGACAAAAAGAAAAGAAATGGGCCCTTGTTTTGGTATGTTTTTGTTCATATCAATTTGAAGTGAAATATTTTTGTTATCTTGTTCTTTGTAATTATTTAAATTTTTTTTTTTTTTTCTGTTAGGAAAAGTTTGATGTGAGGAGGATTGAAAAGATATACTCTCCTTAGCTGGGAGATAAATATAGAAGCTCTGAGGCAAAATGAAAACAACACCACCAGACCTTGGGCTACAAATGATGGCGGTTGTTTTAAGCCCCACTGTATTTTACGATGCTGATTAGGAGATGGCTTACATCCAATTTTTAGGTTCGAAGAGGCACAAGTAGATTTAACATAACATTTTTAATGATCATACATTTACTTTTGTGCTACATTTGTATTTGTCTATCGGGTCATCTCTAAAGAAATAAAAACTGAGCTAAGCAGAAGATTAATCCACGCTTCGGGGGATTCTAAAAGCTTTGCACAACCGTTATGAACAAGTTAGTGCATCATTTCTAATAACGTATTTATTTTAATGAATTTATTATTTATTATTGTTAAATACACTTTATTTATATATAAGTGCGATGAGGAGGATGGTACACAGCAGCCGGATAGATATGTTCAAGCTCACTCATACGCAAGGATGGAACTCTGTGATGATCATCTCGTGATATTACTTGGTGAATATTTGATTATTTTCATAACGATATGTGAAAAATGCTAACATACTTATATGTGATAAAGTGATTTTCATAATTATCCTTTGAATAAGTTTGATGATATTTTGTAGCTCAAACTACAATCACAAATGGGAGTCTTCATCATCTGCTTCATTATCAATTGGATGAGATGTACACATTGATGGGCCGGAAAGACGTAGTCGTGTACGGGGTTTGGTTGGTGCGACTCAGCCGATTGGTATTTGGAGCCACGTCAAAAAGAGGCCCGTCACGGCCCTTGCATTAAAAATTTGAAGGAAACAAAGTGAGATCACCATTTGTGAAGAACAAATGAAACTACAAATTCGGCTTCAACAAAGGCAACTACAAGCACAACAAGGACAATTGCAGCCTGCAGACGATTACATCAACGCAAGACAAATGGAGATGATGTAACAACACATCATGAATCTGAGGTGTGATCAGATGAGTGTTCCAGTTCGACAGGAAAGGGCCAACTGAGCCCTTCGTTTGGATGATTGATGTCATTTGGACATATGGATATTATTTTTACGTATAAAGTGGATTTTGGATTTTTTAGAGATTTTTTATTTTGATTTGATGTCTCCCAAGGCGTTCATGGTTTAGTTTTTTAAGATGCAGCCTTGAGTTATATTTAGTTGTGGACAAAGAAACCAAATGTGCCTTGTGGAAATGGAAGGTGATGGGTTAAATATTCTAGTTATTATTTTGAATTAACGAGTAAACCTAATGATAATTTCTCTTTGTATTTTGATTCTGGAATGAAATAACTCTATTGAATTGAGTCCAGATGGATGAACATGAATTTGTCAATCTTTGTCAATGCGTCTGTCTTTGGAATGTCGGGCTCTGGAATGAAAATGCGAAGGTACTTGTGTTTTTCTGTATTGTTAAATTTTGTTTCATGATTAGATAATTAACCCCGTTGTTATGATTGGAGTTTCTGGAAATTTCTTTACACAAACCATTTGGCGAATCACATGTGGATTGAGTTTTACGATCAAGATGGGTGAGACGGACTCCCTCGGATGATAAGGCCACATCAAAGCCAAGAAGCAAAGATGAGGCCCTGGGCCAAGTCCACAGGCCTTTTCGAATCTCGCATTTCTATCTTCTAAATCTGAGAGTTTTCATTAATTTTACTCGAAAAAAAAAAATACATATTCTACCTTTATCTGTTTTTAATGCGGGTTGTGTCCATTGGTTGAATTGATGAAGGAGAAGTTCTCAAGGCTGGCACACGGGAAGGATATATGCAGTCATGGAAAGGGTGTTTCATCGGCTACGACAACATCAAATGCAATAACAAATCTTAAGTTTTTCAGTCTTCCATTTTGTACTTGAAATAGAACAAGATTTACGTGATGGATGATGAAGAAATCGTAATATTTTGATCTTCTCTTATGCGATCGACTTTTGTCTTTTACAGACCTTCAGCGTTTAGAATATGCCAGAGAGAAAGCAATGTGGAAAGAGAAGTTGATTGGCTATTATGCATTCTCTGATCACATTGTTGAAATGGTTTCTGACGAATCATAGATGGAAACTTAATGGAGGTAACTAGAAAACCTCTCCCCCTTCTCTTTCTGTCCCCCACCCTAGTTTTGCAAGTTAATGTTGCTTGTTTAAAAGGTAATGGTGACTCGACAACGACGTGATCTTCAAATGAACATCCCAGCCTTACATAAGCTTGATGCAATGCTTATTGTAAGGATATAGCTTTTTCAAGACTTCAATTCATTTGAGCCATGTATGGACATTTTGCATGTGACTAACATGGTTTTTTTTAAAGGGCGCCTAGACAACTTGAGGGCCAAAGGGTTCTACTATGTGTGCACGAGATGCCAATGACCCGAGAGGTTTAAAATGGAGTGGGAAGTGGATCACAGTTCGAAGGATTACAATAGACAAGTGCTTAAAGCGGCCCTATAAGTAATGCCTCAGGAATTTTATCGGAAATGGGAGGAAATGCAGAAGACCCCATTGGATCTCCCAGTGAAACGGAAAACGAGAGAAGAACCATAATAGAGTGCTGGCTTACTGTCTCCATTGACTTTCTTTCATTTTTCTCTAGTAGAATGGAATATAGTAAGCAGGGAAAGCTCTTGGGGCCACGAGGGCGTGCCGTCCACGAGCTGTACAACTAAGCATACCTCGGTATGATGAAAACCTACTCCAATGCAATCTGATCTTTGACATGAGTTTTACCTAGAATTGAAATATGCAGGATATAGTAGAATGACCTTATCATGAGTATACCTACTTTGTAGCCTTAAGGAATGGCATGCGGTGAAGTGGATATCATGGAAAATGCCCAGTTGAGTGATTACGAATTGTGGGGTTACTCAAAGGGTATGATCGCTGTGGTGTCTGACAACCTCGACATAAATCTGTGGGAAAAGATTGTATTACATGAGTTGGGGACCTGGGTATGTCGATGGAATTATTTTGGGCGTGGGTGGATACATCTATATCGAGCTTGGGTTAATTCGTTCCCAACCGACTTTTATGATGGTGGTGTTCAATATTAAAATTGTTATGTATCATATTCATTTTTGGACCAAGATTTTTAATCAATCGTGGTGTTCAATTTCGATTATAACATCATGTGAATGATGTCTTCTTAACTTTGTTTAGATGATTTATTGTGTTTACTTGTGGGTTATCATTACAATGTTGAGCTTAATATTTATTTGTCTGGGATAGAGATAGAAAGCACGGAGATAGGCACCCTTTCCCGGCCGGCCTCTTGAACCTTATGTGATGCCAATTCCCAACAAGTGCGAAATACGACTCGTGACAGTGTATATAACCTGTGTAATTTGGGGCATAAAGTAAAGACCAATGTTGCATTTGATAAGTAGACAAAGGCATTCCATTCCATGACCTGCTTTTATTTCATACCTTGGGTCTCTGGAGCAAGATCAAATGTAAAAGAATGTGTCATGAGCATTACTTCCTCTACATTAGTTTCTCTGCATTAATTTCTGCATTAGTTTAATTTTGCGTAATTGGATAGATTATTTTTGGTTGTTGAAACTTTGATTCGTCTATGAATATAGTTTTTGTCTATGATTCACAACAAATTTTCTCATTCATTTTCCTTTTAGAATTTCCCAATGTTTTCTTTTTTCTCTATGTAGCGAATGGATGTAAACATATGCCTATTTAACCCTATGGCCGCGGTCGAACTAAGTCATAGCCATAACACATCCTTTCAGCCGTAACAAAACCCCGACTATACCACCTTAGAACATCCCTATGGCCACGGTCAGTCGAAGAAAACCCCGGCTATAGAACATCCCTATAGTCGCGACCAGAACAAAACCCCGACTATAACCTATAGACACCCAATTGGCGCATTTTCCGCAGCCTAAAACATTTGTCCATGGTACTCATGGATACGCCGTCGCGTCCATTGCTGCAAATATAGTTATAACAGATTATTTAACACGCACTGGGTCAATGACCGCGGCCATGCACCTAATTTCTCAGAAGGATAATAATAATAATAATAATAATAATAATAATAATAATAATAATAATACATAATAATAATAATAATACTATTTTTAATAATACTATTATTATTTTTAATATTAATATTATTATTATTTTTAATAATAATAATATTATTATTTTTAATAATAATAATAATAATAATACTATTTTTAATAATAATAATAATATTTTCGCTTTGTTCGCGATCCATTTTCCAAAGAGCTATTTATGTTCTTATTTTTATGTTTGTAGGGTTTAGAAAATGAGGAGAACACTCATCTACCTAGGTTTCTCATTTTCTGTAATCAACCTAGTGGTTTCGGCTTTTAATATTTCACTTTCGATTTGGAGCTGATTTTGAAGATCCATCTTGTTAGAGGATCTCTTACTACTTGGAGCAAAGTTTTGAGAGTTTTTCACCTCCCATCTATTTTGTATCCCTAACTTTTGCTCTCTTCTCATCTCCTTCCCTATTATTGTTGGAATAAACATGATTTCATGGATTTGCGGTCAGACAGTTCCTAAACATCCTCCAAGGTTGATTGTTGTGCTGATGTTTTATTTTATAATTTATAGAATAGTTTTTGTGAAAATATGCTTGTGTTGGATGTTGGTTGATGTAAATATTGGATTATTATGGTTTCTTCTAATTGATTTGTGTTGGGAATGATCTTAAGACCTAATTTTCCAAAGATTCATCTAGGGTTCCTATGGTGACAACTGGAAATTAACCCGGGACCTTGACCATTTCATCTCATCGTGATTCAATTGTGGTAATCAATTTAACCTAATAAAAGAAGTTTAGGAAATTAGAAATGTCTAGTACTAAATGGATTTTATTAGGGTAAAACATCACCTGACATTATGCTGGGATTGTACGGATTCTAGCGATGACTAATTCTACATAGTTCTAGTTCTCCTATTGCATAAATCAAAATGCATAAATGGAAGCAATCAACCTAATACCTTATCCTTGTTCTTTCTAAATTGACCCATTTCTTGTGAGTGAGCATTAATCCATCCTGGTTTTCCTTTGTTTTATTTTATTTTTTTGAAAATCTCCATCCCAAATCATTGATCATCTCAAATAGTGAGAAATAGTAATCAAGGTACTTAGTCCTTATTGAACTATCCTTTCCCATGGGAACGATATTCGGTTTGTAAAAATAAAACCACTTTTGCTACTTGTTGGCTCGTGCACTTGCGAAGTTTTAGGTTCCTATTTGTTTATACAACATAACAAAGACCTAACAAGTTTTTGGCGACGTTGCTTGCGAACGATGCGATTTGGTCTTTGGATTGATATTTTGGTGAAAGAGAAGTTTGCTACTTAGAGCAAAATTTCTACATTTGTGCATATTTCTTTTATTTTTCTTTTTCTCTGTATTTAGTTTGCTTATCTTATTTAAGAGTCTTGTTTTGGTGGATTTCCGGGGCACTCGTCAGATAAATAAAGCTCTCATTTCGAGCTTCTACCTCGATACTTATATTGAGAGAGTTTGAGGAAAACAAAGTGTGTAGAAAGACAATCATGGCTGAAAATCACCAGATAGAAATGAAGAAGGAATCCACACAAATGTTAACAATGGAATTTTGAAGCTTCTTGCTATAAATGATAACCATTCCGAGTAAGATCGCAACCTATTGATGCTAATAACCTGAGTTGAATCGCTTTTATTTCTATGTCTCAACAAAATCAGTTTGCTGGCCATTCATATGAAGATCCTAATGAACATTTGGCTTACTTTTTGGAACTTACTCATGTAGTGAAAGTTAATGGAGTGCCACATGATGTTATCAAAATGAGTTTATTTACCTTTCATTAAGGGATAAGGCAAGATCTTGGTATCAATGTTCACTCTTAAGGACCCATTGAAGCCATCCCTAACAAAAGTTTTCCTTCTTCACTCACATCTGAGCTTTGAGTTTGCACCAACACTTTAGGGCAAGAGGAGCTGAGACATTTATTTGATGCTTGGGACAGATTCAAGGAACTATCGATATACGCCACATCACTTAAGCTAATTGTCATCTCAATTCTGGGATGCTACAATGGAGTGACATATTCATCTAGGACTCTATTGATGCAACATCTGGAGGATCGATCACAAGAAGGACAACATAGGAGGCATATGAGTTGTTGGAAGAATTATCTAAAAACAACTATCAGGCTCTATCAGAGAGATAAGTGGAAAGAAAACAAGCATGAGTGCTAATCTGACGTCACTTTTCGCACAATTGACAACCATATCAAGGTAGTTGCGTCAATAGAGACCTAAGAGTCCTACAAATGGGAGAATAAGATTTTATTAAGACTCAAAGCCTAGTTGTGGTAGATCATGTGTATTATTGTTAAGTTGCTGGCGTATCGCCAAAGACTTGTTAGGTTCTCGACAATGGTGCCAAAAACTTGTTGCAAACCTCAAGCGTATAGGTTGTACAAGTAATACTGTAACGCTCTGAAAATACCCTAACAATTTAATAATATGTTTAGGGTGTAAATTAAATTAAATTATATTTTTTCCAGCATTTAAATGGATAAAAACGAAAAATGATAAAATCCCTAAAATTTTACCGGAGCCAAATAAATTTGGTAAAAATATCAAATGAGGACCTAAGGGTCATAAATTAGTAATGTAAGTGCCAAAGTATAAATGAAATGAAGTGGAAATGAAAGTTAAATGAGGCTTTAAAATAAGAAAAATGAGAAAGAGCCAATTAATGTGCTAGCCAAACATGGCATTACACATGAGAATAAAGACCAAAGTGATCTCAGGAATGCCCATTGGGGCATTCACATTTTTGAGAGGAGCAAGGGGAGAAGGAGCTAGGGCTTGGGAGAAGAAGGTATTTTTGGTGTGTTTCTCTCCATTCTTGGTCTATCTTTGTTCAAGCAAGAAGGAAGAGAAGATTTGACGAGAGCTAAGGTAAGAAAACTAACCCTAACTCCCTCTTTGATGATTTTGGATTTGGGGAAAACCCTAACCTTATGTAAAGGTGATTTTGATTGGTTGTAGATCAATTTTTGAGTTGTTTTGGGTTAAGTTTCAAAGTGATTTTGGGTTAGGATTGGTTTTGAGGAATTTTTGTATAAAGGAAATGATGAAGTTTCAAAGGAGTTGCTGTTAAAAATTTTTCAATACCCCTGTTTTTGTTTTGGTTATAAGTTAAGTTATAATCATCCAAGTTTAGTGATTCAAATTGGTAAATAACTATAAGAGTTAGAGATTCAAATGTATAGAAGGGACTAGGAGCAAATTGTATCTCTAAGGCTTCCGAGTATGGGCTTAAAGGTGAGTTTCGGGTAGCTAATGGGTAAGCTTTGTTTTGGGTATAGCTGAGGTGTTTTAGGCGTAAGTTGAGTTTCACTCATACAAATTGAGTGATTCAAAATTCTGGGTAAACAATACTTCCTAGGGGAATAATTACGAAGAAATCGTATGCAATTTGTAACCCCAAAGTTCCTAGAAATCCATCAAAGTGGAGTTATGTGCAAGAACAATCTGATTATGCTTTGCAAATTAGAGTAGTATGGATGTAAAATGCAATAACTTGAGTTTTGTATATCTAAATTGGATGCTTCCAATTGGAGAAGAAACCTTAGAACCATATCTGAAAATGATTATAGGAACCATTACCAATTTATGGATTTAAACCCCCTGAAATCAAGAATAACAGTAGGTAACCGAGTGAGCTGGGCATACCGACCAGTTTGGCATTAAAATGCTGTAACTTGAGTTTGGGTGATCCAAATGAGATGATTCCAATTCCTACTAAAAATAGACTCATAGATATATCATTTTATTGAAGGAAGCATGAGAAAAATATGACTCATGTGGCCCTAGAAAATTTTTCAAGTGAAGGTGTATTGGGTAGACATCAACCCTAAAAAAAAAATCCTAGAATGCACAACTGATTATTTTTCTTGGGTTGTTCTTTGATAGTGACATATTTTTGATGGATTAGGGGTTGGTGATGAGGAAGCTTGACCCAGAACGGGATTCCAAGAAATAGGAATCAAGAGCTGACAACCTTTTGGGTTTGTTCTTCACACTTCCTTTTCGGTTTTGTGTTTTGTTTGACAAAATAAATCTAAAAGGTTTTATATTTATCATACATGGGCTCCGTTTGAGCCATAAATGAATTGGTTTGTTCTCCACTTCTCTCTCTCTATTTCTAAAATGTTTGAAGGATTATGAATTAAGTGGATTATTGAAATGAATTGCGATAAATTGCAAATTGATTTGATACAACTTGGACAGAATGAATCGGCACATGAAAATTTGCATGTGTATTGGAAACCAAGTATTTGGATATAAATGTATATACACTAATGTAAATTTCTATGAATGATTTGAACGCCCTTAATAGAATGTTAACCGTTAAATTTGAGTTAAATTTGAGCGCCCTTAATAGATTGGTATAGCAATAAGGGTCAAATGAACAAGATCGTTATCGAACGAATGACGCACGTTACTTCCTGTCCGTGAGTCTGGGCCGACAAAGAGGTAATGTGAAAGTTCAACAAAACACTTTAACAACCACTGCAAGAGCTCCAACGGATCAGACCGTGTTATAAACCTTATAATCGCTCATGTACTTAGCAGATCGTGCTGATTCGTTATCCTGTGCACCAAAAGCATAGGTTAAATTCTCTTAAGGGCAAAATGAAAAGAAAATTGTGAAATGCATGATTTGTGTTTGAATGATTTTATCATGTATATGAAATCGCATGATTGGAAATGACCAATGAATTGTAATTTGAATGTGGCATAAATGAAAATATACATATATGTATTGTACCGGCATTGGTCATTGAAAAATATATACAAATGCATCGATGAAAATGCACATTTACTTAAACCGAAATGAAGAGAGAACTGTATAGAACCACTAGGCATGAAAAACGTTAGCGTTGTTTTATCATCGTATCGAGTGAACAAGTACGTAAGGAAAAGACCGCAGTTGATTCAAAGTCAACGCCAAGGCTCCTACCGAAAGAAGTAAAGCTTTCACCTCGTGATTCATGAAATATATTTGACACTTTTTGTACAAACTCTAATATTGTTTTGTAAATATTTTGGTATTGAAAATAGCTTATAATGTCATAATGTATAAAGGTGGTAAATGGACCAAATGGGCATGTAATGCCATATTGAACGAAAATGTGAATTTCGAACAAATAATGGGCCCCCTTTTTGTTAATGTGTTATCTACTTATATAATTTCATAAGGATAATCATCCTTTATAAAATGAGTATTCGAAATATGTTTTTAATGAGAAAAGGAATTGTATTTGGATTATTCGAAATGATTCGAAAAAAAAATGTGAGGATTAAGCCCTCAACCCGGCGTTCGTCTCGTAGCCTGGTCGGTAAGACCGCGAAATACACATTTAGTGGTATCAGAGCTTCATAGGTTTAAAGCAGTTTCTACAAAATGATTTTGAAATTTTTGTAAATGATTTTGAAATTGTTTGTGACATGCATTGTATTTGCATATAAAGGATGACATGACTCTGATGCGGATCTTGTCGGTCTTAATAGGTAAGCATGGAAAGTTCAGGCCCTTATAGTGTCATTGTGAATAGAGTCTATAGAGATTGTCCTGCATTAGAACATTTGATGCATTTAGTTTCTGTGGAGATTGATCGAAGCCACATTTAGAGTTTGATGTGATATTTGGGGGATGGATTGCTGTCCCGACACCAAGTGGTAGTTAATTATAGAACGAAGAGAGTGACCTCAAGGACAATCAGGGAGGGAGAGGAAGGTGACTTTATCGGCGAGAGGTCGAACCACCTCTCTAATGTGATATTCGCCACTACTATTAGAACGATGGTTCGAAAGGGGTGTAAAGCCTACTTGGTGTATGTGATTGATACGAAAAAGGCAAAGCCTAGCTTATCGGACATCCCTATAGTTAGTGATTATCTGGACGCGTTTCCAAAGAAGTTGCAAGGATTGCCTCCACAGAGAGAGATTGAGTTCGCAATTGACGTTGTTCAGGGTGCTACTCCGACATCCATTACACCGTATAGAAATGGCTCTGGTGGAGTTAAAAGAATTGAAGCTTCAGTTGCAAGAATTTTTAGAGAAAGGATTTATTCGTCCAAGTGTATCACCATGGGGAGCTCCAGTACTCTTTGTTAAAAAGAAGATGGTACACTTAGGTTGTGTGTTGACTATAGGCAACTGAATAAGATGACAATGAAGAACAACAATATCCACATTACCCGTGATAGATGACTCTTGCTCGACCAGCCTGAAAGGTACAAGTGTCTTTTCGAAGATCACTTGCGACCGGGTATCAAGTAAATTAAGGATTATGATGCCATGCATAAGACGGTGTTTAGAACGCGATATGGACATTATGAGTTCCTTGTAATGTTGTTTAGGTTGACAAATGCTCTAGCGGCTTTCATGGACTTAATGAATCGTGTTTTCCGATCATATGTAGATCAGTTTGTCATGGTATTTATAGATGACATCCTTGTGTATTCAAAGGATCGGGAAGATCATGATAAGCACCTTTGGGTAGTGCTAGAAACCTTGAGAAAGGAACAGTTATATGCAAAACTAAGAAAATGTGAATTTTGGTTGGGAGAAGTGTCTTTTCTTAGACACATTGTATTGGAAGAAGGAATTAGAGTGGATCCAAAGAAGATAGAGGTGATTATTGAATGGAAACCACTGAGAAATGTCACGGAAGTGCATAGTTTCCTCGATTGCGTATTACTGCATGTCTATTAAGAAGTTGTCGATGATCAAGGGTCCCTATGATGAGATTGCTCCTCAAAGACGAGATTCGAGTGGAGTAAAGTGTCAAGCAGCTTTGAAAGTTGAGCATTCTTAACCAAGGCAACTAGCATTACTCAAATTCGACCTACTATGAAAGAATACATGATTTTTAGTGATGCTTCATTAAATAGACTTGGATGTGTCCTTTTGCAAAAGGGTAAAGTGGTAGCTTACACTTCAAGGCAGTTAAAGCCGTATGAAAAGAACTACCCTACGCATGATTTGGAATTAGTCGCCATTGTGTTTGCACTGAAAAGTTGGAGACACTATCTTTATGGAGAAAAGTGTTTCATCTACATCGATCACAAAAGTCTTAAGTATTTTCCTCACAAAGAGAGCTTAACTTGAGACAACGATATGAATCGATCAAGGATTATGATCAGAGGATCGACATCATCCCGGAAGGCCAACGAGTGAAGGTGATATCTGGTGCATAAAGGCAGTACAAACTCTTTAAGCGTTGAATGCTCATTTGTCATTGTCAAACGACGATGCAATAGTAGCGGAATTGATAGCAAAACCGAATTTATAGAATCGAGTGCTAGAGGCACAAAATAATGATGAGAAAATTTCTGCAATTGTAAATCAGAGCAGAGAGGGGAAAGAAACCAAATTTGCAGTGAATGAGAATGGATTTGTGTATTATAGAGATCGGGTTTGTGTACCCAATGATGTTGAGTTGAAGAAATCCATTCTAAAAGAGGCACACAAGGATCTTTGCTAAGGCATCTTTAGAGCACAAAAAAATATACCAGGATTTAAAGACTTCATACAGGTGGTCTGGAATGAAAAGAGATGTATCAGAATCTATGACCAAGTATATGGTGTGTCAAAAAGTGAAGGCAAAACATCAAGTTCCTTCGGGATTATTGCAGCCTATTAAAATACCCGAGTGGAAATGGGACCCAATCACAATGGATTTTGTGGTCGGGTTACCAGTGACAGGAAGAAAGCATGACTCAGTTTGGGTAGTGGTAGACCGATTTCACTGTTAGCTCTACTTCTACCAAGGAGAACCGACTATTACTCGACAAGTCAAGTGAGCTTTGCGATAGTAAAATAGTTCGGTTACACGGGATTCCAATATCGATCATTTCAGATAGAGATTCGAGGTTTACCTCAAGATTTTAGGGAAAGTTGCAAGAGGCTTTTGGCGCTCAACTGATTTCAAAGACAGCTGCCGACCGCCATCACTGGGACACGAAAGAGTGATCCAAGTGTTAGAAGATATGCTAATAGTTATGTGATCCACTAGAGGTAGTTAGATATAACACATCTTATAGCTGAATTTTGTGTGCCAACAATAGCTTCCAAATAGTAATGGAACGGCGCCTTATGAGGCTCCCTACAGAAGAAAATGTAGAACACCAATCAAGGGGGAATCTGTGTTGCTTATGAAGAAGATAATTGGCCTCGATTGATCCAAAGAAACCGAGAAAAAAGTAAAATGATTAGAGAAAGATTGAAAGTGGCCACATAGACAAAAAATCCTATGCCAAAATGAGAAGAAAGGATATTCGATATGAGATCGGCAAAAAAATGTTTCTGAAAGTATTGCCTTGGACATAAAGTAATGAGATCTGGGAAAAAGGGCAAGTTGAGCCTTAGGTTCATCGGGCCATATGAAGTGTAGATTGAGAAAGTGGGTCCAATGGGCATACGATTAGCTTTTCATCCGTGAGTTGGAAAAGATTCATAATGTTCTATATGTGTCAATGTTTCGAGGAGGTGCCGTGCCGATCTATCACATGTAGTCTTTTCAAAGACAATCGAAGATTATACCGCATTTGACGATGTGAAAGTGGTTTTTGATAGATCTGCCTCGAGAAGTGAAAGAGTTGCCAAAAGTAAATTCCATTGGTAAAGGTTATGTGGAGAAATCACAAGACCGAGGAATCCACGTGGGAAAGCGAAGAAGTTATGCGGTAACAATACTCTCAACTGTTCGGTGAAGGTAATTTCGAGGACGAAATTATTTTAAGAGAGAGAGTTAGGCATACCTCGAAAATACCCATACGCTTTTATAACATGTTCGAGTATAAAATAAAGTAAATTATGAGCATTTTTTCGGGCGTTTAAATACAAAGAAACATAAAAACTGAAATTTACAGAGCCAAATAAATTTGGTAAAATAAGTCAAATGAGGACCTATAACAAATGATTAATAAGTTCCAAAGTATGTTGAAATGAAATGAAGTGGAAATGAAAGTTAAATGAGGCCTTAAAATGAGAAAAATGAGGAAAGGCCAATTAATTTGCTAGCCAAACTTAGCCTTACACATGACATGAGAATAAAGAACAAAGTGAGCCCAAGTGAACTCATCTTGGGCATTCACGTTTTTGAGAGGAGCAAGGGGAGAAGGAGCTCGGCTTGGGAGAAGAAGTTATTTTTATGTTTCTCTCCATTCTTGGTCTATCTTTAATTCAAGCATGGAAGAGAAGATTTGAAGAGAGCTAAGGTAAAACTAACTCCTAACCCCATCTTTGATGATTTTCGATTTGGGAAAAAACCCTAACCTTATGTAAAGGTGATTTTGATTGGTTGTGGGACTAATTTTGTTGTTTTGGGGTTAAGTTTCAAAGTGCTTGGTTAGGATTAGTTTTGAGGAATTTTTGTATATAGGAAATGACAGTTTCAAAGGAGTTGTTGTCAAAAAAATTTTCAAAACCCCTGTTTGTTGGTTATAAGTTAAGTTATAATCATCCAAATTGAGTGGATTAAATTTGGTAAAGAAACCATAAGATTCAGAGATACAAATTTCAGAAGTGGACAAGGAGCAACAAGTCATGGCTCCCGAATATGGGCTTAAATGTATGTTTCGGGTAGTTGACGGGTATGCTTTGTTTTGGGTGTAGTTGAGGTGTTTTGGCCGTAATTTGAGTTTCATTCATCCAAATTGAGTGATTCAAAATTTTGGGTAAACAAGACTTCTAGAGAAATAATTTACTAGAAGAAAGCGTAAGCAATTTGTAAATCCCAAAGTGTCCGTAAATCCACTGTATGAGCTGTGCAAGAACAATATATTCCTCGCTTGCAAATAAGAGTAGTCTGGATGTAAAATGCAATACCTTGAGTTTTGGTGATCCAAATTGGATGATTCTAATTGGAGAAGAAACCTTAGAACCATAGAATCAAATAAGTAGAAGGAACCATTACCAATATATGGATTTAAGACCCCGAAACTTCAAGAATAAATAAAGAGGTAACCAAGGAGTAGTACACATCGACTTACTTTGGCATTAAAATGCCGTAACTTGAGTTTGGGTGATCCAAATGAGATGATTCCAATTACTACTGAAAATAGACTCATATAGATATCATTTTATTTAAGGAAGAATGAGTAAAATATGACTCATGTGTCCCCAGAAATGTTTTCTAGTGAAGGTATATTGGGTAGACATCAACCCTAACCAAAAATCCTAGAATGCACAACTTATTATTTTTCTTAGGTTGTTCTTTGATAGTGACAGCTGGTGATGGATTAGGGGTTGGTGACTTGAGCTGCTTCTGACCTAAGAAACAGGATTCCGGGAGAATAGAATCACAACCTTTGGGTTTGTTCTTCACACTTTCTTGTTTCGGCTTTCTAGGTTTTGTTTGACAAAATAAATCTAAAAAGGTTTTATATTTAATATGCATGTGTGCTCCGCTTTGTTTAAGTAAATGAATTAGTTTGTTCGTAACTTTCTCTATTTCTAAAATGTTTTAAAGATTATGAAATAAGTAGATTTATTGAAATAATCATGCTAAATTGCATATTGATTGTTTTAAATTGATTTGATACAACTGACAGGAAATGAATTGCACACAAAATTTGCATGAGTATTTGATATAAATGTATATACACTATTGTAAATTTCTATGAATGATTTGATACCCTTAATAGGAATGTCAACCGTTTAATTCGAAAGTTAAGGATAGATTTGCATACCAATAAGGGTCAAATGAAAGGACACTGAATCAGACGATGCCAATTCTAATTCGTGAGCCCTATGATGCATTCGCAGTATTCATGTGAAATGATTTTAATAACCAACTGTGCAGCCCAGCGTAGATCGACAGTCATAAAACCTTTTATACCGCCCGCAAATTTAAAGTGACTGCCCCATGATTCGTTATCCTGTGCACCAAAAGCATATGTTAAATTCGCTATGGCAAATGAAAGAAAATTATGAAATGCATGATTTGTGTTCGAATGATTTATTGCATATGAAACTACATGATTGAAAATGACCAATGAATTTTAATTTGAATGGATACTAAATGAAATATACATATATGTATTGTTTCGCATTGGTCATTGGAAAAATTATACAAAGGCATCATTAAAATGCATTGACTTACTTAAATTGAAACAGTTAGAGAATCAGAGTAGAACCACTAGGCATGAAAATGCTTAGCGCATTGTTTTATCATTGCACAAGTACTGAGTGAACAAGTACAAAGGAAAATACCATAGTGATTCAGAGTCAACATCAAGGCCTCACAAAGTTGAAGTAAAACTTTACCCTGCATTCATGAAATATATTTGACACTTTTTGTACAAACTTTGATTTTGTTTTGTAAATATTTTGGTATTGAAAATGGCTTATAATTCTATAATACAAAGGTGCATGCAATGTGGACCAAATGGCATGTAATGCCTTATTGGAACAAAATGAATTTCGAATAAACGATGGGCACCCTTTGTTAAAGTGTTATCTACTTATATACTCATAAGGATAATTATCCTTTATAAATGAGTATACAAAACAAGTTTCTACGAGAAAAGGAATTGTATTTAGTTGTATTTGGATTATTCGAATGATCTCAAAAAAAAGAGCGAGAACTGTGTCCCCGGTCCGTTCAGCCTCCTGTAGGTCGGCATGGCGACGTCACAAACATACAATGGAGTGTAAAGTCTAGATATCTATCCCACAGGGAAGGTATGGTTTAAGCGAGGATTGAGTACCTCGACAACTAAAGTCGTTCACTATTTGAGCGACTCAATGATTTAGAGCACTTTGTAAAAACAATAAAAAAAACTAAACAAAAACAATAATGAGTTGTCAAAATTGGAGTAATTAACTAAAACTGAGAGCAAATGACTTATAGAGGAACTAGGATTGGTTATCGTCAATGATGCTTAATGATTCTTCTAGATAAGGCTCGGGTTGAGTGAATTATAACTTGAGTTGGTCCAAGGATACGGTACAAGGATCCCACTTCGTGATTCCTCTGTATTTTCCTGCCACCATCCAAATCTATTCACAAGATGCCCATCTAGGCTCGATGTGGCCATGCTTTTCAATGACATTTTTCCGAGCTCTATTAGTCATAGTTTCATCCCTTTAAACAGCCACCTTAGACCGCTTGATTGGTAACAGTTATGTCCTTACAATCCTCAATACATTTGGTGTCCTCCAAGAACTGCTAGTAATTAGACCTTTATAATTCCCTAAGCCTCTTTAACTAGGTTAATTCGAATCCCAATTAATTGATTCACACCTTAAGAGAATCAAAACCAAATTTTAGGGTGTAATCCAAGTGTCACCAAGGATACCCTAGTAAAAAGATCAAAGATCCGATTCTCAGCATGTATCAATTAACCAAAACCATAATAATCCAATTATTAACACCAAGTACAACATATCAAGCATAAAACATCCAACCAAACTAAAGATTAGATAATTCTAACTTCAAATCTGATAACCAACCCTATAGAAATGTCTAGCCTATCATTTCAGCCACCAAAACCTATAAATTCATGTTAATTACAAACATAAACTACGTAAATTGAAGGAGTAGAGATAGAAATTACAAAAATGTAGGTTGTCGCAACATCTTCAATCCTAAGTCTAAGTCGCAATCCACACTCCATAAGGTCGTGCTTCTCAGAAATAATCAATTACAAACCAAAGTATTCACAAAACAAACCTAAATCTAAGAAATCTAAAGAAAACCTAACCTAAAAATGGAACTAAACTTCAAGGAGAAGAAACCTTAGAGGAAAGCCTCATCTCTAAAAGTTTGAACCCTAATAATGTCTTGAAGTTAACCTTAAACACACATTGAAAAATAGGTCAAAACAAGCCCAAAACTGGAAAGTTTACTTAGCCAAATTGGTCGCGACCATAAACTACTTGTGGTCGTGAGCACACAAAAAATGATACATAGTTGCTATAGGAAAATGTGTTATGGTCACACCACACCGAACTCATACTTCAATAATTGCAGATGGTATACGTCGCCAACCACACCAAACTTGCTACTCTTCAATTGCTGCAGGATGGTATAATGGTTGCGACCACACCGTAGTTACTGAAGGCAATTTGCTGAAGAGGCTATTGTGGTCGCGACTATGGTCACAACCATACTAGAAATATGTTGACACAGTGATCCGTGGTTGTGACCACACCAAAGTTTTGCTGCACAGGATCCTCTTGAATTTTCTCTATGGTCGAGACCATAAGGTCCTATGGTCTCAACCACAGCTTCTTTGCATATCTTCCTCAAATCTTGCCCAAATTGCTTGCTTTTTGTCTCGTTTTCTTCGTTTCTACAAAATAAAAAAATATAGTGGGTTAGACATGAAAATGAGTAGGACGGGGGTTTAGTTAGCATCAAAATCATGAAAAATGCTATGTTTTACAGCAATAAAAGCTAACCTAAAGCACACCTAACAATCATGTAGAGGATGCTCAGTTTTTTAGGGGTAACAGAAGCTATGTGTTAAAGCCTAACAACAACCTTCATTCGCATTACTATCCTGGACTTAGGAATAATGAGAATTTGTCTTATGGAAATCAAAGAAATTTCCAATAGGCTCCACAAAATTCTAGTTCACAGTATGCACCACCTGGATTTCAGGGACATGGAGTTCCTAGCTCCAACTTTCAAGGATAAAAGAGATTATTTTATTTTGAGGACACTGTTATTGCTTTGTTAACTGATTCTAAAAAGAAGAGTGAGGATCAAGATCATCGGATATCTAACCTTGAATCTGAAATGGCCAATTTCAAAACCAATATGAATGCATCGATGAAGAATTTGGAAAGTCCAATGATTCAACTAGCCCACTCAATAAAAGAAAGTTCTTTAAAATCTTTTCCAAGTAATACGGAGAAGAATCCAAAGGAGTGCATAGTTATCACTCCAAGGAATGGGAAAGAGCTTGGAGATTCCAAAGAAAGTGAGAAGGAGAAAGTGGAAGTTGAGAAAGAAGAAGTTAGAGTGGACAAGAAAGAATAGATGAAAGAGAAAGATAAGTTCACACTAGGAAAAGTCACATTTCCAGACAATCCTCACTAAGACACCATTTCGTAGGCCTCACACACGAGTTCATAGGACTGAACGCCAAATCCGACTCCATGGATAAAAGTCATAACCCCGTAATTTCCAACGACAAAGGTTTTAACAATGTCCAAACTCGGCCTTCAAATTTTTACCCGAAAGCGAATCTCTAGGCCCTATATAAAACATAAATTCTCTTTGATGCCAATAAAACCTAAATTTCCCAAAACACCATCTTCAACTCCAAAACCCCAGAGAGGTTCTCCAAACTTATGACTCGAGCTGGGTCATTTTGACCATTGCAGCCAAAGATTGACAAAGGAGACACCACCGCCACCACACTACTACACGCTACCGGACAAAGGTGGTGCGCCGCCACCGCACGGCTACCGTAGGGCCTCACGGCCAACCGACGTCTGACGCGCTGATTTCCGCCTGAGAAGACGACCACGGCCGCTCACACGGATTTTGACTTTTCAATCTTCACTTCAGTCACCCCATAGCTCATTTCCACCATTTTTGGACCCCCTGAACTCATTTCCGTGGTCCATTCTTGACGATTCCTCACCGTTTGGAATTTACGATTTAAAACAAAGTCATCTCGACTGGCTTGATCGAGTTTTCCACCCACCACAAATGACTTTTGGACCAAGGTAATAGTAATCGGAAGGAGTTCGGTCTCGGGCTTTCCATTGATATGTGGTTTGTAAATTTGGACGCCGCTTGGTTAGTTTTCCATTTTTAGGTTGTTTCGTAATTACCAGAGTTCGGATCGTAATAGAGTACTAATTGGTCAAATTTGGAAAATTGAAGTTGTATTAGTGAAATTGACGCTTTTAGGAATTATTTGATTCGCTCAATTCTCGAGAAATTAGTTTCTGCAGCAAGCCCTAATTCTTGGGTATCAACATAGGGGCACACTGTAATCGACCTCGTCTGAGTCCAATCGGGATGGTTTCATAGTTCTAAAATTATCTGGTCTTCGGGCATCCCAATGTTGTTGGTTCGCACAGAGCTCATGTGACACACATGCACTCACGGCCGGAGACGATCCCCATGGGAACAGGATCGAGCGCCTTTTAGTCCGTGGGAGTGGTTTATATATTTTTTAAATGTATCAGTATTATATTGATATATCTTATTAGGATTAAACATTTTGGCTATATTCTGTTTCATCAAATGATTGTTGCATACAAATGTGATTATCGGTCTTATATAAAAATAAGTTATCATTTCATGTGAATTTTGTCAACATTTTCACCGCTTGGAAGTTGTACTGGGGTTTCATGGATGAGTATGTGGTACTGCATGATTTTAGCAGTTTAATTGGCTTTAAACCCCTCGAGAATTTATTGTTTTATAAATGGATTTGAAATATATGTGTTTAATAATTGGTTAAACTAATATGGTCATTGAGGTATGTCTCAAATTCTCGCTTGAATTGAGAAACTAAAGATCTTCAATGCATTTGATCGAAAGTCAGGAAAGTAAGTTCATAAATTCTAACCTAAATACAAAGGACGTTGGAAAAAGTACACGTGAGTAAGGACATTGAGTTGGAGGTTATAAGGTGATGTACCATATTGTACCGAGATTGCTCCGCACTATATTGTAGCGCATCGATTGCCACGGTGTCGTGTGAGGGTTGGTTTTATCCAAACGGTCATATATTATTTCCACTTGACCTGAGGTCGGATTTACCCGACAGCTTAGTATACCGGCATTGCTTACTTGTCGTGAGAGGTTGGTTTCATCCAACGGTTATATGTTATTTCCACGGCCGTGAGGTCGGGTTTACCCGACGATTTGGTATTCTGGGTTTTGCCACGGTGTCGTGAGGTTGGATTCATCCAACTGTTATATATTATTTTCACGACCGTGAGGCCTGCCATCTCACCCGCTTATTAGTTGCCACTTGTCGTGAGGTTGGTTTCATCCAACGGCATGTTGGCTCCATCGCCGTGAGGCCTAAGCAATTCGACTCGCTTGATCTCGCATTTATATTATAGTGCACTGGGATTGCCACGGTGTCGTGAGGTTGGTTTCATCCAACGGTTATATATTATTTCCATGGCCGTGAGGTCAGGGTTACCTGACGGTTTAGGATGGGTACATGGTATGGTACATTGTTGGTTTCTGTGTAAGTAATAACCATTTATGTTGGGGATCGTGAGGTGGGGTGTCCCAACGGTTTATGATGGGTACCTGGTACGGTACATTGTTGGTCTCAGATTAAAGTATAAGCATTTCAATATTTTTGGTTATGGTATTTTCATGGTTATCTTTACGACATGATGGTTACATATATTTATGTTCAATTGCATGTTGTGAAACAGATTCAGGTTTTAAGGTTCTGGAAAATGATGTCGGCTAAATTTTGAGCATGATCATATTGTCAGGGCTTTGGCAGTTGGTTTTGTGGAAATGTTTAATAAACGGGAACATTAAGCAAAAGAGAGTGGACGCGAGGCCTCAGAGAAGAAATTTTCAAAATAAAAACACTATTTTCCATATAAATTATGCCACTCCTCGAGATTTATTTCTCAGTTTATTGTTTTAAATTGCTCCTAGGTCCTGCAAATGTAGGGCCTACTCTTCACGCTTAGATTCAACACCGCTCTTTCGCGACAAATGCAAAGACTTACCCCATCCATCTGCCTTTGTCAAGCCTCGGGACCTATCTATTTTCATTCTCAGAACCCTAAATTTGAAAATAATTTTAGAATGCTCTTGATATTAGTATTGAACTCATATGGCTCTTATTATGTATGTTGTGATATGACCTAATACTTGATAGGTCGGTCGTGGGATCTTTTTATATATAATCGAGGTATCAGGGTACCGCATTTGTTTATTTCTTTCTTTAGGCTGGCCCCTTCGTGCATTCCCTTAGTGGATCACAATGACTCCACTAGGCGACCACCTCTGGGAACCCCAAGGGCATCCGGCCTGCCCTGGGTCGGCAGCTGTTGGATGAACAATTTGAAAATCTTGAACATTTTCAAGAAATTTTTGGTGAACATACCATTTACGGATGCATTGACACAAATGCGCAACTACGTCAAGTTCATGAAAGAGGTTATGAGTAATAAGAAGAAGCTTGATGCTTATAACGTAGTGAGTTTGTCAAAGAAGTGTAGTGTAATCATTCAAAGGAAGCTTCTAGAGAAACTTAAGGTCCTGGAAGTTTTACTATCCCATGTGTAATTTTAGATTATACCTTTAGCAAAGCCTTATGCGACTTGGGAGCGAGCATTAATTTGATGCCATTGTTAATTGTGAAGAAATTGAATTTAGAGAGTTGGACTTTACTACACTTTTCACCAAATGGCAGACAGACTGACTTCCTAAGGGTATCATAGAAGATGTGCTGGTCAAGGTTGATAAGTTCATATTTCCAATGGACTTTGTAGTCTTAGATATGAAAGAAGACAAAGAGGCACCACTGATTATGAGTAGACCATTCCTTAACACTGGTCAATTATTGATATATAAAAAGAATGGGAGGTTGACACTACATCGGGTGAAGAACAAGTAAATTTCAACTTGTATCAGAGTTTAAAGTGACCAAATGAAGACAAAGCCAGTTATATGAGGGTTGATAGTTTGATTCCTTCCAAAAGTGAGCTGATTTTTTACTTCATTGAAAAATATTTTTAGGGAATGTTTGACTAAATCATTCTTAGTTGAAGAGTTGGATTGTGAAAAAGTTATATCTAATCCTTAATTGCGTAGAGAAATTTAGTCAAGAAACGATGAGACGGTCTAGATCTAAGCAAAGAACAAAGATGAAAGAAACGGCCTAGCTCAAGGATCTCACCAAAGCATATGAAATATGCTTTTTAGGGTGACAATGATACCAAGCCAGCGATTTTATCAATTGATTTGAATGAAGAAATGGAACATAGAGTTCTAGGGTTTCAGTTAGAAACATGGTGTTACTGGTATGGTCATTGAAGATATCATGGAATTAGTCCTACACCTACACGCATAAGATCCTTATGGAAGAAGAGTTTAAGCCTTTCGTGGAACATCAAAGAAGATCGAATCTTGTGATGAAAAAGGTAGTAAAGAAAGAAGTGTTGAAAAAATCCCAATATGGATTCATTGGCGTTATATCTAGCAGTGTCATGAGCCCGTCTATGGTACAAAAGAAAGGCGGAGTAACAAGCAGGGAAATGGGAGATGAGCTATTCACATGCACTATGAGGGATGGAGAGTGGCACATGGATTAGCTGGAAGCTCAACAATGCTATAAGAAAGGATCACTTTCCTTTCCATTCATCGAGGTATGGATAGGATTGGCTAGGCACGCCTCGCCATTGGGTTGATGGGTATTTAGATACCATATTTTCATTTCACACCAAGAAAATACCACTTTCTTTACTTGTCCTGTGGGGACCATTGCATTCAAGAGGATGCCATTTGACTGTGTAGTGCCCTTGCCACCTTTCAATGCTGTATGATGGCCATTTTTTCTGGTTTGTTAGAGAACATTATGGAGATCTTCATGGATGATTTTTCAGTCTTTGGATGCTCTTTTGATCATTGCCTTAATAATTTGGAGCTAGGGCTTCAAAGATGCCAAGAGAAGAACCTTGTATTGAATTGGGAGAAATGTCATTTCATGGTTCAGAGGGCATAATCTTTGAACCTTTGTAATTCTTTAGAGGGACTTGAGGTTGATCATGCCAAGATTTCTACCATTTAGACTCTCATGCCACCAACTACAGTAAACGGTGTCAGAAGTTTCCTAGGACAAGATGGGTTCTACAAAAGATTCATGTGGGACTTTTCAAAGATAGCTAGACCCATGTGTAGAATACATGAAAATGATGCCACTTTTGATTTTGATGAGGCATGTATGGAGGCCTTTGAAGAGCTTAATTCCATATTAGTTTTAGCACACATTATGATAGTGCCAGATTGGAAGGAACCATTTAAGATTATAAGTGATGCAAGTGACATTGCTATTGGAGCGGTTTTAGGTCAAAGACATAACAAGATTTTCAAGGATCTCTATTATTTAAGCCGCACATTGAATGAGGCCTAAGATACCTACACAACCATAGAGAAAGAGATGTTGGTTGTGGTTTTCTCATAGAGCTCCCAAGGTCTTTGTTACAGGTACCTAATGATGAAGAAATATGCTAAACTAAGGTTGATATTACATCTCAAAGAATTTGATTTGAAGATAAAAGATAAGAAAGGAAGTGAGAATGTGGTAGCTCTAGAAGATAGGAAAAAACTTGCCTTGGGCACGAATCAAACCTCTCGAGATATATTATAAATAGAGACCCAAGGATCAAAGCAAGATATATCATGTTTAGAATTCTTAGTTGATTTTCTTGTAATTGGGATATCATTCTGCTTTTAGTTAATAGAAGCTTTTAGCACGTTTTCTTCTTTCCTTTACGCTTTTTTTTTTCATTCATGGAATGCACTATACTCACCATGAGTGAGTAGTCGACTTTCTCAGGGTGAGATGGATCCAATCCACCCCACCATGTGACAAGAGGGGGGAGATCGCTCTTCAAATCAGAGGTAGTAACTTCAACACTGTTTAGAGGCCTGAAGGTTAGGTGTACATTAATTTGGGACTGTTGGTTTGTGCAATTTATGAGATAAACTCTAGGAAAGCGCAAGTGAACGCATCGATAAACAAGTAATACAGTGTGAAAGTAAGAGTGTCAAACCCACTATGAGTTATGTTGCTAACTACTGAAATTGGGCAATTTCCTCTTTATCCGGATTATTGATTAAAACAGAATTTGATATCCAAAAACTAAAATTAAAACTGAATCTAATCACTAAAGAAAATGGAATGAATATGTAAATGTGATAAGGCTTTGGTTTCAATCAAACAATTGCTAAGAAATTGGCATAAAAATATCTCAATTGTTATATGAAATTATTACTGAAGGCAAGCCTCACTGAAGTATTTGTATTTCTCTCTCAACAATCCATAATCTACTCCTAGGGTTTAGGTATTTTGCACCTTTTCTCAACCCCAAAACCTTAGGAATGCACTAAGGCCAAGAAAAACATAATTGCCTCATAAGGCCCAAGAGTATCTCTAGTCGGTAGAGGATTATGTTGTTTCATTTAGATGTAACCTATTACTCTCTTCATAGAGTCTTATAATAACAAGCCACAGAAAATTGATAATTTGTTCGAGAACTGATTGAAAAGCATTCCAAATGAATATTAAGAAGAAAATCAATATCCAATTACAATGTTCATGTTCAATTTACACCAAAAACCTTAGAGTACGAAATTAGAACATCATGGGGAGATGAGATAACATACAATCGATTGAAAACATAAAAAGGGAAAATAAAACTCTTATGAGAATATGGATCTTCAACTCTTCAATCTGCTTCCATTCCTTGTCTCTAAGTCTCCAAACCTTCAAAATCCTCCTCAGTCCCCAAGACGAACTCCTTGCAAAGTAGAGCATTTTCTATTTATAATATGAGTTGGGCTTACAAGAATTACTCAAAACTATATAAGAAATAATTAGGCGGATAGTGACATCACGATGTTATGACTTGATGTCACAAGGTGCAGGTATTTCTATTCCAAATCTTCAAGTCACATCGCGATGTCGTGTCTCGCAAGTCGCAACATGAGATGATGTCTTATGTTCTGAGGCTTCTTTGTCACGTCGCGACGTTGGGTCTCATGTCTGACGTGAGATGTTTTCTTCGATTCGGGTAAGCATCATGACGTCTAGGTGCCACGTCACGACATGAGACATGATCTTCATATTTTTCAGTCTTTTTTTTTTTTTTTTGTCTCGAATCAACCACAAGGTGCTTCCTAAAGCCATCAAGCCTTGGATTTGGTCCGGTAATGTAAATATGAAGTAAATTAGTGTAGAAAAACTTATTAGATTAATGAAAACTACTACAAAGCTAACCTAAATACGGGGATATAATTAGTATAAAGTATACTCATCACATCCCCAAACTCATTCCCTTGCTTGTTCCTAAGCAAAGGAAAGACACAACTAAAATAAAGACAACACAAACATGAGATGAGTAAGGTGCATAGAAGCAAGTAAATGGGAGTCTCAAGCAACACACATGCCAAAAATGGGATTCATAAGCCTTTTTTATCCTTAAATAACAAGGTACAGTTAGCATGGTGAACAAAAAAGGTCACCCCACATCATCAATCACCTTTCTTAAGGGAACTATGCGATATTTTTTCGATATAAGATTGTTAAGTCATTGGCAACATCATCGAAGACTTATCAGTCCTTGGAAAAGGTGCCAAAAACTTGTTCGAATATCATAAAGCGCACGGCTCATACAAATGTCTGAGTGGACTACAGTCTGAATGCTCCCGATCCCATAGGGAAGGTGTGGTTTTAGCGAGGATTGAGTACTCCAACTACTAAAGTCATTTATTATTTGAGCAACTCAATGATTTGGGGTAAGATTGTGAAAATATTAAAAAAAATAAATAAAATAAAAACTATAATGCTTTACCTTAGCTTGGAGCAATTGACTAAAGCAGAGCGATACTTAAGGGAGGAACTAGGGTTGGTTATCTTCATTGATGTCTAATGATTCATCTAGATAAGGCTTGGGTTGAATGAATTTTGGCTTGAATCGGTCCGAGGTTGCGGTACAAGAATCCCATTTTTGTGTTTCCTCTTGTATTTTCTCGCACTATCCACCTATTCACAGGTACGTTCTTCTAGGTCGATAAGGCGATACTTTTCCAAAGGCAGTTTTGCAGGGCTCTATTGGTCACGATTCGTCCTTACCGATAAAATTTATCATGACTAAGTTCGGATTAATTCACTATTCGTCCTTCTGATCCTCACTTAGTACATTTGGTGTCCCCTCTAGTGAAATGCAGCAATCTTGTAGACCTTTCTAATTCCTAAGCCTCTTTAACTTCGAGTTAATTTGAATCCTAATTAACTTATTTACACCTTAAGAGAATCGAGAACCAGATTCGAGGCTTAAATCAGCGTCACCAAGGATACCTGCCTAGTAAAGATCGAATCCAGGGTTCTAGCATGTATCGATGCTTGAAACCATAATAATCCAGTAACACGAATACAGCAAATCAAGTATAAAATATCAACCAAACTAAGATCGGAGGATTGAGCACAGGTGACCTTGACTCTATGAAATGTTTAGCCTAACATTTCAGCCATCAAAACCCATAAATTCATGTTGTCGACAAACATAAAACTATAGAAATTGAAGAAGGATTAGAGATAGAAATACAAGATAGAGATTAAGTCGCAAATGAGTTCAATATTTAAATCATTTAAAAATCCACACTTCCACCAAGGTTGTTCAACTAGCAATAGTTAATTACAATTCAAATTATTCACAAGCAAACCTTAATCTAACAAAACTAAGAAATATAACCACACAGAAAATGGAACAAATCTTGAAGAGGATAGCCCCAGAGTGCCTCCTCTCTCAGTTCAAACCTAGCAATGGAAGTAAAATAAGTCCTTAAATACAACTCAAAAAGTGGGCTAAAAGAAGCAGGCCCAGGAAGTTCTTAGGCGAAACATCGTGAGTGCTGAGTGTATTTAACTCTCATATAATTTTAAGCCCATTTTTCATTAATATTTTAAGGCTTAATGTCCAAAATAATGCCAAATTATGGAGCCTTCACCTAAAATTGTGTTTAGTAGGAATTTAGGGAAAATAAGTAGAAAAGAAAGAAAAAGCAAGAAGAAAAGAAGAAAAAATGGCTAAGGCAGGAAATGTAGCTATGTTGCGACATAATTACAACATTGTCATTATAAAACCCGAGAGCTTGCGAGTTTGTCGCGATAAAAAGCGGCTTGTGTCCGCAAGACATGCGAGTGTAAGATGTGATTAGATTGTGCGGCATTTCACAACTCTGTCGTGACATAAGATGAGAAGAAGCATTGGAATTTTGTCGTGACATGGAAATGAATTTCGAGACAAAAGACAAGGAAGGTGGTAACAAAACATTGTTGTAACATCTAGAATTATATTGCGACAAAGAATCTGGAAGCGGAAATTATGTCGTGACATAAAACATTATCGCCCAACAAAACAAAAAAGGAAGAAGACTGGAGTATGCCGACAGTCATACCTTAGTCAGCGAAAAAGCGGCAAGGAGTTCGAACGGTGCTTTGCGAAAAGTTTGCAATGTTGGCGTAAACCATTCAGAGACTAACAATGCAAGGCATGGAAACTTTGTCGTGACCTCATAAACTTATGTTGCCACAATTACAAGATGGAGTCAGTTGAATTTTGTTGCGACATTTCCAAAGTATGTTGCGACACAATTTGATGAGGAGCAAGAAACGATTGTCGCAATACTCTTTCATTGTAAGTGACAATTGTAGAAGAGATTTGAGGCATATCTTGAAACGATGTCGCTGACGTAAGAAAGATTGCCACAGTGATCGCCGGAAGAATCCTTCGCCCGGTTTTGTTCACAATGACTCATAGCAAGGTAAAGACTTAGGGCTTCATCTATGTTTGCGACATTCAAAGACTTTGTTAAATGATATTTCGAGAGGAATATAAGGCATAAATGTTACAGTGAACTCATGACAAGGATGAAGGCAAGCGAACTTATCGCGACATTCATAAACTTTATTTGTGACATTCATAAACTTTATCGCGACAAACTTGACAAAATCTGGACATTGAAGACACATAAGCGAGAAATGTTCGACAAAGCCATATGGCTTGAAGACACGTAAGTGAAGCTACAATGTTGCGACTAAGACACTCATAGGGCCTACATGGAAATCCAAAAATTTAGCCCCGAATTCATACCTAGCATTTATGACCCCTATAAATAGAAGGAGATATGGCAACAAAAAATCATCTTCGGATCAAGAGCTTTTCAGCAACTTTCAACCAGCTTTTAGCTTTTTAGAAGAGTGGAAAACTCTTTGTATATATTTTATCGTCCTTTCTTTTTGAAGTGAGGTAGATCTAGCTGAAATTTTGCAGTTGGAGAGAATGTAAATCGAATTTTATGGGATTCATTTTTATTCAGTTTAATTAAATTCTGATGAATTTATGCGATCAACTAGTCATTATTACTTGTGATTCGAGAAATGGAAGGTTTGCTTCGATGGGAATGTATTTGGTTTTCTTATTGATTTGTAGCATTTTTGGTGAAGGTTTTGGAGTATGAAAATGGGGTTCCATCAATTGGCATTGCCCTTGTAACGAGTTGTTCTATATGTCAGTACTTTTTACTTAGAAAGAGTTGTATCTATACTCTGATTTCAAGATCCTGCGATTAATGATGAGATGGACTACACGAGGAGCATAGGCGATCACTTGGGGTAAATATATTGATATTTGGGAACTGGATACTTTAAGTATTGCTTTGATACACCATGGGTGATGTTCGCTTATACGATTTCAAGGGTTCGTATGGGTGACAAGCAGAGAGTATGTTCTGAGGGTTTAGGACCACTAAATGAATTATCAATTTAATTTTTAGAGGTTTAATCATAATCCATAAAATGATCTTAATCTTGTGTTAGCTAAGATTCTAATCAAGGGGAAAGAGAATTCTATTGAATTGATGGATTTGACATAATGATTACTTTAGAAGTTTGTGTAACTTTGTCTATGAGGGGAAAGTAATTTTTAGTCCCAGAGATGGCTCATGAAATCTTGGTTTAGGAAAAATAGTCAAATCTAGAAGAGGATCAAATCAAAAGTAACTATTTAGACCACTAACTTGGGTTTAGAAATGTGGTAAGCTAAAAACGATGAAATGTGTAATTAATCGGGAGAGGCTTTCAAGGCTACCTTTACCTTACTCTTGGACAAATCAAGGATTTATACCTTTAATAATATTTTATTTGGGAAAATATGCAAATTGATAGTTAGAATACTAACCACTTCCCAGTGTTATTCAATTTGGTGAAATCTCCATCTCTAATTGTATTAGAGTTTTGATTAGCCAAGCTTATTTCATTAATTCTTTGTTTTGATAATTCAGACTTTCATTTAGAGGTTCAAATAGTGATGATCTTGTGTAGCAGGAGTAGTTGATCTTTAGATTTTAAAATCAATCATTGTGGGAATGATATTTGGACTTAAATCCACTTTATTATTTGTATGACTGAGGCACTTGCGGAGATATTGGGCAAAAACAATTATAATTGAAAATTATTACATACACGAAACATAATTAAGCTTTTATATACATATTTCTGATCAAACAAGTTTTGGTGTTGTAACTAAGGACAAAATAGTTCTTTGGTGGCAGTGCTAGAAATTTGAAATCAGTTTCTGGTCTATCAAAAATCCAGTCAATCAAGTTTTTGGCGCCATTGTCGGGGATTGAAGTAGAGTTTAAAGATCAATATTCCAACCAAAAAGAGAATTGGTAGTTTAGACATTTTTCTTTTATTTAAATTTTAAGATTTTTTTTTTAAAAAATATAGTTTTAACCGCAGTAGCTAATCCAACTACTTATCTTTTATTACCCAGACTAATCATGATATATTCAAGTTATCTCACGGAAATATCACTTTGATTTCGATGTATCATTATTTGACACTAAATATATGCCTGAAGGTAAGAAATAAAGCTACTACCAGTGGACATTGAAATTGAGAGAACTTTGAGAAATCTGAAGAAGGTGAAAGCAGAAGAAAAAGAAGTTATGGCAGAGTAAGAAGGGACTGATCAACATATACTAGCAGAACCAGTAGTAGAAAGACTTCAGAGACAGAGGACAATGGAAGATTTATGGAGGTCAATTCACATAAATGAATATCATTCATGTAAAGCTGACCACCCATTGAGGCCAAAAAACTTTGAGTTGAAACTGCTCACGATCACCATGAAAGTGCGACTTACAAATTCACAAGGCATCTAGTGAGGATGCTTGATGAGCACCTAGGAAGATTTCCCGGGATGGTAAACCTTTGTCAAACTGAATGGAGTAAATCCGGATGTCAAAAAGTTACATTTGTTTCCATTCTCATGAGAGACCGCAACTGACTAGTTGGGGTTTGAATCTTTACAATATGGATCGGTCGGCAAGCTAGGAGGAGGTGTTTAGGCTTTATGGAGAGATTTTACTGACCCTCGCATTTGAGAGAAGAGAGAGATAATAGCCTTGACAAGGAGAAGGAAGAAAGCCTCTCTGATTCTTGGGAGAGGTATGAAATTGTTGAAGAGATGTCCTCGTACGCCCCTTTATAGATAGGTGGTATGACATGTAATCTGGAGTCACGTAGGTGTACGAGGGCTTCATAATTATTTTAGTGCCTGTGAGATTTTGAAAGTTGTTTTTAAGGGTGGGAAATTGTAAGATTTTAAAAGAATGGTGGCACTTTTGCAATTAAGAAAAGTGGATGGGTGAAAGTACAAATTATGGAAAAAATTAGAAAAATTCAAAAATGGTAAAATGATAATAAATTGCCATAATGGTTCAAGGAAGCCTAGAAAATTCTCTAGATCTCGAATGATGAAACGGTCTGCTCCGTTAAATTCGTCTCGCAAAATCTAGTGACTTAGAAAATTTTCATCGGTCACAGAATGGTCGAGGAATATTTCACGATTTTAAATTTGATAAGTTGCAGTGACTTCAAGGGCGAGATTTTTACGAAAATCTCGGAAGTAAGGAAATGGCTTGAACTAAGTTCATTTACAATAAAGTGAACTGAAAATAAATAAATTGTTTCGGGAAGAAACGGACCCGAATGAGGCAATAGAAATCATTTATCCAAATAATAATAATAATAATAATATAAAAAAATGATAAAATCAAAAGGGGGACGTCCGATGGACGCAGAAGGCGTGGTGAGAGAATTTTGGTACGCCCCTCATCGTTTCTTTTCTCAGATCTCTGAGCCAGACCGTAGATTTTATTTGAGCTGAGAAGGAAAGTTGGTCTACACGTAGGTACCAAAAAGCAGCGGTTCATGAAGCTCCTTCAGAGGTAGGGAATTTTCCTACTTGAGATTATAGCCCCAACCTAAATGCATGTAATGGCTTGAAATTTTCTTAGAGGCCGTGAAAGGTCGTAAACTTGATCCAAAATTTTTGGGTAGTATAAAGAATTTTATGAATTTTCGGAATTGTGTTCGGAAAGTGCAGGTTGAATTTCGAGTTGTTTAGGACTGATTCGGGTTGAGGGTTGATTTATTAACCGTCAGGACGCAATTTTCGAAATAGTTTTAAGTGTTTTAGACTCTATGGAAAGTCCATTGAGTCTGAGAATCTAACCATATACTGTCAATAGAAATTTGGTACCCACGTAATTTAAAAAAATTTAATTGTAACCTGAAAGTGTGTGGTGCATGGTTTGTGTTGACTTGTGTGGTCTAATACAACGAATAGCATAGGGTTGCTTTGAAAAAGTTGCTAAAACGGATAGTTTTTATGGGGAATTTCATGTGTAGGGGCATTTTGGTCAATTTCACCTCATATTATCGATGTTCTTATAGAATGTGACTAGCAAGTAAAGTTTTGTTAGAATCAAAGTTCGTTTCGATATAGTCGCTTTGGAAGCCCTTTGTATGTTTGATGGTTAAAACGTTGAACTGAGGGCATTTTCATAATTTGTATATGGATGTGTGAGGCGATTGGAGCATACGGATAATCTAAGCGTGGACAAAATTGAAAGAAATTAGTCGAGAAAAGGTAATTAACAAGAAATCGTTTTGAAAAGCGAAGTGTTTAATTCACCAAGATTGTAAGTGCTTTAAATATAATGTAATTAGTAAAGCATTGTTTTACCTCCCACTTGTTATACTCGATGAAAATTTTGATTCCGATTGCCGAAACATTTGGCTTGGTTTAGCAAAACCCTAGATGACCTTGGCTGGAGTTTCGGTCAGATGTATCTTGGATTGTGCATGGCAGGGTTGTGGGACATTATGACTAACTATATTGCCTGGTCGGCAATTAGGGGTTAGATATAGTATATATTTACATAGTGAGTCGCTCTTTGCACATTCGATTATATATATTTCTAGTTGGTGTCTTTGACATAGTACATGAGTGATGGTCATTGGTTCCAAGGTTCCATCTGAGCATTTTGGTTAGAGGTTCCATTATGTTTATATATCGCGAGTGTTCACTTGGACCATATTAGACGGGTGGTGTTCCGAGGTTCACTATCAATGCCAAGTTCCGAGGTTCTGTGGCATCACGTCTAGGGTATTTCAGAAATGGGACACAGTGGTTGGTACTTGATTTATAGTATAGATCTTTCAAATATTAACCACCATTGAAATAGTTATCATCAGTAGAAATAGTTTTCAGAATAGTTTTCAGAAATGGTTTTCATAGAAAAAGCTTCGGTTTTATCATACCATGATTTTACAACCCATTTTATGTCATGATTTTCATATAGGGTACCTTCAGAGACAACCTTTATTTAGAACTTATAGTACTCACTAAGCCCATTAGGCTCCACGGTTTTACATTTTTAAATAATTTTCTAGGTGCGGAGTCTGCAGTGCAGAAGCCAGAAAGACCTTTCGGGATCACCTCAGTCCTAAATGTGTTATATTTATATATAAGATAATGTGAAATGTAAGCGTAGTAAAAGTCAAAATGTGACACATTTGTATATGTAAATATCTTTTGTAAAATATGCATACATGGTTTTGAGAAAAACAAGTTCTGCGATGAATTTATGTTGGATTGATTCTTATTTTTATTTTGATGAGGACCCGGAGGTCCTTTATAGTTAATAGTTGATTTTTGGAAAATATTGTGAGTGTCTTGTTTTTTTATCACGGGTGGAGTTTACGTATTCCGGGCAACCACCATGTGGCCCAGATTATCTTGTGGTTAGTTAAATCTAAAGTTGTGATTTTGATAGAAAGTTAAAATTTTTTATAACCCACGTTTTCCAAAAGGCAGTTTCAGCGGTTTTAACGGCAGCTTCATAATAGTAGCTTGTCGATTGAGCGAGCATTTGGGAAGTTCTTGTGGAGTTCTTGAAGCCAGTTCGTGTCAATGGAGGGTATGTCAGAAGTTGGTATGAAGCGGTTTTAGGCGATAGTAAACTGTTTTTCGCATGTTTAAGGTATTTCTGTAAGATTATTTTTATAATGATTTACCTATTTACAACCTATATTGTTTTGCTAAATCTTGCATGCATCAAATATAGTAAAGTGTCATTGAATCTTTTTAACCTTGAAATTCCATGACGTATATGCGGGCCCGAAGTCGTAGGGTCGACTGGGACTTCCATACAGAACACCATCGAGAAAGAAATGTCGAGCACACCTGGGTGGAAGATGCCTCGATGAATCATTGTGGAACCATTGAGGCGTGACCAGGGGGACGGTACCTCGATGATGGATCGAGGTTATCTGATTATTTACGCGGCTACGTCGACCATGGGAGCCTCCAGAAGAGCAAAGGGGCATGATAGAACGCGCTCTAAAACTAGGGGCTAAAATTTATGATGGTATTGGCGACCCAGAGGCAGCGTACTTATGGTTAGATAGGGTTAGTGGGGTGATGCATTGATGAGGTGCATTCGGATGAGCGAAAGTCCTCTTTTCGGGTTCTTGATGTTGCTTGAGGCCAAGGTCTAGTGGGAGACCATGGAGGAGCGCCACACGGGAGTCACTTAGGACCGGTTCAGCGAGCATTTACAGACAGATTTTACTCGTGCAGTTATCAGGATGCAAAAATAGAAAGAATTCTTGACTTAGACCTTGATCCACGACGGTGTGAATATGACTAGAGGTTTTCGGGCTCGTGAGGTGGTGCCTATATGATACGGGAAAATGGGGAACATAAGTGTAGCGATTCATGGATGGCAGACGAGATTTAAAATTGCATCTTGCACAGGCATCTTAAACCGCTTGAAATTTGGTTGAGGCTACACTAAAGGTAGAAAGGACGGTTCTGATTGTTCTAACTCGGGCGACGGAGCCAGTAAAGACGAATTCTCCGACACTAATGTCAGCAGGCACCGGTCGATCCCAGTAGAAAGAAAGGAAAGAAATGGATAGACGATAGAGGCTCGGGGATGAGGGCGACATCGCGAGGATCTGTCCGGTCGCCCGATGGCCCCAGGAGTGGTAGATCTTGAGGATCATCTTTTCCATTGTGCCTACGTGCCAGGAGGCATCTCGGAGAGTGCAAGAGATGAACATGACAGGGATGTTTCCATTGCGGGTAAGAAGGTCGCTTTATAAGGGTTGTCCACTTTGGCTAGTAGCGGCTGCGAGACCTGCGAGATAGGCACCGGTGGCATCTACCCCGGGCACCGGCGGTCCCGGTCGGGGTTAGTAAGGGGTGCGCCGGGAGGCGAGGGAGTGGCGATTCAGCACCTCGTAAGTCACGGTAGGGGGTGCACGAGGCAAGCGAGTACCCAGATTGGCAGTTCAAAAGTGGGACTCGTACTCGGGCTCGGGTAATTCTGGAGTCACACGGTAGGGCGGATGCATCACGGACATGATTCTTAGTAATTTATTTGATTTGCGATCATGATGCATATAGTGGTGGACCAAGGCCTCGTTCATTATTGGTACCATTCAGCGAGGAGGCACGAGGATGAGAGTCATTTGTAGATGGTCGTATGGTGTTTCCATACCCGATGGGATACTGCCATGATATTGAAAGGATAGTTCAGACAGTTGTTTGATCCAAATAAGTTTTCCACGTGGACTGGAAATGGTGTTGAATATCAGTGATTTGATGCAGTCTTGGAGTATAGTGGTTATCAGGTGCAGCCATGAATTCTATCAGAAGAAGTAAAATTAGTTCGACGGAGTATGCATGATATTGAGAATCAAAGAGATGCCCCTGAGTCTCATAAAGTATGTATTTTGCCCTAGAAAATGCTTTGGAAGGGTTACCAGGGTTATTTGGCATTTATGGTGGATGGGAGACAAGAGGGGACACGGCTGGAAGACATCCCCATAGTAAAGTTTCAGGAGATGATATTGGTTTACCCAGGATAAAGCAATTAGGTTTGTTATTAGGCTAGTTTCGGGGGCGGGGCAATATCCATTCCTCCATATAGAATGGCGCCAACAGAGTTGAAAGAATTGAAGGCGCAATTAGAGGAATTGTTAAGCAAGGCTTCATCGGGCCACAAGAGTACCTCTTGGTGGGGAGCTCCAATTCTCTTCGTAAAGAAGAAAGATGGAAGCTTACGGTTGTGTATAGACTACAGACAGTGAAATTGGACGATAATATGCAACCAGTATCCGCTTCCTCGTATAGATGAGCTATTTGACCAATTGCATGGATCTCGGATATAATCTAAGATTGACCTAAGGCCAGTACCATCGGTGGTCGAGAGAATGATGTTTCTGAGACCACCTTCGGAGGACGAGATCGATCACTACGAGTTCCTAGTGATGCCATTCGGATTGACTAATGCCCCCGAGTTCGTTCAGCTGGATTTGATGAGCGGGGTGTGCGATCCGTATTTAGACGTAAGTTTGTGGTCGTATTCATTGATGACATTCTAGTGTACTCCGAACATTCGGAGGAACATGCGAGGCATCTCAGGACGATGTGCGGATTCTTCGAAGTGGGCCGGTTATACGCTAAGTTTAGTAGGGTGCAGTTTTGGTTGGACAAAGTAGCTTTCTTGGAGTCGTGTCATTTTCGGCGGAAGGTGTTAGTGTGGAATCCTCGGTCGAAGCTATAGTGAAATGGAAGCCGCTACGAATGTTTTGAAGTCGTGAGTTTCCTTGGATTGGCAAGTTATTGGAGATTTGTTGAGGTTTTCAGGGTAGCAGCGTTGATGATCTGTGAAAAGGATCAGAAGTCGGGTGGTCGAATACACCTTGACATAGTTTTGAGGAGCTGAGGCAGAGATTGATGACAGCTCCAGTGTTAGCACTATCGTCGGGAAAGGGCCAGGTTATGTGGTGTACGATGATGCCTCGGACAAAGAGGTTAGGGTGTGTTTGATCTCTGCAGGGATGGTAGAGTGATAGCTTATGCTTCTCGTCATTTAAGAAGCCTAAGCGAACTACGACCCATGATTTAAATTAGTGATAGTGGTTTTGCTCTAAAAATTTGGAACATTATCTATACGGTGTTCCACATTTATTTATTCAGATCATAAGAGCACAGTATATCTTCGCTCGAAGAGCTTGGCAAGCATGTGGGTGGTTGGGTTGATTCAGGATATGATTGCGGTAAAATTTTTGTGGAAGAGTGTGTAAGTGGTCGATGCCTTAAGCCGAAAACCAGAGGGTTCTTATGCTTATTTGCAAGCGGTATATTTCCCATTATTGATAGAATTGAGATCTTTGGGAGTTCGATTCTGGTAGTGATATAAGGTGCCCAGTATCTTTTTATGTTCATCCTCTCTTCTACGTGGATCAAATCAAGGTCAGCGGAGTTTGAGATGATTAAGTTGAGGGCTGAGATTGGGGTGGTAGGAAAACAAAGTACAAAGTTCAGTCGGAGAACTGATGGCGTAATAGTTAGAGAGTCGAATGTATTTTCGTGAGTGGGCGAAAATCATGGAAGAACCACTCTTGGCTCATATGCACCTGTGCACCAAGATGTATCATACTTTGAGGGAGCATTATTGGTGAAGAGACAGAAGAGGAAATTATGATTTCGTATCAATGCCTAACCTATCATTGGTGGAAACGAGCAAGCCCTCGGAAATATCTGACCCACTTGAGTTCTTGTATGGAAATGGGATAAGATTCTCTCATGGATTTTGTTACTTGGGCTTCAGGAACTCGGGACAACATGATGCCATATGGGTGATAGTGGATGGAGCTAACGAAATCCGCATTTCTCCCGATTAGCAATGATGACCCATTGAATAGTGGCCAGGTATTATATGTAGAGAGATGAGTTACATTACATGGTGTTCCTATTTTAGGTAGTCTCGGACAAGACCCCGAATTCACACATCAGTTTTGGTCCGGTTCTGAGGATTCCATTGGGACTCGGTGCACTTTGCGACTTTCCATCTCGGTGTTGATGGTGTAAGAGAGAACTATTCGGATGCTAGAGGGGACATTAACCAGGAGCATGTGCGTGATAGAGTTTAAGGGGAAGTTGGGATACACTTATCTCACGATGGAGTTAGCTTTGCAACAACGATTATCAATCCAGCATGGCGCAAGCTCCATTTATTGTGTATGGTAGAAAGTATCGTACTCCGGTATCTTTGGGATGAAGTAGGAGAGAGTGATATACTAGAGTTAGTGGATTACCTTAGATAAGATCAGTTAATCAAGAGACGATTCAAAGGCGACGAATGACGAGAAAAGTTATCTTGATAAACACCATGAGGTCCCCCAATTTAAGGTAGGTGACAAGGTCTTCCTAAAAGTTTCCCCTTGGAAAGGTGTCCTCAGATTTGGAAAGCGCGGAAAACAGGCCTTTGAATACATAGGAGCCATATGAGATTATTGCCCAGTGGGACCGTTAGCATATAAACTAGACCCCTTCCCTCAGAGTTGTCTAAGGTTCATAATATTGTTTCATGTATCCATGCTCATAAGTCATTCAGATCCTCCATATGTCAGGAGAGATCGGCCAATTAAAACTAAGGATAAATTTTGACTATAAGGAAGCTGACCCGATGCGAATGGTAGGTCGCGAGAGAGCGGATTTTGCGGAATAGTGCATTCCTTTGAGTCTAAAGATTTTATGGGGAATCATGGGATTAAAGAGGCTACGTGGGAGTCAGAGGCTCAGATGCGAAGTCAATATTCTCAATTGTTTTCATATTAAGGTATCTCTTTATGTTAGTTTGTTCATTTGAGGACCGAAATGTTTTTAAGGAGGAAGGATTTGTAACCCCCCCGTTTTTCTCCATAGGTGAATTACGACACATGTAATCCTAGGTGCGTAGGTGTACCAAGGGCTTCCATAATTATTTAGTGCCACTAATCGAATTTTTTAAAGTTGTTTTTAAGGGTGAAATTGTAAAGTTTTCAAAGGATTGTGGCACTTTTTCAATTAAGGAAAGTGGAGGGATGAAAGTACAAATTATGGAAAAAAATTAGAAAATTTCAAAAATGGTAAAATGATAATAAATTTCCATAATGGTTCAGGGAAGCCTAGAAAATTCTCTAAATATCGGATGACGAAACAGACTGGGCCGTTAAATTCGTCTCGCGAAATCTAGTGACCTAGAAAATTTTAAGTCGAATTACGAGACAATCGAATATTCTGATTTTAAGGTGATAAGTTGCAGTGACTTAAGGGGCAAGAGATTTTTATAAACATATCAAAGTCGAAATGGCTTGAACTAAGTTCATTCTGGAGTAAAGTGAGCGAAAATAAATAGTATTTGGGGAAGAAATGGACCCGAATGAGGCAATAAAAATCATTTATCCAAATAATAATAATAATAAGAAGAAGAATATAAAAAAAAAATGATAAAATCAAAAGGGGGTACTTGATGAATGAGAAGAGCATGAGAGTGAGGAACTTAATTTTTTCTTCTCTTCGTTTTCTTGCTCAGATCTCTGATCGAGCAGAAGATTTTTGTCGGAAGCGAAGAGCAAAATTAGTCTGGCAATGAGAACTACGCGTGAAGATTTTCAAAAGCATAGCATTTAGATCAAATTCCAAGAGGTAGAGAATTTTCCTACTTGATTTATTTTTAACACAAATCTTTAATGGCAGAATTTTTCTTAGAGGCCGTGAAAGGTGTAAACCAGTCTCAAATTTTGGGTGAGTTTGAAGATTTTAGGAATTTTCGAACTATGTTGAGGCAGTCAGAGCTGAATTTGGGGCCCCATTTCGGTCTATTCGGGTTGAAATTTGAGTTTTATTCGAGCAATTAGGACATAATTTCGAGAAATAACGTTTTAGGTGTTTTTAGACTCTATAATCCCTTGAGTCTAGAATCTAACCATATACTCATCAATAAATTTGGTACCCACACCAATTTACGAAAAAAATTTAATTGTACGCCTGAAAGTGTGCGGAATTGCATGGTTGTGTTGAGCGTGTGGTCTAATTCATCGAATAGCATAGGGTTGCTTTGAAAAAGTTGCTAAAGCGGATGCGTTTTTATGGGGCATTTCATGTAGGGGTATTTTGGTCAATTTCACCTCATCTATCGATGTCCTTATAGAATGTGACTAGGTAAAGTTTTGTTAGAATCAAAGATTTGTTTCCGATATAGTCGCTTTGGAAGCCCTTTGTATGTTTATGGTTAAAGCGTTAGGCGAGGGCATTTTCATGAATTTGTATGAATTGTGTAAGCGGTGAAGCATGCAGTGAATAATCTAGTGTGTGACAAGAATTGAAGAAAATTAGTCGAGGAAAAGGAGTGAGTACTGAAATCATTTTGGCAGAGATGTTAATTCACAAAATTGTAAAGTGCTTTGTAAATATAATGTAATTAGTAAACATTGTTTTACCTCCCACTTATTATATATTGAAATTTTCGATTTCGTGTAGAAACAATTTGGCACAGTTTAGCAAAACCTAGGTGGCGGCTCGACTTGTTATACACACCAGAGGTCCTTTATGGTTGTAGTTGGATTTTTTGGAAAATATTGGGAGTGTCTTTTTTTTTTTTTTATATAGGTGATTTTTGTATTTCGGGCTTGAGCAGGTGGCCCAGTGGTATCGGTTCGTTAAATCTAAGTTGTGATTTTGATAGAAAAGTGATTTTATAACCCGTTTTCCAAAGGCAGTTTCGGTTTGCGACAGTTCATGGTAACTTGTCGGTCGGCGGCGGGTGGGGAGGTTCACGTAAGTTGTCGGCCCGGTCCACAATCAATGAGAGGGTCACGTAAATCACATGCATGGGATTTATCGAGGATCACCCAGTGATCTCTTTTATTCTGACTACTATTCGAGGGATCATTGATGCGACATATTTGTGGAGCATTCGAGAGGAAGAGTGTTGAAGAGGTTAACCAACTTTTGAGGATTTGGTAGGAAACTGACTGTTGAGCTTCATCACCGAGACTTTAGGGAGAACGAGTGGCGGAGGAGTGATATCAGTGATGGATACCAGCGATGCGTTCAAGTAAAGTGAATCAAGAAAGGAAGAAACCAGTCGACTATCAAGGAGTGGAACTATGAATGGGTGATGATGCATGTGATTGAGGACATCATGAGGTCCACATCGGGTGGAGGCTCGGGTTTGTGATGGAAATAGGGCTACAACTTTAAGCTAACTTGACATTCTGACCACTACACACGACATTGAGAAACTATGAGAACTTCTCGTTGGAAGTGGATCTGACAAGATTGAACCCGATGCAGAGAATTTATAGTAGCAATAACTCTGCTCACATGGTTTCCTAAGAGCGTGATAGCAGGCGGCAGGAGAGGATGAGAGTCAAGGTCAAGGAGGGTCCTTGTAACACCCCCGAACATTTTTAAAATGATTTTTTTTTCATGGAATTTGGGGGTTTTAGGTGGTACCAAGATTCATCTTGAATTTATAATAATTTTTAGAGATTATTTCTCAATTAGTAGATTTTAGGAAAATAATATACCAGTGAGTCAAGTGCGAGCAATACCCAAATGAATAAATAAATTAGCAGAATTTTATGAAACATTAAGGTCCAAATGTATTTATAAAAATAAAATTAATGAAATACATGAAGAAAAAAATAATAAAAATCGTGAGCAACAGTGAGGCAGGAGTGAGAAAAGTCGACGAATTTTGTTGACCAAAGGGCCAAAGAGACATTTTCAATAATTCCTGGGGGCCTCAAAAAATTCAATAAAAACCTCAGTGACTTAAGTGTAATATTGATTATTTTAAAAATATTAGGTCTCGAAGAAAATCGACCGAGAAGACAAAAGAAAATTGAAGAACCCTAGGTTCTCCATTCGTAGTGAGCTAGCTGGGAAGGAAGAAAATTTTGTTCATGACAATTCCCTTTAAGATAACCTGTGACTTTTCATGGTGGGAGACTTCTGAAGAGGTATATTAAAGCACCATGGTTTTTAATTTTGGTTTTGCATGGTCTGTATTGGAGGAAAGGGGCTGAATTATTTAAATGAAGATTTGTTGTTTTGGATGGTCAATTAGGGTTGTTTGGAATGAATTAATTGTTATAATGTGTATGCTAGGTTGCAACTGCATTTGAATCTATATAATGTGACCTAAGAGGTATTAATTAGGTCTGGTATGTTTAAAATTTGGGGAAAATGTATTTAGAATGAATTGAGGTGGTAATTAGTGGAATTAAGGTTGAATAGTTTGAATGTGAATTTCTGTTTGAAGGTCGACTTGGACAGAATCATAGGAGGACCTAATGGACGAATTTTAAGACCAATTGAATCATTGGAAAGATATGGATGTTAGTGAAATTTTACCACTAGTTTCTGGAGTCTTTTCGGCGTCGGTAGAAGATATAGGCAAAATACTAATGATCGCAATCTGCCAAAAAACAAGTTTAAGTGATTAAACATTAGATATAGAGTGGTTGTGAAATTGAATGTAAAATTATAATTTTGGTATTTAGATGTTAAAAGGCAGAATGTTGAAGATGAGGAAGGCAAAGGGATTTAAAAAAAAAAAAAAAATTAAAAGCTCAAGTTAGGCGATTAAATGACGAATTGTGGCTTTAATTGAGGCCAGTGGACGACCAGGGGCCTGCCTCGTTAGAGATTTTGGCGTTATCTTTATATTTCTTTCTTGCATGAATATTGGTATAGCAAAGCGAAAGGAAGTTGGGGAAGGCTCACACGTTCGGGGTGAATAGCCCTAGGCGAGCTGGACTAATAGGGAGTGATAAATTTATATCATCGATACTTGCACCTTCGAAATGTATAAGCGGTGTTTTCATTGTTTGACTTGATCGTAGTAATTGACTATGATTAAGACCCTTATTCTTGAGCATTCCGTGAATTGAATTGTCATATGCCACAAGTCACGTGTCACGATGAATATTCATATGAAGTAGTCATTAACTCTTTTGTATTTAGTGTTATCTCTTATTTAATGCTGATACAATTCAGTATAACTTGTAATAGTTATTAATGGGTGATGGTATGAATCGAAAACTAACTTATTAAGAGGAGGTCATCGGGCTGTGTGCACATAGTACCCTGCAGTGCGAAATGAAGCCAGTGCCTTCCTAGAGAGGTGGTAAAAACTCTGGCGATAGGAGCAGGCGTTCTCGGATCTTTGGGTGTAGAATGCTATGGTTGATATAAAGTTAAAGGAATATGCAGTTCTGAATGAGTAAACTATATTTACGTGTTTTGAACCTCTAAATCTCATTTGATATTGTTGTTCCATATTGCATTTATTTGTTGCACCAACCTATGTATGGTGATTGATTGATTAGGCGTAACCATCTTGTGAGGCGCTGCCGAGTACCTAGCCTCACAGAAGTATGGTGATATATTTACCCGGAGTTATCTCGCAGTTGATTTCCTCCTTTTAGAATTGGACGGAAAGGAGAATCCGGGCATTTCATGACCATGGATTCTATTTGGAAACATGTAATGGATTATTATTTTGTTTATTTAATGAATGAGAATTAAGTTTCGAAGGCTCCATGGTGAATTAACTTGGTTATTGGGTTAATTATTTGGTTAAATCGATAAATTTTGAATAGTTGAGTTGGATAAATTTTGCTTTTGATGAAACCTTATTGATATTTTGATGAGACAGTTGAGGTCGTTTTTGTTAGTGGATGACCACGGAGGTCTATTTGTTATGTTATTTGAGATAATATCATGATGTGAGATTTTGAGTTAATTATTATTAGATTTAGATTGATATTGCGAATAGCAAGGATTTGTCATTAATTTATAAAGCGAATAGGTCATCTTAGGGTGCCAGTGAAATTATAGGACTTAGGCACTCTGGGTTTGGTGGCCTTAAGCCTACCCATTCCTAAGCGTAGGTCTGGCTTATAAAGAGGATGTGACAAAGTTGGTATCAGAGCCAGGTTTTAAAAGAACTTTGGGGATGTCATTTGGGTAAATGATAAATGTGACACCATGGAGCATAAGATTCCAAATTGTCTTTTGTATGTCATCATTATTATATAATAGTTAATTTCTACGTATCTTTATAGATGAAAAATTTAAGTACTCTTGATATGGTAATGAATCTAAGTATCATTTGTTTCTTGGTTGTCATAATGCCACCAAAGAAGACAAGAATGCCCAGACGTGGACCACCTCGCCGAGGGGCGAAGGGAGATCATGATCGATAGATGTTGGGATGCGGATGTGGAGTACGTACATCGAGATCGGACGAGATGAGATAAATTCACCCCCAGATCGGGAGAGTGCAGTGGGAATTTGAGAATGTTCCTGCCCAGGGATAATGCATGTACAAAGCGAGCAAGCCAAAGTGTTATTTGTTCAAGAGCCACTCACTCATTTGTATCCCCATCTTATGCTAGAAATTTAACAAGGTAAAATGATAATGGAAAATCCCTTAGTATTAGCACACCCTTGGAGAAATAGTTAGGAGTGAACTATATGTACGGATCATGTGAGATAATGATAGGGATAGCAGTTATATGCTTATTTGATTGAATTACTATCTTTGAGTTGTGATGTTATCTTGGGTATGGAATGGTTGTCGATAACATGCAACCATGGATTGTTATAGAAAGAAGATAGCGTTCAAACCATTGAGATGCACAGTTTGTTTTCGAGGAGATCATAATGAAAGCTTCTAGTACCTTGATTTATTTATAGCGGCCCGAGGAGGTTACTTAAGAAGGGTTGCCGAGTGTTGGCTCATGTGAGAGATCTTCAAATTCTACACTTATTTGGGAGATATGCACATTTGTGAGGATTACTCGGTGTAATCACGGCGATTGCTCGAGTTATGCAGAACCCGGGAAATTGAGTTTAATATTGACATTTACTGGTACAAATCCTATATGTCTGTGCACCATCTTAGTATGGCACCCACTAAAGTGAAGAGTTGAAAGAGTAGTTGCAAAATTTCTTTGGATAAAGCGTTTTATTAGACAGCAGTTCAGTGGGGTGCAGGTGTTATTTGTGAAAGAAAAGGATGGGGCCCCATGAGGATGTGTTGATTAGACGGGTTGAATAAGGTAACAATCAGAATGGTATCCACTTCCCCGAGAATAGATGATTTGTTTGACAATTCTGAGGGTGATCATTTTTCAAAGATTGACCTTCGATCCCGGTTACCATCGATTGAAGGATAAGGAGGGAAGATATACCTGAGCGCGTCGAGGACTCGGTATGGTCATTATGAGTTCACTGTGTGCAGATTTGGGTTGACCTAACGCACCAGCCCACGTTTATGGATTTGATGAGCAGGGTTTCAAAATACTATCTGGATAAATTTGGTGGTGTTTATAAGATGATATCTGATTTATTCGAAAAGTCATGTGGAACATAGGGAACACCTCGAGATTGTCTTGCGAGACCCTTAGAACACATCAGCGTATGCATTGTCCACAATGTGAGTTTGAAGCCTAGCAGGTGTGAGTTTCTTAAGGGCATGTAGTGGCGGAGGGTGTTCGGGTGGATCAAGAAGAAGGTAGAAACGGTCTAAGCGCCTGAGCCCACCAATGTGGCCCGGGAATCGTGATTTTCTTAGGTATGGCTTGATGTGGGAGATTTGTGAAGATTTTCGATATCTCTGCTTTCCAGGTGACCTTGGTGTGTCGAGGCAGTAAATTTGAGTGGGATGGCACGTGAGCAAAGTTTCCGAAACTTGAGTTGCAGCCTTCTTTGCTCCGGTGTTAGCACATTACCACGGTCGGGGAGTATAGCGGTGTATTGTGTGATGCCTCCAGTAGGATGGGTTGTGTTTGATCACGGGAATGGGAGGTAATATCATATGCATCAGGATTGGGTTGAAGGAGGCAGTGCGGTCGGAAACGAGACGCCGGGATTTGGGAAATTAGGGATGGCGTCTTTGAGACGGAAATATGAAGTTTGTGTGCACGATGTAGATAGGTTGAGACAAAGTTCTGGGGAAGCCATGCACCTCATAGTGTTCATCAGAGTCACGAGATGTACGGGATGTTAAAGGTATGTATTGGTGGAATCGGATGAAAAGGATGTGGCGCGGTATGTGGCATCATGTTTGACATGCCGACAAGTCAAATTCGAGCACCGAGACCAGGGTCTTGCGGGGTTGCCATTACGAATGGAAATGGGAGAGAGTGTATGGATTTCATGGTGGGTTACCAAAGACTCGGAAGGGGCATGATTGAGATCCCCGGGTTATAGTTGGCTGAGTTGAATCGGCTCATGTAGGCTATTAAAGATACCACTTATCACGGTGGCCGCAGTATGCACACCGAGATGTGTCTGGGCGGTATAGTAGTGCGCACGAAGTGCGATATCCATAGTATCGGCGAGGAGGTCAGTTCACCTCGAGGTTTTGGCGAAACTTCGAGCCTTGGAGTCTTGGCGGATTTGATCTGACCTTCCATCCTCGAGACGGATGGGCGGTCAGGCAGGCAAATTCGGACTACAGAGGATATGCTCCGGATGTGTGTTATGGATTTCGGAGGTAGTTGGGAAAAATATTTGCCTTTGGTAGGATTTGCTTATAATACTTGACTCTTACTCTACGGTGGAATGGCGCCGTATGAGACACTCCCATGGGCCGAAAATGTAGGTCACCTTCTTGTTGGATGGAGGTAGGTGATACATAGAGAATTGGAAGATCAGAGAGGTTGATCGAGGAGAAACTTACGAGAGAATCTTATTATTCAGGAGAGAGGAATGAGGATGGCTTCCAGGTTGACAAAGTTATCTTTGATCAGGAGGCAGGATGTACAGTTTGGTGTGGGTGATCACATTTTCCTTAAAATATCTCCTATGAAGGGAGTGATGAGATTCGGGAAGAAAGGGAAGCTGACACCGAGATATATAGGGCCATTTGAGATATTGGATAGGGTTGGCAATGTATCTTACAGATTAGCTTGGCCCCCTAACTTTGGCCATGTGCATCAGAGTGTTTGCATCTCAATGTTACGGAAATGCAGATTTCCTCATCCATCTCACATTAACTTGAGACTCGGGGAGATTGAGGTTGATAAGGTCACATGCGTATGAAGAGTACCGATGGCCATAGTGGATAGACGGACCCAGTGAAACAAGAAATAGCTATGGTAAAGGTTCAATGGCAGAATCACGAAGTAGAGGTGTACACAGGAGAGTGAGCGATCGATGAAGGACAAATATCCTCGGCTTCTTCCTAGTGATAAGTACACACTCTTTAATAAATTCGAGGGCCAATTTTTATAAGAGAGGAGAATGTAACACCCAAACATTTTTAAATGATTTTTCATGGAATTTAAGTTTTAGGTGGTTTAAGGTCCATCATGAATTTATAATAGTTTTTAGGAATTATTTCTCAATTAAATGGAATTTTAGGAAAATATACCCGATGAGTCAAATTACGACGAGTTGACCAAAATAGAATTTTAAAATACTTAATGAATGAAATAAATTATGGGAATTTTATGAAACCTGAATTAAGGTCCAAATATATGTTATAAAAATGAAATTAATGAAAATACATGAATAAAAATAATAATAAAATGTGAACAGTGAACTGGGTAGGAAAAGTCAGTGATTTTGTGATAAGAGCGAAGAGACATTTTAATAATTCCCAGGGCCTTAAAAAATTCAATAAAACCACCAGTGACAAGTAAAATATTGAATTAATTTTTAAAAATATTAGGCCTCATAAAATCGAGCAGAAGACAAAAGAAAAAAATTGAAGAACCACTGGGTTCTGTTCGGTGTAAACTCTTTGAGGAAGGAAGAAAATTTTGTGCAGCCAATTCCCTTTAGATAGCCTGTGATTTTTCATGGTGAGGCTACTCAAGGTATATTAAAGTGCCATGGTTTTTAATTTTGGTTTGCATGGTCTGTATTGGAGGAAAAGAGGCTGAATTGATAAATGGTTGTTGTTTGGATGATTAATTAGGGTTGTTTGGAATAAGATTAATTGTTCTAATGTGTATGCTAGGTTGCAACTGCATTTTGAATCTGAATGTGACCTAAGAGGTATGAATTAGGTCTGGTATGTTTAAAATTTGGGAAAATGTATTTAGATAAGTTGAGGTGGTAATTAGTGGAATTAAGGGGGTTTGAATCGATTGAATGTGAATTTCTGTTTGAGTCGACTTGGACAGAATCACCTTAGGAGAACCTAATGGACGAATTTTAGGACCAATTTGACATCATTTAAAGATATGGATGTTAGTGAAATTTTCCACTTTCGGTTTCAGGTCTTTTCGTCGGTGAGAGAAAGATATAGGCAAAATACTAAGCCCCGTGTGCAATCTGCTTAAAAAACGAGTTTAGTGATTAAACATTAGATATAAGAAATTAGTTGTGAAATTGAATATTAAAATTATAATTTTGGGTATTTAGATGTTAAAAGGCAGAATGTTGAAGGTAAGGAAAGTAAAAAGGGGATTTAAAAAAATAAAAATAAAAAGCTCAAGTTAGGCGATTAAATAGAAACGGGTAAACGGCCTAATTGAGTAGTGGATAACAAGGTATGGCTCGTTATGATTTTGACGTTATCTTTATATTTCTTTTCTTGCATGAATATTGGTATAGCAAACGAAGTTGGGGAAGGCTCACACGTTCGGGTGGATAGCCTAGGCGAGCACGGACTAATAGGGAGGTAAAGTAAATTTATATCATCGTACTTGCACCTTGAAGTAATATAGCGGTGTTTTCATTGTTTGACTTGATCGTAGTAATTGACTATGATTAAGACCCTTATTCTTGAGCATTCATTGAATTGAATTTGTCATACTAGAATCACGTGTCTGATGAATATTCATCTTTGACAATTCGGCTAACTCTTATTAATATTTGGTGTTATCTCTTGTTGCATCTTTGATGCGGTCGAGCTGCTATAACTTGTAATGGTCCAATGTCATTGATAAGTATGAATCACAAAAACCTAACCTGATGGGGAGGTCATCGGGCTATGTGCCACATGGTACCCTGCGGTGCGGTAGAAGCCGGTGCCTTCCTAGAGAGGTGGTAAAACTCACAGGCGTAGGGCAGGCCCGTTCTGCGAGGATCTTTGGATTTGGAATGTACGGGTTCCGGTATAAAGTTAAAGGAATGTCACGGACTACGAATGGTAAACTATATTTCGTGTTTCAAACCTCTAAATCTCACATTTGATAAAACATTTGTTCATATTGCAGCTATTTGTTGCATAACCTATATGCGGTGATTGATTGATTGAGCATAACCATCCTTGTGGTGGCCTTAGTGCCTAGCTCCGCAGTATGAAAGTCGATATATTTTACTCCTGCGAGTTATCTCACCGGGTGGTTTTCTCCTTTTAGGGTAGACGGAGAAAGGAGAATCCCGGAGCATTTCTTGACCACTTGGATTCTATTTGAAACATGTAATGGATTATTATTTTGTTTATTTGGTGAATGAGGAATTTCAAGTTTCTAGAAGGCTCCATGGTGAATTAACTTGGTTATTGGGTTAATTATTTGGTTAAATCGATAAATTTTGAATAGTTGAGTTGGATAAATTTTGCTTTTGATGAAACCTTATTGATATTTTGATGAGACCGTTGAGGTCGTTTTGTTAGTGGATGACCACGGAGGTCTATTTGTTATGTTATTTGAAATAATATCATGATATGAGATTTTGAGTTAATTATTAGTAGATTTTAGATTGATATTGCAAATAACAGGATTTGTCATTAGTTATAGAAACGAATAGGTCTTGCTTAGAATTTTAAGTAGAAATTATAGGACTTAGGCTTGCTACGGGTTTTGGTGGCCTTAAGCCTACCCATTCCCTAGCGCCGATCACAGCCTATAAAAGTGGGATGTGACAGTCCTAGTCTTTTAAGGAGTAGATGTTGAGCTTCATGGGAGAGAACAAAAGACTATTGAATATACATGAGTAAAAATTTACTGAGCTAGCAACATTTTAGGCAAACAAAATACGTTTCAAGTCAAAACCAATGCATCTCTGAAAATTCTAGAGACCCAAGTAGGGTAGCTTGCCCTAACAATGAAGAACTAGTCGAAGGATTCCTTCCCAAGTGATACCAAGAAGAATCCCAAAGACTGTATGGAAATTACTCTAAGGAGTGGTAGAGAACTGCAAAGAAGAAAAGATAATGATTGAAAGAAAACAGCGAGAGCGAAGAAGAAACCAAGATGGACAGTTCAGAAATGACTGAAGATAGAAGAAAATTAAAGGTGCAGCATGAGCAACCAGTTGAAGAGGGTGACTTGAGAAAGAAAGAGGAGGTGCAAGCCTATAAACCTCCTATCCCATTCATTCAGAGGCTATATAAATCAAAGATGGAGGAGCAATTCTCTAAATTCTTGAATATGTTCAAGAAGATAGAGATAAACATTCATTTTACTGAGGCATTGGCTCAAATGACTCATTATGCCAAGTTCATGAAGGATATACTAAGCAAGAAGAGGAAATTTTATGAAGAAGGAGTGGTGAGTTTGACAACAACCTACAGTGCAGTTATTCATAAGAGTTTTCCACTGAAGATGTAGGATCTAGGTAGCTTCACCATTCTGTGCACCATAGGGAACTTTGAAATGGGTAAGGCATTATGTGATTCCAGAGCAAGCATCAACCTGATGCCACTATCTGTAGTGAAGAGATTTAGTTTAGGGGAGCTTACTCCTATAACCATGACCCTGCAGATGGTAGACAAAATTTTAGCTCAACTAGAGGGAATCATTGAAGATGTACTGATCAAGGTGGGAAAATCTATTTTCTCTACGAACTTTGTGGTAATAGACATAGAAGAAGATAAAAAAGTCCCACTATTGTTGGGCAGGCCCTTCCTTGCCACTGGAGCAGCCTTGATAGATGTCAAGAAAGGAGAGCTCACTTTAAGGGTGGGAGATGAAGCAGTACACTTCAATATGAATCAGAGCTTGAAACATCCTGAATTTGATAATGATGATTATGTTTGCCAAAAATAATAGTTCCATAAAGTTACGAGGCTTCGAGATTATGATTGTAAAGATTCAAAGAGTTCAATGAATAGAAAATGAGAGCATATTTTCCTAGTATGTGAGGATCTTGATGTTGAATTTCTAAATTCCGTTTTGAATTTAAAGAGCAATACTTGGATTTAAATGGTGGTGTAGAAAAATCCAGAGTGAAGTTTGTGAAGAAGGCCCGCGGCGAGAAAAGCTGGGGACTGAATTTTGAAAGAATTTCCCAAACATTTGAAGTATGCCTTCTTGGGAATTGAAAATTCTAAACCAGTAATTATAGCAGTAGACTTGACAGAAGAGAGAGTTGAAAATGATAAAGATTCGAAAGTATAGAAAAGAAATAGCTTGGTCAGTGGAAGACTTGAAAGGAATCAATCCTTCTATTTGCATGCATAAAATCCTCTTGGGAGAGAATATAAAACCATCCATTGAACACTAAAGAAGACTGAACTCGATTATGAAAGACGTTGTCAGGAAAGAAGTGCTGAAATGGCTGAATGTAGGATTCATTTATGCAATCTCAGACAACCCTTTGGTGAGCCTAGTTCATGTGGTTTCCAAGAAAGGTGGATTCACAATCATCAAAAATGAGAAGAATGATTTAATTCCTAACAGGATGTAGGGTATGCATTGACTACAGAAAATTAAATACTACTACCATAAAGGATCATTGTCCTTTACCTTTCATTGATAAAATCTTCAGACGGAGTTAGCGAGGACACCTATTTCCATTTTCTTGATGGATATTCTGAGTGTCATTAGTTGCTTGCAGCCTGAAGACCCGGGAAGACTACGCTACATGTCATATGACACCTTTGCTTTTAGAAGGATGCCATTTGGATTGTGAAATTCTCCTACCACCTTTCAAGGGTGTATGATGTCTATATTTTACGGTTTTGTTAGGGAGAGCTGGAAGTCTTCATGGATGACTTCTCAATATATGGATCTAGTTTGAGAATTGCTTTAGAGAATTTAGAGACTGTACTTTAAGTGCCAAGACAAAACTTCAGCTCTAAAATTAGGAAAAATGGCCTTTATGGTAAATGAAGGCATTGTCTTGAGGGCATAAAATTTATGTAGAAATTTGGACTTGAAGTTGACCCGACTAAGTTTCTGTATTGAAACTCTAATGCCACCTACTACAGTTAAATAGATTAGAAGTTTTTTGGGACAGGTTGGATTTTATAGAATATTTATAAAGGACTTCTCAAAAATATCTAGGCCATTATGGAAACTACTTTAAAAAGAAGCAAATTTTGAATTTGATGAAAAGTGTAAATGTGCATTTGAAGAAGTAAAGGCAAAATTGATCAGAGTTCCTATCATGGCAACACCAGACTAGGACAAAGAATTTGAGATCATGTGTGATGCCAGTGATTATGCAATGGGAGTTGTGCTGGGACAAAGAACTAACAAGACCTTCAGAGCTATATATTATGCTATCAAGACTTTTAATGAAGCAGAAGAGAATTATTCAACCATTGAAAAAGAAATTCTAGCAATGGTCTTTGCTTGTGAGAAGTTCAGACCATATATATTAGGGTCTCATGTCATAGTTCACACTGATCATGCAGAAATTAGATACCTATTGGCAAAGAAAAATGCTAAACCAAGACTAATCATATGGGTTTTATTGCTAAATTAATTTGATTTGGAGATCAAAAGGCAAGAAGAGGCGTGATAATGAGTAGGCGTACTTATCAAGACTAGAAAAGCCTACTGAAGATAAAAGAAGAAAGGACTGAGATAGAAAAAAATTTCCCTAGTGAGCATCTTTTTCAGGTTTCAGTTAAGTACCATGGTATGTTGATATTATGAACTTTTTGTTTTGTGGAATAATGCCCCAGGTCGTACAGGTAGAAAAGGAAGTTGAGGGCCCGATCTTTGGAGTTTTTATATGGGATGACCCATTGCTTTTTACAACAGGAGCAGATTAGATCATCAGAAGATGTGTACTTAAGGCAGAAAAAGTTGGAATTTTGGATAAATGACATGCATCACCATATGGAGGACACTTCGCAGGAGATAGAACATCCCAGAAAATTATCCGGTTAAGGTTTTTTATTGGCTTGACTATATTCGAAGCATTACGAGATGGGTTAAACATTGTGACCGAGATGTCAAAAGAATAGGCAACATCAACGAAGAGTAGAGATGCCTCTATTATGAGGTGGGTTTGTTGGCGAAATGTTAAGTATAAGCATTTCATAGGGTTGGTTATCAGATTTGGGGTTTGATTCCTCTAATCTTTAGTTTGGTTAGTTGTTTTATGCTTGATTTGTTGTATTTGGTGTTAATATTTGGAATACTAAGGTTTTGGTTAATTGATATATGCTAAGAATAGGAACTTCGATCCTTTTACTAGGGTATCCTTGGTGACGCTTGGATTAAGTCCTAAAATCTAGTTGTGATTCTCTTAAGGTGGGAATCAATTAACCGGGATTTGAATTAACCTAATTAAAGAGGCTTAGGGAATTAGAAAGGTCTAGTACTAAGCAGATTTCACTAGGAGGGGACACCAAATGTATTAAGTGATGATTGCAAGGACGTAACTATGACCAATCCGAGCTTAGTCTAGGTAGCTCTATTGTTAGGATGTAACTGTGACCAATAGAGCTCCCGAGGTAAAACTGCCTTCAAAAAGTATTGCCCTATCGACCTAGAAGAACGTAACTGTGAATAGTTGGATAGCGATAACATACAAGGGGGAACACGAAAGTGGGATCCTTATACCGTGGCCTCGGACCAATTCAAGCCATAATCCATTCAATCCGGGCCTTATATAGATGAATCATCAAACATCAATGAAGATAACCAACCCTAGTTCCTCAAAAAGTAGTTTTCTCTCAGTTTTAGTCAATTACTCCAGTTTTAACAAATCAATCGCTGTTTTGGTTTGGTTTAGTTTAATTTTTATTATTTTTAAAAAATCACTCCTAAATCATCAAGTCACTCACATAGTGAACGACTTTAGTAGTCGGGGTACTTAATCCTCACTAAAACTACACCTTCCTCGTGGGAACCATCATGGTTCGTAATTGAAAACCATTTTATTACTTGTGTAACCCATGCACTTGTGGTTAGCAACAAGTTTTCGGTGCCGTTTCCAGGGACTAACAAGTCTTCGGTGTCGGGGGATGGTACAATTTTGTTTGGATTGATATTTTGGCAAAAGAGAAGTTTGCTAATTTGAGCAAAAAATTTATTTTATTTATTTTATTTGTATTTTGTATACTTTATTTTTATTCTATTTTTTTTTGCAGTGTAGCACCAAAATGAGAAATGAATCGATAGATGAGCTCCTATTCGCACTTGAGAAAAAGATGGACGCTCTCTCAAACCTAATTAACAAAAAAACCCAAAGAGCACGTCATTATCTCAACTACAGTGGAGGTCATTACTCAACCTAACATTATAGCAGGCTACTATTATTCGAGTTGGAGGACATATGAGGATTTCTCCTATAGAAGTCCAAATTTTCAAAGTCAAGGAGGCTTAAGTTACAATTATCAAGAACAAATCAAGCAACCTTTTGATGAAGAGCAATTTTATGCCTTATTGAATGAGATGAAGAAGAAAAATGCCGCAAGGGAAGCCAAAATTAAAGATAAAGTCAGCAATGAAAAAGCTCCGGTGACAAACTTAGAAAATCCAATTAAGCAACTAGCCCATGCACTAGAGAAGCAATATTCAAGGCCTGTAACGCCCCAAAAATACTCTAGAATTTTTATAATAATTTTAATGGGATGAATTGAGTCAAACTTGGGTTTTTCCGGGTAATTTGATAAATTGATAAATTGAAAATGTAAATTGAAAGAGTGAGCATATGATTGAATTTTATATGCTAAATTGAGAAATGTAATGAACCGAGAAATAACCCAAGTGAAAAAAAGGAAAAATGTATGGAAAATTTGTAAAATGGGGACCTAAGGGTCAATTGTTATAAAGAATTGATGTTTAAGTGAAATTGTGATAAATGAATGGCCAAAAGTAAAATAAAGGGTTAGAATGTCAAAAATTAAAAAAAATTGGACTTATTTGGTGGCGAACAAAGATTAACTATGAGGAATAAGTAGTTAAGACAAAAAAATGGAAAAATAGGAGGTGGGAATAGGTGGAAGGCGAACGCTGGCCTTACATAAGATGGACTTATAAAGACGAACATATGGTCCAAAGGCTCATTGTGAGTCATCACGTTTTTGGAGAATGGGAGGAGAAAAAATGGAGAAAACCTAGGGTTTGCAAGGAGGAGTGGCTTGGGTTGGCTTTGCTTCCCATTTATTGCTCCTAAGAGGCCAAACAACATACAAGAAAAGATTTGAAGAGGTTCAAGGTAAGAAAAATCAAACCCTAACCTCATATTTTGATTTGGATTTTGGGGGAAAAGCCCTAACTTGAGAGAAAAGGGTTTTTATTGGTTCTAAACCACTTTTGGAATTGTTTTGAAGTGATTCCATGGTGGATTTTTGATATGGGACGTATTGGAGAAGATTGGTGGATGAAATATAAGTAAAAATGCAAAATCCCGAACATTTTCGGGTAGAAAAACGAGCACCTGTACCGGTACAGGTCAAGCTATACCGGTACACATGGTGAAAAAAGAGGTAGTGGCCAACCTGTACCGGTACACCCCAGCAGTGAGCAACCTATACCGGTACAGGTAGTTCCAGCAGCCTCAGTTTGACATGTTTTCGCGTCGTTAAGTCTCGTACTCGTGTATCGATGTCTAAGGACCCTAAGAAACGATTAATGGGGGTTCAATTAAGGTTAGAACTAGGTGAAAAATGTACCGTACCTCATCGCCTCGGCGAGTTCTTCTTCGGGCAGACTTAGTGTCTTAACCCAAGACTTTGAACAAAAATAAAATTGTAATTCGCTAAAATTGTTAATCACTAAGAGTGACGTGAATGTTATTGACTAGGGACGGGTGACGATCGCCTAACCTAGAACCGAGATCGAAGAGAAGGAAGCTAGATTCAACAGCTTCGGTTTGTTCTCTGACTCTATCCTTAATTCAAGTATTTTGGTAGTTTACCATTTAACTATGAATGAGTACATGAATCGAGTACATGAATGAGTATGTGATATAATTACGTAGATTGAGTATATCTTTGAAAAGATAATACGAAAAGGGAATATGAAATGTGATAATTGAAAACCGAATGAAAAATGAATGATGAAAAGGACGGGATTCATCAAACGGAATCCGTCGGAATTGTGAACTGAATGATATACCGAATGAATCGCCTGACGGGATGCACCAAACGGCATCCGTCCGCGAAGAACACCGAAATTGTCGATGTCCCACTTGGCGGGATGCCGTCGGCATCGGAGTCGTGATGGCGTATGGCATTGAAGAAATGTCACTTGGCGGGACTACCAGCGGATCCGTCATGATGGCGTATGGCATTTAATTGATACCACATGTCGAGGTGCACCAAACTGCATCCGGCATGATGGGAGACCGAATAAGTGATACCACGTGTCGGGATGCACCAAACGGCATCCGTCATGATGGGAGATAAAATTGTTAAATGTATAAGCACACTACCGAATGATATTAAGGGCGGGATTCATCAAACGGAATCCGCCATAAATTGTGAATTGAATAGTCAAGGTGAAATAGGCAACATTGACGAGTGAAATGGGATTTTTATGAATATGCTTAAATCTCATGAATTGATTGTGAATTGAATTATTGCATTGAAAATGCATGATATGATATGGTAAATGATTTGTATATTGAAAGCATGCGAGGAAATGAATAACATGAGTATATGTTGATATTGACATGGTTTTAATGATAAATGCGTCAGAGTTCAGGTGGAATGGTGGTCTGCGTATAGAACCACTAAGCATGAAAATGTTTAGCGTGTAGTTTTAACTATCTTGCTTGGTATCAGTAAGCAAGAAGGCCCGAGATCGCTCAGTGAGTCATAGAGTCACGGCGTATAAGTGTATACTCAGAGTAATTTTGCATATCATGCTTTTGAGCGAGTGGAGTTTTGTAAACAAAAGGGTTAAACCCTGAAACTTGATTTTTGTATATCATTTTGAAAAGGGCATAGAATGCCTTTCCTTGTAAATGTATTTTGTTAATGTTTATGGGCCTACCGAATTGCTTTGAATTTATAAATGATTATGGGCTTGCCCCAAAAAAAAAAAAAAAATGAAACCGCTTCCACAACTAAACAAATTAATAAAATGTTTTGATAAGATAAATGAAAAACGTCGGAGTAAACCGGGCTCCGGTTCGGATCCGCCATTCGAGTCTGGCCGGGGATTCGGGTCGCGACACTTTTGAAAACGAAAATTTAATAACACGGAAAATAAAAGAAATAACCGAGTGTCCCCGGGTTACGGTTCGGACTCGCCATTCGGGTCGGACCAGGCTCGGGGGTCGCTACAAGGCCACTCCCAAGAAACATAAGGGATGAGGACAAAAGAGAATGTAACTTTGTGCCTTCAAGTTTTAAGGAGGAAATCCAAGACCTGACATTGGTTGAGGAGAAAAAGAATGAACTTTCTAATGAGGAAGAGCTATTAATGGAAAAGAGGCAAGTTGAAGAGCAACATCACGAAAAACAATTGAAAATGTTTTGGTTGGGATTGACAAGTTTAATTTCCCCATTAACTTTGTGTCTTTGGGCATGGAAAAGGACTAACCAGTCTCATCTATAGGATGACCTTCCAATGCCACAAGTCAAGCATGAATTGATGTAGAGCATGGGGAGATGACCTTGCTTGTTGGTGAGGAAAAACTGAAGTTCAACCTTCACCAAAACATACAATTGATGAATGAAGAAAATAAATGTTGCATGCAGATAGAGAGTTCGCTTCTACCTTTTGATGAGCTTGCACCTACAATCCTTTAGGAGGAAACTCTTTAAGGATATAAATTAAAGACCAACTCTTTCCCCATCAAAGAGTTGAATTTTCAGCTTACATCGCACAATACGGATGTGGAGGAGTTTATCCTCACAAACGATGAGGGTAAAGAGGGAGTATCGGCTAAGATGGATGAAGGGCTAAAGCAAAGCTCCCAGACTTCCTCAATGAGTCTAGATGGACTCTAAAAATGGAGCAGCTTCTTAGGAGGCAACCCAAGCAGAAAAGAAAAATAAGGTTTTTTTATCTATTTATTTTTCGTTTGTTTTTAGTAAGTAATGCATTTTGATTTTGTTTTTAGTGTTTATTTGGTTTTTGCTTGTGTTTTTCAGGTCATTAGAGCTTATTCATTTTGGGGGATTTCATTAAGATTCACCTCAGCCCGAGCTTAATGATCATACTTGATCATCTAGGGAGTCCTCTATTCTTAACTTTCATATTTCACACATTGAGGATGATAGGCGTTTTCCAAGTTGCTGGCAACATAGACTTGATAGGCGTATTTGTGTTTTGTGCATAAAGATATGCAATGAGGTATGCAATTAATTCCTATTCACGTAAGTATACGCTTGTCAAGTAATATAGTGTACTGAACATACAAGGATCGATCAACAAGGAGATACGAGATGTTACCAAAGTTCGCCTACCTCTCCAATATCCAAACAGACAATTGTGATGATTTAAGCATAATCTAAATTAAAATACTTAATTGTAAAACTAGCAATTTGATTACGCAAGTTAAGGGTCTCACGAGATAATGAAGTTTTAGGGTTTTGGTGCAATTGGACAATCCACTTATATTTGAACTAGACTCCTATGCTATTGTTTCTCAGGAAAGTTCTCCTAGGTGATTCCTGACTAATTTGATTATCATCCTCTCTCGAGGTCAGATAACCTACCAATAAATGCGGGTCTTTTTTGCTAAAGCTCAACCTAAGTACTAGGGTCTTTAGGTCCCAAGAACCTCACATGCCCCCTATTACCGATGATTTCTATGTCACCTAGCTAATTAGGTTTATCCACATACATCTAATTATCTACTTCCTTCTCATATCTTGTAGAGAACCACCCACCACATTAATATTGGCCAGATATCAACGTGTAAAGAAAATAAAGTATGAATCAAAAGAGGTACAATCCCATGAAACAATAGAAAAAGAAACCCCAACAATTAAAAATATGCTTCATGTCTAAAATACGTCAAAAAAACTCTAGATTGTAAGTTTTAGAACATAGTAAAGTAAGGTACATCATAAAGTTTGGAGAAAACATGAAAGTAAAGGTAGAAGAACTCTAATGTTGAAAGATTGGTGTATTCTCAGTCTTCTTCCTTCGATTCATGGATCTTCCAAAGGTAGATGTCGATCTCTATGTCCTTCTCCCTCTTCTCTCTAGAGCCAAACCCTCCAAAGTGTCAAACCCTGGTTTTGTCTCGAAAACCCCTATTTGTATTCTTAGGCAAGGATGAAAATATCAGTTTTGACGGATATATCGGCACTTGGGTTTTACGGATATATCGGAGATATATCGGTGGATATTTTTATATAAATATCGATAATTAAAAATTATTTAAAATTAAGAATATATTTAAGTTACTTATCAAAATTATTTTGAAGCATAGAGAATGATAATATCGATTAGATTTGATTTTTTACATTCTTTTACTATATTTATATTTGTTTATAAAAATTAAATTATTTTTACTAAAATATATTTAATTAAGAAATAAATTATTTTTATATGATTTATACAAAATATTTTTGTTATTCAATGTTTTGGTAGTAATTGTAATAGCAACGTATAATAGAATACAATATTTTTGCATATATTTTGTATATTTATGTTGGATTATTATAAATGATTGAAAATATTCATAAATTTATTAAAAAAATATTCATAAATTAGAAAGACAATATATTAAAATTTTGCACTATATATTATAAGGGTATGCTTGGCCTAGTGGATGGGAGGTTGGAACCCCCCAGTTTTGGGCAGGGTTCGAACCTCCCATGCAACATATTTTAGTGAGTTTCACTCCATAAACTGGAGTTATGAACAGTGATGACTCCATGAACAGTGCCGATATATCGGGAAATATCCCAAAAAATCGGTAAAATACCGATATATAGGCGAATTATCGCCGATAATTGCAAAAAAATTCCGAAATTTCTATTGAACGATTATCGAAGGAATATATCGTGTCGATATCAACCGACACATGAAATATCGGCTAATATTTCCGATATTTTAAACACTATTCTTAGGACATGGGCCACAAGGTAAACAAATTCTATTCCAATCCACCGTGGTTCGTCGCGGTGAAGAGGAGATTCGTCGCGATAATCACCTTCACTGCAGTGAACTCGTAGCCTATGTCATTCATCAAATATTCCTTCGCTGCGGTGAAGCGGTGGTTCGCAGCGGCAAAGAGTGCCTTCGTCGCGACGAGCATTTATGGATTTCAACACTGCTTCTTCGTTCGGACTAAAATTTGGTGTTCTTGGTATTGTTGAAAAGCTTTTGAAGTATAAAATCGACCCATATAAATCTTGATTCCATTTGAGCTCTTATTATAATTGAAAGTGTCAAAATAAAGAAGCTTCTACTGCATGATGTAGTAGTGTTTGCTGATTTCCCGTTTATTCACTTTGTTTTCGCTCCAATTTCGTACAATTCCACTAAATAGGTGACCTAATCATAAAGATGAACATTTAGAGCATTAGTACACTTATTTAACATAAAAATACAAAAATTCTAAGTAAAACATATGGAAAATGAGTATTTAGGATACTCATCAGAGGATAATGCATACTTTAAGTTTGAGGGGATTTTTTTAGACCAAATTTGATGAGTGTGTGTGTGCCAAACTTTTGGCACTACCACCAAAGACTATTCAGTCCCCGACAACGGCGCTAGAAACTTATTTAACACCATAAAATGAGTATACCAAATTTCAATCACCATGTTCAATCCTCGGCAACAATGCCAAAAACTTGTTAAGACCAGATTTGACCAAGTAATCAACTAAGCTACCTAAGACTGATTTCAGTCCAGCAACGACGCCAAAAAATTGTTTGACTATGTATATAAAGGTAGTTTTCTGCTATGTATGTAATATTTTTCAATTAAAATTGGTTTTAATCTAAATCACTACTCAAGATCCTCACTATTTGAACCTCTATTTTCCAGAATAGATTTAACTTTCTAAAATAAATTGGATGAAAGAAGTAAAGAAAATTCTAAAATACATGGGTTAGAGAGTTCACTGGACTGAAATAACACTGGGAATGAAATTAGTGTTGTGATTATCAATTTGAAAATTTCATAAAGAAAAATACAGTTATGGACATGAACTCTGGAATTGCCCAAGAGTGATTCAGTGCGCGGTAGGGTATCCAGAATAAACAAAATTTATAAACCTAATACCTCCTACTATCGTAGCATGGCTACTACTGTATAGTGACTCTAGGGTCGAACACAGGGATGGGTTTTCTTCGCAAAAATGACTTGCAGTTAAGTCCAAAATGGTGAATTTGTTTTGGATTTTGGGGTTTTGATAAAAACAGTGGGTGTAATGGTTGGAAACTGAAAATAAAATAAGTTAAAATGTAAAATAAAACTCCTTGAAGTGTTAGGTCACTGGAATTAAGTTCCTAGGGCAATTGAGGGTTTCTTAGGGTCATTTCCTCGCGTTGGGGAGGATGACCTATAGTCATCTCCTGAACCGGATCTTCATTTAGCTATAAAAACTACCCCTCATTAAATATCTTTAAAAAATGGCATCCACTGGCCATTTGTTCTCTCAGTCATTAAAACACGAAGTCACCTTGACTCACCTTCCAATGGCTCATAAATGATAACTAATGAACATCAATGGATCTAACATTAAGCATCCAATGAGCCCAAAAGCTAACCAAGTAATAGCCATTCAAGGTGACTCGAAGGGATCAAAACCTAAAGTTAAAAAGGGAGAACAGTAACGGCAGTGGATACCTACGTGAAAAACATGGAACCCCTCAGCCTGCCTCAAGATCCTTTTCCTAGTAGCCTTCTTCTTCAAGGAGAAAAAGGTTTCTAGCCACTCATCCTTCGAGTTGTCATCCTCGAGGGTGTTTGGCTAGTGAGAAAGTGAGAGAAAATGAGAAAAAGGGAAGAGCTGGCTTCATGAAGCTTTATTAATGATACAATAAAGTCTTTTCAAACTGAAAAGTCTCCCTTCTGATGTCTTATTAAGAACTTTTATAGCCAAACCCCCTTTTCAAATTACCAAAATAACAAGAAGAATAGCTATTACAGGGGGACAAATTAGGAAGAAAATAAAAAAGAATGACAAAAAAGTTAAAAAGTCAAAATCAACATGAATAGTGTCACAGGCTGCGAAAATTCGCAGCCCTGCGAAATTTCGCAGGGTTGCGAAAATTCGCAAACCTTGCGAAATTCACAAACCTTGCGAAATTCGCAAACCTTGCGAAATTTCGTAGGGGTTGCGAATTTGTGAAATTGCCAGGGTGTTCTGATTCATTATGCTGCTATTGTTCTTCTTCATGTTTTTGATTTGCGGCTATGAGTTGAACTTGGATTCTCCATGGTTGAGCTGAATCCCTATATATGGTATAAAAAGCCTGCAAAAACAACAAAACTTGCCACAAAATTTGATTAGTAGCTTTGCTAGGTCCTTAACATGCCAATTAGGTTAATTAGGGCGATTAGTACACAAAAAGTGCTCAAAACTTGTATTAATAAGGGCGTAAAATAGCACTATTTGGGTAGTAATCACATCCCCTAATCGACACATTGCTAGTCCCTTAGCAATGAAAGAAGAAGAAAGCAAACAAAGCAAGATGAACTATATACATCCGCAAAAAAAAAGTTTTTCAAAAGTAAGGGGGGAATAAAACCCAACCTTCGGTAAAGTCATCAAATCCTACCAAATCATTTTATGTAGAGGAAAGTGAGTGATATGCGAGATTCAGTATCAAAATGAGTGTCAACTCTGAAGTAACTGACACCTTCATAAAAATAAGTGTTAGCAGGATAGTTTCAAAAATAATATGTCATACTGTCCTCTCCCCCCAACCTAGCTCTTGTCTAAACCTAGCAGACTAACCAATCTCAATAGATCAGGACCCACCTTTATTCCATAACTCTTTTTTTTTTTTTTTTTTTTTTTGTAGGGGTGCAATGCTGAGGGTATTGAACTCACAAGTGTCCATGTAACAAGGGTCCACCCATGACTCCCAACCAATTAAGGTTTAGGGCATCAAGTCATAAGGATCTTTGACCACTAACTCTTCAGGTTTCACCCGGACTCTTAATGAGTTCAAAACTCCAGCACCTACAATTTGCTAAACTCTGCCTATCCACCCTTATGCCCGAGCCGCAGTCAGTGGCTCCTGACAGTTGGGTTAGGGCCTGCGGGCTTTGGGACTTTCGCCATATACCCCTCGGACCGTGCTCGGGTTTCAAGACAAAGCGTCACAATTTTTCTTTTCTTTTATTTTTATTTTTCTTTTATTTTTTTATTTTTTAAAGACTCATTGGTCTTTTTATTCAAGGGGGTCCTAACCTATTAAAGGTGGTCAAAAGTACTAGGCCGGACTTTTGGAGGATTTAGAGGCTAGACAGTTTTTCAGCCTATAAATGAAATCTAATGCACAGTGTATGGTTAGTTCAATGTGGAAGAAAAAAGGTTGAATTCAATAAGAATTTCAACATGTTATCAACTCAACTAAGCATAACACCATTCTAACATCAACAACATTGGAACAAAATTTCAATTTCTTATCTTGCATGGTGGGCATTACGGATTTTTCTGGCTTGAGCAATTGAAAGCATGAACTAGGAACTAAAAACATGAATTATATTGTAAAAAAAAAAAACTAACTAGCAAGCCATTCAACAACAAAATAGACTTGCTAAATACAAATCAACACTTCCTTCATAACTCTCCTGACCGAATTCTACATTGTCCTCAATGTGGATTTATGGGAGATAAATTTAAGGAGGAGTGATACCTTCTAGGAGAAATGTAGCCGGTTGTAGAGAGGAGGAACCACTTGAAAAAAAAAACAAAAGAGAGGAAAAGTGTTAAACAAAAATATTAACAGTGCAAAATATGATCATGTTACAAGAATGGAAATCAAAAATATAAAAATGTGCTTCCCAAAGAGGCCTTATTCACCCCATTTGGGCTTCAAATGATCAAGTTGGAAGAAGAAAATAGAGGTTAAAAGGGACCAATTGGAGCATTTTGAAAATTACACTCTTATCATAATCTCAAAAGTGTTCTTTCAGGTTATATTTAGATTCTACACTCTCTAAGCTTTCCAATGATACCAAAATTTCTCAAAACGAAGTTCGGATGAAAATGTTATGGCCAAAAGAAAATAGGGGTACAAAAATTTGGAAATTTGGGTTGCGAATTTTCATAGTGATTTTTTTTTCTTTTGAAAACAATTTTTTAAATATATATATCAAAAATATATTGTGTGTGTATTATTATTTTTGATTTTCCTCTGATGCTCCTTCAGCTCCTGCTACAATGTTGCTCCTTGTCTTTTCGCAGGGGTTGCGAAAATTCACAACCCTTGCAAAATTTCATTTCGCAACCCTTGCGAAAATTTCTGGTTTTTTGCTGCGGAACTCACGTCATTAGAATTTAAGCTGAACACACCCAAAAATAAGCCGGGGAGAAAATTAAAGAAAAATGCGAGAAAAAATGAAAAATAAGTTAAAAGCAAGGATTACATTAATATTAGAGGAAATATAAAGAGAAAAATTAAATTAAATAAAATAAAACAAAACAAAAAAATCAAAACAAAAAGTGGGCCAAACCAGTTTCTCAAGCCTTTTGAGGCTATTGGAACTGGTGAAGCTGGTGGAATTGTTGAGGTTTAGGTGCTCCAAATCTGAACCAAGATGGTTTTGGTATGAGCCATTCGTTGTGCCATGAAACATGAGCAGCTGCCAATGTCTGTGATGTAGTGGCAAAAGTTTGAACAAAGGCCACTAACTTCCTAAAGTATTGCATAGGCAATGTAGATGGGATGGCCTTAGCAATAGGTGTTTCAGGTGTTGAATGTGCTGCAAGTGTAGGCAGGATGTGCACTGGGTCAGGAGAGGGTGCTACTGGCAGTGGGCTGTTAATGGCTTGGGCAGTGGCACTAGGATCCAATTTTGTGGGAAGTGGTTTAAGAATAAGCTTTTGGGGCTCTTCCATTGCCTTCCTCACTCAACAAGGGAAGGATTTCTTCTTTTCTCCTCCATGGCCCATAGATAGCACATAATTATGGGGCATCTGTGAGACTACTCGAAGCTTCTCTTTTGGACCTCTGCTCGATTCCTCCTGAAGTTGTTGCGGGTTCTTTGCCGATTGAGCGCTGTTCACCCAAAATGGGGTGTCCCGGGCACTCTTCCTCTGGATTCTCCTCCTACGAATGAACATCTTTGTGATTGGTGAGCCTTGAAGTGATCTTTGCGGGATCTTCGATTTTGATCAGGTCACTTTGAAGCCTATCTAATTTTTGAACGAGGCTCACAGCAGTGTCCAATTTTTCTCTCCATTGTGTCAATTTTCTTATTGGTCTGGATATTCACTGCTTTCTGCTCCTCTATAAAAGTACCCACCAATTTGCTCAAATTCAGTATTTCTTGCTCAACTGAAGAAGTTAACTATGGTAGTTGTGGTGGCTGAGGAGTTGAAGCATAATGTGAAGCCGAAGGTGCATCTTGTAGGGTTCTTTTGTCTCCATTGAGAAATTTCGGTGGTTTCGCCAACTATGGTTGTAAATACTACCATATGGTGCATTAGTTAGAGGAACAGTGCAGAAGGGTGTACTCACCCATGGAGGGTGTCTGTAATCCTTCATGGACCTATATGCATTAGGGTTTCTCTCCTTTGAGTCTTAGATTATTGTTTGCTCTCCTCTTGAGTGTTCCATTTGGTTTAATTATTCAGAATTCGAGTGAGAACCACGAAGAATGCGACTTGATCAACTTGCCTTATGGGTTTTTTATCCATTGGAACATGCACTCCTGCAGCAATAACAGGGTAAACACCAGACAACAAAGAAATAATCCTACCTAAAGGTTTTAGTTTTTTTTAGTGATATGAAACTAAAAAAAATAAAAATGACAGTAAAATGATTAAAGAAAATTCACCATAACTTGTGATGAGGATCACAAGTGTTCAATATGTTGTCATTTGCACTTGGCACCATCCGTGTAAAGCTGTATTTGATTCGATTGTGATAGGGTATGCGAAATCAATAAAAAATTTATAAACCTAATACCTCCCTATTGTGTAGCATGGCTACTACGATTATAAGTGGCTCTAGGGTCGAACACGGATGGGTTTTCTTCGCACAAAATGACTTGCGGAGTTAAGTAAAATGGTGAATTTGTTTTTTGGATTTTTGGGGTTTGATAAAAGCTTGAGAGTGTAATGTTTGGAAGCGAAAATAAAATAAGTTAAAATGTTAGAACTCCTTGAAGTGTTAGGTCACTTTGGGCTTAAGTTCTAGGGCAATTGAGGTTTCTTTGGGGTCATTTCCCTCACAGTTGGAGGATAGCGCCTATAGTCGTCTCTAAGCTAGAATCTTCATTTAGCTATAAAAACTACCCATCATTAAATATCTTTAAAATATGGCATCCACTGGCCATTTGTTCTCTCAGTCGTTAAAACACAAGTCACCTTGACTCACCTTTCAATGACTCATAAATGATAACTAATGAACATCGTGGATCTAACATTAAGCATCTAATGAGCCCGAAGCTTGCAGTAAGTAACCATTCAAGGTGAGCTTCGAGAGGGATCAAACCTAAAGTTAAAAGAAGGAAACGATGACAACCAGTGGACCACCTACGTAGAAAAACATGGAACCTAGTATCAGTCATGCTGCTGAAGTGGCAGTGCTGTGCCCGAGGAGAAAAGGTTTCTAGCCACTCATCCTCTGAGTTGTCATCCTTGGAGGGTGTTTGGCTAGTGAGAAAGTGAGAGAAAATGAGAAAAAGCGGGAAGAGCTGAAAGCTTCCCGCCTAAGCTTTATTAATGATCCAGCCAAAGTCTTTTCAAAATGAAAAGTCTCCCTTACAGTGTCTTGTCTAGGGCTTTTATAGCCAAACCCCCTTTACAAATTACCAAAATAATAAGAAGAATAACTATTAAAAGGGGACAAATTGGGAAGAAAATAAAAAAGAATGACAAAAAGTCAAAAAGTCAAAATAAGCATGAACAGTGTCAATTTGCAGGTACAACCTGCGCAATTTCACGATTGTAAAATTTACGCAACCAAATTTCGAGTGCTTTCACGATTCGATACTGCTTCTTCTTGTGCTTAACTCATGTTTTAGAGTTGCATTTATGAGTTGGAACTTGGATTCTCCATGGTTGAGGAAATTTGAATCCCTATCTATGGTATAAGGCTTATAAAACAACAAAACTGCCACAAAATTTTATTAATAACTGCTAGGTCCTTAACTTATGCAGTGGGTTCAATTAGAGTGATTACTATAAAAAAGTGCTCAAAACCTGTATTAATAAGGGCGTAAAATAGCACTATTTGGGTAGTAATCAAAGAGTAGGGTAGTGTAGCCTTGGAATGCCTCATAACACTACAAATTTCACTCTCTAGCTACTCATATTCGTAAACCAGGTCAATGGGTCTAAAAAGCTACTTGAAGGACTGGATCCTCTTTAAGATTTGATTTTTTTTCCTTCTTAGCACTTCTCAGCCAACTCTTGGGACTAGAAACTGCTTGCCCCCATATATAGGATAATGTAAGCCCTCTCCAACACAATTGGTACCTCGACCATCAATTTAACTAAAATGCCCTCTCTCGTTGATTAGAATCCTAGCTAACACGGGATTGAGATTATTTTACCTAGTGAAGTGAAACCTCCTAAAAGTTAAGCGATAGATCGAGTATTCAGATCTTATGCCTTGAACACACTCTTGTCACCCAAAGAGAGGAACACACGGAAGTCAAAGGTTAGAACTTCACCAGTGATGTATTAAAGTGATCTCTAGAATTCCTTAGTTTAATGAATATTAGTACAATATACCCTTAAAAGTGCTCTTTTGCTGCAGGTGTCCATCCATTGTCACTCGAGGATCTTGAAAATCATAGCACGAGATACAACTCTTTAAGGTATAGAACAGTATTAGAACAACTCATTGTAAAGAGCAATGCAATTAAATTATTCTGGTTATTCTTAAAACATCATTAAAATAATACAAACAATAATCAAAGCGACAAACTCTTCAGAGGAGCTTGTGCTTTTTCATACGGATCATCAATTACAATGATAGTTGATCAAGCAAATATATTGAAGTAGCAATCAAAAACTAAAATAAAGGAAATTAAAAAAAATTCCCGAGATTTCATTAAGTTAGAGCAAAAATGAGGCTCGACTTATAATCAATCCATCTCGGAATCGGCTCAGATCTACTACTCTAATCTGAAGAAAGAAAAATAAATCTAGAAACAAAAAACTAAAATGTAAAAAAATAATATATAATAAAGGAAAAATTATATATACAGTGAGACTTGACTCTTCCAAAAAAGCACAAAAGCTGGGTGAGGGTTGAAAGCTCGCACTCCTCTCAAGAGTTCCTATTTATGGGTTAGGTGTCTTAGGCCACAAAAATGGCGAATATCTGTGGGTTTTGAAAAGCCCAAAAAAATCCGCCCCAGTGCCGATGTCGTGGCAATGTCGCAACATTGAAAATCTGTTGAGCGATTCTGAGTTTTGAGTGACCAGTCAATGTTGTGGCAATTTCGTGGTGATGTTGCGACATTGAAGCTACTGTGTCATGGATCAAATCTGGTGTCGCGAAATTGCCTCAATATTAGTGAACTCTAATGTCGCCACATTGCCTTCTATTGTCGCGGTATTGCTGGATCTTCTTTTCTTTTCCTTTCGGTGATGTCATGACATTGCTCGCAGATGCGACATTAGGAATTGATGTTTCACAGTGTAAATGTTAATGTTGCGACATTGAATGTCTGATGTCGCGATAATGGTCCGTTAAGTTTCAACCTTGGCTGCTTTGATATGATGTCACAACATTGAGTTGTGAAGTCGCGACATTGGAATGTGAGATCTTTAGTGTGAGGCCCTTTCTAATGTCGCGACATTGCTACTATGATGTTGACGTGATTATTGATAATAAGCACTACTGAAATTGTAATTCGATGTCTCAACATTGCATTTTGATGTCGTGACATTGCCCTTTTCTTTTGCAGTCTAGTGTGATGTCGTGGCTATGTCACTTTATTCTACCCACTTTAGCCGATGTCACGACATTGATGTAAATGTCATCACACTCTCCACACGATGTCGCGACATTGTTCACCCGATGTCACAACATTGAGTTGATGTTGTGATGATGTCGCGACATTGGATGTCTGATATTGCTTAACTGATGAGTCTTTGTTCTGATGTCTCGGCGATGTTGTGGCAATTTTTCGACATTGACTTGGAGTTCTACAGCCATGTGTGATGTCGCAACCGATGTCGTGGTGATGTCATGACATTGGTATTTCTTTGTTCTACCCTCTTTAGCCGATGTCGCTACATTAGAAATTCGATGTCGCGACATTGAAGTAAATGTCATCACACTCTCTACACAATGTTGCGACATAGATCACCCGATATCATGACATTGAATTGATGTCACGACATTCTTCAATCAATGTCGCGCTTGTGCTCTTTCTTAACACTTACAATCTTGATTTACCTTATTTTCTCTAGATTTCTACTTCTTTTCCTTAATTATTTGCAAAACAAAAATTTGAGTGAAGACTCCATAATTTTACATTAAATTGAACTTATAAGCCTTAAATATGCATGAATAATGGGCTTAAAAATACATGAGTTTTAGACTCATCATGTTCAGTCCCTAACAATGGCGGTAAAAAATTGTTTAAGACCATAAAATGAGTATACCAAATTTCTGTCACTGCTACCAAAGATTGTGTTTAGTCCCCGGCAACGACGCCAAAAACTTGTTAAGACCATATTTGACAGTAATGGCTGGCGCAGAGACTGATTTTACTCCCCGGTAATGATTGACTATGTATATAAAGGTTGTTTTAACGTATGTGTAATATTTTCAATTAAAATTGGTTTGCTCCTTTGCCGGTGTAGGTCATACAGTAATAAAATTAGTTATAAGTCGGATATCATTCCCACGAGAGTTGATTGAAAATCTAAAGATCAACTACTCCTACTACTCAAGATCCTCACTATTTTCACCTCTATTTTCTAGAATAGATTTAACTTTCTAAAATAAATTGGATGAAAGAAGTAAATAAATTCTAAAATACATGGGTTAGAGAGTTCACTGGACTGAAATAACACTGGGAATGAAATCAGTGTTGAAATTATCAATTTGCAAAATTCCTGAAGAAAATTATTGTTATGGATATGAATTCTTGAATTGCCCAAGAGTAGGGTAGTGTAGCTTTGGAATGCCTCCCGACACTACACATTTCACTCTTTAGCTGACCATGTGACAGCTCGTGCCCCCATACCCGACCCGACCCGGATGCCGAACTAGATCCGAGACGCGGTCCTCTTTTCAAATCCAATTCCTTTTTCTTTTGTCAGTAAAACACATTTCCAATGCTCATTTTGTAAAGGATATTTATCTTTATGAAAATGTATTTATATATACTAATTCAACTTAAAGGGAGCCCATCATTTTGTTTTCAGTACACATTTTCCATTAAATATGGCATTATATGCCCATTTGGTCCATTTTTCACCTTTAAATATTACGACATTATAAGCCATTTTCAATACCAAAATATTTACAAAACAAAATTAGAGTTTGTACAAAAATTGTCAAATATATTTCATGAATGCATGATCGGAGCTTTTACTTCCAGCCGTGAGGCCTTGTTGACATTGACTTTGAATGCGTTTGCGGTCTTTTCCTTCATTACTGTTCACTTAGTACTGCGATAATAAAACAGCAACGCTAAGCATTTAAATGCCTTGTGGTTCTATGCAGTTCTCTCTTCATTTCAGTTTAAGTAAATCGTGCATTTTTCTAAATCAATGCCTTTGTATAATTTTTCAATGACCAATGCGGTACAATACATATATGTATATTTTCATTTCGTATACATTCAAATTACAATTTATTGGTCATTTCAATCACGTAGTTTCATATGCAATAAATCATTCTAACACAAATCATGCAATTCAAAATTTTCTTTTCATTTTGCCTTTAAGAGAATTTAACCTATGCTTTCGGTGCACAAGATAACGAATCATTGGCACGATCCCGCCAGGCTGCAAGCCAGTATAAAAAAGGTTTTATAACATAGTACGATCCCTCTGGGTTATTGATTGGTTATACAAAATCATTTCATGAACACTACCGATACTGTCCTGTTGGGCTGCAGATCAGAGTGACACATCATTACGTTCGGCACAGTACTGTTTATTTGACCCTTATTGGTATATCAATCTATCCTTAACTCGAATTTAATGGTTAACATTCTATTAAGGGCGCTTAAATCATTCATAGCAATTTACAATAGTGTATATACATTTATATCCAAATACTTGGTTTCCAATACTCATTCAAAGTTTCATGTGCAATTTATTTCACAATTAGTTGTATCAAATCAATTTAAAACAAATCGATATGCAATTTATCGCAATTCATTTCAATAAATCCACTTATTTCATAATCCTTTAAACATTTTAGAAATAGAGAGAGAGAAGTGGAGAACAAACCAATTCATTTATGGTTTAAACGGAGCACACATGCATATTCATATAAAACCTTTTAGATTTATTTTGTCAAACAAAACAAAAAACCGAAACAAGGAAGGAAGTGTGAAGAGCAAACCCAAAAAGGTTGTCACTCTTCGATTCCTATTCTCGAAATCCTGTTCTTGGGTCAAGCTTCCTCTTCACCAACCCCTAATCCATCACAAATATGTCACTATCAAAGAACAACCCAAAAAAAAAAATCAGTTGTGCATTCACAAGTTTTGGTTAAGGTTCAGTGTCTACCCAATACACCTTCACTTTCAAAATTTTAAGGGGACACATGAGCCATATTTTTCTCATGATTCCTTCAAGGAAATGATATCTCTATGGAGTCACCGTATGGTCGAATCATCTCATTCCAAGACACCCAAACTCAAATTACGGCATTTTAATGCCAAGCTAGTTAGTATGCCCGACTCACTCGATTTACCTACTATTATATTCAATTTCGGTCTTAACTCCATATATTGGTAATAGTTCCTTATACCCATTTGAATCTTTGGTTACAGGTTCTTCTCCAATCTGAGCGTTAAAGTTAAAGAATTGTACCAATTGGTTTATAATCTGATTTTGGAGTGCCCAGGGTTGAAAAGTTTAGGCCTTGGTCTAAGCTAATAAAATCAATGTTTGAAGTTAATTTTGGACTACACATTAGGAATGGTTTGACACGTTTTAAAGTCTTGCTACGAAGAAAAAAAAAAACAACATGTTTTGCCTTGTTTATGTTATGTGGTTGAGGGCCTTAAAGAATGAATTTTAAATTGAAAATTTTTAGAGATGTCATTGGATATATAAAGGACTAAATTGGAGAGTTTCATAATTTTTTATGACCGTTTGAATAATTTTTGGGTAATAAAGTTCGAAGTACAAAGCGGAAAATAATGGTCATACATGTGGTGTTGAGGCGGTTGTTTGAGGTTTTGACTTAATCTTCCTTTGGGGGATAGTTTAGTTGATCAAGAGTACTGTTGGAAAAGGATTATAAGGCAGGGAAATTTTTTTAGTATTTTGGTTATGTGATGGATTAAAGTTTAGGAAACTAACAACAATACCGGGCTTGTATCTTGCCCTTATTTGCTAATGAGATTAAGAATATGATATTAAGCTCCGAAAATCAACCCTAATCAAAATCACTAGCACACACGAATAATATTGTTCTTTAATTATATTGGAATAGGGGCCAACGAGGAGGAAAACCTGAACTGAGATCGAGATTCCAAGGATTGGAATCAAAGTGCAAAGCTTTTTGGTTTGTTCTACACCTTTCTCTCATTATTTTGAATCTCTATCTCCAAAATGTTTGAATTTCATGTTGAATTGTTTTCAATTGATTTGATACAAATAAACTTTGAAATGAATTGCAAGTTGATTTAAGTTAAGAAATTTGAGAAATTGATTGATTTTGAAATGAATGACATGAAAATTGCTTGAGTATTGAAATGATTTTTTTGTATAAAATTACATACTATACTAAATTTTCTAAAAATGATTTGAATGCCGTAATAGAATATTAAGCGATAAGTCAAGTTAGAGATAAATTGGCTATATAATAAGAAGTCAAGCTAGCATGTGTGTGGCATACCAATATCCGTAGCCGCAGGGCGGTATCTGACAATAATACACCAACTTGATACATATTATATATATATATATATATATATATATATATATATATATATATATATATATATATATATATATATATACATATCGACTACGACCCAGCGGGGCTAATCGCGGTGATTCATTATCTTGTGCACTGAAATCATAGGTTAAATTCGATAAGGGCTAAAATGAAAAATGATAATGAGATTGAAAAGTGCACGATTTGTGATTTGAATGATTTAGTGCATATGAAAATGCATAGCTTGAGATGACGAATAGATATAATGAATTTGTGAATATATATATATATATATATATATATATATATATATATATATATATATATACACGTATTATGCTTGCATTGGTCGTGACAATTATGCAAAGCATTGTTTTATAAATGTTGCATGTTTCAATTTAAAAATGAAATGAAGAGAGAATTTCCACATAACACTAAGCATGAAAATGCTTAGTGTATTTTGCAATCTTGCGGTGTCAGTGATTAATGGTGGGACCTAAGATCAAGGAGTGCAGAGTCATCAAGAAAGCTGTGGAGTAAAAGTATATACTCCGTCATATTCATCCATCATATTTATGAACAATTGATGTTTTGTGATCGAAAGAGTTAAACTCTGAAATGATTTTGTATAATATTTTGAATAGGCATGGAATGCCTTCATTGTAAATATATTTTGGTTAAATGTAAATTGTATGGGCCTACCGAAACGATTGAAAACGCTTTCGCAATTTTTGAAAAAAAAAAAAAGGCTTTTACATGTCTAAATGAAATATGTTTGATATATGAATTCGGCTAGCACCTCCGAATCCGGTTCGGACCCACCAATCGGGTCGGACCGGAAAGGGGTGCTTACATTTAGTGGTATTAGAGCCTAAGTTTAGGCGGTTCTACAAAATGATTTAGTGTATTTTTGTAAATGATTTTGAAATTGTTTACGACATGCATTGCATTTGCATATAAAGGATGACATGACTCTGATGCAGATCTTGTTGATCTTAATAGGTAAGCATGGAAAGTTCAGGCCCCAATAGTGTCGTTGTGAATAGAGTCTATAGAGATTGTTCCATTAGAATACGAGAGTATGAGTTTACGGGATATTTGATCAAGTTGTCATTTAGGAGTTTGATGTGATATTGGGGATGGATTGGTTGTCCCGACACCAAGTGGTAGTTGATTGTAGAATGAAGAGAGTGACCTTAAGGACACTGAGTGGCGAGGAAGTGACTTTTATCAGTGAGAGGTCAAACCCCCTCTCTAATGTGATATCTGCCACTACTGCTAGAACAATGGTTCAAAAGGGGTGTGAAGCCTACTTGGCGTATGTGATAGATACAAAAAGGGCAAAGTCTAGCCTATTAGACATCCCTACAGTTTGTGATTATCTGGACGTATTTCCGGAGGAGTTGCTAGGATTGCCTCCGCACAAAGAGAGTGAGTCCGCAATCGACGTTGTTCAAGGTGCCACTCCAGCATCCATTACACCGTATAGAATGGCTCCACTTGAGTTAAAAGAATTGAAGCTTCAGTTGCAAGAATTGTTAGAGAAAGGATTTATTCGTCCGAGTGTATCACCATGGGGAGCGCCAGTGCTCTTTGTTAAGAAGAAAGATGGTACACTTCGGTTATGTGTTGATTATAGGCAACTTAATAAGATGACATTAAAGAACAAATATACATTACCGAGAATTGATGACTTGTTTGACCAATTGAAAGGTGCAAGTGTCTTTTCGAATATTGACTTGCGATCTAGGTATCATCAATTGAGGATAAAGGATACAGATGTGCATAAGACGGCGTTTAGAACGCGGTATGGACATTATGAGTTCCTTGTAATGTCGTTTGGGTTGACAAATGCTTCAGCGGCTTTCATGGACCTAATGTTTTTTTACAGTATGTAGATTAGTTTGTCGTAGTGTTCATTGATGACATTCTTGTGTATTCAAAAGATCGGGAAAATCACGACACACACCTTCGGGTAGTGTTAGAGACTTTAAGAAAAAAGCAGTTGTATGTGAAACTGAGCAAGTGTGAGTTTTGGTTGAATGAAGTGTCCTTTCTTGGACACCTTATATCAGAAGAAGGAATTCAAGTGGATCCAAGGAAGATAGATGTGATCATTGAATGGAAACCACCGAGAAATGTCATGGAAATGCGTAGTTTCCTGGGATTGGTAGGTTACTGTAGAAGGTTCATTAAGTGGTTTTCGATGACTGTGGCCCCGATGACAAGATTGCTCCAGAAAAATGTAAAGTTTGAGTGGAGTGAAAAGTGCTAAGTAAGTTTTGATAAGTTGAAAGAGTTCTTGACTGAGGCACCGGTTCTTACTCAATCGACCTACGGTAAAGAATAGGTGATATTTAGCGATGCGTCGTTAAACGGACTCAAATGTGTCCTTATGCAAGAGGGTAAGGTGGTAGCTTATGCTTCAAGACAGTTGAAGGCACATGAAAAGAACTACCCTATGCATGATTTGGAATTGGTCGCAATTGTGTTTGCGTTGAAAATATGGAGACATTACCTTTACGGGGAAAAATGTTTCATCTACACCAATCATAAGAGTCTTAAGTATTTGCCCTCACAACGAGAGCTTAACTTGAGACAACTTAGATGGATGGAATTGATAAAAGACTATGATTGCGTGATTGACTATTACTCGGGAAAGGCCAATGTAGTGGCCGAGGCTTTGAATAGAATGATAGTGCAAACACTTTGAGCATTAAATGCTCAATTTTCGTTGACAAACGATGGTACAGTAGTGGTAGAATTGATAGTGAGACCAAATTTGTTGAATCGAGTGCTAAGGGCACAAAAGAATGATGAGAAAATTTCTGCCATAGTGAGTCAGATTGGAGAGGGAAAAGAAACCGAGTTTTCAATGAAGGAAGATAGATCCTTGTATTATAAAGATCGGGTTTGTGTACCCGGTGATAGTGAATTGAAGAAAGCCATTTTAGAAGAGGCACACAGTGGATCTTTTGGTATGCACCCAGGTAGCACAAAGATGTATCAAGATTTAAAGGTTTCGTACTAGTGGTTCGGAATGAAAAGAGATGTTTTAGAATTCGTGACCAAGTGTTTAGTGTGTCAAAAAGTGAAAGCAGTGCATCAAGTTCCTTCGAGATTATTGAGCTGTCGAGAATCTTGGTGGAAATGGGATTTGAATCACCATGGATTTTGTGGTTGGGTTACCATTAACGAGGAGGAAGCATGACTCGGTTGGAGTCGTAGTAGGCTAGATTGTGGTCGACTCACTTCCTACCGGTGAGAACCAACTATTAAACGATAAGCTAGCAGAGCTATACATCAAGGAAATAGTTCGGTTGCATGGGATTCAAATATCCATTATTTCAAACTGAGATCCGAGGTTTACCTCAAGATTTTGGGGAAAATTGCAAGAGGCTTTAGGCACTCGACTGAATTTCAGCACAGCGTTCCACCCATAGACGATGGACAAACAAAAAGAGTAATTAAGATTCTGGAAGACACGCTAACGAGTTGTGTGATCGACTATGAGGGTAGTTGGAATAGACACATCCCTTTAATTGAATTTGTGTACAACAACAGTTTCCAATCGAGTATTGGAATGGCGCCTTACGGTACATATGGAAAAAATGTAGAACCTTTGTTGTGTTGGAGCGGAATTGAAGCCCGAAAGAAAGTGATTGGCCTCGACTTGATACAGGAGACTGAAGAAAAAGTGAAAATAATTAGAGAAAGATTTAAAGTGGCCACCGATAGGCAGAGGAAATCATATCTTGACATGAGAAAAAGAAAATATATTCGATATGAGGTCGGCGAAAAAGTGTTTTTGAAAGTATCGCCTTGGAAGAAGGTGATGAGATTTGGGAAAAAGGGCAAGTTGAGCCCTAGATTTATTGGTCCATATGAAGTAATAGAGAAAGTGGGTCCAGTAGCATACCATTTGCTTACCTCGGGACTGGAAGATCCTGATGTTTTCCGGGTTTCAATGTTGAGCCGGCGATCGGACCCATCACGTGAGTCTCTTTTGAGACAAGTGAGGCTTAGACCCGGATTTGACTGTGAGGAAGAGCGGAGTGGAGATTTTGGCTCGAAGTGAAAGAGCTACTGAACAAGCGAATCCCATTGGTCAAAGTGCTATGGAAGGCTCCTGAGCGGAGGCCACATGGAAAGTGAAGATACAATGCGACAGCAATATTAGCAACATTCAGAAGGTAATTCGGGACGAAATTACTCTTAAGTGGGAGAGTTGTAACGCCCCAAAATACCTAGTATTTTTATGATATTTTTATTTATTTATTATTATGTGTTTAGGGTATAAAAATAAAGTAAATGGAAATTTTTTGGAATTTAAATCTAAGAATGAAAATATATATCTGACGAGAATTTATCCAAGTGTAAAGGGCAAATTTAGAATTTGTAAAATAAGGACCTAAGGGCCAAAAATAGAATAAGTTTAAATGCTAATGTGAGTTAAATGAAGTGAAATAGAAGACTTAAATGTCAAAATGAGAAATGGGACTTATTTTGAAAGCGAGGAATAGGAAACCAAACAAGGTCTTAACCATTAAATGAGATTAAAACCAAATGTGGTCTAAGATAAGGCACATTTGTGCATTTTCGTTGTTGGAGAGCAAAGGGAGAGAAAAGAGCTAGGGTTGAAGACCAAGGTTTTGAGGTGGGGAGATCTTCCCGTTTATGGTTTCAGTATTCGAAGAAGAAGGAAGGCTTGTGTTGAAGAATCAAAGAGATTGAGTAAGAAACTAAACCCTAACCTTTTCTCTTGTGTTTGGGTTGGGGAAAACCCAAATGTGGATAAGGTGTTTTGTATTGGTTGTAAATGGGTTTTGGTATTGGTTTGGATTGGTTTGGAGAATTAATTTGTAAAGGAAATGTTTGGTTTTTCAAAATCTTTGTCAAACATTTGTCAAAACCCTTGTTCTTGTTTTGGCTATAGATTAAGTTATAATCAACCAAATAAAAGTGATTACAATTGGTAAAGAACCATAAGAGATATAGATACAAATGTATAGAAGGGACCAGGAGCGAATAGCAGCACTAAGGCTCCCGAAAATGGGCTTAAAGGTGAGTTTCGGGTAGTTCATGGGTATGCCCTGTTTTGGGAGTATTTGTGGTGTTTTGGCCATAAAATGAGTTTCACTCATCCAATTTGAGTGATTCAAAATTATGGGTAAACTACACTTCTAGGGGAATAATTTACTTCAAAATCATGTATGTGTGATTTGTTTTGCAAATTAGAGTAGTCTAGATGTTAAAGTTAAAAATTGTACCAATTTGTTTATAATCTGATTTTGGGTGCTTGGGGGTTGGTTAGGCCTTGGTCTAAGCTAATAAAATCAATGTTTGAAGTTAATTTTGGACAACATTAGGATTGGTTTTAGTGACACATTTTAAAGGTATTGTTGTCTGGAAAAAAAATAGCATGTTTTGCCCTATTTGTGTTATGTGGTTGAGGACCTCAGAGAAGGAATTTTAAATTGAAAATTTTTTAGAGATGTCATTGGATATATAAAGGACTAAATTGGAGAGTTTCATAATTTTTGATGACCGTTTAGATAATTTTTGGTAATAAAGTCAAAGGGTACAAAACTAAGAAATAACGGTCCTTGCATGTGGTGTTAGTGGTTGTTTGAGGTTTTTAACTTAATCTTCCTTTGGGGATGGTTTAGTTGATAAAGAGTACTGTTGAAAAGGATTATAAGGTAGGGAAAAACTTTTAGTAATTTGGTTATGTGATGGATTAAAGTTTGGGAAACTAACAACCATACCGAGCTTGTATCTTGCCCTTATTTGCTAATGAGATTAAGAATACGATATTAAGCTCGGAAAATCAACCCTAACCAAAATCATTCGCATGCCTGAATATGGTACAATTACACATTGGAATAGGGCTGCGAGGAGGAAGCCTAAGCGATCGAGATTCAGTTGGAATCAAAGTGCAAATCTTTTTGGTTTCTACACCTTTCTCTCATTATTTCAAATCCTACATCTCCAAAATGTTTGAATTGTTTTAAAATGATTTGATCTGGAAATATATTGTGAAATGGTGCAAGTTAATTTAAGTTAAGAAATTTGAGAAATTGATTGATTTCGAAATGAATGACATGAAAATTGCATGAGTATTAAAATGACTTGTTTGTATAAAAATACTACTATACTGTATTTTCCTAAAAATGATTTGAATGCCCTTAATAGAATGTTAAGCTGTTAAATTCAGTTAAGGATAAATTGGTATCTTGATAAGAGTCGAAAAAATGTACTATTGTGGCATACTGATCTGTAGCCCAGCGGAACAATATCGGTAGTGTACACCAACTGAGTACATATTTTATATATATATATATATACATACCAACACACTGACCGGTGGGACCATGTCGATTGATTCGTTATCCACGTGCAGAAATCATAGGTTAAATTCGATAAGAATTTGAAATGCCAAATGATAATGAGATTGAAAAGTGCATGATTTGTGATTTGAATGATTTAGTGCATATGAAAATGCATAGCTTGAGATGACCAATGAATTATAATTGATTTATTGAATATATATATATATATATATATATATATATATATATATATATATATATATATATATATATATATATATATATATATATATATATATATATATATCTGAATTATGCTTGCATTGGTCGTGACAGTGTACAAAATCATTGTTTTATAAATATTGCATGTTTCGATTTAAAATGAAATGAAGAGAGAATTTCCATAGAACCACTAACCATGAAAATGCTTAGTGTATTGTTTTTACCAATGCGCAGGTATCGAGTGTTTAACGGTGGGACCCAAGATCAAGGAGCGCAGAGTCATCAAGAAAGCTACGAAGTAAAAGTATATACTCCGTCATATGCATCCATCCTATTTTTGAACAATTGATGTTTTGTGATCAAAAGTTAAACTACGAAATGATTTTGTATATTATTTTTGAATGGGCATGGATCGGCTTTCATTGTAAATATATTTTGGTTAAATATAAATTTTATGGGCCCTCTTGAAGCTTGATTGGCAGCTTCCGTGAATTTTTGAAAAAAAAGAATTTTAAATGTCTAAATGAAATATGTTTGATAAATGGTCGGCTAGCGCCTCTAGAATGGGTTGGGACCCACCAATCGGGTCGGGCCAGGAAGGGTGCCCCACAAAAGTTTTTTCTCCTGATCTTCAAAGGGTATAGCTATCGATTGTATCACAGTTAACCATCCAGGAAACAATAATGAGGGTGTCCTACTAATCTGTCCATCATCTAATCAATGAAAGGTAAAGGATAATGATCCTTCCTGGTTTCAATGTTTAGCTTCTTATAATCTATGTAGACTCTCCATCCTATAACAGTTCTTGTAGGTATCAATTCATTATTTTCATTCCTGATCACTGTAAATCCACCTTTCTTGGGAACCACATGTACTAGGCTCACCCAAGGGCTATATGAGATTACATAGAGAAATCTTGCATTTAGCCATTTAAGAACCTTCTTCCTCATAGCTTCCTTCATTACTGAGTTCAGTCTTCTTTGTTGTTTAATGGAAGTCTTTGCATTCTCTTCCATAAGGATCTTATGCATACAGATAGATAGGTTGATCCTTTCGATCTTCCCGCGACCATGCTATAGCTTCCTTATGCTTTACAAATTTCATAACTTTTTCTCTTTTCTAGAAGTCGAATCCAAGCATTATGATGATTGGTTTAGACTTTTCTTCTTCTAAAAATGTATATTTCAAGTGCTTAGGTAATTCTTTTAGGATTAGCCCTTCAGAGCTCTTTTCTGCTTCTTGCACCTTCATTTCACTGCTTAGATCATCTGCACTTCCTTCATTTAGGCTTAAATAGTTTCTATCAATCCCTCACTTGCATTAAGATTTTCCCAGTCCAGGTTTTCTTTGTACAATGAGTTCAGTATGCATTTCTCAAGTGGAACTTGGTTCATATAATCCTCATTTTGCTCTTTACTTACGAGCACTACCTTATCAATTCTCATGCATTGAGCTCTTCAAATCTGTGCTGTTTCATACTTAATTCGGGACAAGTGTACTTTCTCGTGCCTACCCTTAGAGTAAGCTCTCCTTTCTTTACATCTATCAAGGCTGTCTAAAGAGGCTGGGCAAGTATTCACTAGCATAAGTGGTACTGGCTGTTTTCTTCTACGTCAGTAATTTCCTTCTCTCAAAAGTTTCCATAATAATAATACACAGGAAACGTAACTAACTTCCCACCTTTAACAAGCACATAACCTGCATCGCCTTTCGTCGAGCCATTTATCTATCTGCCATTTGTAGAGACATTGTAGTGGGACTCAACTCCCCCAAACTTAATCTTCTTACTATCGACAAAGGGATCAGATTTATGCTAGCATTAGAGTCACATAGAGCTTTTCCAAACTCGTGGTTCCCAATAGTACAAGGTATAGTGAAACTGCCTAGGTCTTGCATTTTTTGTGGTAGGTTTCCCTGAATAATGGCACTGCAGTTTGCAGACAAGCTCACCACTCCATTTTCATCCAGTTTCCTATTTTCGCTGATTATATCTTTCATAAATTTTGCATAGTGTGTCATTTTGAGCTATCACCAAACAAAAGAATGTTGATTTCTAACTCCTTGAACATATTCAAGAACTTAGCAAACTGATCATCCAGTTTTGACTACTTCAGTCTTTAAGGGAATGGAATTGGAGGTTGATAAGCCCTCACTTCTCCTTCTTATTTTCACTGCCTCTTTAGTTTGCATTTCACCTCGTTTTCAAACAAATTTTTGACTTTCTTTATCCGATAACTCATTTATGCTTTATTCCTTTACCGCTCATTGAATCTTATATTTACTTATAGTTTCATCATTTATCTGCTTTCTCCTGGCTTCTTTTCTTTCTTGCAATTCTTTGCAACTTCTCAGTGTGATGGCCATGTAATCCTTTGGATTCTTTTTTGTAATGAAGAATCCCTAGGACTAATTTTTACCTTAAGGGCTAGTTGCCATACTGAAGTCTTTAGCAAGTTTTTCAAGGAGGTACCAGATAGTCTAAATTACAACAGTTGCTTAAAAACTGCAAGTTTAGAAATTTTCTGCTCATATAGGTTTAGTATTCTTTTGTTTTCAGCCATAAAATTTAGAATTTGCTCTTTGAAAGACTGAGATATCTTCTGTCCTTGATTATCTGTTCTTTGAATTGCTTGATGTTGTCCTTGGAATCTAGGTGGATTATAGTTATGCTGATAGTTTTGTATTGGTCTTTGACCCTAATAATTCCCACCTCCATAAGAAAGATTCTTATGGTTTCTCATGGTTTCTCAAAGCTAGTGTGTAGTGGGTTGGAAAGTTGTTGTTGGGTTTGAAGTTATAACTTCTATTCCTATTCAAATACTGAACTTCTTCAACTCGTATGCACTTCTGAGCCGCCTCGAACAACAAAATTCTTCACCACCACCTTCTACAATTCCCACTTCATTAACTGTGTGACTCCTTCTTTCTTGATTGTTCATTTTGTTCATGATTGCATCAAGCTTCACCTCAATTGCAATCATTTTGTTCAGCTCAATCTCACCTGCTGCTCTAAGTTTGTTGTTGCTCCTTGAAGCTTCACATGGAGCTTTATAATTTCTCTTTGCTAGCTCTTCTATGAGTCAGGGCTTCTTCAATTTTTCAAACGCTTCCCAGAGGTCGTGATCAATCGGTCTTTAGAAGTATAATTCATGGCATGATAAAAAATGTTCATATGTGTCATCTATTCTATACCATGCATGGGACATCTCCTCAACAATTGTATATACCTTTCCCAAGCATTGTATAATGATTCATCCTCCTTTTGTTTGAAAGCAATGATTTCTCCTCTCCTCTCAGGAGTTAGAGCATGAGGAAAAATCGCTACATATGTTTTTACAAGTTCCGCCAGAACTGAGCCATAAGGTAAATCAAACCACTGAAGGCAATGACTCTTAGAGAAAATGGGAACAACTGCAGCTTGATCACATCAAGATTCACTCCATTTAACATCACAATATTGGCCATCTTTAAAAATCTGCCCAAGTGTTCATTAGGATCTTCACTGGTATGCTCAGTAAGTTGGTTTTACTGGACAATAGTGATTAAGGTAGGTTTTAATTCAAAATTATTGACCTCAAATGGTGGTTTCCTCACTGCTGAGTACTCTTATCTTATAACTAATCTCTAGAAATCCTCCATAGTCCTCTACCTTTGTTGAGGTCTATTCATATTACCATAGGAATATTCGATTACCTTCTATGCTCACCACAAATATCATGCGCTTCACTTTTCAAGCTCCTCGATGTTTTATTTTCAAAGGTCAAGTGGCAATAATTCAGCTTATGACCTTCATGCATGTATTAGGTACCTTAAATTATAGTACACTAAAATCAAAGTGAGATCACTAGATAGATTTGATCACAATCTAGTTTAGAAAATAGTGATATGCAACCGAGCCAACTATTTTTAGTTAGGACTATTTTTCAATTTATTCAAAATTTGATTAAAAGTACAAATGTTCAAATTAGAAATTTCCTTTTGGTTGGAAATACATCGGGTCTACAATTTCTAGCTTCAACTGCAACGGCGCCAAAACTGCTTTGATGAGAGATTGAGCTAAAAGTTTTTAATTATAAGTTATCCCTTAGGCTTATTGCTAAGTCCAAGGCAACTGCACCCAAAAAGTTGTTGTTCAAACCAAGATTCATACTCTCTTAACTATTTAACTAACTTTAAATTTTTCATATCTCTTACAAGTGCACAAGTCAACAAGTAATTGTCACATCCCACTTTTACAGGCCGTGATCGGCGCTTAGGAATGGGTAGGCTTAAGGCCACCAAAACCCGTAGCAAGCCTAAGTCCCATAATTTCTACCGAAAATTCGGCAAGACCTATTCTTTTCTATAACTAATGACAACTCGTTATCTTAATATCAATCTAAAATTCACTAATAATTAACTCAAAAATCTCATATCGCGATATTATCTCAAATAACATAACAAATAAGACTCGTGGTCATCCACTAACAAAACGAACTCAACCCGCCTCATCAAAAATATCAATAAGGTTTCATCAAAGCAAAATTTATCCAACTCAACTATTCAAAATTTATCAATCTAACTAAATAATTAACCCACAACCAAGTTAATTCACCATGGAGCCTTCTGAAACTTAGACTCATTCACCAAATAAAACAAAAATAATAATCCATTACATGTTTCAAATAGAATCCAAGTGGTCAAGAAAATGTCTGGACTCTCCTTTCCTCGTCTACCCTCAAAAGGAGGAAATCAACGGGGGTGAGATAACTCGCGGAGTAAAATATATCACCATACTCAGGAGGCTAGTACTCGGCGCCACCAAGGATGGTTATGCTTAATCAATCAATCACCGCGTATTACAGGTTGTGCAACAAATAGCAGAATATGAACAACAATATCAAATGAGATTTAGAGGCTCTGGAAACACGTAAACATAGCTTCACTCATTCAGAATCCGCATATCCCTTTTTACGCTTATAATCGAACTGCGACATTCCAACCAAAGATCCTCGTAGAACGCCGGGTTCTACGCCCAGAGTTTTACCCACCTCTCTAGGAAGGCATTGGCCTACCAAGACCGTAGGGTACCATGTCTGACAAATGATGACCTCCCATCGCTAGGCTGTGATTCATAAACATACCAATGACATTAACGACATAAGTTATACCGACTGTGATCAAGATGCCAAGAGATAACACCAAATACAATAAGAGCGCTGGACCGCGTCAGCATGAATATTCATCAGACACGTGACTTGTGGTGCATATGACAAATTCAATTCAATGAATGCTCAAGGAATAAGGGTCTTAACTATAGTCAATTACTACGATCAAGTCAAACAATGAAACACCGCTATACATTTCGAAGGTGCAAGTAATGATGATATAAATTTACTCACCTTATTAGTCCAAAGCTACCAGGCTATTCACCCTGAACGCGGTGAGCTTCCCAACTTCTGCATATACCAATATTCATGCAAGAAAAGAAATATAAAGATAACGTCAAATCATAACGAAAGCCATACCTTGTTATCCACTACTCACCAGCCGCTTAATTCGCTTCTATTTAATCGCCTAACTTGAGCTTTTTAAATATTTTTTTTAAATCCCTTTTACTTTCCTTACCTTCAACACTTGCCTTAACATCTAAACACCCAAAATTATAATTTTAATATTCAATTCACAACTAATTTCTTATATCTAATGTTTAATCACTAAACTGTTTTTTTTTGGCATTGCGCATCAGTTAGTATTTTGCCTATCTTTCTCTACCATGTCGAAAAGACTCAAACCAGTGGCAAAATTTCACTAACATCCATATCTTTCCAATGATGTCAAATTGGCCCTAAAATTCGTCCATTAGGTCCTCCTATGATTCTGTCCAAGTCGACCTTTCAAACAGAAATTATTCAATCGATTCAACCCTTAATTTCCACTAATTACCACCTCAATTCATTCTAAATACATTTTCCAAATTTTAAACATACCAGACCTAATTCATACCTTAGGCTTCATTCTATAGATTCAAAATGCAATTGCAACCTAGCATACACATTAGAACAATTAATTCATTCCAAATGTACTCTAATTGACCATCCAAACAACAACCATTTATCAACCCATTTCCCTCCAACATGTAATTCATGCAAAACCAAATTAAAACTATGGCGCTTTAATATACCTTCAGAAGTCTCCCACCATGAAAAATTCAGGTTGATTCAGAGGGAATTGGCTGCAACAAAATTTTCTTCCTTCCTGCCAGTTGCGCCGAACGGAGAACCTAGGGTTCTTCAATTTTTATTTTGTTTTCTCGCCGATTTTCCTAAGCTCATTTTTAAAATTTAATTTAATATTTCACTTAAGTCCCTGCTGTTTTTTTCTTGAATTTTTTTGCCACAAATTATTAAAATGTCTCTTTGGTCTCTGGTCAACAAAATATGCTGACTTTTCCTACCCTATTCACTGCTCATATTTTTGTTTTTTTTTATTCATGTATTTTCATTAATTTTATTTTATAACATATATTTGGACCTTAATTTGCTTCAGAAAATTCCCATAATTTTATTTCCTATCTATTGGGTATTTTTAAATTCTATTTCGGTCAATTGCTCTAATTTGACCTTACTGTATATTTTCCTAAAATTCCATTTAATTGAGAAATAATTCCTAAAAATTATTATAAATTCATGATGGACCTTAAAACACCTAAAACTTAAATTCCATGAAAAAAAATCATTTAAAAAATGTTTGGGGTGTTACAGTAATAAAGTGGATTTTCAAGTCCAGATATCATTCCCATAGGGATTTTAGAAAATTTTAAGATCAAGTACTTCAACTACTCAAGAACATCACTATTTGAACTTCAGTTTTCTATAGATTGTGAACTAACTAACAAGATTGAAATAACAGTATTTTTGTAGAATTTACTTTAATTGAAAGAATGCTTAAATCTAAAGAAATTTAAGTTTTCTTTGAGATTTAATAAACAATGGGAGTGGAGTCAGTGGTCTGATCATCAGTTTGCATGTTGTTAAAAAAAACAGCATAATTATGGGCTTAAATCCTGAATTTGTCCAAGAGCATATTAGTATAGTCTTGAAATACCTTCAACTACTATACATTTCACCATTTAGGCCAACATGTCCTAAACCAGGACAACATGTGTCTAAACAGCTACTTTTAGGATCTGGTTCCCTCTAAGATTTGGTTTTTCCTAAGCCAATACTACTCAACCAATTCTTAGGACTAAAGCTAACTTACCTCCCCCATAGACAGGGTAATACAAGCTTCTTTAATCATAATTGGTACCTCAATCAGCATTTCGATCAGAATAATCACTTCCAATACAAGAACAAGATTATTCTACCAAAATGAGATGAAACCTCTAAATATTAAATTGATAATTCATCAAAGTTGTTCTTTATGCCTCGAACACACTCGTTGTCACTATAAGGGAACCTTTGAAGTCGAGGTTAGAACATGCACCTATGAACTATCATAGAGATATTTGGAGTTCATTAGTTCTAAAAGCATCAATTTAGCATAAATTCTTCAACTTACCGCTTCTTACTCAGAACATATTGTGAGACTCCCCACTGCGGACTAATTCATGGGTGTTTCTTCGTGGAAGCTCACTCCATGATATCCTCATTCCCACCGAGTTCTTTCTTCCCGCAGATTCAACCTGTGACCTAGGGTCTTAGTCCAATGGGAAGCATCTCTAGCATCAATCAGCAGGCTCGCTTAGAGATGCTTCCCATTGGATTAAAGATTCCTAGGTCTCGGTTCGACCGGTGGAGAGCGAACTCAGATTTATGCAGGAAAGCTCACCGGTGGGCCCATGAGTGGTCAATACGGGTGGGTCCCACAAATAAAAGGCGCCTTTATTGTGAGACCCCCACCCTTCGTGACCACCTCATGGGTACCTTCAGTGGAAGCTCATGATAATCCTCATTCCCACCGAGTTCCTTTCGCCTCCCGTAGATTCGAACCCGTGACCTGGTGGTCTTTAGTCCAATGGGAAGCAATCTGGCACTAACTGAAGAATTGGTTATACTGTGAGTTCAAGCCCCCATTGGACTAAAGACCCTAGGGTCCCTGTCTGACTGGGAGGCTAAAGGAACTCAGCGTGGGAATGAGGATATCCTATGAGCGAAGCTTCACCGTGGTACCAGGTGGTCACGGGCGGTGGGGGTCTCACACAAAGCCTTTATTAGGGTCCACACCCTTCGTGACCACGGGTGCTTTCAGGTGGGGCCCACCATGGGGTCCACCTTCAGAACTAATCGGCACCCTCTCGTGGGTCCCACTCACAGAACATCACGCCTCCCCCAGTATTTTTCGCTCCGTAGACTCGAACCCGTGACCAGGGGCTGCATGGTCCAATGGGGAGCATTCTACTACCAACCGAGCTTAGTATCAGAAACCCCAACCTGATTGAATGTTATAATAGTAGTTTTTGAACTGATTTGAGGTCTAATGATAGAAACGAGGGTAGCTTAGAATTTAGAACGCTCCGGACGTCATTTGGACATGAAGTGGAATTTTCGAAAATTGTAACCGAATGCCCTAAGGAATAATGAGTTTTCTTATTATATCCGACGGAGGGTTTGCAAGGAATTTAGAAGAATAGCTTCCATGACTTGAACCGACATTTAGAAGAGAATAGGAGATTTAAGGTGAATAGTGATTTCCTGACTAAAATTCGAGTCGCGCGATATTTTTCTCGGAAATTAATAAAATACTAAAATGTCCAGAATATAATTACAGCACCAACGAAATCAGCCAAAGTGAAACGGAGTCCCGTCGATAGTTTCCAGGTGATCCGAACGTAACTGGGTGACACACGCTATTATCCTGACACCGATCGAATGATTTTAAATCCGATTTCGGTGATTTTTGCAGCCTGAAATTCATCAAGAAGAATTTAGTTAGAATATTTTATGTTCAATTTAAATATAGACTAATTATAGAAATATTTTTGACATATAATCGATATAAAACAAAGAAAAAGGCTAAACCGAGATAAAATCGGCTATAATGGAGATACGAACAGTAATTAGCCAATCAAAAATCTTTCTTAATTACTAAGTTATGAATAAATAACAGCCACGGATTTGTGGATTCAATAGAATGGACCAATGAGCTTCGGTTCATGGTAATTTTGGCAGTGAAAGGCAATTTTGTCAAGTGTGAAGAAATTAAACATAAGAGATTAAGAGTTCAAAAGGAGGAGAACCTGCAGGACAGAAAGGAGAGGGAAGAAAAGAGAGAAAAGAAAGGAGAGAAAGGAGAAGCAAGAAGAAAAAAGTGAAGGGCAAAAGGTATGAGATGTGATTTTTTCTCCTCATTCAAGCTTTCAAGTGATCTTCAAGGGTAACTGGCGAGAAGGAGCCAAAGAACCCAACAAACAAGTAAAAGTTTTCATGGTGGGAAAGTTAGGGTTTGATGTTTCCATGTTTAATGTCTTAAATTTGTATGGATGTTAAATTGATGGTATTTAAGGCTTCAATGGTGCTGAATTTAATATCAATTGAGAAAGCCATGGTTTGAAGTTAGGCCTTGACAAAATCATGAGTAAAGGTTAGGGTTTACAGTAATTAAAAAGAAAGAATGTATAATCACCAGATTTAAGTACAAGTAGGTAGGAGGAATAAAAATGAAGAGAAACACATTTTGGCCACCTTTAAGAAGGGGCCTTGTACAGAATGCTGCTTTACCAGTTTTGGTATTTGGGCCATAACTTGCTCAATTTTTGATCCGATTTGAGCGGATTGGCTGGGATATGTAAAATAGACTTGAAGGAGAACAAAACTTAAGAATAAGGTATCGCCACCCTGGATCCTAAGTAGCCCCAAATATTCACCAAAGAAAATTCATGTGCAAGCCACCTATTCAAGCCAATATAGATTAGTCTTATTTGATCGTAGGTGAGTTTTCGTGTTCGAATTGGTGATTCCAATTGGAAGAACTCAGCAACTAGCTTTAAATGAGTATAAGGATAGTGTCAAAATATGAAGTCAAGACCTCGGAAATGAGTAATACAAATCGTCACTAGAAAATTCCAGAATGACTAGTTGCATGAAAATGCCATAACTTTAGTTTGATGATCCATTAATGATTCCACCTTATAAAAATAGATTCCTAGAGTGAATAATACATATAGGAATGAGTGTTTATGGTGATTAAATGGAAATTATGGTTAATGTAAAATGTGATTTTGAAAAGGCAGCGATCGATCGGATCGAACGGAACTCAACGGAAGCACAGATTGAGCGTGAATCGTGAGTGTAAAATGATGTTTTGCAAATTGAGTTTTAAAAGTGAATGATTTTGATGTTAAAATGAAAAGTTTAATGTAAATGTCATCGCTTAAATGAAAAGTTTTGATGTAAATGAAAAAATTTAATATACATGTTTATCTTGCATCAATATATATATATTTATTAAATTATATATGTATGCATATGTTAAGGCATTATGAAAGTAAAATGTAAAGAATGTATATGTATATTTGCATATATATATATGAGTTTTCGCGCGATAAAGTAAAGGGATTTAAAATGGATTTATAAATGTATTTTGATAAATGTTTTATCGATGGTTACCCCTAACCTCTGCTATGAACAAAGTAGGATCAAGTATCGGCCGAGGTACTCAAGCGTGTAAGGATTTAGAGGGTAAAGCTATAGGTTACTAACCGAGGGAGGGAATTAGGTGTCTAGAGTAATATCCTTACACGTGATAAGGTAAGAGGACTGAACCCTATGCAGCGTGAGTTTCTCCGTAGCATAGTGGTTATGACTGAATGTGACTGTCTTCTCACCGTCGCACTTAAACTGCTCTGTGTTTATTTCCCGGGTTCCATCAGAAGGAAAGAAAGAAAGAAAGAAAGCTTAAGGCATAAATGGATTTTAAATTGTAAGGGCATGTATTAGAAGCGAAAGAAATAAAGTTTAAGGTATAAATGTTTCAAAGCATAAATGGATTTTAAATGTATAAGTATTTATTGAAAGAAAGTTTAAGGTACAAATGTTTAAAGCATAAATGGATTTTAAATGCATAAGTGTTTATTGAAAGAAAGTATAAGGCATAAATGTTAAGGTATAAATGGATTTAATTGTGATAAGTATGTGGTTTTATTTTCGCATATAATTTAAATGTTATTTTAATGAAAATGTACACTCACCGGGCTCCTTTAGCCTATTCTCTTTTTCTATATGTTTCAAAAACATTCGTGGACTCAAGACAAAGGGGCTGACAGAGGTCACTGCAAAGAGTCGAGCATTGATGAGACGGTAAGACTGATTTAACAGATATATAATTTGCATATTGTTCATGTTGAATATTTTGTTATGCATATATGTATATGTATAAAGTTGAAAAGGAACCACGTGGGCTTTGATCCTCAAAGGGACGAGGTAATGAGGCGGCTCTCGGCTTGAGTCCGGCTCAAGCCTAAAATGTTTGATAAAATGTGCATGGAATTCAAGAGGGTTTGAATGTTTTCTCAAGGATTCAAGTAAACAAATGTATATGTATGTATATTGTGTTGATTTCGCTGTGGACTAGAAGTCCTAATACATGGAAGTATAAATTGAAGTTTATAAGTGTTTTAAATGTTTTTATTTGTGGTTTTGTAAATTTGGAAAGTCCGAAAATGCAGGAAACCTCGCCAATTTTTCCAAAAATCCAAGTGTTTGAAAACAAAAGAAAGAAAAGAAAGAAAATTTATCACTTCGCTCGCATTATTTTCTAAAGATATGTTAAGGATCAGAAGGGGTTCGCTTCCATGGATTTTATTTGACTGCTTAAGGAAAGTTTCTATATCCATTGGAGTGCGGAGGTCCCCTGTTCATGAGGTTAATCCTGCCTGGGATCCTTCAACGTATCGAGCCACTCGCTTTCGAAAATGTTATAAAGATTTGAAAAATTTTATTACATGATTGTTTTAATGTTTTATTTTAAATTTCATAAATTATTTATGTGATTTAAAATCATATATTGGCATGACATAGTAAAATTTTGAATTGTTAAAATGCGCTTGTCGAAGGCCGACTCGCCACCAGGAGAGCTCCTGAGGCATTAGTATCACCACCTGAAATACCGAGGTTTCATTTATAGGAAATAATACTAGATCTTTTGAGTTGGAAGGTCTAGACAAAAAGAAGTCTTGGACTTTAATTTCAAAGATTACATCTGGAGGATAGGAGAATAAAGGTCATGAAAAGATCATAAAAGTTGGAAAAGAAATCTAGCATGTGTAGAAGAGTCCCACCTATCATCAATACCTTAGGAGGGAATATTAATGTAATGTAAATCAGACTTGTCCAAATGGGAGTCTATTCGTTGAATGAAAATCGCTACTACTTCAACATGAAAAATGATAATGTTCTACCGTTTAAATCTGACGAGTAATTGGGAGACATGGGAGATCGATATTTCGAGGAATCAGCATCGATGATTGTTGAAAAAAAAGAGATGAAGAAGGACGCATTCTAATGATAGATTAACATATAAAATGCATGATCTTATACATAATCGTGCACAATCAATTGTAGATATGAGGTCCTAATTCCAAGAAATGCCAAGTTATGTATATCAAGAGAAGCTAGCTGTATCATTGCTTGAAAAGTTGAATCCGATGATAAAAGATAAAATGGAAACTAAAAAGGTCCATATCATGGTTTAAGAGGTTTATCAGAGGTTTTAGTCCAGAGATTTGGACCACAAGAAGGCCGATGTTTCACACACGCACGACCGGGTAGTAGTGAGGCCGCTAGCTAGTGGGATGAGAGGAGTACGGGTTTGAAATCCTGTGCTACGCACACTGGCGACAAACGAGTGGGTCAACATGGGTTCAGGAGTGTTCCAAGAAGCAATTAGGTTTTATGGATTATTTATCTAAACCTTCAATTGAGTTATATTAAGGCTTTAGCTATTAAATTACATGATTCTAGGTCACTAAGTAAGAATGAAAGGGTTAAAGAATGAGATTATAAGGATTGTCAATTTAGGTCAACCTTGGATGTTAATGAAAGCATGTTGTTTGATTGGTTTTTAATTGATTTAATGACATTACTTCTGAAATGCTTGAAGGAATTAATGGAATTAAAAGTTTAATAGAAAATGAGACGAGAGGTTAAAGAAGAAAGTGTTTAATTGAATGTATCAGTTGATTTAGTTTAAGTAAAATCAACGACATGAGATGGAATTATCAAAATAAATTGTTGAAAGAAAATGAAGAAATTGAAGAAATAATTGCGAACAAGACATGTAGGACGGACCACCTTAGGAGAAGTATGGAAAGTTGAGTTTCCATTGATTTTAATCAATCGAAGTATCATATGCCTAAAGGAATGTGTTAGAATTACGTTTTAAGAATAAGAATTGATTACGTATAAATGTAATTTTTTGCTAAGGTATTGTGGCATTATGGGTTTTTCACTTTAAGGATGCTAATGGCTTGATTTAAGGCTTACAAAGATGTTGTCATGAGCCTTGATTTAATTGGAAGTGAATCGATAAGTTGAGACTTCAAGGATGAGGATGTTCTCAAGATGTAATCTTAACACTAAGATGGGTATTTTGAGAGTTTCACATACCATTTGGACTTACGAATGCCCCATGCCCGCTTATGGATCTCATGAATGTGATTTTTAGGCCTTACTTAGATCAGTTTGAACGTGTTTATTGACTATATATTGATCTATTCAAGCAAAGGGAGAAGAAACATGCAAGAGCACTCAAGATAATTCGCAACATTACTGAACATCTCGTTATATACAAACTTAGTAAGTGTCATTGGCTCGGGACAAGGTCGCCTTGTGATTACGCTTTATGTGAGGATCTAAGTGATCCACAAGGTCGGTTATACCTAATTGGAAACCTCCTACGAGTGTTACAGAGATAAGGAGTTTTATGGGTTTGGCAGGGTATTACCGTAAGTTCTTTGAGGGATGTTCTAAGATAGCCACACCTTTGACTAGACTGACAAAGAAATGAGGAACCGTTTTTATGGTCAGAGGCTTGTCAGCAGAGTTTCGATGAATTGAAAAGGAGATTGATCCTAGCTCTAGTACTTACATTTCCATCAAAGTGATAGCTTTTTCAAAGGTATTGTGATACCCCAGTAATGGTATGTTATGTATTAATGCATTGGGTGATTTCATATGCTTCTAGGCAATTGGAAGAAGCATGGAACGCACTTTTCCTACACACACCTTGAGCTAGCAAATGTATATTTGCCTTGTGGATACGGAGGCATTATTTATACGGAGTACTGTAGGATTTTACGATCATAAGAGCTTGCGCATCTGGGCTACGCAGGCGAACCGAACATGAGAAAGAGGAGATGGATTGAACTGGCCGGAGGATTGCGAGGTACCATTGAATATCATCCCGAAAGGCGAACGTGGTAGCGTATGCTCTGAGGGAGACCCAAGAGTTCCATATCGCACTTCGAGGGTCGTATATCTTCCCACTCATAGAACCGAGGTCCTGGGGCGTGAGACTGAACCGACGTATTCGTGAGCATTGTTAGCTACATTTCGTGTATGTCCTTGTAGGATAGATGTGATTAGAGAGTTTTATCTGTGGATCCACAGATAGTGGCAATTAGGTATGCATTAAATGGGAGTGATTAGAGTGAAGAAAATGGAAGAATAAAATAACATGGTTTGTGCATAATTCGCTAAATGGAAATGAGGGAATATAGTAGTTTAGTAAATTTCCATTGTTTTAGACGTAAATCCTAGGTTTACTCTCACGGTTTTGGTCCAGCTTTGCGTATCGCCCTTGGATTAAATTGCACTTTCAAGATAAAATTTTCATCCATAGACTGATGGCCCATCCGAGAGGACTATACAGACTTTTAGAGGATATGCTTTAGTAAGGCAGGTTCCTGAGTTTAAGGAGCCGGGACACCCATCTGTTCCCTCGATGGAGTTCAGTGATACACAACAAGTATCGACCAAAGATTGGTATGGCCCCTTATGAGGCTCAGAGGACGGAAATGTCGAACCCAAATTGTGGGATGAGGTAGGTGAAAGGAAATTAGTAGGTCCGAAATTGTTTAAGTGACTTTCAGGATAAGATCAAAGTTATATGATAGACTGAAAAATTGCACAAGACCGACAAGAAAAGTTACGCGACAAATCGTAGGGACCTAGAGTTCGAGATGGGGATATGGTATTTTGAGATTTCCATGGAAGGGTACTTAAGATTTGGGAAACGTGGTCGAGTCCACGATATCATTACACAGATTGCTGAGGAGGATTGAGAGGTGGCATATCGATTGAGCGCTTATCCGACCGATCGATTCACGATGTTTTCCATGTTTCATGCTTCGCGGCACATACCTGCACCCTTCACATGTATCACAGAGCTACTCGTTGGAAATACAGGAGAATTTGACATTAAGAGAACCAGCAAGGATCCCTCGACCGTCGAGAGCAAGTCTCCTATGCACAAGACTATTCCTACTGTGAAGGTATTGTGGAGGAGTCAGCACAGAGAGGAAGCTACATGGAAAAGGAGGAGTGTATGAAGAGTATTATTCCCATCTCGATGCAGTATCGAATGTTTTAATTTCGAGGATCTAAATTTTTATAAGGAGGCGTGATTGTAAAACCCCAACCTACCAATGTTATAATAAGAGTTTTTGAACCGATTTGAAAGGTTCAATGATAGAAACTAGGGTAGCTTAGAATTTAGAACGCCCCGACGCCATTCGACAATGGCGGAATTTAAAATTGTAACCGAATGCCCTAAGGAATAACAGTTTTTCTACAGATCCGAACGGAGGGGTTTGCAAAGGAATTTGTAAGAAATTTCAGTTCCTATGACTTTGAACTACGTGGGCTTTGATCCTGCATGATCAGGTACGTAGGCGCTTCATTAAGTCCTACCAAGCCCAAAATGTTTGATAAAATGTATGGAATTTAAGAGGGCTTGGAATGTTTGATGATTTGAAGTAAACAAAACGTATATGTATGTATATTGTGTTGATTGGGTCAGCATCTAGAAGTCCTAATATGGAAGCATAAAATTGAAGTTTATGTTTTAAATGTTTTTATCAAAGTTTTGTAAATTTGGGAAACCGAAAAACAGAGGGAAACTCCGCCAATTTTCCGAAAAATCCAAGTGTTTGAAAAACAAAGAAAAGAAAAGAAAAGAAAATTTATCACTTCGCCTGCATTATTTTCTAAAAGATATGTTAAGGACTGTAGCGTTCGCCTCCATGGATTTTATTTGACTGCTTAAGGAAAAGTTTCTCTATATCCATTGAGTGCCGGAAAATCCCTCGTTCATAGAGGTTAATCCGGTCAGGATCCTTCAAACATTCTTCCGTGTCACTCAGAGGCATCCCAAAAAACAGAGTAATATATACAACCTCTTTTGGTTATACTTCACTGATACTTAGAATAGTTCAATACAAGAATAATACCAATCAGATCAATTCAGTCTTGAATCCCACAACATAAATTAAGATAATACAAACATGAGAGTCAAAACACCAACTCTTTCCTAGAAGGAGCTTAGCCTTCCATTACTGGATCACACATGACAATGACTAGATGTTTAAACAAATTCATTGAACATGTAATCAAAAACTGAAGAAAAGGATTTCCAGCAATGTTTCTAGCCTTATCTGTCTAAACAAGAATGAGCTCGACAACCTACGATCAAAAGCTCAATATTATGTTCTGCATCACTACCTAACTCTAAAATAAAAATCAAAGAAGAAAAGAAAGAAAATAAAAATAAAAATATGTACAAAGACTTCTCTTCTCTCTCTTCGCCTTTGTTTCTCCTCTCTCGTTTCTGTATTCTCTCCAACTCTTTTTTCGTGCCTTATCAATGCTATTTATAGTTCAATCCTTGCTGGGCTGCAATTCAAGGCAGATTTTGTGGACTTCAATGGAAGCCCCACTGGGTAAATTGTGAAAACAATTGTGAAAATGTCGCAACAATATTACCACCATAGTGTCCTCAACCTTGTTGTGGAGTTGTTGCAACAAAATTTGCTACACTTCTGAGATACTTTGTCGTGACAATTTAGAATTTGTCGTGACAAAGTCTTCTATGCCTTTGTCTTCATAATTGTCGTCGGGTTGTTCGCGACAACTTCTTCTTGTCATGCTACTTCTTCCTTTAAACTGATTGTCGAGACAATTTTTAGATTGTCACGAAAAATTTGAATTGTTTCTTTAGGACTTCTTCTCGGATTTTGTCGCAATAATTGTTTGAATGTCACAAAAAATTTTCTTCTATTAGTCTTCAGTTTTTTCACGACAATTATGGAATTGTCACGACAACTTTTATGTTATTTTCCCTTCTGTTTTGTTGCAACAATTGTGGGATTGTCAGGACAACTTTTTCCTTTCTTGGTCTTTTCAGTTACTTTTCTTGTTTTTATTTTTTTATTTTTTATTTGTTGTTTTCGATCCTGTCTCGTAAAACAAATTCTGTAAATACTCCACAATTTTGCATTAAGCCTTAATTATGCATGAAAATAGGTTTAAAATAGATGAGTTCACACTCATCAACAATTACCCCCCACCCCTCTCTCCTTCAAAAACCCTAGACGTTTCCTTTTATACCCCTGTAGCGCAAGAAATGGGCTTCAGTATAATTGGGTCTCGACGGCCACCCTGCAGCTTAGCAAATTTGTGCTACAGGTTCTGGAGCAGTGTAGGCCATTCTACGCTGCTGCGTGGGCTCTCCCCTATTGAGGTGATTTCCCTTGATTTGCTATAGTTTTCTTCATTTCAGCACCTCTCCATTCTTTGATGCATATCTTAACCATCCAGACTCCGAATTAAATGATTTTAGACTCTGTGGAAAGCTCTCGAAGTCGAGAATGTATCAATGCCACCAATCTTTGCTGAATTTGCTTCTTATTTGCACAATTCTGCTCCATATCACCCCCATATTGACCTATTGGCAAAAAGAACAAAAGAGAGCATTAGGATGCTTATTAAACCAGAAAATAACTCATCAATAATCAATATCAAATTCCCAATGGTTGTTTTAGATGCTTCTACATCACCAAATCAAACACCAATGAAGTTATTACTTATTACTTTTTATTTTTTATTTTTTGAAAAAATTAAAACAATCAAAGTTTTTAATCATATTTATATTATGAAATTAAAAAAATGTTGACAAGGAAAAATAGATTTCCCATCTAATATAAGTAATAAATATGAAACAACCCTAATAAGAAAAGACAAATCGTTGGAATATATATGCAAGAGCATGTACTTCATTCCTTTAACCTTTAATGAATACTAAAAACATATATTTGGAAAAAAAATAAATTCAAAAATTTAATATTATAAAATTTCATTATGATTGAATGTATTCAATGTTATCTCAAGAAAAAAAAAAGTAAATATGGCAAAAATTCAAAAAAGGCAATACTTTTGGCATTACATTAATGGAAGTAATTCAAATATATTCAACTTTAAAACAAATAAGAAGATCTATCCTATAATCCTTTATAACTTACTCTATATTTTTTTCTTGGTTGAAGGCAATTCAACATTTCGTCAATGGTGATTCAACATTGAGAGAGAAGCTCTTGCAAGAGAAGATTTGAAGGTAATCGTTAGCCAACTTTCTAAAATAGTTATTTTTTAGAGCTCTTCCATTCATTCGAATCTCTGGATGAATATTCTTGCTGTTATTAATATTTTGTTGTTTTTTTCCATTCTCTTTTCTTTTTTCTTACAATTGCATGATTCGGAGGGATTTAGATCTAGTTGTAAACTTGCAAATAGAGAACAACAGTATGATTCTCTATGCTTTCTTGATGCTATTATTTTAGCCCGATTCCATTCTATTACTTTCTTCTTTTCTTGTGAGACTTTCTCCTTAGATTTCCATTTGTTCATTTCCTTTTTTGCTTATTTATTTCACTTTTCTCTTCTTTTTGCTCTTAGAATCTTTGATGTAGGTCTCAAATAAATTTTAGATCAAGTTGTGGAACTAGCGTTTTGATCTTCTAAAAAAATTATACGGATTTTATTATAGTTTTTTATTTGAATTATTTTTATCAAGTACATGTTGGTATCGGAATTCCCATGAACATGGTGTTGGAATTCTTACGACGAGAGAAAATAAATAGAAGGGAAAAACAAACGTATACTCTCATTTTCATTTCAACATTTAAGAATGCCTATAAATAGGCTTACAATAGATAAATCAAAATTAAAATAAACAAAACTAACTTTGACCTAATTAATTTTTATCTCTTATTCACAACTAATTCTTCATATTTATCACATAGATAAAAACTCTCAAACAACCGTGGACTCACTCTCACAATTAAATAAAAATAAAACTTTCCTAACTAATAGGAACTAATATTGAGACAATTTTTGAATAGGTCTTCAACTTTAAACGTCTTCAAATACCTTTGATTCAAAGTTGTAGAATTTTTTTTTTCTTTTTTTATTCATGAATCACTTCTCTCCATATTTTCAAATTTGTGAAGCACATCTCTTCACCTCATGATGCACGTCTCATCATCTTGTCGATGCACTCTCTCATCAACCTTCACTTGTTATTAGAGCACTTCTCTCTAAAAATTCTTCTTGGTGCACTTCTCACCAATTAATTCAAAAGAGTTTCTTCAACCTCTTTTACCACATTTGCTTGTTCCATTTTTGTTCTAATTGCTCCTCATTTGCTTTCTTCTCATATTCAAAAGCTCTCCGGGCCTCTATTGGCTCCTTACGCATCCTATGAATATCAGCCCTCATGGCAATAAGTTGTTGATTCTCAACTTATAATCGAGCAACATCCTGTGTGTGACCCTGAACTTGTATAGACAAATCTTGACGTGAAGCATTTAATTTCTGGGCATTGGCTCTTAATTGAATAACCTCGGTCCTTAATGGCTCTACAGCACGGAGATCACATTTTTGTTGAAAAGTTAATAAACTGATCAAACCTTAAGATCAACAATGCCTAATCATTAAGAATTATAAACATTTAGAATTAAAAGTACACTAATCCATTAGAGATGAGTATCCTAAATAACTGAATCAGAATGACCTGGCCTTCAAATCACAACGTAGTTCCAAGAGAGGGTTCTCGCCTCTCTCTCGTCTTTCTTTCCGAATTAACGGGTGATTGCGCAAGAAAGAATCCATGCGAATTTGGGACCAAGACCCCTTTTATGTTAGGGAAGTGATGCTTCACCAAGCGTCACTTCTCTATTATTGTTTTCTGTTTTGGCCCATCAACAAAACATAAAAAAACAAAATGTCTCTACACATTATTTGAGGACCACATCTTAACCTTGATGCATAAAAGCCTATGAAATATAAAAATTGATAGATCACTTAAAATAAAGGCTTAAATTATTATTTGGATGCACAACACATAATAGTTACATATAAGCCCACTAACGGGTTAAATAATCCAACAATCTCCCACTTGGGCTATATGTACAACTTTATAATTATGTATTGCAATGAATAAACATATGAGCTCAAACCTTATTACCCAAAACATGCATCAAGAAACCAATCCAGTCCATCAATTGTATCAACACAGAATCATTGCGGCCTCACACACTTCTCAGGGTAACTAGACCTATCAATGGTCACATGTATTGATATGATTGAATGACAAAGATCACAATGTGGATGTGTAGCATGGAAATTACATGTAATGTGATCTTAACATGCCTATTTCCAACTGGTCCGACTTTATTCTTTAGTAAGATCAAACCCAAAATTAGTTCAGAGTATCAATAAAACAAGAAACTGAAATTCTGCAGAACATAAAACCTCAAAAAATATTTACAATTGAAATATCTGGAAATATATCTATAACATAAGCATCTCAAATACAAACTCCCACTAAAACTGAATATCCTCGTACAATATGAGCCACCCATACTAGCAAAGATAACATGAAAAACTCGGGGTGGCAACTTTAAGAAGAGAATCAGCAATCATAGAGTTTGTACCAATGTGCTCTATAGACAACTGGCCATTCTGAACTCTTTCTTTAACAACAAGAAACTTGATGTCAATGTGCTTCGATTTTGAAGAGCTTCTGTTGTTGTTAGAATATAACACTGCTGAGTTATTGTCACAATATAACTTTAATGGTCTTTCAATCCCTTTCACCACACGCAGCCCAGTGACAAAGTTTCGCAGCCATATCCCATGGTTGGAGGCCTCATAGCAAGCTATAAACTCTGCTGCCATAGTTGAGGAAGCTATAAGTGTTTGTTTGGCACTCCTCCAAGATATAACTCCTCCAGCTAGCATGAAAACATAACCTGATGTGGATCGTCATATCTTGACATCCAAAGAAATCGAATCGTATCACCCAAAGATCTCTAAACTATCTGATCTCCGACACGTGGAGCATAAAATATTTTGTTCTCTTTTGGGTATCGCATGACCCGCTTGGTCGCTTCCAATGGTCAACCTGGGTTACTCATATATCTGCCCAACATGCCAACTATGAATGCAATATCTGGACGCGTACATACTTGAGCATACATAAGACTCCCCACGGCCGATGCGTAAGGAATCTTTTGCATTTCCTCAATTTCAAGATTATTTTTAGGGCACTGAGTGAGACTAAACTTGTCTCCTTTAGCTACGGGTGTATCTCCCGATGAACAATCCTTCATGCCGAATCTATTCAACACCTTTCGATAGCTCTTTGTGATAATCAAGAATACCAATGAGAGCGATCTCGTAGTATTTGTATACCCATAAAAGAGCATTCCCAAGATCTTTCATCTCAAAATTTTGAGAAATTTAGTTTCATGCAATAAAACCTATATCACTACTAGCAAGTAGAATCATCGACATATAAAATCGTGAAGATAAATTTACTCCACCGAACTTATGATATACGCACTCAACCAAATTACCTCAAAACCATCGGAGGTAATAACTGATGAAACTTCGTGGATACCATTCACGGGAAGCCTGTTTGAGACCATAGATGGATTTCTTTAATTTACAAACCATCGACTTTGGATCCCTAGATACAAAGTTTTCTGGTTGTACCATATAAATAGTTTCGTCAATGTTACCATTGAGAAATGCTGTCTTTACATCCATCCGATGTAGTTTCAAATCAAAATGAGCTACAAGGCTATAGTTCTAAAGGAATCTGAAGAAAACCTGGAGAAAGTTTCCTTATAGTCTATGTGCCTTCCCTTTGAGTGAAACCCTTTATACTAAGCGAAGCTTTATATCTTTCGACATTGCTACTTGAATCCTCTTGGTTTTGAACATCCATTTACAACCAATAGGTTTCTCGATCCTTAGCAATTCAATAAGATCCCAACGCCGTCTGTTTTCCATGGATTTCATCTCATCCTTCATGCATCAATCCACTTGTAGAATTAGAACTTGTAAACTTTACAAAGATTGATTGACTGTCTTTCTGCTGTTTACTAACCTCATGTTCTTGAAGAAATACGATATAATCATCTAGGAATTGCACTTCTCCTCTTTCTCTTGTGGATCTCCTTAATGCAAATTTCGTGTTGTCAGTTTGTACTATAGGTTCTCGAGGAAGAACTTCATTGTTGTCTTGTGCGGAAGCATCATTCGAACAATATCGGGTAAAATAACTTGATCAATGTTGTTTTGTGCCGGAAGAACTCCATTGTTGTCTTGTACCATAATAACATCTTGAATAATGTTAGGTAAAATAGCTTGAGAATTGTCAAGAGCAATATTAGGATAAAAACAAATACCCGTGTATGAGAACTTGATCCCCCATTGTTCTCGTTCTTCAAAAACAACACTTACGCTTACGTTATCTCTCCAAACTCAACATCCTCAAAGAATCTTGCATTTCCGTACCAAAAATGATCTAATAGTGGGATTATAAAATTTAAAGCCCGAGCGCTCAACATAACCAACAAAGTAGCAACGCCCAATCGTTTCTTTCGGTCCAATTTTTCATTCGCTCTATAAGGTCGTGGCTCGAAATGGACAAATCCCAAACATGGGCAAGTGCCTAATGCTAGGCTTCTTTCCATTCCATAACTCATATGGGTTTAGCTACTGTTTACTTAAGAATTTGCTAAGAATGTACACTCAGCCTTAAGTGCTTCTCCTCAAAGCGATTCAGATAAAGAAGAATGACTAATCATACTTCTCACCACGTCCCTATGTTCATTTCACTTCGCAACACCATTCATGCTAGGCTTACCTGGCATTGTGTATTGCGGGACGATCCCACATTCCTTTAGGAAGATAGCGAAAGGTCCTAGACGTTGTTCTCCTGAGCCATCATATCTACCATAGTACTCATCACCCACGAGATCGTGATTTTGGATCGTACTTTTAATCTTTCTTGCTAAGTCGGAGTTCAACTTCCTTCGGCTTTAAAAGTCTTCAACACGTTCCAAAGCTCGAGACTTCATGAATCAAACATAGGTACCTATAGCGCCTTGAAATAGTCATCACCAACGTAATAAATACCGCTGACCATTCCAAGAAGCTATGGGGAATGGTCCGCATATGGCTCTGCATGAATTAGTTCCTAAGACATCTATAAATCTATTGGCGCCTAATTTCCTTTTCTCTATTTGTTTCCCTTTAATTTACTCAATGCAAACTTGAAAATCCGTCATAGCGAGGGAATCAAGAATTTCATTTGACACAAGCCTTTGAATTCTCTCGTTTTTGTGAGATATGGCCTCCACCGCTTGTGCCACAACATTAATCCTTATCGCTAATTTACGTTTATACCACGATACTTGTATACAAGATTTCATAATGAGGCAATATTTCCAACAAATAAAGGTTGTCATGCATTTATAAAGAACCAAGATTTCACCACATTTGAATTTAAGAGACCAAATTTCAATTTCCAAATTGAACAATAATATCCAGATCCGTCCAATACGTAAATTGCAAACTGGAATTCGTCTAAAGGACTGGGACAACATAAGTTTCCTTCAACCAAATAAACACCGCTTAATAACAACCGAATGTCCCTATTGCCTCTATTCCGTCGCTTTGCCATCGCTCATATGATGAACTTTCAGAATCATTTTACGCCGCTCCAAAGACAACCCCTGTAAGGAAATACTCACGTGAGTAGAACTAATCACCCACCAAGTATGACTCAGGTACGTGGTTAAATTAACTTAACAAACTAGAGTGAGAAGAGTACCTTTCTTAACACTGCCAAATATATTTAGGACACTCTTTCTTGAAGTGGCCCACTTTCTTGCAGAAATAGCAAGTGACTTCCTTATCTTGCGTCTTTCCTTTCTTCTGCTTGGATATACCTTCTGCAGTGTCATTCTTAGAGTCTTTAGCTCTCTTCCTTTTCTTCTTCTGAGAAGTTAATGCTAAATGAGCACTTTCTGTCTTATCCTTTATCCTTCCTCTTCTCGCACACAATGAGAAATAAGCTCATTTAAAGTCCATTTATCCTTCTGAGTATTATAACTCACAATGAACTGACTGAATTGTGCAGGAAGAGATATAAGAACTAAATGCACAAGCAAGTCATCAGACAATTGTAACTTAAGTGCTTTTAGTTTTCCGGCAATGTTAGACATTTCCATTATGTACTCCCTTATGTTCTCCTTGTTTGTGTATTTCATGCCAACAAGTTTTCTTAAAAGAGTACTTGTTTCCTCAAATTTCTTCATTTTTAGGCAAAGACTTGCTCATATCAAGAAGAAATTTCAAGAGCATTAACGCTCTCATTGATGGTCCCGGGCGCCCTCGGAATTGGAGCTGTCATGAAGCAGCTAGACCTAAGCGATCGGATCAGTTCCCACTTCTCACATAGCCTACCGAGGTTTTCCTGAGTAGAAGTGTATGCTCCACTCTTAATGCTAGGTCTAATTCCATACAACCGAGAACAATTTTTACGTTCTCTTCCAAATTTTGAAATTGCTCCCATCGAGCATGGAATACCATGCAACTTGGAGCAAGATTTACAGTGATTAGCAAGAGTTTAGTAGAGAATAAGAAACAAATAAGCATGCTCACATAAGTTCCAAACCAAATCAAAATACAAATTCAAAATGCAAGTAAAAACTGGTCCAAGATGTCAAGTACCCATTAATGTCTTGTCTTTGGACAAATCATTAACTCGTGAATTGATGACTTGTCAGACACAAACATCGATAATAATTATCACAACAATGTAACATTCGTATATTCATCATTCATGTAAAACCAAATGCTCATCACATGTCGATCACCACAGTGTATATGTATTACCAAATATTAATTTTCCGAATAATTAATATTCACATGATATAATTACCATCGTCACATTTTGAACTTCAACTAACTTTCACAAGAGAGAGTTTCACTTCATGACATGTTGCTATAATTAATTCAATTCAAGAATGTATAAATATACACAAGATTTGAATTTAAAAAATTACACCAAATGTTTATATTTGTGTATGTAATTTAGAGGAACAATTTACACACTAAATGTTTATATTTCTGTATGTAATTTAGAGGAACAACATAAAAATATTAAAACACTTACCTTATTCCCCATTTGAAAAGTTCTCAAAATTCAAACAAATGACATTATATTAAAAATTAGGTTAGTGTTTTGATCCCAAACATTAATTCTAAGTAAATATCTCATGAGAATCATAAAATTTTTTTTCATACCATGATCGAATGATATAGAATTAATTACGTGATCAATATTAATAACCATCCAACCACTATGACATACTTATTCAAATTAATTTCTCAGTGAAATTTTTGAAATCAAACACACCACCAATCAAACTGAAACTTTACGAAATTTCAGAAGCGCTCAATTCCAGATTTCCAGACACCATTTTTTTACGTTGGCAAAGAAACGGTTAAAAATGTAACTAAAAAACATTTTCTGACCGCAGCAAACACGGCTAAAAACATGAATCTTAAAACGGCTTTCCTTATCTCAGATATATATATACTATTAATTCGATCCAAAAGTCAGACCGGCAAAGAAACACTTATATTGTATTGACGCCAGATGCTCGTAATGAAACAACATGTATATATTACAAGATATAATTGATTAAATAAGACTCCATAATCATGTATATTACGACAAAAAGCCTATGTAAATTCCGCTAGAATCTTTCGTATATTAAGTTTTACAATGACTTATTACAAACCACCGGACGAAAATTCGGATCATCGCACACAAAATAGACTATTTGTTTTTTTTTTTTTTAAAAATTGATGATTTGGAAATATACAATCAAACTGAAATTTTACAAAGGAATATCATCACCAGAAACCCTAGAATCCTGAAGAAGATCACAAAACTAGAAACCTTACATAATTCCTAATAATCAAAACATTGTGGCTCTGATACCACTTGTTGAAAAGTTAATAAACTGATCAAACCTTAAGATCAACAACAATCATTAAGAATTATAAACATTTAGAATTAAAGTATACCGAATCCATTAGAGATGAGTGAACTCAATAATCCGATCGTAATGAATCGGGTCTTCCAAATCACAACGAAGTGTTCCAAGAGGGTTCCCGCTTTCTCTCGCTTTTCTCTAATTAATGGGTGATTGCGTAAGAAAGAACTAGCGCTAATTTGTGACCAAGACCCCTTTTATGTTAGGGAAGTGATGCTTCACCAAGCGTCACTTCTCTATTATTGTTTTCTGTTTTGGCCCATCAACAAAACATAAAAAAAACAAAATGTCTCTACACATTATTTGAGGACCACATCTTAACCTTGATGCATAAAAGCCTATGAAATATAAAAATTGATAGATCACTTAAAATAAAGGCTTAAATTATTATTTGGATGCATAACACATAATAATAGTTAAGCATATAAGCTCCAATTAATCTGGTTAAATAATCCAACAATTTTAGCTCCAATCCTCTCTCAATCAACTCCTTGCCCCGTAATTCTCTCGTTAGCACTGAAGCTCGAATGTAACATCTCAGCCAAATATGTGAATCTCATTAGAATCACACAGACCCTCAAGACCTGTGAATCTCATTAGAATCACACAGACCCTCTAGACCTATGGCTCTGATACCATGTTGGAATTTTATGATGAGAGAAATAAAATAGAAAGGAAAATCAACGTGCTACTCTCATTTTCATTTCAAACATTTAAGAATGCCTATAAATAGGCTTGCAATAGATAAATCAAAATTAAAATAAACAAACTAATTTTGACCCACTAATTTATCCCATTCGCAACTAATTCTCCATATTTAATAGCATAGATAAAAACTCTCAAACAACCGTGGACTCACTCTCACAATTAAATAAAAATAAAAACTTTCCTAACTAATAGGAACTATTGAGAGACAAATTTTGAATTAGTCTTCAACTTTGAATCAGTCTTCAACACATGGTGATAGTGTGTACAGATTATAAAACAAAAACACACAATTCGAATAAAGCTATGAGGATACAGTTCAAATCCATACCTAGAGATCTGTATTGATCTCAAAAATGATTCAGAAAGGCATTGTTCACCCCTCAAACCCTTCTACCGTATTCCCCAATGCTTAACGAGAAGAGGGAGCGGCTCTTCATGCTCTTGACTGGCTGCTCTGTGATTTTTCTCCTCTCTTTAGAGGTTGCTTAACATGGCATATAAATAGGCTGCGGTAGGTACCTAAAGGCAAATAAGATTTCGGGCTCCCAATGTAAATATATGAACTTATTTACATTAACTATAATTCACTCCACTAAAGAATCATAATTGCACTTCCTACTAGTTTAGTATAATTCGTGGTCACGCCCCCGAAACTCCACCCTAGGGGCATGATCAAGCCAATTTACACCCTCAGCCACCAAGGTTTGAAGTGTGAAACAACATTAACCTTTCTTGTAACTGGATTTGTGTCCAATTACCAACACATGTTCAAAGTAAATGCGCAACTTCCTAAATTCATAAATTCTCCAAATTCAAAATTTCATGCCGACAAAAATTACTTCTAAATATCCAAATCTCAATTATGCATGTCATATAAAGCCGTTCGCATTATAACAATATTGGGACTTAAACTTAACTGGTACTAATATAAAAATGAATGTTATCATCCAAGTGACTTTCTAATTAACTTTTAAACCCAACATTTCACATAAACATGAACTTATTAGTTCAACATGATCCAACATAAAGTTCTAATCAAACTTAATGATGACGACCCCAACCTAGCCATCACTCTTCGCAAACTAAAAGTACCTAAAAATATTAACGAACGGAGGAGCTTTTAAAGCTCAATAAGAAATACTAATACGCTTCATGGATCAAAAAAGTTTTCAATCATATAACAAATAAGAGATGTTTTTCATCAAAGCTTTCTAGATTCAAAAATAAGTTGGAACATTCACAAATTTACTTCAAAACATTCTCACGTCCATTTCAAATCGCTCATATCAAATGTGATCCAAATAATTTCATATCAAATTTCGATTCAAACACTTTCATATCAAATCCAAAATCAAATACATTTCAAATATATTTTTCTCTGGTCATCAAATATCAAATGGTGCCCAGCCATGTGGGACTTTCAAATGGGTGGCTAGCCGCAAATTGTTTCTTTTAAGGTCGACGGAACCAAACACTACTAGTACTAGTAACTTCTAACCGAAACCCTTAGAGGCTGGGGTTCAAATCAATTACATTTGCCACCAAGGAATGTAAAGGTCCACTATTATTCCCATTGACAAGGACCGAATAGTGTCAACTATTATTCCCGTTGACAGGGTCGAACTAACCAAAGTCAAATATTTCATTCAAAAGTTCAAATTACAAAACATCATATCTCCACATTTTCTTTCGTGAACAAAACAAATCTCAAAAGTACAATCATACAAAAACTACTTTTTTGATCCAAATGGATAACCCAATAACAAAATATGAAATCATAAACCAAGATTATATATAATTTTAAAACAATTAAACCTCAAATGAAGTAAAAACAGACAATTTTCTTTTTAAATATCTGCATTAATATCCCCACTCGTATGAGTACTCAAAAGTTTGAAAGAGTTAACTAAGAATTTCACTCATCGAAATATTTCTCTTAAAATAATTATGAAGAAACTATCATCATTACTTATTTATTCTAAAACTTTTCTAATTTGATATTTTAAACAATGATATTATTTTTAATTGTTTAATCCATAATAATAAAAGTTAATGGGTTTAAACATTTATAAAATTTGTGATTTATAAAAGTTTATTCTATCAAATTTGATTTTTGTTTACCTCAACATATTGACAACTGTTCAAATGACACCATTTGAATTTAGTAGTTCTATAAATTTTATAAAACTCATATTCCTTTTCGGATCTTATTTTTAATAATTTATTTATTTTATGCCTTAACTTAACTAAATCTTTACTAAAAGAAATAATATTAATAATATTTTACAAATTATATTATTACACACTCATCTACCCTTTTATTTAACAATTACTATACTTGACAACAAGTATTATTAACGGATCTTATTTCTTATAATTGCTAAATAATTATTCTAATCATATTACTTATAAATTCTCAATCCTTAATAAAATATTTACTTGCTAAAATACATATATCTTTAAATACTTATCAAATACATATTTTTATACATACATATATTTATACAAAATTCAGCCTTTTCAAATTTATCTTATTTGTTTCTATTATTATTTTCTTTCAAAATTATCCTAATATTTTTCATTCTCATACTCAAAGTAATTCAAGATGATTACCAATCCTTATTTTATTTTATTTTTTAAAGAACGAAAGTGTAATCTAAATCTGACTTCTTTAGGGTTGATCTAAACTGAAAGAAAAATTAAAGAATCTACATCAAAGAAATCTAGAAAAATAAAATAAGGAAGATCTTACCTAGAGAAATTTGTTCTTCAAACCCTATATCCGAAAGCCGTACATCCTTTGGAATTCTACCAATCATAATGAAATTCAAAGATGAATAGAAAGGATTTTCTTTTCTTATTCCAATTTATACCTAGGGTATCTACTAGGAAAATTACCTTTTTACCCATCTTTCATTAAATTAATTAATTAATTAGCTAATTGGAATTTATCATTATTATTTTCCTAACTTATGCCTATAAAAATTCCTGTCATTATTAATTTCCCTAATTTATACCTATACAAATTCCTAGGTGTTACAATTCGAGTATTTTGTTATTAAATAATTATTAATCTCCCCACGTTAAGATTACAAATACCTGTTGATTAAATTAAATTATCGGGCGCTTATTTAATCAACATCCTGCTAAATCACCAGACCTTCCACTTAACTTATTTGATATATCGGATTAAAAATCCGCCTACAGGGTTTGACATAATCAAAACTTATAAGTATCCTCAAGGGGGTATCATCAATCTAATTAACAAGACGTGGATTCCGTTAATAATTACAATTAATGCAGTTATCCAACTCACCGAGATTATTGATCTATAAAGATCTCACTCTTTATGAATCAAATAACCAAATAATAAATGTGCATGCTGTGTCTATTAATTATCTGAGATTAAGAGTAATAGTATTCATAATAACTATGAGGTATTAATTATTTTATGTCAAGATAAAATAATTACCCCAAGTTGGTCCTGCTCAATACACACGAGTACTAGCATAAGAAGTAGGGAACTAAGTCATTCCCTTAGTTAAGACAGATTCCCTCAAGTCTTATATACAATCTTACTAAACGGTGTGTCAAATTCCATTTAGACTGTGAACCAATAGCTTATATTCCATATATAAGAACCGACGATTTGATCTTCTCTGTATAGTCGAACTCACACACCAAATCATCTACTATGTGGAATAAAAAAGACACACATGCATAATATTTAAATACAAAGATAAATTTCATGTAGATTCTCATCAAATGAAATAACATAATTTTATTAAAATAAAATAAACATCCATAACAATAAATGGCTGGTATATATAGCTCCTAATAATCTCCTAATTTAGACTCAAAGCCATGATGCCACACATCTCTCTTTGCACAATATTCTTAATCGGGATGATATTTGCGTTTCACGCTTCCCTTCTTATGGGTCCTAGGTTCCTTCAAAGGCAAATTACTCCACTATTATCACAGTAAAGTGTAATAGGCAATTACATTGAAGAAACCACTCCTAGATCCAACAGGAAGTTTCTTAGCCAAATCGCCTCTCGTCGCTCCAAGGTTACCACATATTCGCCCATCGTAATCAAGAATGCAAGATTGCTTGATACTCCTCCAACTTATGGCTCCACTCCCTAAGGTAAACACATAACCATAGGTAGACTTTCTGGAATCTTTATCTAACTAGAAGTCTGAGTCTATATACCCTAAAGGTACTAGGATCACTCGCTGTAATCTAACATATAATTCATCTTTTGTGTAATGATTATATGTTTTATCGCTGCCCAGGGTTAGACTGATATCTTCTGACCATGGCAACAGTAAAGCAAATGTCAGGTCTAGTGCAAAGCATTGTGTACATAAGGCTTCCTATTGCAGATGCATAAGGAACTGTTTTCATCTTCTCTATCTTATCAGGTTTTTTGGGACACTGATCCTTGGATAGAGTGATTCCATGTCTAAAGTGGAAGGAAAAAAATCTTTGAATGCATGCTAAACGGCTAGAATCTGATCAATATAAGTAGCCTGTGATGTTCAACATTCTTGCTTATGATCCCTGTAAGCTTAATCCCAAGAATGACTAGCTTCTCCGTCTTTCATATCAAACCGATCGATAAATCCATACTCTTAACTGAAGATAATTCTGTTATCATTACCAATGAGCAAGATGTCATCCACATATAGCACTAAGAACACCACTAAGCTTCCATCACACTTTTTGTACACACAGGACTCATCAGAACATTGATCAAAACCATAAGATTTAATGGCTTGATCAAAGCGAGTATTCCAAGATCTAGATGCTTGCTTAAGTCCATAAATGGATTTCTTAAGCTTGCACAACATGTGTTCTTGGCCCTTTTCTATGAAACCATCTGGTTCCATCATATAGATGCACTCCTCAAGATGCCCATTCAAAAATGCAGTCTTTACGTCCATTTGCCAAATTTCATAGTTGAAATGCTGCAATGGATAAGAGAATCCGAATAGAAAATGTTTCCTCATAATCGATCCCTTTCCGAAAGTAAACCCTACTACAAGCCTAGCCTTTAAAAGTTTCCAACCTTTTACTCATGCACCTCTCTTTCTTATAGATCCAATTTGCACTGATGGGTCCTCGGTGGTCTTACAAGATCCCGCACTTGATTAGAGTACATGGATCGTGATCTCATATTTCCTCCTCATAGCCTTTGCCAAAGATTTGCATCTTTATCCTTAAATGCTTCATCATAGTTACAGGGATCAATATCTAACTCATCAGGGATCTTGTCAAAAGACTCTCCCAAGAGTGTATACCGATAAGGTTGACAAATAACCCTCCCACTACGACGAGACACTCCATTTGGTTATGCACTATCAGTGGTACGCTATGCAGATGCTGATTCTTGTAAACCATCATGGTCATGGTCCTTTGGTTATGCAACCGACATGTTGATGGCGGGGACCACGTTGTTCAGCATCAACACGTGTCTCAACAGTCCCCACTACGACGAGCCAAATTCGATGTCAAGAACACTTTCTCGTGGGTGTTTCCTCTACACTATGGATACAAAGAAGTCTCAGATCGGGCTCATCTCCTCTCAATTCTTCTAGAACAATTCTACTACGGGCTTGTGGTTCATTACATAGTCCTCTTCTAAGAACCGGGCATTGGTGCTAACAATGACCTTCTGATCCTTTGGACTATAGAACAAACCACCTTTGGTTCCTCTAGGATACCCTACAAGGAAATGTAATTTCGCTCGGGTTCCAACTTATCCGTTTCCTTCAAAGACATGTGCTCGGCAACCCCAAAGTCGAATGTAGCCACCCAAGCCATACCATTCACAATTCACTGGAGTAGTGTACTAACTATGTTCTGATTCATGATATATGCAAATTTGCTTCCTTTCCTGGATATTTTTTTTTGTCATTTGTTCATTGCACTTCCTGCTCTGTGGAAACTTTTTGAAATGAATGTTGTGCTTATGATTCTATGATTTGAGTAAAGAGCCAAAAATGGTGTTTAACACTAGCAGGTGCTACAGGCCTCTTTAGATAGACCAAATTTTTGTAGGGGGTTGGTTAACATGTTTCTTTTAATTGTATGTCTACTTGAACATATGTAATTAAAATTGCTTCATTGATTGCTGTAATCGATCTATGATGATTGACCAAACTAGCCTTCGACAAATATTTTCATGTCAAACTAGTATCACCCTCATAGTTGTGAAAGGCACAAGGCGCACCAAGATGAAAAGGCCTCCTGGAGCCTTAAGGTGTGGGCTTTTTTATGTAAGGCGCACCCTACTTTACATATATATTTTTAAAAAAATATAATCAAATATAACAATCATTTATCATCAAATATCATCAAAAATATTAATCCAATCAATAAAAACACATAAACAATAACTCCAAGCATAAAAATTCATAAAACATGTCAACAAATCTAACAAACCCCATCTCCAAAGCTTCTAAAAATTCATAGAAATTACCAAATAGAACATGTCAACATGCAAACACATATATTCCTCGGCCCAAATTCATAAATCATCCAAACAAAACACATTAAAATAACTAATTTGTCCACAACAACCGATCCTCATTCATCCTCCACATCCACATAATGATTCATGAGACTTATTACTCATTTGCATAAGCTAAATCATGAACCAAAATCATCAAAAAAGTGAAGAAAAAAAATTAATAGAGAAATGAAGCAAATACTAATGGAAATAAGATATTTTCCTGTTTCCAAAATTTTCTTCAATTTTCTTATATTTTGGTTGATTTTCTTCTGGGCCCTTCTTCTCATCGCGGTCGAGATGAGTTTGTTTAATGGAAGAGGGCAAAAATGAGGGCTGGAACACCCAAAGAAACGATTTCTAGGGTTCTTCAGCCAAAACGACGTCGTTTGGGATTGCCAGATTCCAAAACGACATCGTTTTGGAACTAGTTTTAAGTCATTTATCCAAAACAACGTCGTTTGGATAAGTGACTTAGTTCCAAACGACGCTGTTTTGGGAGGGGTTTTAAAAAAATAAAAAATGCCAAAACGATGTCGTTTTATGTCCCGGAGAGACCAAATGAAGTCATTTCAAATTAGTTCCAACAAATGAAACCTCTTGTCCCTGCAAACGCGACGACGCCCAGAAAAAAAAAAAAAAACAAACGAAGAAGAAGAGAAAGCAGAAGAAGAAGAGGAAGAATACATACCTGGTCGATGGCGCGTTTGTTGAGGGCTTCACTCCTCATGAAAGGTGCGCACCTTTGCCACCTTCACTACGCCTTCGTGAAAAGGTGAGGCGCCACGGTTGCACTTCGCCTGTGCCTGCGCCTTTCACAACTATGATCACCCTATAGATGAACTTAGAATGTTTCTCGGATTTGAAAGAGATAAATATGGGCATTTAGCTCTGGTCAACATATTAATACAACTAGAATGTTCTAGAAGTCCGACTTTATTATGTGACAACATATAAAAGATCAATGCATTTATATACAATAGGAATAATAAGATGTGGTGTATTAATTTCTTTTGTACTTAAAATACGCTTATAAAGTATAGAACCATACAATCATAGTACTTAATAGGAATAGATTTGGGAGACACTATTCTCTTTAAATGCCCATTTTGCCAATTGATTAAAAAAATGATTCCGAACCCTACATCCTTAATGAAAGAGAGATTCTATTTACACCCCATCCATTTCTCTATACACCCCATATATATTACATCCCAATTTTTTCTCAAATACAAAATGGGGTGTATAGAGAGATTGATGGGTGTAAATAGAATTTCTCTTAATGAAATTGGCATCCAAATTTCCAAAACGGCCCCTCTTCAGCCAAAATTCCAAATGCAGTGATGAACTTGAGCATGTCTTTGAAGCAGATTTCGACCACTGTGGGAGTCGATTCCGACCACTCACCCACGGCTTCAACTTTTTGGGAACCTAGGTTTTTGCTTTTCCCTTTTCAAATTTGCATTCTCTAAGTTTAAAATGAAGAGGGATTGTTTTGAAAATTTGGGTGACAATTTCATTAAAGATCTAGGGTTCATTTTTATTTATTTATTTATTTTCGGTTTTCAATCAACTGACAAAAGGGCCATTTTGAGAAGAATATGTGCATCCCACACATGCAACACCTATTAGGAATTATTCTTTAAATGAGTTAACCTACCCTTGTTTCCCCATTCTTTATAAATTCTTTTTTAAATACAATCAAATCAATACACCATAGCATAATTTTCCCATAATAATAATAAATACGTAAAACCGTTTAGATAAATGTATATGGACATTCAACTATTGATCTATGTCTTGGTTCAACTTTTATGATGCGATAACGTAGATAACATCTATTCATTTAAATGGTATCAAACAAAATAACACAGGAAAACCATATTTAGATAAATATGGACATTCAACTATTAATCTATTGGTATAATTCAATTTTCATATACGTCCTACTATACTATGTGCTAACATACAAATGATCCATCTATAGCATGAAAACAAAATAGCACCAAAATATTTTGATTGGAAAAACAAACACATAGCATATTTTTTATTTCCTTGTCATCATTCTAACATTATTCTTGAAGTTATAAATAGACTTCTTTACCTATATGGTAAGAAATATGGTATATAACCTTGAGCGGTAAATCAGTTGGGTTAAGGTCCAATGGTTATTAATTCAAGTCCTCAAGGTCCCTAGAAATTTATCCGATCATTAACTTCAGTGGTCTATAGATGAGGTTGAGGGACCCACAAACCGGCTTTGGACAAACTTTGGTTATAAGAAAAAAGAAATATGGTAAATTTTTCATTTATTATAAAATTTTGTTCTTCTCAAAATATGTAGAAAGACTTTATCTAGATCAATCTTTAGTCTCATGTTTATTATTGTACTAATGAGAAATGATGGGATTGTTCTTCGGTATGGTAAAAGTAAAGGTCAACTGAGCTAATTTTCTCACTGTAGTAATAACTAGCAAAATGTTTAGTGATTCTCTTCTCAAGTTGGTAGGCATGTGTGCTATTCACACACCAACTGAAAGAAAAGGGAGGACTAGAATAAGTCAATATTTTGTAATTATGGTTAGTTTGATGGAAGTATTAAGTTTTCTAAAATTAGAAGGACAACAATGTATATGAAAAGTTTTCTTTGTATAAACCATTTGGGTTTTCAATAGAAATCATAAAAAAAATACTATCCCTAAACCTTCTTTTACACTTATAGCGGTTTTGTATAAGTTTATACAAATTGGTCAAATCCATAGACAGAGGCAAGCTGAGTTAGTAAATATCTTAAATCGTATTTTAATGTTAAATCCTAATGTACACTGCAAAGGATAAATTTAAATATATCAACCCAACTTAAATTATCTTTTAAAAGTTACTGACCATAATTTTTTTCCTGCCACAAACTAAAGGATAAAACATATTTTCATACTCTACATGGACTATACATCAATGTTAGCATGCTAGCTTTTATGTAAGTGAACCCACTTTAGTATCCGTAGAACTATCTGTTTTAGCTCAGACCCATAAATATTGAGATATTTCTGCTTTTGTTCAATTAAGTTGTACCACGTTTACTTTTTTACAAGTCTCGCTATTAATAAGACAATGTTAATTTGTCCTTCCTATTTTCTATAAGTAGATCATCAGGTGTCTGACCTTAGTTGCTTTTTAAGGTTTCTTGATCATGTTCCAATAAACTGTGGTTGACAATAATATTTTCTGATGATTTCTATTTTAAATCCCTAAAGGATGTATACAGAGGAAATTTTCATATACACCGAATGACCATCTCAAGATAACCATAACCTATTTGAATGAGAAGTTCTGAATGTTGGCATAGACCATTTCTTGATTAGAAAATAAGGTGGTCTCTCTTGCACTACATGAAATAATAAAGATATCTCTCTAGAATATTGTTACTTGCTTGCATGCTGCAACATTAGAATGATATTCTAATGTATAAAATTTATAAAGTTCAATGTAAGGCAGTGATATTGGAGCCTTCAAAGTACGAGATTTTATTATGATTCGGTTGATGATCATTGAATGTTTCTCAAGATGAATAGTAGACATAATTTCTTATACTCCGGAAAGAGTGGAGGGTTCTGCACTTCTGTACACGTATGTTTAAAAGGAATGCTAAAACATAAGTGCTCCCATATAAAAATTTTAGAGTTGTCATAGCAGTTAGTTAATCATGGTAAGAATGACAGAACCATTGCAGTTGCATACTCTCACTTCCCTATGTTAGAATATGTCTCAAATTCCTAATTTGTATTAATTCCTTTTTGTAAATATTATAGAATTGTAGAATTAGAAACTAGTTGGGAAAAGGAAACATGTAGAGTTAGGAAACTTCAATTATCTTGTATAGGGATTGTCTTGTATATAAATAGGTTATTTGTGATCAATCAAAGATATAATTTTCCCCTTCATTTATCTATGATTACATGGCATCAGAGCCTAGGGCTTGAATTTGTTCTAAAAAAGGCAATTTTTTTAGGAAAACCGATAGAAAAACCTTCATCGGAGACAACACAACTCCAGTGACTTTTCCGGCTACCCATCTCCGACAAGTGACCCTCCCACCTGGATCGTCGTCACCAGATCTACCCACCGGCGGTGAGACCTCTGGCAATAGGCCACTCACGCGTCGCCACGCGCGGATGATTTTCTTAGCCCTCTCCTTCACGCGTCAACAAGTGAGGTCACGTGGAGAACATTCCAGCCACCGGATTTAACATCTAGTGTCGCCGACCGCCAACAAAGTTCCCTAGCTACTTTTCTTCTGGGTCTAAGGCCTACAGTAGTGCCTTTTGCCCTCTTTTGTGTTCGGATGCCCTTGTTTTCTAGGGTTTCTTGATTTTTCTGGTATTTGTTGGAGATCTAGCCGCTCTCACGGGCGTTTTAAGGTTTGTGGACTAAAACCCATTCAGGTGTGATGTTTTTTCGTGGAAAATGTGGTCCTTTTCCTTGCACAATCCTATTTTTTTTGGTATTTTTCGAATTTTCAGAATCCTTAGGAGGAGTTTTGTGTCATATTGCCATAATCCGGGACATGTACGTCAGAATTGTAGGAAGTTGCAGAATAAAAATCTAAGATTTCAGTATGTTCATTACCAGAAATCATTTAAATCTGCATCTACTTCTATCACTACACTAGTCGAGTCAGATAAAACCAGTAAATGTTTTCTTTCATCTTCCTCCATATGGGTCCTTGACTATGGAGCCACCGACCACATGACAGCTAATTCTAATTTATTTACTACATTTCAGTCTCACCCTTCTACCTTTACTCTTACCCTTGCAGATGGGTCAACATCTTATGTCTTTGGGTCAGGAACAATTCATCTAACTCATCTAATCACTTTGACCTCTGTTATGAGTTTACCAATAAATTCTCACTTAATTCAGAGTAAACTCACTCAGATAATTTTAATGTGTATCTTATTCTTTCCTGATTATTGTTTGATTCAGAATCTTTCGACGAAGCAGATTATTGGTAGATGATCTTAGTCTGGGGTCTCTAAATATCCTTGAAATGTAGGTGCTAAAAGTTTGTTGCTTAATCTTTCAAACAGCATTGCCGCTTAGGTCATCCTCTTTCTCTCTCTTTATCATAGCCAGATCCTGGCTTTTGAATATATCCTCATTGAAATGTGAGTCATGTCAATATGCTAAGCTTCATCGTGTGCATTTTAGTCCTAGAGTCAATAAACGAGCTTCCACTGCTTTTGAATTAGTTCATTCAGATGTTTAGGGTCCTTATCCGCCATGTCTCCTGCTGTGGTTTAAGTATTCTCGTCATTTTGTTTAGATTTACTTTCCTTCTGCCACTTGGATTTTATCTAATAAAAAGTCATTATGAGCTTTTTTTTTTTCTCATTTTAGTGCATTTTGTTCTGAAATTCAAACTCAATTTCATGTCCCTATTCAAACATTAAGGAGTGATAACGTCAATTAATATTTGTCATAAACTTTTCAGTCCTTCATGTTACAACATGGGATTCTCCATCAGACCTCTTGTGTTGATATACCCTCTTATAATGTGATAGATAAGAGAAAGAATAGACATCTTCTTGGGATTGCCCGAGCCCTTTTATTCCAAATGGATGTCCCTAAACATTTTTGGGCTGACACAATTTCTACCACCTGTTTTTTTATTAACAGGATGCCCTCATGGATTCTTAATTGGGCTACTTCTTCCCACCAGTTGTTTCCAAATAAACCATTGTTCCCTATTGATCCTAAGGTATGTGGATGCACATGTTTTGTTCGAGATGTCCATCCTCAAGTCTCTAAGCTTGATATGAAATCCTTGAAGTGTATCTTTATGGGATATTCGCGTGTTCAAAGAAGCTATAGGTGTTATTATCCCACTCTTTGAAGTTACTTTGTGTCTACTGATGTTACATTCCTTTCGAGACTACCTGCTCTTCCTTTTTTCCGCATAGTAAAAGGAGGCCGCAACATCGACAGCGTACCCCATTTCCACCGTTCCACTCAGTCTAATCGACTCTTACTCCAACTCCCATTCCTACCGAACCCTCCCATTTACCGGGTGATAGTCCTCACTTCCAGATCACCCCTCCCCAACTTAGTCCAACACCACGCCCACTATCAGATCCAATCCAGAATGATGATCTTCTTATTGCTCTCCATAAAGGTAAAAGTCAATGTGCTCACCCAATCTCTTTGTTTGTTTCCTATAACCATTTGTCATTTTCCTTTTGTTCCTTTATTGCATCTCTTGATTCTATCTCTCTTCCTAACACTGTTTGTGAGGCCTTATCTCACCCTAGATGGCGCAGTCCTATGGTGGATGAAATGCAAGCTTTAGACGATAATGATATGTGGGACTTGGTGTCTTTACCTATTAGTAAGAAGGTTATTGGTTATCGTTGGGTTTGCAGTCAAGTTTAATTTTGATGGGTCTATTGCTAGATTGAAGACCAGTCTTATTACTAATGGCTATGCTCAAACTTATGGTGTTGATTATTCTAATACCTTTTCTCCTATAGCTAAGCTGACATTTGTTTGTCTGTTTATTTCTCTTACTGCTTCTTATGATTGATACTTGCATTATCTTGATATCAAGAATGTCTTTCTACATAGAGATCTTCAAGAAGAGGTTTACATGGAGCAACCTCTGGGGTTTGTTGCCCAGGGGGAGATAGGGAAGGTGTGTCATCTTTGGAAGTCTCTTTATGGTCTGAAAAGAGTCCTCGTGCTTGGTTTGGAAAATTCAGTCAGGCAATTGAGACATTTGGCATGCAAAAGAGAAAGTATGACTACTCCGTCTTCTATAAGAATTCTAGTTCGTATTATCACAGAGTGGTGATATTTACCATCGGGAGTGACTTCAAAGGTATATTATCTCTTAAATCATTTCTTCATAGTTAGTTTCACATAAAGGATTTAGGAATGTTAAAGTATTTCTTGGGTGTTGAAGTTATGAAAAGTAAGCAAGGATTTCTGTTATCTCAATAGAAATATGTGCTCGATTTGTTATCTAAGATAGGAAAGGTGCCAAATCGTGTAGTACTCCTATGACTCCTAATGTGCGGATCACTAAGGAATGAGACCTATTTGAAGACCCTAAGAGTTGGGAATTGAATTATCTCACAATAACTTGCCCGGATATTGATTATTTAGTAAGTGTTTTGAGTTAGCATATGTCATCTCCCACAATCAGTCATTGGGCAGTTGTAGAGCATATCCTATGCTATTTGAAATAAGCTCCTGGACGTGGAATATTATTTAAAAAGCACGGACATACTAGAATTGAGTGCTTTTCTGATGCAGATTTGGTAGGATCTAAGAAAGATAAGAGATCCACCTCAGGATATTGTGTCTTTTTTAAAGGAAAGATGATCTCATGGAAGAGTAAAGACGGAAAGTAAGGTTCCCGCCTAGTGCAGAGTTAGAGATGGAAATATGTCATAGCTCAGATGCGATCACATGATACGCGCTTATTGATGGAAGTGGGCATCGAAACTTCAATACCAGCGAAGCTTTGGTGTGATAACCAAGCTACCATGCGTATAGTATCTACCTCAACATTTCATGAATTGACCAAACATATTGAGATAGATTGTCATTTTATCCGTGAGAAGATTCAGTTGGGGTTGATCTCTATAGGATATGTAAAGACTGGAAAACAATTAGGAGATATCTTCACAAAACCTTTGAGTGGAAATCGAGTCGCTTATTTGTAACAAGGCATGATCAACATTTATGCTCCAAACTTGACGGGAGTGTTATAGTATTGTAGAATTAGAAACTACTTGGGAAAAGGAAATATGGTAGAGTTAGGGGATACTTCATATTCTTGCTATTTGGTTTAGGGATTGTCTTGTATATAAATAGGTTATTTGCGATCAATTAAAGATACATTTTTTCCCTTCAATTATCTATGATTATAGTAAAGAATATTTTATAGATAATTCTTAGTTATTATATTATTATAATATTAGTTTCTTATAGAATAAGGAAAAGCTTTTACTTCGAATATCCCTATAGATATTTCAACAAGTGATGGAAAAAAGATATGAGAGAGATGGACTTGTAAAGGTTATTCGGTGTGTATAGAGATGTAAAGGCTTGAGAGATTAGGAGTTTTGTGAGGTATTTTCTCCGTATTGTGGGCATCCTGAGGTTTTGTGATTTAGTGATTTTTCCTAATCGTGACAATACTTTGATACTCCAATCTTGTACTCTGTGTTTTCAAGAATAGTGGAAATATTCTCTCATCTGTGGATGTGTGCAAAATTGACCGAACCATGCGAAAACTGTATCTTCATGTTTATTTCTTTGATATGTTCTGAATTAATATCTTCTGCGCATCAAAGCTTCAATATAGATAACACACTATTGAATAAAATTCATACCTAATATAATCGTAACTCATGTCAGTTTTGAGCACTTAATCTAGTTTTTCAGGCTTTTATAGAAACCATGTTCAATGAAATAAGATAACACAAACAGGTTTTTATATAAGTGATACAAAATGCTGAGGTAATATGTAGATTTTAGATGATATATATACTTATTGTTTAAACAGATTAAATATGTTTTTTTTTTTTTTTTTAACTATTATAAATCTTACCCTCTTTCAAAATTTTCTCATAAGATTTTAGCTAAACATTTGGGAGATCATAATTTCTGAATTATATTTGTTTCCTTTAGGTCTTCTAGTGCTAGTTGTTTTAGTTTAACTTTATTCATCTCTATTAGGAGGAAGGGGAAGCTGGGACACCAAAAGGGTTATCTTCCAATTTCTTAGATGGAACAAACCACTACAACTCTGATTTGGACAATACACCTCGACCAATGTCCTTGTCAATGATTCAAAGGTGAATATATTTTATGTTTTTTTTTTTTTTTTGTAGTTAAATTATTATAAGTACATAGAATCTACTACACTGATAGCTAGTAGTACTGAAACATGTTTTATTCTATTTTTTCCCCATAGTTTTATTCATCCTTTTAGTTTGTTGCTTGAAATATTGTGAACTATAGCTTTACTTTTATATGACTTCCAGAACTCTATTTGATTTTATGCGGATTTGGGTTTAAACCCATTGATTTTGTAGTAGACCTCTTGCTATATCTGCCAACTCAAATGCTGAATTTCTCGGCGGTCCACGCCGGCAACAACCTGTAGCATCTTCGCCTTCAACTCCAGCGCCCGGGACGCCACGGTCAGTTGTCCCAACCACAGTATGAACCACAGAACTGACTCCTTGCTTATCTATCGTTATTCACTATAGCTTCAATATATTTGATTGTTTGAAAATTTGTCTGTCACTTTACAATGTTAGATGGACTTGCTACCACTTCATCACCGTGGGCAGGACATGAATCCAGTTCCTCATAATCAGCTCATTATTATTCCTCAACAGAATGTCGTGCACAATGACCAGTTTCATCTGTATGTTATATTACAACAATAGTGTTCAGATATTTTTAGGCTATGTTTGGAACTAGAAAATACCTGTATAAAAGAATAGAAGGAATGAAATTTGAGAAAATACAAATTAATAAATTGATTATATAAGTTAATTCAAATTCATTTTATTTGTTTTTTTTCTATTATATAATGACTTAGTAATTTAATGGGAGAATTATGTTTCTAGGTGCCTGAAATAACACAAATAAAAGGCAACTATCCCAACCTTTAAAACATGTAATGCTTCCAACTAAATAATTAAAACATGTAGTGGAACAGTGACCACACCTCTGAAGACCAAAATGCCCCCCATCACCCTATCCCCTATCCCCTATCCCCTATCCCATCCCCCATGTGGGGGGTCATTTCGGTCTTAAGAGGTGTGTTTATTATTCCACTGCATGTTTTAATTATTTAGGTGGGGGCATCACATGTTTAAAAGAATAGGGATAGTTGCCTTATATTTTTGTTCTCTATGGTGTTTCATAACACTTAAACATAATTCCCCCAAATTTAAAAATATGTAAAAATTTTGAGGAATTTTGATTATATTTGATTTTCTTTTATATTTTCCATGGTAAAGCCAAACATAAGAAACTTATTTTCCTTAGTATTGTTTTTCTTTCCCTATTAATTTTTGTGTTCCAAACGAAGCCTTGGATTTTCTTTCTTGAAGGAATGATAGTTATATTTTGCTTAAAATTTCAGGCCACCACACATGAGCCGGGTTAATGTAGGAGTCTCCCAGATTACCGCCAATCAGATGGTTCAAAACATGAGAAATCCTTACCCAGGAGTTGTGAGCAATTATTCTCATCCACCCTCAAACTTGCCTGCAGACTATGGGTTCGAGAACCCTTCAATATCCCAAGTAACGCTTATTGAATTTGTTATATATAAAGCTTTTTTTTAAAGATTCTATGGATGGTAATTGAATTTTGTTCTCCTGCACAGGTGCCAATTGGAAATATGCCTCCAGCCTTTGTAGAACAGTTGGTTCATATGCAGCGTGGCTACCAACAATTGGCCAATAATCCCAATTTTCCATCATTTGGGTAAGTATGAGAGTTTTATATTCATGTTTCTAAAATTAATCATTATCTTATAAAAAGCGATATACATTTTCTACGTGGTTCAACAATTTCCCACGCCCACGGGGTTGTGCCATGATACAAGGATTTTCACTAATCTGATTCAAGGTTTACAATTAGTCTTATGTTGTACGAAACTCCCTCTCTACTCAAGACCTTTCTTGAAACCTAATCACTCCTAGTGGAATTCAGAATGAAGTCCCTCCATTCCTCTCTTAATAGCATCGCACACCCATAACCCACATTACATAGATAAAATGAAGAATACTAAAACATCATCTTTCACATAAGGTAAAAGGTTTTTAACGTGCAATACCTCAATCCAATATCTACACTCCATACTCCTTCAGCACATCCGGACTTAGCTTGTTCTTCCTTAAGCTTTGCTCCTGAAATCCATGATGATCAACTTCCAAACCCCTGTATTTATAGCCTTGTAATTCAGTCTTGGAAGTCTTGATAAAGTTGGATCATTATCCTAATATGACTCTAACTCTCCCTACTATTTTTCTGTACTTGCCTTTAAGCTATCACAGCGGAATAAGAAATCTTGTTGCTTAAGTATCCTCTTTAGAATAGAAACTTGATTTGTTTCTAATTCTGGTTTGATAGCTTGGATGATTGGATCTTCTTCATTTGATCTTTATCCACTTGCAAAAAAATAATCTCAGGCTCACAGGAAACTTGCTCCCTAAGTACCTTGGCCTCCAAGCTTGTAGACTTCCTTGCGTCCCACGTCAACTCTGCCCTTAGTTCGAACTCCTTAAGTCTAGCATGTTCGTACACCAAAGGATTGCCTCAGTTCGTACTACTTTATAGTCCTACTAAAGACTTCACAAAAATTTCATCAAATCTGAACTTCAAAGTAGCCATCTTCTTGTAGAACACTAGGGACGAATATATAGTCAATCCGAACCAAACATTTTCCCCCTTTGACTATGTTCGCAAAGTATCTCTTGAGGAATGAAACAAGAAGATTCATTGGTCCCTTATGAAACAAGATACTCACTCTTACTCCTCTTATTTCTCTCCCCCTTTTTTACTGAAGGCAACGACATATGCCTCAATGGTCTAACCTGTCGATGGGACATACCTAAAGGGCTAATGGGGAGCCCATCTGTTACATGATGCATAACCCTAGGGATGATCATAGAGATTCATACCTAGAAGCATCCAACCATTTGGTGAAAATGTCGGGTAATTAATTTTCAATGGATTTGTTCCTAAGATTAATGATTTTGTCTTCCACCAAACTCCAAATGAAGTGACGTCGTATGTCGATGTGCTTGGTTCTCGAATGTTGAACAATATTCTTTGAGATATTTATGTCAATAAGGTTATCACAGTAGAGTGTTAGGACCTCCTGCAGACACCATAGTCATTGCCGCATTTTTCTTATCCAGATGAGCTGTGCAAGTATCCACTACCACCGCTATGTATTTTGCCCTACCGTGAAATGTGATATGCGCCTGCTTACCTGAACCAAGATACAAGGTTATTGCCAAGGTAGAAACAACCTCTAGAAGTACTCTTTCAGTCTTTTGAGTTTCCATCCAAATCAGCATCATAGTACTTATTGTTAGTTAGAGCTGTTTGGTGTACTGCAGACTATAGTCCATTGTTACACTAACATATTTGAAGATCTTCTTGATCGTTAGAAAATGACTATCCTTAGGACTTGCTTGGTATCTCGCACATACTCCCACGCTATAGCACAAGTCAGGACAACTTGCAATCAGGTGCAGTAGACTCCTAATCATGCTGATCAACACTATTTCCTGCTTCATCTCTTGCAATATTTTCATGGGCCCCAATTGAGGTACTTCTATGTGTGGCTAAATTGCTAACCAGGTTCTTAGCGTATTTTTCCTATGAGATAAAGATGGCTGGTTTGGTTTGTCAAACTTGGAGGCCTAGGAATTGTGTAAGATCTTCGACCAAGCTCATTTCAAACTCTGTGCTCATGTGTTTCACAAATTGTTCCACTAAGTGTTGGACGTGGAGCCGAATACTATGTCATCCACATAAATTTGATGACAATTACTTCCCTTTGACTTTTTCGAATTAAGAGTATACGATCTGCTCCCCCTCGAGCGTACCCTCCTTTTAAAAGATATTCCATAAGCCTCTCATACCAAGCTCTTAGGGCTTGTTTTAGACCATAAAGAGCCTTTTTCAACTTGTAAACATGATCAGGGTGGAGAGGATCTTCAAACCCTTTAGGTTGTGCTACAAACACTTCTTCATTTAGATACTCATTTAAGAAGGCACTCTTAACATCCATTTGATAAATCTTGAACCTAAGTAGTCAAGCAAATGCCATCAGCAGTTGGATGGACTCCAAAAGAGCTACTATTGAAAATGTCTCATCGAAATCTACCCCTTCTACCTAAGTGTAACCCTAGGAAATTAGACGAGCTTTGTTTTTGGTGATGTTCCCTTTTTCATCCCTCATGCTCTTAAAGATACACTTTGTCCCAGCCATATTTCTCATGTCGGGCTTGAACCAACCTAAACTTTATTACGGCCCAAATGTTGGTAGCTCTTCCTGCATGGCATGGATCTAGAACTCCTCATTCATAGCCTCATAATTTTTTAGCTCAATTGAAGAGGTGTGACACCTAAGATTGAGGCCTATCATTTCTCTATTATTTATTTTGGGCACACCCCGAGTTCGAACGTCTGCTTACCTATTATACCAGATAACCTATTATACCAGAGGTAGGATGATTCTTCGGAATCTTCCTAGAGGGTTCTCGTGTAAGAGTGTCTGTCTATTTAGCAGTGTCTTGGTCATCTTGATGATGTTGTGTGTCTTTTGTAGTTCTTACTGCCTTTACAATTTAGCCCACAATTTCTAGGATAGTCCGGACATCTGTAGATACTAGGCCGTTTTCTAAATCACTTGAAGGTGGAGCATCCGTTTGAAAGTTGAGATTATTCCCATTTTCACTAGTGATCCCAAATGGGGTTCTTTTGGTCTAGAGGAGTCAATTGGAGGAAGATAATCATCAACTCGTACATTGACTAATTTCATTACTTCCATGGTCCTTTTGTTGTATCATAATTGTTTGAGCTATAACCTAGAAAGACACCTTTATCACTCTTGGAATCGAACTTGCCTCTTGGTTCCCTGTTGTTGAAGATGTAGCATGAACTTCCAAATTCATGAAGATGTTTCAAATTTGGTTTTTTACCTTTCCAGATTTCATACAATGTTTTGTGAGTTCCTGGCCTTAGATAGACTCGATTGGAGATGTAGCATACCGTATTTACTACTTATGTCCAAAATTTTGTAGGGACGTTTCTTGCTTTTAGCATGACCCAAGCATCTCTTTTAGAGTCATGTTCTTTCTTTTGACTACTCCATTTTTTTGTGGAGGTTTGGGTGCCAAAAACTCATGTTCGATAACATTCTTCACACAAAAACTTTTGAACAAGGAATTTTCAAATTCCTTTCCATAATAGAAACCTATTATTATGCTCCTTGGGTAGTCCTTGCCATAGTTCTTTAAATGCTTCAAAGGCTTCTGATTTGGTCCTAAGGAAGATTGCCCAAGTAAATTTGGAGAAATCATCTACACACACACATAGACATACCTTTTTCCAATAAGGCTTTCTACTTGCATAGGTCCCATCATATCCATGTGGACTAGCTCCAGTGCTCTAGAGATAGAGTCCAGTTGGGACTCTGTGTGAGACACTCTAGTTTATTTGGCCAATTGACAAGGTCCACATATTCTTTCATGTTAATACTTGAGATGAGGAACTCCCATGATTGCTTATGCAGCAATGGTGTCTTTGAGACTGCTATGGCTGATATGTCCCAACATTCTATGCTAGAGGCTATGATCGTTTTGAACTATGTTTAAGCATGTGTTCGGGCTTTTCAGTAGATAGCAGTTAAAAGGGATTCCACCGTGCCAAGATCACCGTTACATAATGGATTTAACAAAACAAAATTCGAATCCCAACCTTTGGATCAACTTAGCTCCTTAAAATGGATCAAAAACAAAATCCATACGAGGATGTTTATAAAATTCTTCACCAAAGAACTAAGAATGCTTCCTGTCTGCCTCTAATGGTATCCACACTTGGTGATCTAGACCCGAGAACCTCTAATGAGATAGAGTTGAAAGCAAGCTTGGTTCTGTTCAAGGTTGGTCTTAATGAGGGAGGGAAGAAGACTGACGGATGCCTTAAATCTCTCTCTTCTTCTCGGGTTGTTCTTCTAAAACAAGATAGAACTCATATGAACAACTCTCTCGACTGAGATTAGATTTTTCTTCACCTAAAGAGGCTCTCCCATGTAACATGGCACATAGGAGAAACCTACCCCATTAAAAGACTAAAAGGCCCCTATACTGAAGAAGTAGATATGTTATTCAGATCTCCATGCATGGTAAAGATGCTCCTCATGGGCCTTGGGTTCAGACGTATAATCTTTACCTATCCAATTCTCTAAATGAGTCCTTTAAGTCCCGAGATTCCACTAATCCCGGATATGTCTAATCTCCAAACTCAAGTCCCTCATGATTGGATCATATCTATGTCCACTTTATATCAAGTCTTCATCTTTTGAGTGTATGACCCATTAGGTTTCTAGTTATGTTGGCCACTTAATTCAACTATTGAATTAAGAAATTCATGAGCGGCGTCTAGCAACCCATCATGACCCCCAATTGATCGGAGAACCAGTGGTCTAACTACTAACCCTTCCATAGACAATCATTGCTCAACTCGTCCTTTCACCAACCTATACTCCACTCGGTTCAAAGAATGGACAATGTGTAGCTCCCACTAGACAGGCTACGCCACATCTAGCCCAAGTGATATTAGATCTTGTCCTCTGTCTTATTACTCATCAGTTATGCACTTAAAGACACTCTTCATGGCATTTCTACTATGGCAGAGATTCCCGACAAGTGGCCATAGGTTTACTCTCCCTCTATTAGGAATGGTGAATCCTTTGTTGGCTACTCAATTACCTTCGAACACCTCAAACTATACCCGACCATCACCCAAAGAGCGACTTCAAGAGGCAACATGGATTGAGGTCAAAATACAGAATCAGCATCCAAGATATCCTTGAGCACCTCAAGTCCAAGGATACATGCATCATTGCTATGATGAGACAATAATCTACATATAATTAGATAATCCATATGATTGTCTCCTAGCAGGTCTCCAATGTACTTAGCTACTACTAGCAAGCATCTATATGTCAATTCTAATCAAGTCATGATCACAGCTCATAAGATCCACTACTTGATCCAATCAAGGAGTATAACATATGCTAGTCTATTCGGATCAACAATGTCTAGTCTCATTGATCCTATGACCAAGGATGATTTAGACACTAACATAATTGCACATGATAGGAATCTTATTATCATGATTTCATCATGATTTCTTTCATGTTATGTTATGTATCATAGACTTCATTTATCCGATTGAAAATCTAAATCAATTCAACATATGAATATCAAATTAATGAAGATGCCTTTAAAAGAAACCTAAGACGTTCAAGAAGAGCTAAGGGCAATTTCCTTTAGAGCACTTCTCTAACATTCTCCCACTTGATCTAAAGTAAATCGCCTCTATATCTCATACCTTAGGCAAGTACATGTAAATCATACTTCTTTTGGGAAAAGGCTTAACCAAGGGATCAGACACATTTTGATCAATGGACATTTCTCTATCTTAACATCATGATTACCAAAGATTTATGAAATCAAATGGTATCACCCTGAGTACTATTTTGGACCTTTGACGAGACCGTGGTTCCTTTTTCTTTCGCAATGGCTCCATTGTCGTCTCAATACAAAAGTATCAGGTCAACAATGCTAAGGACTACTCATAGTTCATAAATGAATTACCTTGTATAAAACGCTTCCTAAGTTGCCATTGGAAGCAACGATGTACTCTAATTCAGTTATAGAATCCACATTCTATTTAGAACTCTTCTAACTAACTATGCCACCATTCAATGTGAACATTTAGCTTGATTAAGATTTGAAGTAATCTCTATTAGGTTATTAGTTGGCATCTTACCATAAGATCCCTATCTCCATCAATCAATAATACATCTTTGTCCTTCTCAAGTACTTGAGGAGATTCTCGATACCAACTAATGACCTCTACTCGTCCATCCTAAGACTGCTCGTGACTTTCAGAGTATACATGTTCTGGTCTAGTACATTGTAGTATAGTGTAGATGATTGATTTTATAGTCGAAGCATACAGGAGCATACTCATGCGTGTCCTATCATCTTTTGTCTTTGAATAGTAGGACTACAAGACGGTAATCCCATGGGTCATAGGAATGAACCCTCTCTAGGACTACTTCATGCTAAACCTCTTTAGCATCTAAGCTATGTATGTAGCCTATGAAAGACCAAGCAACCTATTAGATTTATCATTATAGATTTTAATCCCCAATATGTAGGCCGATTCTCCAAGGTCTTTCATGAAGAAATTCTTGGATAGCCAAATTTTGACAGATTGTAGTACTGAGACATCGTTTCTTATCAGAAGTATGTCATCCACATACAACACTAGGAATACGACCGCACTCTTACTTGTCTTCTTGTACTCATAATGATCATTCAGATTTTGTGAGAAACCAAACTCTTTGATAGTCTTATCAAATTGGATATTCCAAATTCTAGATGCTTGCTTCAACCCATAAATGGATATCTGAAGTTTGCATACTTCATTGCCATTTCTAGGTGTGAAGACCTCCAGTTGTGTCATACACTTATCCTTACTTAGGTTTCCTTTGTGAAAAGCCATCTTCACATCCATTTTTCCATATCTCATAAGCATAATGAGCAGCAATGGCAAGGAGTATCCCTTTTGGATTTAAGCATATCTAACAGACTAAAAGTCTCGTCATAGTCAATTCCTTGACTTTGACGAAAGCCCTTAGCTATAAGCATAGCTTTATAGGTAATCACACTACCTTCCATGTGTGTCTTCTTTTGTAAGATCCACTTGCACCCTATGGGTTTTATCCATTCGGGTGGTTCAACCAAAGTCCATACTTGGTTGACTCACATGGAATCCATCTCTGACTTCATGGATCCAAGCCATTTGTCAGACTCTGAACTATTCAGAGATTCATCATAGATAGTAGGCTGATCGACCTTTATGAGAAATATGTCCATCTATCAAAGGATTAGAAGAACCCTGATACATTTCTTACACAAATGATCCATCATCCCTACGATGTGCTTGTTTTTCAGAAATATTAGAAGCTTCTTCATCAACATGAATAATAACCTTAGATTAAGTCAATTGACCTACATCTGTTTGAGCACTTTGAGCTTCACCAAGTTCACCTTGTCTCTTGTCTTCAAGAACCCCTCTTTCTCTCTCTAAGAAGATCGTATGCTTTGAAACAAACAACTTTTTGTTCCAAAAAATTTTGTAACTCGAGATCTAGTTGTCTCCCTTCGATAGCCTACCAACAGATACTCACGACGAACTTCTACCTTATCTACCCCGTCTATGCTTGCTATAATCCCATACTTTAGGTGAGAAAAAGATATGTCTTTGTTAGTCCATATCCCATATGGAGTAACCTTTAACCGACTTGGATTGGACCTTGTTTAACACTTAAACAGTAATCTCATGTGCATAACCCCATAAGGATTTGAGTAGATCCGCTCTTGTTTATCAAGTAGACTCCACTAAGTCCAACATGGTTCGGTTTGTCCTCTTAGCAACACCACTTGATGCGGTGTGTAAGATAGAGCCCACTTGGATAAAGTCTCATTATCCTGGAGATAACCCAAAAACTCTTGGCTTAAGTATTTTCCGCTTGGATTTCATCTAAGTGATTTTATACTTCTCCTAAGTTGTTTCTCTACTTCATATCTGAATTCTTTGAACTTTTCATAGGATTTAGATTTGTATCTCATTGGATACAAATACCCAAACCATGAATGATAATCGATAAAGGTAATGAAAGATGAAACCACCTAACATTAATGGACAAAGGACCATAAACATCGGAATGTAATAGGTCTAATGGTCCATAGGCATGTTCTCCCTTGCGCATAAAGGGCAACTAATTCATATTTTCTTAACAAGCAAGATTCACATGTGTCAAATGATTCACGATCAAATGACCCCAAGCTACCACACTTGTGTGTAACTCAATATGCTTTCTCTCTACTCTGTATAGCCATATGACAATGCTAAGGAGTACGATGATTTCAAATTATCTCCCGTTGGCCTTTTATTGTCATTATATGTGAATTTCGTTGCTTAATGTACCACTAGCATAAAATTGACATTCAACTAATGTTCTTGTCAATGTCATTCCATAAGCAATCATCCAAATTTAAACAAAGATCACTAGGGAATTTAAAAAAAATAAGTCCATGTAGCAATAGCTACAACTCTTGCACTATTGCCCATTCGAAAGTCAAACTCTCCCTTTGTGAGCTTCCTATTGCTCCTCAGGCCTTGCATATCAACCCATATGTATGAGCCACAACTGGTATCAAATACCCATATGTTGTCAAAAGTAACAGTATTAACCTTAATGACATAAATACCTGAAGATGATGGTACATCACATGCCACCTTCTTCTTCGATTCCATGTAGGCCTTGCAGATCTTTTTCCAATGGCCATCTGGACCATAGTAGAAGCAAGCTCCTTACGGGGTAGTCTCTTTGACCTTCTTCTCAGCTAATTTTCCCTCAGCTATCTTGAGTACATTGATCAACTCGGGTATTGTGGACATGATGTAGTTCATCCTATAGTCAAGCACAAGTTATGCAAAATTATTGGGTAAACTGGTCAGAATCAAGTCTACACTCAATTCAAAGTCTATCCAGTAACCCAATTGATTCAACCTCTTAATATATTCATACTTCTTCAATGCATCCTGCATTGGGGATGTCCCCTCCTCCATCTTGGAACTAAAAAGCAATTCAGAGACTTTGAACCTTTTAGTTCTTGTCTAATCATTATAGTGCTCCCTTAGATGGCGTACTATGGAATATGCATCCACAGTTCTATACTGTTTCTGAAACTCAACTGACATGGAGGTGAGGATAATCAATCTCGCCTTTTCACAATCAACTAAATGCTTCTAATATGCCTTCTAAACACTTTCAGATGCATTAGCAGTTAGGGATTAAGGGAGTGGCTCAACAATGATGTAAGATAATCTTTCCCTTTTAAGAACTATTTTCAAATCTCTTAGCCAACAAGAAGCTTAAATTCTTAATCAAAATGTTGGCATCCATCATTGATTGTGAGTTCACAATTGTAGACATGTTAAGATCCTATCAACCTAAATGTAAAAGAGATTATGTTATATTGTACTTTTAAAATGCATGATTATTACGGCTTGATAATTACGCATTATAGCTCCCACTATTTTATTGCGAATCAATAGCCCTCACTATGGATCCGAGAGAACCTATATGGAGGTTCTCCTAGTGGGTTGATATCTAATATCACCAAGAATAACCTTGGGTTTAGCCAACAATCCACCTTGGGTCAATAGGTAGGTATCTTGTCTATACCAATTGCAACTTCATGCAACTATTGAAACCATTGCACAATCATTGATTCGTGCAATCTATCATTAGGTTATCAACTCATGATACGTGCACATTCATGTACACTTAAACCCAACTCCGTGTCTCTATCCAACATTAACCTTGGGTTTGTCCAACAAGATATGAGAGGCCCATAAGGCCAGCTTCCACTAATCGAGAAAACTGATTTCAAATATTAGTGGAAGATGTGTTAGCCTTAATATATTTTTATTGAGGGTTTCTTTTATTAGTCTCATCATTACTTTAGCATGCTTACATCTTTATATATATATATATATATATTCACCATCTCATGAAAATATAAAGATAGTTTACTCTAACTATATGGCATGATTATGGACATTCTCAAATCAATTCCATGATAAAAAATGGAATTGACTAGGTCAAACCTAGGGATATGCATGATTATTACAATCTATGAAATAAATCAAATTTATATTTCAAGGTCCTCATTCCTGGATCCTCCTCCATTCTCCTTCTCCTATGTATCTCCACCAACTTATTCTAATCCTATGAAATATAATTACATGCATCCTTAAGAAGAACCTCAAGTTACATTTGAGGGGGATTTAGATGAGAAGAGAAATACAAAGAGAAAATAGAGAGAGGCAGGGACACACATGCCCTATTTACCCAAAATGAATTAATAATCAAATGCAATATGCTCAATCACCATTGGGCAAAGTCCATAATCATCCATCATGCCAACAAACATCCATAAACTTGCATTCTCTAATGCAACCCATTGAAAGTTAAAGATAATTGCATCCCAAGATTCAAATTTAACAAATGAAGGTCTCAACACTTCATCCTAAAAATGATTCAACTCATGAACCTCAACCGATTCAACTCATAAATCAAAATTGCCAAGTCCAAAATCTCTTGTAGCAAATTTTAATAGGGTTTTTCAAATTTTGATCATTTAAAAACACGATTTAAATTTTAAGGTAGAAAACGCAAACCGTCGAGAGCCACCCGCCATTTAGAGACGGCTCAAATATGTAAGCCTACAAGAGAAAATGGACCAAAATACTAAACTATAGGGGCTCACGCTGCGGATGCAAGATCTCACACCGTGATGTGAAGATATCACATCGCGACGTGAACACTGCTGCGAAGAACACTGCTGTCCATCGCTAAGATCGACCGCACGCCGTGATACGGTCATTATGTTCCGGCACCGCCGTGATCAACTGCAACGTCCCGACATGGAGAATCAACGTCGCAAAGTCCCGACATTGAGAATCAACGTCACGACACCCCGACATGGAGAATCAACGTTGTGACATCCCGACATGGAGAACCATGCTTCTAGGCCACCACGTCGCGACATGGAGAACCCTTCTTCTAGGCCACCACGTCGTGATATGGAGAACCCATGACGTAACGCTATCTACGCTAGGACCATCAACGCGCATGGAGCACCACACATCGTGACGCGCTCCTGCAGCTTCATCTCGGCAACAAAATTGAAAATTCCCAACTTTAGGTGTTCGAACATCATCCAAATTGTTTTTCATACATAATAACCATCATTGATCATCACATGACCATATTACATGAAGGAAAAACATATGATGGAACTTTTCAAGATTTGAAACTAATGTTTAAAGCTTTTGGAAACCATGGGAGCCCAAATCTAAAACTCTCACCATAGATCTGATTTGATGAAATTAAGTGAGCTCTGATACCACTAAAGGGGATTCTATAATGCTAAGAGCACTATTGCACAACGGATTTGACGAAAAAAAAAAATTGAATCCCACCTTTTGGATCAACTTAGCTCATCAAAAGGGATCAAAAACAAAAAAAACCAAGAGTTCAAAGCATCGTATACCTTTGAAGATCTGCTCTTGGAGGATGTTTGCAGCTTGACCAAAAGCGAACCACGTCCTTGGTTCATCTCTAATGGTATCCATTACGCGATCGACCCGAGAACCCTAAGGACGGGAGTTCAAAGCAAGCTCGGGTGCTAGTCTGGTGCTGGCTTCAATGAGGAGAAGGCACTGATTGATGCTCTCAAATCTCTCTTCTTCTTAGTTGTTCTTCCCAAGAACAAGAGAGAATTTCACAAGAACAACTCTATTGATTTGGAGATTAGGGTTTTTTTCTCTTACTTGGGTGGTTAAGCCTCCATATTTATAGGGAGAAATTCCAATTTATTAAAAGACCAAAAGGCCCTCACTCAAGAAAGGATATGTTATGTGTATCTCCATGCATGGTAGCATGTTCCTTTATGGGCCTTAAGTCCATGAGCAAGCTTTTACTTATCCCATTCTCTAAATGAGACCTTTAAGTCCTGGGATTTCACTAATCTCAAGCCGGCCACCCCTAGTCTGTCCTCATGACCGGATCATATCCAAGTCCGCTTTTATATCAAATTCTACAAAATGTGTGATCCATTAGGTTCCTGGTTATGTTGGCTGCTTAATTCAACTATTTAATTAAGCAAGTCATGAGCGGTGTCTAGCAATACATCATGACTCCCAATTAACTGGAGAGTCGATGGTCTAACTAACCCTTCCGACAATTATGCAGCAACTGTCTTTCACCAACCTATACCCCACTCGGTTCAAAGCATGGACATTGTGTAGCTCCCACTAGACTGGCTACGCAACATCTAGCCTAAGTTATATTAGATCTTATCCTCGAACTCATTACTCATTAGTTATGCACTTGAAGACACTCTTCATGGAATTTCTACTATGGCCAGAGATTCCTGAAAGTAAATACATCCTGTTAGGCACAGGTATACCCTCCTATTGGGAGTGCATAAACTTTGTTGGCTATTAAATTACCTTTGAACACCTCAAACTATACCCAACCCATCACCCAAAGAGCGACCTCCAAGAGGAAACATGGATCGAGGTCACAATACAAAATGAACATCCAAGATATCATTGAGCACCTCAAGTCTAAGGATACATGCACCATTGCTATGGTGAGATAATCATTTACATATAAATAGATAATCTATATGATTGTCTCATAGCAGGTCTCCAATGTACTTACCTACTACTTACAAGAATCCATATGTCAACTTAATCAACTCATGATCATAGTTCATAAGATCTAATGCTTGATCCAACCAAGGAGTATGACATATGCTAGTCTATCTTGATCAACAATGTCCATTCTCGTTGATCCTATGACTAGGGATAATTTAGACACTAACATAATGGCACATGATAAGAATCTTATTATCACAATCTCATCATGATTTCCTTTATTCTATGTTATGTATCATGGACTTTATTAATCCGATTGAAGATCTAAATCAATTCAACGTACGAATATCAAATTAATGAAAATTCCTTTAATAGAAACCTAAGACGTAGAACAAGTGCTAAGGGCAATTGCCTTTAGAGCACTTCTCTAATAGTAGTTATTTGATGACCTATTTCCTTCCATGATATGTTGTTGATCTTGATTTATGACAATACACTTATCATTGGTGAATTTTACAAATAGATCTTGGTCGTAGAATTGATTGATACTGATCAACTTAGCTTTTAGTCCATTGATAAGAAGGACATCCCTTAGGTTTTGAAAACTAGGAACGTTCAATGATCTTGACCATAAAACACTTCCTTTAGCCATGTCCCTAAAAGTTACAAAGTCTAGAGTATATGGTAGAACGTTGGACAGCAACTGTTTGTTGCTTGTCATATGCTGTGAGCTTCCACTGTCAAAGTACCACATTTTTTCTATTTCAGTCTTTAAGGAGGTAAGTACGACAAAGCTCTTAGTGGTTCATTTTTCTACCCAAGTAGGCTTCCTAACTGATTTATTCTCGTTTAGTCTCCTTTTATTGATATATTTGTAGTGTCTACAATGGCTTCTGATGTGACCTATCTTCCGACAACAGTAGCATTTGACCTCCTCTTTCAAGAACTTATCTTTCTTGTTTAAACATGATGTTCTAGTTCTTGGGAGTGTTCGGAGTAGCCCTTCTATTAGTGTAAGGTTGGGACGAGAGTTCTTCTTCTGAACTACTGGCTTTGCATATGAAGATTCCTTATGATATCATATCGCTTCTTAAGCTTTTGAGGTATTTCCCATACAGAGAATGTGATCTAAGGACGAGCTTCCTAAGTTCATCATTCTCACTGTTTTCTTCGGATGATCTAACTCATATTATGCCATATTGTTCTTAAGAAATTCCCCTTTTAAGTAGCTACCATTTTTTCTAGGCCTTCTTTAGTTTAATTGAGTTGAAGAACTTGGCTTTGAAGATTCTCATTGATTTTGACTGGATTTACCCATCTTTCATATAGTAAGGTATAGAACAATGCTAGCGCTTCATATGAGATTTCATCCTCTTCTTCTTTGGGCTACAAAAGAGTTTGGGAACTCTATGAATCTGGATCGGACATTGGGAGTATTTAGATGTTAGTTGCTACATCCTTTGAAACTTCTTAACAATTATGCTTGGTTCAGGAACTGATGTTACGAGCTGCCAGAGCAATGGGTTAACTGACTTGTTCTACATCTTCAGATTCATCATCACTTCAGGTAACAAGGATCGGTTCTTCTTTGTATTGGCACACTCAACTTGGATGGGACCATATCCTCCACATTCTTTACACTAGATTAGCTTATTTTATAAGGTTTGATCTTAGAGTTCCTTGAGTCCTATCTGTATTTGGTAAATTTAAAGTCCTAGGAGCAAACTTACAAGGCTGAGGGTTACCTTTTGTGTGAGTGTTCAATCTTTTTGGGCTCTTTGAAAGATCATTGATAACAAGGTCACCAATTCTTAGATCTCTCTACCTTCATCATTGGGTAGTTCGAACTCAGCCCTTAGTCCTACAAGTTTTTTCCTTTCCTTGGATTCTTCGCTACCTTTGTTGTTGTTGCCTTGTATGCAAACCTAGGGGGAAAGGATCTTAAGGCCTTTTTAACAAGTCTTACCTCTAAGATCTTTTCCTCAAGAGAAAATGACTCATTGGCAATGTCACATAGTTTTCCATTGAAGTCATTGTTAGTCTCTTCTTCATTCATTCGCAAGTTATCGAACTTAGTTGAAAGAAGTTCCAACCTAGATTCAAGTACTGTATTGGTTCCTTCGAAGGTGACATGAAGGATATCACATGCTTCCTTGGCTTCTTCAGTAGTAGAGAGGATCTTAAATTGAGTGGTATGAAAACTATTGAAGATTGCATTCAAAGCACGTGATTTTTGGGTGGATAGGGCATCTTCTTCCTACTAGGTCTTGGATCGCATATCAACCGATTTAGCAACAGAAAAATGAAAAAATTATGATCCAAAACCCAACAAGGACATGCTTGGATCATTCAAAATCGAAAAACCAATCATAAAAAAGAAAAAGGTCACACATTCGGTGTATAGAAGCCTCAGTTGATGTAGATTTGAATCCTTTCGATGTGGGAAAATAGCAAACCACCATGAATCAAAGTAGATCCGTCTCTAACAGTAATCCACATGAAGATGATCAAAGGAAACCTCTAAGGAATGACTTAAATCAAGGTTTGGTCCTAGGCAAAGCCTTAATTCAGAGAAAATAAGACAAGATAGAGGGATATTACTTCAGATAAAATGTTTTCTTTGTGTTTTTCAAAGTGTGATGGCTGCTCATCTAGGCACATAACCAATTATATAATTAGCCCCTTAACGATGAAAAAGACCAGATGCCCCTGGCTGGGCAGGGCCGACCATGTGCTGAAAGAGGTACATGAGGGAGCTTATTCCTCATGGGCTTTTAGCCCATATGCAAGCCTAATGACCCTTGGAGACATCCAAATGGCCTCGAAATTCATCTAATCCCGAGATTGTCCAATTATAATTATCTATCTTTTGTTTTGGATCCGATCCAAAACAATTTCCTTCAACTTGGATCCAATCTAAGACCATATTATTCATTCCATACTTCTTCTAAGTGGGTGACCTATTAGGTTTCTAGTCATATTAGCCAGTTGATTCAACTCTTAAATCTAAGTCATGAGAGGTATATAACAACACATCATGACCCCCAATTGATCGGAGAGTCAGTGGTTTGACTACAAACCCTTTCATAGGTAATATATTGTGCGATGCTTTCCTTCACTCCATATTATACCCGACCTGGTTCAAAGCATGAACTATTCATCAGCTCCCACTAGATGGGCTACTCCACACCTAGCCTAAGTGTGTTTATCTTGTCTCTAATATCCAATAATCATAAAGAATGTCACTGAAAACTCTCTTCATGGCATAATCAATCTGGTTAGAGATTCTGAGCAATGATCTCTATAAGTGCCTAGGGTATACCCTTCTTCTAGCGGGAGTGGTGAATCCTCTATTACCTTCGAATACCTTAAGCTATACCGAATCATCATCTTACGAGCAACCTCTCTGAGGCAACAAAGATCAAAGTCAAAGTATAGAATCAGTACCTAGGATATCCTTGAGCACCTCAAGTCTAAGGAAAATTGCTCCATTGTTATGGTGAAACTATCATTGATGTTTGTATAGATAATCCATATGATTGTCTCATAGAAATTCTCCGATGAACTTGACTACTCATAGCAAGCATCCACATGTCTACTATAATCATCACGATGATCATAGTTTATGAGACCAACTGCTTGATCAAATTAAGGAGTACAACATATGCTAGTCTGTTCGGATCAACAATGTTCAATTTTGTCGATCCATTGAGTAAGGATAGTTTAGATACTACATAATTACACATAATAGGAATCTCATTATCATGATTTCATTTATGCTATATAATGTATCAAGGACTTCATTAATTTGATTTAAGATCACTATAAATTCATATATTAAATGAATATAAAAGAAATGAAGATGTGTTTATTATAAATGAATATAAGACTTATAATAAGTGCTAAAGGTGATTCCCTTTAGAGCACTTCTCTAACAATCTCCCATTGGAACTAAATCCAATCGCCTTTATATCTAATACCATAGGCGAGTACATAAGAGTCAAACTTTTTTTGGGGAAGTGGCATAGTCAAAAGATCAGTAATATTCTGATTAGTGAGCACTTTCTCTATGATTACATAGCGCCTACCAACGATTTCTCTAATCAAGTGGTAACGTTTGAGTACGTGTTTTGACTTTTGATAAGATTGTGGTTCCTTTGCTTACAAAATGGCTCCATTATTATCACAATACAGAGGTACTGGAACAACAATGCTAGGTACCACTCCAAGTTCTGTAATGAACTTCCTTATCTAACTTGCTTCCTTAGTTTCCTTGGAAGTCGTGATGTACTGATTCGCACGTAAACGTGTAGCTAGGTAGCTCCGAACCAACAAAATTTGTAAACCTATACCTTCTACTGCTGTAGCCTAGCTACTGCAGTATAATGACTCTAAGGTCGAACTCAGGGATGGGTTTTCTTCGTGCAAAATGATTTACAATTAGTGTAAAATGGTGAATTCACTTTGGATTTGGGGTTTTTGTAAAAATAGTGTGATTGGTGGTTTGAAAACTACAAACAAAATGAAATATAATGTAAAAAAAACTCCTTGAAATATCAGGCCATTGGGCTTGAGGTTCTAGGGAAAGCTGGAAGTCTCGGTCCTTTTCTCTCGCATTGGGAGGAGACTAATTTATAGTCATTTTCCAACCGGATCTTCGTTTAGTTATGAAAACTGGAACCCCAAAAAGTTTTCTCGTGGAAATACAACATTTATCGATCATTCATGTCTCAAAGCAATAAAACTAATTCTTTTCAATTCCAATTCGCTGAGGCAAATAAATGGAACTATGAGCCTCAAAGGATCTAGCACAAGCATCCACCAGCCCTTAAAGCTTGTCAAGTAATTACACCGTGGTACATCAAAAGGATTTAAACCCGAGATGAGATACGTAGACATAAATAATAATAATCGCATGCGTTGGAAATACAGAGAGGACAACAAAGCCACCACAAACTCGCTCCAAAGGGTCATCTTCCTCTCTTCATAGATGAGGCTTTGAGCTACATCCTGAGTTGCTATCCCCAAGGAGGTTCGGGCTGGTGAGAAAGTGAGAGAAAGGGAGGAAAATGAGAGAAAATCACCTAGGCGGGAAAGTTGAAAGCTTTTGGTGCCCAATTTTATTACATCCAAAGGATCAATGATCAGCATGCAGCTTGATCGAGGCTTATATACGTCGTACGCCAAGGCTTATATACTGCAGCACCAAATTCCTTCAGCCAGGGCCTCTAGTTTCCTTCCGACTTCTGACGCGCATCTCCGAGTTCGGCTTGGATTCTTCGTGTTTAAGTTCACTCGACGACGTTGGCCTATCGGGTCAGGCAATTACAAAATAGCCACAAAATGCAGGGTGAAAAGTCGGGACCTTAGTGTGCCAATTGGGTTAACTAGGTTGATTAGTACATAAAAAAAATGCTCAAAACCTGTACTACACAAGGCTCAAAATAGCACTATTTGGGCACTAATCACTCCCCCTAACCGACACATTGCTAGTCCCTTAGCAATGACAGAAAGAAAGGGAGAGCATACCAAATATATTTTCAAAAAACAAAAAGTATCTCAAAAAGTATGTGGGCGAGTAATGTCTAACCCTCGGTATGAATCACCAAGACCCTACACAATAACCATCTTGGGAGAATGAATGCCATACAAAATCAAGTTTTTAGAAGAGTATCCAACCCAGCGGATCGACCGAACTTCCACCAAAAATCTAAGTGTTTATGTGATTAGTTTTAACAAGCAGTTACCAAACCGCGACTCTCCCTCAACCAAGCTACTACTACAGATGACCCAGAACATTGACCAACTCTAAACACAATTCTAGCTCCACTCTTATTTCACACTTCTTTGTGTTGTAGGGTGCCAGAACCCACCCCACCAAAGTCCATAATCGGATCCACCATTAATTCAACCAATTAAGGCTTAGGCATCAAGTCATAAAGGATCTTCGACCAATTAAACTCTTCGTAGTTTTGCCCCGGCCCTTACCGATTTCAAACTCCAGCACCTACAACTCGCTTGTCCCACCCATCCACCCATGTAATGAGCACTAAGTCGACGGCTGCCAACCAGTTGGTTTAGGGCACTAGGCTTTAAAGACTTTCGTCATATACCCCTCGGACCATGCTCGAGTTTCAAGGTGAAGCGTCGCGACTTTCTTTTTTTCTTTTTCTTGTTCTTTTTATTTTTCTTTTTCACTTCTTTTTATGTGGGAAGACTTCATTGGTCTTCTTTTCTGGGGGGCCTTAACCTATCATAAAACAACGGACTAGGTAGGTTTTACAAAGTGAGGGGCTAGGCAATTCTTCATCCAAGAAATTGATGTGCACAGTGTGGCTAGCTAAAGGTGGAAGAAGAAGGTTGAACACCATTAAACTTCAACTGATCATCTTCTTAATCATGCATGGAATTAATCTAACATCAATAGCATTGTGCAGGGTTTCAATTCTCCAACTTGCAGGTTAGGCAAAACCACAAAAAATGTGCAATTTTTGAATTGAGAAAATTAGTTGTATGGTATGTATAAGAATATATATCACTATGTTTTCATTTTTATTTTTATTTTTTCAAAAATAGACAAACAGCTTCACAAAATGGAACAGACATCAAGCCTCTAATCATACAAAATGGGCTTTGCTCAAAAGGACAATGAAATCAAAAGTGTAAAAGTCACTTCCTTCGCTTAATCCCCCAAACTAAATATCACATTGTCCAGAATTGGGGTCGATCGGAAAGTTAAATAAGGAGCGCTACCTCAACGCGCAGTTAGAGGAAGGTCATCCTCATCCCCAGCAAGCCGAGGTGTTGCCGTGGAGGTTTGATCACACGCTAGCACATCAAGAGAGAGTCTCATGTGGCTGGTCGGGCAGGCACCGAACCGGGCCGGTGATGAACCAAGAGCTCGGCAGTAATCGATATAGAATCGGGGTAGGCTCGCCAGCACTCCTGATCCGCCAGACAGCCCAATTCTACGCACTATTCAAACACCATCCTCACAGCCAGGCGGGCAGCCGCAAAGGATGCTAAAGTGATAGAGAAGGCGCGGACTGCATCCATGATAGCCAGGAAGTCCCGAGTAGAAATGGTGATATGCTACATGAGGGCGCACTCACCCTTGGTGGGTGTATACGGTCCCTCATTGTTCTGTATGCATTCGTGTTCCTTTGAACCCCTGTTGGCTCTGTTGTTCCTCAGGTGGAGGGTCCATCTTGTTAGTGTTCAGGCTCACTTCACAACCTTGTTTAAGTGGAGCACTAACCCTTTCCAATCTGCCTGCAGTGTTCTTGTCCCAATGGTGAATAAGCTGCTAGGCAAGCAACACAAACAGACAACCAAAAAGAAAGTAGGGCTACCAAAAAGGTTAAGATTAGCTAAAAAAAAAATGAAGATTCTATATATGGACAGTATAAAAATTAAATCAACCCAGCAGTGAACTACTAGGGGAAATAAAATTGTTGACAAAAGGAATTAGGACTCACTCAACACTTCAGGATGAGGATCACAAGTTCATAGCTTCACTTGCTCTAAGGCACCATCCCCAAGAACGGCGCCCATTTTGATTCGTATAAACGTGTATTAGGTAGCTCCGAACCAAATAATTTGTACCTTTCTATCACGTGAGCCTAGCCAGCCGCAAAGATAGCGGCTCTAGGGTCGAACTTAGGGATGGGTTTTCTTCGCTGCAAATGATTTACAGTTAGTGTCAAATGGTGAATTACTCGATTTGGGGTTTTGTAAAGCAGCAGGGGATTTAGTGGTCTGAAAACTACAAACAAAATGAAATAGAATGTAAAAACTCCTTGAAGTCTTGAGCCACGACGGGGTTCCTAGAGGCGGCAGGAAGTCCTCGGGTCCTTTTTCCTCGCGTTAGGGAGGATGACTATAGTCATTCCCGAAGCCGGATCTTTGTTTAGCTATGAAAGGCGGGCAAAAGTTTTCGTGAACTCTGACATTTATTGGTCATTAATTGTCTCGAAAGTAATAAATAATTCTTTTGATAACACAGAGGTAAATAAATGGAAACTAGAGTGAGCCTCGGTGGTCTGGCATTAAGCATCCACTTGAGCCCATAAAAACTGCAATGCTGACGATCGAGTGCGTAAAAGGTTAACTTCAAGGTGAATCTGAGAGACATAAATGATAATACTTTATGCGTTGGAAGCAGAGGATGTGGTTTACCTCGAAAACCTTGGCTATTATTTATAACTGCAGGATGGGGGGATTTATCAGACATCCCTTAAGTTGATATCCTCGAATTTGTTTGGGTGAGGTGAGAAAAGTGAGAGAAAGGGAGAGAAAATCACCCTGGCGGGAGAAGGTGACTTTTGGCGCCCAGTCTTATTACACATCCCGGTGATGAATGGCTGTCTGGCTTGAGGCGAGGCTTTTATACGCTCCACGAGTCGAGGAAATTACAAAAATGTGCGAACTACCAATGATACATAAGGGCGGGTTTAGGAAAGTCCTGAAAAGGTGGTCAAATGGAGGGTGAGAAGTGGAGGTGAAGCGAGTTGGGAGTCGCGACCTACGAGGAAATTTGCAATTTGCGAAAATTCCTGGCTGCGAAGTGCGGGTTCTTGAATTTGCAGCCACAAGGGAGCTACGCAATGGCCCCGAGCTCCTTAGTTTGTGAAACCGGTTTTCTTTCCGACTTCTGACGCGCATCTCCGAGTTCGGCTTGGATTCTTCGTGTTTAAGTTGGCTCGATGACGTTAGCCTATTTAGTTTGTATAACTACAAAGAAGCCAGCCACAAAATCGATAAAGTAGTAAGTCGGGACCTTGGTATTATAGTGGGTTAGCCAAGGTTGATTGAAAAAATGCTGGCTTTGCATAGCCTGCAGAGGCTCAATAACATTTGGGCACTAATCATGCACTGCTCGGTTGTAGAATCTCCTGAAGTGCATCTCTGTTTAGAGCTTCTTTTCAGCGCATACCATTAGCATTGAATATATAACACAATTAAATTTGAATTAAATATCATATTGGTAACATTGGCGCACCCCCTTCACATGAAGATCACCGCATCTTCCTCCATATATCAAGAATAAATCATAGTCTTTTTTTAGGTTAGCAGGATATTTGCCAGTGACTACCAAATGACCCTGTGGGAATTAGGCGGTCTCTCGTGACATGAGTATGGCAGGTATCAGGAGTTAGTATATCGCCAAAATTAAGCTGATTCGATCCTATAGCTTAAGCATAAGGAGATCGGCTCATGTGTGTCCTCTCATCCGTGTCGAACGCCAAGGACTTGAGTGTAATCGAAATGCGTCATGGGAATGAACCCTCTGCTTGATCCATGCTTTGAAACCTCTTTAACGCATCTTTTTCATGCATGTAGATTGTATTTGAAAGACGAAGCAACCTTGATATATCTATAGATCTTAATTTTAAAAATGTGGGTCTAACTTCTCAAGGTCTTTCATGGAGAAATTCTTGGATTAACAAAAATTTGACATATTGGCGAGGCGTCATTTCTATTAGTAGTATCGTAATACATACAACCTGAGAATTCTGGCCTCAACCTTCTTATACATGAAGCCTCACACGATTTTGTGAGAAACCAAACTCTTTGATTGTTTCATCAGATCGAATGTTCTAATTGGATTTTTGAAGCTTGCATACTTTACTGCCATCTTTGGATGTAAAGCCTTCTGGTTGTGTCATTTACACATCCTCATATAAGTTTCCATTAAGGAAAGTCATCTTCACATTCATTTACCATATCTCATAATCGTAATGAGCAGTAATGGCTAGGAGTATCCTTATGGATTTAAGCATAGATACATGACTAAAAGTCTCGTCTTAGTCAACTCCTTGTCTTTGACGATAGCCTTTAGCCACAATCCTAGCTTTATAGGTAAAAACATTACCTTTCATGTCTGTCTTCTTCTTGAAAACCCACTTGCACCCTATGGGTCTTATCCCTTCAAGTGGGTCAATCAAAGTCCATACTTAGTTTTCATACATTGAATTCATTTCTAACTTCATGGCTGTAGCCATGCCGACTTCTAAGCGTACGGATGTTCTTCATGAATGTTGAGCTCGTCGTACTCATGAGCAATAGGTCATTTTTCGATAAAAAAGCGAGTATCTACCAAACGTTTTTATATCTGCACCTCTACTGGTGTACTTCCGAAGGACCAAGCGTTATTTCATGCGAATGGTGTTAACCTCAGGTTCAGGCAGTTGATTTGCGTTTGTTTGAGAATCTTGAACTTCTTCAACTTTGCTTCCATTGTCTATTAGAAAACAATATGCTTTGAAACAAACACCTTTTGTTGTAAAGAGTGGTAGAATTGATATCCTATAGTTTCTTTAGGATATCCTACTAATAGGCATTTTTTAGATTTAGCTTCTAACTTGTCTGACAATATTAGCTTCACTTAAGTTGGACAACCCCATACTTTCATGTGAGAAAGATATGGTTTCTTGTCAGTCCATATCTCATATGGAGTGACATCAATTGACTTTGATGGGACTCTGTTTAGAATTTAAACAACAGTTTAGAGTGCATAACCCCAGAAGGACTTGGGAAGGTCTGCCTTGCCCATCATAGACCTTACCATGTCTAACAAGGTTCGATTTCTCCTTTCATCCACACCATTGTGTTGTGGTGTGCAAGGTGGAGTCCGTTGGGATTGTATCCCATGATCTACAAGATAATCTATAAACTCTTGGCATAAGTATTCAGCACCTCGATTGGATATAAGTGTTTTAATACTTCTCCTAAGTTGTTTCTCCCCTTCAGTTCTGAATTCTTTGAACTTTTCAAAAAGTACCCATACCATGAAAAGTCATCAGTAAGGTAATGAAGTAAATGAAACCACCTTTGGAATGCGTGGACATCGGACCATATACATCTGTATGTATTAGGTCTAAAGGTCCACTTGCACATTCACCCTTTCCCTTAAAGGATGCCAAAAACTTGATAGGCTCGAATGCGTGTATGTAAACTAATATGCCTATGTGCGCAAGTGCACGCGTCATATCAAGTAATAAAGTGATGAGTAAGTATCGTTCCCATGAGGATTGGTTATTAATTACCGACTCTAATTTAGCTTAGGCTCTATTTGGATGATGAGAAATATGTAAAAGACACAAATTTAAGTAAAATAACATGTAAGAATCCTTATTTAACAAAGACTCAAGACTAGAAAATCCTAGGGCATAGGTTCACCAATTCAAGCCTATGCGAACCTCCTAATTCAATCAATTAATGTCCATTTCATTATGTTGATGGTGATTTCACTAATGCATATGCGAGTCCCTCTCGATAACTCACAATCTACCCTTAGGATCAAGTATTTTGCAGCTCTACTCAACCCTAGATTTCCAAAGGTGCATTAAACCTAAGAAATCCCAATACCACACCTAATCTCACTTATATCTCTATCTTATGACAATTAAATGGTAATTAATCCATAGTCTGGCTTGATTCTCGCTTAATGGAGATCTTGAATAAAATGTCTGCAGTATTGGCCAGTACTCACAAGCATTAGAAACGAAATAAACTACTCAACACATATATATGAAAATAAAGCATAAATCCAGCGAAAGTACGAAAAAGAGTCATATAACGAGAGTTTTCATTACCTTCTAAGCTACACCAGAAAACTAACTAAAACTTAACTAGAAAATGAATTACAACTATGAAAAAAGAAATACAAGGGAAGAGATTAAACATACTTGGAAGTGAAAGCCTCATTCTCTTCTCCTCAAATAAATGTTTCTTCTTCTTCCAAGTTCTCACTCCTCTTCCAAGTAAAAGAACTAAAAATTAGAAAACTAAGTGATTAATCTTAGGATGAAGAAACATAGCAGAATACTTACTCCCTTTGTCAGAACGCCTTAAAGAATGCAAAAACAAGTATTTTATATCAGTTTCTTAGGAAATGAGCTAAAATGGGCCGAAACAGAAAAAGTGTGCCAAATCTAGGCCCACGATGTCAGCGACATCAATGAATAGTGATGTCATTGATACAGTCGGATATAATTTCTTTGCAGCCAGTGTAGCGACATACTATTCATCTACACTTTTCCTTTTCTTTGTTGAACTTCTCGAGGCCATAACTTTCTCGTTCGAACTTCAAATTGGGTGTTCTTGGACTTTTTGGAAAGCTCTTAAACTCTAAAACACATTTTTGGGTAGAGAAAAGCCATTTGATGCTACCATTAACACCAAAAAATAAATAAAAATATCAGATGCTTGCTATGTGTGGTGGCTTCTTAGTCTTATTTGGTTCCATTTAAACTCAATTTTGTTCCTTTTTCTCCAAAGTTAACCTAATCACAAAATGAGGCATTAGAACACTTATTTATATCATAAAACTAATAAAAACTAAGCAAAACATGGAGATAAAATGATTACATACGATACTCATAAGTCATTATGCCTAATAAGCAATATTCGCATGTGTCATATGATTCATAATCAAATGACCCTTAGTTTCCACTCTTATTGTAACAGCTTATGCGATACCCTCATTTATAACAGGTGAAAACAATACAATAATATAAGGGTTTCGGAATTATCTTGTTTTAATCTTTGTTATCATGAATAGTATTGGATTAGACATATCCTAATGTACATATACCATTATGGTTACCATAAAGCATGTTATATCATTTATGAGAATAGAACAACTATTATTCTTGGAATGTTAGAAGTAGAATCGCTACCTCTTGTAGAACTGAAATGAAACAATGTTCTTTGTTCAAAAGGCGATATCAATTCTCCCGAAGATAAAGGCAAAAGTCAGCTAGAGTGTGTCGAGTATAAGGGATCACGCATATCTAAAGCAACTCTTGCCCATTCTGAACTTCATAGTCGGCTCTTTCCCTTATTAAAACTCTTGTTCATGAGTGCACATTAGTGCATATGTGAGAATGATGGTGTTGTCATGCCATTAATTGGCAATAAGTATTAACCTTGGCAAGCCAAACATACTTGAAGAGATGGGCATCAGGTACCTTTTAGCTCGAGGACCCCATGGGTTTGCATTTCCTCCTCCGGTGACATCTTACATGGCCACAAGTGGAAGCGATTATACTTTGGTGTGCCTCATGACTTTCTTCTTACACCTCCCTTTGATTTCATGACTTTTCTTGTTGTTTGTTTGTTCTTAGAACTAGAAGAGTCCAATCAAGTTTCCCGCTCGACCCACAGTGGGCTCAGCGTCGTGGCGGGTGATCGAAGCTTTGAAATGGGGTTTGCTTTTTTCTTTGCATTTGATAATTAATCACAAAATGCGCAAATTTATCAATTCGGTTGAACAGAATCAAGTCTATACTTAATTCATGATCCATTACAAAACCCAACCGACCCAATCTCTCAATATAATGTTGCATTGGAGATGTCCCCACTTGTATCTAGGTGCTAAAAAGCAGCTTTGAGATCTTGAACCTTTCGGATCTCGCATGCTTTTCAAATAGCTCCCTAAGATGGATGACATATGCTTTATAGGTTGCAGTACATACGGAGCTTGGTCATGAATCTGAAACATGATGACTTCGCAATCTCACGCACATGGCACCACAACCATATCCGATCTTTATTAGATGCGTGCTTAGCAGGCGGATTAGGGAAGAATAATAAGAACACCGACTATCTTTTCAACCTCGAGAACAATTTTCCAGTTTCTGAACCAATCCAAGAAGTTCAACCCTGTCAATTTGTTGTTATCCAGAATTGATCGTAGGTTAACATTTGAAGGCATGATGTTGATTCCTTTGAAGTAAAGGAGTATTGTTGAATTGCCATGGAGTGTCACGACTTTAATTTGTATTTGGCACCATTATTTTATTGCGGACTCACGCCAACCCTCACGAATCCAAGATAACTATGGAAGTTCTCCTAAAATCAGGTCGATATCAATCTGCATAAGACCTTGGGTTTTACCGCGACAAGTTACCTCGAGTCAAAGGTTGGTATCATTCGCCCGTGCATGAGACTTTGTTATCAAATCTAAACATCAACTAATTTGATGTATGCCATCATCGGGTTGTCAACTCTTTGACACATGTGCATCTCTTATATACCTTCTTGACTTGTCTCCACGATCGGTGACCTATTGTTTGCAAACAAAGCAATGAGGTTCGATTAAGCCTTGACCATTAATCCGAAAAACATTTTTGCATGGTTTGAACATATTCGTGTAAAGAGGGCTTGGGTTTACCTAACAACCACATCTCTAAAAGAACTCTGGTTCTAGTCAAATTATTGGAAGACATTTGGTTTAAGGTTGTTTAATCGAGGGATTTCTTATTTAAGTCTCATCATTTAATTAATAAGCATGCATTTATAATATTTTCATCATAAGAAACAATTTAATCATAGTTCACTAACTACATGGCATGGTTATGAACTTATCTAATGTCAATTCCTCGAGCCAAGAAGGAATTGACTAGGTCAAACCTAGGATATGGATTAATTACATCCCCAAAAATAAATTACAATTAATGAATTCTATACTTGGGTCTTTTTCTTCCCTAGCAATTTGCTCCTTCTGCTCACTGGCACTTTGTATCTCGATCTAACCTAATCATCACGAATCTAATTACATTGCATAACATAGACCTGAGATTACATTTGGTGAAGTGAGAAAGATAAGACAATGAGATTGTTAGAAATGAGACTTATAGGCCTTATTTTCTATAAAGAAAAAAAAGTGCACATATGCTTGGCTCACCATTGGGCTCCAGATTGATAACAGCAACCTCCCTTTCTATACACCCTTAGCATGCATAATAGGCGGAATTTGTGCTATGTAAATGTTAACCTATGTGGCATAAGTGCACGTCTTCAGCCTTAAGTAATATAATGATAAGTGAGTATCATTCTCAAAGATTGGTTTGCAATTACCGCTCTAGTCTTTCAGCTTAAACTCTATTCGGTGGTGGAAAATGCAAAGATTTAATTAGTAACTAAGCATCTGAAGATGACTACATAAAGACTAAAAGCAAGGCATAGATTGCCTCATGATATATGAACCTCACAACCAAATTAGTAATGATCAATTTCTGTAGTGAAGATGGCGATTTAAGCTAATATATATTACAGAATCTCTCGAATCTACCACGTACCCTTAGAAAGGTTGTGCATCTCACGCCTCGAGCCATCATAACTAAGATGCATTGAACCCTAATCTTAATTCCTAATCTCCACTTATATCTCTATCTCCTTGATAATTAGATGAGTAAATCATCCCATGGTCTACAGATCTTGAATCTAAACCACACAAATGATGCAAATGTGGCCAGTACCTGGCATTAAGATCCAATGAAATACTCAATATAAATATGAAAGAAAACATCAATCGATATAATTTAGGAGAGATTAGCCACAAAATATCTTTGGCTACATCTAAACCCTAAGAAAACTAACTAAAACATGAGTGGAAAAGTAAATACAACCATTAAAAGAAAGAAAAATGAAAAAGGAAAGAGAGAACAAATTTGGCATTGAAGCTCCCTTCTTCTTCTCCATTATCTTCTGCTTCCTCAAGTTTTCTTCCTCTTCCAAGATTTTTATTTTTCTTATTTATTATTATTTTTTTCTTCACAAAGGTTCCTTTCATTTCATTGTTTAATTGAATGATGTACTCATCCACCTCGGAAGTTGGGGTCATCTTCTCATTTTTCAATTCCTCAAGCATCTCACCTCATAGAGGTCATCTCCGAGTCATAGTCTTTACAGCTCCATACTTACCTTTTCATATGATGATTAGAAGAAGTTGACTTTTCACTCGTGGCTGTAGGAGTCTTTGATTTGCATCTTCTCCACTCTTTAAACTTCTCAAGTTCTTCATTATCTCTTAAGGTGATTTCTTCCCAAATTTGTAGCTCAAGTTCTCTTCTTCTTTATTCTACTTTCAGTGAATGACAACTCATGTTGTCCTTCAAAGAAAATTGTAGCCATATTCTCTTCTTCTTTCTTATATTTGGCCACTAGTTCTTGTATACTCATACTTTTCTATTGTTTAGGTTGTTCTTTCTCAAATGTAAGTTTTGTACAAGAAGTGGCCATTGGAGCCATCTCTTCTTTCAAGCTCTTGAATGGCGTAGGCTAAGTTTGAACATTAGCCATTGTCAATTCCACTTAGATTGAACTCGAGGCGTTCACATTTAGCATGAACTTCGCAGATTCAACCGTAGCCTCTAACTGTCATTCTCTCATGTGGAGGTTGAAACACCTCATTTGGATCAAAAGCCTAGGCAACTTGACTCGAGAGTTGTCATTTCAACCATTGATCTTGAAAATTTAGGTTTGTGCCATGGTATAACTTGAGTTCTTCTTAATTCATTCATAAAACTTCTTCTAGGCTTGATCCTTTGGAGCTAGTGGAGATTGAAGAGTGTTATAGCTTGTATTCCATGAGGTGCTAGAGCGATGTTGCAGCTTAGGGTTATAATTGTTCCAATATGGGGTACCTCAGGTGAACTGAGTATGTGCATATGTGGGTTCCTCGCTTGATTTGTAACTCTTTGATGATACTCATTGGCCATTTGCCTCATTCTTGAGTTTTTTGATTAGGAGGCAAGCATTTTACGTCAGCTACGTGTTAAGGATCCGTTATGATTTGAAACCTATAAAACAAAAAAAAATAAAATTCAAAAATTAAAATAGATATAAAGGAAAATAAAACAAGACTAATTATATCTAGAGTAGTGTAAAGCTATTTCAAATCAATATTAATAAAAGCACAAATTCTCGATAAGCGATTGCAAAAAACTTGATAGGCGGAATTTGTCCTATATGTAAATGCGCGCCTATGTCTTGCGAAAGTGCCAGCGTCTTTAAGTAATATAATGATAAAGTGATAATGTTCCCACGGAGAAATTGGTTTGCAATGCAGACTCTAGTCTAGCTTAGACTCTATTCGAATGATTGGAAAATGCCAAAATATTGATAAATTACGACGACTAAGCATGAAAAGATGACTCATAAAGACTACAAAAGCCATGGGCGTAGATTTCCTAAACAAATAATGATGTATGTACTCAGCAATTAATCAATGATTAATTTCATCATGAATTTCGATTTACTAATATGCTTGTTCGAATCTCTCTTGAGCATCCGCACACTACCCTTATAAAGCTTATCTTGCATCTACGCCTCGAAACCATCTATAACTAAAGTGCATTGAACCACCGAAATCTTAATACCACACCTATTCTCACTTATATCTCTCATGATAATTGAATAGTAAATCATCCATGGATTAATTTTAACTCTCACTTATCTTGAGATAAACCACCAATCATGCGAAATATTGGCCCGAATAATACCCGCAAAGCATTAAGATTCAAATGAAATACTCATAAATATGAAACATCGATCAACCTAAATTAGGAAGTTACAAGCAATATTTGGCTACATCTAAACAATAAAAAAAACTAACTAAAACATGAGTGGAAAAGTAAAGAAACCCATCAAAAGAAAGAGAAACAAAGAAAGAGGATGAGAATAAACGATTTTGAGTGAAAGCCCCATCTCATTTTCTTAAATCTCCTTCTTAACTCAAGCTTTTCCCATGATTTGTGCCCAGGGTGTTTCACCCTAAGAGAGCTCTCCCTTCAAAAACACCTTGAAATTCTTCACGATCTATCCTATATCTCTAAGGCTTGTTTGGCTTTTATAGCTCATCGAACCCAAAAATGATCTACAAATGGGTTGGGCTTTCCTCGACAGCTATATATGGCTAGACCCTCTGATAGCGTTTGCCATATAGTGGGCAGGTAGTAGCAGTTGCTGTAGCAACACTATTCACTCGCTATAGCGGCATTGTTCGCCTGCTATAGCAAGCTGAAATTCTTTTTGGATTGGAACTTGCATAACTTCTTCGTTCGAACTCCCATTTTGGTGTTCTTGGTATCATTGGAAAGCTTGATGCCATTAGAGCTCATCTTATAACTGAAAATGTCAAAATACAATAGCCTCTTCTGCATGCTGTAGCATTGTTTGTCGATTTTCCATTTTTTCACTTTTTTTTCACTCCAATTTCACACAATTCCACATATGAACATTTAGAGTATTAGGACACTTATTTAAAATAAAAACACTAAAAATCTAAGTAAAACATAAGGATAAAATGAGTATTTAAGATACTCATCAACATCTACTACATAAAAATAAATTCTCTCGACATCCTTAGTTTCAATTTAAATAACTAGCCACCATAATCTAACTCTTGGGCCTAGGCCTAGTTCAACACTTGGACTAAAATTTCAAATTTTTGAGTCATGTATTTTTAAATGGACTTTCATGCTAATTGTTTTTTAATTTAATCTCATTAAAATCAAATCCGGGTTCATAATTGATTCGAAAATAATTGGTCTCAAAACCAAGTTAATTAATGTTACTTTGAATTTTCAAAAAATTTGAGAAGTACACTATCCATTTAATTGATCGTGCCGATTACTTCAAAAAAATATTTAGTTGTCAAAAATATTCACTAAAATTCTAACATCTTGAAGTTTCATAGAAAACTTCAAGTCTAAAGAACAGGAACCATGGATAGCATGTCAAGGCGTCTTTGAAAACTAGGTTTGGGTGCTCCGCGACTAGCGATCAGTCACACTAATTTGTGGGATTTTAAAAAGAATTCATTTTGGGTTGGATTTGAATGATTCAAAGTCCTAAAAGCAAGTTTACAATGTCTAAACCAAATTTAAAAAATCAAAACTTAAAAAATATTTCATTTAGTGTTTGTAAAAAATCGATCTTCAAAATTGTGAGCCAGAACACCCTGAAAATGTAGGTATGGGTTTTGTGAATTTTTAAATTTTTTATGGATCGATTTTGATCACCCTAAAAACTCATCCTTCATCCCAAACAAGTCTGGAACATGAATCCATGATCAAAACATGGAAAAATGACCTTTAAATTTAAAAAAACACAAAAGCGACAACGCGTCGATTACACTTTCTAAAAATGTCGACAATAACAGTGTCCAAGATTCAATTTCTAATATTCGATTCTTATTAGAATCGACTTCAAAACATTTAGATCATTAAATAAACATCTAACATGAAGATCTAATCTGGAATAAACTTAAAGTTCAAAGCTTTACCTAAAAATTTGATCTATGAACATTGGCTTCTATTGAGAATATTTGAAATCATCATATTTTCTACAAAATAATCCTTTGATGATACAGTTGGCTCCCGATACTGCTTGTTGGGTCTTGGATCGCATATCAAATGATTTATCATGGAAAAATGAAAAATTTATGATCCAAAACCCTATAAGGACATGCTTGGATCATTCAAAATCGAAAAATCAATCATAGAAAAGAAAAAGTAGTAGACCACCACGGGCCAAGTATGTCAGGTCTCTAGGCCATCACATGAAAGAAGATGAAAGGAAACCTCCAAGGAATGACTTGAATCAAGGTTTGGAAAAAGACCAAATGACCCTTTATTAAAGGGGTGGTCGACCATCGTGCTTATTATCTTTGAGGGCTTCTCATGGGCATTTATTGGATACGTAATGGCCTAAATTCATCTACTCCCTGGTTGTCCAATTTTTGTTCTCTTAACTGCATTTTGGATCCAAATCAGAAACAATTTCCTTTGACTTGGATCCAATCCAAGATCATATTATTCCTTCCACACTTCTTCTAAGTGTGTGACCTATTAGGTTTCCAGTTATGTTGGCCACTATTCAGTTATTTGCATATATATAAAATTTCGAATAAAATCAATCGAATCGAGTGCCGGATCCACGGAGGGTAAGATAGTGGTTTTTTAATTAAAAACCTAAAGTATCAAACCCACGAGGAAAAATTGGTTTAAATGGGGATAAAATACCACGACTACTAAAGAATTTTACATCTAAGTGATTTGACTGATTGGGATGATGATTAACTAAAATTAAAACTAAATTAAACTAACACAACTCTTGAAAATCGAGAAAATGATTGGAGTGAGGTGAACTTAAATGATTATCTTTTAGAAAAGACGGGTTGTCTCCAGGTTGGTGAGGGATGTTGTAGACGAAAGATGATCAACTCATTTTTAGCCTTCTTGCGAGAACTTTTCAGTCCTCGGCAGTGGTGCCAAAACTTGTTGTAAACCAAAAAATGTGATCAACTCATTCTTAGCATTACTACCAAAGACTTTTTAGTCCTCGGAAACGGAGCCAAAAACTTGTTATAGACCAAAAGATGTGGACAACTCATTCTTAGCAACGCTGCAGACTTTTAGTCCCACCGGCGGTGACAAAACATTATAAACCAAAGATGTGATCAACTCATTCCTTAGTACGGCTACCAAAGTCTTTTGGTCCTCGGCAATGACACGAAACTTGATGTTGCTTTTCTATAAAGCAATTTGTTTTTCTTTGTGTAGGTAATAATCACAATTAAAATTTGTTTTTGCTCTAAATCACTTACGCAAGTTCCTTGAGGTCATATGGTAATAAAGTGGATTACAGGGTCAGATATCATTCCCATGAGGATTCATTAAATCAGCTTCAACTACCATGCTACTCAGTCCATTTGAACTAAAACTTTTACAAGGCGGTATATTATCTATCAAAACTGTAATGAAAATAAAACTTGTATAAATTTTACTTTAATTGAAAAGAATTCTAATCTACAAGAATAAAAAATTTCACTTAATAGAAATAACACTAGGAGAGAACTCAATGTTATGATCATTGAGTTGTTGGAGGTTAAAAAACAAGTTAGCCATGGGTTTGAATTATGGACTTGTCGAAGAAACATAATAATACTTGGAATCTTCGACACTATACATTTCGGTGTCTAACACCATATTCCTTTCAGGACAAATGATCAAAATAGCTACTCACTGACCCTCTTCAAGATTTAGTTGTTTTCCGCTTTCAGGTACTTCCTGACCATTTCTTATGGTAGCGCTTGTCCCATACGAGATGTCTGAGCGCCCGGTCAATTGGTACCTCGTCTGCAATTCTCATTAGTATTTTCGCTTTCCTTGATTAGAATCTAGCTAACAGGGATCAAGATCATTACATTAAGTGGGATGAAACCTCTAAGTATGAAAGATGATATATGTGGAAATTTTCCTTAATATGGTAGGAGCGTAATTTGTTAAGCATCAAAATTTCACTTTTAGTACATTAGTTCATTGAATATCAATGAAATATACCCTTAGATGACTGCTCCTTGTTCTCAGGTCGTCCATCTCTGTGTCACTCAGAGGGATCCTGGAAATCAGAACAAGGATACAACTCTTTCTGGGTATAAACCACTAATATTTAGAAACGATACAATTACGAAGCAATACCGGTGGATCGATCAGTTTTCTTTTAATACATCTTTTAAAATAAGCGCAAACAATAATCAAAACCTGAAAATCCTTCGAGGATAGAGCTCGGTATCCATAAGCGGATTACGGTTCGCGATGACTAGTCGATTAAACAAATTTGAGGCTGTAATAAAAGCTAGAAGAAAAAGGATCATAATAAATCCCGGAATTCCTTGGAATTCAGGAAATAAATAGAATAATTGTTTACAAAACAACTCTAATTTCAACTAATTTTAGATTCTAATTCTTAAACCTAAGCAAAAGCTAAAAAATAAAAAATTAAATATATACAAAAGGAACTTGACTCCTTGAGATTCTTTCCCAATTCACTAAGGTTGGCAAAGTTGTATACACTAACTCTGGCAGCTATTTATAGGCTTTCAATCATTGGGCCACGAAAACAAGGTAGAAATTGTGGGCTTGAAGAAAAACCAAATCTACCCTAGGTGTTGATGTAGGTGGTTGATGTCCGCAGTGATGTCGAACTTCTCTGCAAAATGTCGCGACTCACAAAAGAAATCCGCGACTCGCGATTTTGCTGATCATGAAATGTCCTGACTTTGGATGTTAAAATCGCTGGCTTTTAATTTTCTTGTTTATCTGATATCGCGACTCTTAAAGGAATAATGTCACAACTATATTATAATGTTGTTTGTTGGAGTTGTGACTACGAGTCTTGGAAATATTCGTGACTTTGCTTGTTAATGTTGTCGAGTCACAACTTCGATGGAATAATAACCCAGCGACTAAGTTCCAATGTCACGACTCTGGTGAAAATGTCACGACTCTTAAGAAATGAATATCTCTTGTCGGTGTCACGACTTGAAGGAAATGACGTGACTTTGCTTAATGATTTTCAGTATGGGAGTTGTGACTCTAGTTAATGTCGCGACTCTGAAATCTTATAGTTTGCTTGCTTGACCGAATATCACGACTACGATCGATAATTTGTGACTACGCTTTCCCGATGTCGACTACGATCATCTCATGTTTGGTCCGCCTGTAGTCAATCGCAACTCTACTACGACTTTGTTGATTTTTGCTTCTTTCTTTTAAATTCCCGCAAAACATAAATTTGGGTGAAGATTCCATAATTTTGCATTAAATTAAACTTTTAAGCCTTAAATATTCATGAAAAATAGGCTTAAAAATATATGAGTTTTAGACTCAGCAAACTCCCATAAACTTAAAGTTTTGCTTGTCCTCAAGCAAAGAAAATATTATTTGTTGGTCCTCAAACAATTAAAATTGATTTTTAAGGGCATTTTTGCTGATACATATTCTTTAACTCATAACAATTAGATTAGAATGAAAAATTTCGGTTGTGATATCTTGCTAGGATTTTCAATTCAGTCATTTTAATATGCGATAATTCCTAGAATGTAAGCAAATTAGTTCCTTACACAGAAGTGAGTGTGTGTTGGTCTTTCCTTTGCCAGCTAATCATGGTTAAGTAACATGAGATATCTTGTAACAAATGGTAGTCTCGATAATGATTTATGTGTCCCATAGGCTTTGTTGGTCATATCCTTCTCACTAATGGCAGAATAACAAATCCCTAAAGGGATCAAATATGTCTTTTAGGCTTGTAATGTAAGCCTGCAGTTCCTTGGGTGAATACTTGGATGTTTAAGGTTCAAGTTTACCTAGGCTTGCATATTTCTTCTAAACACTACGCCTTATACTTTATCATCCTTCCTTTATATTCATAATTTCTCAATAGAAGATCAAACTTGTTTTAGTGCATATTTTTATTGTTGTCCACTGTGGCTTTTTCTTTTCCACCTTTTGTTTCCAATTTAATTCTCAATTATTCTCTTTTCACTTTGTTCAAGGATTTAGGAATGGTGCAATGTCTTACCTTTTTAAGCTGTTTACCAACCTTATCAAGCTTTGGGTCAACAACTCCACCCCGGTTGGCATTAGGGTGCTGGGACAGAATTGCCCACAGGACTTAATTGCTTTCGGGAGGAAGGCTTCAAGGAAAATGTTCCTCCTTGAAATTGCACATATTTTTCAGCTTCTCAGTTTTCTTTTGTGCACCTTTTTTTGTACATCTTCGCTCTTTTGATTTTATTTTAACATCACTAATTTTCATCATTCTTTACATTTCCAAATTGTACTCCCCCAGGCTTAGCCTCTTGATTACTTTCTTTCCTACTTATTTTAATTTGGGCGAACTTAGGTTCTTGAAAGGTAACAGCGAAGGATTGGTTAAAGGTTCATTAACAGGGTGCAGAGCAGCAGGGGGCTTGGCGTGACTGAACTAATTGCTAAGTATATGCATAAGCATATCATAAGATTGAGCTTTGAAAGTAAAAATTGTTCGAATGGCTTTAAATCACTTCTGCTAGTTGTGATGCAAGTTTTCCTTGAATAATAATGGCTCTTCTAGGACCTTTGGGGCGAGGTTTATATTGAGATCAAATAAGTATTCTAACCCGAGCAAAATTAAGATTTTCAGATTACTCATGACCAATGTTTCCATTTTGATGATTTTTACACAGGCTGTTATGTAAAACCAAGCTACAATTATTAGCCTGATTCAATTTTACTTCAATTTTAATCTTTTAAAATCTGAAATTTTAGCCTATTTGCCCTTGACACCACAGCTTTCAATTATGTTCCTCTCATTCAGCTCCAATTTCATTCACAGATTTTGCCTTGTTTGTTTTACAAATAGATTGTTGTTCCATTTTATCATTCAACAATTCATCTTGTTTCAGCATTTCATTTTCTCATAAATTATAGCACAAATCAACAAATAAAATTTTCCCAATTTCAATAACAACCTTCATCATTAAGAAATTATCTGAATTCAAAAATTTTCAACCCGACCTTAAATTATGCACAACATCCGGAAAACTTAGTTTTCTGTTTTGGGTTCCAGTTTTCTGCATTCAGCCCAGCGATGACTTTTGATCCCTTTATTATGTCCTTGCAGTTGCTTTTAGTAAGCGAATTCATAATTATTAAGAAAGTAAATCGCAAATTCCAAATTGATTTTTTTTTCTTTACTAATCCGCAATATAATGGAAATGGAAATGAAAAAAACAAAAATGTTGCATAGATTTTGGAAGTATTTTCATTCACACGTTGAATACGGTAATGTTGGCCCGGTTCAAAGAGAGAAAGGGAGACATTTTGGTTAATTCTTCTTCCTATTGGATTTAGTGTTTGAGGTTCTTACGGTTCCATATTGATACCCGTCATTGCGAGGGTATACGGGAAATGAGGGTTGGGGTCTTTTACTTGTGTTGTCTCCTGACATCTTGAGGGTGAACCATTCTAGCATTAAAGTATTGGTTTTGATAAGTTAATTTTGTTTATCCCCAATTGAGTTCAGAGCACTCTCAAAATTGCCTTGGGCATTATACATTTGTATCATATTAGCATTCACCATATCAATGCTCTCAGTCCAAAGCTTCTCCCTGTAGGTTTCCATTTCCTCATCCCTCCTCTAGATGGTGGCTCTGATCTCTTTTTGGTGCTCCTTTGTGCGAGTACTAGCCACGCTTTGAAGCATGTTTTGCTCGAAACTGTTTTCTACGGTCTCGAGATTCTTAGTAACTCTTGGTTCCTCTTCAATTGATCGTTTATAAATGCTGTATCTTTAGGGACCAGCTTCTTCCCTTTTCCTAACCCCCGAGGGATCCTCGGAACCTCTACGGATTTGAGAAAACATTTCTTAAACCTTTTCAAAGGAGGTAGTCGAGTTAGGCGAACCATTTATTATATAGTTCACGCTTTCCATTAAAACCAATGCCAAACATGGTGGGAGATTTTTTTTTATTTTTCTTTCTTTACACATTAAACCCTTTTATACGATTAAACATTTTGCAAATCGAGGGCGAGTTTCTCGTTTTTTGGACATCTCGATTTACAGCTTACACATAATAAAGCATTTCTTGTACCAAAAATATTCATTTACTCCACATCGACTATGGAATATCAAGTCCACCATAAGAAATTTCAAATCAAAATTTAAAATCCTTTTCTAACACCATAAGAAATATAAACAATAATATTTTAAAACATATATAAATTACAAAATAAAGATTACGCCAGTAGTTATTTAAACAAAGGGTCTATACATTTTCAAAAATGGTCGTCGCGTGTGAGGCGAAGTGTCCACTTAGCACGAGGATGCTCGAGCTTGCTACGTCGGTCTACGCTCTGAAAACATTTTAAAACATTTGGAAAGAATGTGAGCTAAAGGAGCTCAGTGAGAGTACAATTCATAAGAAAATAATGTTTCCGGATATAAAGAATTCAAAAATCTGATGATAGTAAAAAGCGATTGCATAAACATCATTTCAATAAACATTTTACTTTACTTTCTTTCCATATAAGTTCAAATACATGTGGCCAAAAACAATTGTATAAACATATCATTCAATAAAAATTTACTTTGTTCTTTTCCTTTTGAGTCAGGTCATATCTAATGGAACTTCGCCTACGTTAACCACCATTGGTCTATGAAAGAACCTCGTGTAAACGAGTCTTACGATCACCCGATGGCCCAAAGGAACCTCAGTTAAATCATGCCTTTCTTTTTTAGTGACCATCGCACTATGGAATAAATCACATCGTGTGTTGGTAACACTAGTGCTTTTCACGATGCATAATGCGATGCCATATTATCACTCTATCCTTCCCTACATAAAAAAAAATCCTATCCCTTTCCCCATTACCATGCAGGTGTAAAGCACTTTGATCGACTTTCCTTTAAACTTTATCTTTCGCAGCATAAGGTAACCATGAATTCAATCACTAAACATTTTCATATAAACATGTGGCATATAGAATATACACATTCATAAGCATTTCTTTCATATGGAAACCATAAATCATTCTTATAAAACTATGGAAACCATAATCCTTTCATGTTTCTAACATAATTTAAAGTCAAAACACATTTCCTTTTTCATTAGCTTATTTATTCGAAACATTTCATTTAATATGGAACTATAAATCATGTTTTTATAAAACTATGAAACCATAATCATTTCATATTTACTCTCAACATAAGTAAGAGCTAAAGAAAACCATTTCCTTTCATTTAAACATTTATAACATGAAATATGAAAAACATATATACATATGTAAACATTATATATATATATATATATATATATATATATATATATATATATATATATATATATATACTCTCACTATTTTTCATAAATGTTTGTTTTCTGCTAAATTATTTAAATGACTTATACTTTTAAAAACTTACTCTATTTTTTATCTGTAATCACTTTCTCTACAGTACATTATCCATAAAATCCATTAACATTCATACCTTAACAATATGCAATTAAACCCTTAACTATAATATACTTTCTATTTAATTTGAAAGCATTTCCTTATTCAACTTAATCTCAACTTATCCAATTCACTTCCAATTAAATCAAGGCTCATGACAACATCATTACAAGCCTTAAATCAAACCTGGCATGCTTAAAGTGAAAAACCTAATGCCCCTTCACCTTAGCAAAAATTACATTTATGCAATTCTTTTTTTCTTAAAACTTTAAAATTCTAATACACATTCCATTAGGCATTTAATCACTTCCAATTGATTTTAATCAGCCCGAAAACTCAACTTCTTCATACTTTTCTAAATTTGGCCTAATCCTACATGTCACCCATTCATCATTATTTCTTCATTTTCTTCCATTTTCCTTCAACAAACTACATTTGACAATTCATCCAATGCCATTGATTCACTTAAACTAAATCAACTCAATGCATTTCAATCAAACTCCCTCTGTGACTCTTCCCTCTCCATGCTATGTCTCATTTCTTTTCAACTTTAATTCCATTAATTCCTTCAAGTATTCAAAAATGTCATTAAATCAATTAACATAAATCAAACAACATCACTTCCATTAACATCCAAAGGTTGACTAAATTTACAATCCTTATAATCTCATTCTTTCTTTAATTTCTTAGCAAAATCAACCTAGAATCATGTGTCAATTTAATAGCTAAACCTTAATATATCTCAGTTGAAGGTTTAGATATATAAACCTAATTGCTTACCTTAAGAGTTTTGATGTCTTGATATTAACTTGAATTCCAATGAAATCTCTTGTTCAAATCTACATAACGACATGCCAAGAAACTCATTTACACCATCATATAACCATTTCCTCCATTAACCTTCAAATTCACATAGACCCAAGTAGTGATCATATAAAACTTGATTCTTCATAGGCTTTGATCTAGGGCACTTCATGGACATGATGAACCGCGAAATAGACTTTAAATGGCATGAGAATTGTGAATTTCTTGGAAAAGAGGCTGCAAATTTTCTCCTTTTGCTCCTTTTTAACACTTTTGCCTCTCAAATTGGACACACACATGCACCAAGGCCAAATAATTATGCGCATGTGATCTTTTCATGCCTAATTTGCGCCTCGATTAATATAAGTAACCACATGCCATTGGTAAAAGCATCCTTATTCTCATTGGTCAGTATATAACACCTCAGTTGAAAAGAAACCAGAACCACTTTATGCTCTATAGTATACCTGTAACCAGACCATAGTTGAAACCTTCATCATGGTTTGCTAACACAAATATCCTTTTAACCTTAAGATTTAATAACTTTAACTAACAAAGTTAAGTTTGACTTTAGTTAACTTTAACTCATCCGCTAACCATAGTTCAGTTAACTAATTTATGATAACCTATCAAAAATTTATGGAAAGCTCTCATAGGTCCATTTTTAATCACATGGATCACTAAGCTTACATGACACCATTATTCTATTGGTTCTTTCTTTGTAGCACTTAGATTAGGGTTACTCATTATAAGTAGCTTAAATGCCCTCTTGAATAATACCCACATAAGGATAAAAACTCCAAGCATTCAGATCTCAATCATAAAGTGACCAGGGAATACTCTAATTTAACTTATTTCCTATCATGAACATTCTTTAGAAAAAGTTCTAGGGTTACAAGGAATATTTTTAAAACTATTTCGTAAAAAGGGCATTTTCATTATAAATCATCAGACACTTAAAAACCATAAGCAATTCCGTTTTAATCCAGTTCGGTTTCTTTGAACTATTACATTATTCTGAACATTTTGATTTTCGAACTCATTTTTGAAAATTAATAGTTGACCAGTTTACCAATCAAACCACATAACTTGCTCAGCGAAATTTACTATTCATGGAAAGTAGTAGAATTAGGGGTCTTCTTTCTCCTCTCTCTTGAATTCTACTCTAGGCTCTATCTCTTTTCATCGATTCTTCTCCATTCATTATCTCTTTTCTCTGAGATTCTTTGTTAAATCCTCCTCTCTCTTTCGCTGTCAGTTCTTGCCAGGTTGTTGTCTCTACACCTCATCTCTTCCCTATCCTGCTCCTCTCTCTCCTTGATCTCTACTTTCATCTCCTGTAGCAATACCATCAGTACAGCATTGCTTCTTTCTTCAGCTTCCCTCCTCTGTTTTCTTCTCTCTTCAACTCTAATAGGAATTGGTTCACTCTGGTCTATAGGAGAAAGAGGCTCCTCTATATACCTTTGCCCCAGGCATGCCCCTCTCTTCACTTATTCCTCGCTGAGAAACAATAGTTTAGGTTGTCTGCAGGTTCTTCCTCTTGTTTACGCCTCTTTCTCTTCCTTATCTGCTCTCTTCTCACCCCCTCTTCACTTTCTAATGGAGCTTTGAGGGCTCTAGTAGAGTGACCAGTTACACCCAGGTTCGAGCACTTCTCCCTCTGCCGGTTTTAATTTTGCACACCGCTGATGCCTGAGTATTGATGAGGAAGATTGAAGTTGTTCAAAAAATACGTCTTCGCATTCCAAAATGATTACGTGTGATTTCCCAATGTCCAATTCACTTGGCCCAACCCAGACCCATTACATACGGGAGTGTTGCACGGATCACCGTCTCTAGTGAGACATGCTTGGAGGAACTTGTTGAAGGAATTCAAATAATATAATCACACCTTACTTACTTCAGTGACATCTCCTTTGTAGAGGTAGGCGTGGGGAATTGTCAGTGTGCTCTGCCATTCTCTTCTCCCCCTTATGAGCTTGTTGGCTATTTCTTCAAGATTGGGGTTCTTCTTCAGCTCTTCATATTCAGAGCAGTCCCCTACTTCCTTGAGCTCGAACAATTGAGAAAGGGTTCTTTCTCCAAAAGGCACCCCTTTCCCCCTAACATAGCAAGTCAGGTCTTTCCTATCTCCGAGGTTAGCATAAAACTCTCTAACGAGAGTTATTCTACCTTCCCCTAGTTGTTTGCATATTTTTCCCCATCATCTTCTCTCAATTTCTTCTTTGAAGGGTGGCACTATTTCCTTAAAACCCCTCTCGCCAATGATTCCCTTCTTGCGAGTTTCTTTAATGCTTTACCCTTTTCGAAAGGAAAACTCTCCTCTCTCTTGTTCCACTTCTTTTCTCATCCTCTTATGGGAGCGTCTCTGGTTTTTCTGATTTATCACGTCTCTTTTAGTGCGCTCTCCTTACATTTTCTACTACTACAGTCTGGGATGGAGAAATTTGGGGCTATCATCTTTTGGTTTTGAAAATGGGGTTTGGAGAAGTTTGAGCTTTCGAAATTTAAGGAATTGATTTGTATTTGAAAATTTTCAAGAAGTCTCCTTTTTATAGAGAGGTTTGCCACACAGAGTTAATGTCACGACTCTAGTTAAGGGCATGTCGAGCTACGAGTAGAATGTCGGTGACGATGTGGTGATTTTTAGAAAATTTAAAGACTTTGAGAAAGAGCTGCCAAATATTAAAATATCGATAATCGCGACTCACGGTATAATATTCAACTTTTGAGAAGAATGTAGCAACTCGGTTCAATGTCGGTGACTTCGACTTTTAAAATATGTCGTGACTTTAGAAAAATATCTACACTGCGAGAAGAATGTCCACGACTCGAAGAGTATCTTCGACTTTGGGGTAAAATGTCGCTTTTGAGAAAAATAATATCGCGACTCTAAGTAAAATGCCATGACTTTGAGAATTATGCAATGTTTATTCATTTATAATTTTCATTTCTTTCTGTGAATTCAAATCCCAACAGATTAAGCACTTGATTCAAGCATAGAAAATATGTCGATTTTATTAACACAGATTCAACAATATATATTGTTACAACTAATAAACCTATTATAAAAACTTGAAAAACACAAGAATTTTGGAAGTAAAAGGTACTCATTAATCTATATTAGAAAATAAACTTCCCAAAAACTTAACATGTGCATCATCATTAAAGAGCTTAGTTAGGGAAAAATGACACCCTATGTGGTGATTATGCTCGTGATTTGGGAATGATTCCCCACAAGTGAATTCTAAAAAACTTGTAACCCCGATTGATCTTTGAAATCAATCAAAAACTTTTTAACATTAGTGTCTGGCTAATTTACCAAAACATATTCATCAACTAAACTATTAAAAAACACCTTTAAATTAAACAAAAATCAAGCGTTAGTTTAAAATAGGAGCTCATGGGTTGCCTCCCAGTAGTTGCTCATTTTTATGTCTTTAGGCTAGGCATATTCTTTGCAATATGTTCTCTTTCGACAAAATTAGTTCATTTCACTCAAATGAGTTATTCTTCATTTATGATTCATCTAAAGATAATGCTTCTAATCTATGACCGACCACTTTAAACTCACATTTCGAAATTAGTTTTGGTGTCATTGCTCTAAAGGTGTAGTTGCAGCTACGTGCAGGGCAACTCCACCTTGACTTGATTTTCTAGAAAAAATTCGGCAGAATTTTACAATAGGACTAGCTTTCATATTCAACTCCTTCCTCGAAAATCTTGATCATGCCATTTCAGACATCTTTGTAGATCATGGCATTGTCATAGCTTCATTCGGCTCTTCAGGTTCTGTTTAGAGTAATCTCTTTTCTTTAGCAGCTTGAAAATCACAGTTCAATTTCTTGATTACCCACATAGCCTTATGTTCAAGCTCAAGAGGGAGATGACAAGGTTTTCCAAATACTATCCTGTATGAGGACATATGGGAGATTTATAAGTAGTGCAGTCCTTATTTCAAAGTGCATCATCTTACCTTGACTGTTCGCTTTTCCTTCGAGTTTACTATTTTTCCAAGACATTCTAATCTCCCATAAATTTCGCTGCCGATTTGATTGAGGTGATAAACGCTTCCATTATATTTGGACTCTATATTCAGCTTGATAGCTTGCAAACAGCTTGTTTGCAAAATGGCTTCCCTCATCACTAATGATTTGTCCCTTGTGGCTCCAAATCTACTCTCGATATTCCTTCAATAAACTCCTAATAACTGTATTAGCATCATTTATGGACAAGATATATCTTCCACCATTTGGATACATATCCAATAAGGAGAAATGCACAGATGTAAATGAGGGTAGGAAAGGTCATATGAAATCTATTCCACATATATAAAAAATCTGCACCACGAGGATCCCTTGTAGAGGCATCTCATTTCATATGTTTATGTTGCCCATTCTCTAACATTTATCACAATGTTTTACCTATTCAACAAACAATAGAGTAGCTTAAGAAAACCAATAGGGAATTTTCTTCAGTTTTTCTCGTCTTCTTGCAAAGTGTCCTCCATATGGTGATGCATGATATTTATCAAGAATTTCATCTTGTTCTATTTTTGGTACACATCTCCTGATAATCTGATATGCTCATCTTCTAAAATGTTAGCATCATCCGTATATATAAAATCGGGTTTCGCCCTCAATTTTCTTTCACGGTAGTCAATTCGTGTGGTATAACTCCACATGCAATTAATCGCTAATATCAACATACTAGGGTAATTCTACCTACAACCTAAAAAGTTACCCATCGTGAAAATTTCTTTCTTATATTTCGTCAATTTTTCCTCTTTAGTAGGCTTCTTCAATCTTGACACGTGATCTGGCTATCAGACGTCACTACCTCTTGTCTTTGATTTCTAAATCAAACTCTTGCAACAATAATACCCATCCGATCAATCTTAGTTTGGCATCTTCTTGACATAAGATAGCTTGACCTGCAGATCGCGATATATAATAACATGGGACCCCAAAATGTATGGCTTAAATTTTTAACAAGCAAATACCATTGTCAGCATCTATTTTTCTGTAGTTGAGTAGTTCTCTTGTGTCTCATTGAAGGTTTTGCTAGCATAGTATATAAAACCTCGAAAAGTTTGGTCACTTTGTCCCAAAATCAGCCCATTGGCAAAATCACCGGCATTACACATGAGATTTCAAAATTTACCCAATCAAGAGTTTCCCATGATGGGAGCTATAACTAATCCGATTTTATTTCTTCCAAATGCAAACATGCATGAATCATCAAATTCAAATTTGCATCCTTTTCCAAAGAATAAGATAATGGTCCTGAGATTTTAAATAAGTCCTTTATAAATTCTAAACAAGATAACCCAGAATCTCATCCCACTTAGCAGGTATACTTAGAGTTCAATGAAAATCTTAGCTGGTCAATCTCATTTATGTAAAATTTTGTGCCTTAGATGCTGCCTTCATTTACCATAAAGGGCATTTTTCCAATTGTACAAGTTTTTTGTCGCCACTTCGAGCTAAGTTTTTGTCTTACCATTTTTGACACAGTCTCTAAATTCTCTAGGCAATTCTGCAACCGGATCCATGGTCAAGAAGTCATCCATAAAAGATCACAACCTCCTCCACCAAATCAAAACATTGACATCATACACCTTTGAAAGGTGGTAAGAGCATTACATAATCCAAATGGCATTCTTCTAAAAGCAAAGGTGCCATAGGGACATGTAAAGGTAGTCCTCTCCTGGTCTTCAGGGGTAATGGAAATATGATTATATCCAAAATATCCATCAAGAAAACATAAATGGGAGTGTTCTACCAACCTGTCCAGCATTTTATCAATGAAAGGTAAAGGATAGTGATCCTTTCTGGTGGCATTATTCAATTTTCTGTAGTCAATTCATACCCTCCATCATATCATAGTTCTTGTTGGAATTAATTCATCCTTCTCATTTTTTATAATAGTGAATCCACCCTTTTCGGGAACCACATGAACTCGGGCCTGCACCAAGGTCATCTGAGATCGCAGCAATGAATCCTACATTCAGCCAATCTTAACACTTCTTTCCCGACAACTCTCTTCATTACTAGATCTCACTTCTCGATGTTCTATTGATGTTTTTGCATTTTCCTCCAAAATAGATTTGATATGCAAATGGAAGGTCTCTGATTCTTTCTAAGTTCTCTATTGACCATGCTATTGCTTCCTTATACTTTATGAGAATCTTAATCAATTTCTACTCTTTTTCTTCTGTATCAAATCAATAACAATGATTATTGGTTTAGATCTTTCACTATCTAAGAAAGCATATTTCAGATGTTTGGGTAATTCCTTCAAAATTAAACCCTTAAAACTCTTTTCTACTTCCTGTGCCTTCTCTTCATTACCGCTAATGCTTTTTAATTCACAACTGGCATTTAGATATTCAACATCAAGGGTTGTCTGAGATCTTTCACTCTCTAAGAAAGCATATTTCAACTGTTTCTTTTAATTCTTCTCATTCTCATTCATTGAACTTTGAATCTTACAATCATATTTCAGTTCAAAACTGATGGGAACTATTGTTTCTACAATCTTACAATCACCATTATCAAATTCAGGTCGTTTCAATCTTTGATTCAAATTGAAGTGCACCGCTTCATCTCCCATCCTTAGAGTGAGTTCTCTCTTCTTGACATCTATCAAGGCTGCTCCAGTAGCAAGGAAGGGCCTGCCCAGTGGCAATGGGACTTGTTTATCTTCTTCTATATCAATTACCACAAATTCCAAAGGGAAAATAAATTTAATTTTCCCACCTTGATTACTACATCTTCCGTTGGGTTCCCAGCTTAGCTAAAGTTATGGGCTCCACTATCCGTAGGCTATGGTTGTATGAGTAAGCCCCTAAACTCGGTCTCTCTATTTACAAATAGTGGCATCAAGTCGATGCTTGCTCTCGAATCACATAATGCTTATCACATTTATAAATCCCTCTATGCAAGAGCGCGAGCCGTCTGATCCTACATCTTCAAAGGGTAAACTTTTCAATCATCAGACAGGTGTTGTCATTAAGCTCACTCACTCCTTTAGTACTCTCTTCTTTCTTAGAGATCCTTCATTTAACTGGCATGTATCGGCATTTCTGTCACTTCAACAAAAGGGATATTTATCTCTATCTTCTTGAACATATTCAATAATTTAGAGAATTGCTCCACAATCTTTGATTTATGTAGCTTTGGAGGGAATGGGAGGTGAGGCTTTATAGCTTCAACCTCATCTTTCTTTTCAAGTCACACTCCTCAACCACGTCTTTCCGTACCTTTGCTTTCTCACTTTCTTCAATCAATTTTGAACTAAACTGCTTGTTATTTCTACTAGTTTCTACCTCTCTTGCTCAATCATCTTTTCCTCTCATCTTCTGCTCTCAATTCCTCTCGCCACTCATGAGTGTAATTTCCATACAGCCTTTAAGATTTTTCTTAGTGTCACTAGGGAAAGAATCCTCTTAGGGGATTGACTTCGCATATTCATGTATGCCTTCCCTACTGAATCTCCGCATTCTTCATAGATGCATTAGTAATTACCGAAACACAATTGTGTTTGCCTCGATACGCTAGCCTAAAGAACTGCTCATGTATATTTAGGAGTCTTTTTTTTCTCACCTACGGAGCTCAAAGATCCTTCTCCTCAAAAGACTAGACCTGGGCCCTGATTTTCAGCCTCTTAGCTTTGTTGTTGCTGCCTGAAACCCTTTGTGGAGTATATGGCTACTAGAAGTCTCAGATCGGTCTTTAGACCATGTCAGACTCTACTTCCATAGGCACTGCGGTTTCTTAATGTGTAAAGGTGTAAAGGTCGTTATCGGGTTTGAAATTGTAGCTTGTTGCCATTCACAAATCGAGCCTCCTCAACCCGATAGGGACCTCATGAGCAAGTCCTCATCGCTATTCTCTTTCTCTTCCTTCCTATTCCTATTACATCAGCTAAATGGCTTCTTTCTTTCCGATTGTTCATTTTGCTCATCAAGGCATCCAAATTTCCTCCTTCTATAGCCGACATCTTGTTTAGCCTCTATCATACACTCTTCTCGGTCTATTTTTGCTCCCTCAAGTCTCGTATGAGCTCTATAATTGCTCTACAAATCCTTACTGCTAGTTTGGTCTCTTCAAGACTCCTTCCTCTTAAATGTCTACAACAGTCAATCAATTATTCTTCACAAGAGTCACTAGAAGGGTAGAATATATACATTTGGGTGATCCGATCAATCCCAGCGATAGGGCATTCCTTCCGCTGATTTCTTATATCTCTCCCAAGCATTGTAGGCTTTCTTCTTCTCCTTACTAAGGCTACATCTTTCTTCTTTCAGATGTGAGGGCCAGTGAAAAGAACCTTTCCATGAAAGCTTCAACCAGCTCCTCCCAGTTGTTGACTGATCCATACTGTAAAGACTCAAACCAACTAGCTATTATGTCCCTCTGTGAGAATGGAAACAACTGTAACTTTATGACATATGGATTTACTCCATCCACTGATGTTGTTTTGCCATCTATGAACCTCTAAGATGCTCATTAGATCTTCGCTGGATGCCCAGTGGTATCGGCTTTTATGAACCACAGCTGATGAGTGTGCTTCAACTCAAAATTATTAGCTTCTATCAGTTTACCGCTCGATTGCGTAATACTCATCTCTAATGATCGTCTCAAAATCTTTCATAGTTCTCTCATTTTTGAGGTCTCTCTCGTCACTAGTCTCCTTAGTATGTTGATGAGTCTTTTTCTTGCTCTACCATAATCAATTCTCGCTACTCTAACCTTCTTCATTTCTGAAGGCCTCAATTTTAGTCTCTATTGGTAGTAGTTCGATTTTTTTCCTTGCATATATTAATTGCTTGAAATAATTATAGACTGAGATCAAGAGAGATAAATAAAATGTTCTATGATAAGCTCATTAAAAAGATTAGTAACTTACGTTATTGCGCTGAAACTAATTCTAAAAAAATTTTCCGAATAATGAAAACTCCATTCAAACTAGCAACTCTCTTTTTGGAAAGAATATTGATCTCTAAATTTTACTTCAATTCACTCCCTGGCAACGACGCCAAAAAATTGTTGTAGACCAAAAGATGTGATCGACTCATTCTTAGCACTGTTACCAAAGACTTTTTGGTCCCCGACAGCGGCACCAAAAACTTGTCGTAAACTAAAACATGTGATAAACTCATTCTTAGCACCGAAAGATTTTTCAGTCCCCGTCAATGGAGCCAAAACTGTTTGTGAGATTAAAAGATGGATCAACTCATTCTTAGCATTGCTACCAAGACTTTTTAGTCCCCGGCAGTGTGCCAAAAACTTGTTGTAAACCAAAAGATGTGATCAACTCATTCTTAGCATTGCTACCAAAGACTTTTAGTCCTCGGTAATGGCGCCAAAAACTTGATGACTGCTTTTTCTATATAAAGATTTTATGTTTTCCACAGGTAAGCACAATTTTCAATTAAAATTTGTTTTGTCTACATCATCGCAAGTGCATAGGTCATAAGTATAAAGTGGATTATAAGTCCAGACATCATTCCTAATGGTGATTCATTAGAAATCTAAAGCTCAACTACCTCGTTACTCAAGAAAATCTCTATTTGAACTAATACTTTTTAAGATTGGTATACTATATATCAAAACTGTAATGGAAATAAAACTTGTATAAATTTTACTTTAAATGAAAACAATTCTAATCTACAAGAATCTGAAATTTCACTTAATAGAAATAATAATTAGAGAGAACCTGCAGCTATGATCATTAAGTTACAAAGAGGTTAAAAAACAAGTTAGCCATGGGCTCAATTCTGCACTCTGTCCAAGAGCGTATCAGTATAGCCTTGGAATCTTCCCGACACTATAAATTTCACTACCTAACACCATATTCCTTTCTAGGACAAATGGGTCAAAGTAGTTACTAGTAAAATCTGATCCTCTTTAAGGATTTAGTTGTTTTTCCTTTCTAGTACTTTACAACCATTTCATAGGACTGAAAACCCGCTTTCTCCCCATAGCACGTGATAATATGCTCTTTTCCAATTCATTTGGTACCTCAATCTGCAATTCATTAGTATTTTCCCTTTCCTTGATTAGAATCTAGCTAACACGGGATCAAGATCATTATGCTAAATTGAGATGAAGCCTCTAAGTATGAAAGATAATATATCAGCAGATATTCCTTACAGTGGTAGGAGCATAATTTGTGAAGCATCAAAATTAAACTTAGAGTACATTAGTTCATTGAATATCAATGAAATATACCCTCATGTGACTGCTCGTTGTTCTCAGGTCGTCCATCTTTGTGTCACTCAGAGGGATCCTAGAAATCAGAACAAGGATAAACCTCTTTTTGGGTATAAACCACTGATATTTAGAACAATACAATTCTGAAGCAATACCAGCTTAGATCAGTCAAGTTTTCATACCTAACACATTTTAAAATAACTCCAAACAATAATCAAAACACAAAATCCCTTCCCGGAAAGAGCTCAATTATCCATAACTGAATTATAGTTAGCAATGACTAGTTGATCAAACAAATTCATTGAGATTGTAATAAAAACTGAAGAAAAAGGCTATAGAAATAAATCCAGAATTCCTTGGAATTCAAACTCCAATCGGGAATAATCAAGCATAAAACCAAATTAAAATTTCAACTGAGACGGCTCTAATCTTAAAAAGTAAACAAAACTAAAAAAATAAAAATAAAATAAAAATGTATACAAAGAACTCCAACTCCTTCCGAGATTCTTTCCTACCATTAAAGGTTTGATAGCGCAAAAGTCACAAGACTAACTCCCAGCGCTTCTATTTATAGTCTAATCATCGGGCCTCAAAACGGTGGGAAAATTACGTATTTTAAAGCCCCAAAAAATCCACCCTAGCTATGATGTCGTTGATGTCGCTGGCCGATGTCGTGAATCTCAAAATGGCGCGACTCTAAAGAAAAATGTCGACTCGAATTTTTCTAATCATGAAATGTCATGATTGATGTTAATACCACTCGATATAATGTCATGACTTTGAATTTTGCCTATTTGTATTCTTGCAACTCTAAAGAAATAATGTTACACTCTTTATGATGTTGTTTTTGGAGTTGTGACTAGTCTTGATGTCACGACTTTCTTGGTTAATGCTGCTTGCTCAGTGAAAGAATCTGTAATGGAATAATGGCCTGTAAACTCTAGTTCCAATGTCGCGACTAAATCTTCACTTTGCTTTCTTTCAAATGGGATGTCGCGACTTGGATCAATAATAATGTCGAGACTCTACTGGCGTAACCCTCGCCTTGATGTCGCAACTGCATCAACTTCTATGTTTAGTCCTTAGTCAAAGTCGTGACTCCGTCATCTAATGTTGCGAATTTTACTGCGATTTCTTTGTCGATTTTTTGCTTCTTTAAATTTCAGAAAAACATAAATTTAGGTAGGCGATTCCATACTTTGGCATTAAATTAAACTTAAAGCCTTAAATATTCACAAAAAAATACTTAAAAAATATGAGTTTGAGATCATAGTTGATTTATGACTCATAACCACAAAATACCGATTCAAATGAATATATCTCATCAGAAACTTGTAATTGACCATATGTAAATAATTGTGAATTTGAAACACTGGCACAAGACTACTTTCATAATCCCTAGCAACAGTGCCAAAATTGTAGAATGCCTAGTGTGGACCTAATTTTTGACCAAATTTACATGTGATTATGTATACCAAACTTCTCTATCACTCGCTACCACTTATCTAATCCCCAGAATCATGCTTTAAACTTGATATACTAGATCATTAAAATCTATTTTCTTTTGTTTAAGTAATAATTTGCAAATTAAATTGGTTTTGGTCAAAACTCTCTATACGTGCATAGGTCATACAAGTAATAAAGTGGATGTTTAAGTCCAGATATCATTCCCACTAGGATAGATTAGAATCAAAAGAATAACAATTCTACTCAAGAATCTCATCATTTGAACTTCCAAATTTCAGATATATTTATCTCCTACAAGAAATTAATCAAAGCAATAATGAAATGATTGGAGAATTCATCTGACGAAAATAACACTGAATGAAAATAAGTATAGACAATCATTTCCGTAAGTTCCAATAAAAGATAAAGTCTTAGGTATGAACATTGGAATTGTTCAAGAGAAGATTAGCGAGAAATGGATTTCTTCTCTAACACTCACATTTCAATTTCAGCCTACTACACTTTATCTCTAGACAGTGGGTCTGAAGAGCTACTTGTCGGGATATATCTTCTTTTAAGATCTAACTATTTTTCCTTCTCAGTACTTCACAACCATCTCTTAAGACTGAAAATTGCTTACACCCATAAACAAGGTAATGCAAGCCCTCTCCAAAATAAATGATATCTCAACCATCAATTAGAAAAAAATTATTTCTCTCCTTGATTAGAATCTCAGCTAACAAAGGGTTGAAATTATTCCTCTCAATTAAGGTGAAACCTCTCATAATTAAATTTCTAGATTAGTAAGTGGATCATATTCCTGCACACACTCCTATTGTCACCCAGGAGGGAACCTTGAAAGTAAAGGTTGCATCATCACTAGTGATGTATCAAAGTAATTCTAAAAGTGCATTAGTTCAAATAATATCAGTGTAATTTACCCCTAAGTTACTACTTATTGCTCTCAGGTAGTCTCAACCCTTTGTCACTCGAAGGGATTCCTAGAAATCAAAGCAATGATATAACTCTTTTTGGGTACCAAACACCGATATTCAAAACAACTTAATGTAGGAGTAATATCAATTAAATCACTCTAACTTTCATACCCAAAACAACATTATGACACTACAAACAATAATCCCAACAATGTGATTATTCCTGTGAGGGAGCCGAGCCTTCAAATATGGATCACAAAATGACAAATGACTAGTTGTTAAAACAAATTATTGAAATTGTAATCAAAACTGAAAAAAACGAATTCCATAAAAATTCCCAGATTCCATTTAAATTCAAACATAAATTTAAGCTTCAATTTACATTCATCTAGCTTTGAATTCCTGGGCTCAGATCACTACCTACCCGAAAAGAAACCAAATCGAAACAAAGTAAAAAAAATAGAAAAGAAGAAAATAAAAATATATATACAATGAGACTTCAGCTCTCCTAAAAGCACACGACTTGATGAAAGTCAGCAAAGCAGATTATTCCTTGTGAGTCATTGAGTAGGCTCAGTCTTATAAATCTTAAAAACGAGGCGAGAATCACACACTTCAAAAAGCCCAAAAATGCTGCCCTAGTTGTTGTTGTTGTGTTGATGTCATGGTGATGTTGCGACATCAAAGTTGTTAATGTCGTGGGTTTCATTTAATGTCACGACATTAACAACTTTGGTGGGCAATTCTCAATTTCCAGTGATAAGTCAATGTCGTGACGATGTTACGACATTGAGATCCAATGTTGTAGATTAATTTCGATGTCGCGACATTTCCTTTTATGTGTTGTGACATTGAATTGATGTCGCGACATAGCTTGTTGATGCCTTTGCTCTTACCTTCTTACCCTGATGTCGCGACATCACTGATAGTTCACTTATTGATGTTGTGACATTACCTCTGCAATTATGATATTTTCAACTGATGTCATGACATTTCTGATCTAATGTCATGACATTGGTCGGTTCAGTTCATTGTGACTTTCACTCTGCCGATGTCGCGGGAATTGCTAAGGCTCAATGTCGCGATACATTGAATCTTCATAACATTACCGATCCATGTCGCTATTACTGATATTTAGATCTCATTCTTTTAGCCTGTCATGTCGCAGCGATTGCTTGTTAGTCCTTCTCCGCCATGTCGCGACATTGATGGCCGCTATAGCTCTGACCGCCAGCCGTTTGATGTTATGACATTGAGCCATAGTTACATTAACGTGATGTTGCCTCAATGTCGTACTGATGTCGCGACATTGGAATATCTTTTCCTTCCCCTCTTCAGCTAATGTCGCAGCTTTGTCGCGACATTGCAATAGCGTCAAGACCCTCTCCACATTATGTGGCAACATTGGCCCTTTCTCTGCACAATGTTGATTTTTGCTCCATTTTATTCTGAATTCTACTTCTTTTCCTTAAGTTTCTGAAAAACATAAATGTGGGTGAAAGCTCCATAATTTTGCATTAAAATGAACTTTTTATGCCTGAAATATACTTGAAAAAATGGGCTTAAAAATAGATGAGTTTTAGACTCATCACTTACCCAAGGAACCCGATATGAGGTTTACACTTTCGTGTCTCCCCTCAATTTCTCACACCTCATTGCTATTCTCCTTTCGGTCCTTCTAGGTCAAATAATGTGATACTGGTTCTAAGGCAAATCAGTCCTTAGGAACTCTATTGGTCTCCTTTTGGTCCATGCAATAAAGTTACCCGAGTTATATTCTAATCGATCTCCTTTCAATCCTTACAATCTTCACATAAGGTTGAATGATGTCCCTCTTAATAAAACCCATCTAGTACTAGTATCTTGCCTTTCTAGATTTCTTGATTAAGTTAATTCTATTTAACAATTGCAAGACATTAGAGGTAAAATCACTTAAGGGGATGCCTCCAATCCTCACTCTGGAACCCCTTGAGCTTTAGGTCTTAAATTCGCACCCTAACATACAAAAATTAGATAAAAACTTGGAAAATCAAGGAACCACATACATACAACCTCAACACAAGCATAGATTCACAAAAATCATTCAATAAAACCCATAATACAACCACCAATTTCAACAACTAGCCCTAAGGGAGAAATTAGCCACTCATAGTAGCCTTAAAACCAAACAATATCATATTTCCACCAAATAAAATACTGAAAGATTAAGAATAAGAGTAGAGTTTAGGAATACAAAACAAATATGAGATCAATCTCGTCCAAAACTCAGCCCCACTGCTATAAGGTACCCCCTAGTAGCTAGATCTTCCAATTTAGCTCCAAAAATGAGCTTAAGATCAAGTAGAACTAAAAACCCAAAGTGGCTCAAGAAGAAGAAAGGAGAAACCGTAAGGAGGGTGATCTCCCTCCTAAAAACCGAACCCTAAACAAGTCTAAAAGACTAGTATTTATATGCATCAGCACTGGGCTTACATGAGCTCAAACTCAAAGTTTGCTGATCGGGCCCTGCCCTTCTCGCATGTGTGTCTCATATGCATATTTCATTCGCCTCAAGACAAGTCGAACCCAAGGTGGTCTTAGGGCATGGCTCCTTCGTCATGTGAGTTGCCTCGCCTGCCGAACTCGAGGCTCAGCTGTGATCATTCGACCTCATAGCAAACGGCTTCCTTTCCTTGGCAAACCTCGTCGTCACTGATGAAGACACGTTAGCAACCTACTGCAAATCAACAACTTCCTCTTCACTTGATTTCTCTATCATTTTGCTTGATTTTCCTTCTAATCCTACAAAACATAAGCAAATGGGGGATTAGTGTAATATTGATGAATAGGGTGGGAATCTAGCATTTGAGTTATATAAATACATGAAAAACACACTCAAAATGCAGGTATGATTCACACCAAACAACCACTTGATTCAACACTTAAATCCAAGTCATGAGCGGTATCTAGCAACACATCATGACCCTCAATTGATCGGAGAGCTAATGGTTTGACTACAAACCCTTCCATACACAATAATATATCAGGTAATGCTTTCTTTTCACTCCAACTATACCCGACTTGGTTCAGAGCATGGACTCTACATCAGCTCCCACTAGAGTGGCTACGCTATACCTAGCCCAAGTGTGTTTATCTTGTCTCCAAGTTCCATAACTCGTAAAGCATGTCACTAAAGATTCTCTTCATGACGTAATCACTTTGGCCATAGATTCTCGAAGCAAAGGATCTCTACAAGAGGCCTAGGGTATACCCTCCTTCTATGAGGAGTGGTGAATCCACTATTGGCTACTCAATTACCTTCGAATACCTCAAGGTATACCCAATAATCATCCTATAAGCAACCTCTTTGAGGCAACAAGGATCAAAGTCAAAGTATAGAATCAATACCCAAGATATCCATGAGCACCTCAAGCATAAGGAAACTTACACCATAGCTATGATGAGACTATCATTGATGTTTGTATAGATAATCCATAAGATTGTCTCATAGTAGGTCTCCAATGAACTTGACTACTCATAGCAAGCATCCACATTTCTACTCTAATGATCATGATGCTCACAGATTATGAGACCAACTACTTGATCAAATCAAGGAGTACAACATGTGCTAGTCTATCTATAGGGATAGTTTAGATACTACATAATTACACATAATAGGAATCTCATAATCATGATCACGATCATGATTTCTTTTATGCTATGTAATGTATCAAAGACATCATTAATTTGATTTAAGATTACTATCAATTCATATATTAAATGAATATAAAAGAAATGAAGATGCGATTATTATAAATGAATATAAGACGTACAATAAGTGCTAAAGGTGAATGCCTTTAGAGCACTTTTCTAACACTTTCAAGGTCCATTCGCTCCGTTTTGGAAACGCTTTTCCTTCAAAGACGGTTTTCGTGTAGGTGGCTTCCATCCTTGTAGAACTGATCTCCATGCCTTTTCATCAATTGATTTTATGGAGGCTCACATCCTTGCCTTCTAGTAACCATAGTTTGTCCCATCAAGAAGAGGGGGACGACTTGTAGATCCACTTTCTTCATCACCTATTTTGACACTCACACAAATAGTTAGAGTAAACACATATCTCACTCAGTAACTTAGAGTGACCCAATCTAATACCAATATAATACCAATTGATAGATATAAGTGTGTGTTTTTGGTCATAATCCTTGGTGTTTAGATTGTGATCTCATTCAGACTTTAGTATAGTGCGTTTGAACTCCCCTGTAGGTATTAGTGTGTACAGAGTAGATATGGAATATTTTCAATAAAGTAAAAGCACACATAATGTTTTACGTGTTTGACAACTGCCTATGTCCACGGGGCTGTGCTCCACTAATTTGATTAAAGTGTTACAATTAGTCTTATGTGGTACGAGACTCCCTCTTTATCCATGACCCTTCTTGAAACCTAATCACTCATTTTTGAATTCAGAATGAACTCCCTCCATTCCTTTCTCAATAGCATTGCACACCCATAACCCTCATTACATAGATAAGATGAAGAATATTAAAACATCTTTCACACAAGGTTAAAAGCTTGTATCATGTAATACCTTAATTGAGTATCTGTACTCCGCATTCCTTCATCATGTCTAGAGTTTGCTTGTTCCTCCTCAAGCTCTAATTTAAATTGCGGATGAGCAACTTCTAAACCCTTGAATTCATAGCCTTGTAATTCAGCCTTGGAATTCTTGATAAGGTTGGATCATTATCCTAATATGAATCCAACTCTACCTTCTATTTTTTGTACTTACCTTTAAGAAATCACAGCGGAATAAGGAAACTTGTTGTTCAAGTATCCTCTTAAGAATAGAAACCTGATTTGTTTCTAATTCTGGTTTAATAGCTTAGATGATTGGATCTTCGTGATTTGATCATCAACCACATGCTAAAAATCATCTTAGGCCCATCGGATACTTGATCCCCACGTACCTTGGCCTCCAAACTTGCAGACTGCCTTGCATCCCATGTTAACTTTGCCCGTAGTCCGAACTCCCTAAGTCTAGCACGTCCCTACACCACAGGATTGCCTCAATCTGAACTACTTCCTAGTCCTACTAGGGAATTCACACAAATTTCATCAAACCTGAACTTCAAAGAAGCCATCTTCAGAGAACACTGGTGGACAAAGATGGCCAATTCAACCAACATAAACGTTTAATGCACATTTTAGGTATATTAGATTTTTTCCTTGTCATGGAATATGCACCTATTACTAATGGTTGGTTCATACCCTCACATCTAGCGCACAAAACAAAGTTAGTTAATGTTTCTAGTAGTTCATGCCCTTCAATAGGAGAAGTACATGTGCCTAACCGATATTTTATCAAGGCTCATAACTTTGGTAGCATTTCAATCTTTTAGTTAGTTTCCTTTAAACTATCTTTGATATTGTTCATTTTATTCCTTTCAATTTTCTACAATGGAATTAACTTTCTAAAAACTTACTATGTATTTGAATTCTTTGCTTTTATTTTCATTTGTAGGTCACAACAAGCTCCTCCTCAAGTTGTAGCATATCCAATCGGACGCCCTCGTATCATCATTTTGTGGTCGCCAACTATGCCTAATCCGCAATTTCTGCTAATATACTTTGGAAGGATTTTTCTTTCTTGATGATTTCCTTAAATCAAATATCACTGTTTTTAGTGAAAGAAAAGTAGATGCAATCCTCATTTCATACATGTTTAAAAAGAGTTGTCTAATGTAGGACATTGTCATATTGGCATGGTATTGGATACTTTCTTGGGATTTCACATGTTCTACATGCTTTAAAGGTCAACTAAACCGATCTTTCTCTTATCCTAATTATTTTTTGTGATGAAAAACATGTTTGAAAGAAATTCCGTTTGTTTTATTTTTTCGTAATGGATAACTAGAATTTAATTTAATCCTTTGACTTTATATTTAATCAATTTCATTTTTACCCCAGCAATGTTAAGATTTAAGAGCAATAAATACCAAAAAGAAAAAAATATAGTTAAACAAAATATAGTTAAAGAGTGAAATGGATGAACACCCAGAGTATATTATTTTTTGTACAATACAACTTATAACCTTTAAGTACACCCTTAACATTCTAAAGATAAATCGATGCAAGTACAGATGTGATGGATGATCTAACAATTTCTTGGTGTTAGGGAGTGGGTTTGTGGTAGTTTAGGGGTATAGGGTGTAACTTTGAAGGGTAAGGGACAGGTCTGGTCTCAAAGGTTATAGGGCTTATTTGAGGTTTATTTGTGGTGGAATTAAGGTTTAGAATGAAGGATTTTAAGTTTGGAAAGTCAGGATCGAATTGATGCAAAACTACTTTATTGAGCTAGTTTGCAATTTCGGTTTTCTAAGGCAGCGCCGGGTTTCTCTCTAGTTCAGATGATGTTTTTATGGTTTCTAGGGTGAAACGAGGTTTTTGAAATGTTTAATGCATGGAATCAAGATTTAGAAATTTTAACAGGTTGAAAATTTATTATGGAAAGGTGAAAGAGAAGATGATGAGACGAGTAGAGTTATAAATGATAGGTACTTACTTCACAATTCAGAATCCACCCAAGAGATAAGAAAGCAAGATATATACTTCGCTACCCAAGGAATCAACCAAGGGATAAGAAGCAACGAACTCACCACTCAAGGGAATATACCCAAGAGATAAGAGAACAATAGAGAACTCTTAAAAAGAGAAATATAAAAATATTATTAAACTTCTAATTGATAATCGAAAGACTACATTATGAGGGGTATATATAGCCCCATACTTTCTAAATCAAATAAATAAACTCCTACTTTGAATTGGAAAACAAGACTTTCTAATTTAAATAAAGCAACTCTTAAAAGTAAATCTTTCTTAAAGGAAATATCAACTCTTACTTTGACTAGAAAAACAAACTTTCGAAATTAAATAAAGAAACTACTACTTGGATTTAGAAATAGATTTTGTGTCTCCAAGGTTTCACAACCTCCCGAATCCAAATTTTTCATAATGAAGATCGACCACAATGTTCACGAGAAGCTCCCGCATCAATTCCCTATAGTTGGGAAAAAAGACTTGCCCTCAAGTCTTCACCATGATAAGACCTCAAATCCTTGACATTGGATGTAGATAACATATAAGAGTTGTCAAGCAACTCCAAGTTGTAAGCATTCTCTCCAATCTTCTCAATAATGCTGAAAAGACCATCTACCATCAACTTGAGCCTTCCAAATTTCCAAACCAGAAATCTGTCCGTGTCAATATGAACCCAAACTACATCTTCTACTTTAAACTCAAGTAGCTTTTTATGCATATTTGTTTGTTCAACACACTTCACATATTTCTCCTCGCTGCTTATGTAGCATTCGATTCCTTTTGACTCTAACTTTAGGATCCTTAAACTAGCTTAACTAGCATGGAAGTCAACAAAGCATGTTTTCTACTCAAGGCATCCACAACTTCCTCTAGAATCAGCTTCTCTTATTATGGGATTTCCTTCTCACTTTCTATTTCTTTAACACCAACCAAAGCCATCACATCTGAACCAACTTTAATTTCGCCTCAACTTAGATTTTGACAACAAAGAACTCTTCTCCTCAAGTTTGATTTCTAAAGCCATTGTTGGTTTCATAGGTGCCAAGATAATTTTCGCCATCCTCAGGAATGTATAGGTGTTTTTGAAACCATCATAAATTACCTTCCGATCATATTACCATGGTCTTCCGAGCAACAAGTGACAAACATCCATTGGAACAATATCACACCATATCTCATCCTTGTAATGCTTTCCAATTGTAAATGAGACAAGGTATCTATGTTTTACCTAATATCACTTCCTTGAAGACAACAAAGATTATAAGGTTTTGATGGGACCATACAAATCCACTTTGCACCATTTCCATGGAAACATGATTCTCAAAGCTCCCACAATCAATAATCACCGAGAAAACTTTACCCTTAGATGTGCACCTTGTGTGAAAAACATTGGATTGCAACCAATCTTCTTTACTAACAACCGCTCTAACTTTAAGGCTCCTTTGAGCAACTAAGAAAGTCCCATGGTCAGGCATACTAAGCTCTTCTTCATCTTCTTGCACATGGTTGGATTCAACATCTTCTTCCTTGGCTTCATCTTCCTCAGCTAGGGCCACCACTTTTCGATTAGGACACTCATAAACAATATGCCCAAACCCTTGGCACTTATAACATCTCTTTGACTTAGAAGTTGACTCTTGTTAAAAATTATGTACTTCACTTTTACTTCGAGGCTCAGTAGTTTTTAGCATCATTAGGATTCCTATAAGTCGAATCCCTAACAAACCCTTCTTTAGCCACACTACTAGTTGTAGAACTTCTATACTTGTTTAGAGCCTCAACTTTCAAAGCAAGCTTTATCACATCTTGAAGAGTGTTATATGGCTGCATATAAATAATTCTAGCAATATCAAATCTCATACAAACAAGGTAGCGGGATATGGATTGTTCCTCGGCCTCTCTTAAGTCCCCCTTGATCATCAAATTTTCATATTCAGCCGAATTCTCTTCCACACTCAAATCTCATCGTTAAGTTCTAAATTGAGGTGTATATCTCGTGATAGCTTAAAGGAGGTACTCCTTTTCGTTCGTTTCATATTTTCCCAAGTTTGAATCTCTTTTTACCATCTCTTTCACGCTGCCTCTTCAAGTTCTCCCACCAAAAAGAAGTATTCTTGCGCATCTTGATAGCCACCAACTTCACCCTTTTGTGCTCAGGGGGGTCACAATACTCAAAGACATGTTCCATCGCATAAATCCAATCCAAGAAGTCATCAACATGCATCCTTTCTTCAAATTTTGGAATATCAAGTCTTGGAGTGAATCTTGAGCCTTCATCATAATTACCATGCCTCTCATAGTAATCACCATCGTGGTAGCGACCATCATACTTTCCTTGATAATCATAGTGTCTTACATGCTTGTCTTTAGCCTTCTTGCACTCCAAAAAATTTCAAAGTTGACTAGGTTGCACAGTTTCTTCTTACTCATCACCATGTTCCTCCTCGATCTTGTTTTCGCCAACTAAGTCCTCCATAACCATAGGATCTCTATGAAATCTCAACCGTTTTTGTAGACGTTGAACAAGAATTTCAAGATTAGCAATACATTTTTGCCTTGGGCTTTACGAACCACTTGAATCATGACTAGAACTCTTGCCTTCATTATCAAGAATTCCTTTTAGCTTACTATCAGCCATCAAACCATAAGCTTTGATTCCACTTTGATGCAAGGTCTCCACATCGACGACCATAACATAAAGCAATCTTTCTGGACGTTTCCTAACGTTCAAAGTGGGAAAAGTGAAGACATATAATAAATTATGGAATGATTGATTGATAAGTCAATGGAATGAAGATGCCACAATCAACTATGGAATGGTTGATTGATAAGTCGATGAAATGAAGACGTCATAATCAACTATGGAAATTTTTTATTGATAAGTCGAGGATAGTAAAGACACCACAGTCAACTATGGAAGGGTTGATTGATAAGTCGATGGAATGAAGATGTCACAATCAACTATTGTTGATGACAAGTCGGCGGAATGGAGACGCCACAATCAACTATGGAAGGGTTGATTGATAAGTCGATGGAATGAAGACGCCACAATCATCTATGGAAGGGTTGATTGATAAGTGGATAGGATGAACACCACAAAAAAATCCGATAAGTTCAAAAGTTCTTTAGAGAACCAAAGGGGAGAAGACTGTCACAATTTTTAATTCATATTCTCTATTTTATTACATTGTAACATGAATTTTTATAGGCTACAAACTAAAAAGGAAATAGAATTAAAATATCTACTACAATATTTGACCTAAATCCCACCTAAAATTAAAAAATGAAACAAACCTAAATAAAAATAAACTAAGGAAAGTAAATAAAAAATAAATAAACTAAAAGGAAAGTAAATAACTAGGCATGCAAGTCATACAACTTGATCTAGAAAACATCCCAAATACGTCTAGATTCTTCTAGGAGTCAAATTAGCATATTGAATGTGTCCTTGATCTTCTTTCCTTAGGCTCTCTAAACCCGCCTCTTTGGAATTTTAACTACAGCCTTAGAAGTCATGTCTTGACTTTGCATCATTATTGATGTAGGAGCTTCTACAACAAACATTGTGAATTCAATCTTCATTATGGAAAATTCGTATATGGGAGGTTATGAAACTTTGGAGACATCCAGTAGTTTCTTTATTTAATTTCGAAAGTTTGTTTTCCTAGTAAAAGTAAGAGTTGCTATTTCCTTTCAGAAAGATTTGCTTTTATGAGTTGCTTTCTTTAAATTAGAAAGTCTCGTTTTCCAAGTCAAAGTAGGAGTTTCTTTATTTGATTTAGAAAGTATGTGATATATATACCCCTCCTAATTAGTCTTTTCATTATCAATTAGACGTTTAATAAAATTTTTAGATTTATCTTTTTAAGAGTTCTCTCTTGTTCTAATATCTCTTGGGTGGATTCTCTTTAATGGCGAGTTCGTTGCTTATTATCCCTTGGTGGATTCCTTGGGTGGTGAAGTATATACATTGTTCTCTTATCTCTTCGTAGATTCCCTAAGTGGCGAGTTCATGGATTTTTATCTCTTGGTGGATTCCTTGAGTTGTAAAGTAAGTACCTATCCTTCTATAACCTCTACTTATCTCATCATCTTCACTTTCACCTTTCCATAACCAATTTCCAACCTCAACCCAAAACTTTCAAAATCTTCTATACCCTAAAACCTTTCCAAAAACCTTGTTGCACCCTAGAAACTATAAAAATAATCATCCCCAACCATAGAGAAACCTCAAATTCGTGCATAGCCCTAGCCTACCTTAGAAAACTCGAAAATCACAAACTATCTCAAAACAAAGTTATTTTGCATCAAGTCAAACCTGAAACTTTCCAAACTTAAAATCCGTCATTCTAAACCTTAATTCCATCATAAATAAATCTCAAATAAGCCCTATAACTTTTGAGACCAGACCTATCCCTTACCCTTCAAAGTTACACCCTATACCCCTAAAGTACCTCAAACCCATCCTTAACATACTCAAACCATTTGATCATCCATCATGTCTCGTCCTTGCATCAAAGTGGTATCAAAGCTAGTTCTCAATTAGGTTTGCTTATCTTTTAAAAAAAAAATTTTTTTTTTTAAAAGAATTTTTTTTTAGAAATATTGAAGAAAAAAAAAGAAAATAATCCTAGATGAAGATTTGAGGACAAATCTTTTCAAGAGAAGCAGAATGATGCAAAGTCAAGACACCCACTTCTAAGGCCGTAGTTAAAATTCCAAAGCGCAGAAACAGAGCATGGCAAAGAAAAATCCAAACAGCATTCAATATGCTAATCTCGAGATCTAGAAGAATCTTCTTTGACGTATTTAGGATGTTTTCTAGATCGTTGTATGACTTGTATGCCAAATTATTTACTTTCCTTTTAGTTTATTTATTTTTTATTTACTCCTTAGTTTGTTTTATTTAGGTTTGTTTCCTTTGTTTAGTGGATCCAGGTCAAATTCTGTAATCGGGTTATTTTATTTCTATTTTCTTTCTATTTTTTAGCCTATGTGTGGCATGTTTACAATGCAATAAAAATTAAGAATATGAATTAAAAATCAGGACAAATTTTCTCCTTCTTGGTCATTCAAAGAACTTTTTGAACTTTTAACGATTTTTTTGTGGCATTCATCCTATTGATTATCAATCAACCCTACATAGTTGATTGTGGCGTTTTCATTCCATTTGATCATCAATCAACCTTTTCATAGTTGATTGTGTATGCCTTTATTCCATTGGATTTATCAATCAACCATTCCATAGCTGGATTGTGGCACTTTCATCATTCTGGACTTATCAATCAACCTTTCCATAGTTGATTGTGGCGTTTTCATTCCATCAACTTATCAATCAATTATTCCATAGTTGATTGTGGCATCTTCATCCCATTGACTTATCAATCAATCATTCCATAATTTATTGTAGCGTCTTCACTTTTCCCTTTCACCTGACCGTAGAACAGTCTGACAGTCTGTTGTGTTGTGGGTTACATCAATTCGTGGCGACCTTGCATCATGAATGAATTATACAAGGCATACATACTATACAAGGCATACTTATAACCTAAACTTAAGAACTGACCTTTGAGCACTCGAATTAATGAGGAGATTTGCTCTCTGCAATATGTCCTTGTAAGATGGTGCTTTTATTAGAGAACCAACCTAGACCAAATAGTGGATGTGAAGTTGACACATGTCAATATAAATATATGAGCTAGAGGTAGATGAAACCAAAGGAAGGGAGGAGTAAGTGTTGGAGTCAAATAGTTATGTGGGGAAAGGTTTGAATCTATGTACAGGAAGATAAGATTGCAAAAACATGAGTAAGGAGGAGGATGAATCTATTGAAGGGGAGACTCATGAGTTAGAGAGGGAGGCTTCCATAATAGGTTGGAAAGAATAAATGCGTGGTTGAGATGATATCTATTGATAATGAAGGTGGAAAAGAACAAAGAATGATCAAATAAGAAGAAACATTTTCCTTTGTAAATAATGGTGGGAATTAGGATTTGAAAGGAAGATTAACTTAAGGGGAGATGAAATGGAATACCAACTATAGAGTATGTAATAAGGATTAATTTTGTCTCACCTAGTAAAGGTAGGTAGAGAGGGAAATGAGGCCCCATCAAATTGAATACACGTAGAAATATAAGTTGCAAAATAAATCTTATAATCTATAAGCTAAAAAAAGGTAAGAGTTGTGATACTTAAGTAGCTAAAGAATATAGTAGCTTCTTAACATTGTTCAAAGGTATACAAGTGAAGCCAATGGTAATATAAACACTTGAACAGTTTCAATTTTGAATAGTTATGCTTAGAGTTGGAGAGACATTAAAATGGAGATTTACGTACCCTCAAGATAGGTGTTGGGAGTCTATAATAAGATGAAGGGTTGTTTTATAAATAGAAGACCAAAGGGATAAAGGCAAGGATGTTTGATGGAGGGTGAGTCTAGTTAGTTCGGACAATATATGTTAATGATGAGATTTAATAGAGGCTATGGGTTGAGGTGCGTACAAGGTTGAGATAATATGTTGGACAATTGCAAACAATTATTTTAAGCATTGTTATTCTTCAAAATATCATAGTAAATGATAGTGATAAGATTAAAAAAAAAAAAATCATCCATTTTCTGAAATTTTGAACAAGGAAAAAAATTTAAATTCATGTAATAAAATGAAAAACAATGAATTTGGCGAAATGATTAACAAATGGGATATAATAAGAAAACCATCAATTTAGTATATAAGGTGTTACAAAAAAAAAGTAAAGGAGTGTCCCATACATTTGTAAGCAAGATCAAGGTAAAATGACTTTTTGTAAGCTAGATTTACTTAGAAGGCAATTTAAGACTTATTGTCATTACACTCACAAGAATTACAAGATAATTCAATTAAACAACGTAGAGGAATTGGAAAGGTTATTATTAGAGAAATTTTGATTTAGAGAAGGAAGTCTTTGACACCCATGCAAGCTCATTTTATCCTCATAGTAGAAGTAGTGCCTCTAGTTGACCACTCATCGACATTATTCTTGCTTTATCCTTGTGTAACGAGTGTTGGTATGGTGCTCAACTCAATGGAGGTAGTATTTGTCTTATAAATTATAAGATAGAGATTAGGTTTAATTTATTTCATGGTAGGGACTTCTACCCTCACCAAAGACAATGTCATATTGCCTTTTGATGTGATTGACTGACGGTTAAGTTGCTAAAATTATATGTTACATGCAAGGCACCAATATCTACTAATATGCAAGGCATATTAGTATTGGTTTAGGACGGGCACCCCAAGAATGTTCAACTCGTCGACAGTATCACTTACTATTGCAAGCAGTGTAATCAACTAGTAGTTGAGAGCCATGACTAACCAACTAAACTAAACCTTATATTGGCTTGCTTGAACTTCTAAACCCAACTTAAGGTTATTTGAAAATTTATTTGAATCCTAGTCCTAAAGCATCTTAGTCACTACAACCAATCTTAGCTGTTATATAGCAACTTTTCCACATTTCCCATATATTCTTTCTTTCGATGTGCATACACCAAAGAATTATTTCCCATCTAGATTAATTACATTTCAAAGTAGTTTGATTTATGTAGATGAAAGTGGTGTTAACCATTCAAATGGCTTCCTCAGGGCCTTGGAAACCAAAATCATGAATTTAATCATCCTAGTACGTCTAACTCAAGGTATTTTCAGTCTTAAAGAAATCATACTATTTCATATTTCTTGTATTCACATATTCTCATAACTGCTGAAGGAAGTTGAAAAAACAAACTAAAATTATCTTCAAATGCTTTCAGGTGCATGAACTCACTCTATGATCCAGCTTTTGAGGAAATGGGTTTGCCCATTGATCCTCATTTGCGCTTGTTTCTAACAAGTATGAACCAAGATAAGGGTAAATTCCTTTTCAATAGTTTTGTTTATATAGTCATTTCTATATATAATAGGTATGATAGGATTTCTAATCATATTTTATCCTTCATTTTTATTATTGTGGCAGCAACTAGTAGTGAAACCAATCGATCCAAGTAGTCATCATCAGGGATCTTTCAAAACTGGTTAAATGAACACTTTCAGGGGGCTGGATGCTAGTTTGATTTAATCTTTACTCCTGTGACCTCTTATGTTTGTGCTAAGGTGAAATTTTTGGTGGACCCATATTTTAAGTGTGTCATCTAGATAGTGAACTATTTATCCTAAAATTATTATTTTGAAAACATTTGTAATCTTCATTTTTTATTATTATTATTTTCAACGACAAACAAAACTAGCAATCAAACCATTAATAATCTTAAAATAAATAATGTACTGAGTAAAGGATGTGATTTAAGAGTCAGATTATTCAGTAGAGATATACATTCCTATCAGGCGCCTCCAGAGTAGGGAGATCACACTACAATAATATCCGAATTCAAGGCATGGATAACATCCCATATCCAACAATTGCAAGAGGTATGAATACGCATGAGTATGCCCATGTCATGCAAATTAGGACGAATATCAGGTGTCTGTGATTGTTGCTATGTGTAGTGATGTAATTTGATATAGCGATTATCTCCATGTATAATAACTCGGTTAGTTTCTTTTGTAGAAACTTAATCACTTGATTTATTTATCTTTCTTTAAATCAATGTTAATAGTTACTCTAGCTACTTTTTCTAACGCCAAATCGATACGCAGAAATGGGGAATCTCAAGTATTTTCTCCTAGAATAATTGTAAGGAAATTGATTTTAAAATAGTTTTCAATAATTTAGAAGTTTAAAAATAGTAAGGCTATGTTTGGTTGCCAAAAGGTTTGATGGAAAATGTAAGATAATGAAAATGTAAAACCCGAAAAAAATCGAATTGTCTTGAAAAATGGCAAAACAGTAAATCGCCGCTACAATACAGGTTGAAAACCTAAAAATTTTCTAGATCTCGGATAATGAAATGGACAACACCACTGGATTCATCTTGCGAAATCTAGTTACCAAAACGAATTTCGTTAAATTCCAGGATGGTCGGATTTTTCATGAATTTCGGGGCAAAAAGGAACTCAAATGGGTGGGTGACACATGGCATGATGCATGCATGCCATGTGGGTGACACATGGTATGCATGCATGCATGCCATGTAGATTTGTCTAGTCTATAAAAACTTAATTGAGGGAAAGGAAAGAAAGGAAATGAGAAGAAAGCGGAGAGAGAAAGAAAGGGAGGAAGGAAGACCTGATAGCTTCTTCCTCTGAATTCCAACATTCTCGACGATAGGAGTTCGGCTGGTGCCCAGAGATAAAGCCGCTACGCCTCCAAGAGGTAGGATTTTTTTCCTACTCCGTTAATATACTTAAGTGTCGTGTACCGCAGACCGGTTCCCACCCGTGGTCATCCGCCGTATAAGACGGCCACGCAGGCCGCTTTCACCCGTGGTCGCCCGTCGCAGACCTATTGGCCATGTAGAGTCGTGTACGGTTTCCACCGTGGGGTCGCTCCTGCCATCCGGGGCCATCCGCCGTGTGGTGCCATCCGCCGTGTGTGCCATCTAGTCGTGCAGGGTCGACACGATGAGTCTAAAAACTCATTAGGTTTTTAATCCATTTTTCCGAATTTTTATTATGAGAGATAAATAATGAATTGCTTGAAGAAAAGTGGATAATTGACTCAAATTTCATTTTGCAGAAAAATACGTTGTAAACTCCTAAATTTTAGCAGTAACCAAGAAATCAAATAAGAATGTATCTGAAGTCACGACTGGAAATTTAGGTCGCGATTGTAAAGCTCACCGCCAGCCATCCCGGTGGTCACGACACATCAACAAATTCGGCTTCAAGAAGAAATGTAAAACTTAAACAAATGAAGTCGCGACTTGAAGAAGGAGGTTGCGACAAAGAAGACGTGGTCGAGACTAAAGGAAACAGCCAAATGAAGAAATTCATGTCGCAACATCATTTCGATGTAGCGAGGCCAAAAGGAGATAAATGATGTCGCGACATAATTCTGAAGTCGCAACAAGGATCTGTCTATGAAGCCACAATAGAAGTCCTCGCAAGTAAAAGAAGTCGCAACTTGTTTTTTTTTAATTAAAGGGTCAAATTGAAGTCGCGAGATGCTATACCGTCGCTTACATGAAAACAAAGAACTGGACGCCTTGGACAAGAGAAATGATGTCGCATTCACTCATTCAGGCTTCCACCTAAAGAAGATTTGTTAAGAGGATGTCGCGACATCACTTTGATGTCGCGACTCGAAAATAGTCGAAGAAAGAAACTACCGCGAACTCAAAACCGACGTCGCATATCGCACGCTAGAAGAATAGGAAGACAATGATGTCAATGACATCAAACCGAGTAACGCACATCAACACCGGCGAACACTGAATGCAAAAGATGTCGCGACATCACTGGCGTCACGACTAATTTCCGATCAAGGCTTTTGCAAGACAACCGTTGCAACAAAAAGGAAGAGGTCGCACTCAATCATGAGCCATCAAGAGAATTCCATGTCACACATCAACTTGAGGTCACGACATAGAACAGTTGAGCTAGGCTTTCTTTCTTTTCGATTTTACCCGAGCATTTCGGGATTCGGCCCGCATTTTCTTTTTTTTAACAGTATAATAGATAGCTTTAGAATGGTAAAGTAGTTTTCTCCTTCTTCACGACCTTAAAGTGGAAGAGGAACTCTCAAAGGTATATTATGTAGCAGATTTTATTTTAGATTTTTTAGTTTTATTTTCTGCTTTGAATCGCGAACTCGTGCGTAGACGAGTAGAGTCGATTTTTAGTTTTATTATTTTTCCCAAGCATTACCACATCTGAAATTTATGAAATCTGCATTAAATTCTCGAATTCATTTCTTTCGCTTTATTGCAATTACGTGGTCAGGCAGGATCTGCACTCCATTTAATTCGCAATGCAAGACCGAATCGCCAGCCTCGCTGATTTGATTTCATATTTAGTTACGCCTTCCCGCACATTTATAGAGAATTAATTCGGGTTCTATTTTTTTACTTAGTCGATGTCGCTTTGAATGGATAAGTTCTCAATGGTAGTACCTACTACCGCTGAGGGAACGTATCTTGCTCTGATATCCGTGATGCCCTCTGAGTGACACGTCGTAGACGGAGAGATTCCCGAGAGTTAAGAGCATTTTTTCTGCATGTTCACTACCATTGACGAACTGCTGAGCTCTGAGAGTTCATTTTGATAAATCCCCCATTCGCTCATAATTGAAGTAGGAGGGTGTATTTAACAATATAAATGATCAGAGAGTTCACCTCAATCTAAGGTAAGTTCCAATCCCCGTGTTAGCTTAGATCTGATCAAGGGAAAGGGATAAACCCATAGATCTGGAGGTTGAGCCACCAATTAAGTAGTGGAAATTTTGCGAGAATCCTGAGAAGGTAAAGCAAAAGCTCTGCTGTCAACAGGAAATGGGTGTGAAGTATTGAGAAAGAAAAATACCCAGATCTTGCAAAAGAATGTGGAATACATGTAGATGGTTTGATCTTGTCTTCTAGAGAAGCAAGATACAAATCGTTGAAAAGGAGAAATCCACCCAATAATTAGGAAATCTGACAAAAATTCGATCCATACATAGAACGTAGTAAATCCGATTATATTTTGAATTCGGATCGGTCTATCATATTTCATTGATGATTTTCGTTTCTCTCAGTAAACTGATTCAATCCATTCTTTTATATACAATTTATTTTTTGTGATTCACTTTTTGTTTTAGCTACTTGAGTATATTCAATAGTATAGATTTTTTATTTTGCTGCTTTGATAAAACTTTCACTACGAGTCTTCGAAGTCCAAATAGTATGAAATTTTAGTAGTTTGGGTAGTTGACCCTGTACTCGCTATCAATCTCCTCAGGAATGATACCCGACTTACATTCGCATTTACTACTTGTATGACCCGTAAATTTGCGTGTCATAGACCGAACTCCTTATTTTTAATCCCGAACATTAAGAGAAATTTATTTTAGTAAGCAAACTATCCAAAATGACATGGGTATAAGAGACCAGAAGGCTCTTTTATCTATGTTAATTTGAGGGGTTTTAGTCTATATAGAAAAAGGCGAACAAGTTTTTATGGCGCTGTTTCCGGGGATTGAAAGAATTAATTAGATCAATATTCTAACGAAAGAAGGAAATACTAATTTCGACATTTTAAGAAAAGAACAAAATTAGTTTTGCAAGCAGTGGCCACACCAACCACTAATCTTTAACAAGCTATGTTGAAAATATTTGTTTAGTTTGATTAATCCTATTAATCTGAGTATGCTTTGATTTCAGAAAACCTTAATGCATAGGAAACAGATTCGACCGATTCCAACAGACATCGACCGAGAGAACACTCAGAGCTAAGAAAGACAAAAGAGCAACGCAATCATGGCGTATGAGAGACATGCACCGATGAGGAACAGAGGACAAGAATGTAAGGCCCCCACATCGACACAATGGAGGATTTTTGAGGCCTATTATTCAGAAGAGTATTCGCAATCGGGACAGCCATCAGATGCAAACAATTTCGAACTTAAGCCAGCATTGATTACAATGGTTCAACAACATCAGTTTACTGGTCACCCCACAGAAGACCCAAACGAACACCTGGAAGATTTCTCAAGATGGCTAATATAGTGAAGCTTAATGGTGTGAGACCAGAGGTGATAAAGTTGCATCTCTTCCCATTTTCTTTGAGAGATATAGCAGCCACATGGTACGAATCATTACCATATGGTTCTGCTGATACTGAAGAGTCAGAAGCCTACTGCAGATTCTTTTTCCCATCTCTCACTGTGAGACGGCGAGATAATAAGATTCCAACAAGGGAAGACGAGCTTATATGTAGCTTGGGGAAAGATTCAAGAGTTTGGCCAAGAGGTGCTCCTATGCATGGAATAGATTTAAAGACCCAGATGGACATAGTGTATCATAAGCTTAATGATACATCCAAGGGTATTATCGATGCTTTCATGTCGCGAGCATTCAAAACGAAAAGCCAATACTGAGAGATCCATAGAAGATTTAGCAAAATAATATGAAAAGCTCCATCCGAGTTTTCAAGAGGAAGCAAATAGAGGAAAAGGGGTCATGGAGTTTTTACAAGATGACAAACATATGGAAGCAAAGTTGATACCATAATGCATGTGGATGGATAAACAAGAGAGAAAGATGCACACTGCTCATGAAATAGGAGCAATGGAAAGAGAACTTATGAGAAGAAGTGCTGACGTGCCAACAGAAGAAGATTCTTATGGTGCTGAGGAGGTTAAGTACGTGAACGAGCAAAGAAGTTATCATTTCAAGCCAAATCCTAACCTGCCCACACACTACAATACAAAGACTGAGGAACCATGAGAATTTCATGGGCGGAGGGCACTACACCTACCCAAGGCAAGGACAACATCCTCAACAAGGATATCGCAAACACCAAGTTCCAAGAACAAGAAGAAGGGAGGGGCTGCGTAAATGAATATCAGTGGTCGAGGAGAACCCAACCATTCAAAGAATGCCGCAGCTCACGGGGATAACACAGGCTATTACAACTCCATGAACGTAAAACTATCCGACGGAAGCTTCAAGTCCGACACCACATGTTCGTAAGAATGCTGGCCTCACTCGAAAAATCCTGGGAGACACAAGTAGTGGCAACCGCCTCGGGCCATGCCAAATCGAGCCGTGGCACATTCCCTAAAGTGACACTTAAGAACCCAAAAGATCGCATGGCAATTCGGCTAAGAAGTCGAAGGATTTCAGCAAAGAACAAAAGACGTAAAGAAAAGAAGAGACTGAGGTAGAGAAAGAAGAGACTGAGAAAGAAGGAGAGAAGAACAACTAGATTGAACAGCTGAAAGAAAGTAATGACCGTAAAAGAAGAAGAGTACTCACTATACACCTTCGTTGTCATTCACGTAGACTTCAAGTCGCAGCGAGAAGAACGCTTTTCTAAATTCCCGGATATTTTCAAGAAAATAGAAATAAATATCCCATTTGTAGATGTGATCAGCAAAATGCCTCTTTATGCAAAATTTCTGAAGGAAATACTGAGCAAGAAAAGGAAGATAGCTGAGGAGGGTATAGTTAACTTGACTGCTACTTGCAGTGCCATTATCCAAACGTAAGCTCAAGAAGATGAAAGACCTCGCGCTTTCACCATTCCCCCGCTCCATGTGGAAATATGAATTCAAGAAAGCTTTTTGGCAAAGATTCTACACAGTATAAATTTGATGCCCCATCGCAAATATTACAGACTAAGCTCGGGAATCCAATCCTAACAGCAATTACATCATAAGGTATGCGATAGATCAATGGCATAAATCCGCAGGGCATTCGGAAGCATGTACTCTGTCAAGGTTGGGAAATTCATTTTCCCAAAGTGATTTTGTTATCATGCATGGAGGAAGATACCTGAAGTTCCTCCTGGTCAGCACCTTTCTAGCAACTGAGCCGCCGATTGATGTACATAAAGGTAGAACTGAAACTCGTGGTTGGAAATGAAGCAAAGGCATTTCAATATTAATAAATCGAACATCCCGGATGTAATGCGTATTAGTTGTATGGTCAGAGGAAACAATAGCCTTCTCAATGATGAATTGAATTCGATTGTATCCTTCAACACTCTATCAATGAAATTGAGATTAATTTTCGCATCTTGA